>CM030898.1:28886248-30197116 GCA_018136845.1 Heterotis niloticus
ATTCATATGAGACTAAATAAGATTTGCTGACATTCTGCATATGTCCTTCAGTCCTGCATTTGCAGAGAAGCAAGGAAATTAATCAGTACAGCTTCCTAACAACAGTGACAAAGCCAATAGTTTATTCAATAAATACTATAGTGTGCTTACACATTGTTTTATATTGTATTTGTATAAACACTTTTCAACCCTGACCTCCTTTAAATGGAACAAACACAATTCTATCCTTTCAGAATTCCATTGGGTTTTTTTTTTTTCTTTTTGGTCAGTGATTTTAGTGTTGTTTTTTTAATTTGGTGAGGGTTATGGCAAGACAGCCACCCAGAACACAGGCGGATTTTCAAAGCACTCATCAGCCTGAGGTTTGTCTGAAGCCTGTCTCCAGTCTATTAACTGCCCTGCTTTAGGGAGCACAAATGTAAAAGTGTGTGACATTGAAAGAGTGCAGCAACAAAGCAGCAGAGTGCAGATCTGGAGGCTCTAAGAGGGGAAGCAAAATGGCACGAGTGGGGAGAGCAGAGGGCCTTTCTCTCACGCGGGTGGTCCCGATTATAGTTTTAGACACAAGCAAACACATACCTAAATTAACTTCATCACAAATTAACCCAGCATTCACTACTGTTGGCTCATAACAAAGCCACCAATGCATTTTGGAATAAAGGGTGTTATGATTCAGTAAGGGGCCTTTCATATGGAGAGCAATTTTGAACATTGCAGCTTGTGAACATCATCTTGTTTATTGAACGGCTTGGGCTCTTCCAAAAGCAGAGCCCTTTTTAAATATTATTGCAGTGAAGTTAATCTGGGGAGAAGAAGGCCACTGCTGGAAAGATGGGTTGACTTTTATTTTAGCCATTTTGAAGTTAACTCGCATGCACTTTGTTGGGTTGCTGACATTTCCAAGTTGTGTTTGAATGAGTCTACAACTGTACCCCCCCCCGGAATACTTTTATATGTTAATGAAAGTAACTCAAAATGTTTAACAGCAGTATTTATTTTAGATATGATTTATGTGGAATATTTTTGAATAGTAATGTTTTTCAAATATTTAGAAATTAAATCTGTTCACACATACACTCATACATACAAGAAAAAATAATATATTGTTGCACTATTTTCTTTGACATTTTCAACCCATAAAAGACAAAAAAAAAAAGTTTGATATATGTTTTATACACCTGTATCATATGCTGTCGTATACTGTATGTTAAAATGTTACACTTCAGCTAGTCATTCTAAATCAGGCTAAAATATGGGATCCTACAAATAGCACCACAGCCAGATAAAGACACAATGTCTCTTGTTATCTATATTTCACTTCTGTAAACGGCTTTGTTTCTCAGGCTGAATATTCCATATCCTTATAACTGATATCATAACACAATGTCATTGTTTCTGATAAAATCCAATTGAAATTGTGCTGAGTTATTTATGTGAGCAGGTGCTTCCTTAATTATAAAAAATTGTTCAGTAAAATCTGTTTAAATGATGACTTTTAACAGGCCTGTTCTGGTGATATCTAACGCTAAAACAATAATAGCATAAAAAGGATCATAATAGGATCTTAATAATGGGATCTTTAACATGTTGTGTGGAGAAAACACAAAATGAAAACTTAATAAGGTCTTTATTGTATATTGTGGGGGGAAAAAACTTGTAACTTGTACGGTTAGTACATTTTGTTAGTTTTGTTTGTTCATTATAGAAAGCAAATATGCATTTGATTTCTCAGCAGTGTCTTGAAAGAGCTTAAATATGTTTATTATGTTTCTTATTTCTCCCGAATAACATGCAGGGCATTCATTTTGAACACAAAGACCTCCTGCACTGTTGCCTACATAGAGCTCCACTGTGTTTGTAGTGTTTCGTAGGCAGCACGGCGCTGCTCATATTTATTGACAAGACTACGAAATTAATTTGTAGAATATGAAATAATATTAAACACTGATTTGTTTGATATTTTGGAAGTGGCTGAGGAAAAGCTTGGTCTTGCTACGTTTGGTCTGAGCTACGTCAACTGGCAAGTGCGGGTGAGAGCTTTACCATGGTGGAACATAACAGACATTGTTCACACTGCAGGAGGGAAGGATTAAGAAGACTGTTGGGGGGTGATGGCTGTGTGTGTGTGTGTGTGTGTGTGTGTGTGTGTGTGTGTGTGTGTGTTTGTTTGGGGGGGGGGGGGTCTGGCTGCCACACAAGCGCCCCCTACAGGTGCCTCTCATACCAGCAAAGGGACATGTGCTTTTCTCATCTCTAACAGCTTTCCTGTGTGGGGCAACATACCTTGTGCTGTGAAAAGTAAGTTTGGCAGCTCCCTGGGTCTCAAACAGAGGTGGAATATAATCCTGAGTATAAATGAGATAGTGTTTCCTAACCATAACATTAAATAACACAATTGTATATGAAAATGTGAAGGACTGAAGGAAAGTGTGGCAATGAGGCAGACTTTCATCTATACTTAGATTTTTTTTTTTTTTTTTTTTTTAAAAAAAAAGGCCATGCAGTTATGATATAGACAAAAAGCTGCCAGACTAAAGCAGCCATAAAGAATGTTTTTATGTATGTGAGTATACAGATTTCTGTACCTTGGACTGTTTTTTTTTTTCCAAGCAGCTTTAGTCAAACTTTAAAGCACAATATTTTTATTTTTGGAAAATGCAACCTGTTGTAAAATACTTTTATTACTAAATTGTCAGTGAAATAAGGCTGGACTTTTTAAGAAGCGCAAAGTACCGGATGTGCAAACACAAATATTGTATCAGTATGAATATTAATACATGATAGTAGCTTGTGTTTCTGGCAAGCCAACGTGCTTTTTAAAGTTTAAATTGTAAATGGGAAAATTTAATGTCTCAAGTGCCCGGTCACTCGCCCTTTTGTCACCGTGGCATAGTAAAGTGCAAATGAGAATCATTTTTCAGACAATTAACAGTCAAAATTCCCATTGATACAATGTAAATTCAGCTCTGCTTCTTTGTGCTGGGAAAGTCAGAGCGAAGCTCTTTCTCTCACTCTCTTCTTGCGGACAAAGTGCACGCTGAGACGTCTCTCTGTCCGAGGTCACTGGTGTATAACCAAACAGCCCGAAAGCGTCATTGCGGATTCCGTCTTGGAGGGACGTGAAAGGCTGAGAGGGAGACACACATCCGCCTTGACCTTGTGGGGCAGTGGCGCTCCAGCTTTCTCATGTGTTGCCGTACAATGGCGCGCGAGGGACTGCCTTTTCAATGTCATGCTAAAATCTCTGTCCTTTTGTTCTGCAACAAAAACGGCCGAGTCCAATACGGCATTTCAACTCCTCTCTGAGCACGGAGCCTCTGAGACGCAGCCCCGACTGTCCTTCATATCAATTATACATTCCCCTGTGTTGGGCTTTGGCAGCACCAGAGATAAAAAGATATGTATGTGAATGTTCGCTGGAGGAGTGGAGAGCTGTTCTTTTTAATTTCCTTCACACCGAAGGTTTTGTTTTTGCTTTCATCACCTATAATATCCAGCACACTCGTCTTAACTTCTCAGAAAGTCAAGTTTGAACGGTTTAACAGAGCTCTGACAGTTTTGGGCAGGGAGGAGGTTAAGAATTCATACATACACTTGCGGACAAAGGGGTGTCATATATGAGATGTCAGTACCGCACACAAAATGTCTTTTGTCTTCTGGTGTTTTATTCCTAGAATTGATCGGTGAAAACGCTACACGTCATTCGATTGCTTTCTAATCAATGCAGCAGTGTGGAAATGGCAAGGTTGGAGGGTGAAGTTTTGTTGCGCCATTGAGTTTCTCCCATTTCTTTATTGCGGAGTGACACCACAAGGAGAAAGAGGCCAGCTTCGCGACTGACAAAAAAGGTTGATTTTTCTCAGTCATGTCGGTGTATTTTATACACTGAGCTCTCAAATTTGCCTTCTGTGCATAATATGAAAATAGACTAAAAAAATCTCACTCCCAACCTTCACGGAGGTATGCAATGCCACTATTGTATAATGAGTCTCCAGTCAATACTTCCCTGCAATTTTTTTTTTTTTTTTTTGCTTGTTTATTTGCTCAGAAATGTCTGTGAGCCAAGTTTGTCAAGTTTCCAGTTGACATTCATGAAAATATTTGTGTAAAAATATGTACATTTTAGATTTAAATTGACATCGCCTTGAAACGAGCCTGCAATAATTCATCTCATTTGACTGTATATAGAAACAGCGTATTGTTCATAGAGTCAGCTTGGTAGTCTTTATTAATACGGATAATAATTTACAGCACCCGTGAGTCCAGCACGTTCATTTTAAAAAGAGTCTGCTTTCTTTTAGTTGCCGGATAGAATTAAAATATTTGCAAAACGCTCGCTGTCCATTATTGAAGTAGGACTACAGATTTACATTTAAGTAAAATACTCAAAATGATAATGCAGTAATTCAGTATTATAGTGTGCAGGTCTTTGATTTATTTTACAGAATGAATATTGCTGTATTTAATCTGCTGGACCCAATTTAATGTAAGAATGGAACAAACAGCAGCGTCACAATGGATTAATTAGTGACCGAAATGGCTACAGCAGCACAAAGAAAGTAAGCCAGTAGCTCAGAAAAATTCACAAAGGTTTAACTTTTTTGCCTTTTATTTTTAAAGTGTAATATCTTTATATAACAGCATAAAAAAAAAAATCAAGATTGATATAACCCTTAAAAAGTAATTCTCAATTTTTATGCTGGACCTTTATCATTTTTTCAATAGGTTTAATATATCATAATACCAGTTTTACCCTAAAGCATTAGGCAAAAGGTTTTTCCTTTAAATTAGACCAGAAATAAATTCATTCATTTCAATAATTACCAAAATGTAATGGATGCAGAAAGTTTAATACAAATTTTGAATTCCGTGTAACACAAATCATGTTTCGTACTGGATATGATTCAGTAATGAAAATACTCTGTATTTTGCTTCCATTTTTAAATTCTTGCGTCTGAACTTGGACAGCACCTCTGGTTTTTCTGCTCCCCTGTTCCTTTATCGAGTCCTCTTTCAGGTTTCCAGCCTTATTTTTCCGCCCTGCTTCAGCATCAAAGGCGTGCTTATACGCTTAGAAATGTCTCAAGAATGCGCAGGGATCCAAGGCTGGACCTCATGGCAAAAGAAAATTTCAGAGCCCTCAGTAGCCGTTCAAATATCTGGTAAAATGATAATAATAATGATGATGATGATGATGATCATAAATTTGCAAAACAAACAGAAAAGCAGACATAGGCTACAGAAGTCTGTTTTGTAATGCTGAGGCATGGCAAGAAGGTTGTTCTCAAAGCAGTGGGTTGGATAAGTGATAAAAATTTATTTGTGATTTATATATGCATGCCTATACAGTGAAATGACCTACTGTGATATATAATGGCTATAATTAAAAACAAACAGGAATCTGTGGCTGCATTGAAAAGGTTCTGAAAGGATTCCTGGTGCGCTGTGGTTCTGGTCATGTACATATTAGAGTCGCTTTGTCACCTGCAAAGAGGTAGTGGGAGGTCATTTGTGTGAATATAAATACTGCCGTGTTTCTGTTTTGACCCAAGCTGCTGCTGGCGCATCATTACAGCTGAAGAGCAACACTTAACGCTGTCGCCTCCTATCTCTTCCACATGAAAACCGAAGCAGTCAAAGAGATAGCATTTTGGATTTATGTCTCATTTTTGCGTTTACATTTTGCCTTTACGTCGTACCAGTGAAATGCACGGCGTCTCGATGCGGTCTCGCCTTCTTCCTGTGTATTTTGTGTATGTTATCGAATTTTGTGCACATTAAAATAAGAGCATGTGCTTATGCTGTTGTTTAAGATTTATAGCTGAGCAGCTTCATCTGAGGATGAGGGTCCCATTTTTCCTTTTTCCAGTAGCTGTGTACGAAAGGCAATAAGCTAGACCTTTAAGGTTTGAATAAGTGTATCCGTGCACATATTAATTGATACCGGTCATGTTCTGCCATATTGCTTTGCGAAGCGTCCTGTATTTATAAAGATTTAACATGATGCGAGTTCCATGGCATTTATCAAATATTCTGTCATGCATTCTGTGATGCTGCAAGTCTGAGAAGCTTGTCTTTGATTTAAGAAGAAAAAAAAGCACACTATGAAATGTGTTCAGGAATAAGCAGTATAATATTTATAAAATAGATCAAGGGCTGAAAAATATGATCAGGGTTTAAAATATGTTTAAATGATGTGTTTGTGTGTTAAATGATGTGTGTGTTTGACTAGTTTACGCTGGTATGAAATTGAAACCTTCCAGCACTGCGTACAATGGAGTAAACAATGGAAGCGGACCTGACAGACCTATGGTTCAAACCTTTGTGAATATTAAGTATTTTTAGTTCGTGATGCAGTCTGGTTTTACCTTTTTCCTTGGAAAACCGAGCCATTGCTCACTACTAGTGAAGACAAAGGATTTAATTAGTGAATAACATGCAGCAGTTTTAATACCTGGGAACGTACCTCAGATGTTGTCTCAGAGAACAACAAATCTTGGATATGACAAATAAAAATGGGCAAGCAGAAACACGCTCGGTGGTAGCAACTAGTAGTTCCAAGACAACAGTTTCAGTTGTGAAGTTGCTGGTAAATGTGGAGAGTCCTCAAAAGGTGCGGAATTGTCTTCTTGCCCGCCGTTGCCTCTGGTAGCCCTTTGCGGTTGTTAAGCGGCGTGAAACATCTCGGGACGCGTTTCTTTAGATATGTAAAAACGTGTCCGTAGCCTCCCACCCCTGCATCATGCCGGTAATGACCATGTAGTTAAAAGCACAAAGTTTCGCTCCGCCATTAAAACCAAAACGGCCGAAGAGAATTTCTAAGTGTCGCTGCTTACGTGGGTTTAAAGGTGACGGTGGTTTTGCTCCAGCCCAGGCACCATTGTAAAATGTTTATGGCAGCCTGCATTCAGAGTACCGCCGCAGACTGGAACGTGCTGAGCGGAATTAGGTTAAAAGAGGGCCAACGCAACAGGAACGATTTGCTAAACACAAATTGGGTCACCGACCACCACTTCCATTCATGCTGCGTCGGTTTAACCTATTGCTTGGAAATGGCTCAGTTGCAGTACGTATGTGTTTGATGTTCCCTTTCTGGAATTCTGTAGGGAGATTAGCTGGCATGCTAAACCACATCTGCTGCAGGGTATTTTTCACACCGGGTTTTACAACGGGGTCCAGAATATTTGCCCGGCAAATATTGAAATGGGAATTCCTAAAGAGCCAAAATTGTGGTTTTAAATATAGTGTCAAAATATGAAGAGAGATTTGACAGACCTGCTTAAATCATTGCTTTTACACCCATGGGTCTACTGGGGTTTTTGCCCTTGCTAAATGAAGACTCTTAGCAATGGTCAAGTTGTGATGTGAACTTAAATGAAGGATTTTGATCATATAATCGTTCGATTAGTAATTCAGTGCCCAAGACGGAGGATGTTGCATAAAGACGGGCAGCATGTAAGAAAATAGGTATAACACATATACATAAGAAGACATCAGACGTTACACAAAGGTGATCTGCATGAGGAACAACAGCTTAATGAACACAAAGAGAGCAGAGCGAAGGTCACTAATATAAAACCAACGGGTCAGTGAGCACTCACATTAACAGTCACGCACATGAAGGCACAGTGAAAGAAAGGCCAATTATAGAGGAGCCTGTACAAGCAAGACAAGCAGAGGGTGCCTTGCGGGCGGCCAGAGAGAGGGCAAAGCGCCGCTCCAGACCGAGGGTCAGCAGATTAGCTGGATTAGGCCGTCTCCGTCTCCAATACGCACCGTGCGCTCTCCTCCTCCCACTGCTTTGGGCTGGAGGGTCCGGTTCATTTCACATATTTTGTCTCTGAGCAGACACTTTCATCCAAAGTGACTTTATACCGCAGGATGCTTTATGGCAGCAATTAGTGGAACAAGGGCCTTCCCGGGTAGCGATCTGACCACCTCCGGGTCACACGTTCGGCCGTCCGCGACCTTTTCTCCTCCGCAGAGTCGACTGCGGCCACGTCTGGGACGCACGCAAAGAAATACACACGGTTTGCGTCGCTCGGCACGCGTCCGAATCATTTGCTGATGCAAACGTGAATAGTTCTGTCGCGTTCTGTATGAATGTTGAAACAGAAGTATACTTTTCCACTGCACTTTACACAGGCATGACGCCGGTAACATTTCTGCTAGGGTTGCAACAAACCCGAGGATCGTGAATAAAAACGCAGAAAGAAACATGCAGACAACTGGCAGCCTTAAGTAAGGTCCAAAAATCGCCTTCATCGATGACCTTGTGGACAGTTATATATTATACAACGTTACAGGCAATCCAGAGGACTATATTGCATCCTGACGCAAGCTGGCAAATTTACAGCCACTCTTTCTTAAATTTGTCAGACTTTACAGTATGATAAAAGTTTACATGTACAGTAACATAGAAATAGAACTGAAACACTGGCAGTACAGTACATGAGCGATAGCACCGCATCGCATAGGTGATGCGTTAGGTTCTAAACAGGTGTAGGTACACCTGTGCGCACTGGGACGGTGGCTGAAAAATAATTGTGAGTGAAATCCTTTCTGACACATATTTTGGGCGTTTTGACTTGTGGCACTCTTTTGCTCGCTCTTACTTTAAATGCAATGTTGTAGCCTGGCACAGTTGCCTTCCGCGCCTGTTATATTGTATTTTTCATACTTATTATGACACATCTTGTTTGTCAATACAACTTCAACGTTGTTGCCCTATCACTTTTTGTTTGGATCTACATTCTGGGCAGAGATGTATGCAAATGCAGCTGTCAATAGTACAATTAGGTTAGCAAGCATTAGCAGGGTGTGCTAACATGACCCCTTGCCAGCACATGAGGAGAAACGCTGAAAGACAAGCGTAGAAGGAATAATGGCCAGGAAATGTCAAGCAGAAATCCAATTGACTGACATCAGTGCCAAGTCCATGCTTGTAAGTGCCAAGGAAGCATCGCATTCGCAAACAAACACAAACGTTCACTTGCAAAATTAGTGATACGCCTCACTACGCGTGTTTAACTGCCGGAGCGCCGAAATGAGCCTCGGCCATTGTTACAGCTCATACGCTGGAAAGTGAGCTATTTGTCCGCTGAGCAGCGCGGCGGGTCTGCCGGAAGCCGCGTGGCCCGGCCGCTGGCTTACTAGCTAAACTCAGTAGTCGAACGCGGAATGGCAGCGCGGTGATGCTCGGTGGAAAGCAGCTGCCTCGCGGAGTTAAGCTAATGAGGTTCTGGGCCAGGATGGTGGATTCATGGGAATGGATCTGCTGAGGACTGTCAACGGAGGCCTGGGCTTAAAACGCTGTGCGGGCGACTGCGGTCGA
This sequence comes from Heterotis niloticus, assembly GCA_018136845.1. Lineage (NCBI taxonomy): Eukaryota > Metazoa > Chordata > Actinopteri > Osteoglossiformes > Osteoglossidae > Heterotis > Heterotis niloticus. The sequence continues at coordinate 28,895,583 of CM030898.1, forward strand.
ATCTCCGTCAAGTGACTTTTAGGACGCAACAGTCCACGTGTAAAGGAAACGGTGGCTATCGTGCGGAGCAGCTGCCATTTATATTTAATTTGTTTATGGAATCCATCATGCATGAAATTTTGGAAAAGTCTCAGCGAAATGCAGCTAAATCAGTCAGGATAAAATTAAAATTATAAAACAAAGTCGGTTAAAAACGAATAAGAAAAAGAATCAAAATAGTGTTGTGTACGTTTTCAACTATTATTTACGCTTATTTAGTCTGTATTGTATTAATACTTCACATGAAAATATTTTGTTATGTGAAGTGTTAATGTATTTTATTATATTTCCCCATCATGTGCCTTTTCCTTTCTTCTTGATTCGTGTGTGTTATACAGCCTGGTGTAGGACTTTCTAGAAGAAGGCATCCTTATTATGAGTAAATTCCACTTAATTGGAATTGGCTGGAAGAGCCCTTGGACGGTTTTTGTTTCTGGAAAAAGTAGACCGAGTTTTGGAGAATACGAAGACAAATAAGAGACGCTGCGAATTTTGCGGGACCGCAATAAACCTTTTTTTAGACTTTATTGTGCCTCTTTGGAGTGACTCCAAAGACCTCAAATTTGACTCAAACGATCAGTTCCAATAATAGTAAAAAATTGCCGTGTATAAAATAAACATATGGGTTCATAAACCACGGGGCTTTGATTGCTCTTCATTTTTGTTCAATGAGATTTTAATTTGGAGTAGGAAAATTTGTAGAACATTTGGTGGCAAAAGCAACATTTTGCGACACGTACGTCCTTGCAGCTTTTACACTTGAGCAGACATCCGTGCGAGCGTTGGACTTTGAGGGAGATCCTTGTTCTATCATTGTCCGTTCTGAATCCGAGCCCTCGGGAACTTTTGTATTTCATCCTCCGCTGTGCGGAAAACAAACGCCGGACGAAGGAACGCTTTGTGATGGTTATTGACACTTTTTGTGCCACCCTCCCCTCTCTTGTACCTACAGATACATATTGAATTTCCTGCCCCTTATCTCTGTCACAGCAGCATTCCTCCCCACACCGCGTTGCAGTTCATGAATTTCTGGCCGTGCAGCGGTGTAATAGCACTGAGAATTCTATTATCCAGGAGGGAGACGCCTAATGGTTTATGCGGAGGGCAGATTCTGTGATCTACAGAGTACTGCACAAATACAGTCATAATGGCTTAGCTTTCAATTCTTCACATTCGGAGCATTAATACAGTTTGTAAACAGCAGCGTTGCTTGGCATCATTTTGATTATTTTGAGAGATTGGTGAATTATATTTTGGTAATGTTACAGGGGGAAAAAAATCTAATACTGTCACACTACATCTTTTTTTTTTTTTAACTAATAAACATTTTAAATTTTAATATGCAGGAGGGTGTGGTGGTGCTTCGCAGCTCCTGGGCTGCTTGCCTGATGTGGGGTTCAGGTCCAGCTTGGGGGCGGGGGGTGCGGGATTTGCATGTTCTCCTTCTTGTCTGCACCCCTCTAAGGAAAAATTGTGCCGGAAAAAGGCAACGGCAAACCACTTCTATGCTTTCTCGCCTTCAAAAGCACACCGGCGGTCACCTAGGAATCAGACACGACTCAATGGCACTTTCCAATTCCGAGCAACGCCATTCGTTACCTACTGTTAAATATTTTGCGGCAGCATTTAATGAGTATTACATTTTCCCTACACTTTTTTGTCCGCATATTTGGTTTGCCAAAAATTTTTACGCCGGATGCCCTTCCTGACGCAACCCAGGGGCAGCACAGGTTAGATGGTTTGGAGACAAAGTCAGAGAGGCGAGATCGCGTTGGTTTGGACATGTGCAGAGGAGAGATTCGGGATATATCGGGAGAAGGATGCTAGGGATGGAGCTGCCGGGCAAGAGGAAGAGAGGAAGGCCCAAGAGGAGATTTATGGATGCGGTGAAGGAGGACATGCAAGTGGTGGGTGCGACAGAGAAAGATGCAGAGGACAGGAAGAAGTGGAAGCAATTGATCCGCTGTGGCGATCCCTAACGGGAGCAGCCGAAAGAAGGAGAAGAAGAAAGAAGAAGATGATATTTTCCCTACACTTGCCACGAAATATTTCTAGAACCTTTTTAAAGCGATGGGTGTGCTCTGTCGATTGTTAGGTAAAGTAAATGCCAGTAGAGCAGTGGTAAGGCGCATCTCAGGCTTGCGTATTCAGAGGGTTATAACACGGCATGCCTCAAACTACTAACAAGACCCGGCCTTGTGAACTCGAGGGAGAACATGTTTACAGGGGGCGTCAAGTACTTCCCGTTATTAATCAGAAGTAATACGTAGAGTCGCTGCTCCAGATTTGATTGTTTTCCTTTTAATCTGAAATAAATGAGGGTGTGTGTTTGTACAGTGGAAGAGCCAGATGCCCGGGGTTTGTGTTCAAGAGTTTCTGATCCTATTGTGAACCTCTGAGATAAACCAAGTCATTAAAATAATCTCTACAGAAAGCAGTCACTTAGTTGTTATAATTAACTGTGCTAAGTACCTTCTGCATGATTGGATTCCTGTTTGCGAGATATTATTATACCGCATGACCCCTTTTTTTATTATTATTTTTTAAATGTTGCCATGGTGTCAGTGGTGTTGGTTTTGATCAGCTGACAAGGTAGCTGTTTGATAAGGTGATGCGCTGGCTTCATTAATCTTTCTTCTGTTTTTGCTGTCAACGTTTCAGATCTGCGCAAATATTTGTAGCAGCGTAAATATGACATTTTATTGTTTTTTTTTTTTTTTTTTTTTTTTTTTTTTTTTGAGCGAACGTTTGTTCAGAGAACAGCTTATTAGGGTAAGCAGTTTTTGGCCTGCAGCCGCGTGGTGGTAAAATGTGTTGTTAAGTGACTTCAGCTACTCGAAATGTTGTAGGCGTGTGGGAGCGTAAAGGTCTGCTTTCAAAATGTGCAGTGCTACCGGGGTCAGATTTGCGAATTTATTTGTTTTGCGTATTGATATTACATCTGCGTTACATCTGTCTGAAAAGGATCTGCGCGTCATACAAGCGTCTCTGCAGCAGACGTGGACGTGAATGTTTGTCAAGTGCCGGTGAGGTAAAAATTGTTTTTTTTTTTTTTTTTTTTTTTTTTTTAAGTGTCAATCATTCATATATGCATCTGTTTATCAGCCTGTGAAACCGATGCACCACTTTATTTAAATATCGTTGAGGACTTTAATACGGACATTAGTGGATTTGCCGTATTTGACAATGAATAAGCATGAATAAACCATCAGGCCTTCATAACTGTGCCGAATAATTTTCCAGAATGGTGGGGGGGAAAAAAAAATTCATGGCAAAAAATAAGGTACTGCGAATAGTAATGCAGAAACTATCAATAAGTTAATAAATTAATAATTTGATAAATAACTAATGTACAAGCCCACTGAAATGCATCTTAAAAAGGCACTTATTAGAAGCTGAAATGCTGCTCTCATTCTCTTCCTTTTCACTGGAAGAAGAAAGAAAACAGATTCGGTTAATTTGCTGCATTTCTTGTTACAAGCGCGAATGTCACATTTCTAGTGGGCACTGTTTTTGGGGGTTAAAGTGGTAATCATGGCACAGCCATTTCAGAAACATCGCCCAGAATGAGGATGATGATGTCAGTCTTCGTGTCACTTGCTGGATAGAAGGTAATGAAGGAAGTCTCAATAAAACAAGAAGTGCTTGGTATCTTCATTATTTTTATTTAAAATAATGGTCCAGCAATTGTGGGGTTTTTTTTTTTTTTTTTTTTTTTTTAAAGCAGGGATTGTTTGAGGTTATAGCCGAAACATCAGATGTCAGGGATTCCAAACCAAACGCAGCTGAGAAACATCTCTAATGGTCGTGGATAGAAAAGCTAGAGTTTAGCCAGAGCTCTCAAACTTCTTTACATCGCCTGCGGCCTCCCTGAGACCTGAATCATGCGGTCCGGCATTCTTGGATCTTCCTGTAGTTATCAAGTCACTCATGATTTGATGTGTGCCCGGATGTCTCAGCATTTCTGTTACAGGTTCTGGAGAGGAGAATTCAGACAGCTTTCTGCTCCTGGCATTGCTGCTGATGCAAAGGCGTGCAAAACCCTGTCATTCATACCGCTCGGCCAGCTTGTTTGATTTTTGTTTCCCTTTTGTTGTTTGTTTGTGTTGTTGTGATTAATTCATGAGTATTGTTCCCTACAAGAAGAGTCCAGGTAAAGAGGCGAAGGAGCCTTCTCAGCAGAAAACAAACAAAATGCTCAGTAAAGGGATGTGCTGTGAATAAGAATTTATCTTCATAGACAGTCTTAACCCAGTTGTTAGTCACTGTTTCAATGAGAAGGCAGTAATAATTAAAAGCAGCATAGCGACACACACAGCGACTCGGCAGCAGTGCCGCAGCCTCTCAGGTCCAAAGCCAGCTCTGACTCAGTTTTGAACATTCGCAACATACCCTTACGGGTTTGTCTTAGGTAACCGGAGAACCTCCCAGAATCCAAAGGCAAGCGTTTTCAGTTGTTCACTGAGTCCTGACTTCCTCTGCTGCTTCTACAGTTTAAAAAAAAAAGTGTGTGTGTGTGTGTGTGTGTGTGTGTGTGTGTGTGTGTTCTGCTACCCTGCAATGGCCTGGTGTACTGGGCAAGGTTGGACTCTGGAACTGTGTGACCATAACTGGGTGCTTATTTACTGAATAGCCTGATAATTTGCTAGAATCTGTGAGCCACCAGCAGAATTTTTCCATGTGTTTACCCTGTGAACCTGTGTCCACATTGCTAGGTGTTAGGGGTATTTAAAAATGCAGTGATAAGAACTGCTTAAGCTGTTGTATAACATGCTCAGTACTTATGTGTAGATCTGTGCTTGAATTTTGAATTTGCCTGCTGCCTCACACCTCCTGTACATTTTAGGCATCACTTCCACTCCACCTCAGTCTGTGTGGGGTGCATGGGTTTCCTCCAGATGCTCTGCTTTCCTCCCATAGCTTAAAGACATCTGTTTCAACTGAATTAGGAACTCTAAATTGCCCATAGTATGTACAGTGTGTGTGTGTGTGTGTGTGTGTGTGTGTGTGTGTGTGTGTGTGTGTGAGAGAGAGAGAGTGAGTGAGTGAGTGAGTGACAGAGAGACGGCCTACCCTGTGGTCCCCCACCCAGGGTGCACCAGTACTCTGTAGTGCCACAACAATGGCTTGGACAAGCGGTTAAGGATAGTGAATGAGTTTCATATGTTTTTGAGGTCTTCTGGAAATCACAGCAATGCTGTGCAGGAAGCATAAGAATCTTCTGAAGGATTTCCCATGTTTTAAAAAGAAGGATGAAAAGGCCTTTGTAAATGTCCAACTTCTTACTTTGTATTTTTGGCAATTATATGTTTTCTATTGAAGGTATTATGAAACTTGAAGGAATTGTGAATTATGAGGCAGTCTTCTAAGCTTTATAATTATATTTTCTTACCACAGGATACCGAGAGCAGGTTGCTTCTCATTTTCCAGCCAAGAATTACTTAACGTTAGCTTGCCGTTAACCCAGTTCTTTGTCTAAACAAGTCCGATAACCCCTAGGCTTAATGTGAACCTTTTCTAGTTAGCAGAATGGAGCTCATTGTGACCAAACACATCATGCAATGACTCCCTGTCCTCTTACTGTCCCCTTTTCTGTTTCATTAATTTTTATAGCGACTTCAAATTTTTAAACGGGTAATTAAAAGCATATGGAACATAAAAGCACACAGACAACTGCTTCCAGGGGTTCCCTTATGTCAGACCCTAAGCTTCTGCCCTGTGTTTTATGAAAACAGTTGGTGGAACAATGTACTGGGTTCAGTGTCCAAAAAAAGGATCTGTGGTCAAATCCCCCACTCTTAAATCCAGGTGACTTTTCCTCAAAAAGGGTTCGGCATTCAAATCACTCTGATATGCGATTCATATAAATATAAATAAATAAAAAAATAAATATGGAAACACAATCTAATCCACAACACCTGTATAAAACGCAACAATTTCTGAAGATTTAAATCTGCGAGAATGACATCCACTATAAAAGATTTATTGCTAAGAATAAAATAAGAAACAAGTTAATGTTTGTAACATTAATATTTAATTGGTATTTGTCGGTAGTGTTTAAAAACATACCCTAATGCCTTCTTAAACTTAAGAATAAACAAACCATCATACTTTAAACGCAGACATATATTTAAGTCTGTATATATTGATGGCATATATTGATGTGGCAACAGCGTGACAGTGAATTTTATTCCTACTTGAAAACAGTTACTGTATTCAAAAATCAGATATTGCTGAATGGGAAACGCAAAGACTGCTTAACAGTAATTTTAAGGGATATAAACGGTGGTTTTCCGCGTGATCGCCTGCTCCACGACAGGGCTCCTGCTCAGCAGTGAATGTTGGTGGTACGAGCTGCATCCTCCTGGGCTCTATCTATCATTTTATTTTCCTCTACAGGACAGCAGAATAAAAACTGATCCAATGCAATTCCCAAGCATCTCAGGAATTAGCCAACTTTATTGTTTCTGGGCAGAGCAATATTACCAAAGTTTGCTGCATATAAGGCATAATCTGTAGCAGGAAACAAGATCCTACCAGCCCCTAGGCCTCCTACCATACTACCCCCTTCCTGCCCCAGCTTCCTCCCACATGACGTTTCACTGAATGGATGTGACACAGGTAATTTAATTATGCTTATCACCTGGGTTTCATCGGGGGGGGGCCCCACCAAGAAGGCTTAAGCCAGCAGCATCATGTTATGCGGGGGGACACCAATGGAAACAAAACAAGCTGTGCATCTGTCATGTATTTCTGCACTTTTTGGGCTACTGTAGCGTTTCACATTCTCTGTCCTTTCCATTGTTTGTGTGTCCCCACACGAGGCCTAAAAGCTCAGCTTGTACCCAAACCAGTAGTTGGGGAGTGACAAATTCACACGCTGACCATGCAGATTGCTTATGAATTGTGTCACACTGCAAAGAAGAATGCATAAAACATGCGTACTACTGTTTATACAAATATAATTGACGTGTTTGTGAGTGACAGCACATATGTGAGAGACCATAACCGTATCATGCACATAAAACTGACCCAAATCGGCTGACCCAAAATCAGCTGCATAAATGACAAAAAATGTATTATATATGTACTGTATACTAGGGTTCGGCTGTAAAGGAAGGTTTCCTTGTATCTCGCCGCAAGGATGCGAATTGCTCCCTGGTGCAGTGTTCGGTCTCGGCACTCTCGTACTTATAGTTCAGAGGTGTTAGTCTCTTTAACAACGAGACATACCGGTTCTAGATTATTCCGCAGGTTAAAGTCGCCTCACCACCGATCCAAGTTACCTTTGTAATGATGGGCGCATGTAGGGCTTACGCCATAAGCTAAATGACTTTGCCAAGTCACGGAGTCCAACGGATGCTTTTAATATTCCAAATCCCTTTGCTTTATGCACAGTTTTTTTTTTTCTTGTTTCATGCAGAAAACACACCTTAATAAGTCTTGTTAAAAATATGTGTATCTGTTGCAGGTATTATAGGTTGACTGCAGTGTGATATTTGCAGTAAAAAATGCCAGCATGGACAAAATAATACAATTTCTTGTTGATTTAGTTTTCTATTGATTTCTATGGATTTCTTATTTTAATAAAACTGTCTTTCAAGTCTAAAGTTGTCCGAGTGTCAACTATGAGAACGTCACTGAAATTCTGTAGGGAGGGAATAATAATACCTGGTTCTTCTGCATCATACTGTGAAGTATAGACACTTTAGTGAAATTTTACAACGACATTATATTAAATTTGTTCTTAAGAAACTATTGAATAAGTAGGCTGTTCAGCAGAGCAAAACATGCTGAATCCTTTATTTTTCGTCTCAGTCCTTTATGTGTCTTCGAAAGCCTTTTACCGACTTCTGCGTACAGCAGATCTATGGATCAGATTTTTAAAAAAAAACAGATGAAGCCGAAAGAAGAAATGGCGTTTTTTACGTTTGTATTACACAGTATGACCATACGATAACCCGAGTACACAAACACACACATCAGTTCACACGCTAGCACACAAGCAGCAGGATGCCAGGCACTCTAAATACCAAAATAAAATACACGCTTGATCAATTTGGTATGATGTCTCTCCTCTGCGGATTTTCATCTCAGCGAGAAGAAATCCCCCCCCCCCCAAAAAAAAAAAAGCACAGGAGGGATGTTGTTCTGCGGGAGAATCTCTCTGCAATCAGGGGGTATTTTTACCTTATTGACTGCTAGACTCAGAATAAGCTGCGGTTTTGCCAGGGGGGTTTCAATTGCTTATTCGCGGTTAAGGGGCTGACAGTCAGACCCTTTGAAGTGGTTCAACTGATTAAAATGAGAAAGGAGCAGGACTTTCCAAAGTCAGATTATAGTCACCCACTTCCACATGGCTAAAGCGTTCTCACAGCGTAGTTCATTAAGAAGAAAAAAACATTACTGTATCCTTGAAAAAATAGTATTTATCACCATTACGGTACTGTTGAGATTTCACAGCTCGTGTTATTGTAGCACAGCCACTTATTCTGACATTGACTAAGCAGACGCAGTGATTTATGGAACGCGTTTTACTGTATGTAATTTCTTTAATAAGAATTTGTTGCGAATGTATCTTATTACCGACCAAAGAAAACAAGTACGTCTGTCACCTGCCTCCAACGGGCCGCAGAGCTGAGATTATAAACTCAAGAACATGCGTTGGCTTGTTAACGTGAAGTATGGAGCAACGGCGTGCAGCATGCTTTACGGCTCCGGTTTTAATACCTTGCAGACACTGCGAAAGTAGCGGCAAAAACAAGCAAACGGACAATAAAACGGTCAGTGTCACAAGTCACACGACGGCAAAACGATATAACCGCCCGCTGCGTAAGGCTCGACTAGCGTTGGCCGCGTTTGAACTGCACGGTCATCAAACCTCTGCGGAATTAGGAGCTGTGGAGAAAGCCATCGTCCGGAACGCACGCCACATCTGCAACTGTGATACAGAGGACACCGCACCAGCGTGTCACATTCCCCAGAAAGGGGAATATCAATAAACCGAGTGTGAAGGATATTTTGTCTCAGTTTCACCATCTGATAAAATTTCATGAGACGGTGGCTCGCGCTACACAGTTGTCATTGACACAGCGAACACCACATGGCGATCAATTTGGCACAGTTGTACTACTGTAAAATAAAGCAAGTTTCCCTCGGCTGTGAACCCAAGTGCGCAGACATCTGCATTGTATTTTTTAAACACATCCCAAAAATTGCCCGAAGCTCTGCCGATTTTCTCCTTAACTGGTGTGCTTGGTTGCCTCAGATGCACAGGTCACAATCGCATAAGCACTTTGTTTCACTCTGATAATTGGGTGTTGCCGAAATATTGTATGACGGTTAGAACATAAAAGTTTTTCGTAAGGCAAAAAACTGCAGGGTTCTGCATGATAACAGGTGGCACAGAGGTGCAGCAGATACAGATGGAGCCTCACAGGTCCTGTGCTGTGGGTTCGGTTCTGGCTGTATGGAGTTTTTACGTTTACCTGCGTTTGTGTGGGTTTCCTCTCACAGTCCAAAAACGTGTTTTTTGTGATTTGTCCAGTCAAAACTACCTTCTGCCTTTGTGTGTGTGAGTATAACCTGTTTCACATTCCGTGCCTGCGTGATAGTCTTCGGACCCTTGCTATTCTGTCTTGGACAATCTGATTACAAACAGATGACAACAGCAAAACAAGCAAAATAATATATTCTTTTATTAAAAAGGATATTAATTATTATTCCGGTACTAATAGTAAGCCAAATTCAGCAGCAGGCAGCACGTGACATTACGGTCTGTTAAAAGAAGGCCACAGATTTCCATTCCAAGTGAGCACCCCTGCTTTTACACGCCTGTAAAAGGTTAACCTAAAATGGTAAAGAAAAGAACTATCTGAATAAATTCTCAGAGGTATAAATGTTCTCAGGAACATCACAGCGATAAATTATAAACTATATGGAAGGCAAATTGGAAAGCAATATAAAATTTTTGGGCGGCCGATCTTTACTGTGTTTCCTAGCAGGTTTTACATACGTGTTAAATATGTCCCGCGAACTGTCAAATAAATAAAGTAAAAACTTAAGACAAATGTGCATCTCCGAGCTGAATTTTTTCCCCCGCTTGTGACTGCATTATAATCGAATGGGGAGCCACTTGATTTTCTAAATTATCTGTCCATTTTGCTTGTACAGTATGTGGCTGTGATAAATGGTGGGGCGTTTATCTTCTAGCTTTGCACTCAAGCATATAGGCTCTGCGAGGTTGGTGGGCAGCTCGCGACTCAGATGATCGTTTTTCTGTACTTGTCTCATGCCTTCTTGCAGCCAGAAATCAAAACGTGGTATTCGTGCGGTTTCCGCAGACCGAATGTGGCCGGTAGACAAAGCGATTAATAATAACGGCACATTCAGTTGAGCTGCGTACCATTCTTTCAGCTGGCATAACAGATTATTGCTTTTTTTTCCTCATGCATCAAACAGACAATTTATTTGGTTTCCGTGTGCGGTGCTGCGATCCTTCCGTAACTTTTGCTTTTGTCTGAGAGACACGGAGGTGATTATCGCTTAAAAATCAACTAAGTATGCACCATAGCTTTGGATATTAAAAGAAAACAGCATTGACCCCCCCCCCCCACCCACCCACCCCCAAAATAAGCAAAATGCAGCTAAATCTCTTCTCCGCATTACTCAACCCAATTTCTCCATCACGCTTTCAATACAGACTGCAGACATGCATGTGTGATAAGATCCGGCCCATAGTGCACGATACCAGTGAATCATCCGTAATTTCTATCCCTCCTCGTAGCCAAGGAAATTGTCCCATTTTTTCTGACATCCCCTTTTTGTTCGGCTCTTAAAGCTGACATTTCCCGCTAAGCGTATCTGCTTTTTAAATATTGGTCCTGTAACCTAGTTTGAAAGCACAATCCTAGTCACTGATGCTATAACAGATTTCAGTAGCTAGAATTTCCTCTTTTTTCTCGGCGACATTTCTGGAGCTCTGACCAAATATACAAACATTTTAATGTTGCGTAACAGACGGTTTATTTTATTGCGTAACAGCGCATTCCGCATAGAAAGGTTTTTTTTTTTTTTTTTTTGTGTGTGTCCCCGTGTGTCTCCAACATAAGCTTCCCTGGTATGGGAGTGTCTTGTAAAGTGAAATAACATCTGTACTGTTTTAATCGGACGACTTATTCTGAGGCCTTGGTGATAGCAACACCCGTACTTCTCAAAATATTATAATTGTTATCCGTTTCACATTGTAATCCCCTTCCAGATGGTCCCCTTAGGTTCTCACTTGTGTCACTATTAATTTTTGCCGACATTTTATAACACCACAAGGCAAATTCAGTGGTGTCACGCAGCTTAATATATAGCTTGACTCAAGTATTTTATTCTTATAACCGAACGCCTGTGGCTGACATACGGCTCCTTAGTTGCCTGTATTTCCAAATATCTCTGCCACCCAATTTAAATGTCCTAAGTTTCTCCTCATATGTTATACATATTTCATTTTTATGCAAATTTCTCAAGGTAAACATTCCTTCCTTGACCAATTTTCCCCCTGAAGATTCTCTGCTTCCTTATAGACTTTGAAGGGTTATAGCAAATGATGACTTTTTGTCGATACGGTCAGCCGGTTGTTAAGCTCTGCCGGATTTTAGCACCTTCCATTTTTCAGCGGCCTCTACTTTGGTGGAGTACGCGGAGCCGCGAATTTGATTCGGCTCCGCTAGTGCGGAGCTTGCAGTTTCTCCCCGTGTTCATGCGGGCTTCCTAACCAACTGGAGCTCCACTTTCCTAACACGGTCCAAAGGTGCTCCGTTCAGGGGAACTGGTCATACTGGTGAGTGCCTGTCTGAATGGATCTGTGATCTCGCCCAGGGCATACCCTCCCCGCGCTTCCCAAAAAAGAGCGAAAGAGCCACTGAATATATAAATAAATTCCACACTGACAAAAAAAAAATGATATTATCCAGCCGGAGTACCTGATACCCATGAGTCACACATAATTTCCTTCCGTTAACAAAGGCAGAAAAATTGTCCCAAATGGGACATTGTGTGGTATAATTTAGATATTGCCATGACTTCAACTTGGCAGTTTATTCTGTAACCTGAGACCCTTGGCGAATACTGTGAAACCGATACGACTGGGTCATTAACTAATAACATTTTGCATGCGTGTAAAAAATAATTTCTGTTTGCTCTTTTTGAGCACCTTCAAATTTTTCAACATTCGCTAACACCAGCTTCCAGTCACTCCAGTGCCACAGCAGAAAAAAAATTAATGGGACAGATGGAAGGTGTGACTCACAGTCTTTAAAATGGCAAAAACTTGGAGGTCATCCCACTTCAGCCAGCATCTGCAAGTTTAGCCAGCGCTTCTCATTTTTATCCATGCCCTTAATTTTACCCATTTTCAGCGCTTGCTCATCCTGGTTTGTGTGAAAAGATGCTTTTGACTGGGAGCGAACTCATCTCAATGCTGGTGCTGCGTTTTTTAAGCGGAAGTACATAGGATGTGTATGTAAGACGTTCAAATTGTGCCGCGTGAAAGCCAAATCTGGCAGGAAGCTGCGTACTTTATCATTAATTCCTTCATTTACAGCTATGCCTGTCATACACGGTTTAATTAACAACTGAATTTTAAGTCGCTTTAGATAAAGGGTTTATGGTTGTGTTGGTCCAGAGTCTACCCCAAAACCGTAGGCTGTGAGGCAGGTACCCTGTGGACTGGACAGCAGTCACATATACTTGCTCACTAGGGGCAATTTTTAGTCGTCGGTTCCTCACGTAGACTGAACTGGATTCAAACCCACAACCCGCAACACAAGAGGTGCGAGACATCGGCACTACCCACTGCACCTTCAGCCCACTTTGCATCGATGAATAAGCGTATTCTTCTCTGTCTCTCGCGCTCATTTTTATTAACTGTTTGTCCCGGTCAGGGTTGTGGGTGTCCGGAGACTGTCCCTACTCTTACATACACACAGACACACGCAATTGTAACGGCCCAGGGTTGGGCTTTGCGTTTCCGCCTCTTCTCTGTTTTCCAATGAGGCCTCCGGAGACTCCAGATTGACATCACCTGTGCCAGTTGACCTCAAATTGGTGGCCCCCGCCTTGTGTGCCTGTAAAGAACCCCACAGAAGAAGCGGAAGAAACGGGTCTGATTTCAGCAGTTTTGACCTTGCGATTCTTGTATATGTTTGTATGGAGAGAATGGTGTCCTATTCATATTTGTGTGTTTTTGTTAGTTTAGATCAGTGTAGCCGGTCAGGCACGAAAGACTTTGTTTAGGTTTTGCCACTTTTTCTTTCCGGGTTTAAGAGAGACAGTTGGTCTTTGGTTCACATGCGCTTGGGAGACCTTTGAGCATCACTGTTATACGTAAAGATTCACTAACCCATCTCACCGTAAAAGCCTTCCACAAATATCCCTTGGTTTGGTTCCTGGTCCGGTAAATCTTTTAAACCCCTTTTCCCATTTATGTGAGGCCCCCTTGACCCCTAGCACTTCACCGAGCCCAACTAAAAGGGTCGTAACACTACGGACAACTTAAAGTGATCGGTTAACCTGAAACGTGCATTTGGACTGTGAGAAGAAACCAGAGCTTCCTGAGGAAAACCACACAGACACAGGGTGGACATGCGAACTCCATAAATGCATTCTAAAGAAGCTGTTACATAAATGGAAGAAATGTTTATTCCTGCGGTGCATATAGGAATACTGAATGTATGAATGAGCGCTACGCTGAGAAAAGGGATCATTTAAAAATTCAGGGTGCAGATAGCAAATGTTAACAAGAATCTCAGTGTCAACAAAGCTGAATGTTCACAAAACCCAACTCCTTTGACTGTACGGGAGACCGAGCAGACAGTATTTGACTGTTTTATGTATCCTAGTTGCTTAGCAGTTGTTTACATTGCTTGATGAATTGCAGTCCGCAGCAACGCACAAACTTTCAAGCACGTTGTGTTTAAACACACAAGGCATCCCACTTCAAAGCACCACTGGTTTCCGCCCTCAGAGCCCTGGATAACGTTTCTGCGAATTCCTCTGACAGGTAAAGTCATTCACATTTGACTTTGCACTGCAGCCAGAGACATGAAGTGAGAAAACAAGGTCATTCGTGTTCAGAAACAGCGGCAAAAAATGTTGTCTTGTTTATTTAAAACAAAAAAAAAAGAAGAAGTAAAAATTCAAATATAAGTACATGCTGTCGGAGTATGTGAACTCCACCTTAAAATAGAGAATTCGATTTGTCTACATTTTTTGGCGCAGACAAATTTATTTATATATTTGAAGAACTGACAAAGGGTTAGAAAGCCAGTGAGACTGAAAACGCAGTAATGGATATGAGCAACAGCAGCACGAGTCGCTCCGTTCAGCCGCTTGTTAGAAACAGACAAATTGTGGCGTTATGCAGTTTACGGTGAAAAGAATACAGGGGCAAAAGCCCAACTTGGAAGAATGTAAGGCACGTCTGCCTTTTTAAGCAGACACGGGGAGGACGACGGAATGATGGACTCGAGAGAGTGGGTGGTGTCAGCGGGGAGGACTGAAGGAGCGTCGGAGGCAGAGATCCGCGAGCGGTCAGTGTGACGGACTGGGAATGCATTACAGGGGAGACGTCAAGCTCGCTGAAATCGGCAGGATGCTCATCAGAAGCGCCTGAATACAAATCACAACGTGTCAAAAGTGATTGGACGGCAATACGGGTAGCCAGAAGACAGGTGTCCTTTAGACAAAGCAGGTCTATTCCTTAACAGCATAAAGATGCAAGTAAAACACTTTAGGAATCCGAATTAGTTGTATTTTGTGACAGTAGGACTACAGAGACATCTAAATTGTTCTGGGCACCAGAGCCCTCATGATCGAGTGCGTGTGAGTACACAGAGATATTAAGAGTTGCGCTTGTGCAGTGATGGTTTGCTAAGAACACAGGTGATAATGAACAGGTAATAAGGTATCGGGACAGCTGTAGTCGGTCTTCAGGCTCACGGAACAAGCGGGCCATTCGATGTCCGCCAAATGAAGAAAGACAACGCACAACATTTAGTCTTTCTTGGAGGCAAAAAGCGGCGCTTTTAGGCAAAAGGTTTGAGAAAATTCTTCTCTGAAGGATGGAGGGAAGACAAACTGGTCGAGACCGTATCAAGCGCTGCTTTCCCGTTGCTTGCGAAAACCTCTGAAGGAAAGAAATGAATTTAAAAAAAATATATAGGTTTTTTTGTGTGTAAAAAATAAAAACCTCCAAGGAAAAATGCATAACAATATGGCATGCAAAAAAAATATATATTTTTTATATGTGTATAATTTTTTAAAATATATGTGTATATTAATTTAGGCAAGAAAAGTCATGGAAGCGATGATAATTCAGCATAGTACCAAATACTGTTCCGAGCCAGCAATGAAAATGAAACCTGTTTTCTTAACAGTAATCAAAGTGAAATGTTTATGTTATAAACCCAGGGTACTGTGACTTTTCAGAAAATGACATATGAAATGGGGTAGAACAGCACACCGCATTAAGGCCAGAATAAACACATACAGACTAAGTACAATGTCAGCGCAGGCCTAGATGAAGGCGACCCGTTCTCCTGTGCGTCCTGGTTTCGAGCTCAGGCCTTCTGACGGCAGAACCGGCTAATTTAAAATTAGCGCTACATGCCGTGTTTACAAAATAATGGACTCGATAATGAAGTTTGACATTTTCGGAAAAATATTTCGCTCTGTGCAAGTTGGAGTTCCTTCCCAGCCTTCCAAACATGCGTTAAGCAAACGTGGAATTTGCCTGTTTTAAGCAAGCAAAAGCGACGCATTAGTTACGCGGGACAGGGAAAATACGTCTCCGGACCTCGGCACAACTCTCTGAATTTTGAGATCGCGCTGTTAAATGTGAGCGTCTTTAAACCTTGATGCTGGTGGAGGCCGGTCTTCGAGAAAGGCTGCGTTTCTGAACCGCGTTGAAGGAAATTGTCCCAACTCTGCATTATTTATTTTAACTGCTTTAAGCCTTTTTTATAAAAACTTTCCTCAGCTGCATTCTCCTTTTTAAAGGTGTTTTCCGGCTACCCGTTTCACCAGAACACGACCGCAGAACAAGCACGTTTGCATTTTCGACCTGGAAGGGAAATTTCGACAAGAGACAAGTTAACTCGGTTTGGGGCCGGGGCTGAAAAGTTTTACCGTGACCGTAGATGTTTGCGCCGGGCAAAAACCGAAGTGTGAAATGAGAGCATTTAAAACCAAATATTTTTTATGATCGCAGATAAAGGCAACAATATTTTTAGGCAATTTCAAGGCAAAAGAACTCCTTGCTATTTATTCATGGTCAGTGTGGATTTAATATTTTATATTTATACGTTGTAAACATTCTGTTTTTTACCAGAACTCTGGTTTTGCCATGATCCGAGCTCCCAGTGATCTGGAATGGGCTCCAGATCACCATTACTCTGACCTGGATAACCTGGTTACCGATGATGGATGGATGGATGGAAAGATGGATGGGTGGATGGATAGTTTCTGGTGCTGGGAAGTGCACCAGCACAGCGTGTACACTGGTGCACAACTCCTCCATGCAATCTTTAACTTTTATATCCTCACGCTACATCCGAAAGGGAACTTAATGTTCATGCCATCTGTCCTTCCCCAAATTAACCAATGAACTCATAATTTTCCAGGTGGCGCCTCTCACCTCTTCTGTATCCTCTTCGCACCTCCCTAAGAGAGGCACACCACCGCAGGTTAACAACTCCAGAGGCAGTATAAAGCATCATCTTCTTTGAGAGATTGTTCTTCTTGGCTAATTTACCAAGCTTTGCAGAAACGAAATTCCAGGAGAAAAATATTAAACCAAACCCCCAGCCATGCCCAGCTTTCTGTCACGCACAATGCATATAAACACTCAGTAACTTCCGTGCCAGCGCATGCCTTTTTCTGCAAAGGCTCCACCAGCCCACCTCCACCTCTCTTTCTTGTCTAATGGTGTCCCAGTCGGGGGGCTCACCAACCTCGCTCGACGGCAGGTGCGAGCCCTCCAGCAGACTCTCAGCCCAGATGGAAAGTGCACCAAGCATCTGCCTGAACAAACAGCGAGTTTAATACTTCTAGCTCCTGAATGAAGTATGAAGTATTTTTATGCCTTGAGTCATGCCCCTGATAAATGCTATAGTACCAGTTTCCATCTTCTGTCCTTCAGTATGTCTGCCCAGTTGTTTCAAAAGGGCTTGTAAAAGGATTCTCGTCTCCCGCTGCTGCACACCTGGCGGTGACCTGTGATGCACTGAACCCGGCAACCTTTTTTAGACTTTAGTGGATGCATTTCAGAATGCTAACGTCATTGGTTTTATTTTGCCCTTGGGTTCTCCAGATGTGTTTATGATGTGTTAATGTCACTGTATTATTATTATTATTATTATTATTATTATTATTATTATTATTATTATTATTATTATTATAGATAATAATGCTTTTTAAAATTGTTTAACTTATTTAATTTTTTCATTAATTTTTTGCTTTAAGTCAGTGCATTTCAGAATGTTATTGGTTCTATTTTGCACTTGGTTTCTGCAAATTTGGTCTTTTTGTTCTTCTTATTATTACTATTATTTTTTATTATTATTATTATTATTATTACTTCTACTACTACTTCATTTATATTGCTGGTGCTCCTGCAATTGCACGTAGGCACTTTGGGGGGGTTATTTCAAATGCAGGGCCATGAAATAATCTGGAGACACCCTGGAGACTGGTTACAGACTGTTACATTTTTAGAAGCACTGAAAATGAAATTGGGGAACTTCTGACAAAGTGCCAGAGACGTCCCCAGTGCTCTGCTGTATTATGCGACATTGTGTTTATGTAAATGTGGACATCCTGGACGTGTCCCCATGATGTGCTGTGTACTAACAGCCGCTCCCGACCACCCGGCCGTTGAAGGCATCCATTTCCACTTTGGAACCTGCACACCGCTTAACCCACCTTTCCTGCAGTGATTCATCACTCAAACTGTTAAACTTTCTTTTTTAAATACACGCCAGCTGAATTAGGACCTTGTAATGCCTCCTTGTCAAAGTTTTACCAGCGAGGAACAAACCCAAGCAAGGAATTAATGTACACAGCACGGCTGGTGCACTTTTCATGGGCTGACTGTTGAGCTGTTGCTTTTCTCTGTAGCTCCAGCCTCCTGTGGACCGTGAAGATCAAATGTTTACAACAGTAGCCCCCTGTGGCCAGCCTGGGTTAAGGCGGAGCCTTCCGGGGCTGTAGCCCAGGGCAACATGAAGTGTCACAGTACACACACAAATTAGTTTAAATAAAGCTTCGTGTTTGCTGTGTTTAAAACGTGCAAAAGGTACTTTTCAATAGATCTTATTTCACTCCTCAGAAAACCATCAACAGAAGAGCATCTCAGTGAGCACAGTTGAACTGTATAGCGCATCTACGCCACATATTTGTGCAAATCCTTAGAGAAATGTGGGGGGGAATGAATGCTGGGTGATGGAATTGTGGTCCCTTTGAGAGCCCCGTTCCCTCAAACGCCCATTTCTTTGAGTCTTGCACGCCGCGCACATAAACCGAAAGTTCAAAAGTTAAACGCAAATGACAAACCACTGTTGCTACGCAGAAGAGCCAAAACAGCAGAGCAGCCAGGGACTGGGAAAGCAACAGTGCTGCTCAGTCAGAACCCAGCTGGGAGAGTGAAAGCGGTCAATAATGCGATGATGCCTTAACCATTTTCTTTTAAAATTATGCAAAAGACTTTCCAGCGGGTCCTCGAGAAAATGGAACAGCCGAAAACGCCAGATGAGGGCTTAATCGGGCCCTTAGGCACAGTCGCATTGCTCCAGTCTTTCAAGATTGGACCCACGCCCCTTCTGTCTCCAGCACTCATTCACTCCTCTTTCTCACATAGTAATATAACAGGCGTCCCTCAGATCTGGCTGCAGTTGTGGACCAGATACCGGCAGGACGGCGGTCCTGAACTCAACTCCCTCACTCGCACAGCAATCAACACCTGCGGCCTTGCCAAGGGGCCTGGACACTGTAGTGCGTCACTTCTTTGTCCCGCAGCTGTCATCTCCCGGACGAGCTGGGCAAGAACACAGTTCAGAGCCTTTTAAATGTGATGCCTAACAGCAATAGTTAGTTTAGGGCATATATGAGGGACGTGAGAAGGTTTGAGGGAGCTGATGTCTGCAGAAGAAAGCTGGAAGGAATCTGCGATGTGACGCTGATGTGAAAGCTCAATGTTTCACCTTAAATAATTAGTATTAATTTTACATAACTTTATGACTAAGCACCTACTTAAATGATATCACCTCTGATTTAATAGGTACTTCAGGGCCATGTAATAAGTATTAAATACCTGTTTAAATTTATAATGTAAAGAAGTGGCTATCTGTGCTGTGGCCCATAACACACAACCTTCCATGCAGAGCCTTTCTATAGTACATACATTTTCAGGAAATTGCTCTCCAGTTAGGACTCAGAGCACCTGAAGCTCATCCCTAAGAGAAGCGGTCATCAAGGTTCAAGGCAGGCTGCTCGCACATTTTCACTCCCGTAGTCACGGACCGTGGACAAATTGGGCACCGGTTCAGCTGGACAGCATGCGCTTAGAATGTGGGAGGAAACCAGAGTACCTGAAGGAAAAGCCACATGAGCGCAGGGGGAGTGGAGAGATGATCCTCGTTTTCCTCGAGAAGTAGATGGAGCGGTTAATCCCCCGCTGTCGGCCGTCAGAAAATGAAGATTTACTTTTAAAAACCGCAGCGTGTTTTTTCAGCCGCCGACATCACATTTCGGCACAGGCCTGGGCCACGCTTTTAAATACTTGACAGCCACACACTTGCGAGAACTAAAAGTCTATTTATTTGTACCGAATATTGGAAATGGCACGAAACCGTTTTGTCCTCTTAATGCAGCCAACGTTAACGCTGTTACCCTTATTTGATACGCATTTTTTCATAAATAACCCGGTGAAGGCTTTTTGTGTATGGGCGTATGGTTGTGTTTCTGAAAGAAAACACATTGATATTTTTTATTTTTTATTTATTTTAAATTTTTTTTGGAGGAATACGGCAGCAATTATTCAGCAGCGATCCGTGGCGGTTTTGTGTTTAAACATCTAATGATCGAGCCCAAGTTATTAGGAGCCGTGTGTATTTGTTTGAAGGTGTCCCCTACCGTTCGGAGAGGAGACACGCGGCCCACTGCGTGCCGCTGCTCATCCTTAAAGCGACGAACACGCGGCACAGCAGGAAGGAATCGGTGTGTCGCGCAAAACAAGAGCATGAGTAATGAAAAGTGTTATTAATGAACTTCCACGCGATATGTGAATGACACTGATTTCCAGTCTTATTTGTAAGCCCGCATTCTGCTTCTTGTTCCTCTTTTGTGCAAAATGGGAGCTTATTGTAATGAAGCTGATAATAGAACATATTCATGCTGAGAGCACAGCTGATAATCGGGGGCTTTGCCTGTTTACTTGATTACTTGATAGTTTCCTTGAAAACCAGACATTTGTTTCCAAAGCAAAGGATTCCTAACAGTCTTGGGCGTGTGTACAGTATGTGTGTGACTATATACGCACGGACAGGCGAGCGTGTACGATGTGGTTATGTACGCTATATACAGTAAGCGCGATCACACCTGGGAGACCTGGGCAGAAAGGTTCCGGGAGTTGTGCTCACGCTTTTCTCTGCCGATGGATATATATACGGTATATGGCCAAAAGTGTGTAGACACCCATACGTGCTTGTTGGACCTCGCATTCCAGTTCCATGGGCATTGATGTGGCGTTGTTCCCCCCTTTTGCTAATATAACAGCCTCCATCTTCTGGGAAGGCTTTCCACTAGATTTTGGAGCGAAGCTGTGGGAATTTGTGCCCATTCAGCCACAAGAGCATCGGTGAGGTCGGGCGAGAAGGCCTGGCTCGCGATCTGCATTCCACTTCATCCCAAAGTTGAGGTCAGGGATCTACAGGCCACTCAAGTTGTTCCACACCAACCTGGGCAAACCATGTGTTTTTGGAGCTTGCTTTGTGCATGGGGAGGAGGCACAGTCATCCTGGAGCAGGAAAGGAGCTTGTTCCCCGAACTGTGGCCACAAAGCTAGAAGCACACAATTGTCTAGAATGTGTTTGGATGCTGTGTGGGTGCGGCTGAAATAGCTCAGCTCAGTCCTTAGAAGGGGGGTCCACACACTTTTGACCACATTGTGTACATACACACAGTTTGTGAAAAAAATGCATGCAGACTGCACATTAGGAAACATACTTTCTTTCTCTCTCTCTCTCTCTCTCTATATATATATATATATATATATATATATATATATATATATATATATTTTCTTTCTGTGATTTCATTAACCTTTTCAATTGGACTCCACTAAAGAACACAATGAAAAGAAGAATTATAGCTTATTGTGGAGTATGGGATTTTGGAGTGTCATGCCACAATATTACATAATGATTAACAATTCCGTGATTCAGCCTGCTTGAGATTCCGCCATCAGCCGTGCACTTTTGCATGCATTACAGACTGCGGCGTAAGCAAGGATCAGCTCAAAATTCGCTCTCGCTGCTGGTGTCCTCTAAAAATAGGCATATACTTTCTCAATATGGTTTTGGCAGTCAAACAGAATTTTTCTGGTTGCCACGGCAACCTGGTAGTCATTAATGTGTCTTATCAGGAGTTATCTGGATATTTATATCTAGGACTGAGGTTTCGTGACCCTTTAGGCCACGCACTCATACAGCATGTAGAAGCTGTCTGTGCTTTTGGCCTTTGAAATTACACCGTGCGAAATCTGTGAGATCCTATCCCCACGCTCGCAAGACTAAACGTGTGGTTTCTTCTCAAGGAAACCACTACCCTGCAATACAGAGTCAATTTAACCTTATTCATAATTGAAAACTGCATTAAGCCGCATGACGTCCCCTCAATGTGGCTTATTTTAATTTGGCAAAACAATTATCTTCACATAATACACATCTTTTAATTAAAATCCTTTTTTTTTATTTTTGTGATCTCAAATGATTTTTTTTTTTGGTTTAAGTAGAAAATTTAAGGTCAAATTGTACCATTTCTTCGCATGGTCTCCCCATACCAGCTCGTGTTTCCTCCCACGGTCAAAAGACACCCGTTTCGGGTTAATTGGTCACGGAATTGCCTCGTGCGTACAGTAAGTGCGTACTTGCGCGCGTGCCGTTGCCCGGCAATGGGTTGGCATCCCGTCTAGGTTGCAGCCCGGCACTCGGCGATTTAAGGATGAACCGTGTACCGCCGTGACTGACCAGGACTAGCGGCTCTTGATGATGAACGGAGGAACGGAGTTCCGTTCCTACAGTTATTTCAGACGAATTTGGTTTGCATTTTTTGAAATTTGAATACAAATACGCGTGCGCTCTACGATGCCACATATGCACCCAATGCATAGTTGTTGCTTCAACGTGATTTTTATATTTGCAATCCACGCGCAACTTCAGTAGTGGGAAAAGTCTGAACGTTGAATTTGCATAGCCTAAATCCTGCTGTATACGCTAAGAAAAAAAATCGTGAGTCCCTTTTTTGGTTTCCAGGCCCCGGGCAGTAATCTATTTGCCAAAATGGACCTTTAATTCATTTGTCCTAAACAACCCCCATTGTTTCCTCATATTTGACTGCTACCATTTGAACCATGAAGAAATGCAGGAACAACTTCAATTTAACACTGCTTTATTATTACTACTGTAATTAATTTACTTCTATTCTAGCAGGGGCAGAAAGGTAATAATTAAATTTGTTAGTAGATTACTGTATTTCATTATTTAATTCAAATCAAAAGTTTAAGCCTTTCCAAGGCTGTGTGCTGTGCAATTGTGAGCGGTGCAGAGGTGTGCAGTAATAATTCATAGAGGACAGGTAAATTGGCATGGCGCTGATAAGCCGGCGTAGATGTACAAGGCAGCCCTTGAGCATAACTATGATGCATTACTTGTTGTTTTGCTCCCTGTTCGTGCATCAGCATCACTTATTTCATGCATTTTGGTTTAATGGCTTTTCAAAATGACTGCATTGACATCAGGTTACTTCATGGACTCGGATTTAATTGCTTTTCAAAATTAAAGTCCCTTTTCTTTTGAAATTAGTCACAGGTTATTTGGCCCCAGGCGATTAACGGCACGGTCCAGTGTTGGTTTTAACAGTGGGTTGGAGAAAGACTTACTACGTAAGGCTGTGTTCCGCGTATTGTGTTTCTCTACAGCCGAGTACACCTTATACACCTGTGTTTCGGTCAACTGCTGTTTTAGTGGCTTTTAAATAAGTTGTCCGTATACCGTTATGCTGTGGGCGCGGGCTGATCGGAATTTGCACTTCAGTGGCTTCAGCTCCTTTTGTGCTTTAAACAGCGGTCAACGCATTCAGTCTGCGGTCAGTCATCGAGCCGAAGTAAATACTAGGAAGGAGCGCTTAAAATAAGGCACTCGGGAGTTAAATATTCTGGGGGATGTTCAACAGCATTACCTGTCTGTTTAATTGGGAAAAATTTTTAAGGAAAATCTCTGCTGTGGCACAAGGGATGTAACTGTCATCCACTGTGATAATCTGAGAAGTTCTGTTTCGGAAAATAATACCGCCGAGCATCATCCAGGTCAATGGCGTACATGGCTCCCCTTCCCGCTAGCACGCAGCTATAGATGGGTCGTCGCGAGGAAATCTGTCATTCGCATTGCTGTGTGCGTGCGTGCGTATGACCGTGCTGGAGCAAGAGATGTAAACGTATCACGAACGAAAGGGGCCGCGCAAATCATCGATCGGCTCAGCAACCCCCGCGCTCGCCATCTTCTGTTTCTCTGCGCTCGTTCGTGTTTACGGTGCGTATATCGAAGCATTAAGCCGAAAACACGTGCGCTCCTGCACGCAAGCATTAACGCAGCTTTTGGTGTAATGCAGTTTTTTTGCAATTTTAATTCAAAGAAAGTTGCTGCTTCTCAAAACACGGCAGCCCTCGCACCTTGCCCGCACGAACATCTCATTTCAGGGTCAAAGCAGGCGGAAATCTTAATAAATCAAATTTCTTCAATCTTATAAGAAAAATGCAATGTGCAGTAGATATCCCATAAAAGTAAAAACACTTTGTTTTGGCTTTTATGTTCTATGCTGTATCACAGAAAGGCAGAACAAATGCTTTAAATAACTGCTTTAAATAATTGTAATAATTGAAATGATAAATTGTTAGATAAAAAATTACAACTTTGGTCAAGAAAGAGATCTGTACTGTATATAAAAATTCAACCGTATGCTTTCACAGTGTAAACCATGTTTCACGTTAAAATTAAATTGTTTGTATTTCTGTAGACATTGACAGAGGAGGGCGCCGTCCAAGTAAACTGTCAAAAAGCCCTTTTTTTTTTTTTACGTGAGTTAATGGATTATTTTAGAATCAGTAATGCAGCTGTGTTTCACAGCTGTACTAAAGCCAGGCCAGTGCTTTGGTTAATGTACTGAAAAGTCACCAAAGTACCTTTTGAGAAATGTCCTCCCCAGCACTGTTGCTGAAGTAAAATGTACTTTTGTGTTTCGGTCAGCTTGCACCCGCAGTCGATTCCAAATGGACTTCGTTTCCAGCGCCGATGTTTTGAGAGTCGGCTTCCTGCACGTAGCCCGATGCTTCCGCAGACACACTTTTCAGGAAGTGCGGTCAGCCTGTGAGGTTTGCAAGCCGTGTGTTTGATTTGGCTTTTTTCCTCTCTATAAGTAGTAAAATGGTAATTGGGCAAAAAAACACACACGTACAATTCAGGCAAAGACCCATTCGGTGAAAGAAAACTGCCCAGTGCACATAAAATATTACCAATTGTTTCATTACTGCTCCACGGCTGAGACGTGGCAGGATTTGCACATTGTAGATGGAGATCGAGTTGCTGTGTGTGTGTGCGTGCATGTGTGTGTTTGTCCTACCATGGCAAACATTCAAGTAAAATCGGTGCCTCTTTGTGTTTCTGTTTAGGTAAATAGCAAAACTCGGGCAAGTGGACCAGGGACCACGAGATGAGCAGCGTATGTCAGTCTTTCTGTGCATTAACATTTTTTATATACCGATGACGTCAGTCACTAGAATATTAGGTTTAAAGAAAAGTCATAAATAAATAAAATCCTAATTTTCAATTTTATCCGTGTAACCTTAATGAAACCTACAGGCAGCAAATGTAGTGCAGACACTTGATTTACAGATGAGGCTGACTGGCGCTGTGAGACAGGAACGGCGCAGAGTTGGGCTGGCGTGGCGTGACCGCCGCTCACCAGGGGGTCTGTCCTTAGGGGAAAGAAGAAGGCCGTTTCACACTATTCCAAACAGATTGCGGTCGAGTCTAGATCATCATGGAAACTAAAGACCTATTTCGGTTTTGGAAGATTGAGGAACTTGGCGCAAACCTTGTAGCTGCACCGTTATTTGCGTTTATTTCCAAACGGAGATGAACTTGCTTTTTCCCCAGTGCTGTGTTCTGGCTGTGATTTATATTTTCGTGGTCGGTCCTGTAGCACTAAATAATTGTGCAGCGTGTAACGTATTTGCACTTATGGCTGGCTCGTCGTGTCCACCGTTCCCGATGCAGTTTTACAAGCGATCCTGGAGCCGGATCTCGGGTCGGATGAAAATGTCGAAACCCGCGCCGCACGCTGCGTGCGCACTTTTTTGCTCGGTCGTGGTTGCGGTGCAGAAATCGGGGAGCGGCCTTAGCCCAAACCCAACCATCACGCAAGGCTTAACACATTTTCCTTAAACATGCTGGATTAATTTTCCCCGTAATGCGCTCTGGACCAGGTGGGAGTTTCTCAAGTCCCACTAATGGGAATACAAGAGCGGACCCCCCCCCCTCGGCCCCCACTGGCCTACAACACTTCCCACAGGCTGCTTTGTGTTAGTGCCGTGGATTAGCATGATGCAGTGCCCGTAGAAGGTATCTGACAGCTCGATCTAGAGACGGAGAACTTGATTCGTGCGAAGCACGAGGTCACTCCCGTAACGCGGCCGTCAGAAACAAGACAAGGATTTAACACGGCCGGGGGAAAAAACAAATATCTCTTTTTAGTCTTCACATCAAGGGCCTGCTTTAAATAGGTAGCAAGACGATGAGGAAGTGTGCTCGGTGATAAAAGGAGGAGAAAACAACCCTTTGAGCGCATTGCACATTGGTCAGAAAAAAGGAGGAACGAGAAGGGCCGCGGGAGATTTTCAGCGGGCAAATATACTGTAAGTTGGTGGTTTTCGTTTCTGAAAGGGATGCCGGTTTCCTCTGGAGGGCAGCAAAACAAGGAGCACCGTTTCTTCCTGCTCCCAAGGCGACTGCACGGTGCCTCCTCAGACGCGTGGGGCCAAAGAGTGGTTTAGCCTGGATTACGATGACACGTGTTCCACGCCGGCCCCGGCATCGTCCTTAGACGCGGATTATTGGGAACAAGTAGCTACTGCCGCAGCCGGGAAACCGTGCAGAAACGTACGAAAAATAAAACGAAAAGAGGGAACGATATGGTGCATTCCAAAGGTTTTGCCTGGATCCTTATTTCGGGTCCCTGTTTATAGTCCTAAATCTTGATCATACCATCACAGATGAAATTCTCTCATCATAAATATAACCCAGACCTGTAGATATAAAAACCCAATGCATTTTAAAAAATACGCTGTCATAGATTGGTAATGATTTAGCTCTGAAAAAAACAGTGAGACAGATGGCGGTTGAAAGAGAATTTAAATCAACTTCAGTTTTCTGAAAATTGAAAGAAGATTGTGTTTCTGTGGGCTTTGAAACCTAAGAAAGACCTCTTGCAAGCTGATGGGAGAGGAGCTAATTATATCGGCACCTTTTTGCGTTAAAGCGAAGCCATTTGTGAACTGATAATAAGAAACAGTTTTGCACGACGATGCTTTGCGAACCGCAAACTTGTGGAACCAATTTATTGTTGTTCTCGAGCTTTCGGTCGTACGGGCCGGGACGACGGAGAAGGACACGAGGAACGTCATCGGCGTGCAGGTACTTCGTGGACGTGAGAGTCCGATCCGCAGAGCGGGGTAACCGACGCGCTTAAGAGGGAGACTCATTTCCTTTAGGGCAAACAAACACACATTTGGTTCTCAGCTCAGTTGCCCCTGAGGCTTGACTGTTGTTTCAGATGCATTCGAGGGTCTGGTTAGCAATGATTAAACCAGATAAATGAAAGCGACCTCCAGAATACCTCCTGTACTTCTCCAAAACCCGTAAGACCTCAAGAAAAGGGCGCTTCGATTAAAATAAATAAATAAATAAATAAAAAAGCGTGTTTCAAATTACACTAAAATTAAATGTTTATTCTCACTTTGCCAAATCGGAGACATTTTATATTGATATAAAAGCCTGAAAAGTCCATTACTCATGCATTTTCAGCACATCTGTTTGACAATATAATGCATCCCTTTGTTTGTTGACTTCAGTATGAAATTTCCATGCATCTGCAAATAACTGTGCTCGGAAAACAAAACAGGATGGCGTTTTTTTCCCCGGCTAAGTTGACAAAACTGAATAAAATATAAACATCTGTTGCGTAAAGGAAATGCAGAATATACACGTAAAATACCTCCAGCATGTGTGTGTGTGTGTGTGTGTGTGTGTGTGTGTGTGTGTGTGTGTGTGTGTGTGTGTTTTTTCTTTCTTTCTTACAGTAAATAATGCCTGGGAAACAGGCGACTACAGCGATTTGCACAAACACTTCATAGCAGTGATCTAGCAGTTGAACAGAAATCTTTCTGCTTTTTATTAATATAAATTTACTTGGTGGCATCGACAGCTATAGACCTCGGTCCGTGAACGGCTATTGTGAGATTTATTCTTCTGTTTGAACAGTCAACGTTCAGTCTTTTTTTCTCCCCATAAAGCCACCATCTGCTGTTGACTGGAACACCGTGGAAGTCAAGAGATGGGGTGGAGTCACACAGATCAATTGTTTTATTGTGTAATGAGCTCAAACAGCTGCTATGCACCCCTATCACTTTGTGTGCGCAAGATGTTATATGGTTCACAAATGTAAGCCGCGTGCGTGCCTCAAATGTTCACGGCCTTGTGCTTTTAACCCGCGTCAGAGGCCCGCAGATCGCACACTTGCTCGAGCGCTCGGAGGTCCGGCGAGAGGATAGCGAACGAAAGATGGTTAGCAGACGTTTTGATTGACAGGCCCAAAGCCTGGCCGTCTCACAGTTAGCAGTTCGCTGCTATTCGGTGCTCCGCGAGGAGCCTGGTTGGTCGGTCTCATTCGGAAACACGCTCCCCTCTCACAGCTGCATCTGGTGCGCATACCCGACTGCCGTCGCTCGCCTGTAATGGTTTTCCCTGGAATGGAACGCCGATGGTTCACGAGGCTATTCTGGGACTCTTGGGAGCCGGGAACAAACAGCTGAAAATGCTGCTTGCATCACTGTTATTTTAATGTGATTTCATGCATAACTTGGCTTGCTTCACAGGGCCAAGTTTTGTGCGTGATGGTATCACCCCACAGGCTGAAACTTTCTCAGGTTTGTAGGGAAACGGCTTTGCCTCTACAGAGAGCTGGAAAATCAAGCAAGAAGCCCAGGGGTAGAAATAATTCTTTCCCTTCTTTAATATGTTTGCATTTCATAGCTACCTCTATTATTATTATTATTATTATTATTATTATTATTATTATTATTATATGTAAGTCTTACTCAACAGGTACTTTTCTCCCCATCAGATACATTGTGTGTACAGCTCAGCACAGTATTTACCATTTACTGCAGTAACAGTATTGCTTTCACTGGATGTGGGGGCACAAAATGGTGCAGGGGGTAGTGCTAGTTCCCCACAGCTCCAGGGTAGCTTTTCTCTGGATGCTCCTGTTTCCTCCCTGTTTGGGTAAAATGGTGGCCCTGAACTGCCTGTTAGATGCATGAATGCCTGTAGCGGGTTCACTGGAGTCTGTCTGGCTCTGCTAAATGAATTAAGGCAAATGAAGGAAACAAGAGTAAAAGCCACGTTCCTATGACTTGAGTTACTGCTACTTGCTGATGCAGCCTCAGATATTTACCAACACTGCCTTTTGTTCCCCAAGAAATCTCATCGTAGGAGGCTGTTGTAATAGACGGGAAATTATGAATTGATTCCTTTTGCTTGTACTTGTTCTTTAAGGGGCGGTGAGGCTGTGTGAGTGTGCTGAACAGCTCAGGACAGTTCAAGTGAATTTTACCACAAACAGTTGTGATGTTTTCTTCCTCTTTGGCCCAATATAGTTTAAACATGGATTTCTAGTCATTTCCGTGACCATATATTACCGCCTAATGTGAACTGAATTCCTTCTCGCATTAAAACAGATTCCTGGATTTGAGTAGCCCGAACCCAGTTATAGATTTTTAAAGTCAGACTTAAATTGCTAAGGAATTGTGGAAAAGGGACAGTTTAGGTGAAATTATGTAAGAATCTGCAGTTTCGTCACCCTTCTGGGCAGCCAAGAAATGTTTCATATACATAAGCGGCTTCTATGAATTCAACAAACGAACGATCATTCGACAATGATATTATGCCTGCTTTTGCTCCAGTTAATGTTGCTGCAGCTTAGCATTTATTTCCACATAAAAACTATAAATCATTTACTGACCTCTGCATTTCACGTGTTACTTAATGCAAGAGAAATGAGTGGAATTCCTGTAAATTAGCACGCCAATGGAATTGGATAAATAAAAAAATTCACTTGCATTTTACTCATCTCAACCAATAATTTGGGAAGCCTTGCACCTAACACCTCACATTTCATTTTAACTGATAAAATATTTTTATGCAACATTACCTTCACAACCGCGTCTCTAATAACGCAACCCGCATACCAGTTGGGCTTGTAAAGAAAGTCAATTTCATATTTGAAACGTACATAAACAGAATTTGCATTTATTTATATATATAATAAATAAATAAATAAATAAATATATTTTTTAATTCTGCCAAGTGGTGAGTGAGTGAGTGATTTGGGAAATAATTGAAAATGTAAATCGGCACAAAGCAGAGAAAAGGCACAAAGTTGTACACATGAAGTTTAGCGCAGTTTAAAAGGCCAATGCTTTTCGCAGATTTGCGAACTGGAACGTGCGATGCTTTTTGCATAACCGGGTCGGCACCAGCAGGCACACTTGTTTAGCTGAGAGTGAGCGAGGTTCACCCTGGAAAACAGCGTTGCTCAGCGTCTGGAAGCACGACATGTTTGCTTAAAAAGCTTTGAGTAATGAGGAACACAATGGGGTGCAGCAGATTTTTCGGGGAGATTTTTGTCAGCCTGTAGTATTGCAGCTGTCGCTGCCAGCATTGAAGTTTGAAGATGTTTTCTTCCAATGAGTCGCTTAAACAGAAACAGATGAGCGTCTCCGTCATAAAAAGGGAAAAGGTTTTATGCTTGCTGTCTGGTCATAGTGGTTATAGCAGAGGAACAATTTAGGAGTGATGGGCAGATTTAAAGGAAGCCGTGGCTAAAGGCAATATTTCTGCCAATAAAATCAATTTATAAAACATATTTTTCCCAGACGGCCCCCATATATTCTTCATTATATCTGCAGGATAAATTTGCAAAAAAATTTGTTTTATTTGCATTAAGATGGTAAAAGAGCACATGTCTTGTTATACATCCACAAAGAGAACCCAAATTATGGATTGCACGTCGAGTCTCAAGCTGAACTCCTCATGCGGGTTTAGAGCTGAGGGGGGAATATGATATGCCAACCTTCTGACCACAGATTCTGTGGAAATTTAACTGGAATGTCCTGAATATAAAAGAGCCAGCATTCCATGTGTTTACCAAAGCAAGGCAAACAGATTTTAATCATTAAGGGAATCGTATCTATAAATAATTCCGCAGTTTTGGCATCAGCAGTCATTATAATGTGGATTTCCACTGCTGTTAATAAAAAGTTTAGTACATGTGGTATTACAACCACTTCAAATTGCTTGTTTGGATTCTGTGGGGGGGAAGGCCACACTTTTCCACAGCTTACAACATGAGATTATAATTTTGCGTCTTTTTATTGAGCATTCGTATTTATTTCACACTGCAAAACGGCGCGGATCCAAAAAGTGGGACGTACAGGACGAATGTAATTCTGCACGGCTCAGTGCGGCAGAGGAGAGCCCGGTGATGTCAGGCCGAACAAAGGGGATGTTTTACATAGACTTAAAAGCGGATAAACTCCTCGTGGTCTTGACTCAGTTTGACATGCAAACCGAGAAAGAGCAGAAAAGGACTGGATGTCGACAGACCTCTGTGCTGGGGCCGTGGTGAGAATTAAACACTGTATTCCAGTATTAGCGGCGGAGAATGAACGTTACCCAGTGGCTCAGGTGCTGGAACCGTAAACAAAAGCACAGCGGTCCTATTGGGGTGAACATACCTCAACCCACGCAGGTGGTCTATGCTGGACTTTGGTTCAGTTTGTTCCAGGTGACCATATATCGCCTGCAGGGTGCTGGCGTACGCACTGGTGTACGTACTTGTGTACGGTGTGGCAGTGGCAGAACAAGCTGCAATTTCTGAGTTCAAGTTCCAGGCAAGAGACTGTAAATAGTTTTATAAAAGGAAGAGCAAGGTGAACTGCTTTGGAAAAAATACATGGAACTGCCTGTATGTGCAAAGTGCACAGATGGAACGTCTGTAAGTTCCTTGGGATTTAAAAAGGGGAAAAAAATCTCTGCAACTGAATAAGAGAACAATGAACAAAAAAAAAAATGAAGATGAATTGAGTCAAGGCCCAGAGTCTATAGTACAGGTGGCAGCCGTTGAAGACGTACGTTAGTCTGCTCCTTGGTCATGGCAAACTGAGGATTCTGAGTGCTTTTGCAAGGCAAAGCTTTGGCATGACGTAAAGTTGTATGAATTTTATCCTTTAAGGCATAGTAATGTAATTAAATGGCTTAATGACACAATGGGTAGCAAAGCATCTTTCAAAGTCCCACAATTCAGACCACCTCTGTTGGCTGCAAGTTACCATGAGCACGATAACAGGTTCACTGCAGTGTGTTTGAAGCCCCCAGGATTGCTTCTGGCGTTAGTCAGTCAGCCGTCAGCTTAGCTCTACATCCGGACCGTGTCACACTTCAAGCAGCATATTTGGGAAGTTACCCTGAATTTCCCAGTAATCGGTACTAAACAACCCTACGTAGTACTTCAGGCTTTCCAGACAAAGATGTACTGCACAATATGTTCTACCTTAAGATAGCCCAAAATTTTTTGAGTAGTTCAGGGGAAACAATGTTTTCAGATCACATGAGGACCTGGTTGTTTAAACGGCTTTTCCAGCTACAACATCTATTACACCTTTCAGTTGTAGACGCATCGATCTTGCCTCATTGCCTGAGATCGCTGAGCCATTTTTAGCAGCAGAAAGTGGTTGTTTCATTCCCAGATGAAGAGACACATGCTTACTTAGCTTCCGAAAGCTGTACAGGGACGCTTTGTGCTCCTTTCTTTTCCATTGTTTTCCTTTTTTTTTGCATTTGAAGTGCACCAAAAACACATAAAATTTGATTTGGGATTAGAGCTAGAAATCTAGTAGCTGTGGACCAAGCAGTTTGTGGAAAAATACAATTTTGTGGATTGCATTGTATTGGACAGGAGTATCGTCTGAGTGAACGTTTTCAATTTGTTACGAACTCGCAGCCAACCACTGACAAGCAGAAATACTTTGTGCTACCGGTGCTTTATTTTTTTCAATTTTATCTCTATATCTATAAAGCTGTATAAACCCCACCTGTCCGTCCATTCATCCGTCTGTTTGTTCTTTATGCACGGCTTCGTTTTTCAAACCACAGACCTGAAATTCAGCGCACAGGTATATCTAAGGCCAGGTCAGGTTATTGCATAGACAAGTTCATTAAACTCCAAAAAGGTTACTTACTATATTGAAAATTTAAAATTCACTCTATGACAAGGTTGATAGAAGCGGGAGTAGTAACATATGCATGCACACAGGCCAGCAGACACCACGAATGGTATTTGTGAGACAAGGACAGATTTTCTTTCCACAAACGCACGCACAAATTAACTGTGTATGTGCCACTATGGCCGTTACGTGTTATCCGCGTGTTCCATCAAAGGACCTACTAGGCGTTATATGTGTACAAGTTAAAATGTAAACATTAATAAAAAATTAGAAATACAGACACAGTGCTACACACATTAATGATGTAAGGATAATAAAGTTTGGTGATACACATTTTGTTTCTTTACTTTCCACTTGACTACATCACTCTCTGGGGCATTGGCCTTTTTGACCGCATTAATAATACTTGCGCACTAAATACAACCACTTCAATTGTAAAACAGTTTGGTGATTATATTGCGTGTTACTACATTTTACATTTCCCCTGCTACAGCGTTTTGACCTGGGCACTCCTAGATATCCTCGCTATTTAAGACCTTAAGCAAAGAGGTCATTCAGAAAAAAGTGACATAGGAGGATATATTGTTCCAAACAGTGACCAGATGAGAGTCAGCAATAGGTAGACTTCTGAGGGTTTTACTTTTATATCCTGTAATTAGAAGACACAAATAAAATCTATCAGTCCACTAAAGGGAAGAAATGACTCAAAGCAACAAAAGGATAAGCACTATCACATGGCAGGAAGAAGCCCCGAAAAGTAAACCGCGTTTCAAACTGCGGTACAACCCTCAAAAGACCCACAACCTTCAAACATCGTTCTCAAAAGCCACTTTTCTTACTCAGAACAAACGTCTCTTTTAAAGGGAGCTTCATAAGGGTTAAATGGCCACACCTGCTGCTCGTTTCCTCCAATTGAGCCCCCCGCCGCTCCCCCAGGTATGGCTGTCAGTCCAGAAGGTGTGGCAGGGCCTAAGCTATTTCCTCTCTCGGTACTTACACTGGTGTATTGCTAAGCTGCTTCAGTGCACATCATTTCCATTGAAAGGTGCTGAAAGGGAATGGATCCCTTCAGGTTGCTCATTGTTAAAGAGTAAATACGTGCTGGCCATCAATCATTTGGCCAGAGAACCGGACCCACTTCCTCCGAAATAACTTTTTTCTCTGAAAATATTTCCATTTATACATATAACAAAATCTTAAGTTGTATCACTTCCAATGCCCTTTTCTAAATCCCCATAGTGATGAATTAACGTAAAATAATAGAGATGAGGGTAAAGGAATAATTGAAAAAATTACTCTTGGGTGTACTGAGGAAAAACCAAAACATGTAAAAGATATTTACCAGAGTTCTGGTGATTCAAGATGTTTTTCCAACAGAGGAAAAGAACAGCAGTGGATAACGGAGCTGACGTTTCATAGGTTTTACACGTCATTTTCCATTGCGCGGTCTAGATTTGTCTGAGATTCGGTATGATACAAATTTCAGAACACGACAAAAATGCGGTGGGGTACAATGCGGTGGTAACTTTGTCTGTCAGCTACATGATATGGTAAAAGACAGCAGTTCTAATATAACAAGACAGCAATAATAATCCATGTCAAATTCTGGAATGCAGCTACAGTGTGACACAAAGACATCTAAAGTACTGCCTTTAAAGCAGTTGTGTTTTAAAATAAATCTGACACGTTTTATATTCTCTTGTAGTGTCATCCCATGTTCTAATGTGTAATTTCAAATTATTGGAGGGTGAAAGCATTAATTGCTACAGATTTTCAGGGCACAATGCATGGCATGAGATCCTCTTTTCCTTTTATGATACTCAGTATTTGTTTTGCAATGTTCAGTGTTGTTACTGTTTTTGTAGGAGTGGTTTGTGCTAATACGGTAATACGGAATAATGTTTAAAGATAGTAGGTTAGAAAAATTATTCATTCAGAAGATGAGACAATTAACTTCTTCTTGTTAAACTAAACTCATTCTCTCATTCACTCACACCAGCAGTCTCCACCCCATCCTGGAATCATAGGGTACTAACCTAGGAAGGGACACGCACTATGGATGGGATACCAGTCCGTCAAAGTTTAGTCCATCCATCCATCCATCCATCGTCCTTAACTCTTTATCCTGGTCAAGGTTGCAGCAGTCCAAATTCTATCCTGGAGTCCCTGCCTGTAAGGCTAGGAAACGGTGCCCTGGATGGGACACACATGCACACTCTCTGGGCAACATAAAGGGATCAGCCAGTCTAATTCACATGTCTTTGGACTGTAGGAGGAAATCCATGCAAACACAGAGAGAACATGCAAACTCCACATGGGCTGAGATGGATTCAAATGCATAATCAAAATATAAAATGCATCAATCCCTCGATTTACGAACATAAAGGGGCCCTGAAAAATCATTCTTTAGTCCAAAATTTGTAAATGGGGAACAAAAACCAAATACAATGAAAGACAATTATGATCCAGGATACAAAACCACTGGGAGGTATGACTGCCCAGTCCCTAAAGCCCTCCACCTCCTTAACACCATCAGGACCAATAACTTGCTGGTAACTCCCCGTAACGGTTGAACAACTATTTACACACTTTTCCACCCTAAACGGATCAGAATGGACCAAGGCACAAAAGTGGTATCAGCGACTGTACAATACGGCAGTTATAATCTCTCAATTCGTCAACTCTTTATTTAAAACCAATGCAACAAATATTTGCATCCCTCTACCACAGTAAGGCACAATGTGACAGCAGCAGCTGTGTATCACTTGCAGTGAATGTCTGCATTTCCCATAATACCTAGGGTGGTAATGCAGAGTGTATTGAGATCTAGGCTAAGACAAATGTTTTATACAGATTTCTTAAATTTCTTTATTTCTGTATGTTTTATTGGTACTACAGTTTGCTGAAGTAAGGCAACAGGTTAAAAAAAAATCGGAAGAACATGAACACAGCAATGATCAAGAGCAGCAATATGCAGCTTCTAAATATCAATAATAATGATAATAACAACAATAGCAGCAGCAATAATAATAATAATAATAATAATAATAATAATAATAATAATAATATCTGTGCTGTGCTGCATGAATAAAGGTAATAGAAGGTACACCGCAGTACAAATTTGAAACATTGGTGTTTAAATATTTGAGTCAGTCATTTGTTACTACTTGGAAATGTTTATAAATCAAAGCAGCTGAAATGAAAATATTTGTTATAACAAGTTTTCAAATAACGCATGTTTGAGAATGAAGGGATGAACGAAAGCTCCTTATCCAAGATTACTATGCAGAATAAAATGTGGAATTTTTCAATGCAACTAAATGGAAAGGGGAAAGGAATGCAAAATGACTTCCAAGAAACATCAACCTAAAACCAATATGGGACAGTAATATGTGATAACACACAGCGCATACAGCCGTCTGCCCTGTAAAATTAGAAGCATCACACGATGTTAATATTAACACCAAACAGTTTCCATATCTACTCGCATTGAACACCATATTTATTGCGTATACAGCGTGATCATAATTCATGGTGATGTGTTACAAAGCTTAGATGCCCAAAAAGTGGTTTGCGCAATTAAAAGTACAGCCCTAATGTAAGTTGAAAGGCAGGCAAGCATCGTGCAGTTTTTAAGTATTCCTATAATTTCCTCACACCATTCGAGTAAAAAGACTCACGTGTTCTCCTGGTGACACCTCAGAGCTTCATTTACACAGCCAAAAGGTCCAACGTTGCAAATCCCACAATATTCCCCCATTGGCCACTTTTGGTACGCTGACAAGAAGCCAGACTTTTCCAGGCTGCTTGCTCCTCCGACTTTCTAATTGTGGATGATGGCCACCAATACAGTTGGTGCAGATGCAAAAAATGACCTTTCAATAGTTGGATTTAATCCATGGCTTAAATAGCATTATAAATACAGAAATGTGCTATTGTGCCGTTGTCGATCTTTTTCCCCTCCACACTGAAAGCTAACAATTTATGGGCCCGAATCACGAAGTCCTGAAACAGCCTCTTGCCCAGGGCGCATTAAAGTGTTCCCTACAGTGACCTTTGCACAGAGCTGCAGAAGTACCAGAGCTTCTCTACATTTGCGCAGAATACCACATGGTTTCATCCATGAGTTCACTGCAGATGGCAACTCTTTACTAATATTAATTATTTGGTATTTCATGCACCTTGCGCATACCGGCATCCTGGCTAGGGTTTACTTTTACTGCTCTTGCACCACGTACCTCTAGGGTTGGCTCCAAACCGTGGTGACCCAGACCCTGAAGTGGTTAAGGAAAATAAACTAGTAATATTTTACAGCAGAATGAAGTTTTTATATATATAATAAAAAAATTAATAATTTATATCAGGCCTGTCCACCACTTATAATCTCTCACTGCATTTGCCGAGTGGTCGGTGGCCTAGATTAGCATTAAATAGTATAGACGCCTATTCAGAATGTTGCTGTGTGTTATAAGTCGTACTAGACTCAGTTTGGCACCGTGTCACCCACCTGGAAGCAAGCTGTGTGAATCCCTACGCTACCTGTATTATGATACACTGGGATCATTGGTAGGCAAAACCAGTGGCCAGAAGGGCAGCTGCTCAGCTTTGCGTCTCCGACTTTGTTTTAAACTTGTCTGTTTTCACATAAATTCAGTGAAATTGCACTGCATGCAACATTGTGTTTCTTGAAATCCTAAAAGCAAAAGCCAAAGTTAAAAAAAAAATCACATAGCCCTGAGAGGTAAGGGGTGCTGGGTTTGGCTGGAGGGAGTGGACAACCAGTGCTGTTGAAGATCAACGTTGCAGGAATGTATTTTTGCACCGGTATGGCTAAACCTGGATGGAGAATTAGTATTAGCAGGACAGGGGAGGTCTCTGGAGCAGGGGGTCTCAGCCCTGGGATTATCACACCCCTTTATTGTTGGTTTTTCTTCCAGCCGAGCCTTGAATTCTCCACGATTTAGCTCGTGATTGAATACGTCACAAGATTCGAGCCAAGTGGAACCAAACACATTAGTCGAAGAATGTTTTTTTTGTTTTTTTGGGTTTTTTTTGCGTAAATCGGGCTTCGTGTGGGTCTGCAGCTTCCTTTGCCTCAACAAAATGTGTTTCATTTATTTCATCATTCCCTTAAGCAAAAGAAAATAAATTAGTATCGAACCTCATTTGGATTAATCCATCCCCATTGCTTAACTGCTGAAAAGCTAGGAATGAATAACTTTAAATAATGGCCACGATATTACTCATTTTAAGGGAGACAATTATTTAGAAACATTTAGGCCCGTTTTTGCACTGGTTCTGCAAATAACACAAATTGGGTTTAGCGCACATAAAAATGAAGTGGTTGTGTCCTAAGTAAACGTTTGATTCAAAGGTGCAATGCATTTAATGGCCGTTATTCATTTAGGGCTCACGGGGAACAAAAAAGTCCACGAAAAGTTGACTGGAATGGGGACGAAAAGTCCTGGCTGACATGAAATCATCAGTTAAAGTGAGCTGCCAAGCTGGATCAACAGTACATTTCAGCAGTCAGACAAATACAGCAAAAAGCTTTCACAAACTCACCATTTTGCAGCGCCTACTTTTCATGTCAGCGTTTCAGTCGTAAAATTATTTTGCGTTAACCCGTGGTCCCACGGGCAGTGGTTTCCGCAACGCATACATAAATTCATAAAATCCCAGTTTGAAGTTTTCTTTTTTCTTCTTCTTTTTATTTTTTTATTTTTTTTTACCCCTTAAAACTGTTGGTGTGTTTTTCATGCCACCAGACGTAAGCAGCAATCTGGAAAGGAGGAAGCTCAAAGTCGCTCACAATTAAAACCTTTTCAGATCTCTCTTTTCTGTGAATTGGAGGACTGGAAACCATATTATAAAAACAACATTTTGGCCAAGAGGATATTTAGTTTAACTGTACTACAAGTATTTAATTATGTTGTGCATGTTTTTATTCACATCAAAGTCTGGGACAACTGTAGAAAGTCTTAGTCCACTAAGTCCAAGGAATCCTTACGCATTGTCCAGTCCGAACATCTCCAGACACGGTTCTCTTAAAAGAAACAAATATAAGCTTTAAAGGTATTTTTATAGCGGTTTTCAGTTTTTTGTGACTATTATTAAGGACAGCAATCGTCCCCTATAGAATAAGCTCCATTATCTCTTTGACAGATATTACATCAGGATGCAATTTTCACATGGATCCACAGGATGCGAAATACGTCTACAGTTTTGAGAAGGTGTCATCTGAAGCGCAGATGCTTCATGTGACACCTTTGGCAAAAAAGAGAGGAAAAAAAACACGATGGACTTTAGTTGCCGCTGACTTGTTATGCTGCAGCGGAAGACCGCGCTTCAGGCAGCGGCCCTGCCGGCGTCCTCAAGGCAGAGAAATCAGCCTCGCCGCTTTGCAGCTCTCTTGGACTTTCACCTGCTCTGGCATTACGGGAGTAAATCGATGGTCAGCGGCGTTCCCGAGAACAGGCGACATCCGTTTCGCCAGCGGTCTCCTCACGCTTCTCTATTAGGTGCTGTGGGTCAACTGTAAGTACGTCTGTAAGTGAATGGATTCGGAATGAACATCCCACTGTTAGTCAAAAATTAGTTCCTGACACCCGGCAAGTTTCATACTGAGACCTAAATGGGAGCAAGCCAATTCTGTATTCAAAATAGCAACAAGAACGGCCACATTTTCTCCACGATATGAAACTCACTAGGCGAAATTCTGTTTATCTAAAGTAGAACCACTCTGGTATTATGAAGGCCATCTAGCATGTTCTGGTCCATATGTCTTTCTCGCTCTCTCTCTCCACTTTAAAAGGTGGCCCGTGTCGGTCGAGCCGTGGACCAGCTAAAGATTCTCTCAATTACTTTACCAAACCCCATTCCTGACCGGTTAGCCCACATACAATAAATAACCAATAGGTAGAAAAGAGGCTTTTAAATCCCTCAGAGTGCAAATAATTTCTGACCCCACCCATGACAAAGCAGCCTGTTACAGGTTCAGAGAAAGCACAGCCAAGGGCCTGAATATACAGAAAGCGTGGCCAAGCATAGGTCCTCCATCAGTCGTCTTGCTACGTATTTATGTGACATCCATAAAACCTAATCTGGAATACACATCTCCTGTGTGGCCTGGTCTTCCAAAACATCTTGTTAAAGACTTGGGTTTCCTTCACAGAAAGTGCAACCAGACCGCAGAAAACCCGCTTAAAGAAATCTGTGTTACAAGCCCTGTTTTATTTTACTTTATTCCTTTCTTCCAGCCAGAGCCAAGCGCAATGCAACCGATATCAAGACATTTCCATACCCCGGCACAGCAAGTGGGAGATGAACACCAAATCAAATCCCGCTTGTTCTCCACGAGGCTTCTTTTAAAGATGTTTCGGAGGTAATTTAGCGTTTTTTTGTTCCTTTTCCGTGTGAAATTTTAAGCAAAGTGCAAGTTTTCGACTCTTAAAAAATACTCAAATTCACATAACTGGATTTTAACATAATAATTCCGTGTTGTCTTCTAACTAAAGCTGAAGTGTCGTTCCCAATCTTTTCTGAGAGGGTTGTTGAAAACCCATTTTATATTTATATCTGTAATGTGAAAAGTAGAGCTTTGCGAGTCCCCAGCCGTATTCTATAGTCTGGATAAACACGACCCAAGCCTTCAAACGTCTATTGCATGTGCACTTTCGCGCAAGGAAAATCTTAAGATAAACGTCTTTCAAAACAGCAACGCAAACAGCGTGGGTAAGTGACGACGAGAGAGATATACGATAACTCCGACCAGATATTTCGTTACAAATGCTCTATTTTCCTCTTTGGTCAGCCAGCTCTGTCTAGTCAATTGTAAAGCACGGTATGCGTTTTAAGAAACTTCAGTCGGGATTTGTGTAAAGCGTCCTCATGGTTTTCTCTCAAACTGAAACTGCATTTAGTTAACAGCATGCGGCCCTCCAGTTCTGTCATTACTGCTAACCCGAGTGTATCATATTCATACCTTCATGCCATCCATTTCCAATGACTGCTTGTCCAAGTGGGTTTTTGATGATCACAGCTGTTTGGAATGTGAGAAGAAAGAGTAATACCTGGAAGAAAGGGGGGGCATGCGGAGGGAAACGTGCTCCGGGGATACGTGTTCAGCCCGAGTGACATGCCTGCGTTGAAGCTAAAACAGAATCTTAGAATCTCTATAGGCTTTTCTTATTTTGGAACTGGCTAAATTCATAGCATATGTGTGTACTGTATGTGCATAGTGTGTTCTCTGTGTGTGTGTGTGTGTGTGTGTGTGTGTGTGTGTGTGTGTGTGTGTGTTCTGTGTGTGTGTGTGTATGTGTGTGTTAAAATGTCATTGAGGAGCTCTTACTGGCTTTCCATCACAGAACTTGTGTGCCACTTATCTAGACTGTCACTTATATACATAAGTCATAATAAAACTACACTGTGGCCTGCATGTGGAGGATTCCTCCCACAGTCCACAGACATGTGTTTCAGGTTAGTTGGACTGGAAAGTGCCATTGAGTCATGTCTGATTCCTAGGCGTGGTTTTGAAGGCAAGGAGGGATGGAAGTGGCTTGCCGTTGCCTTCTTCCAGCATACTTTTTCCTTAGAGGGGTGCAGACAAGGAGGAGAACATGCAAACTTCCCGCATACCCCTGAGCTGGGCTTGAAGCTCACATCAGGCGTGTAGTCCAGAAGCTACGAGGCACCAGTTTGCCCCACAGCACCACCGCACCCCCCTCGGCTTAGTAGGTTACTGTAAACTGCCCATAGTGTGTGCGTGTGTGTATGTGGCCACCCTGTGATGGACTAGTGTGTCCTAAGCTAATCCCCGGTGATTTTGAGATGGGTTCCACCGAGACCTTGGTCAGGATAAGTGGTTAAGGATAATGAATGGATGGATAATGTCCAACATGTGAGGAAAAAAACTTAAATATGTGACCACCTCGATTCTTTTTTTCTTTGAAACTAGGTATGGAATCTCGCAAATATGTCCTCTTTATTGCCTTCTTGGTAGAACATCTCCAGTAGCCATTTGTGGGTAAATAATCCATGGGCTGGACAATTTTAAAAATATGAATATCAGCCCAGCCATCTGATCTGCAAAGTCATCCTTATCCATCAGACTCTGTTATCTTCTCTGTCTGCATTGTCATGTTATCTTGTTGGGTTGTTTGATGGTGGCCTTTTCAGATGCTAGCCTGTGATGCAGAGAACAACCGTACAGGTGAGCTGGAGTTTAGATGGATTTTGCACAGTTCTCAAGAAAAGTGGACTTCAGTTTTGACAGCGGAGTCATCAGTTCTGGCGTTTGAGTTGTGTTTTCAAGAAGTCCTAAGGGAGCTGCTGCTGCTGGAAACCATGCATCCTATCTACAGCATCTAAACAGGATTTCAGCACGAGCAGACCGGCTGTATCAGCTTTATAACACGTAGGTCAAAGATGGCAAATATTATTATTGGGGATATTAATCTCGGATTGAGGGCTCAGGCTGGTTCTCTGACTTCTCAAGATTAGGGAACGACGACTTCGTTCAGTGGCAGGTTCTCTGTTCAAAGTTTTCATGGATGTAGCACACAGATGGCTGCTCTTGTTGTTAAGTGCCATCGAGTCGATGTCGACTCTTGGCGACTCTGTGGATCGTTGTCCTGAAATGCATCCGGTCTTCAGCAAGTCGACTAAGACTTGACAGAGGGGCATCCGTGGCTTTGGTGACCATGTCCATCCATCACATTGCAGGTCTTCCTCTTTTGCGTTGGGCTTCCAGTTTTCCAAGCATGACTTCCCAAAGTAAGACAGTCAAAGCTTGGACATTTGAGCTTCCAAAGACAACTTTGGTTTCCTTTGCACCAACACCGATGCATTTGTTTTCCGGGCAGTCCAAGGATTCTTCGCCAGTACCCCAATTCAAAGGCGTCGATCTTCTTCTTGTCCATCTTTTTCACCATCCGACTCACGCATCCGTACACTGTGACTGAGAACACCGCGGCTCGAACGAGTCGAAACTTCACGCGCAGAGTTACATCCTTGCACTTCGGACTTTTGTCCAAGCTCTTTGAGGCTGTTGTGCCCTTAGTGATTCTTTGTCAAATTTCTCGGCCGCTTGTCACCTCATTATTGATCATTGAGACACAGATGGCATAGAATGGTAACTGCTGTCGAAAGGTGCACTGGTCCTGTAGGACTTTCCTATCTTCTGAGCACTAAGTTAAAAGCATCTTGCTCGTACAGCAGTGGAGGAACACTTAAATATTCTCGTGACCCGATACTGTCTGAACAGATGGGCCGCCTTTCGCAGGAAGACCACGTTTTTGAAGCTGTAGCCGCATAGCTCATAGCTACACATACGTGCAAGCTGTCACGCATGCCAAGCGAAAAAGACCAAAATGCACCACAACATTAGGTGGGAAGTGGGCCTCAGCGTAATGTCTACCTCTGTGGCTGGACGACTGTTGCGCCGACGTGTGGAGCCTGAACCACGTCGTATTTGTCAGACTTGCGGTGTAACGGGCCTCCCCAACTAGTAATTACAACACGGTTTTGAGATTTTGTAAAGCCACTGATGTCTTTTTTCACTTTCTTGCACACGTCG
Source organism: Heterotis niloticus (assembly GCA_018136845.1). Taxonomy (NCBI): domain Eukaryota; kingdom Metazoa; phylum Chordata; class Actinopteri; order Osteoglossiformes; family Osteoglossidae; genus Heterotis; species Heterotis niloticus. The sequence goes on from CM030898.1 coordinate 28,939,079, forward strand.
ATGCAGATATATTAAATATAAGGGCACGCCGAATCGGAGCAAATGAAAAGTTAAATTTAAGCTCAACATCGGGCACAGAAGTGCGTGGGTAGGTGTCTAATACTGTCCTGTAAATATCATTGCGGTAATGGTTAGACGAGAGTAATGTGTTGGCACTAGTGACCCCAGAGGACTCGAACAGAAGACATACATCAGGCCGGACGTGCAGCTCCACCATCGACAGCAATTTGTGATGGACACATATTGGGGGGGAGGCAGTACGGGGTGGAGACAACTTTCCGAAACAGCAACCGCTTCTTTGGAGTAATAACTCGACGGCGGTTGCAACACGTGGGTTTGGATCCAAGTTCGAGATCACATGGGGACTAAATGAAGGTTTCTGGATTGTGCGTGGATCTCAGTCTGCGGTACGCAATCCTCAGAGCGCAAAGATGGATGTGTGTAGACTCCCTCGTGGTGGAAATAGAAGGCAACAGTGAGAGGAGTCAGACACGGGAACGACCCACGGTGCAATTGGGAATCTAACACCAGTTAGGTTTCCCAGGGTTCGGTCCCCACAGCCTGTCCTAGCAATACGCCAGTTGTAAAAAGAAATCCTACTTAACGGTCACTTCACGGTCACCTGGAGGACACTCGACTGTGTGGGAGCCCTGTCCTTACATCGCTTAATAGACACCTCCTCACTGGCAGCATACCTGTGGTCGCACCTTCCTATTCTTATGCTGAAATCATGTTATTTGTGATACTGATAAGTTGTGCAGGGAAAGAAAAAAAATAGCAAGCGATGATATCCCATTTTAACGGAAGAAATAACACGTTTGGAAAATTGCAAGCAGTAACTGGAGAGCGTTGACAGAACCTTTTCAGGCAGCGGGAAAACAAGCAGGGCAAGTGCATAAAATGATGGTTCACTTTTCTGGACCGTGGTTCTGTCGCCTTTACCACGAGCAAATGCTGTGAAACGTATTGTGGTCGGTGAGAGTGACAGCACCCGAGGCACCTGGCATCACAGTGCTGCAGATAACAGTTGCGTTCAATGCAAATATTTCAGTCAGTCCTGTATTCTGCTTAACAGCAGGTTTAAACCTCATGCAGATGCCCGCCCTCAACTCAGAACCGCTTCCACCTTTAAATAAGTTTCATTAACCTCGTGGGGTCTGTGTCAATCCTTCAGGCTTGAATCATAACTACTGTATTGCTGGCCCATATTTACAAGTCCTCCACGCCGTCTCCCGACTGTGCTGAAAAGCTCTGAGCGGGGTTCAGTCGGTTCTCATCTGACTCAATGCCGAGCACCGGGTACACAGTTTATGCCGGTGACCTAAAAATTGAGCGTCGGTGCTGGGTTCTGCCGGTGCTTCAGAGAAACCGGTACATGGGGTTTTATTAAAGGAGTAGAAATGTTCACGGTAGATTTTAAAGATTTTAACAGAAGTCTTCCAGGTGATGACATTATGGACGCACCCATCCGTGACCTGAGAAAGATCTGGAACTTCAGCTGGTTGAAGAGTTTTTAGCTTTCTGTAGAAGAACTTCAATGGATGCACAAAAAAAAGGTTGTGTAAATGTTATATTCTGGCCAGGAACTGAATCAGTCAGTTCAAATGGACTTATTGTTAAATTCATGCTGACATTGAGTTAAGTGATAGACCAGCACGGATCCGCAAGGCATCAAATGTCCAACATGCACAAAAATACCTGTGTTGAAGATCTTGAAAAACACCAAAAACTACACGGGTCAAGTAATCGTGTTGCTTTCAGTGTTGGGGCAAGGTTGATTTTGTTAAATCTTTTTGAAATAAAAATAAACAATAAACTTCATGCTGACTGGTTTAAACTGTGCTCCGGCATCCAATGTATTTCAATGAGCTCCAGTGTTAAATCAAGTTGTAGCTCTTCTATCGGTTGTTCAAATACTAAGGACAGTGACGAAATCAGTTTCTCTGTGTGGAGAGAAAAGAATTGCACAATAAAAATAAAATAAATGGAAAGAAAGGCGTAGACAATTCTACATAAGCCCAAGAACCCAAAATCCTTAAAAAAAGACATGAAAATCAAATAATACCAAACTAAATTTAACAACAAAAAAAAAATCGACAATTCCTATTGCATATTTTGTTAAGGTATTAAATAATAGAGCAACCTCTTTTGGCAAAATCAACAAGCAGCCTCTTTATTTTCAAAACTCATTAAATATTACGATGAAATGCCAAAAACAATGTTTCTTCAACATTTTGTTTGGTGTGAAATTAATTGTAGACGTAGGCACCTAGCTAACCAGCTAATGGGTTGAAAAATTGGCTTTCCTTGGTTGCCTAAAGTTTATTAGCAAATAATTTCATTGTGTGTGTGTGTGTGTGTGTGTGTGTGTGTGTGTGTGTGTGTGTGTATAAACATTTTTTTCAGCTTGAGAAGGACAGGCACTTGGTTAATGGATAGATTTGTGTGCTTTGGTTGCAATTATGTAAGATTTTCTTACTATCTGTTACTTAACATAGAAGATCCTGGGGTTTCACAGAGAAATTTTGGTTCCATAGTTACTGCTGCGTTCTTCCGTTTTCCAGTGGCCTACTGGTGGCAAGATTTTGTGTACGTAAGATTTATTCTTTGAGAACTTAAACATCGATGGCATTGACTGGAGTCAGCTTTCCCACAAATTAGTCTTTCTGAGGGAAGCATCACATAACAAAAATTTTTAAAGGTGCATACGTGAGCATATAAATAATAAATAAATAAATAAATAAATAAATAAATAAAATCTTGTGTTCCCCCAATTTTGAATTCCCCTGAAAAGTAATTTAAAGGTTATCAAGGACACTTACTGTTTACTCCACCTCATATAGTTCATCCTTCTATCTGATGGCCAAAAACGATACCAGAGCACCGCAAAGTCAAAATTCCTCTTTGTGATTTTTTTTTTTTAAAGGTTTATCTTTTTAGCTGTGTATTTTTAAAATGCAGTTTAATGTTGGTAACTGTCCTCCATTTATGCCGGTGATGCATTTAATTTTAAAAACATGCCTTCGTGTCTTTAGGAAGTACTTTCAAATCTTAACCATAATAAATGCATTGTTTGGTTGAAAATTGCAAACAGATTTGCCCATTTATTAAAAACCATTCATCACAAACCGGAAAAGGAAGGATGCAAGCCACACACTAGCATCTCTTTGTAGCTCTATGAAGGGGCCATTATTTGTCCGGTCCGAATGAAAAATTAGAACCAGACAGAAGCGTATATGTATTGTACTGTCCGGGTTGATTGAATCAGATTTGAATATTGCTATTCTCCTCAGTGCAGTGTTAGCCGGGAGGAAATATTCCATAAGACGGTGGACAGCTGGTTGTTTGTAGCGGAGAGACGCTCACTGTCCATTACAACATTACAGTCCTTGTTAGTGAACACGAGCTTCAAAATACTGCGAGAAATTTGAAATTTTGCCTGGTGCCTGTGCTGTTCTGCCATATTCTGACATTTATTGATGGTGTGAACTATGAGCCAAGTCACAAAAATTTCTCAAAACAAACAAATTGATACTCAGACAGCTAAATCTCTGGTTGCATTTTTGTGGTCTCTTCCAGAGGATAATATTAAGCGATGTCAAAGGCAGGCAATCATTTATTATGAAAAACTATATATAGGAATAATGAAAGACTCAGAATGGCTTTATGAAAAGGTCGTAAAAATTGTGATCTGGATATATGAAGGACTGCATTATTAAGTGACATATTGGCAAAGCTAAGCTATGCACAGGACACAGACTCCCTGGTGTGAGCATTGAGACGAGAGGACAAACACAGCTTCTAGTAAATGACAGTAGCATTGATTTGTGGAGGAAAATATTTGTGCCAAACATGTGTGACCCCATAACGTTTCGTAGACACCTTTCTAAAGATGCGTTAGTTCATAAATAAGCCAAACACATTAAAAGGTATTACTGATCTTTTCATTAATACCAATAATGGCATCCACATTGAAGAGTAGGAGCACAGAATTTCACACTAAACTCACAATACAAATCTCACATAATGTGTTCCTTTGGACGCGTTTAACAGCTATTTCATACGCTTACACCGCAGTTTAATATTTTAATGAAAATTTTAATGGCTACATTTTTTCCTGCAACATTCACAACTTTGCTAATGTTTCAGACTTGAAGCCCTTATGAGTATTATCTTTGTCCTTGACGTGAACTAACCGCAACTGGAAGAAACATAATAATAATAATAATAATAATAATAATAATAATAATAATAATAATAATAATAATAATAATAATAATTTCAGCACAATAGGTGTACACAAGCGCATGTTCAGAAAACCAAATAAATGCAAAGGATTGAGGCCAAAGCCATAAATGTACGTAAACGAGAACTGACAGAAAGCGAAGGAATTGGTGGTGCAAGGAAAACCTCCATTTTGTAAGAACATCATGACCGTCTGGTATTTTATAAGTATTATATTATTATTTTTATAGCGAATACCTTCATCCGGCAGAACTTTTCCGTGTGCAGCTGTATGTCTTGCTGGAACAATTCGGGTTAAATGCGAATCTCAGGGGAATTGCGGCACACCAGGGGCCCGTTGGGAACTTAACTACTCCACTACGTGCTCCTCATAGTAAAAAAAAAAAAATGCTGCAGTGTAGACGAATTCATATTGGCAGCAAATTTTGCGCACAGCGGTTGACGTATCAGCATCCTTTGCCGTTTGCGGGGCGATCTGCCGGGCCGTTTACTCTGGTGTAATTTCCCTGCTTGCCGCTGCTCTGTCCGCAATGCCTCCTTGCTTGACCTTTCAATTTTGACAGATTCCCTGTATCGCTTTGCCATAATACGAAACCATCTTGAGTGTGCAGTTTTTCCCTTACTATCTTTTAGCAAATGCCCACTCATGCATGGCAATCCCCTTAGCCCCTGCCAGAGTGAGCATCCGGCGCCCTCCCCGCATTGTATCATTTGTGTCACGATATAAGTGACAGCAGTCGACTAAGGATAACATCCTTTGGAAGGCCGCAAATGAAAAAGTGAGAAGCCAGATCTTGTTCTGGACGTTGGTTCCCGAAGTAGCCCGCCGTCGGCACCGATGCAGCTCATAGCCGATATCAAATATGAAAAGTGTCCGTGTTCTCCATCTCTATTTCCTGCACCGCAGTATTAAACTAAAGCACACTGGCGGTGTTTGTTACCCCTGTCGTTTCCTCTTTTGTGTTCCTCGGCATTCTTCACGTCGCTCTCTTCTTATCGCCTTCTTCACCAGCAGTAAAATATCCTTATATGCAATATTGTTTTAAGCATTGCGCATTAAAATTTCTATCATAGCAGCCTCTTGGAAACAGAAAATGGTTTCGACTGACATGGAAACGACAGGATGGAAAGTCACGACGTGGTCAGACCCCTACGGGTCATGGCATTCCGAATTAAATATTAAATTACATGTTTTTTGTCGCAGGCCTCCGTGCACTAGACGTGGGCCTTTTAGAAGACAAGAACTTTGCATGGGGCACCTTTAACTGAATAAGAGCAGAAAATGAGGGCCAGGCATGAGTGAAGATAAGACATAATGCACAGCAGATCCTGCCCACTGAACGACGCATTATACAGGCTGCCTGCTCTACGTTTAACCAGCTTCATATGTGGCCAGGGCAGCCGGCTGGAGTGAAGACAAGTTTGGGTCAACAGCCCAGAAGAAGCCTCCCGAAGAACAGCTGAACTGCACCGGGGAACCAAAAATCTGCTCACTAACAGCTCCCCAAATTCATCATGCCGGGTGCGAAATAAAAAAGTGCAGAAAGTCGGTCTTCGTTTCAAATCTCCGCCGACATTTCTTCATTGCTCTTGTTATCCGAAAGGTTGTTTGTGTGCTTCGGCCGAAGCGTAAGGCGGGCAACGTGAGGACGATCGCGACCGGCGGTTTCACGTGTTTTTCATTTCAAGGGGATCCTTCTCATTTGTCCTCAGACACCTGAGAGCAGCTCCACAAACCGCCCAGTTTAGCAACTAGCTGGAAAAAAATAAATAGCATTTTTTTTTCCTAATTGTGTGAAGGTAGCCTGCATGGGAGAGGTGGGCAGAAGGCCTTGGACATTTTTGGAAGTTGTTTTCTTCTCCCGTCACAGGGTTCTTCTCCTTTGTTGCCTTCGGAAAATTTCCCGCCCTGCCTTTAACCGTGCGTTATTGTCGTTTTTACCCGCGTACGTCTTTACTTATTTCGCACGTATCTCGGTGCTTGTGACGTGTTTTTTTTTTTTTTTCTCCAACTGCTTTGAAGCAACCTGTCGAGAAGAGCGCCGTTCGGACCGAATCGGATTTTCCAGAATAATCTCCGCCCGTTTAAGTAGCAGTCATAAAGGCACGTTGCACTTATCAAAGAACCTGCTATTGAAATTCACAGTTTCCATTATACCACTCGGGGATTCGGGCTTTTAAAACACGGCGTCGACAAGCGATCAGCATTTGAGCTAATTCGCTCCGTTTATACTCGGTCTCATAGGGGCTGCGTGTTTCACCGTCGCGGCGCTTTAAACTCACTGTAAAAATAACTACAGGAGTACGCACCCACGGTGACACTTAATTAAATTCGCTTATAACACAGCACTCATTCATTTCTTAAATGATAAAGGGAAATAAGAAGGTCCTGGGTTGTATGGGTGTTAACTGGTATACTTAGCAGTGTCCTAACTCAAATGTATGAAAAACAATGGAACTGTCGCAAGTCACCCCTGCCCTCTTCTCGGATTAACAAAGGACGCTTTCCCGCCGTATGGGCAAAGTAAATATATCGCTGTATGATTATAATGAATATGAATTACGCGGCGTTAACCTCTTACGTTTAAAGGTCCGCGGCGCCGATTCTCGATAGGCGTCTCCGCGCGGCCCGCTCGCCTGTCAGCTCTGAAAAGTTCTGAAGTTGCGCGCGAACGGCTTTTATCATTAAACAGACAATGCGCAAAGTACCTGGGCAACAGTAAGCTTTCATTCGGGGTGGGAATTATGGAAATTGTCATTCGTATTTGAGACGGCGGATCACGCAGGAGATCATTTTGGGAAGCTCTTGGTGCGGCGTGTTATCTCTGCCAGCGTGACCGTAGCGGAGCTGCCGCACATTGTTAGATGTTTAGGGTCCAGCGGATAAAGCTTGACAACATCTGGGCAGCAGCGGTCGTGGGGAAACGTGGTAAACAGTACGTGGCCTAACAATGGGTGAGGTTATTGATTTGGACTTGTGATCGCATGTTTGCAGGTCTCTGGAGGGTAACTGCCTTCGCTTAAGATCCTATCCGGCTGCGAACGTCGCCACGTTTAACTCCTCGAAAACTTCAGCTAATACGAGAGCGTGGTACAGGCATTCTGACGTGGCACGGAGGGGTTAGAACACAGAGGTGCACGGTGAGCCCATTAGTAATCATTAGTATCTCGCCTCCTCCGCACACAGCGGGAGATACCTGGATGAAGGCGAAGCGCCGCTCACCCCAGACCTTCGCACGCTCCCCTCTGTCATCGCACCCTTCTGCCCTGCACCTCCAAGTCGCTTCCCAAGCGTGTGTTCACAAGCCCTGAAATGAAAGGTTCACGTCCCCACCCCGCCTCTTGCCTCGTCCTGTCCTCCGACCGCCTCGGGAAAGGCCGCAGTGGCAACACCGGTGCATCACATCTCCTCAACTGCGGGTGTGGATACGGCTTAGTCCGCACGGGGTATTTCCACATCTTACGCTTCCCTGTCACAGTCCAAAGATGTGTTTCTGGGGAACTAGTGACCTCTGCATGAATGAGTGTGTGAGTGTGGGGAACCTTACTTTGTTGTGGGGATGAGTAGACGCATGCACGCAGCCTTTTGCGGAGCATTCAAAGCCATGTTAGCGAAATTAGCATTACGTTAACATTTACTTTTTTATGTTTCGCAGTTGCTTTTGGCTTTTTTAATTTTTCATGCATTTACATACTTTGTTGTGCAGAAGGGACTTAAAGAAGTTAAACAGTTGAGTTAGTGCTGCAGAGTTTGTTGCGGGCTGGGATTTCATTGGACGGGAGGCCCAACTTTTGCTCGAAGTTGAAGATTGACCAATGTGCTGGGAAGACAGCATCTCACCTTAAGTGGGATTTTCCTCCCCCCTCCATCCTCACAAAAATTGAGGCCTGAGCTGTCGAGCTGGAGAACTGAACACCTTTGAGATTCATATCATCCAGTCATGCCACGTTCCCCGTCAGACGACCCTGGTGTCAGCAGGTGAAAGATGAACCTTTCACCTTCCAACGTTGCACATGGCAGGTGCTGATATGAAACTGTTTGAAAATAATCTCGTTTTGCAGCTCCGTGATCTGGAAGGAATCTCAGAGGGAAAAGTTTTCAGTTTTTCTCTTTGGCACCAATAAACAGACATATTGTGTTTTTTAAAGTCAATACTTAGCGACTTACTGAGAAAAGAACTATTTATGTCCACCCTTTAAATTCATTGTTTGTTTGTTTTTTTTTTTTTTCCCCGGTTGCACTTTATTTTTAGGTCTTTGTTACATTTGAAAATGCTGCAATGCTAAAATCTCACTTGTTAAATGTCCAGTTTTGTTAACAGCGCGCTAATAGATTTCTTCCGATTCCTTGAGTCCTTCGGTATTCTTTCCGGAATAAAGCTTTGGAAGATAATTATGGGCCCAATTATAACTCTTTAAGATACACAGTTTTTAGGTCAGATTCCTTCATTTCCATTAATTTTTCCCAATCGTGTGTTATAAAAAGAAAGTCGAGCCACAGCTCCAGTGATGTTTGGAGAAATACGGCTTGCGGCTTTTCGCAGAGATGTTTATTTACGTCGGAACAGATTAGATTCACATTTTGCGAGCATTTTTTCACGAATCTTGAAATCCCTCTGAACTGACATTTGGGATTTTCAAGAACCAAATGGACTCTGCTTCTATTTTGAATACTTCAGAATTCCTGTATATGCATTTGTCGAAATGGAGTATAAACAGCCCAGTCTGAATTGCCTTCAGTTCAGGCCAAGTGACAAGGACCTCAGCTGAAGGTGCGCATTCACAGGTCCGTGTGTGTGTGTGTGTGTGTGTGTGTGTGTGTGTGTGTGTGTGTGTGTGTGTGTGTGTGTGTGTGTGTGTGTGTTGTGTATATATATATATACTGAGTTGGGTGGGGAAAAAGTTCTTGAGTTCCTTCAAAAGGGGTATACGAACCTGTGAATATATATATATATATATATATATATATATATATATTTTTTTTTTGGATTTATATATATATATATATATATATTCACAGGTTAAGTATACCCTTTGAAGAACCGCAAACTTTTCCCAATCTAACTCAGTATAACTGTAATTGAGCATGTTGGGGACTTTGGTTACTCTTATGGTTATTATACATTCATAGACAGGTAATTTATTCTGGCCTTATTATTTTTTTTATTATTATTATATTCAGTTTGATAAAATATGGAATTCTTTCCCTGATATGAAAACTGTGGGAGGGCAGGTATTTCACTGAGACCCACGTAACATTTGTAGAAGCGATAATATTTCATCTGCTGGGGGTATTATTTTAATGGTGAAGGACCGCACTTATGGATAGCTGTTACATCTGTGGTTTGTGCACCTTCACGTATGGTCTGTGCACAGCAGTTCCTTTTCTTTCATCCCTGTGTTTTGTTTGCTTTAGAAACATGATTGTGCCGTGGCTATCAGAAACACATATTAGACTGATCTGTGGGAATTACACTGAGTCTGCAAAAGGAAAAGCCTCCATCGAGGAACATGTCTGCAGTTCCAATGCAATGACATTTGATAAGCGCTTTTGAAAAACCAAACTGATCCGTTTACTCTTTCGGTGTGTTTATTTTTATGTCCTTTTATAGAATAAAATGGATAGCACGATATAAACAGGGTGAAGAAAAAAAGTCAACAAATCTGTAAAAGCGATGCGGCGTTATAGGTCGTAATATTACGGAGGATGGGAAAAACAGTTGAATAAGCTTCTTCAGATCCTTCTGTATTTAGCCTGGGAAGGAGAAAAAAAAAATAAATATTTTGTCTTTTTTTTTTTTAACTAAGAAAATCTTTTATTTTTTTGTATTCGGTCTTTTGTGTCAGTAACCATGAACTGTAAATCAATTTACTTAAAGTCAGAGTGCCGAAGCTGTACTCAACAACCCAATCAGCTATCCCCAGCTAATCAATATTCTAATGCTTGTCATAAGCACTTTTAATGCCCAAACAGCAGGGATCACTTTTGTGGGGAAAAAATCATCATCTTTTTCATTTTGGGCTCAAAGCCATTTAGAAGCTGCCCGTTCGATGTCTGTCCTGTAACTGCGATGGGATAACCAGCAGACAGTACTATTAGGCTGTATTTAAATGAGTTTTGTTGTACACTGCAGCACTAACGGCGGAGAAAATAAAGAATTTGAGAAGCTGTAAAAGGACAGTTAACAAAGAGCTGAATTTTGGAAGTTATCGTTTTCGACGTGAATCGTACAATAACAGAACAGTTTATTGCCCAGAAAATTTGCGTTAAATGGCCTTTAGTGCATTGCTTTACACAACTTATAGAATAAAAAAAAAAAATTAATCACGTTCATAGCGAGATCTCATGCGTGTCTTTGTTGGACTCGCGCAAAATGTTTAACCTTTTTATTCATTTTTGGTTCACAGGTCCATTCATTAGTCTTTAATTACAGCAGAAAGCTATTATAAATATCAGGCCATGGTATAAATATCAGAGCAAAAATGAAAACATTTTTTTGTCGCCTGTTGTTGCTGTAAAAGTTATAAGCGAAGTAACGGGAACCGCACGAGGCTTCTAATTTAAAGGACCGAGGAAACATCACCAGTGAACTGTTTCTGATTCTTGAGGATACGGTTTCGTGCTTTTAGCGATGGCCGGGGTCTCGTGGCTTATGTGCCGCAGTAGATCCGTAATACGGCCTAGAAGCCCTGTTTCCAGCAGGCGGCTGTTAAAAAGGTTGGGGTTTTTCCTGCAGATGCAGGGCACGGTGCTGGAAATACATTCTTCACCTTGAAAATGGAGTTTTATTAGTCTGCTGAAAAATTAAATGTACCGCATTTATACCGGTGAGATGGTGTATCGACCAAAATATGGCGGTCAATTAAAAAAAGCAAAAGCATGCATTACACAAACACAAATGCAGTGGCCTTCTTAAGTGCATCCTTGAAACATTGCATCTCTTCCAAAGTCATTTGACAGCTTCTCATCCCTCGCTTCTGCAACTGAAAATAGTTCAGAATAGGAATCGGTAGCTTTGCGCGAATAATTGCTTACGGCCACGGCTTAATTTGTGCTACTTTTGTTGAAAAAGGGAGAAGTTTGAAATGTAGAGACTAATGGCCACTAAAAGTTCAAATGTAGACGCGTGAAGTTCACTTGCTCGCTGAAAAACCCGTCCTTCCGACTGTTGACGTTAGGTATGTTGGAGAAGAGAGAAAATCCTGCATTTTGAACAGGGCCTTACAGCTTCGGGTATAAATGAAGTCTGCAAAGCCAAAGAAAGACGTTCAAAAGCGTAAGCGTAGCACCCGTGTAGGCAATTGTAATTCATCGTCCAAATCACAGTTTCCTTTACGACTCGCACAGGACTGTCATTCTTGCGTTACTATAAATCTGGGTGATCACTCTAAACTGTTTGGATTCCTAAAAATAAGACAGGTCTGGAGCACGCTGGGTCGCCACACTTCTTACGGGTCCTGTGTAAATATGATTTTCCCGTATGACTTCCCAAATAAGTTGTGTCACCGGAAAAACCCCGGAAAGTAGTTCACAGTGGTTTGATTTCCATCCTCGGCCAGAGGTCAGCTTTATACCTAATCTCGCCAATGCTTATCGGAACCCCCGTCGACGATGAAAATTACAAGCATAGCGAGGGGTCTTTTTCCTGGGTTTGAGCGATACACCCATAATAGGATGTAGTACAGGGAAATTATATTTATGCTGGAAAAATGAACCGTTTTGTTGCATTGGAACGAACGCAATCGAGCTTCAGCGAGGTGCAACAAACAAGTTTGATTTTTTAACGCGTCCGAATGTTACCAGGGTGCCAGAATATTACCGTTGGTGCTGCAGCAATTTGTTTGGATTATTTGTTCGTGTACTAATTGGATTTATTCGTGTATGCAGCCCTCTCACAATGCGGTGCTGTTCCGCGCAGACTGGTTTAATACTGGCACCCACAAACGTCAGAATATGAAAATATGGCAGAATATAAAAATAATGTTTATGCCTTTGTCTCTAAAGTTACCTATTTAATTATCGAGAGTCAAGATTTGGGTTTTGCAGCCCGTGCAATATTGCACTTTTTCATGTTTAGTTGTCTAAAAAATCTGGTTTAACGGGCATCAATACCGTCTGATTTGTCTCATTAAAAGAAATTGGGGAAGAGGATAATTAGAAAAAAAGCAGAGTTTTTCAATACGAGGACAAAATAACTCGGGGTGGCAGAGAAGTCTTCGGCGTGCATTCATTTGCGAGCATTAGGTCCCTGATGGTAAGCGGGATCTAAAACAAAAAGTTTTTGACTTCGTTTGGCAATACACGCTGTGAATCATGGGAAGGAAGCAGAGACTGCGAACGCGATGCGTGACTTTGACACATCTCGCTCGCACACCTCAGCCCGCTTCGTATCCCGGCAGGTAGCCGTCAGCGCCGCTCCTTTTCCTGCAGCACTCAGGATTGCAGCGTGTTTTTCGAAAAAGCCCTGAGCGATTCCGCGGTCATCCGAAGCGTCTGTAATGAGAATCAAAGTGGTACCGCGATGCAGTAAGTTAAACTTTAAGTTTGCGCCCGGCAGCCAATCACGGACGGAGATCAAATAGCCCAACCGTTACTTATAAACATAATTCTTTTATTTAAAATAAATAAATAAATAAATAAATAAATAAATAAATATATATATATATATATATATATATATATATATATATATTCTTGCAATGAAGTAACTCAGTCAATTTCCCGAGTAACTCGGTCAGGGAACTGGGGAGAAAAAGAAAAAAAAACCCGAAACATGACCAGCTGAACGTGACTAATATGGAGTGAAAGGGAACAATGGAATACTATTTGGGAAATTTTGGAACTAAAATATGCCCAGTGGACAACAACTTTCCTTCGTGAAAATGTAACCTTTGAAGCGGAGGGCACGAACACATCAGTCCTGCTATCTATTCTTGCTGCTTTTCACTTCCTAAAATTATTAAGAATGATTGCCGAGGAGCTGGGACAAAAGAACCATTACTTGGCCCCAGAAGACAAAAATGCCTGTTTTCCTCTGCTGTTGTATTCATCTGTGTTGCTCATTGCCAAGATGTACATGTATAATCAGCCAAACTATCATATTGAATTGGAAAGATTTCTTCAGATTTCCATTTGGCCTACAAGCAATACAGATGACGTGTTTGTGCCATGTAATTTTCCCCAAAATATGTTTACTTGAAGCCTGAGTTTATCTGTCTGTGCAGCAGTAAAACGTGTGTGTGATTTGGAGATCAGTAGGCCTTAGGGGCTAAACACAGTGGAAGAGAAAAGAAATATTTGTATAATTCTTTGTATATAATTTTCAATATTAAAACTTTCTGTGCAAGTACAGTGTGCTTCAGAATAGAGTTAAGTGCAAGAAATATTACATTTACAGTTTGCTAGTTGTGTTGACCCATACTTTGTTTTTATAAAAACTTGCAGTTGTTTCAGCTTAATATTTTATACGAACGCAGCCGGGGCACAATTTAGGGTTAGATTAGGTCCGCCTTTGATAAGCTGACTATCAAATACTTGACGGCTGAACGCGGCCAGGCATTACGCCCGACTGTAAAAGGAACATTCCAAATTAATAGTCAAGGTTGTCAGTTTGGGCTACCGTGCGAAATTTTCATTGGGTTCTGTTCGTCCTCAAGCGAAATGACCTCTTCCACTTAACAGAGAACGCCACGAGGAGGCGACGCCAGCGTTGCGTCCGTGTCGCAGTCACCCGGTTCGGATAAAGCGACACGCGCGCCCGTCGCATTGTACGCACGGGCGTCTGCCCGTAAAGTCAAGCGCCTGCCGTTGCCGCCAACCAGTCGTTTCAGTCCTGACACGACCCTTTAAATCCGGACACGACCGGAGCACGGCACGGGCGTGCCGCAAACAGCTACTGGCTGTCCCCGGGAGAGCCGGCACCAGCGTCTCAACCTCCCCGGCTACTGCTGCCGGTCGGCTCCCTCGTGTCCTTCTTCCGCTCGCTTATTCTCGCACCCTGTGTCACAGTTGAAGTCTTTGCACCGCCTGTCCCTGTCCCCAGCCACCTGCTGGTGCCAGCTGGCGCCCAGAAAACTGAGGGAAAAGGAAGAAGCCGGAGACCCGGTAAAATACTTGGGTGTGTGAGGCCATAGCCCGTGGTGTTAATGTGAGAAAGTTTTATAAAATCAGACCGTTCACCAGAGTGTCAATAGAAAGGTAAAGGCATCTAAGTGATATTACGCTGTAATTTCGCTCCTATAAAACTAACTGCATCCGTGCCTGAGGCCTCCCCTCGACAAGATCTGGCCTCCCCGCTCCGCTTCTTCTCTGTGGCTACGACGCTTCTCCTCTCGGTCCCGATGCGCTAAAACAGACCTCCGAAGAAGAGCAGAGTTGCGCTGCTTTTTGTTTTATAGGCGCGCCAAACACGCCTGGTGAGAACACGGCTTTTTAACCTTCTGGCGCCTAGACTCGCGCGCCCTCTGTGGCAGTAAGCGCCCGACATTGCCGTGCAGTTTGCTGTCGGCCAGGTGGTTTTGTGTTGTTCCGTGGATATGGATTTCTTTCGTAGTGTGATGTCTTTCTAAGCAACGCCTGCTATGTGCAACTAAAAAGTTACAGTTGATTTCCAGCTGTTAAGCAAATAATAGAAAAATAAATTAAAAAGAACGCCATTATAGCTGGTGTTTTACTGATTTGTTTTGGAGAAAACATGAAAAAGAAATAAATGAAAATAGTAACAGATGATGTATCGTGGTTTGGGTAGCGCACTTGAACTTTGTCTCATAATATTCAGCCATCGGTTAACTCATTACAGTGGGCAGAAATGCAGAGATTACTGATGTCCCTCAGTAAATGGATTTTTTGTTTGTTTCTTCTAAATTTAACTTATGTAAAGAAATGAAATTACTGCTCAGTCAAAAGCTTGTTTTACAAAAACAGTTCTAGGGCAGGAACAGATGTCCTTGCGTCTCATAGGTTCCAGGGTTAGGCTCACCTTCCCGCTAAAGCCTGCAGCTTTGAATACATTTAAAATAGCCCAGTGCGCATGCCCGTCATCCTAAGATGTCTTCAGCTAACGCAGAAGCACGGTTTATCGATATGAAAATATGGCAATTATGAGTTTCAATTTATGAATTGCTGTAAGTATTTAGCTTCGGCGTTCTGTCCGTGCTGTAAGAATACCGTGCTTCCGGCGGCCTCTTCAGCTTATCTGACTTGTCCAATTCTGCTAAGATGTGGCCTCTGAGTTACCCTCAGAGCAGCAACTCAATAAAATAAAGTTTTTTTTTTAAATTTTTTTTATTTTTGGGGTGTGGGGGGCCTTTACCAATTAGGTGTAAATAATGTTAAGTGCGCTTGTTCATCCGCGACCGTTTTCACGATTCATTGCGATGTTTTAAACTGCATGTCATTGCTTGGGCTGACCGCTGTTCTTGATTGCTGCGCATTCCTTTGGGTAGCGCACAGGCCATCCATCCTCCTGTTTCGCAGAAACTCAAAGGTTATGGCTTGTTTGTTTATTTTATTTTCGCGCAGCGGGTGACAAAACCGCGCTGCGTGTAACGCGTACGCAATTTTTAGTACGGCGCAGGCCTCGGTTGGTGAGGACAAGAACACAGACAACATTTTTAAAAGAACATTGCGAGTATTAGCACCACAGAAGCGCACCGTTTTATTAAACCTGATTATAGGCTTCCGGCGTTTTACTTTATACAAAACACAATATTTTTATCCTCTTTGTTTGATTTCGTGATGGAAACACCCTAGCATTTCAAATATAAATCGCTCGCTGAAATACCGGCCTGTGCTCTTACGAACTGCTTTCTGATAAACCTGTTTATTTGTCAAAGCATAATGCTGGAAAAACCGACCGACGTATGAAATTGACAAGCAGTCACCGCTGAAGCCGGTGAGATGTGGCAGACGTCGTAAATCCTCAGCCTTTTTTGATCGCTTGCCAGGAGGACACCCGGATTCGCGAGGCGTCTCGACATCTCTGTGGGCAGCAGCATGACACGGTTGACCAGCAAGATTTATAGGTCTCTTGAACTTAATTTGCCAATTAAACAACTGTTGATCCGAACCAGTAGTTAACAGCTGAAGTGTATATAAAACAAGACACCTTCCAGCCCTCCTGGAAGAAATGCGCACACCCCTGATCTGCATAACAATGCCGAGGAGTGCTCTCCGGGCCTCGGAAGGGCCGAGGAAACTTCCAGAACGTAGCGAGCGGCATAAGCGGATCGATATTCTGCCAGTAAGACTGTTTGGTGCTGGGTACGGGTAGTGGCGGGAAATGGAAACTGCTGCAATCTGCCTGCTGCCTCAAAAATACATGCAGAACACGTCCAGTGCATGAAAGCGTCTTATTGGGTGCTTAACTCGTAAATGGTGGGCGGGTGCAAAGTTGTTGCGGACTAAATCTCCTTTTAGGTATATTTTCATCTGTTGCCAGAAGATAATTCATTCCGTATATTTAAAAAAAAAAAAAAATCTTTAAGTAGCCAAAAAGGGCAGCGCGCTGCTGTCACGCTTAAATCAGATCTTTAGCAGGTATTAGGAGGGACAGAGCAATGATTTAGACTGGTAAAAAAAAATAAAATGAAATAAAATCAATGTATATTTGTTTTGAGATTAATGCAGAAAACCACTGGGAAGACAGCATGATATTTAAAACATAGTTGTTTTTATTTAAAATAAAACGCTGAAATGTGATATATTACCTGTTCCGTTCAGTAGTAAGGGTCGCTTACATTTTCCATTTGCATGAAAAGATTAGTATTTATATACTGCCATAAATATAGTAAATCAAAAAAAAATATTGCTGAGGTTTTGTTCGTGTTAGACTGCCAAATAAATTAGGTTTTTTTTAATGCTTTGGCAAAGTAAACAGCATTTTTAAAATACCGTGACTATTTAGAAATAATAGAATTAAACAACAGTGGCTAAATAGTAAAGCAATTACACAGCTCATTTGAATGTCTTTTATAGATTCCCTGACACGCTGAACGTTTGCTAGTAATCCTCCAAAACACCTACTGCCGAGATCACACAACCTGATACGAATAGAGGTATAGATTATTATTTGTTTAAATCCAGATTGCTTATGCTTTTCGCCCCATGTCGGGACACCAAATCAGTATAAGTTCCCTCATTTGGACTAGGAACTGCTGGGCAGTATAATGGCGGTGTTAGTTTAGTCTCATACGGTGGCAGAGGCGTTTAGAGGCCCGTCGCTCGAATTTAGCTTGTCAAGCCTCCTCAAACATTTTAATGCTGTCAGATAACAAACCACGCTAACTTGAGGATTACAGGATCTTTATTCACCAGAGTGTATAAGCACATTAAACCGCAGTTAAATCATGTGCAAATGTATATATATTTATATAAACATACTATAGTATGAATACAAGTACACTGTAGAATAGTACTTGTTCATACCTGGAAGGAAAAATGTTTGTTCGCCATCGGTGGGCACTCGGGCATCTGTTTTCTCTTAATGTGTGAAAATGGCGTTGGTATTATGCTAAATCGCCATTTGAGTTATTCCCTCTTCCTTTCACCTGGAGAAGTTTAATCAAATTCACATCACTTCCTTTGCAGTCCTCAGTCAGATTTCGTGAAGCCATATGCACGCAGCCTACTTTTATGCCGATTGCTTTTGGATATAACCAGATTAATAATACTTACTGGGGTGTTTATTCTTTTCGCGCTTGGTGGTTCGTATACAGAAGAAGTTACGCCGCTCATGTTTTTCAACGTTTTCATCGTTTTGCCTTACGCCCTATTCGCTCGTTAATTGGTTTCATTAGGCGCTCCGTACTGTTTCCTGCCGTGTCTCTGGGTAGCGAAGAGAGATGAGGATTCGTACCTGGTGCAGGCATTCATCTGCCAGTCCGTCTGTGTGTGTGTGTGTGTATATTTCTCTGTGTATGTGTGTTTCTCTGCTTGCTCCCTGTGTGTGTGTTTGTGTATCTATTTCTCCGTTTCTGTCTATGTGTGTGTCTGTGCTCAGCTACTGTGCTCAGGCTCTGCCGTTCTCCCATTTTTATTTATTAAGTCAAGCTGGGGACCCCCGCACCCCCACCCACCCACCCCACCCCGTCCTCTCCCTCCCCACCCCAAAAGCTCCTGCTTGTCTCTCGGTAAAAGAATGGGCCTTTCAGTCGTGGCAGAACCGCCCAGGACTCACCCACTACGAAAAAGGGGACTCAACTTCCAATCCCCCAGAAGCCCCGCGCAAATGGCCCGCTGCTCGGTCCACGTCGCGTTCGTGCTCCGTGTCCTTGAAGCACCGCGCTGAGATTTCCCCCGCAGCCCTGTGCAGGGGTGCAGGTGCCATGTTCCCCTGTTGGGGGTGGGGGTGGGGGAAAGGCTGGACAGGCGAGTGTAGCTGCTCCCAATCCGCGCGCCTCTGGCCGATCCGGGCCGGGTTTTGGCGCCCGCCCTTTGAAAGGCGCCCCGAGCGGAGGCAGCGAGCGCACAACTGGCAGCGCTGCCACGGCACAGACGGTAGCCTCCGTCTCCAGCGCTAACTCCCGACTGCTGCGCGGCAGGGCGCCCCTCCTCATCTCCTCTTCCTCCCCCATCCTGCCTCCCTCCAGACGGAGACACGGAGCCGCCGCGCGGGGGCCCTTCGCCCGCATTCCCCGAGACCTTCGGCGGAGACGCGCGTTCACTTGCGGCGCCCGTCACCGTCGTCGGTGTCCGTGCGCTGCGTCCATCCCGTCCGTTGCCCGCGCAGAAGATGGGGAGACGCGCGAAGTCTGGGACGTCGTGAAAAAGCCGGACGGCTGTCTCGGCCACTAGACTGAACAGCGCGGCGCAGCGCAGCCACCCTTCGTCCGTCGCCGGGCCATGGAGAAGTGCGTCGGCTCCGCGGTGCCCGCAGCCTCAGCCGCCCGGTAGAGCAGCAGGGAAGCCGCGTACTCTTCGGGTCGGGTCTTCGCGCCGCCTTTGTGACGCCCGCCCCGTCCTTCGCCATCCCGCCGCCGCCGCCACGCGCTCCGCCGCGGACCACTTCGCCTTGACGGGGCCGCGCGCGCGCGACCGAATTAGACGCCGCGAGCAGGTACGTAGCCGCGCGCGCGCAGGAGCATCATCATCCTCATCCTCAGCAGCCGCCGCCGCCGCGCCTCCACCTCCACCTGTGTGTGTCTGGCGCTCTCGCTCTTGCTGATCGCGCTGTTTCACGGCATGACGCTTATTCATACTCAGCAGGCAGAAAGTCAGGCCCCAGCAGCTCGGCTCTTGCTTATTTTTGGGGGGAACTCTTGTCGCGTTCCCGGCCGTGCGTCGTTCGAACGTTCGTCCCGCGCCGAAATGCGCATCGGCAGGTCGACAGCACGAACCAACCTTCGCAAGGTGGGCACCCGTGAGGATGAGCGCTTGAAATAACTGCAGGCGATGTTAAGCGGGTGCGTGTTTGAGGAACACGGGCCGTTATCGATCGGTGCGCCGGTCGGTTAGACCGTGTTCATAGAGCGGATTTAGCCGTGACAGGCGGATGCGTGTTCGTGCGTGACGACGGACAGGCATCGTGAACAGTTATGGTGACAGTTTCTCGCGAAGCTCCCACGTCGGAGTGCGCTCTCCCCTCGCGTGTTATGCGCGCGTCCAACTGTGCTCCGGTGGAAAGTTTCTCGTCAGCAACCTTACCATGCGCGCCAGCGCGCTTTGCAAATAAAAAGCACGCTAGTGTCGGGAAGAAGGAAGAAATGAGGTTGACTTGGTTTCCGTGTCTGGCGTGGAAGGAGGGAGTCGCGCGGCTCGGACCGCGCGCGCGCGCGCCCTCCCGGCGCCGCGAATCCGCGCGGACGGCAGGGAAGGCGGGCGGCGCGAGCCTCGAAGTCGCTCGCGAGCCAGAAAGCTGGGAGTCAGGCTCCATCTTTTTCTTCCGTCCCCGGTTTGTGCTTGAACGGCAGTTGTTTGCCGAGCGGCGTCCTGTGAGTATGCACACAATCGCCGTTCATGCAAAGTTTGAAAATGTTTTGACCATAATATCAATAATAGGACGTGGTGTCACACGCGAGTAGCGTGCGGGACAGTGCTTTTGTGTCCGCTTGGAGCCCGAGCCCGTTTCCGTGTTACCGACGCACGGCTGGTCCCACGGCAAATGACGAGAAGGTGCAGAAATGCCAGACTGTGTCACTCCGGTGCAGTGGCTTCGTGAGAAGCAGTGAGGGGGCCAGGCGCTCCCCTGGGGCACGGCATCAGCGGGCTCAGCTCAGCGCACCGCCGCCGCCACCACCCATGAACGAGCAAGCGCGAATTTTATCCAAGCGTGAAAGCTCATGTCGCCTTTTGAGACTCTTATTCCGCTGGACCAGATAAACTTGTCCACAAATCCACATTTTAAAAGGGTGTGCTGGCAGCAGGTTGTTCTGTTTCAGAATTATGTCGCCCTCTTACCCCCAGCGCCCTCACAGGAAAAGGATTTCACAGATCCCTTTGCTTTTTCCCTCTCTTGTGGCAGAAACATTTTTCCAGATTTAAAATTGCCTCTTCTTCTTCCAGGCCCAAACACAGGAAACAACATAATGAAGCGACACTTGGTTTGCCATTGAGGAAAAGCATTTGTAAGATGCTATTTAAAATTACACAGTAACACTTGATGTATTTCCGTATCATTAAAATAACATTCTAGTTGATTTATTTTAAGCACAGCCGTAACGAAAAGCTGTTTTGTGCCTTCAGCTTGTCTCTTTGACGGGGGTTCTGCTGGGAAAATGGCAAGAACTCTGCTGTTTGATTTCCTCGGTCACTCCGCGATTCCTTTCTTTTGTTCCGGCTCCCTTAAAAAGTGCCATCTCACGTAATTAAAGCTGAAGTGCTTTGAATTAATGCAAATTAATTCTTGCCGTTTAGAAGGAACCATTAGCATATCAAAAGTAGCTTGAGCTCTATAGAAACTTTTGGGCTGACCTTGTCATTTTGTTTTGCTTTGTGAAAAAGGCCTGTGTGCGCTAAGAGAAGTGGTCAGAAAGGGGTAGAATGCATGTGGACGAATACCTCGGCCCCTACTCAAGTTCTCTACTAAATTATGGCGTCTCTCATTAACTACATTGCCATAATTCATTTTCAGAAATGGCCTCAGAGAGTCTAGTAGGACAAAGAGAGGAATTCTTGGCCTCTCGGTTGAAGCGTCTCAGGGAATCGATGGCAATTCCTCCCAGAATGTACCGCTTCGCCCGGTCGAACCGATATAGCCCGAATTGGCGGAGCTTAGCGTCTGCGATCTCCTCTTCAGACTGTCATCTTGTCGCGATGGAGAATATAGAGTACTTCTTGTTGAGGCGGTCGCGCCATTTTCATTGCAAAAGCAGGTTTACCATATGGGGGATAGAGGCGCTTATCTTTGAGTCTGCCGCATCTATCGGAGATGACTCTTGCTTTTTGGTATTTCCCACTCTTAAACTGAAACAAATTCTGTTTGCTATTGCACTGATATACGAATTTTAAACTGCTTAAAACCAGAGGGTTGGTTACGGTTTTGCTTGTTAACAATAAGAAAAGAAGACTATACATCTTTTTAATTTTCACCCATACGTCATTAAACATCCGAGCAAGTGTGGATTTGCAGACGTTGCTGATAAAATGATTTTAATATTCCAGCAGAAGACAGATGGCTGTCCGGGTCAATTTTGTTTATCCAGCGGTGTGCATTCGTAAATGTTGGGAAAGCGGGCCAAAGTTTTTATTCATTATTATTTTAATAAAGAAGAATTTTTAAGTGACGACTGGTTTTATTTTTACTTTGCTAGTCTGTAAAATAATAATTAAATTTGAGTTTACAAAATGTCAATAAAATTAAATATTTTGCCTTTATTTCCAACAGATGCACTGTTGAAAAATTTGGTGGGGGAGAAATTCCCCCAAAACTCAATATTGTAGAAATGTAGAAGATGGAAGCAAAAAGCACGTAGATGTTCACATTCTTTATTAATTACAGGTTTGTAGTTTTTTTTTTTTTTTTTAAATATGATGGGTTTTTTTTTTGCGGGGGAGTTGCTGGCGAGCTCATTGTCTTATTTTTTTGTTCTCGTGTTAATTGCTCACATTGTTTTACGTTTTTAGCTGATATTTATTTAACAACCGCCAAGCAAGTTGGACGGTCAGTTTATAGTAGGTTGCGCTTGAACTAGTTGTAGAGGGAGACACAGACAACATGACGATGGCTGCTGTACTTGCAGTGGCTGCATAGGTTTGAGCATCTGAAAAATAAAACAGGAAGGAAAGGCACAGTAATGGTAATAACAGGGTGTTTAGGGGTTGTCGCTGTGAAATAATTTCTTCATAGTGTGTGTGTGTGTGTGTGTGTGTGTGTGTGTGTGTTTGATTGATGGATTCAGATCTTTTCATGTTCTGTCTTTATGAGGAGCCTCACTGTGCAAATGGCTGACTGCATGGAGCAAAGAGACCCAGCAACCATTAACGTTATTGTGAGCATGTGCACTGGCCTCATAATGCTAAAATGGACCAATGAGAGCTGTGTCACAGTTCGAAACATCAGAAAGTCACCTGGGTTTTTTTTTTTTTTCGTCATGCTGAAATCTAAAAACAAATGGTCAGGAAATACCCCTCAGTGGATGGATAAATTCAAGAACTGGGTTTTAAAAAGCGTGCAAGAATATTTGTTTCTGACTGATTAAAGGGAGAGTAATTTATACTTTTGGAAAAAAAAAATACAATAAACATTTTAGGAATTTGTTTAATTAAAAGTATCACGATAAGATTGTCTTATAGGCATAATAGAATGTAAATGGGCAATTGTAATCTTGACATTTGTACTGTTACCCAGTAGAACTTTTATTCACGATTTACTGTTTTTCGGTAATTTGCATGAATTCACCGTAAATGCGATATGTGATGTGAAATCTCAAATCCCAAAGAGTGTGAATAGCAAGCACTCTCCTAATGATTACCCATCAGATCATTCATTGCTTTAATATCCGTCATTTTTGAATTTTTTAATGTGTGTTTAAACATTAAATAATTTACCTGTTGAAGTAATTGAGGGACCTTTTAGAATTTAGATAGAACTTTGAATAGCTTTATAGTAAAAGGCACCAAGAAATCACCTTTTTCGCTATCTCTCTCTCTCGTCCTCTCCCTTGCAAAGTAATGTCTTTTCAAGGACATTTGCAAAAACAAGTACCATCTATCAGTGATGGGTTTTGACAATGTTATAAAATTAACATAATGCCTCTTTTACAAATGTGCTGAAAGTTTAAAAACCTTACCATGGCATGTTTGTTGAATATTACCTATAACCAAACATAGATTAACATATATTTTTAATATGCTACTCTGAATAGGTAGTGATGCATGGTCATTTAAAAGCGCTCTTTTTTTCTCATTTCTCACAGATAGCGTTCACATCTCTGTTCAGTGGTCGTGAGAATGGGACATGACTTATCGGCCTATCTGAGGCTGTGGTTGGGGAAAATACTTTATTTCAGTGTCATGATGAGCCTTTGAGGCAGAGTCTTAAAATAAACACGGTGTGCATACCAGCCTTAGCCGCGGAGATTATGGGAAGTGGGGGATGACTGGGAATGTAGATCAACCTTGGGAGGAACGGCATGTCGCTGCTACACACCGGCAAAGCGCTGCTCGTCTCGCTGTACCGTTACCGTTTTAACAAGACGGGCCTTAAATTTAGCTACAATGCAAGGAGACGTCCTGCTGGAATTGGCCCTGGAAAAGCACCACTGTCCTTGACTAAAAAAAACATTGCCACAAAGGACAAGTAAAAACAATTTAACCCTTGAAAATGGTCAAATGAAATAGCGGTTCTGGTGCAAGCTGTCAGATTATTAATTGATTTTGTTGATTATTGTTTTCTGATAAGCAAAACAACCTCCAAATTATGCACAGATAAATGCAGAAATGTGTACAATTTTCAGACTGCAGAATTTTTGGATCAAAGGCAGCAAGCAAAAGAGACTTTTGTATCTTTAAAGTAGATTTTGCAGCGCTTAGTTACCTTTGACAGATCCACCCACATTGCATGGATTAGATGGCACAAACAGGTGACTCATATTAAGTGCACCAAAGAGCTACTCTCCAAGTAATGTGTGGTACCACATTCTTGTCTCTGGTGCTGAGACACTGAATGTTGTCCTTGTGGAATATTTTGTATTTTTCCTAGTGTTGTCGTCCCCCTCCAAATAACTGCTTTATATCGAAGGAAAACAAAAGTAATCTTGTGCCTGTATAGCTTTGTTCTTTAATGCATTCTATCACGATTTCCACTTTGAATACATTGCTTTGTCTGTGGTACAAATGGATTTTTTCCTGTTTCCAAAGTCTGAGGGTTTGATTCATTACTTTGAAACAGGTAACCTAGATCCAGAAAAAGCATGTTAAAATAATATGAGGAATTTAGCATTAAAATGTAGGGTAGACTAAATTTTAGTAAGGTCAGCAGGACATAAGGAGTTTTTAACCCAAAAAGACTCATTTCATAGTCTATACTAAAACTGATTAGGTGTTTTATACAGGACTCATAGTAAAGCTGGCAAAAGCAGCTTTCTAACTTCTATTTAATTACTTGGATAGGGGGCATGGTTTTTCTATAAACCAGCAATTATTTTCTGATGGTGATTAAAGCAATGAGCTATGGACTTAAAAAAGTCTTTTGATTTGCTTGTAGCAGCATCGCTTTCCGTGGTATCTGCAAAAGGTATTTTCATTACAATGGCAATTTTCAGTGTTGTTTTAACATTGCTGTGGTTAGTTTTGTTTTGCAATCTATAGATGAATAGATTTTATACGAAATTGCTTCTTTCTTCCTTCTTTTAGATTCAAACCTTTTTTTTATTTTAGGTGTATCGGTGAACTGTTCCAGTTCACCTGAACCGTTCTGAAATACAGGCGTTATTCAGATGAAGAAAGATCGCTGGAAAGGTAGCATAGAGGCCTCTCTGGGTCGAAGTGCATGAACCTTGAACCATTTAATACATTTCAAGTTAATTGATATATCAGCATTACAGGCTTTACAACAGGGAACACTGTTTATAGAAAGCAATTTTTTTTTCTACCGCTGTACAAAGCGTGGCTGAAGAAGGCATAAAAATCAGGGTAGTGCTATGGTAGCTAAATACAAGGCCGTACGTGTACTGAAGGAAGAGGTGGTCTGCGTGTCAAGAAGAACTGTGTATCAGAACAGTTTTTAGCGCAGTTGGTGAAAAACATGAAAATCCATTTAAAGCACAGCAATTAAGCAGCCCAACATGCAACATGCTGGGGTTTCATTCATTATCGATGAAACAGGTACTGAGGAGATGAGAGGTGCTCCGTGGGTCCGGGCAATGTTTATAAAGAATGCTTATCGATGTACTTTTGGATACATTTACACCTGACAGTCCAAGACAGCTTCTGCATTTATTCTTCTTCAAGGAAGGAGCCCAGTGAGGATAACAGTAGCAGCAAAAAATCTTGGCAGTAGAAGCCTCTGGAGGAAGTGTGTGCTGTGAGGAGCCCTTCCGTCTTGGACAGACCAATCCAGGTTTCAGTCTGACCACAGCACCAGACACCATGAATTGTTAACATGTGGTCAGAAGGAGCAAAATGGAAAGCATTTAGAAAATTGGCACTGGCAAGCTTTTATTACACTGTCATTGGGGTGCAGCCAGAAGTGCAAACCATGTGTTTAGCAATATGCGTTTCATTCATAGGAATTAGTCATTAGAGAGAGACTGACATGAAACTCCCTTGCTGTGAGCTGCTTTCATAAGACCCCCGGGCACTAGGATGTTCAATAGCGGCGGGATATTCGATTCCTTGTCTGCTTAGCGATTTTGTCGATGTTGGGGTAACTGGAGCTCAAGTGTGTCTGACTTACTTTGAGGAGCATGCTGTTCAAGGAAAACATGGAAATGCTTTAAGCATTCATAGTTGTCAAGTAGTTCTTGCACAAGAATCCCACCAGTAATCAATACCACAGCATGGCTGTTCTGCTTGGAAAGAAGGATTGCTCATCAGCGGTCATATGTAGATTGAGGGTGTTGGTGTTTGGGGGTCCCTCAATGGATGTAGGGGGAGCTTGGTCCCTCTCCCACCCCTAATGCTTACTCTCTCTGTTGCTGTGAAAGGTGTTATTTTGCCTTTCTGAGAAATTCTGACCAGCTAGAATATTAATGTTATTGTAATATTGTTTTTTTTTCCCCCCCAAAACCTGAAACCTGAAAAATGAAGCCTTCGCCACTACTTTATGTATGCGTCACGGTATAAAAATCATTCAACTGTATCCTTTTCGTAACAGAATTAACAGTTAGTCTGTAGCAAGGGCTGTGTGCAACTGGCTTCTGGTTGTATCATAAATAATGATTGTTTATAGGAAAGCTGTTAGTTCAAGCTAATAAGCCAACAATTTCCTACCTTTTCTTCACTAAATGGCAGTTCCATAAATGGGAAAACTTCCAGGCAGTGTGAAGCCATCAATTGTAAAGACTTGTAAAATGCGGTGTTTGACATCTGAGCACTGTAGAGCAGTGGCCCCAGACAGATATTCATGCAGGCATTCCTACAGACCAACATGTTAATTGTGCATCTGTGAATTTCATCTTGAACTTACCATAGCGTAATGAGACAGCAGCTAATCTGGCTGCACACTGCTGTGTCTCTGCGAGCTATCCTTCCTCTCCCTGCGGAACAGCGTATCTTTGCTGGTCACTCCTAAACCAGCAACTAAGGGCCACAGTCAGGTCATGCTGAGAGCTCACAGGAATTTCCGGTGGAAATTGCTTGGAGAAATGTCACTCCAAACAGACATTAGAGCTGTATCTCTGCCCTTGGCTAAACATTCTCACCTCAAACTTAGACTCGGTGTCAAGCCACGCTGTTCAAGTCAAAGCCAAAAATGCCAGCAGTGACAATTACAAAACGTATAACCACGATCAACGTACAGTTAAAACAAAGGTTTTAGCACTTGTAATTTGTGCATTTGTCAGAACAAATAGTGAAACATTTTTAGGCATTATTTTCCAAAAAAAATAAAGTAAAAAGGCATTAGTCATTAGCAGATGCTCAGGGCTGACTCTTGGGGCTGGCCAGGGTATAACAATTAAAAAGTACAAAGCAGCAAGTGGTGAACAAAAGGATAGCTACAGAATCAACGCAAACAAAAAGAGCCAGCAAGTATCAAGTGATTCAGAAAGCCATAAAAGCTCAACACCAGTTCAGTTTGACCGACTTTGACACCAGTGCTGCGGCTGCATGATGATATAGTGCAGGTTCAGTCAATTTTCACGTGAGCCAGATATCATGCAGTTACAAAGACTGCCAAAAAGTACAGCTTGTATGGACGTATCCAGACGCGGCAGTCAGTATTCAATTTAAAGGCCGGTCACATTTGGTCTGAGCTTAGGTTTAATGTGAAACTGGCATCATTTTTAGAAAATGTGCAATACAACAGATAAGTAGTGTGTTTTTTCACACGGGGGTTAGTGACACTGAAGAGAACTTGCAGGTGTAATGCTCTATAGGTATCGCCGTTTAATGATGAGGATGCGTTCTGAAAGCGCTTAGTTGACGATCACAGGGCTTCTCATAGGGTGTGTTGACCTCTGTAGAGATCAGGAGCATATGGCATACGCTGCATAATGTACATTTAGACACTTGTATGTGGTGCAACCTATTGCTCCTGGGCTACAAACCAACTATATCACGATTCCCTACGTTGATCATTTGTCTTTATGCGGTGCATACCTGTATTTTCCTTGTAAAGCAAACCAAAATAAATATGGAAATTTTGAAAATCTGAGAAGTAAAGAACGAAGACTAAAATAATCCACCGTTGCCTCACATACAAAAAAATACACATTATGTTCTGCGTAATAGTAATGAATTGCTAACTCCTCGTTTTATATATTTTCCCTTCTAAAAGAACTGGGTCCAGTTGAGATGTTTTGAAGCCATCTCTAAATATAGTAATCATTTAATCTGGTACAGTTGTCCTTGATGTGTTTTACTTATTTGCTTTAATTTTCACACTGTTCACAGATTTTATAAAGAAAGTTCAACTTTTGATGTTGGTCAATGAAGACATAAATAAGCACCATCAAGGCTACAAGATTTTGCAGGTCAAGAAGTTGGTCATATTTAAACTGGAATAAAAGATCCAGGTGAATTCTTTCTGCTAGAAACTTTTTTTTAAAATTTATCTTCACATATGGTTTTCAAATGGAACGACTGAAATACAAAATGATCAAGTGAGTAGATCTTATTCGATACAAACCGTTCTAGGGCTAAGCTGTCCTTCATGTACTACACAGGATAAACTTGGAATTAATAAAGACAAAGAATTACAAACAGATTGATTCAGTTTAGCATTTAACGCATCTTTTACACACCACATTGCTCTGTATGTTCTTAGAGTACATTAGGAAAAACTGTATACCATTGATAACCTGTCTTGTCCAGTGTATAAAAACCCTGGTTCCTGGCCTCACCGGAGCACTAACTTACATGGATGTATCGAAAACCGTTTCACTTTTATATCAGTTTTTCAGGCATTCTTCTGCCTGGTAAAATAAATCTTAGAACTTCAGTGTCTAGATTGTACAAATCGTTTTTCGTGCCATTTAGCTAAAGGGGATGCAATATAAGTGTCGATATTTTTAACATTTTTTGTGCGTTGAGCTCAAGTATAGTAACAGCTCCATTTTCATCTTGTAGCACTTTGAGATATTATGAAACAGTTGGACCCATCTCTGGTTCCTTCTACCTTACCAATTAATGTGAGAAATGGAATTGGGTCTGTGCAAGAGTACTACTGAGCTACAGGTTTGTATGTTGTCTCACCCACATATATCTGGTTGCAGAACTTTGTTTCTTTCCTTTTGTTCACTTTCAGAGATTCTTGGAAGACATTGCATTGGCATATGTTGAAGTAATTCAATAGGAGCTGCCTTGAATTCAGACAGTTTAACAGTTTTTGAGGATTTGTGTTAGTGATAAGATTAGTAAGGTTTGCCCAGTGTGTGCTGCGTTAACCATGGCCGTTGTGAGCTGGCGCTAGCCACAGGAGAACCGCAAACTCATCAGTCAAACAACACCGCTCACTTCATTTAATGTGTTGCTCACTGGACTAAGCCTCAGCTAAGTGCCTGTCAATTGCTTTTAACTTTCGTTCTCTCAGGTGTTCTTAACATGCTTATGTTTGGCTCAAGTATTCACTTGTTAAGCATACTGTAAAATGAAAATAGGTGCCTAACATTTTTTACTAAACTATGGGTATATTAGAACATTTTCTTGTTTGCTGTTAGATTTAAAAAAAAAAAAAAAAAAAGCTTGCAAGAGACAGATTTTGATCATTTTTGTTTTTTGAAACAGCCCAGCTTCTTTGCGTGATACAGATAAAAGTTTCTGTGTAGTTAAGTAATTTTTATTCCATCATTATGTCAGTATATGGTTGTGAAAAATATCACAACTGAGGGAATGTAAGTTGCGTGCGATGTTAAGGTGTCCAATCCATCGTTGAGTTTAGCTCAGGCAACGCTGCTGTGTTATCAGGACCGTCCTGCATTCATTTGTACGTCTCTTCTTGTTATTTCTCCAAAGGCATCGTGAGGATATTAGCAGATGTAAATTCGATTCAGCTTTGCGAGTGAGCGAAACAAATGGAAATCGTTGCTTAACGCTGGCTTCTTGTACACCTGAAAGATATGAGCTGAACTGAAATGTCATCAGTCTGTATTACATAGGATCAACCCATGTCATTTTGCTGGTAAAATTTCTTTCACTTTCATAATACTGTACGTGATAAAATATTCAGCAATAAAATGCTATGTTTCTTAAATAAAATTTCCTTAAAAATAAGATTAGTAAGGCTGAAGTTGGCAGAAAGTCATGAGATTATATAAATATTAAAAATCCCATATTAAAGTTATAATCATATAAAAGTGATAAATACAACTTTATGAGTTTTGATAATATAGACATGTCTAACACATTATTAGATAACTCAAGTTCTTTTTTTATTTTTCAATAGACTGTATCCAGGCGATTATAAGGTGTTGTAAAGTACTAGCAAGGTACGTACTACCAGACAATGCGGAACATCCACTTTAATTTAATAACGAAACACTTTTCCATTTTTAAGATGTATGAAAAAGAACTGCATATTTTTTACTGATTTATCAAGTTTTGTCTGACGCCTGGTTGATAGGAAATGCATTTATAAATAACCTTCTGCTGCTTTTCACAATGAATTAGTTTACAGTCTTTCTTCATTCCTTACCCCTTCTTTTGTATCTTGGAGGTAAGCACTGTCGGTAGTTTTTGTCTTCTGAAATACCTGACATTGGTATTTGCCACATTTTTGGTTCATTTCACCATTTTGTTACAATTCATTTGCAGAACTTTAAATTTGTCATAATTTTTCTGGATCATTAGTTATTACTAATAAATTATGTGCTACCAATTTTACTAATTCATCATTACTATTCATTATCAATTTTACTGTTCCATAGTTTGTTCAGATTTTATATATTTTGCAAAGCTGAGTAGTGATTATGTGGGATATGAAGAGGAGAGGCATGAGTGAGGAGCAAGTAGTGTAATTCTAATGTGAAATGCATGAACTTAAAGCAGTTTGATTTGCTGTTGGCTATGAGAAATGAGCCTGGGTGTGTGTGAATCTGGGCGGAGCCGGAGTCAGATGGCTCACGTGTTGTAACTGCTGAGAAGTGCATTTTATGTGCCTGAAACTGGTTCATTGATGCCGTATTCATGTTTTGGTCTTTCAATCCCCGTACAGAAACAGTTTGAGTGCCATATGAATCTTTGCAGTGAAAGCGGCCGATGCTCTCTCTGCTTGGAAGTGAAGAGCATCAGAAAAGCCTTTTTTGACCAGCAACTAACTTTCTACATTCTTAACTTTGAGTTCAAGCACACCAAGTTCATATGTAAAGAGTTGGTTTACGTATTATTTTAAATTTACGAAGAAGAAATACTGCAAGTCAGCGGCCATAAATAATTATCTCCTTGCTTCTCTGCAATAGCAAGTGATTTGTATAACGTGGCGAAAAGCTGCCAAGCATTTTTTACAAAAGATGACATAAAACTTTTTGTTTGATAGCTTGTTCATTTATAAACAATGCAGATCTAAAGATCTTTAAATAGTTTGAGCTATCTTTTGTGTATAATGGCAAAAAGAAATTCAGTAATCGAGCAATGGTTAATAGTATTTATTTTTTACATTTGTGAATTGAACCCCCATGCACAGGGCAATGTTAAGTTACAAATCCATCTAGTATCACCTTTAAGTAGTGAGTAACCATGACCTTCCTAAGACCACGAGTTTTCTTTTATGACTGTTTCTGAGTGTCTCCTAAACGAACCGAAAAAGGTGAAAGTAAGTCACACTTCTCCGCTGAAAAGTTAAGCGCAAATAACAACTGAATAAATCCGTGACCACTCATTACTACCGTAGCCTATGTTTTATTCTTAATTCAAATACACATGCACAGTTGCAAATAAATGCATTTTTAGGACACTGGGTTAATAGGTAAATATGGGTGACTTTGAGCCTCATACGGCTTTCATGGTAATGGGGTGTTCGGATGCAGCTCACCATCTCCTTCTTGCACGCAGGCCGTTGGGCTGCAAATGCAGGGAGAACATGCAGATTCCACACACCCTGAGTCAGATTCACAGCAGCTCTGCCTTAACAAACAGCTCAGGTGCTGTAAACACAACCGGCGCTGCTTCTGACTTTAGCAGCATTCCGTTTAATTTTTTTTGCAGTAAGTAACCGCTTTACATCAAGTGTATGTCATTAAATTTTCATTTTGCAAATATGCAAATAAATAATGCTTTTGCTAGTAAACACTGCTTAGTGTGGGCTATCTTGGAAACAAGTCTAATTATGACTCAGATGTAAAGAATTAATAAAGCGATAATTCCCCATTTATCTCGGTAATTTGCAAGGGGTCTGTCACTTAAAATTTCAAATATATGAAAATGAAAATTCGGTAGTCTTCATGATTTTACTGCAGACATATTTGTGGAAGTACAGTATTTTTTATTGCTTGTGAATTATAAAAAAAATGAGGAATTGTGTGAGAAATTTACTCTTAAAATTAAATGTAATATTCGTGATATTTAGCAAAATTATTCATTGTTTCTGAATTATCTATGCAAAGCCAGCTGTAATTTCTTTATGGAAAAGAAAATTGTAGAGAAAATCTGAAAATATAGCAATGACGGACTCTATCGGACTCATATTTTGGACTAAGGCTGCCTGAATTTGAATAATCTGGTGGCTCCGTCTCTCTTTAGCATCTACGTTTCACGACTCGCGTCCAGTGTGAGTGCAGAGCTGGATGTAAGCAAGGCCGATGTGCATAAGCGTGCATTCATCACAAGGAGAATATCTAACCGATGCTAGTAAAGGGATCGACATTTTCTTTTGGCGCCGTCGCCGGGCTATGAAGACATAGTGATTTTTCCTGTATTATTTTGCGTGTTAAACCAAATTAAATTTCTTATCCTTTCAACATATTGTCCATGTAGGTACCATCATTTTTTTAATCTGGCATTTCTTTTTTTTTTTTTTTTTTTTTTTTTTTTTTCACTTATTGTCAAGTGGCTATAGTGATGACTGCAGTGTAAGTCTAGTTCAGTACTATATTGCACGAGATTACTGGCTGATCAATAATATCAAATGTATAACATGTGGTGTTATGTGTATTTAGAAAAAAATATACACACAGCATAGGAGACAGCATATAATTCTCCTACCTCCTATATTTAAAAGAAAAAAATGATCTCGCATCATGTTTTAAGGAAATGAAATACGAGAGGTTGCATATTGATTCTATGGATTGTTCGGACAGTTATGATGCAGGCTGCCTGTATGTGTAGTGTTTCAGTCAACAGCGTCCTGTGTGTTAAATTACTATCCACAATGGACTGGAACTTGCTACTCAGGGTGCGCAGTTTTCACGAGTGGTAATTTGGATGATATTGGATGTCTCCCACACTAGGATCAATATTTTCAAAAACCACACAAGGTTTAAAGATTTTGTTCTGATGTTCCTCCGAGAATTAAAACAGGGCCCACTGAGGCACCAAATTATTTTTGATTTGCACTGTACAGAACTATCTAATGTGTGGGAAATTAACAAATCGCTGCATTTTTTTTTGGCCAGGAAAATTTGCTTTGAGAGCCAACAAAAATCTTGCATTCATTTTGGACTAAAATTAAAGTGAATTCTGTCTCGCTGATTTATAATATACTATAAACCATTCTTCCTCAAATGCATAACCATCAGTTGCATGATATGTACACAAAGTACAGCAGCATACGGCTTGCCTGCCTTCGTGGCCCATATTAGGGAGCCAGTGAAGAGCAGCTAGAGTGATGATGCTGATGATGACCAATCAGTCACCTCGCAGGCACCACGAGCCGCAGAGCAGCAGCATGGACTGTGGGCTGCCTGCGCTCTCCTGTTGCTAGTCTGGGGCAGGTCTGGGGCGTTCTGTCGCAGCAGCTCAAGCTGCTCGTGAGCAGCTTGTGAAGGTCATGACCCATGAGGAATTAGAGACGACTGGGGGACGCAGGCCCACTGACTGTCCTTGCCTGTATTGTGTCAGTCCCAGTGGAGTGCCTCCGTCTGATTGCCACGTGCGACACTTCCTCACTCTGTCGGTGACGGTTTCATCCCGTGGCGCCAGCTAATTTTACACTTCCAGCGGAGGCTGGAGCGAGAGAGAGGGGTCCGTTTCCTGAATAAAAGCATCGGGAAGGCACCCTAGGTTGTGGTATGACAGCGCATGCAACTGGTTAGTGGAGATATATGGCCCGAGTGGCTTAATGTGATGGTGACCGCGACCGGAGGAACTTCTTACTCTTTGGACTGCTTTCCCGCTGCTGTATGAATGAGCCAATTACGCATGCCTGACTTTTTACAGTGTTCTTTTGTAACACTGATCATCAAAAGTGTTTTGAAGTTATTGTGGTTTCTGTATCTACAACTTAGTCTTGTGGCCTTTGCGCACACACACAAAGTTGATGTATATTATATATATATATATATATATATATATATATATATATATATATTATATATATATATATATATATATATATAAAGCGTGTGCTTTTTGCTATTATTTTGAAACAAATTTTGTGCTTTTGAAACAAACTAAATGATTTTGCCCTAAAGCATGTGACATGGTGTCGTCCCACCCAGTCAGCTCATTTGATTGCCTCTTTCTCCCGCTTAATCCACGTTTCTAAGCAGACCCGATTTGCGGCTCTTTGGCGGCCTTCCTCCCGTTTTGAGAGGCAGAAACACAAAGATTAGCAGGCATGTTTTTATTTTGATATCACTAATACTCACATGGTGTTTACATTTTTTACATTTTCATTTAAAAATGTAAACATCACTCACACAGAACAAAACTTTAGCACATGAGTTAAGTGTGTAGACACCCGTTTAAGTCCTTTTAAGGCTAAGCCTTTGTATTGACCATCTGTTGAACATTACGTGCAAATTTATTGTTCTAGTTCAAGTGTCCTTGTATTTTTTTGTGACTCACATAACAGTCAACATTAAGAAGGGTGGAAAAATTTAGAATTTTTTCTCAGAATGTTTTTTTGAAGCTACATATTCACTTTGGTATGTAAATAAGTGCTATGCTTTTACTTAGATTAGTTAGTGGAATGTCAGTTCAGTAGACATGAGTTTTCTGTGGTTTAAAACATTAATTTGCTCTTTTTAAATATCTTTTTAAAGCCTTTAAATGTTTGCTATTAGCATAGTCATTTAGTTGAAACTTTTCAGATCTCATATTGTCTAGATAACTTTGTAAAGTGCTGTTGCTATGCTTACTGTCATGCGTTACTATGGTAACACCACACCGCATGGAACTTGGAAGACTGTTGCTGTGTTTCTTTATATTTTGTGTATGGATTGTCCAAGATGTCAGAATATTATTAAAAAAAGATGTTGTACTGCCTATTATGTAGTATCTTTTTGTCTTACTACTTATATTTTTCCCATATTTCATTGCCAATCGTTGAATCTTTATGAACTATTTATTTTTCCACTAAACTACATAATATAAAACATTAGCATACATTTGTTTAACGTTTTAAAATTTTAAATAATATCTCATTTTAGCACAAAATAAATGCATTCATTACAATTGTTTTTCAAGGAGGAGTAAATGCAAGAAATGATACTGTTACCTTCTGAATTTGCTTAGCTAAATGCCCACTTAGGTGAAGGAATCAAGCAGGAGGAATTGCTGGTGTCACAGATTAGCACTGGAAATGCCATAACACTTTTATCTCTTCAGAGGCATAGAGTGCATTTGTAATTGAACACAGCTCTCAAGGTCGCAACTTCTGAAGTCACATCCACGTTCATTTGTGTAAATGAAACCTCATGTTTGATGGTGAGATACAGGACAATGGAGGATGGTTGTACAAATGTTAGTTAAAGGCAAACTAAGTGGCTGCCATGAAAGTTTAGAGACTTAGAATTGAGGCTGGGTTCCTTTACAACAGAAAACTCTGCATGTTTGTCTGAATATTTTATTGTTTAAAATGAGTTAAATCAGAATCTCAAACAGTGCTCTTGGCCAAGCATGCTGATTATCTGCAGCATAGCAGGCATTGCCGTCAAAATCAATATTTCAGTACTTTATCTAATTGAAACTCAATATTTACTTCGGGTAAATAGTTTGTTTAACTCGAAAGAGTTTTTCATCCAACATTGCCTTATAGGTTGTAAAACCTCTCATTTTGTCTGTGTTTTTTTTATATGTGTTCTTTTACCGAAAGGTGAAAGCAGTTTATTACCTGCCACCCCGCAGGAAGATTTTCAAAGGGAATCACGCCGCACTGCAGTCAGGAGCCACTTATTCGGGTGATTTTATTGTTATTATTATTATTGTCTCGCTGTTTTTTGGCCAAACTGCTGCTCCTTGTTGGATGTACTGTGAATTTGAATTTGAGCACTCGCTGATTTAGTCTGCTGCAGCACACAACCGATTCAACGATTCTGCTGATAATTTTGCATACTGTTCAGAGTTTTATAGCATTGTTCTTATCACCAACTGTCACACGTATCATTGAAGTGTATGGGACTGCGGTCTTTTAGAAAATGAAGTATAAACCTGCAGCATGGTAAGACATTTCTTAACAGTTCGCGGTCAGGTTCAGTTGACGCTTACATACCACTTTTAAATGTGAAATTGCATTTTTCACATTTTTACACGATTGAGGTCTAAAGAGTAGACGGCCAGATGTTTGATATTGACCCGTCTTCAGACCCACGCAAAGCCTCTTTCAACTTAATTGACTACACCCAAAGTCCAAATCCATTAAAGAAAACAATTTAGAGATGATCATCAGTGCTTCCTGTTGCCAGTTAAAGAAAAGAAGTCTCCAGCTGAGAAGGGAGACCTTACGGTGTTTAATGAGGAGAATGGGAGAGCCAGGCAGACGGCCTTCGTCTTCGCCTTTGCCATCCTAAATGATCAGCATGTTAACACTCTCAGCATGATACAAACGTTGCAGACGCTTATAACTGTTGCCATTGATTAGCAGAACACCCATCTCCATGGGCCACGGTTTTTTTTTTTAACTCAAAGTGATCGCCATTGTTTTTAGTTACCAGCTGGAAGTATTTAGGCTTTGTATTTATATACGTACATATTTACGCATGCATTTATTGCATATACGGTACAATACATTCTAATATTACGATAATGCTATAATATATTATGTAGTTGATACGGGTGTGTGCGCACGCACGTAGACATAATGGAGTAGACGGTGGAGTGAAGTAAAGCACTGGGTGTTGTGAAGCCTGTCCTCCACTGCTTTTTATCATTTCAGATTGCCTTTCCTTATGTTCTGCTGTTGTCTTGGAGGGAGGATGTGTGTGCACCCACAGGGACTGAGACTCTCAGGCTGCAGTACAAGCGTGACGTCCTCCAAGGTTTTGTAGTTCTCATCGAATGCAGATGCGATGATAAAGGTTTTAGGCAGGAGTCACTCCTGCCGTCAGGTGAATGCAAATAGAGTGCCAGCGTCAAACCTTTGCTCCCCTCTGTTTCTTCTCAATTATTCCCATTTATGCCTCTTCGTGTTCCTCTGTGCTCTGAAGGAGCAGCACGTCATCTTCTAAAGGCGTCTTATTTTTAGTATGGTTTTTAGACTCTTTCATGTTTTTTTGACCCGCTTTACTAGGGGAACGAGTTTACAATTCGTTACTTTTCTTTTTTTTGCTTTCTCAGCCAGACTTTGTGAACATATTTCTTTGCTTTATTCTGTAGCTGGTAATGCAGTGTAGCACAATGTCTGGAAAAGGTGGCTTTTTAGAGAGACAACCTTGGTCAATTTCCAGTTGACTTTCAGTCTCATTTTATCTCATTTCAGTTCTCGTTTTACACTGTATGAATGTATCAGAAACCTCAAGTGTGACTTAATGCAATTTGAGATTTATTTATTGTGCAAATTTATTTTGTAGTTAGGTTAATTGTTTTTTATACAAACATTGTTTGAAAACCAAATGTAATATTGTTCCTTAGCCATTCCTGTACATTACTATTTAATTATTTTAATTCTTTTTTTTTTTTCTCTAAAGACCTTTAGAAATTGGGTTGCTTGCTTATTAATTTATACTAGGGTATTTCATACGTATGTATATTGTTTCAAACTGTAAAGCCGTTGACAGTTTGCCTTAGAAAAATAGAGGTGAACTGCCACGTTAAGGAAGTTATTTCCTTCATTTTTCCTGCAATGCGCACTTTTTTTCACAGTGTTTGACAGATGCTAATAAGTCTCTGACAGATTTATGAAAAGAATTTTCTCAGGTGTTGTCTTTGACGCTAACCTTTAATGCAGACGAATCAACCTAAGTTCTTTGACTTCCCTCGAGTTAAAGATGTGGCACAGCGATAGTGGGAAGGGGGGAAAAGTAAAAACATAGAAATGTCTTTAATGGCGTCCTATGCGACTTGTTGCCCAAGTAATTGTATTTTCCCATGCGGGTGTGATAATAGCACACAGGAGGAAAGGGCGGGCACAGCCGTCAGTGTAAACATGTAGACAAAGCAGAGAAGGGTGAAGACGGTGCACCCGCACGCACAGGTGAAGAGCAGATTTCAGCCAGCCGTGGCCAGCCGCCCCTACGCTTGGCGACCAGTTGGAGGTGGGGGCTTGGGGGGAGGGGGGTACTAACAGGCGCAGAAGGCAGGAATGCATGGTGTGAAAGGCATCAGAATTTCAACCCTCTAAAACATCCCATCAGTTGGTTCTTTTGTCTGCAGCCTTGTTTTTTGTCTTTCTGACATCTTTGAAGCCTTGTAGTGGGTTCCATCAATTAAGACATTTCTTTTTCTAAGTATTATGTGGTTTTATCTTTAGTTCCTTAATTGCAAAAAAAACTTCTGAAAAACAGGAGGCTCCTTATTAATGACAAAGCTGGAAGGAAACAAGCATGAAAAAGCAAGTGTTTTATATTGTACAAGTAGCAGGTGGTTAAAGACAATGGTACATGGCATTTTTCTCAAAGTACAATGAGTTATTCATATGTGAGACAGGTCAGCTGAGTGTTATTAAGTTAAATCTGAGTCATAGCAACCATGTGAATGATTTTCCTTGGTAAGGGATGGAAGTGTTTTGCAATTTAATTCTTTCAGCTTTGTTTTTTGGTTAAGAACATGTAACCTCCACACAGCCAGAGAAGGACTTGAACCTCTATCTAACAGTGCAGCCCAGACACTATGAGGTACCAACATTACCTCCTGTGCCACCCTGCTGTTTCCTCATTTATAGAACAGCGTAATTTTTACTGAAGTATTTCAAGATAAGCACCTTGTGCAAGCGTTCTGCAGAAGGAGAGGGGGTTAAAACCTGGATTACACGGCACCACCTACCGCCCCTGAATTGTCATCTTTTGTCATGTGTATGATTCGCTTTTGATTTTTTTTTCCACAGGCGGAAGAGTAATCATGAAGAATTGTTGTGAATGACAAAACAGTGAGATCACCAAGCTGGGTCTTTACAACTAGTCCTTGAACCACATTTGGAGGCCTCCAGGCAAACTGCGATGGCAGGCTCTCTCTGGAAACGTTCACCCTTCCTCTGGCTGATGTTCATCCTAGCCCTTGTACAGTGTTCAAAAGGTAAGTCGCTTCCCAAGTCAACAACATGCTGTCACCTCTGTACTCATGCACTTGAAGAATATTTAAGAACACTAGTAAAATGGAGTCTTTTTTAAAAAAAGTTTTATACAATCATGCGTGCACGAGCAGTAGGTTCAAAACCACAGGCTTACTCAAAGCCCAGGAGCTGTGAGGCAAGAGCGGTACTTGCTATTGACACCAGAGCGCCTGTAAAAGGAATATTCACATGCTGTGGTGAAAATAAAAACATGGAGTGAAAAAGCAGCTTAAACATGGAAATCTCATTGACCTGTTACTTAGGTCATATTTTTGGTAGCCACAGTGTGTTCATGGGTGTTTTATGATTTAGGAGCTTGTACAAAAACCTACTGCAAAGCATTTCATCATGCAGTTATTACCCAGTTTTTGTGTAGGTCAGCATAAGTCATTCCACACTTGAGGCTGTCATGCAATTTTAAGTACGAAAAGGCATCTCGGTGTGGCTTTCTACAAAACAACAAATAAAACCTGGCCGCATTCTCCGTTTTCCATTTGTTCTTCTTGTTTTTTTTTTCCAAAGAAAGGAAGGGTCTTTCCCCCCCCCCATCATTGTCCTTTAAGATCTATTAAATATGTATTCAAAGCTGTCTCTTTTTAAGTAACTGTTGAGTATTTTTTTCGTTTTGTTTTAATAACTCCGTAGTAAATTATTTAGTGGGGACACGAAGCTCATTTTCATTTGGCAGAAACCCCAACGCAGGCCACGGCATCACAGGGTTCAGTTCTGACCAAGGCAAATACCGGCATTTGAGCGCAGAACGGATCCTTGTTATCCAGCACAGCACTCATCTCCATTGATTAGTGCTGCTTCAGAGCTCTAATGAGCTTTGTGGACGGCACAGTTTAGACGAACTAAACATTTATATTAACGGAACGCCATACAGCACAAAGGTTATCCTTTCAGTCGACGCGAACTTTGTGGATCCGACGTAGTCTTTCTTAAACCTTAAGGGCCAAGTAGTCTGATGTGTCTTAATTTTCGCTAAAAAAAGGCACGAACAACAAGTGAGCCAGTCATTGATCAGTTGACTAATCACACCATTAATGCCACGATCTGACAGGCTGTGCTGTAGTTGGCATCGCCGCTCCCGATGCCGAAACTGTTGGGCTATCGAATTGTTTTCCGAACGGGCACGCGGCTCTGTTTGCTGAAGTGAAGAAAGTGGATTAGAAAGCAAAAGCCTTTTACAAGCCCATTAAGTCTATTCTGTAGCTACTTTCCATTTTAAAAGGTACCATGTCTGAGTCTTAGAAAACGCAGTGCTAAAAAGATTTTGTTCCACCAAAACATCAGTTTAAGGATCGATTACTGAGCCTGCTTTAACTTGTATTGGTGCAACACTTGAATTATGCTCTTGATATAGCCTTTTATTTTTGCGAGTGAATGCGTGTACTTGCGAACCGGGTTTTTGATCTCATTATTGTATCCACCATAACATTTTCAAGGAATAAACAAGGGTGTTTCCTCCAGGGTTGCGATCCCAAAGGAGTTTTAATTCTGCCAAAACAGCTACAGCTCTTGTGATCGCGGTAGTTTCTAAGAGAAGAGCGAGTCGTTTTGAACACATACGCCTCTGAGGACTGGACTAATCTTGAGTGGTTTCATTAGACGGTAAACTGTAATTTGCAAAAAAAAAGGGGGGGACTCGGTGATCTTGGCACCTGATGTCATTCGGCCCGAGTAAATTTGCTTTCATTGCATGTTTGGCTTGAATAAATATCAGTTATGCACCACACATGTCCCCTAATTCATTGTCTGCCTTATTAATAGCAGAAGCAATGCAGTTTATTTTATTTCTACCAAGTTGCAAAGTACTTCCTATAATCCCATGTTACACCAGCAGTGCAGGGTG
Organism: Heterotis niloticus; assembly: GCA_018136845.1. Classification (NCBI taxonomy): domain Eukaryota; kingdom Metazoa; phylum Chordata; class Actinopteri; order Osteoglossiformes; family Osteoglossidae; genus Heterotis; species Heterotis niloticus. The sequence goes on from CM030898.1 coordinate 28,980,356, forward strand.
CAACAGTATGGTACTTTAGCTGACTGTACTGCTGTTTTATTTGTGTTTTAACTTTTTTGTCCCTTTTTATTGTGCCACATTGTGTGTTTGAAAGGAATATTATCGTGTGGGCTCTCAAATATTCACCCCCCCCCCCCAAACAACTGCACATGTTTCTTTCTAGCTTAGTTTGTGTTTATACTGTAATCATGGCATACTTTTTGCTGCCATTTCTTTAATTCGGCATTGAAAAGGTTTAATTAAAACGTATAAAAAAATTCATGCGATGCATTTGGCAGAATTTCAAACCACTGAATACCTAAAATAAGCTCACGACATCCTCTCGACTTTCATTGTGATCTTCTGTTCGTGGAGGTGGTATCGGGTTTACTAAGGTATAAACTCTGAATTTTTTTGTACAGTTGTACATATGTTTCCTCTAAAATCTGCGCGTATCGCAGCATGCATAGGTGCGTGTGTTACTTTGTATTTGCTAATGAGACATTACTCACAAATCACGCAAGCACTGAATAGGCAGTTTGCAATAATTAAAGTCACAACCGTATGATGGCCATGTTTATCTTTGCATTTTGCAGACCTTGAAAGCATTATTTTCCGTTGGCATCTTATTCTGCTGAGGTTTGATCGTTCGTGAGGGGTCTTTCAGCAGCACAGCGTTAGAAAAGGGCCGATTAGATGTCGAGCAAAAAAAGCGTTCTTCTACACGAAGTCTGCAGGTTAGATAGAGACCTTGCTGTGATCAGAACCGGTGTACTAATTCAACCTGAGCTTTAGCACGAGTGCCTATTATGTTAGCAACATCTACTGAGCAGTTTTAAGTCAACATTCAGGCCACATTTGTAAATGACTGAGGCGTGTTTAATATTGGAAAACAACTCTCTGCAAAATAACACCTTAGAGAGCATCTCATCTTATTAGTTATACAGTATATCAGCATCATCATCCCCATTGTGCAGCAGTAAAGAAAAATATGAATTGTTTTCATCATTTTCTTCCCCTTGGTTGGGTTTCTTTGCCAGCTACTTGCTTGGATATTTGTGGCGGACTGAAATTTGACTTTACATGGAGATTAGTGTGTTGGGGGCAGGCTGGGAGGGCCAACACGCTACTTCAATCTCTCATCAAATGCCATTCCTCAGAGATAAGCAGATAAGGTGATAATAAACTGAAAACACGCAGCTGCAAGGTGTGACCGCCGCCTGTGCTCCTACCCTGCCAAGTTTTTCTAATCACTGTTATGATTTGCAAAAAAAAGGGGAAAAAAAATATTGGGATTTAGGTGGATTAAAGATCATCAGGGCTGGCTCCTTATTTGTGTCTGGAGACTTGGATGACTCTGTAATGCATGACAAGCATGAATAGCGGGTCCTTTTGAAGCATTTGTGCCCTTACCAAAACATTAAATCATTTAAAATTAAAAAAAAAAAAAAAAAGTTAAATTGTAATATTCATTAGCATTTGTGTTGTCATGTCTTGAAAATAAAGAACACATTAGTTTAAGGAACGCTATTGTTTGTGTTCCAGATATGGTTGGCTCGGGACTGGCATTATTTTAAACTGTGGTTTCCCAAACTGAGGAGCTTTAAACCGCAGTTTATAAACAACAGTGTATTCCAGAAAAAAATTTGATGTAATTATCCACTTTGCTCTTTCATACTTATTCTTTGAAGCATGACTTTTTCCAAGTGAAGCTTGGATCTTTATAGTGGCTAACAGCGAAAAGCTAGGGTGGATGAAGTCATTTTAGTTTGCCCGTCTTATGTATGTTTTTGATCAGCGTTAATTGCTGTTATTAACTCATGGTATGAATTAAGGCGAAGTTGAAGTTGCAGAAATTGTTTCAAATACGGCATTACTGGTGCTGCATTTCTATTATCACTGCAGTAGGGACGTGGCTGTTAGGAACATTTAGATGCACGAGGACATGAACAGACAAGATGCAGTACACTGGGCATCGGGGTCTGCTTTATAGCTTCCGTGTTTTACAGCTGTAGCTTTTGCGAAATCTTTTTTTCAGCCATGTTTTCATATGACGAGAGTTTATTCACAGTCATTCTCGAAAGTACTGCCGGCAGTAAATAGTTGTTATGTTCCGAATGAAAACAGTTGATATATGTCTTTTCTTTTCTTAATCCTCCTCAGCTTCAAGCAACCTTAGGTTGCAAGAAATGTAATAGTAATGCCTGGCATTTATTGTACCTGTGGCAAGATAGTGAAGATTTATTAGGTGGAAATGGGTCATCATCTCTCTCCTTTATGTGCTCCTTTTTTGTGTTTTATTGGTTCAGAAAGAATGCAAAGGTACGGTCTTATTGTGCAGAATACTTTTCTTACCCGCATTTTCTGACTGTTACAGACAGTTATTTACTCAGACTTTCAGAGGTTGCTGTTGACAGCTGTGTGAACACTTTGAGTTCTTAACTTAATGTTCCCAAGTTTTAGAAAAAAGTGCAGCATATCAAGGTTATTGCAGCGTAGGGTCATTATGCATTCGAAGCATGAAGGACCGCTCCTTGTCTGCGCACGTTCCCTGTGGTGAAGTTCGGCAGCGAGGACATGCTGGATTTAAGCATTGTACATGTTTCGCAGTTCAACAGTTCACTTTCGCGTATCTGGGTTTTTCCGTGTTTCGCGGCGCCCCAGTCAGAGCGGCCTTGTTCGTCTGCCCATTTGATTTCTTTAACGTAAACGTTTGCGTGCCACCGCGGCCTTTGATTGCCAATTCGTTCACTGGATCTGTCTCGCAGGCAGGCCGTGGGAGGTCAGGGGTCGCACCGAAGTGGCTTCCTGTTTGCTGTCATAATATTTTGGAATTTTAAGCTGATTAGGTAGCGCAGGATTAAGGTCATTGAGGAAACGGCGTTCATTTCTCATGACTGTTGGTTTGGCAAGGCCTATTAGAGGAGCACCGATAGCTGACTTGACCCTAAAGCCCTCACAATAGAATAAATTATATTGGCTGCATTCTATAGTAAGAGGTCCATGACCTTGAAAAAAAAATGTCAGACTGTTTTTTTCTTTCATTGCAAAAAAGGAGACCTTGTTGTCCGTATGAGCTTAATTATCCATTTGAATAACACAACCGCTGTTGGAGACTTGACATTTTTGTGTGGTTTCTTCCCATCCTGCTTGAAGTCGGTGCTTCATTGCTCCTACATGTTTTGGTTAGAAATTATACCAGCGTTCTTTTATTTTATTTGGGTGGACATATTTTGCAATGTGACGATGGGTGCTTTTTTTTTTCTTTTTTTTTAATACAGCTGCAAGTTAGCAATTTTTTATGTATGTTTCATTGCATAGTATCTTTTCAAAACGGTACATGGTTGAAAACACAAATCATTTAAGCAGATGGAGAAATGGTGATTTGAAATCAAAATATCTTGCTGCACTGCAGTAGAGAAACACAATTGGTAGTGCTTGTTTTAAGACTCTAGAGAAGCAAAGATTAAAAATACTGCTTAAGACAGATTCAAAATCTGATGCGCGCGTGTTCGCTAATGACATTGTTTGTTCATATAGATAGATTTTTTTGTTTTCTTCTTTCCCTCAAGTGACTGGAGTCAGTTTAAATGTACACAGTGTGTGATTTTAAAATAGCTCCTCATATGTTTGTATATGTTATGTTTTTTGACTGCACAACTGCTTTATCAATACACTGCCCGGCCAAAAAAAAAAGTCACATATTCTAGTAATTCGTTGGACCGCGTTTAGCTTTCATTACGGCGTGCATTCGCCGTGGCAACGTTTCCATGAGCTTATGCGACGTCACAACGTTTATTTCCATCCGGAGTTGCATTCATTTTTCGCCAAGATCTCGTATTGATGATGTGAGAGTCGGACCGCTGTGTGAAGTCTTCCCCAGTTAAGGTCTGGACTCTGTGGTGGCCAATCCATGTGTGAAAATAATGTCTCTCTCATGTTCCCTGAAGCACTCTTTCACAATTTGAGCCCCATGAATCCTGGCATTGTCATCTTGGAATATGAAGAAAAAATCCATTGCTGGAAAAACCTGCTCATTCAGTATATTCGGGTAGTCAGCTCACCTCATTTTTTGGGCGCATAACGTTGCCGAGCCTAGACCTGACCGACTGAAGCAACCCCAGATCATAACATTGCCCCCACAGGCTTGTATGTATGGTAGACACTAGGCATGATGGGTGCATCACTTCATCTGCCTTTCTTCTTACTCTGATGTGCCCATTACTCTGGAACAGGGTAAATCTGGACTCATCAAACCACATGACCTTATTCCATTGCTCCAGAGTCCAATCTTTATGCTCCCTAGCAAATTGAAGCCTTTTTTCCCGATTAGCCTCACTGATAAGCGGTTTTCTTAAGGCTACACAGCTGTTTAGCCCCAATACCTTGAGTTCTCTTCGTATTGTGCGTGTGGAAATGCTCTAACTTTAGTCATTAAACAGCCGTGAGTTCTACTGTTGATTTTCTTACGATTTGATTTCACCAAACGTTTCGGTGATCTACGATCAAGATCGTTCAAGATTTTTTTTCCGACCACATTTCCTCTTCGAAGATGATGGTTCACCACTATCCTTCCAGGGTTTAATAATGCGTTGGACAGTTCTTAACCCAATTTTAGTAGTTTCAGCAATCTCCTTAGTTGTTTTCTTTGCTTGACGCAGGCCAATAATTTGACCCTTCCGAAACAGAGTAACATCTTTTCCACGACCACAGGATTTCCGACATGGTTGTTTAAGAAACGAGAAGCTACTCGCTGCATCAGTTAGGGTTAAATAACTTGTTGCCAGCTGAAATCACTGCAGTAATTATCCAATGGCAGGCTCCTACCTATTTGTTTAGTTAAATCCAGGTGGTGACTTTTTTTTTTTTTTTTTGACCAGGCAGTGTATGTTTTCATATATTAATATTTGTTTTGTAACTAAAGGCGTGACTTTGTATCAGTGCAAAAAAGGTACAAATAAATACTCGATATTGTGACTTTTCTGTCTGTGGTGCAGAAGGTTCAGACAAATTAACTTCTCATATAATATTACGTTTTACGTTTATTAAATACAATTCCTTTTCCCTACATCAAAGGGATATAAATTCGCTTGTGAAACTGAAGGAAATTGACATTAACATCCAGTCCGGTATCTTGTTTTTTGCAGCATACTTGTGGGGTAGGGAAAGCGTACAATAAAAGTATCTGTGACCACTAAAAGCACAGCTTAGTCATTCTGAAATTGTTTCTGAAGCAGCTCCAGAGACGTTCACACAAGACTGCAAACGCTTTCCCACACCGAGGAGCAAGGCGGTTGACAGTTGGTGTATGAATGCTCGGGCGATGATATGCAGTCACTACAGGATGCATAATGGTGCGCTGCTCCTGCTTCCACCATCAGCTCTAATAGGCCCATTATTATGCAGTACAGCGAATCGTATTTAGCTAAGGAAATTTTGGAAAATTAGAGAAAGATATTACAATACATCAGAAGCACTCATTGCTCCATATGGTTAATTGATAAGTATTTTCCACATAGCCCACAGAGAGAAAACACAAAATGTGCCGAGTATCACCAAATGCGTCAGAATGCTAGGCTTTTTTCTTTTAATCACTGTGTTTGCTTACAACGTACAAGGCCAGCCATAAAATTGCAGTGAAAGGTTTTAATATATGTTCAAACATTTATTTGATTTAAATGATATTTCAATATCCAGACAGTCAGGCAAGGAATTTAATCATTTTAAACTTAATAAACACACGAGAGGGCCAGTATACGAGTGGAGTTTCATTAACAGCCAGCTTGTAGAGCTCTTCCTTTAAAACGGTGAAAAAACAGTGAAGTAATGTGCCGTATATTACATAAAGATGAGCTCAGCTACGGAAATAGAATGAATAACAGTGGCATTTTAAAGATCAAGTTTTCATTCTAAGAAAATGGAAGCGATGTAATTTTAGCCGCCCTGAAGTCTTCTGCTTCCCCTTTGCTTTCATCCGTGATTTAAAGTAAATTGTGTTTCCTAAGTACGCTTCAGTAAACTAACTGTGCTGAGAATATTCCCATAAAACACAGAGGATTTAAGAGAGCCAACCAAACCGGCTCCCCGAGTCCACTAATTAATTTTATTATTTTCATCCAAGACCGGAGTCCCTGGCATTATTTCCTGGTGACATACAAGCACACGTTGACGTTGCCTCTGTAAATCGTACACCGGAAATATGTTCGGGGGCCACGACTTTGACAGTTTAACTCCTTTCGGCGCTCCTGCCGAAACTTTGTTTGTCGGTCAGATTGCTAAATTCCAGAGTGTATACCTCCCTTTTGATCAGGAGAGCCCACGAAGCAGACCCCCCCCCCCCGTCGTCTAGTTTGTTAGCTTTAGTTTATTTTCGGGATGACTCTGGCAACGTGCTTGACAGCATACTCCAGTAAGCTGCGAGTAATTTTTAATCTCATCTGACTGAAGGAGCCGACCTCCGCATGAGTCATCTGACCTCTGCATGCTGCGGTCTGTCAGGGGCTCGCAGTGGAAGAAGCGCTAGGGGTACCTCTGGGGGGCAGCTCCCAGTAAACAATATCCCCGCAAATAATCATTAAGTTGTGCGCTTAATATCTCAAGTGGATGACTTAGTAGAGAAATTTGTGGCATGAACCTTATTAACACTTTTCCCTCATTAAATCCGCTTGCTTTGCTATAAACATTTTGTGTTTAAATTTATATACCGTGTACAATTCCAGGTTCACACAGAAATTTGGTTTTGATTACTGTGAATCATTTAAACACGTTTGCACTTGGCTCAAGTTATTTTTGCGGGAAGAAAATTTAGGAAGCAAATATATCCATTCTCGTTGTGCATGTTGGTGAAGAGAGGTAAAAAAAAGGGAAATAAAAACACTTTGAATTTGCAATAGATGGGCTGACATTCAGACAGCAACTCTGAGAGGAGACTGACAGCACAGCCAAATGCAACCGCTAAGGGTTCAAGAGTGATTCATTCCTAAGAATATTGAGCAGCAGTTCTCGCTATATTCCATTACAGAAGCACAGCGATTGTGTGACTGTTGTCAGTTGCATGCTGTGACTCCCAGCCCCTCATTCCACATTGCCTTTAGTCATTGGAGACAAAGGAGACAGTCGTTTCCTATTCTTCCCATTCGCTTATCAAGCGTTTCCATACTGGTTGAAAAAGTGCATTCTGCACCATCTCATGGGAAGCGAACAGTGTTTTGGTTAAGGATTCAGGCTCTTGACCTGACAGTTACAAGTTGAAATTCTGAAAGGTGTACAAGTTCAGCAAAGAAACATTATAGGAATAGTGTCAGAAGATATAATGTGTTTAAAAAAGAGACCGCGGCATTGCTAGCTGTCAAAATCCATCCCATTAAGTGACAAAGACAAAAAAATTTTACTTAGGGATACGTGTGTACTTGTTGACCAGCCGGAGTGCAATGTTATTCTGACAGCACGCAGCTAATAAAAGTTAGCGATTAGTATCCATTACAGTGATCGGTTACTTAAAGTGGGATATTTGCACATCTGACAGTTTTTATATGAGCTTGTTTAGCTTATAGAGAAAATTAGTTGGACTTGGCTTTGGCTTCACTGAGCTTTTGGCACCGTGCACAGAAAAAAAAGTGCAAGATCTGTTGTTCCACCGAACAACAAACAATAAACTGCTTGCGCAGAGCGGTCCGCAGTGTTAAATTAACAGCAGCGTGTGGCCTGAAGTCTCATCCACACCAAGACGTCACCCACCGTGGTTTAGAGCGCCTGTGTACGATTACATAAGCTAGGTATTCAGCCTGTGCCTCAGCGTCTTTACTGTTGTTTGGGGTTGCCTAGGGTAAGGAACTACACTCTTTCTCTTGGAAGAGGGAAGAAAACAACAACAATGGAAAAACTGATTGCAAGATAGTTTGTTTATTCCAAAAAATACATTTGTTTTTGTGGACTGCTGTTGTCGGCCTACATAGAATATTATTCAGTTATTAAATGAAGAGGACATTTATTGTATGGATGAAAAAACCATTGGCTTCCAAGATCTCCGGGCCTCTTTTTTTCCCCGTTACCTCGCTCCTTCTGCCAGCTCCGCCACTGGAAAGCAGAGCAACTGAGGAAAGGCAGGGTTAGCGTACTAGGTTGAGTCAAAGGACGCGAGACGGTGTGTTTCTCTGGAGCGTTCTCCCGATTTGTTTTTGTTTCGGTTCTTCCTTTCATCCACCTTTGCCTCATGCTAGACAAATTGTGGGGAAAACAAGATTTTGTCCTTATCAAGACTTTGTGCGCAGACTAAGCCAGAACAGGCCTCGGGTAACATTTCACTCAGATATTGTTTTCTTGATTTGTACCGTCCATCTAAATCGAATGCTCTTCCACCTGTTACATATATCACTATTAAACATCTCCATCCGCACGCAGTGATTTCCTGGGAAGGCCTCAGCCTTTAATTAAGTGTAAAAGACAACTCATCAGACCATAGTGATGTTATCACCTTTTGCATTAAGGCTGTCTGACCCTCTACTTTATAATGTCAACCAACAGAGAAATACGGAGAACATCTAAGGCGTAGCTCTAAAATTCAGCATAACTTTCAGCTGAGTGACGTTAAAACTGTTCACGGAGCTGGTTTACATTATTTTACTATGAGTTATGCTTTCAGCTGTATTGACCCTTATGGCGTTTTCATTTGGTTGCCTGTTAAATCACTATCAGCAAAGTGCATATAGTGCAAGGCAACATATTTAACAATGCAGTGGTATTTCTGTGGGCTAAATTTCAACTAATGCGTTTTGTCTATCTAGGTATTTACACATTTACTTAATTTATGTCACGTTTACATATTTTGCTCGGAATCCAGGTAAATAAGAAAACCTGGGAGACAAAATAATAAAAAGTAATAGAAAAATGTAGTGTTTATTTTCTGATCGTGTACTTACTTCAAGTAATGTTGCTGCGGATGCAGTCGGTTTACAAATGGCAGCCCTTCCATGTATTGCTGGCTGAGAAGGCACACAGCACACTTTTTCTGAGCCAGGGTCACAGAGGTGTTGATTCAGTTCTGAAGTAATTCGCAGACCTGCTGTTTGTAAAGCTATGTATCTCTCTCCCTGTCAGTTTCACCTTGGGGCCATTGTTCCCCTTATTGTGCATGCCTGCGTGCGGGCACACACATATTCAGATTTTAATTACACTGACAAAGTCACAAAACTCCCATTACTCAGCTTTTACTTTTTCTTAACACCGAATACAGAAATACCATTTTGAATTATGATTGATAGTACAACGTGGTTTTTCGGTCGCACGAATCATGAAAACGTACGTGCCGTTCATAGCCGATCGATATTTTATACTATATGTACAGCAGCAACACTTTCCTGCCAAATATGTTCATTAAGCCAGCTTTCCATTTATCGAACAGAAATTTGTACCTAAACATAATGGCCAAGTGAAATAACAAACTGGATATTTTGATTAGTCTAGAAAATGTAGGTTTTCAAGTCCATGTTGTAGTAGACAGCAGTGTGGTTTTTTGGGTCGTAGCTAAACAACTTCAGACATTGGTCAGCGGTAATTTAACATATAAAACAACCTTTTGTAATATATTTTATATCTTTAGCGGCACTTTTCATGTCAAATGCCAGTGAAAGTGAAAGGCACGAACGACCATTCTGTCAGGAAGAAAGTGCTATTCTGAACCTTCACAAGCTGTTGTATGAAATTGAAAAGTCAAGTATTTGTCTTTTTTTGGAACATGTAGCGTTTAGCCAGAAGTTGGACTTAAAAATTAAGTTGAGGTACATTCCTAAGGCATGTCTTAAATAAAGTGATATCTTGAGTTTAGCTTGTACAGGTTAACTGGAACTGCCAGTGTTATGGAATGGAAGTGACAGGTTGATAAATTAGCCGCTACAAAGCAGCGCCGTTGACCGCTCCAGTCTACCACATGAAATTCTTTAGCTGAACCACTTTTTACATGCCACGGGCAATGGGGCAGGAGGGAGAGGGGGTGCTAGATCCAAACTGTTTCTTCAGAGATGCCTGTCTGGGATTACAGTACATTTGTTATTTCAGACAACAGCAGCATTAGTGTTTTTTAATTTTTTTTAAATTTTTAGACCATTTGCATATTCTCCTTTGTTTTACCTTCACTTAATGTAAATATGAAGTAAGCATTAGTTGCTTATACCTTTCTGCCTAAAATGGTGATCCACAAAAATCTTTAATTCTTTCATTTTTTCTATAGTACGTATGTCAGAAATGAGAAGATGCCCGTCTTCATAGTTTTACTCAAATATGAGAAGTAATAAGGCGCTTGAAACCATGCTGTTGTCAATAACCATTACACATTGCTTCCGAAAGCACTAATGTTAATGTTTTTGTCCTTGTTACAGTAACATGATGTCTTTATGCACATGCTTCCGTTCAACATCTTTTAATTTCAACTTCATTATCCGAAGGAGATGTAATCTCTCCCCACAAGCCCTCTGTTAGTCACTGGTGTGTTAAATTGAAGGTACGGTGTGCATCTGAGAGGCTAATTCCACGCTGATGAACAGGGAGTACAGTGATGTCACTGGGGCCCCCCGTGGGGAGTGCCCCCAGGACCGCACCTGGGCTGAAATGGGACTCGTCTATGGTTGCTAATGAGAAGCCGTACAGCTGGAACACCTTGCCACTTTTTTCCCTTCGATTGTTCTTCAGACTATCCAGACTGTTCAAAAAAGAAACTTCTTTCACAACTGTCTACAATTTACAGATATGTATATTATATACTGTCTATGCAAAGTCAAGTTTTACACAAAACGTAATTATGGGAGGCAAGTATTAGACCAAACCTGGATGCACCCAGTTGTCTGTCACACGCATATGCACATAAGCACTCACCTACTTGTGCTGCGTGGTAGCTGTTTTCACAAACCTACCGCCACCCCACCTCTATCTTGTTCAAGGAGTCCCTATGGGGGGGGTTGAACAACCTCGCTCAACGGCAGGTGTGAGCCCTCAAGCGGACTCCAAGCCCCAATGGACAGTGCACCAAGCATCCATCCAAACTCACAACCAGTCTCATAGTTCCAACTCCTGAAACACACACACTCTTTCTCTCTCTCTCTCTCTCTCTCTCTCTCTCTCTCTCTCTCTCTCTCTATCTCTATAGCCAAAAGTAAGCGGACCCCTTCTAATGACTGAGCTGAGCTTTTCTGGCTGCACCTATAAAACATACAAACATATTCTAGACAATTGTGTGAACTTCCAGCTTTGTGGCTGCAGTTTGGGGTAGAAGCTCCTTTCTTGCCTCCATGCACAAAGTGAGCTCCATAAACACACAGTTTGCCCAAGTTGGCGTGGAAGAACTTGAGTGGCTGCACAGAACCCTAACCTCAACCCCATTGAGCACATTTGGGATGAACTGGAACGCTGACCACAAACTAGGTCTTCTTGCGCGATCTCAGTGATTCTCTTGTGGCTGAATGGGCACAGATTCCAGAATCTGATGGTAAGCCATCAACTACATATGGATGTGATGCTCAGGTATCCACGTACACTACACTGTGTGTGTGTGTGTGTGTGTGTGTGTGTGTGTGTGTGTGTGTGTGTGTGTGTGTCTGTGTCATAGAATGCACAAGGAGGGAATCGGTTTCAATGTCTTGTTTATTTAATTGAGCATATTTTCATTTATTAATGCTATGTCCAAAATGACCGAATGGATATTTAGAGGCACATGTTTATTTTACTTTTTGACCAGATTTTTGACAAACATGTTTGCATAATTAATATGACCAATAAAAAACAGCTGTGATTTTAGGGTGAAATATATTTTAAGACTTTCTGCAACACACTAGGCTTTCTGTATGACACCATTTTGTTCTCCCAAGATACCCGAAGTGGAGAAGTAACACGTGAAGTAACATGGCAGCGTCTTGCATGTGCAATGCAGGACATAGCAGACAATTAGGTTTTTTATAAGTTGTTTTTGAAAATAAAATAAATAAATAAGCGTTTTTATTTATCCGGTTTAGCTTTATCTGATGTTCAAACAGAATCTACCTGGGAATAAACTGAAAGATTAAGCTGTTTTATTTAGTTTTTTGTAAATGTGACAGTGGATAAACTTCCAAACAGACTTTGATCCCAGTTGAGGTAGAAATGTCCCAGTTTGTACTAACATTTATTAAATATATGACACAGCTATTTGTTAAAAGATTTATAGCACATATTTTTTTTTTTTTGAGGAAAAACAAACCAGAGATATTTATATGAACTCAGTTTTATTGAGTAAAAAAGTTCCAGTGTAATTACTGAACTGCATATAAGAAAGAAATGTAATATATTTTAATGAAAGAACATGCTGTGCTAGCAACATTTGAAAATTCATGATTTTAACATTCTTCGAGGTCCTTTGAATCTGAATATTCTTTTGAATTCCACCCCCCCCCCCCCCTTCTATCTGCTCATACATAAGAGAACCCTCCAGTGGTGCCGATTTTGCATGCATTCTTTGGAAGGTACCCTGATCCCATGTCAATGGTCCACGGGGCTACTGAGATCCCTTGTATGATTTTTACATCCTCCCAAGCGCAGAAAACTTCAAACTAATTGCATTGGAGAGTAAAGCTGTGCTTTAACGGCAGACGAGCACAATATGAAACCTGCAGGGAATGCAGAGAAGAGTCTCAGCTTTAGCATGTTTAATAGACAGAGTTCTGCTTCTGCCTGTGTTATTGTGTTTATTCTGGAATTAGTGGCTGAATCTAGCTGCTTCATGACAGCCAGAATCAAATGCACTGTTTTTTCACAGTGAAATACATTTTGAGGGAGACAGGGACAGAACATTTTTGCCTTTTTTTTAAATTTTATTTTTTTTGAACATTGCATTTAAATTTTTGCAAGGTTGCCCTCCAGGGCTTTTCATCGGTGTAAACAGATACGTTGTGCTGTATGTTAGTTTGTATGCGATAAAGCGTAAAAAATGTGTATGCTGTTCTAAGGAAGAAATGTTTTTGTTTTATTCTTTCATGTAATGGGTGGCCTCACCAGCAGCTTCAATGCCATTGTGTTTTTATCTTCAAACGAGCAATCGTGCAATATCTGAAACACTTGGAACAAATGTTTTCCATCTGTCTGATGGTTGAAATAACACTTTGAAAATCCCATTTGAAAACAGCCGAGCAACGTGTAGCACAACTTAGAAGTCTGTGTGTGTCTGGTTTTCTTTTATAGAGCATATCAATCTCGGTAACCAACTGATTTTATTCATTTTTGGTCTGTGCGTTGCTCTGAATGAAATATCTTCCTAGCATATGAATAAGTGATACCGCAGGATTTAGAGGGTGTTAAATTAAATACAGTCTTAACTTTAGAAAGAAATATTCAATACATGTTTTTGCTTAAAGTCTTTTAATTTTTTTTATTTTTTTTTAATATATTTTTCCGTGGTAAAAATGTTCAGCGCAGAGATGATGGGTAATTGCATTGCTGCATACATCCTGTGAATCTGGTCTCATTTTACAAACAAGTGTGTATTATGTGCATTTATCGAAGGACCTTTGATAAAATTAGACAAGTGTACTAATTGCCCTGCTTTATAAAAATCTACTTTTTAATAAGAGGAACTGTGAAAAAATATGGAATAATTTTAATTCAGCTTTTCTATGACAAAAAATGGAAATCTTTCACAAGCTTTTAGTTTGACTTCTTTTCCGAAGAAGAATAAGAAGCATTCGCGTAATTATATACCTGAGTGATTCAGATTCTAAATTACTCAAAATAGACTGTATTTAATTGCCAAAAAGGCAGCACCTCATGGTATTTTTTATTTTTTTTTCTCAGGAAAGTTGTGCTTTCAGATATGCTTTTGATTTTTTTCTCCCCCATTACTGTGTTCCTTCTGAAACCTTTCTTCTGAAAACAACACGCTGTTTTAGGGTATCATCGGATTATAGCATCGGCGCCATGGGAAGAATCTTGACTTGAAGGTTCATTTTGCTTCCTTAAAGCCTCTACTATGCACACTATGCGACTATGTAAAACAAACCTTAGAAGCCTCAAGCTGTGTCCCCTGCAGTTTCAATCTTCTTCTACAGGCCGCACGCTCCCATTCATAAATCCCCTCCCCCCTTTGTCGACAGAGAGTGCTGCATAAGGGGGTCGACCGAGGGGACAGCGGCTCATTTACAAACAGCCGTTTGCAGTTGTCAGAACAAAGGCGAGTCAAAGGCATAATAATGCAGGGTGACAAGCGTCACAAGTGTCTGCGCCCCCACTTTACACCCTTGCTGCTTTTGCCTCTGTGCTAAACGGCCTGGTTTTAGACAAGGATCATCAAGGAGGCACATCTGTGCCCGTGGTCTCTGCAGACATGGCTAACATGGCTAGAGGAGCCTTTCTATTTCGGTTAAACGGCCAATCATGCTGATCTGGTTACCTTCCGGCCCTCTCGCTCGGGCTTTGGAAATCACATTTTATGTAAAATGCGACCAGTTTATATGAAATTTGCAGCTTCTTCTCTTCAGAGTGTTTCCATGGGGGCAGTCGTCATTTTTTTTTTTTTTTTCCAGCCATGTTTGGTTTCATGGTCATCTAACATCATCCCTCTTCTTTTAAGAAGGCACAGCAAGCAGCCCACTGACATTTCAAGTTACAGTCCTGCCACCCATGGGTTACTTTACAAAGTGTAGGCTACTAAGTTGATATCTCAGCCCAGAATGAGAATGAAAACATTTGAATGCTTTACTGAGCTCATCAGAAGCCTCTGTAAATCATATTCAAACTGCAAATTAAATACAAAAAAAAAAGAGATCACTAACACACAGTGATCACTAAGGCTTTTTTTGCCCATGGAACATTAAGTGGCAGATATCAAGTAAGGTCAATGGATTTAAATCCTTTTGGATTTTGAAAGATTACTTTCATAATATATTAATACCAATAAATGAGTACCGCTTTTTAGCAGAAGTGGTAGGATTTGTGGGAAACATGGCAAGAAAATGAAATTCACGTTGACAACTGCTTATTTTTGTCTTAATAAGCATGCTTCAGTAATGGGAATGCTTGATATGTATGTTTGCCCACAATTTATTTGCAAATTCAAGCAAAGGGCAGATGAATATACTCTTGCTAAATTTTTGAGGAGAAAAACAGAAAACAGATGGTGGAACAAAACATTCGGTGTGGTTTGTCAACGGGACACCTAGTGTTCATCATTCGGGCATCCAAATTAAACACATGATTCAGTGCCTCTTACATCTACAGAAATGCCATCTAGGACTTGACAAGGCTGTTATGAGTTAATGATCTGGAAGGGAAGGCAAAACAACAGTTCACTAGTATCGGGGGTATCCAACTTTCAAAAGGAAAACATGACAAAGAATCCAAAGATGGTAATGATACATGTAACTGAATAGTGGAAAAAGTGCAATACGAACAGATATTTTCAGGAAACAAAGTCATGCAAGTTGGAATGTTACCCCATTAGTGTTTGTTGAACCTGTCACAGCAAATGGTCCTTTACTCCTAATGGATCAACTTCAGAGTACCATCAAATTTCCGAGAAAATGTTCTGTGAAGTGAATATTAAGAGTTTCGGGCCGTTGTTGCCTTAGCGATTTAGACATACCACATTCATCAAACCTCTACTGTTCCATAAAATATTTATTTGCAATCTTGTCTTATTTGTGATGCGCCTCTGAAACTTAAGCGTGATTATTACAAAATTTAATCAAGGGAAGTATCTCACTCATCACACTTTTTCAGCCACACTGGAGATCGCTCGCAAATGGAAAATGCCCTTGTCCAGACTTCATATACCACTTTCACGCTGTGTCACGCAAGACTGCCGTGCAGCCGAATAGCAAGTGACAAGGAACGTGTCATTTTAAATACTTACTTTTAACACGTTGCGGCTGAAAAACATTTCAATGCCATATTACGCTCAAGTAAAATACAAATATTGTAAGAATCATTATGTTTGCATCTTAACAAGCTGTTACCAGTGTGGACATAGGGACCTAATTAATGTAGCACATAATGTTTTCAATAATAATAATAATAATAATAATAATAATAATAATAATAATAATAATAATAATAATAATAATAATTTCAGGGTGCCACAGTCAAGCTGCGGGTAGTAATAATGTCTCGGCGCCAGGGTCATAGATGACGCAGGTTTGGGTCTGATTCAGTCTCTGCAGAGTTCACGTGTTTATGTGGGTATCGTTCCGCAGTCCAAAGATGTGTGTGATCCCATAGTGTGTGTATGCACGAGTGAATGAGTGTGATTGCCCTGTGGTGCAATGGGGTTCCATTCTGCCTCAAGCCCTACTCTTCCAGGATAGGATCAGTTTCACTGTGACTTTATGCTGGGCAGAGGGTAGACGATGATAGATTATTAATTTCGCTGTACTGCAGAATCTTCTGTCCAGAGCAGCTTCAACTTTATGTATCTCTCAACAGATTCAGGTTAAAAATCTTGCTCGAGGTCCCCATGGCAAACTTAAAACTGCCTACAACAGCGTTTTTCTTAGGATTTGTACCGGCAGTCATCAGCTCACCGGTCTGTGTCTTTAACCATTATACTGCCTTCTGCCCATAAACACCCCCCTCCCCACAAACTGTACAATTTGTCATAGTGAAATGTGAAGCGGCAGTCTATTGGACCATGACAGCTGTTCCACTTTTTCAGGACTTTGGCAAGTGTGGTAAAACCCCTCTCTATACCTTTGCTTTGAAAATGTGCCCACAGGAAGCACAGTGATTGAACCCTAATTCCAGTGGCCGTGGTGGAAGTACACAGCTATTATTTAGAGGGGATTACCAGTTAATCACAATCTGACGAGAGAGAAAAAGCAGGTCCCTGTGCGAAATGTAAACTGCACGAACATTGCTTTGCTCGACAGAGCTTATTACTGGGTGCCTGGATGCCTGAGAGGAAGAGAAAAGCTACTTTTCAGATGCTAACCAGAATACCTGATAAGGTACAGAGTCAACAAGGCCAGCCCAGGGATCTAAAAAATTATGACGCTGGTGCCCAGGTTTCCATGGAGATTGAATTGAGCATCTCTAATACTCTGCATACTGAGTCTGATGCTGTAAAGTAATCAGTATGCAATAAATATTTGTTACCATGTGTTTCACATTCAGAATTCTAACCCGTTTTGTATATTTTATATGCTTTTGGGGTTTCAAGCCAAAGCGTACATTGCACAGCACTGCATTGATGTGTGATGCTGAAGGAGCCGTAGAATATGAAAAACTTCGCCTTTACCCATAACCCCAAAGTATCCATAAACAGCATGTGACCTTCCAGCTGTTTTACCATTCTTGTTCCAGACATATTTTGCATTTGACAAATACTATTACCAAGTTATTGAACTTCTTATGTCTCAGCTACCAGCTACTAGACTCTAGACAGACCCAAGAAGCATGTTTACCTGCACAGCAAGAGATTCCGTATTTAATGAGCATAATGTGGTGAACATAAGCACTTCACATGAAAAGAGCTTGTCAGTCATTTAGTTTCCATTTTCTATGCCATTTATACATTTTTCAGCAGCTCTTTTTAAATTGTGACCATACAAAGCACTTGGACTGTGAGGCAGAAAAGGAAATGTTGAATTTTGCCCAGGCGCTATTGTGTTGTTGGGAGGACCATCTTGGGCTAGCCAGGTAGGGTGAAGGTGTTAAAGTGAGCATTGGAGTGTGGTGAAGCATACAGAGAGCAAAGAGGCTCTAGCAAAGCAAATGAGCTGACAAAGCACTTTGCTCCTGGGTAGATTCTAGACCAGCCCCGATGTGGTTCAGTCCATGGTCTCAAATGGCCACTGGAAGGTCCTCCACACTTACCGTGCTGCTCACAGATCTGTTTCCAACACATTCTGATGCTTAAGCACGTATGCAGACCTTAGGGTCCCAAATTGCAGCATACAAATGATTAATGCATTTTGAAGTGTGTGACTCAGTGACAAACATCGATAGGTTTATGACAAGATTGCATGAAGGATTTAATAGTGTTCTTTGCTGCTGCTTTCAAACAGACACAAACAGGATGTAGGAACATGAAAATGTGACACATATAATAACAAAACATGTCCGCACCTGCCTGCTCCCAGATCTGGCAAAACATAGGAGTGAATCAAAAAATATCTCTAATATATTTAACCAGCATTAACCACGCGTGTATATTTCAGTTTATTTTGAGATATGTTTTTAACCATTGAGATTTACAGTACAGTATTTGGAATTCTTTTATCATTAATCTTATATTTTATAGAACAAGTTAGAAAGTCAGTTTGTAAGTGGTTTGTGTGTGCATGCATATATATGTACACAGGTGTTATACAGTATATACGTGTGTGTGTGTGTGTGTGTGTGTGTGTGTGTGTGTGTGTGTGTGTGTGAGACATATTTATCTCTCCATATGCAAATCTAATTTGTCCCTGAAAACACATTGGATATGGAATTTTTTTTCAGCACAAAATGTTATTTACATGGGGACTAAAAATAATAATAATAATAATGCTCTCCGAGCCTGTCCAAAAACACCTACGTAACTTTCAGCCCATGACTACAGGATGATAAAACATGTGAACACCGGTTAAGAATTAGAAAGCACTTAATGTTGTCATGAATTTGCATGTTTATAACGTTGGGTTCAGTATTTGCAGCTCAGGACATTTCACACATTAGGGTTAGTAAGGATAGAAGAGAGGCTTATGACCTTTGCTGTGTGAATGATCTAGCTTAAGTAACAGTAAATGAAGGGATGCTGTGCAAATGCAGTCACACAAAGCGAGGCCCTATACAGTATTTGTTGAGATTTTACATTTATTTAGATTTTTACTTGCACTTAACTTTTTTGCTTTGGAAATGATTTGGATAAAATTTTGATATAGCAAAGAGCCCACGTGGTGCTGTGATGTGGATTTTAATTTTCAAGAGCCTGTATAGCATAACTTTTGATGTGGAGAGTTTGAATGTATATGTGCAAAGCAATCCCTTGCGGGGGTGGGGTGCGTGCGTGCGCGCACATGTGCATGATGGCATTATTGTGACAAATCACTATGACGCTACATGTTCCACAGCATTTTTGGGTTTTCTAGAGTGAAAATGCCAGGCGTACAGCAGACCCACAGATGTTTTGTGAGACAGTTCCTGCGAAACTGTCCAGATGGACTCTATCCCCAGTATTGATTTCCTACTGTCAGTCAGAGCCCTTGTCCGGAGAGATCACCCTGCACTCGTGTGAAACAGTAGTTCCGCCGCAGGCTTAATCAATCAAAAGGTCTCTGTTCTTTAGCAGTGAGTCACAGCCTTGTGATGTATGAACTGAATAGATCGGCCATTCAGGAATACAAATGAGGCCGCCATATATCGCATCTTGCCTGTGCTCATTTAGTCATCTCCACGATTCACATATACTGAAGTGTTTCATTTCCTCTTGCGAGAAATAAGAGCGAAAATAAAATTGTGTACAAGAAGTGAGTATGATTAGACATGTGTAGCATATGCAGAGTGCGGGTTAACCATTTGTTGCGGTGGATAGCCGGTTCACTCGCGCAGCACCTTCGGGGGTGGCTCACCCTGGAGCGCCACACCACGTCGGCCTTTATAGTCAGTTTCCCATCATTGCTCTCAGTTCCTTTAGTTTTAAAAGTACAAACAGACATCTTGGCTCGCCAAAGGCTTCGGTTAATTGGCAACAACGGGCAGAAAAGAAGAGGATCATGCAGTTTTACCAAATGGCACTATTTCAGAACAAATTAAATAATGTAAAAGAATAAATGACCTTTTTAAAAACCAAGTCATTATGGGAACACAGCAGCATGTAAGACGACTGTGATTATCGAAACGTATTTTGATTTTTATCGCAAGCCACGTCTGCGGCCCATCTTTGTTCTTGCCTCTTTGAAAAGTTAATAAGTGCAAATAAAAACAGTACATTTGCGAAGAAGTAGTTTTCCTATAATAACTTTGTCTTTTTAACCATAGTTTGTGAAAATATATAATGGCGTTCCTTTGAAACCCTCTTCGTTTTAGTTGACCTTTTCGGAACAGGCAAACAAGATACCAGTTGTTGTCACCGGTCTGTTTTACAGCTTAATGCCAAGACACCGGAATTCGAAACAGGACGAAAAATCACGACGCCACTAATCGTATGATTTTTTTTGGACTGTACGAAAACGCTGATGTGTTTGGTAAAAATTCTCTCTCTTTACAAGAGTCTAAATAATAATTCAGCTGTAGTTTCAGAAGCGGTGCACTTTATTTTTATTGCACTCTGTTCTTTAGACACTCCACTGTCTCCACTGATGTGAAGCAACATGACAGGTGTATGAGCCATGTGCAGAAGTGGATGTGTGTTCAATATATGCTGTCAGGGGGCAGATCTCCTGCAGCTCTGAATGTGGCTCTGCCGCCCAAGAGTTATTTGGTGTATAAATCCTGTTTTGTTGAAAGCTTTGAAGGGCATCTGAAGTTTAAAGTTCAAGGCAGGAACACATGTTAAAATATATAGATACAAGTATATGAAAAGGTGGCGCGTGGAGGTGTCAGAAAACGAGCACGGTCACATGCAGTAAATGCCTTTGGTGACGGTGGCTGCTGGGCTCACTGTGCCGTATGTGGTGGTCCAGAGTGGAGCAGTCATTGTGGCTGCTGGTGAGCCTTGTGGTATGGGGTGATGTGGGAGGCTAGCAGATAGAAGAAGAAAGCCAATGAGAGTAGTGGCAGCACCATTAGGAGGACCAAGGTGCCCACAGTGTGCATAGATGGCTGTGGAAATTAAAGTGTATTGGGGAGAACCCATCAGTAGAAGTGTGCTGGCCACTGTAATACCACATGGGATGTAATATAAGTCCATGTTCTTGACCACCATCCTCTGCATGCTGCAATAGAGGTCAGTTAATTTGATTTTTTAATGCATTTTTATTTTGCTACTAGGATTTTTTTTCCGTGGTACAACTTATGTGCATGACGCTTATTTATCTGTGTGATCTATGTGTGATTCCAGATCATTTAGCTTGAGTTCAAATAAACACAGCATTTCAAAGCAAATGCGTGAGTATTACCTACAAACGTTTCATTCTCTCCACAGCTGACCTCAACTGCTGAATTCAGAAGGAATTTGTATTATTATTATTATTATTATTATATTTTTATACTGCTAAGAGGAGATCAAAAAGCCTGAAGCTAAATACGATGTCTGCTCAAAACCAGATGTTTTTTCATCCATGTTTGCTTATGTATTTATTTTATTTTTTCCGGACAGATGTTTTCCTGTGCCTCGCGATGATCGGTGTCTCTCTTCCCGCAGGGTTTAGCCGTGCAGCCTTGCCATTTGGCCTGGTGAGGAGAGAGCTGTCCTGTGAGGGCTACCCCATCGACCTGCGCTGCCCTGGAAGTGACGTCATCATGATTGAGACGGCCAATTACGGAAGGACAGACGACAAGATCTGTGATGCTGATCCCTTCCAGATGGAAAACATTAACTGCTACCTCCCAGATGCCTACAAAATTATATCTCAAAGGTAAAAGACCTCAAGTGCTTCTTCTCTGAATGAATGCCTTTGTCAGAAATCTTCACCTCATCCTGACAGGTGACTCACCTCATACCATCAGGAAAGCTAACACCAAAAGATTAGAATCACATTAGTTATCTTGAAGCTGCATGAAGAAAAACCGTTTGCTTGTTCATATTTTAAATATCGAAATTAAAAATGTCACTTTTAGCTCAATTTAAAAAGCAGACCATACTGGTTTGTTAAAGCAGCAAGCAATACAATCTTTTAGTTTGGCTATATAGCTGGTGTAGTTAAATAGGAAATTCAGTTTGATATTTCAGGTACGTTAAAGCATCTGCAATAAACAAAAGAAATGGTATTGCTTTATAGTCTAAATCGTCTGCACTGTTTTGCAATCAGAATATAAATGGTTGCACAACTCAGGGAAAATAATAGTGGTCCAGATTATTCTGTCATAATAATAAATGAAAATGTCTCATTGTAAAGTTCTTTTTAAACAACACACACACACACACACACACACACTACAGTGTCTTGGCTTTTATTCAGTTACACTGTAATCTACTGTTAAATTGTAAATGCTTAAATCTGAAATGACTGTATGGAGTTAGTGTGATGACAACGGTTATGGTTTACTGCACTGAGCAATTGAAAGCTTGAAGCCTTACTGCAGTGCATCACCACATTCCACTGGAGCCAACTTTCTTAGTTAGATTTGAAGGTTCCCAATAAAAAAAAGGATGCCTTTCCGAGACAAAAAAAAAAAAAAGAAACCGAATGACATAAGGTTGTCAGGAACTCTTCATCATTGCGGAAATTTAAATTAAGCAAGCAGAGCCTCTCAGTATCTGTAGTGGGTGTGCTCAGAGCATTACCATCTAAATGCCATTTGATGTGAAGATAGCTGAGTCATTCTGCAGCCGGTCGGTACGTCCCCACCGAAGCCGTCCATATGTCTGCCATACAACGCAGCCTTTGTTTTTCTTCAAAACCATTTCTAACAAGGCAGCTCTCAAAGTCTGCACTGACTGTCACATTCACAAGCCAACTCATCAGTCAACAAATACATTTGTCTCACCTTCATAGGTGGGACCATTTTGGAACAAACCATATTTAGGTTTATTGTCTCCGCTCTCCCCTCGGCCCTATCCACAAAAAGGGTGCAAATGCATATTGCAGTCTGTCGCCTGTGAAATGGCAGGAGTAGAAATTGTTGATTCCTGCATCCATGATGGAACTGTTGCAGTTATTCTAATGAGGATCATGTCATTTTGATACTAAATAAATGATTAAAAAAACCTCTATTGGTATTCCCATACAATCTGATCAGCCAGTGCTTTGATAAATGACTGTGATTTTAAATAGCATGCCCGAAGCATTGTTTTCCTATTCTGACAAAACACAATATATCAGTATTGATAATTGGGATTTATTGCACATTGCCCAAAGATGCTTGCCTATGTAATAATATTTTTAAAGTCCTGACATTTATAAGTGTAAATCCGCATCACTAATGAAATAAGAAACTTCTTTCACAAACCCTCCCCATCTTTACTGATTGTGGTTTAACTGCAGTAAATCTTACACTGTATCATGGTAATGAGTATTGGCATTAAAGGATGTTTCTTTTAATTCAGCAGGCAAGTTGAATTCATTTTCTCTTTTAGATGTTATGAAACCGTTCTCCCTGTGCAAATACTGTTAAGACAAAAAACATTCATATCCCCAACCACCTTTGTCTTTCCAATTACATACATACCAAATGGCTTATAGATCCAGGAACGGAGGAAGGTATCGCATTTAATACTGTTAGATATTTTAGGAGTTACTATATTGAAAGCTGTTTTATGAATAACAGTTTTAAAAACAAACTGTAATAAAATTAACTATTCTGTTTTATTGCATACTTTTTTTTTATGAACCGTACTGTATTATTTAAATTGTGACATTTAAAATAAATTATCCTGAGACCCGGCCGTGATTTTTTTCCGCTCCAGACAAAACATGTTTCCCAAATTTTACATGCCATAATTCGGAGTCCTGATGTACCTCATACAGGCCATGACACCCCATGCTCTGGGGTGGGTCTTGAACAATTTTGTAGAAATACGTCCAGAACCTCGGCTACTGATTCCGATTTTGGCTGGGAATCAGGAAGATATAATGATCGTGGGGTCTTGCAAAAAATCCCCACTTTCACACATTCCCACGTCCTTTACTACATAAATTATCCTTGCTAACCTACAAGCTCACAAACTAAACTGCAGTCTGTGTTCTTCATCCATCTGTTCAGCTCGGCGCAGAAATGCTATCGCCTGACTTCAGGCACATGAAAACTGCGAAGCACAGGTTGCATTTTTCGCCCTCTACTTCCGTTCTGCATTTTTCTTTTCCTGGAAGGATGAGAAACTATAGCCAAAGTTACTTAGTCATATGTTTATGCTTGCTTAATTCATCATCTAACTACAAACCATAATGTGAATGCCAAAAGAATATGACTTTTTGATTTATGTGCCGTGTGGAATGCATGGAAACCATTCACAGTGGCCTTTAATAGAACATATAGGAGAGGAAACAATGATATGATAGCAGGAGAGAATTGTAGAATATTACTGTATGATGAAGAAAATGCTGGGTACCTAAACAACCTGTCATTTTCAGCTGTACGGTGTGACTGGCTTTTGTACAGTACGTGCATACAATCACATCAGCTGTGATTCCACATGTTTATTTCCAAGAACTACACTGCAAAGGTAAAGGGTCCTGTGCCTTTCACATTGAACAATGCGTTTCTGTTCACTATTTATATCAGTGACAGAAGTGCTTGCGTGCCTCTCTGAGGACTTTCTGTGTTTATGCCTGACAGCGCACAGACTTTTACCTCCCTGCTGTACATATGGTGTTAGTATATATTTAAAGCACTCCCGATTAACATTTCATAAGTCACGATTAGCTCAGGTTCCAAAACAAGGACTCGACATGAATTAAATAGCAGTGCACATGAACAGAGCTTTTCTTCCTGTGTTGGTTTTGCTTTAGTCACTGTATGTCTGCACAGGCACGCAGATACCCACTCGGATTAACATCAGACACACACGCGCGCTCGCGCTCACACACACGTACCACACCACAACAAATAAATAAAAGCTGGGCTTTTAAAGACTCTCTCTGTATTCTGTGAAATTTAAATTAGTATATTTGCCTGCTGACAAAAGATTTTTAGTATAATATTTAATAGGACATAGTGGTAGTTCCATTTTGTGCGCATAAAATTTTCACTTGCATATATGTATTATTATTATTATTATTATTATTATTATTATTATTATTATTATTGCTGCTATGCCTGTTTTTATTTTTAAACATTTGAAAATGCATTGCTGAGGAGATGCATGTCAAATTAACCTTTCCATGGCTGCTGCTGCTATGAGGTGAAGTTTGAAGGATGGAGCAGAAATGGTCTCAAACCACATCAGTGTTTCATCTTAAATGAAGTTGGAGGGGTCAAGCTGAGTTTAACACACACAAATCCGATAGAGATTCAAAGCTGATGTCCCATAAAACAAACCCCTCTCTCCAGTCTGCTGCTTCATGCTGCCACACTCTGTTGCTGTGTCTCTTTGTCTTCCTTCCCTTACCTTTCTTTCACCTGTACCCACTGACCCTCTTCACAGCTGCACATATGACTGTCCCTGCTCTCTTTCTTTGTCACATTTTTATGTCTTCCCTTGCAATTAAATTTAATGAAAAATTATTACCCTTTACAGTTTTGCATTTATTTGTTTAGCTGACACCGTTGTCCAAGGTCACTTACAATGTTAGATTTGTGTACCGAGTGACTTACAGCTATTTACTCAATTATACAGCTGGGTAATTTTAACTGGAGCAATTTAAGGTAAGTACTTGCTCAAGGGTACTACAGCAGGAGATAGGATTCAAACCTGGGTTCTTCAACTGCAAAGCTCCATCCACTATGCTACCTGCTGCTCATATAAGTTCCATGTGTAGGATGGAAAAACGAGCATTTATAATTACATATAACTGCGATAACTATTCAATATTATGTTTGAAATAAATGAGTACCAAGTGGTACAGTGGTATCAATATATTGGGAGCCCTGATCTGAACTATATTTGGATAGTGTCCTCAATAAATATTTTTTCACACTCACTGTCGATACGTACCTACACTGTATCCTAAGGCAGGATCCCTGTGCTCTGCAGTATCTGGTTTGGGACATACGAAGGTCTCGGTCAACCCAGAAAAGAAAAACTTTCCTGGTTCATTGCACTTTATTTCATCCTTACAGTAAAATTTATGCTATATTGGTCAAAATAGGTCACTCTTAAAGCTGAAAGTGATCGCAGTATTAATGGCATCAATGTTTAGTCCTCGTAATTATTGCGTTTGTTTTAATTGAAAATATAATGAAAACTAAAATAAATGATTACTTACTATTGCAGACATGTTTTTATATCTGAATTACCTCTCGGTGCAAGAATAATTAATATAAGTTAGCAATATGACAGAACTTGTAGCTGCTAGCAACTACTGCAAATTTCCTCACCGGGAAATAACTCTGGAGCCAAATTATTACTCTGATGCTTGTCTTTCATTGTTGTTGCACTAATAATACTAGTGTGAATGTGTAGTCATCATGGGATTTTTGTGTTAAAATATGCACGGTGACTGCTCAGGACTCATTTCAATACCTAAAGCAAATTGAATGTTAAATATACTCATTTCATGAAAGTTCTGCCTTTTTGTTTGTTCTCTGTAGATGTTTAAAAGAACATTTTTGCTCGAAATGGCCGCAGTCTGATCTACAAAAGTTAACTGTAAACATCTTGTAGATAAGTACAGTTTATAGTTAAATCAGAAATGGCTTTAACAGTAATGATGCACTTCGCACTCTGGTTGTTTTGCAGAAGACTCTGTTCATCAGTAAATGACAAACTGTTATGTTTTTGGCTTTCATGGGCTGTGATGAATTACATAACCTTCTTTTTAATCTTCTGACATATTCATTGCTGATCTGTTTTTTTTTTGTTTTACTTTCATGGTGACAGACGTCTGTCTTCTTGTGTCTCATCATTTACTGTTAATGAAAGAAGGACAGATAAGGGTGCAAATTTATCTTGTTTGTTGCTCTCGAGGTAAAAATAGGCATACTATTAGTCAAAATTAAACACAAACATGTTATTTAATATTGTTTAATAAACTTTTTTCCTGTTTTTGGATGAGGTCATGTAGGAAAAAAACAGCGCACTTAGTGGTGATTGCAAAGGATTTGCAAGGCTTTATGGAAAGGAGAAAGTTGCTGTCTCAGTACTAATCTTGACAGCAATTGCTCCTAATTTTGCTCCACGATTGCAGGATTCCCCTTGTAAAAGTAAAAATGCATGTTAACTGCAAACAGGAGTTACACAGAAAAAAACGCAAAGCTTTGTTTCTATCTGGCTTCGTAAAATTATCTTCCTTTCTCTCTCTCGCCCCATTTTAATCGTCTGAATTGCTTTGTTTGCAGGAACTGACAAATTATATATCAATTAACTTGGGTGCATTATTGACTATCGCTAGCCGGGTGTGGAGCGGCAAACAAACTGCCGTTCTTTCAAATTGTTAGCTTTGGAAGTAAAGTTTGCATTGAGACTAACAACCACCCTCTGGCTTTGTCTTGTCTTCCAGGTGCAACAATCGAACGCAGTGTGTTGTAATTACTGGATCAGACGTCTTCCCTGATCCCTGTCCTGGGACTTACAAATACTTAGAGGTCCAGTATGAATGTGTTCCCTACAGTAAGTATAGAATTTCATAGGAGCATCTATATTACCTCGTAGTGGATGAAATTTATATCAGGGATTTCTGCATGCTACATTCGGTGCCCATTACAGTCTTATTTATTTATCGGTGTATTTATTTTTTTATTTTTTTATTTATTATCAAAAGAGTAAACATCAGAGATGGGGTAGTTGGCCTCCATCAAAACAACTGTATGATAAACCCTTAAATTCTTTTTCAGCGTTGTAATTTTGAACTGTGAAACCTTTTAAAGTACATTTTTTGTGATAGTGGCAAATATTAAAAAGAAATATGTAGCATTAGTTGGATAAAAAAATTTTTTGTCACTTCATCTTCGCTCAGTGTTAAGATGTCACTGGTTTTGAATTCTGATTGATTGGGTGGAAATTGTGCTCATTCCTGGTAGCACAGTGGCCAGCGGTATGTACTTGTAACCTGAAGGTTGCCCTTTTAAGTCCTATTCCCTCTTACCATTGTGTACCATTGTGCTTCCTGTGAGGTGTCAGGTGAGAAACTAATCGCTCACGATTTCTGCGTAATCATATTTAGAACACTGTGCTTTTGAAAGCATTCTTCTAATTTCTTCATATTGATCTGAAGCTAGGAAGTCATTTTTCCATTTTTTGACAAAACGCACAGATAAAAGGTCTAATAATGAAAAGATAATGGACTGTAAAGAACCCTCTTGGGTACAGGGTTTGTGAGATAAAGGTAAGGGAATGGAGAAAATAATGAAAAGAGTTTAAATGTTGAGGATGGTTGGATGTGTCTGGTGGTCGGTGCGGTGTTTACATGGGCGTACATCTTACTCCTTCTCTAACACAGAATATGCTCATAGCTGGATTCATACTGACTAAAATCTACCAATTAAAGCAATATTTTGACATTTTTGACACTTAATCGTACAGTCCAGGTTATGCAGTAACTCCCAGCCAATTTTACAGCTGTGGTGGGTGTTGAGCTCATATCCAGAAACGTTTTGGAAATCACATACATAACGGCGTTATCGGGGGTGCTGCGGATATTGAAATGCTTCAACAGGAACATATAACTGAAAAATAGTGCCGTTTGACCACCACCAACGAACACTGTAACTAACGCTAAAAAATAAGCAAGTTTATCATCATCATTTAAATATTTTGTAGAATTTTCAGATTTTTTTATTTGGATATCTTGTTTTGAAAATTCTTGTTTTCAAAATCTCTCTATAAAGTCTTTTACAGTTTTTTTTTTTTTTTTTAAAGGATCATCATGCAAAATGGTAAAATGAGCCAAGAGAAGCATGCAAAATAGTGAATAATGCTGTCCCTAAGAATAGCAGTTTTGTCATTATAATTTAGATTCTAGTACATGCAATTTGAAGCAGAGAATTTTTAAGACTGCATTGTAATTGTATACTGTCACCATTTAATTTGTTCAGTGGATGAACACAGTGTTTAACCTAGCAAGAATATACAACTAAATTAAAGAAACACTTCAAAATTATTTCAGTAAACATTATTATTTATAAATGAGATTTTTTGGCTTTGTGGAGCCAAAATAATGCAATAAATAAAAACTATAACGCCTGTCATGTAATTGCAGTCAGTGTTGCATTATACATTCTTGACATATATATTGAAGGATATAATATATTAGTGTGAAAATTCTGAATTATTGCCAGATATTTAAATCAAATCCAAATGTAATCGGAGATGTGGAGAAAGTTAGTAACATAACAGTGGTATTTTCTTACGTGTCTTAGATTATGTTTAATGACTTAGTTTTTATTAGTCTTGATAAATTATGATTTCTAAATGTAGCCATAAGAACAAAATGAGAACAAAAATACAGGTTAGAAAATAATGCATATGTCAGATATTAAAGCTATTGCATTTATTGTGTCATTATTAAACATTTTGTGAAGAAAATTAAAAATTTGGCATTTTTAATGGCAGGCGTTCTTTTCATTTTCTATTAAGAGCCCATTTAGCTTCATTGGGAAATAAAAGTTCATTGTGTGCACTTAATGATTTACACCTGGAATCAATTCTTGTTTTTTCAATGCTGCAGTAATGTTTATACGTTTGAATTAATTATCGCGTCTTTATCGTTAGATATTTTTTCTGCCGGTGATGTATTTTTCAACCTTGTTACAAATACGCTGGCATGAAAATAATGAAAAGCACCGCATAAATCTAACGGGCAAATAAAGCGTATAAGCCGAAATAATGGCATCTTAATACCCTTAATGAACGTTTAACTCTTATTTGTAAGTCATCTCTTATTCCCCTTTGTACGACTGTATCACTGTGCTATTTGCAGGTCGCAGGGTTGTACAGTATTTATTAAGTTCCCCGTTGACTGCGTGCTTACTGACTACAGCAGCGCTTTGTCGTATTTAATGAGCCTATTTTTAATTAATCCGCAGCAATCTGTCTGTCTTGGTCCGCCAGTGATCACCATCTGCAGCTACCTCATTACTATTTGTTGATTTTTCTCTTTAACACCGAAAAACTGTCACTGAAAATAAACCGATTTTATTCTTTGCTCCCGAAAGTTTAAGCAAGTATATAAATGTTTATAAATGTTTTATTTGTATACTAGTGTTTAGCTGTGTGTTCAGGTGTGTGTATATAAACCCTGCTCCGTTTGCACCTTCGATTAAATTTATCGAGGCACGAAAAGCAGCAGCGTTTAGTTCATCGTGTCAGACTGTTTGTTATTAAATGATACCTGTGTACCTTTGTGAAAAACAAGCATGGATAACAGCTCGTGGGCTTTATGTCACTGCCTTGTGTAACATGGTGCGTGCTTCTTAACTGTCGGTTGCGCGTTCGGTTCTGCCGTCAAATAGGGAGGCGAAAGAAATATCGTCGCACCGTGTACGATGACACGGCTCTTCCCGCGAATAAAAACTCTGTTCTGATTGTCAAAGGGGAAATGCAACGTTTCCCGCTTCTTATTTGGCGGACCCGTTTCTAAAACTTAGTTCCATATTTTGCAAGGAGAACAAAGTGTCTGCGCCTCACATCCGCGTAATGAAGCAGTGGTCAAATGGCTTTTGAAAATGCCTGCCGCATTCTAGTGTAATGAAGAAATGTTGGGTCTTGCAAGAACAATTTTCCATAGAATGGTGTCCCATTACTTACACACACAGTTGTGCACGTGCACCTATATAAAGGTGTGCAGTTTGTCTGGGTGAAATTTTGTCTGTGGAAAAAGCATATAGACCTGCAGGAGAGACAAGCTTTTCAATTTAATCACCCGAGTCAATACGTTTATCCATCCTGGATAAAGCACCCCAGAGGGGAAAATAAAGGAAAATTATTTTCAAGATAGTAGATGTGTGAGTAGGAGTAAGCTGATGGCTGAACTCTCGCTCTCTCTCTCTCTCTCTCTCTCTCTATATATATATATATATATATATATATATATAGTGTTTGCCTCTAAAATAATTTTGTGAGGGGGATAAAAAGTAAAAAGTAAAGTTATAAGAGGGGAAAAAAAGGTTATTTGTTTTCATAAATATTTTCTGTATTTTCCATATACAGTAGTTACGTAGCTAATGTTTGTGTGTGTGTGTGTGCGTGTGTGTGTGTTTGTGTATCCTTTTCCTTGTTTTTTTTTTCCTGTTTTGTTTAGGTTTTCATTCTCTGGGCCTTGGTAGAAATTGATGTTGATTGATCGATTTGTTATTCTATAAATGTCTCTCTCATTCTTTCTTTCCTGTTTACTTTTTCCAGGAGCCCTTTTTTTCCAAGCCCCGACTTGTGTCTCTCGTGTGTAGAACTGCTGACTAATTACACGCTTATTCGCTAACAACTAAGACTGAAAAACAGTTTGTCTTCCTTTACAGGTTTCTTTTTTATATGCTCCTCTTGGTGACCGTATTTGTAATTCTCAGTGTGTTGTTTCTGTTTGATTCTGTTGGCAGCCAGACAACAACTCATAATCACATCCTACTGAGCATTACTGTGCTCGACAGCGTTATTAAAATCTTCCTCATCTCTGTTAAACAAACTCGAATGTAATCTGATGAAGCATTTATGCGATACACATCAAACTCTAATATGGCAAGTGATGCCCTGAGAGAGTTTTAAGGTGTTTAAAAATGATGTACAGGTTCAAGAGTCTTAAAAGTTCTGCGTTATAACTGTGTACATTTGGCAGTAGTAGCCTGTAAGTATGAGGAACCTCAAGCTTTGTAAGACCCAAGCACCCATTGCCGTGCAGTGCTGCAAAAGTATTTAAAGGAGTACTTTTGAATGTCTCCAGCACTGGCCTGTTAATGTGAAATGCCCATGCTGAAAAATGACAAGTGTGCAGTTTCAGAAATAGTTTGTATGAAAAATGACATATTGGCTAGCAACCGGAACACAAGCATACATTTATTTTAAGTTCTTACAACTCCATCACAACTGCTCCCTTTTCTCTGCATGCAAAGTGTTGTAAAGACCTTGCCTGTGAGGTGAATGTATATTGACTTGACTTGATTCATAATTCTTGGTTTATTCCTGGGTAGGAAAGTGTGTGGTA
Source organism: Heterotis niloticus (assembly GCA_018136845.1). Lineage (NCBI taxonomy): Eukaryota > Metazoa > Chordata > Actinopteri > Osteoglossiformes > Osteoglossidae > Heterotis > Heterotis niloticus. Next base: position 29,012,155 of record CM030898.1, read on the forward strand.
TGGGGGCCTCATGTATGATCCTTTTATTATTTGTTTTTCTCAGCCGCTGTACGTGAACTTGGTGTTTGGTGCGGAGCGTAAGAGCAGACACGCAGGGCTGATCACCACCATCCCATAAGCATACAAACACTTATGGGTTCAGGAACCTGTGAAACAGAACTCAGACACATCCTTTATTTAAGCTTCTGTAAACAACAATGTAGATAATGTTTTTAAAAGCTGACACTTCATTTCCTTGACTGCAGTTGGATGTTTGTCAGTGACAGAAATTGTTACAGACCAAATCAGAACAGAAATGGAGTTTAATGGAGGGCATTAAGGCATTCATATTTATATGTACACTTCTGCCAAAGCCATAAAGTCAGTCAGATAAAAACAGTTACATATATTTTTATAGATACAAGATGGCCAGTCTGCAACCAGCTGGAGAGACAAAAGCAGTTTTTGTAGCTGGGTCCCGGTAGTAACAGGGAGCCGATATTAGCCAATGCAGGCAATAGTTGCACTGCAGTTATAAGCTTGAAAGTAATATTTCTGTCCTGCGGTGTTATTTCATCTTAACCTCGATATGGCATTATACTCATATCCAAATTGTATAGTGTATTTGGCTGTTAGAAAGGCAATGTGATGTTGCCCATTGGGCTAATATTGACCAACCTGAAAAAAGCCTTGAAACTGCAGATATGTCAATGCATGTCTCTGTGCTCTTGTAACACCAGCCATCAGTTTTTCTAAAGTTCTCGAGCACTGTCCATTTAAACCACTCTTCACTCTCTAACCCACATTTTTTTCTCCCCATGTCAGGAGTTGTCACCTAAATTTGATCACTTTCTTTCTCTTTTTTCTCTTCCTGAAATAGGTCTGCCTTTTTGTCTGTCTCACATGTGTTATTTTGTGTAATGCTATAGAGACTAATGTTAATTCATGTTAATCTCTTCTTCCCTTGCACCCGTTTCATTCCCTCTTCCAATGCTCAAAATAGAAGTGGAGCAAAAAGGTAAATAACAGATGGAACCCAAAACCCCCTTGCTCCTTGTTTTTGTGACATACGGCTTTTCAAACCCTCCTGTCCCCACGCCAGTGTCCCAGTCCTTGTAGACCGTAGGCAAGAGGAAAAAAGAACTTACAACTGCCAAAACCAGTTAACTGTAACAGTGCAAGTGAAATTATTATTTTAAAAAATCAGATAAGGCACTTGCAGCTTAAAGAAGTAAGTGGGGTGTAGTGACTGACGTCCGGAGGGATTCATCTTCCATACCCCTGGGCACATGCTCTTGTTAAATAGTGTCTGTCTGTCTCTCTCTCTCTCTCTCTCTCTCTCTCGCTCTCTCTCTCTCTCCTTTTCCGTCTTCTGCTCTCTCTTTCCTTATCCATGGCATGTCATGGTGAAAGGGCTTGTCTTCTTTCTTATCCTCTATTTTTCTTCCTGCCACTTACCCCCATGCTGCAACTTAATGCTCACCACTTCCAATTTTTTTTTTTCTTTTTTCCCCCTCAAAAAAATGTTATGTCTAGCTTTTAATACTCAGGATTTTACTTGATTTTCTATTGGGATTTGGTGTTGATTTTCTATCGTCCGTTTTTCTTTATTTCTTAAAATATTTCATTTTGCACCACTGAGACATGACTTGCAGATATGAAAGCTGGTACACGAGAAATGCACACTTAAACTCCTTCTCCCTTTAGATCACATTCTCTGCCGAGTGTCTGTGGTGCAATACATTTTGTCATTTTTGTTTGTGGTATTGGTTTTTGTTTACTTTGCTCTTATGTACTCTGTCTCAGAAGGAAAAATTGTTGTTTTGGCCACATAAAATGTCATAGGAGGCAACACATTTTGTTACTAATTATCTGGCTTCCAGTGAAGAACAATGCACTCCCTATATTGCTGAAACCCTTTTGTAGCAGTTGTAGGGCACTGACCCCGAAATGTTTTTTTCCTCAAAAATTACTTGTTTAAAAGAAAACTTCACACAAAAATAGAAATCCAACGGATTTTAAATTTTCTCTTGTTTTGATCACTATTTTGTTTTCTTTACCTAAACCTCTATTTTATTCTTTCCCGTTGCTAGTTTTTCTTTGCCCAGGAACGCTGAAAGCTGTAGGAGAACCTTCCTTTCTCTTTGAGACGGAGCAGCAAGCAGGGGCGTGGTGTAAAGACCCCCTGCAAGCAGGCGACAAGGTCTACTTCATGCCATGGACCCCGTATCGCACCGATACATTGCTTGAATACGCCTCACTGGAGGACTTCCAGAATGCCCGTCAGACCACAACATACAAGCTCCCCCATCGGGTGGACGGCACCGGCTTTGTGGTGTACGACGGCGCCGTCTTTTTCAACAAGGAGCGGACGCGCAACATTGTCAAGTTTGACCTGAGGACTAGGATAAAGAGCGGCGAGGCCATCATCAACAACGCCAACTACCACGACACCTCACCCTACAAGTGGGGTGGCAAGACAGACATCGACCTGGCCGTGGATGAGAATGGCCTGTGGGTGATCTATGCTACCGAACAGAACAACGGTATGATCGTCCTCAGCCAGCTGAATCCATACACGCTAAGGTTCGACGCCACCTGGGAGACAAGCTATGACAAGCGCTCGGCCTCCAACGCCTTCATGGTCTGTGGGATCCTCTTCGTGGTGAGGTCCACATACGAAGACAATGACAGCGAAGTGAGCAAAAGCCTGATCGATTACACGTACAACACCAGAAAGAACCAGGGAGAGTTTGTGGATATTCCCTTTCCTAACCAGTATCAGTACATTGCTGCCGTGGATTACAACCCCCGAGATAACCAGCTATATGTGTGGAATAATTTTTTCATGCTGAGGTATAATCTGGAGTTTGGACCGCCTGACCCTGCTCAAGGTAAGCAGTACGATAAATTGTTTTATCTTGGTCTTCACTCTGGGTGTACTGGTAAAGCGTGCTTGGACACTGGAGCCTGAAATAGAGCATCCACATTCCTGCAGTATTCTGCAGCCTGTGTGCTGGATGTCACAGATGACCGCTTTTTAATTTGGAATTCAATATGTGTTAGATAGTGTAAAGGTGTAAAGGAAGCTCCGTGAGTGTGCCGAGCGCTTTCACAGCGAAGGAGAGCAGCCCTGAAAGTAAACAGAATCACAGTCCTGTTTATTGCATCATGAGGGATTACTGCATTAGAATCACCGCAGGTTCAGCACCCTGCCCACCCCACACCCCAATACACACACACACACACACACACACACACCTGCCTCTCCAGCGCTAGTAACTTCACTTCCAGCAAGCAGAAGACCTCATTAGCCAAACCATACCTGTCCACACAGGTGACGTGCGGGCCTTGCCTCTGTACCAAATCACTCTCCTGTTCTTTAGAATGTAAACTAGTTTGCACTTAGACCTCAGGATTTGTGAGTCTGGTTGTGTCCTGAGGAAGAAATGCCAGACTACAAAGCCTGAAGAGATCAAATGCAAGAGACATGTCAGAGCAAGTCAGTTTTCAAGCCCACTTTCAGGAGGTGAAATGGAGCACACCACTCCTCAGGACAGGCTTTGTGTTTGTATAGCAGAGGCTCTCACTATTATAGTCCTTTCTTATGAGTAACCTTGTCCCAGACCCCTGCCAGCATGCTATTGACCTTGCCAAGCCAAAATTCGCATTCTGCATCACATTGCGGCACAGTTTGGATGTATGCGTGCGTTATTATTATGGGTTTGCTGCCTATTAGCGCTTTAAATCCATGATTTTGGAGGAGGATTAGCCGCTGCTCCGGCGCCAGAACTTCTCCTCGTGTCACCTCGGCTGATCGTGATGTATGTGGCAGATGTGCTGGAAGTCTCCTCCGCGAGTCAAACGGCGAAACCGCTGCCAACGCAGGCCACAGCGGAGTTGTTTCCCCTAGAAATCTCTCTCGTCACCGACAGACACAAAACGGAATGCCGGCACACTTTGCGTAAATAAACGTCTTTTCCGGAATAATGAATCCTTCTATTGGACTGAGCGTGTTCCAGGTAACAGAAAGTGGACTTTGTTAGCACCTGATATGTCACGTCCTTAACTGAGGATGGGACTGGAAATGATGGCGTGCTTGGATACTTCCGGTATACCAGTGGAGATTGACTGCTTTCTCCCTTTTGCAAAATGATGGTTCTCAGAGTTTGTGTGTGTGTGTGTGTGTGTGTGTGTGTGTGTGTAAATAGAGATGGTCACATTCTGATTCACATCCTTGAAGGCCTTGCTTGTAGTGCCTCAGTTGAGCACCAATCGACAAATAAGATATATGTATATTTTAACTTATTCCAACAATAATATATTTCTGTTTCTTTTTGCAAACGGGAGGGTTTGAGATTGCATTGGGAATTTTATCCTAAAATTAATCTTTTTATTAGAATAAAATAGCAAGCATAAAAACTTTTAGGTGAAACCCATCCCTCCGTTGTCATAAAGCGCTTTTTAATCAGGGTCTCGGTGATCTGGACCCTGTTCTTGAGTCACCGTGTTCTAAGCTGTCAAACTACGCCCTGGATGAGACCCCAGTCCATCGCGCACTTTATAGAGGAGACAGCTGTATGTTTCTCAGTATTAAATGTGATTAACTACAGGATCATTTCATGTTTATGCTGCATTTTCAGCATATACTGTATATTTATTAAGGGCACACCTAAGTGTGTCAGGTTCACAGAGTAAACGGGCATATGAAGACAGAAGCTGGAATTCTACTTGCTTTCATTGTCAAAGTCCATAACTACTGCATGCAAAAAAAAAAAACATCTTTAATCAAACAACAAGAGAATGATTTTCAGAAGGAAGATATTTCTCAAATATGTAACAGGACAGGCATAAGGGCTGGCTGAAATGGGCTTCTAAAAAAGGCTGAATTTTTACAGTATAATTGTTCATGTCATAGTTTTTTTAAAGACCATCTGAAATGAGCAAAATAACAAGTGCAGTGCCAATAGTTGTGGTTGATCAGTTGGTATTTGTTATACTTTGTATTCTTGTTTTTGAGACCACTCAGTAAGCACTTAGAGCTAAAGCAAAAGTACTGGAATAATTTTTAAGCGGAACAAAAATAAAATATACTGATACTAAGTGACCATTAATAGTGAGAGCTCTCTGTTTAATGCAGGAATTGTTCTTGGAGGGAAAAAATCAGACTGCGTATTTAAGTCTCCAAAACAGTCTGCAGGATTTTACATGCGGAGGTTCAGTAGAAAATGGAAAGTAAATCCTAATGAGTTCTTACGGCCTAAGTTCGAGATACCGCAAAAATAAAAAAGCATGCTTGTGAACGTCCAGCTAAATGTCAAAGATCAAAACCTTGTAAAGGCTTTGTAAAAAGCCTTCTCAGAAAAACAGATATTATCTCATTTTGAAAAATACTGCAATTAAGGGAGCTAAAGATTGGCAGGAACCTTTCAAAACAGCAGAACATGGACCATTTATTTTAAAAAAGGCAGCCTAAGAAAGTCACCATCTGCCTGTACAGATAATAAAACATGTATTGTTGGAGTTAGAATAGTGAAGTTAAACTGCGTGCAACGCACGATTATACCTCTTCATCACTGGTACAGTACTGTATGTACATACACACATACTATATGTGCACAGTATAAGTTTATTTTCCCTTATTTGCATGCCGTAATGTGCTTTCAGTACACTGTAAGCCATTTAAACAGAAACACTGCCTGAACACAATGAATAAAATAACGGCTTTGTATAAGGTAACAGAAAACAGAACGAAAGATTACTCTTCGTCCCAAGCAGGGCGAAAGCTAATACAAACGTGTTTTATTAATTGTGTCAAATGGGATGGGTTCACGTTGTGCACAAAATATAACCATTATTTGATTTATGATAAAAATTGAAATATGATAAAAATCAAGATATTGTTTTTATTTCTGTACTGAGAAGAAATAGCTTTTTTTTTTCCCCAGATGCTTTTGAAGAGCTGCCAAAATGCAGCAAGATTTCCCCCTTTTTTATAACAAAGATATAAGGCTTTGAAAACTGGCCAGAGAATTACATCTACTTTCATCTTAGCTCTAGGACTTTTTTTTTTTTTTTTTTTAAACTTTGTGTCTTGCAATATATAGTAAGACCTGTGGATCATATACTGACCTGTAACCCATAACCTGTAAATCAGAGATCACCCTTGGTGGAAGTTGTGTCGACCAGCAAACCGCGGGCCACGGTGACGCTAATTTTTGCTCTTAGTTAGCATGCATCCTGAAGGCATTGTCAGTTTTGCTCAAGTAACTTAGTGTTTGGATGCTTTTTAGATTCAGGGGTTGTCTGTCCTGTTGTCAGTTTGATAAGTGGACGAGAATTAGAGGAACATTAGGAAGAAGAGCAGACATGCTTTACACACTGCTAGAACAACAGCTCCAGCAGTCGCTTGCCGTCAATAATTGTTAGCGGCGTTAATCGTGGTTTTCCCTGACTTTGCATTGTTGGTTTAAACAGACACGAGCGCTGATGAATTCTGAGCCGTTTTATTTTTTCCCCGGGTCCGCTTGCGTCTGCGGTGTAAACTGGGTGTAATAGCACACAGCGCAGACAGCTGATGTCTCAATTACTGCAGCACCTGCGTGATGACAGGGACAGATTGATCAGATGCCTGTGCCATTTATTACCCGAGCATTAAGCCCGTTTCTAGCCTTTCCTGGTAGTTTGCCGGGGGGGAGGGGGCAGCGTGAAGGTAAATGTGTTTTCTTCAGTTTAAACATCAACTTTGCGTGGAACCTGCTAACACAGCTCTGTGTTCCTCACGCAGTGTTTTTTTTTTTTTTTTTTTGTTTTTTTTTTTTATGGGAGCCACGTACAGACTCTCAGCTACAACCTATAGAACAGATGTCACACCAAATTCTTTTTTTTTTTTTTAAATTATTTACATACAGTATGTGTTTAGTTACACCTTTAATGTACCGCCTTTAATCCAGCCTCAGCATATGAAGACTACTTGATATACACACTTTTCTGTTCAGCACACTTCTAAGCTGTCTTGAGCCCGCACACATGCATACATTATTGTGCAGTCTAAAATCTTAAAACTGAGCGCATGCTGGCCGGAACAGGTTTTTTTTTTTTTTTTTTTAAAAAAAAAAAAAAACAAACCCTTTATTTCTAAACATTTGGATCATCAATGCCCTTCTGTCTCATTTTTAAATAATGTTGAATAATTGAAATTATTTCAGGTTACCTTTTGAAATGTGCCTGTTTTCTGCACTGACCTACTTTAGCAATGATGCCTAGGGAGTTATTTTAATGTAAGGCTTTCCTTCTTTCCTACGTAAAAATAGAGTGTGAGAGCGATGCACGCTGTTTTGGTTGCAGAAATGAGTTTTTTCTTAGCAACATTTAGAACTCTGTCCCTTTAACCAATAGGCTGACATTTGTAAATATTTTGCTGTCAAACTCATCTAAATATAATAAACACAGTGCCCAGTTTTGGGTAAAGGCTGAACCACCCTATATATTGCTGACCGAATGAAATATGATAGGTAATTAAACATTGGTTCACCTTTAAGCAGCATTTTTGATGGAATTAAGATTAAGCACCTTGTAAGTGTTTAGATTAGGTGCATAAAAGGAAGATTTAGGTAAAAGAAATTGCGCTTGTAAGCCGTAAGGCAGGTTGTGGTGGCGGACCAAAGAAATCCTTCTTTTAGTACACCTAATCGGGCATGACCACATGTCAACTTCAGTGTATGTTACTCTGTTTGTTTTATTAATCTTGACAGGTAGCATTATTCCCTCCTTCCTTGAGTGATTAAAATTACTCATGTTACAAGTGCAGAGATGCTTTTAACAGCTCTTTGGTGATAAAGGAAGTTGTTCAAGTGCAACGGAGAGGCACAAATAGCGTGTGTAGTCCAAGTCAAGGCTAAGAATGGACAAATTGTTCGAGGACTCTGCGTGGCTGAGATCTCCATGGAGTTTTGTGGTATCGTGACTCATTGGTTATTATTTGAATTTATCAATGCGTTATTCATAATGTTATGTTTATTCTGCGCAGCATAGCAAGCAGAACATTGAAGGTAGAAAGGAGCACATTAAGGCTCATAATGAACTATGAATCAACTTATTGTACTGTGCTTGTTTTTTTAAACTCAGTATTGATATCAATATTGTGGAATGTGAAAAATAACCAATTAGTATATGGCTCATAACATGAAAATAAAAGCTGATGTAAAGTATGGTATTGATGGTTCATTTATGCAATTTATTCTTGGAGCATCTCTGCTCTTCCCTGACAAGGTCATTTGTCATTATAGTTAAGAAACTGTTGTGCACCTTGTCAGAGAAGCTTCATGCTGTTGCTGTCAGAGAAAAATTTAGGGATTCTGGCTTCTGAGTGAACGCACTGGTCAGGCGTTAGGTGTGAATGTCAAAAAATAAAAAAAAATAAAAAAAGCAAGCTGACGCCCACTTCCCATTACATCCCCCTGACCCCTCAAAGAAAGATTGTACCCCAGAGAAAGCTGCACTGCAGCCAAGGTAGACCCCATAGGGAGCAGAATGAGATGTCAACAATGGTCCGTTGAGACTAATTCACAGCAGAGGCAACAACCGGCTTCAGAAAGATGCCTGACTTCTCATTCTCTCTGTGCTGAAATGTTGCGTCAACACCAAGGGGGTATTACAGAGCCGCTGCACGGCTCAGACCACTCCTGTCAGCTAGTCACATTGCCAGTTGACGGAAACAAGTATTTTAGTATTTTCCCAGCTGTCAAGTTCTGACCTATAGACTTTAATAGTCTCTCTATTAGCTGTTACTGGAGCTAGTCCTCATCCCTTCTAAAACAGAAGGGTGTTTGTTTTTCCTGGAGACCGTATTCTGCTGCAACATGCCAGTTATGGGGTCGTGTTAGTCTTGTCGTGGCGGCGGAACCGTCAGCGTGTTTCACGGCTGCACCCGGGAAAGGCTCCTGCCCGTTTGTCAAAGAATGGATGGTAAACAATGGCACCGAAATTGTCTTGTCACTTCGGGCAAAAAGAGCTCAGTGCCTTTCATGATGGAATGTGGGCAGCCTTAAATTAACGCAGGGCGCCTGCGTTCCCTGAAGAATGGCTGCATTGCAGAACACACACCTCATTTTGCAGTGATGTCCTTATCAGACAGACCGATTGGCCGATGGCACGGTGGAGGAAATCGAGACGCAGGGACACTTGTGTATTTTTCATGCGCGCGTGGGGCCATATCAAAGACCCGGGGATGCTACACAGGGCGGCGCGAAGGCGTGTGAATTTTCTCTATTTTCTTTTTGATGTAAAGCAGCAAGACGGATAAACGTGTCCGAAAGTAAATCTTCTTAGAATGTGTTACAAATCTGATGCAGACATTTCATTTCCCTCCGTTTTTTTCTCCCCAAACAAAAGAGGAAACCTTAATCAAAAACAGTTGACTCCCGGTTTGCTTGACTGGAACGCAACCTCGAAGCTGATATCAAACGCAAGTCAGCAATTCAGTGAAAATGTAACAGGTGCGTTGTGCGGAATATTTCACCGCGCCTGCACACTTATAGGCCAGGTTCATTGTTTTATTCAGTTATACCATTCAGTCTTGTCTATTGCTGTACGTTAAACGTGGCAGAGGGAGATGTTTATCGCTTCGCCTGCTGTACGTACTGTTTCTGGATCCAGCGTCACACCAGTTACTCCGTGCTCCCTTCGTCAACATGAGGGATGGAAGAGGGAGCCAGAAGGGAAACGAGGAGCAGGATTGCATCTTCCTTTGTTGAGATTTAATCAGGCATGCAGTTAAATCTCTGAAGCAAGAATGACAGCCAAGTAGGAACATGTCACTGTAATTATTTTTTTGTCAGGTGCAAACTATAGGTCTGCAATAAGATATTGTTTGGGAGATTTTCAAAAGCATTTTTATTCCGCATTTTGGTACTGTCATTTACTGCAGTTGCATTTGAAAGGACCACTTCTAATTATTCAGTGCGGTCCTGGGATGCTTCATGCTAAATACTCGTCCAAACAATCGTGGAAATGTAAACACATAGCGATTCAAAATACTGCCTTATGAATCCAAGTTGTTTGACTTTTACGTACTTTCCAGCTATGTACATGCTTTCACGAAGCCTGTGTGTAATTTTTTCTTGTGTTTCCTGTTGCATAATAAATGCCATCCGAGCCCGGTTGTTTTGCTTCCCATGTCGGGAAAGGGCAATATGGTAGATAACTTTCCTAATAAAGCTTTACTTTCCTAATTCTGCTGAAGTGCCGACCATCCTGGGGGTATCCATCACACCTGATTTCCCGAAAACAACCACCACCATGGCCACAACTACCAATCAGAGGGCCTCAGAGAGCAACACCAGCACGGTGAGCCCAGTGGAGAGCAACAGGGGCCCGAAACCACCCCCAGAGGTTCCCGAAACGACGGCACCGCCATCTCCAGACTCATTCCCACTGCCGGAGCGGTTCTGTGAGAGCACGGTGAAGAGGGGCATATCGTGGCCCAAGACCCAGAGGGGAATCCTACTAGAGCGACCGTGTCCCAAGGGAACCAGAGGTCAGCCATACGTTCTCGGTTTTCTTCATCTTTGCTGCCCAACTGCACCACAGCGGGAAGAAATCCTTGTTATAATTTTACTGAAACATTGCCATCTGCACACTTGTGCACATTTGAATTTTACTTGTTGTTGCTTGCTGTAATTGAAAAGATCCAAACAGCTTTGTTTTTTGTTGTTCTAAAACTAATGAAACATTTTCAATATTATTTATGAGAAGTTCCAATAATATAAGATATGAATAGCTGTAAAATTGTTTCTATCTGCAAGTATGCCTTCCCCATTTATTATTGCAGTTTATGTGACAAGGTTGTGCCTCATGATAAGATGTCTGTTCTCTAGAAAGAATTCATGGCTATCTAAACTCCCTAGCTACTGCCAAATCTGTTTACTCACACAGATCCAGCAAGCCTATTTTTATTGACCTTTTTTTTTTTTTGTTGAAGGCACTGCCTCTTACCTTTGTGTACTTTCAACGGGGACCTGGAACCCAAAGGGGCCCGACCTAAGCAACTGTACATCCCACTGGGTGAATCAGGTTGCCCAGAAGGTTTGTTCAAGCTCTCGCTGCATTTTCTGCCATGTACAACGGTGTGTCTTTTACTGCTGCTTATAATTCAGCGCCTATGTAATTTTAAAATAAATCTGTGGGTCAGTTCTGTTTGTCGAAATTTCATTATCCTTTTGCCTGTGATTATGCACTGAGTGAATTTAAAAAAAATGTACCTTAAATAAGCTTGACATTGTTATTGGTGGAATTTAAATATTTGTCTTTTGGCTAGCAGGGAGCTTTTGATGTTCACTCAGTGTGATGGGTAGGTAAAAAATAATAACGGATAACATCATAAGGGATGACTTGGTAGCATATAAGTATTTGAATTAAGCATAGTGGGAAGAATGCTTTCAGCAGATGACTAGATATGTTTTTTATTCTTTTCCTCGTTGCTTCATAACTGCTGAAAAATACCCAGCATGCTTCACTGTGCAAGACCAGTAGGACATTACTCACGCTCCGATTCATATTAACTGGATTGTTTAATTTCATTATTACTGGCATTTGGGTAACATACAGTAGGTTATGGTTTCTCCCGTGCAATTCTGGTTTCAGTTTTCAGCGAGTAAATAACAGGAAGTACATGCATTGGTATAAATTTGCATAAAAACGATTTGTTAATTAATAAGTAAACATATCATTTAAGAGCATATTATAGAAATGTCTTTCTTTTTCATCGGGGGAAAGCATAACAGTCAACACTCCGAATAACCGTCCGGTGAAACCTTGTCTGACCACCATATTGCATATATACTTCCGATAACACTCCAAGGTCACGACACTTTGGTAATGGAATAGCAGACCTATGCGTGTTGTCAGACACTTTTATCCATTGTTCATTTTAATCATCACGGCGTGCACTTTTTATGGAAGCTTTTAAATTTTTCTGCTTAGTTTGTGTTTTTTTTTTTTTTTTTTTTTTTTTTTGCATCTCAAAGTTTTATCGGTTTTGGTAAGTCAGTTGTGTTAAGTAATATTTCCTTGTAGCGTGGACATTAATGAGCAAGTGAAACTCCTTCGGATGGAGATAATACCCTTAACCATGCTGAGATGATTGATTTCATTGTAGATCAGGAGTGGAGAAAATGCTGCTAACCTGGCAAATGAGCTGGCAAAGCACACCAAAGGGCCCATCTTCGCCGGAGATGTGAGTTCATCAGTGAGACTGATGGAGCAGCTGGTCGACATTCTGGACGCTCAGCTGCAGGAGCTGAGGCCCAGCGAGAAGGACTCGGCAGGGCGGAGCTTTAACAAGGTATTTATGCTCCTGCGTCCCAGAGAGGCTGCCACTGCCACATCCATCCCCCTTATTACATGTTCCGCGTTACTTAGCTCGGTCAATACATCTTCCCGTCTTTCTCCTAGGTCTTAATTAAACTTTCAAAATCTCATTAAAGAAAAAGATTTTCAGATTGACAAGATATTATGTCCTGAATCAGTCACAGCATTGCAGAAGCGGCTCACTCAGAGCCGAGAGAAAAGATGACCTATCTCATATATGTTTTTTTTTTTTGAAAATGGAATATGACAGTGTGATTCCATATCAAAGCAGCCTGTGTGCGTTTTTACATTCTGTTTTTGTGTGTATTTCATTACTGAAAACTGTCAGCAATGGTTTCTTCTTATTTGCAGATGAATGAAGTTATCCTCAATTTGACATGTTGCCTGTTTATTATTGTAGGCTAATTCTCAAATCTCTGCCCAACTTTAAATGAACCACATGCTCAAACACTTCGAGCCAAAGTATTTATTTTTTTTAACAGAGTGCATGAAAGCATTAAGACGACACATCTTTTGTCAACAAGCAGATGACTGGTTCAGTTACAATTGGTAGTATTTTCATTGTTGTTGCTAGTGACACGTACTTAACAGGAAACTAAATTTGATTGCCTGGAATGCAGGTCATTTCTGTGCAGCGGCTTAGTGGAATACAAAACTTGCGTTCTGATAATCGACCAAGTGGATTGATTGATCGATCGATCGATTGGGTGGTTGGTTGGTTGGTTGGTTGATTAAATGATGCTCGATGACTGCAAGGTATTGTTTTTTTAGATTGTTATGTCATTTATGCCTGCATTTACCCTTTGATGATCCTTACCACCAGGACATAGAGTGACTCACATGGCCACACAGCCACATGTGAAGAATTATTTAGATGACCGTCTTCATTGCTTGTTTATGTAACCATCTGCTGTGTTGACATAGTGCAGTTCAGCTTCCCCTTAGTCACTTAAATGTTGTTGGTCCTGACATTTAACGGATGCATGTTTTTCATACGTGCAGAAGAATGATTATATGCAAGAGATGATGTTGTAAAGGTCTTTTCCAGTATACACTGTATGTGTGTGTGTGTGTGTGTGTGTATATACACACACACACACACACACACACAGTATATACTTGGCTACTTGTTCTTGGGCTTCTGCACTTTCTAATCTGAATGTTATTTTTTTCTTTTCCCTTACAAATGAAAAAAGCTTCAAAAACGCGAAAGGACATGCAGGGCATACATGAAGGTATCTCAGCTACACTCCTGTGTCCCCTTGGCCACCCTCCCCCCCGCTCAGCATGTGTCCTTTTGTATTGCCGTGTTGTGTCTCTCCTCTTGCTGTGCTTCATGTGTTTTGTGGCAAAGTCCCAGGCCTGAGGGTTAATAGTAGTTTGCTGTCAGACAGCAAAGGTTGATCAAAGAAGCGATGTCATAAAATGTGGTTGCTAAAAGGTTATGCAAATTTGTTGCATCCAGAATTATAACTTTTTCACTGTGCCATCGGTCTAATTTTACTTTGGATTTGTAAAATAACCATTTTCACCGCTCAGTTTTTGGTTTGCAGTGGGTTTTTTTTGTTGTTGTTGGAAACCAAAGATGTAGTAAAATTAGATTTAACCTAATTTGCTTCAATTTGTTGTACTCTGTATATTCAACAAAAGCATCAGACACTGGAGCACCATGTTACATTGTGCAACGGAAATAGACATTTGTCTCTGTGGAGCTTATTCATGCCATGTCTTCTATGAGTCAGTCATGCTTTTTTGTTTTTCTTTCTGGGTATTTCCTTCTGATCAAATCCCTGATTGTAAAGTTCTGTTGTGATGTGCAGCATGCAGGGGGCTGCAGCATGACCTCGAGATGCCACACAATTCTGTTTTACTTAAGAACTTTTTTTTGTCAAACAATGTAATGTACATAGCTTTTCATCTGCGCACACACAAGAAGTATGACTTTATCCTTTCACCTAAAACTGCTGGTGGGGGTAAATGAATTTATATTTATGCTTTCTGGCCTCCATTTGGGACCATTTAAACTATTCCCTCTGCCATTATAATCTAAATGCTCTCTATGCCACATCTGAGTATGTTTCAGCTGCATCTAAGGGCAGGATTTATCCAAGCAGTTTGTGGAATTTTTCTTTTTCCTCCCCCACATTTTCTCCATCAGTACAGTGAAAATTGTTATCTACCACATTTTCTCCACCAGTACAGTTAAATTAGCACCTCTGAATTCACTTTGTTAAGTAAATTCCTTTTGTGAAGAGGCTGCATTGTCATTATTAGGAATGGCAAAAAAAAATGAGTTCCGATTAATTAAATATCAAAAGAATTATTATGCAATGCACTGTAATTTGTTCAAAACAAAGTGTTGCTTTTTCAGTCATCTTTAGAAGACTGAGCATCTCTTGTAGCAATAATCTTTCAGTAGTTATGGGGGAGACATTATTTCTTTAATGATATTCGTAACAGAGTACTGGCTTGTGTTTGGATGTTGCACGTACAGTATATCCCCCAACTCACGAGCACAGTGCATTCCTGGAAATCTCGTAAGGTGACATTTTGTAAGTCGGTGATATAATTACCATTACGGTGCAAACTTTAAAAATTGCCAAACACGCGGCTTTGGCTACTCATAAATGCTAAAGATCAACTTCGCGTGGTCGTAACTCATTGAGAGTATTAAGTAATTCCAATTCTGTAAGTGAATACTTGTAAGTCAAAGACTTATATCGTAATATATATCTATATTTTAATCATTATCTGCAATTGTTCATTGAATGCAAGGTTGTGACGTTTTGGTCTCTGTCCTGGAAATATTAGGCTTAAGGCAAGATGTTTTGAAAATTGCTTATGGCTGTTTATGATACAAAAGAAGAATTGATTCTGAATTAAATGAATATGAACACTGTGTTCTAGACTTGCTGTACAGCTGTACTGACAGTGTTCTGGCTTTATTTACACTAGTGTAAAGGTATTCATATTACTAAAGCTGGTTGTGTTATCTAAATAATTGAGTTGCTCACATTTTTTAGTTTATTTCTGAAAATGAGAAAGAAATGATTGTATAACGGGTAAAAAAAAAAGGCTGTTGTAATGAATAATAAGCCCGGTATATTTTAATAAGCTATCACGGCAGCTTTTTGTTGTACAGGACCCTGTTATACAAGGACTGGCTGTAGTTTGCATTTTTCTGTGGTTGAGTAAACAAAGAAAAAACTCCGGAGAGGAATAATTATATAATCATATCACTTATCACTTATTGTGACTACAAGCAAAATCAGGACAGCCTGCTTGCCACAGATTTTTCTTTGCTTTGGTTTTTTTTTTTCTTTATTCGTTCAGTAATATTTAATGATTTTTACTTAACTTGCTTGACAGCACAATTATTTGGATTATTTTGAAAGGTGAAAACTGTAAATGTGTTAATAATTTTAGAATACAGCCGCCCAACTTGTGACACTTGTTAATTAATTTTCATCCTAATAATAATATTTCAGGAATCAGTTCTCATAGGGTTACAGTGTCTTATAAATAGGCAACAACTGTTATGATGCAGGAGACTTGTTGGGAAAACAGGCGGATAAAAACTGGGGCTTAGTGTTGAGGGAGTTTGAATATCAGATTTTTTCATCCTTTTTTTTCTTCATGCCTGTTTATAAACCTTTTTAATTACACTTCAAAAACTGTTGTTTCAATATACTCACTATCGAGTCTTGCTGGCAACAATTCTTTGGCTACTTGCAGTGTTTCTTAATCGACATGCTGCATGTCAGACCAAGCCTTGTTTTAACAATTCCTTTCTCAGCAAAATTGTAATTGTGTGTTTTTTTTGTTTTTTTTTTTTATTTCCTTTTTTTGTCCTGCATCTCAACATCATGCTGCAGAAAGTGCCAGATGACTGAGAGGCTTGCAGCTCTGATACTTTTGTCTTGTTTCGGTGAGCGCAGGCTATTGTGGACACGGTTGACAACCTGCTGCGACCAGAGGCCTTGAAGTCGTGGGAAGACATGAACTCCACAGAGCAGACCCATGCTGCAACCATGTTGCTGGACACCTTGGAGGAGGGGGCCTTTGTCCTGGCTGACAACCTGATGGAGCCAGCCATTGTCAAAGTGCCTGCGGAGAATATAGGTAAGCTTCCCCTTTCCCATTCAGCTGTTAATAAGCTTAATAATGCTTTATTGCTTGAGGCGTCAAAGTGGAATTCACTGTTTTACATGGTATCCGAACCTGGGGAAAATTATTTTTTGGGTTTATAATCAGCCACTAAGCAGTGTTTTGTTTCCTAATGTGAAGATAGCAACATACTGTATAGCAGCATGGCTTGCAATTAGAAGATGGGCATTTATGCTGACTTTTTTTATGCTAAATCTAAAAAAAATGAAGACCTGAAATTGCTTGAAGCCATAATTTTTCACTTCGCATGGTTACCAATAGAGTAAAATGTTAATTTTAAGGTATTTAGTGCTTAATTTGTACTTTATTATTTGACAAGTAGACATTTGTTGACCAGTTATTCACACAGGCTGCAGTGTTGTTTCATTTTTCATTTTTAGTCCACTGCATGTTTTACTGCAGGAGATGACGTACTTTTTTGAAGGGCTCTAAAAACAGAAACTACTGTTGTCTTGTGGGCCAGTTATGTGTAATATTGTTCAGTTTTTTCAGCTTGTTGTGGCTGTATTTGCATGTTTACTTTTTCCAGTGCTCTGATCCAGTTTAAGGACGTTATTGTAGGTTCTTCAGATAGACTTTAATGTTTAAAGATTCATGGGACAAAGCTGTGTGTTCAACCGTTAATAGAAAGTACAGTATGTTGGTAGCTCCATGTTGTCTAAATAGCATGAAAATACTACACTTAAATATGTTTCTTGGCATAGCTAACTTTTTATTTTTTGTTGCAGCTCATTGCTCTTTCATATGTTTCATGTTAGTGTAGTAACCCATCCTGTGTTCCTCTCATTCGTTCAACTATTAGTCAGAGTTTCTAGAAAACGGTGCACAAAGACAGGTTATGAGAAATAAATCATTGAATCACCAATTTTTAATTTGGAAAGCTGTGCTAATCTTCAAGGGAATTTAAACCTGCCAGTGAGTTTGGTGACACCATACTCTGTCTGTCCACAACAGCATCACTGGCTGTTGTGCTAAGAAGTGATTTGGGACAAAACCCTTTCTTGTCTCTATCTGTCATAATCCAGTGGTATGAAGAAGCAAAGTGTGCTTTCAGAGGGCCGATTTGTTAATGTGTGGTTACTTCTTACCCGAGTAATTAAGGACATCAGAGGAAATTTATCTTGCCATTGGAATATCAGCGTAGACTGCACTTTGTTAGACTTTCAAAGATTTGTTTAATAAAACCAGAATTGCTTGAATCTGCAGGGAATGGTCCATAAAAGGCCAGTTTTATTTTTGATGTTGTAATATAATAATGCACCATAATGCATCATTACTTTCAGCTTTAAAGGGCTACCTCACAGCAGGATAGATTGCGTTTTTGAACTATAGACTTAGAAGGTTACATTTCAGGGGCTGATTCAACTACCACTTAAAACTTATGTATGTGTTAATTTGTTAAAAATTCTTCATGCAGAGTTTGAACAGTAGAGAGTGGTTTTGTTTAGTTGTTTTATTTCACCACACACTGTTACCTGGTCTGATTGCAGCATAGGTGAGGAGATGCTGTATATCGTTTTTTTATTCATTTTCTTCTTGCAGTTGGCATTAGACACTTGCAGGAACAGACTTTGAAAATATGTTTGCTTAAGCTGTGTGAAAGATGCGCTGACAGCAAGGCTTCCCCTTGACATGGCCTTATAATTTGCCTCGTAAATTGCTCAGTAACATCTCTACTTCATCCTCTTTCATTTCCGCCTGCCATCGAATGCAACCAAATCCAGTGCTGGATGTGTATGTCTTAAGTACTGATGGCCAGGTCCAGGATTTCAAATTTCCCCAGTCCAGTAAGGGCGGCGTCTCCATCCAGCTTTCTGCCAAAACTGTCAAGTACAACAGTAAGAATGGTAAGCCAAAGAAACAAAACGCATCCTGCATTTCACTCAAAGCCTTCTTCAATGGTAGCAACGTGGCTTTCTAAGCGCCATTACACTTGTACCTGTTTCTCTTGTTCTTTCTCCTGTGCAGGAATTGCTAAGCTGGTGTTTGTCCTTTACAAGCGGCTCGGACAGTTCCTCAGCACAGAAAATGCCACCATTAATTTTGGCAACAACGTCAATGGGCGGAACCATTCGATTGCTGTGAACTCTGACATTATTGCTGCCTCTATCAACAAAGAGTCCAGTCGTGTGTTTGTCAGCAATCCAGTGATTTTCACACTGGAGCACATCGATGTGAGTGCTTATACACTTAAGAAGGGGCCTTAGTATTACCGGGAGGGCGCCACAGATAGTACAGAACAGATAGAATCTCCTTACTAGATTTAGGTCACAGCTGAGTTACTTTAAGCTGACAAGCTTAAAATTAAATAAGTCTACAACAGCAGTTAATAGAACTTTAGTAAATTCTGTAATCAACATTAGAATGTAAATGATGCCATTTTCTTGTATAGCGGAAAATTAGCTTGTAGATTAGCTACACGCTGCTGGATGGAAATCACTTGGAGACCGGTTATGTTCTGTCTTTCAAAGTTGTGGAGAGGCATCCCATTGGGATCTGACTTGACTCAGTTCTTTATCAAGGAAATTGTGTAGTACTGAAGAGTTGCCATGCAACAATTATGTCAGGCTTAAAGAGCCTCGCATAATTGATGATGCTGTGACAGATACAGCTTGTCCATAACACGGCACAAACTAAAAGCAGGAAGAAAAAGCCAAATGGAAAGGATTTTTTCGCACATTTGCTCATGTAAACTGTCTGAAATGTTTCATTAAACATGCGAAGCAGAGTATGCCTCTGCAAAAGTTATGCTCCATTATGAAAACCGCAGCTGAACCGTTGTATGGTCGTCAGCTGCATCGCATGAAAATGTCCATTTGTGTCCACTAGTATTAATGTGGTTTTTATTTTGTGCTGTTAGTTTTTGCTGTACAATTGCCAGTGACAAGTTTTCCATATGCTATAATTACCACAGTTTCTGAGCTAGTATGCGTTGTATTTATGAGTTTTTATCTGATCATTCTATTTTTAAACAAGCATGCAGTTTTGTACTGTAATTGTGCTACGTATTTCGGTCCACAGACGGAAAATTATTTCAATTCAAACTGTTCCTTCTGGAACTACTCTGAGAGGAGCATGATGGGCTATTGGTCCACCCAAGGCTGCAAGCTCCTAGCTGCCAATAAGACCCACACCACCTGCTCGTGCAGCCATCTCACCAACTTCGCCATCCTCATGGCTCACCGTGAAGTCATTGTGAGTAAACCTCCTGCTGTTGTTTGCTTCTCGTCAGGTTCCGTTGTCTCGCTGGCTTGTCTGAACAGCAAGAACATTAGCAACACAGGAGCGCAGCTTTCGGGGGGATCTCTTGGGGAGCCAGAACAAGTGGTGTGGTATTACCAAAGCCCGGAGTCTAGCTCTAAATTCTGGAAAGATACCGCGTGTCCTGCGATCCCAGCAGACGTTAATTGCGCTTTACTAATGGCCCTGCCCTGTGATTGATGGCCTTTGAGGCTTCCTTACCGCTTGTCACGTAAAATTGTAATTTTCCACCGGCCACCTGTTGCGCTTGATGTATGAGGACAACTGCACTCCTCGATTTGTATGGACAGAGCGGCGCTTTTATTTGTCCTGTACTACATTTTTGCAGGACAGAGATGGAATGCATGAGTTGCTCCTCACCATCATCACCCGGGTGGGAATTGCTGTGTCCCTGCTCTGCCTGGCCATCAGCACCGTCACGTTCTGCTTCTTCCGGGGCTTGCAGAGCGACCGCAACACCATCCACAAAAACCTCTGCATCAATCTCTTCATCGCTGAGTTAATTTTCTTAATAGGCATCGACATGACAGAACTGAAGGTAGGCCCTGATATTTTGGGGCAACATATTTTAGCAGTAAATGTTTCAGTATTTTTCACTGGTTCCTCTGCAAGAAGTCAGTTATATCTAAAATCAATAATAGTTTAAACTAAATGTGATTGCTGTTTAAAAAACTTCTTTTCCCTAGCACGATTAAGGTCTGGCTCAACCAAATATTTGGGAAATGTCATAGTCATGAGAGCTGCGCACAGCAAGACTGCTATCAGGGCTTTTCAGATGGCTTTACCTTGCCAGAGACTGTAATCACACAGGGTACATAAAGTCCCGAGCAAATTTCGCATCTTACTGAAACAGCAGAACATAATTGGCATTGTTCTGTTGTGGAGAGGGGGTGGTAACTTGTTTAAGGAATCTCAGCTGGTTGCCACAGAAGCACCCCTTATAGACCTGTCAGGCACCTGCATGTTGCTGGTTGGGTTGCTGGTTGCCAGTAATGAGAGATGAGATGCTCACAGAGTGTACTAAAAAGCACACACCATGCTTTAAAGGCATCCAGTGGCTGCGAGGAGGTGTTGCGGAAACAGAGCTGGAAACTAATGTCATTACAGTAAAAACCTTTAGGGAATTTTAAAAAAAACATGTGTCGCGAACAGTTATTTTTCATCTCTGTTTCAGATTGGCTGTTCAATCATAGCCGGGATTTTGCATTTCTTCTTCTTGGCTGCATTTGCCTGGATGTGTCTTGAAGGTGTCCAGCTTTATCTCATGCTGGTGGAAGTTTTTGAAAGCGAATATTCTCGAAAAAAGTACTACTACATTTCGGGCTACCTCGTACCCGCCATTGTTGTGGGTATCTCAGCAGCCGTCGACTACAGGAGTTATGGGACGAAAAAGGCGTAAGTGTTGCTTTTTATGTTGCGCGTTCAAAATTTGTGACCCTTAAGAAAAGTTAAGCGATTGCTTTATTGATTAGCGTAGGACGATGTTCTCATTTGGCTCAATGTTGGATGTTTAATGTATCGTTGGTAATGATTTCAACTAATTGTGTAGTTTGTCACTATTTTGTTTTGCGAGGATGTTAACTGATTTATTATGTGTGCTTTATGGACAGATTGAGGAACTTGAAATTGAAATGCATCTACCTTTTTTTGAAAAAGCAATGTTCGTTACTGTGTCGTTCATTGTAGTTGTTGGCTGAGAGCAGATAATCACTTCATCTGGAGCTTCATTGGACCGGTCACATTCATCATTATGGTAAGTCGTGTCTTGCTCCCTAGGAACAGATGAACATTGCTTGCAGGCAGTTTAATAAATCTTAATACACAGCGACAGATGCAGTTCCAGCTATTGTTCTAATGAGAAACACAGAAAGATTATAACATTGTTCTTCCACAACCCTGCATGATCGCAGTGCTGAACTCTGGTGCCCGTAGCTTATGCTCATGGGCGCTGCATCTTAGGGAATGTCGTCAGAGACGTTGCAAACAAGCAACTGTTCAAAATTCAGCACGTGGCGACGTTGTGTCGATCAATTATTTACCAGAGTAGTAAGTCGAGAAGATTTAAGGGCTTTTCGAACACGTGCGGCCATTCGAATGAAACGTATATGCCGTTTGTGACTTCGATTATGATTTTGTGTTTATTCTGTGCTTTTGCATAAATCTTGTCTTAAAACTGATGGCTAATTATTTTAACATTTGTGAATAGTTAAGCTTTTTATTATTAGTGTTATGGCAAACCTACCCGACATTATTCATAAACCGTGACATTGCGTATGATGAATACATTTATCTCCTGTTAATGATCAATTTATCTGCAGAACATGTATGATATTTAGATGAGTAGAGTGGAATGAAGCCACTGTTTTGACAATACAGGGAGTACATGACATTAAAAACCTGAAAAAAGAAAATTATTACGGAGATTGGGTTTAGTGGGTTCATATTTATTTTGACTATGTGACATTGCATATTGTAAACCTTTGAGCTGCTAGTCATGTAAATAAACGACGTGAAAACGTACAATAGCTTAATATTTTCCCTTTTTTTTTCTCAAATTTTTGCAGCTACATTCCGAACCAGAATTTCACAAGTGAATGAGATCCACTAGATTTTGTGAAGTTACTCATTTCTTGGAAAAAAATGTTTAAAGGCAATGTTTTGCAACAGATATTTTCCAGAGTTAAAATTTCAAAAACTTTGGAATGCACAATACATTGTTTTCAATAAAATTTTAGTTATTTATTTTGACCAAGACAAGCTGTTATGAATGGATTAATAGATAGATAGATAGATAGATAGATAGATAGATAGATGGATGGCTGGATGGTGCAAATCATTTAAAAACATTTTATAAGAAAAATTCCAAGTGGTGAAATCTGAGAATGTTAATACATCTAGATTAAATATTCACACACTGCAAATGAACAGGGGCATTCGATTTCAGTCGAATAATGCTTTCGGAAAAATGCTATTTTAACAGTACTGCAGGAGAAAATCATGCACATACAGTACTGTAACTGGAATTTAGGATACACAGAAAAGGTTTCCTGGACATTTTGACCTGTAAGAAATCCACTCTCCATTCATCTGTCAACGGATGAATGTGCTGCGAAGCAGAGAAACGCTTTTTTTGTACAGCATCTGGTCGTGGACAAATATGATATTACAGGTTTGATAAAAGTTCATACAAGGATGTATGTGTTCAGGAAACACTTTTTGTGCCTTGTAATATGCAGGTCTGCCTTTCCTTGAGCCTCGTATATTTTCTCAGTGAAAACCATTAATAACAAAAAAGCAGCAAGTACTTGGACACCACTACGGGGCTTAAAGTACTTTAGCACAACTTTGGATTTTAACACATTGCAAGCTGTCCTTGTCATGCAGACGTCTCCATCTGTACCTTTTAATATTGCATTTGGTTCATCTGGAGTTCAGAGTGTGCACTCACGCGGAAGCTCTTACTTTGGCCTCCGCCACCCTGCCTTCTGCATGGTAACAGCAGCAAGTCGTCGCGCAGGCATGGGTAGTACGGAAGCTATTTCACAAGGTAACAGAAGCCCAAGGGAAGGCGCTGGGGGTGGCGTGGTGGGGGGGGTGCTGTTTGTCTAGGTTACTTTAGAGTAATGTTTCACTTCCTCTGTCCCATCAGATCTGTGTCTTCACTGTGGGCTGTGTGAAATGTATTTTGAGCTGTGAGACTCATGCAGACACAATTGGCTGATGGCTGCAAAAGGAAGCTCGGCATCGGTGTAATCTGTGATCTAAAAGCCTCGCTCTGCTTTTTTTTCCCTTCCGTATTCCAGTGATCTTATTGGGCCATACCACTGTTTGACTGGCTCTTAGCAAAGGGGGATGTTCGTGGGTTGAACCACACAGCACCGATGGCACCATGTAACTACAGAAGGCACATTTGTTTTTGTAAAAATGTATTCTACAACACAATAGGTTCATTCTTTCTGTCTCTTGTTCCTTTGACATGATTTATCTTTTACGTTCAGATGTAAAAGAAAATGAAATTGGATGGTACAGGTAGTTGACAGGTACTTCAGTGCAGGCAGATGTAGAAATAAAAGACAATACAGATTGATATGGATATTTCTGACTGGTTCGTATTTTTCATTCTGTTGTTTACACTCTGCCTCTGTACATCCAGTATCTTCCCAGTGTCAGCAGATTATTTTTCCAAGGACCAAGACCCCAGCATGCTTCATATGGAATATAAATATGCTCATCCAGTTCTATAGGTACAAGGTTTGCTCAAAAAACTGGCTGAGTTTCTCCCTAAATAAGTTGCACAATGATTAATGTTTAGCTGCTTATGGATTTTTTAAAAAGGTAATGGCTTGACAGGCCAAAGTAAATGTCCTGACATGCAGAAGATACTGACCTTGCCTTAAATGGGCTTTCTGAAGATTGAATATGGTATTCATACGAGTGAGCCAAATTGATACAAATCCCGTTCAGCTCCCAAAGGAAATGGGCTTCTCCAGAAAAAAATTCCTGTACGCTTTCAAATGTTTTTTGTATGATCTCAGTCTGTTTGCGTATAATATTATTATTTTGGAATTCTTTTCCTTTTCATAGAGCTGCGCTTCAGTAGCTATGGTTTTAAATTATTTTATTTCCTCCGGATTAACATTTTTTATATTCCTATTGATATACAATGACATTACATTTGGCGCCAGTCTGCTTGTCTGAGTCTTGTAGGAGGATAGATGATGTATATTACATTAGTCGCTTAGCGTAAGAAGCTTTGAAGGCAGCCCTAAATCAATATAAAGACGACAATTAACAGCTTCCCGCTTTAATTCGTACATTAATGACAACATATTAACGTTGCCATTATTCTATTTTGACAGCTAAATCTCATCTTCCTGGTGATTACCATGTACAAAATGGTCAAGCACTCCTCCTCACTGAAACCGGACTCCAGCAGGTTAGAGAACATCAAGTAAGTGGGGTCGTTGTGGTCACATGATGATTTTGGACACTCTTACATGTTGGCTGCATGACATGAAATCATCATTAATGCGATTATAAAGCATCTGCTTTTAACATCCTGGGTATCTGCTCCACCCTGTTTGCAGTTGGATGCTTTAAGCTATTAAGTAAAAAAGTAAAACGGTTTCAGTTATTAGGATATTTTGCCTTGTCCTTGACTGACTCTACACAGTCTGCCGAATGAAAGCATTTGCTAAATGAATCTTTGTAAAGAAATTCTCATGAAACTAGCAGTAATGATAATTATTAAATAATTCATAGTAATTCAACAGATTTTTTTGCTGTAATTTTTATTATCATTCAGAGTTAAAATGGATATTATTATACAGTGCTTTACTCACTTGAATATTAACATTTCCCTTGAACACGAGTCCACACGTATGAATTATTGGTTGTGTGGTATCCTACATATCCTGTCAAATTAGAAATTTAAAGACATTATTTAAGCAGTAGTTTTTATCTTGAATTGTGTTTTGTTGTTTTATACAAACACACACACACACACACACACTCGCACCTTGTATGGATGTTAACATTCTGTTGTGTTGTTGAACACTGAAGACAGTGCATACTAGAAATGCGTGGATTTGTGAAGTGTTGCAGTGTTACTGGTCAACATACTTGAACAGGATACATTTAACCACTGCCGAACATTAATTCTTTACAAATAAAGGAAAAAGATCCGCTGCTAATGCCATTTTTCTATTTGTTTATATATGTGCTACATACAGTACAAAGTAGACTAACAGGGAAAACTGCTTTATTATGTGCTTGAATACACATTTACTGTATAAATGTGGGCTTTTCATTTATGTTCATATTGTTATATGTTTAGAAAGCTGTGCTCATAAACATGTTTTCTCATCATTTGTTGTTAACAAAAGTATAATACTTTTTGCCATAGTAATATCACTCACATCTGCTAATGAACAGTATTGAACGTAAAAAGTTGTATTTTCTGGAAAGTTTCAGCTTCGTGAAATGAATGTTAAGGACGGATACTAAGTAAATGAAGTCATGCACTGTATGTCTGTCTTCGTGCAGAATTTCGAAATCTCTAACTGGAAGGGTTACGACTAACTAGATTACGAAAGAACTGAACTTGGAGAGCAAAACGTTGTACACCGAAGTGACCGTCTACAGTCTTTCTCAATAAATGGGTAGAATGGGACATGGGACTGAAGAGCCTGAATAAGACTCTCATTGTTAAATGTTAGCTTCTAATCAGGCAGAGGTGACTTTCTTCATAGTGCTCTAAAATCCAGAGATTCACCATGGCACATTTATGAATTGAGGTCTGCCGGACATCTGTGGTCTCCCGAAAAACTCAGAGCATCGCATGCCGCATGTTCAGATGAGGCTAATCTGTAGCATCTTTCTTTTCTTTTCCTTTTCTCTTTATGTCTTCTCACCCACACCAGTAATTACCGTGTTTGTGACGGCTACTATAGTACCGATTTGCCTGGGTAAGCTTTTGCCTTACATGAGTATTCCATCCCTTTATCCTGGATTCCGAAACTATTTAATGTTGCTGTTGTGATGTGGTGATTACATCGTCTTAACATTAAATTTGCAAAAAAAGAAACACTAACACCTTTTTAATTAAATTAAGCAAAAAACATATTTGGGTAATTAAATCAATGTGAAATTACATGTTAAGTTTTACTAGCATTGGAATCTTAATTAAGTTCATTTTTTAATTTCTAGTGTTGTTTATTAATTTATTTTATTCAAACGTCTAACCACCGTTTGTTCCTCTTTCTCTAATTTGTGATTCTCTTTCCTGCTTATCATGCTTTCTAGCTATGAAGATAATAAGTCATTTATCAAGTAAGAGCATTAGTGAGAAGTTTTATTTTTCAGTCAGCTGTTTGCTTTTCTTCAGTGTGCTCTTCTTATTGTCGTTTTTGTTTTCTCTTATTTAATATTTGACTCCAGTATACTAACGTTTGCCAGAAGTAAACATGTTTTCATTTCAGTTTACCACTGGGCCTCTCTAAAGATGCTTGACGTCGTCCTTGAGTCCTCAGAGTTTCCCTTTATTTTATTTTATTTTATTTTATTTTATTTTTTATTCCAGCCCAAAGTGCACTGACCGGAATGAGCAGTTGTTTCACATTTGTTTTCATCCATATACTGTCATGTTGATGCATGCAGTGATGTATTTCATCAGTTCATATTCACATGTGAAAAAATTATCTTTTAGAATTACTGAAGGTATTGCTATATGATTTTACAAGGTTTCCAGTTTTGCACTGACATGAGGCCTTCAAACATTTGAACTGTGTGTGTGTCATGAATGTTACAAGGAACCTACAATCTTATAAAAGTGTGTGGCAGCCTGGTTAACCTTCTTAGCTGGAGAAGTATTTTTTCTCACCAGCAAGCTGTCTGTAGATTTTTGTTAAATTATTTTTAGAGGTCTTCATAGTTGGCAGAGCATTGTGGATTTATCCTGTTATGAGGACACTTGCTTTTTCTATTTCAGATCTTGGGTCCTTGGAGCTTTTGCTTTGCTTTGCCTGCTAGGATTGACTTGGTCATTCGGTTTATTCTTCATGAATGAGTCTTCCATAGTGATGGCTTATCTCTTCACTATTTTCAATACCTTGCAAGGCATGTTCATCTTTATCTTCCACTGCCTCCTGCAGAAAAAGGTGAGTGTGCCAGAAAATGCTAAAGCAAATGTGATTTCTTACAGGCTTTACATGTACACATGCTGGGGAAAGCAAACATGAAGGCTTTCTATATAATTACAGTTGTGATGATGGAACACGCATTCTCAACATATTGAATCAACATTTACAGTTAATGTAGACGAAGCTTCCGTTCCATATTTTAGGTAAAAGTTATTTTTGTAATTGCACATCTTGGTTAGCATCACAGCGAGTTGACAAAGCATTTACAGGAGCAGGTGCATTTTGATCTTTTGCATAATATGCATTTATCTTTGTTTTCAGATAGTGAATTGGTGCACAACACGGAGCACGTCTCCACGGAGTCGCCAAGATGCTTATTGTCCCCATTATTTACCCTGCACAGGTCCGTAAAGAGTACAGTAAATGTTTGCGTCAGTCTTACTGCTGCGGAGGATTGCCGGCTGAAAGCTCCCACAGCTCGGCAAAGACGTCCACCTCAAGAACAAGCACTCGTTACTCCTCCGCCACACAGGTACCAGGAAATGGTGCTGCTGTTTTTTTAATGCCTTGTCCTGGGAAAAATTAAAAGGGATGAAACTGATTGTGTCCTCAATCCAATAAGATGCAAAAAGAAAGACAACCAATTCACCGTAGAGTTGGGTGCGACAAGCAGATCACGCAAAGTTTTACATTTGTGGCTGCAGATTTGCCTGATGTAAGCTCTTCTGGGTCGTCCTATGGAAATAGCCAGAAGTGTGCCATATTCAGCACGGTCTTGACCTGTCACTTTGCTGAGGGTGTGTTATTGTTGCATTAATTTTTCTCCTTGCCATGCCGTGCGTGGTCTTTATGAATGCCATGGCCACAGCCACTTCTGCTCTAAATTGTGCTTTTTTAACTGGGTTATTTGAGGGGGAAAAAAAGGAATGCTCTAACAGCTTCCTTTAATGTTTACTGGGCAGAGTCGTATCAGAAGAATGTGGAATGACACTGTAAGAAAGCAGTCGGAGTCATCCTTTATGTCAGCTGACATCAACAGCAGCTCCACCCTTAACCAAGGTAAGCTCCAGATTTTACTCTAAAATGTTTCATTTTGAAAGCAAAGAATTGTTTTTTGATCTATGTCAGCCATTAAAATACATTTCTTCTTTAAAATCTTAATGAATCAGTTTCACTGCTAAAATATTTTGGTGTATGTATTGTAATGCATCTTTTTGTCAAAGTAAAATCAAATCTTTTAGGTTTGTAATACTTGGGTGCTGTCTCAAGTAAAGTAAAAGAAAATGAAATAGTTTTGAAAAATTATGCATGTGCAATTCATGAGTCCATTCAGAGAATACAGGCTAACTCAAGGAAAAGTAACACTTAAGAAACCTTGCTCGCGTGGCATGAAACACATCAGTCAACAAGCGGCGTCAGTCACAATTCACAGGGATGTTTTTTTAACGCTTCATTTAATATTTAGCACGTGTGTGAATATCCCGATGAGAAGATGATGTTAAACTTTGAGTGACCCCGGCAAGTTGCATAGCGGGGCTCCATTTTGCTGTGATGAAAATGTACTACAATGGTTTGCAAAGTAAGCAGTTGGAGAGAAATCCTAAGGAAGTGGGTGAAATGATTTCCCCTCGTCCAGAATTTGTTCTTTTTTACATTGAAAGTAATTGATCAAATTGGCTTCTAATGCGCATGTACCCGTGCACTTTTCTCCAAAAAAATATTAAGCACAACTAAAGTAGTTAGTCCAAAGTAAACATCAGATTTTTTATTACAGTCTTCTTGCGTATTTAAACAAATTTCTTTCATTATGGAGTCAGTGCAGCTCCATCAGAACGTAGGCCCGTGATCTGGCATTCAGCAGAGATAGCCCTGGAGTCCGGCAGACATTCAGCTCGGCTAAATACCTCGGGGCAGCAGTAATAAAAAGAGTGAATGTAAAAGAGGCGAGATAAATGTGTTTTATATGGCTGATTACCATGTAAACGAATTGCTGCGTTGTGGCATGTTAGCAAGACCCTGCAGTGAGGGCTGCCAGCTGCTGGGCCAAAAACTGCATTCTGTAACAGGCGGTGGCATTTGGTTAGGCCATACTTTATAATTAAGTAAAACCTGGCCTTGAGTTTTTGAGCAGTAAGTAGCATAGTAGGAGCAGTACAGACTTAGCTGGCAGAGTCGGGGAGGTCCAGAGTCCTTTCTGGAAGCACGGGGTGCTAGACTAACCAGGGTGCACCTCAGGTAATACGGAAACATGTCTTTGAACTGGGAGGAAACCGCAGCGCCCGGAGGAAACTCAATCGAACATACACAAACTCCACACAGCTTGACCAGGGAGGCAGCTGTACTGAGAGTACAGGTCTGTAACCCAAAGGTCGGTGCTTTAAATTCTAGTCTCACTGCTTCTGCTGCAGAACCTTTGAAGACAGAACTCAACTTTTAATAGCTTCAGTAAATATACGGATTTTTAAGTAAGTAAAAAAAAGTCCAATTTGCTTTCTGGGCAAATAATAATAAGGGAGCCCAGCGGTGCACTGGGGTCCCACCATACTGTTAGTGTAGCCTGGCTTACACCCTGTGCTTCTGGAATAGGCTCTAAACTGGCATGAGTCTTCGCTGGGCATACGGTATGTTTATCGATAATGAATACGTAAATCAATGTTTAAGCATTCAATCAAATAAGTTTATCAGTGACTTTCCATGGGCTCTCTAAGACGTTGCGAAAAGGTGCTCAGCAACAAGGAGGTGGTGAAAAAAGACAGAGTATAAAAATCTCTGATAGCAATTAGCTGAACAAGTCAATGTTATGTGGGTTAATGCAGCTTAGCTCATCTCAAATAACATCTCCCTAGATAATGTCTTTCTTATCAATGTGTCGGCTCAAAGCAAATAACACTCCAGAGTCTGTATACGCGTAATTGTTCTACTTAGAACCTAGATTGAGGAAAGCACACATTTATTTACCGACATCAGGGAGGCCTCCACAAAAGGTGAATTATACAGGCCAAAATGTCCCTTGTGTTTACCGCAATAAAGGCACATGATGGAATCTTACTCCACGAATCTCATAAACATGTTTCTCTCTCTCTGTGCCCGTCTCATTCTTCCAGGGATGACTGGCAACTACCTACTAACAAATCCTCTTCTTCGACCACACGGCACTAACAACCCCTATAACACCCTCCTCGCGGAAACAATTGTGTGTAGCACTCCAGCCGCTCCAGGGTTTGCCTCCTCAGGTCTGCACACTTACCTCTTTGAGAAAGACTTGCTTTTAATATTCTCCAGCCTGCTTCCTTTTCATCGCTACCCCCTGTGACCTTACAGTACCATTGCATCCAGAGTAGAGTGCAAGGCAGCATCACTTCTTCCTTTTCACTACGTATTACCATTCTTCCTGTGGGTCATGTGCATGCAGAGTCATGGGTAAGAAGACACATTTGCAACCTGAAGGTTGTCTGTCCGCATTCCAAAGAAGGGCAGTGCTGCAGTAGTTAACCTGAACTGCTTGAGTAAAACATTTAAATGTAAAAAAAAAAAACAAACAAAAAACCAAAACTGTTCACTAAGCAACAAAGGAGTCACATGTCGATATAAAGTTAGCTTTGCAAGCACTATGTGAGAGTTTTTCTCTACAGCAGACCAACTGGGCCAATTTTACACTTTCTCCACTGAAAACAGAATCACTGATTCAGGAAAGGTCCATTATATAAACGTTCCAACACAAAATCTTCTGTCCTGATGGATCTTTTTAAGGGCTTTTCGTGTTTTTCGTATTATTTACAAGATAATGGGTTTGAAGATGCCTGTGTGCATTTTCCTGCTAAAGATTATAAATGACAGACATTATTTGCTCTGTGGGGCATGCCTACTGCATATTTTTAATAGTATAGCTTAAAAAAATTTAATGCATTTTTAATAGATTCAGTTTGTTTTGAAATGAGCTATGATCAGAGAAGATAAGTTTTACAACTAAGTTTTACTATTATGTATAACATTACATTCAGATACACTTTAGAATAAGGTGGAATCACAATACATAATATTCATTCACATTTCTCTTTGGTTTTTGTCGTATTTTTAAATCCACCCAACTTGTTTGTATATTTCTTGGCAGTAAATGAATAAATTGCATGTATATTTTAAACCGCCCCTTTTTCTGAATGTTTGCCCTCAAATGGAGTATTGGGGTAAAACTTATGCTCATTGACCTTACTCATTTTTTATGTTTTTGCATAAATCCATAAAAAAAAGCCAAAAAGTCAAAGTCACTTAAATAGGTTACCCTGTAAATTTAAACTTTCAGTTATATATCGGTTATTCTTTTTCCAGCCATATGTAAAACACATTTCTATGCCAGGAACAGAAGAAAATAGGCTTGTTGATACCATTAGCTGAAGTTTTGCCCGAGGCTTTAGTGTTAGAATGGGTGTAATGTGCCCTTCGTGATATGGTTGACTTTTCAAAATGTACCAAAATATGATTAAAATTAGTCCACAGTATATTTACTACGCACACGGTGTAATAAATACAGCATATGTACACATTATAGGTCAAATAAAATGCGGTTTTTAAACATAAAAGTATTGACTCCCCCCCACGATATTGATAACGTGAATGTACTTTGTTGTATTCTTTCTGTCTAATGTATTTTAACATGATTTACAGTGCTAGACAGCAGGTTTAACAGGCACTAAAATGGGTAGAACGGCACAGATAGAGCAAACAATTGCATTTGTCTTCAACAAATCTTGGTGTGCCAGAGTCATCTCTAAAATCCCAGCAGTCTTAAAGTGCCCACTTTTGCTTGGCTCACGTCTGTCCCTCCTCTCTTTGACTTCACCTTTCCGCATGAGTGTTTTTTTATGACTAAGAAAAACAAATGATCCCCGTGATCTT
The DNA here is from genome assembly GCA_018136845.1 of Heterotis niloticus. Classification (NCBI taxonomy): domain Eukaryota; kingdom Metazoa; phylum Chordata; class Actinopteri; order Osteoglossiformes; family Osteoglossidae; genus Heterotis; species Heterotis niloticus. Next base: position 29,044,464 of record CM030898.1, read on the forward strand.
ATTCTTTTCTCCGCACTGCTTGTTAACGTGTTTTTTCCCATTTCCGATCCTTTCCTTTTTACGTGTTTGTGTCATAACGGTGAAATTCCATACCTCTGTGATGTATGCAGATGTGCGCGTGCATGTTTGTGCGTTTACACCGTGTAGAAATGTCCACTTCATATCTGTTACGTGTTTCTTTCCCCCATTTTGTCCAGCAAACTGCCCAGTTGATGTGTGCTCATCTGTGTGCACCTTTCCACAGCAAACGCTTGTTTTATTCCTCGCAATTTTGATGAGCTCCGTTTTACAGAAAATTGTAACATGGCTGAATGCTTGCTGTTGTTTGTCCCAGGGTCAGAGTTATCATAGCCAGAGATAGGAGGGAGAGGGACTGTCAGCGTGACTGATGCCAAGTTTCAGGGCTGTGGGCAAACTTCTTTATTCCACAGCCAGCGCCCACAAGGTGGAACTTGTGGGAGCAGTCACATGCCAAACCCACTCGATTAAAAAGAGGAAGGACGTGTGCCGTTTCTGAGTCCTAGCAGAGGCTATGAATGTTGTGTCATGCTCTGACTAAGCTGTTGATTTCTTGGTCCTTTCAGCAATAAACCATCATGTTACAATAAACCATTTTTATTTTCTTTTGTACATCAGCTACTCTTAGGCCAGGTAGCCTGAGCAGACAGACATGATGTGAGTTGTCCAAAGTGAGTCATCCCACCTGCTATCATAGTGATGTCAGATAGTGCTTGTGGGCCCCTGTCGTGAGAGAGATGGCTGTCTGTGTTCACCATGACTCTTTTCTATCCATCGATAGCTCCCCACTCTTATTTTTGCCCCACCTGGTGCCCAAAGCAGTTGTTAGCAGTTATGTAAGTGTGCTAGATTGAACATTTGTGGTTGCAACATTTGTACAGTTCTTTGTACTGTGTACAGTATGTGACGCACGTGTAGCCTGTATATCTCTTTCCATGTTTAATGCTGTTTGGGACAAACGTCTACTTTGTACACATTAGGTGATCAGAAAAAATTCCAAATATTGTAGTTCATGCTGGCTGGAAGTGGGTGAACCTGTCAAGAAAGAAACTGAAGGAATGTTAAAATGTTAAAATTTGCTAAAGGTGCACCGAGTGTTAAGGCAATTGACAAACATTTTGGCAAAGTTTTTGACAATTAAACATTTTCCGAAACCCAAATTTATGTTTAAACTTTTTTATTAGCTTCTATTTTGATTTACACACAATCTGCCTAAATTTGTGTCCTGAACAGTATTACATCGTTTCCGTCCTCTTTTTTTTTTTTTTTTACCCCGAATAGTTTAACTGATTTAAATCCTCCTCACGTGTGTTTGCATTGCAGGACATTCGCTGAACAATACCAGAGATACGAGCACTATGGATACACTGCCACTGAATGGTAATTTTAACAACAGCTATTCTCTTCGCAACGGTGACTATAGCGACAGCGTGCAGGGGATTGATTGTGGACTCAGCCTGGACGATGCTGCCTTTGAGAAGATGATCATCTCCAAGCTGGTGCACAACAATCTGAGGGCTTGTGGCAAGAATCAGAATGCGGAGGGTCCACCAGGTAAACTGGTTCTGGGCAGGGCCACTGACGATGATGCCATCCTGGATGACGGCTCGTCGCTGGTGCACGGGGACAACATTGGCTTGGAGCTACTCCACAAGGAGCTGGAGGCCCCTCTCCTCCCCCAGCGGACTCACTCCCTCCTGTACCACCCGCAGAAGGCGGTCAAGACGGAGAGTGCTGACAGCTACGTGGCACAGCTCGCTGCCAAGGCGGAGGATGACCTACACTCCCCCAACAGAGACTCCCTGTACACCAGCATGCCCAACCTCAGAGACTCTCCCTGCCCTGAGAGCGGCCCTGAAGTTGAGGAGGACCTCTCCCCATCCAAGGAGGGTGAGAATGAGGATGCTTATTATAAGAGCATGCCAAACCTTGGGGATGGACTACAGCCTCAGGTTTACTACCACATTAGTAGCGGCAGTAGCAATGGATACATCATTCCCATCAACAGCGAGAACTGCATCCCTGAAGGAGATGTTAGAGAAGGACAAATGCAATTGGTTACAAGTCTTTAAATGCGTTTAATGGAATGCCATTTTAACCAATGATGCCCTGGAAGACAATGACACAAATGGCGTCGGGCAAGACTTTGCGCTTCTTTAAATGACTCTGTTACACGTGCTGAATACAAACAACCCACCCACCTCCCCCCCTCCAAAAAAAAAAAGACTGGTCAGCGATATTATATTTAAAAGTACTGAGAACCAGAGGAAGAGAAATGCTGTCCCAGAACTCTTAGGGCAATCCTTCTGGGCAGAGGTTGTACATACATCTGCATCGTCCTTGTCAAAGCCAATTTTGTATTAAATACAAAGGCAAGCTCCAGGACCAGGATTGGACCTACAGCTGTGGGCTTGCTCTGATAATTCTGGAAAACATTAAAAATCAGGAATTGCGATCCTAGAGCATAGTCATTCCCATGACAATGAAGATTTGAGAATATAACCACTAGCAATCAAGCCACAGGCCTTATATTTTCTCAATCAAATGTTGTCAAGCGTAATGACTGAAAAAAATATATATTTTGTTGTATTGCTAGTGTAAAATGAACTTGGTGACAACCGTAAATGTAATTTTAATTGAAATTTTAAAAATTTGAAGAAACTATTGTGTAAAGGTTGCACATATGTTATAGACCGTGTTTATTCTTCTTACACTTCATTAACTGTAGTAAAATATATAAGAAAAAAGCAGCAAAAGAGGTCGAGGTCATCTATTACTCATTTTTCCCACTTGTGAACAGTGTTTACACTCACATAAATTATGAATTTTGTCCATAAAAGCAGAAAAAAGTTTGTATGTCATATTGCCAAAAAGTGTATATATACGTTATGATTTAAAGGAAATGATCCACCCCTTTTCAGCCATAAATCCATGCCTTGCAAGCTACAGAGCTGGATGGTAATGTAATTTATTTTGCCAGAAATACACGGTAGGAAAACAAATTCATGGCACTTAAAGCTTTTTCGACATCAACTTGATTTTCATCCAGTTGTTTGGGTTTGGCAATTATTTATAGATTTTAAAGGTTGAAAAGGGGATAGGATTTATTTCAGCGCGGTTATGTTTACTTCATTCTTTTGTATAATTAAAGAGCCTGTTACTAGAAATGATGCAAATCCAACACTTGTTTAATATTAAATAAATGTGAGGTTCTTCAAATTTTCAAATCCTTTTTAGAGGTCTGTTCACATTTTTTATGAAAGCAAATCGACGGGTGACATCATCACCACATGTGATGACAGGAGCTTGGATTATTATTTTCCATCCATCCATCCATCCACCCCTCCATTATCATGTATCAGGGATGGGGGGGGGGTCTAGATGGGTGCGCAGCCTAGAATGGATGCCAGTCCTTCAGAGGACTATAATTGTAAATGCCTGCTTTTTAAAATTTCGGTCCAGTTCAGCTGCATTCAGTGAGTCTGTCCTTCGGGCATTAACCCTTTTTCAGTTTTCAGTTCTTCGGTCTAAAAGTTCGCAGCAATTTGGTAATGCAAAGCACAGTATCGGCAGATGTGTCGGCCCGGGCGACGTTCGTACAGCCGCCGCGTCCGCACGCGTACGAAGCCTTTACCGCAATTTTTTTCTTTTTTTTAAACCCTATTCACACACAAAAACGCACAACACGCAATCGAATGCTTCGGCATGGAGCAGTCCGGCACTTCCCGTGCTACGCAGCTGCCACTTTTTTAGATTAACACTTCTTCGTGGTCTGGGTAACTTTTACTGCTGCAATGGAGGTGTCATGGTGTCAAATGCAGAACAGCAATCGGGTTTATAAAAGTTGCTTTCAGATTGTTTGAAATTCTTGTAAGCATGTTAGACAGAAAAGCGTGCCGACTCACATCCGCCGCATTCTTTTTCTTCATGTTCTAGCCATGCTTTGTTTGTCTGAGGATCTCTAAGGCTGCTCCAGAATGTGTCTGAATTCAGCATTAATTCACGCGTTCTGAGCAGCGAGGACCAAAAAGGTAAAACCAGAGTGCTACGCTTGTGCCAAAACGGCACCACGGGTCCCCTTTAGCCGAGGTGCGATCACACGTGGAGCTGTAAAACTGAGTCTCGCCTCCGTTCGGGGAGCACCTGGGCGCCGTGTCTGAATTCCGTTCCATCTGATATTTGCGTTTTCTCCCTCTTTGTTCGCAGGGCCTTTCTCTCGGTTGTGCTTTGCTTTCCTCCCACAGTCCAAAGATACATGTTTGGGGTTTGCCCAAGTGGCCTGCAGTGCACGTACATGTGAGACCCGGGCACTGGAAGAGTGGTAAGCGACAATAAATGAAATTATCAGTATTTTGCAAGCCATGACCCAAGTTCCAATAAGGTCCTTGCTCTGGGGTTTGTGGAAATGGCGTTGTTATCAGCGTTTGCCGACACCCGGCGAGACGAGGTTTTCACAGGAAACCAAAGCTGTTCTCAGCGGGGCCGGTTGTCATTTAAAAAGGCGGCACACTGGGGAGTTGTTATTGCTCATCCCTGTAATTGTTATCTAATGCATGTATGCATGCCCCGCTCTGTCTCATAGTCCAACAAGATAAGTGGATAATAATGCATTACCGAGGATGTGGGACGGCAGCAGACGTAGATAAGAAAGGCTGAAGGAAGAACCCAAAACCCAGTAGATACAAGTAAAGCCCAGAAAATGGATGCTGTCGTCTTTGCGAAAGACAATGCGAGTCAGCGCAAAAGTGACGGCTCGGCAGCGGCGGCTCGTATTTATTGTTCTGCCGGTCCATTTAAAGAGGCGTCCCTTTCAAAAGGGCTCGACAGTTATGCTGGCTCGCGTTGACCGGGAACACCGCTGAGATGCGAGGACGGCGGTTAAACGTGCGCGGGGAGGTGCGGAGAGCGTGAGGAACCGTGCAGGAATGACTGTGTTTTTTTGTTTTTTTTGGCCGTTCATAGCGCCAGAGGAGGTGACAGACGTTAAATAACCGTACAGTAAGCAGCGACACAAAGTACCTATAAGAGTAAAAAACCCAACGACCGCTCTGATTTTCTCCGGCGAGAGCGTGCGGCAGCGATGGCTTTCCCAAAAGTGGCATTTCGCACCGGAAGCCGAAACGGTTCGGAATTCGGAACGCTAATAATTATTCGGTCCGAGCACGTTTCCTTTTCCTTGAGCCCTCCTCCCCCAAAGCCCACCAGAAATGTTATCCCTCTACAAATGTTAAATCGACTCCTCCTCACCTCCCGCTGCTGTCTGCGTACCTGGAGTCACCGTCGTAACCCCCACGGAGGCCGGGATTGAAGATCGGTTTATGTTCTTCATAAAGTGCTAATACGTTTTTGGATCAGTTATCGCTGCCAAACAGCGATTTCGGCTTCGGCTCTGGTCGTGCGTGTGGCCTTCTCAGCGTCCAAGAGCCACGGTAACTCCCTTTCGAACAGCAGGGGAGGCTCAGTCTTCGTCAAACGTTGATTTAGAAGTAGGCCAAGAGCCATGGGGCCCGGAGCTTTGCCATTCTTGGAGAGCCAGGCAGCCTTTCCTCGCACACGCAGACAAGCTGACTTTTTGTTGGCTTGCGCCGAGCAACAGAAAAACACATGGCATAATGCGGCGAATGTTTTTTTACTTTTTCCTACGAGCTGCGGCCAAAAGTTCGGAGCTTAACAGAAACGTACGCACGCCGAGCCTACGCCCTTCATTATTGCCCCATTATTACAGCAGCAGCAGCACGACTGTGTGTCCCAGTTAATATTTGGTAGCTAACAAGCCAAATGCAAACCGATAGCTAGTAGGGTTCCCACTTACCCGGTAGTCAAATATAGACAGAAAAAAATCTGTAACTGGCAAGAATAATCAATCTCTCCTTGAGTGCTCGATGGAAACACACAATTTACATATAGATTAAGAAGACTGACAGAATCCATTGTTAGCAACAATTGTTAAGCAATTGTTCAGCACCAGCTGGGGGCATCGCTGCAACCTTAGGAGCCGAACGAGACCCTTCGGGGGGCAATTTGCTATTCCGGCGCGGCGCGCTTTAAAGGTGGAACCGCTCGGCGGCAGGGACAAAACTGACAGGGGAAGGCCGTCTGCGCGAGTTTGCCTGCGAGCGAATCGGCACGACGCGCTCCTTCGCGCCAGCGACGAGCCCGCGAGGGCCGCGCGGTGCCGTCAGGAGAGCAGGACGAAATCGGTTAGGCGGCTTTAGCTTTTGCAGGGCAGAGCGTAGGCTGGCGAGCGGGTTCGGGCGCAGTGGTCGATTTTGCACCGCGAGAAGGGGAGGGAAAACGGTGCAGATGCTGAAAATACATCACGATCGGCAAATCGCTCTGTTTTCCGTGCGGCTGAGCGGGAGTCCTCGGAAAGCGAGGATGGTGGTCGCGGAGCAAACTCGGTCCACACGCGCTCCTCCTTATTTCCCCAACATCTCTGCCCCCAAGCCCGCTAATGGCTCAGCCCCCGTCCCTTTGTAACTGCAGCAGACGTGAGGGATGCGTGGTGGACATTAATGGGCTCAACAGAAGGTACCGGACTATCCTCCCAGTGACAATGCTGGGGTAGAATTTCAAAGATGGAAAAGTACAATCATTATTTTTTATTGAATCCATACCTTTAACTAACGTCCCAGAGTATTTTTATTGCTCTGCATTACGAAATTTTGTGGTCCGGGCACATTTTCTCTCGCTTACCCGCGCTTTTGTCCAAGTTTTTCCGCAGATATTTCCCTTCATGAAAGGGCAGCTCAGCCGTTTATTTGCATGTAAATATATTTGGTGTAATCCCGGAATGGAGCCTTTGAACGCACTGGCCAGTCTAGGAGATCAACTTCAATGAGAATTTAAAATACATTTTGCAGCGTTGCCGAAATCAGACGCTCCGCTTCTGATGGTATCGGAGAAACGCTTGTTTTCAAGTTGGGAAAGAAAAGAGCCAACCAAAAAAACAAAAAACGGGCAGCAGCGCAGGCAAGCTTTGAAAACGCCCGGTTTCATTAAACGCACCGCGATTAAGTATGTAAAAGAAAAGGAATCACATGGAGCCCGAAATGCTGGAGCGCGGTTACCTTCAAAGACCCCGCTGCAAACCGCAGAAAGAACTCGGGCTGGCACGCTCGCATTCCTGGTGTGTTGTTGTCGGTCGGGGTGCCGAGCCTTTTAATGGCACAAATTGAGTACCAAGGGGTCAACAGGAGAGACGAGTAATGGCGGGTTTGAGTCCTGGTGTCGCCGTGCCCTGATGTGAATGGATGAAGGCCAGAGGCCAAACACAGCAATCCAGCTCCTCTCAGCTGACAAGCAGGTCTCTGCTCAATAACGCACAGCACCATCCCTCTTCCTGCGCCACCACCTCGTGCACCAATCCGTTTTGTAAATGGAATTTATTTTATTCCTCAAGTCGCGCGCTTATTTTGCGCAAATTGTCGGTTTCCTTTTTTTTTTCGGAAAAAGACCTGCCGCCCCCATTATTTTATTTCGGATCGAAAGCCATGCTCGATGTGCGTTGAAACGGGCGGGAGCGCTCGAATCGCTTCTGTGCAGATTCCGCGTGTTGTATGGTGCAAAGCAAGACCTTTGCAACCTGCATTTGTGCGCTAACGTTACAAAATTCTGCGATTTTACTCTTGGCGCGTCTTCCGTTTTTCACGCAAGTTTTGCTTAATTCGCGTCTTTATTATTAGTGCAGAATTTTGTGGTTTGTTGCCATTCTTGAAGTCTGGCTCAAAAATAAGTGATCGAGGGTTTAGGGGACTTGGGAGCCGTTCGCGTAAATATGGCTTCGTCCTCGGGAAGGAGCAGAGCGCATCTTAACGTAGCAAAGTTCTTGTTTTACGCGCGGTTTTAACAAGGAAAATATTTGTTTTAAAGCTGATAAAGAGTTGTTTCCAGATTAGATCGGTGTTGTAGATGTTAGTGCAGAAACAAATCAAATGCACATCTCGGGCCCAGCTGGTGGTGTCACTGCATTGTAATTTTTGGCCTTTGTTGTGAATTGCAGCATTTGAGCCACGCGGCGGGGGCCTACGTGCGCATTATTCACCGGCCTTTTCTTTTAAACAAAATGTTACCCTCCGCACGAGATATAAGAATGGCTGACGGTGGAAGATTCTAGCCCTTGCGCTAGGGTTACCTTGCTCCTCTGTTTGTAAAAGGATGGAAATTGGGACAAGGTGTCTTTTTTTACCGCACAACTGTTAAATTCCTGCAATTTATGCAAGCCGAAAGCTACTTTCAGACCTTTTTTAGGTGCATCTAAGTGACGGTAATGGCGGTGAAACAAGGACCCGCGGATTAAATGAAATATTCCTGACATTTGCATCAGTTTGACACCCCTGTTAGCACCTGGGAGAGCTCTGCGGCGCAACCGCACCCGGAAGTAGCCAGAATGGTATTTAATAATCATCGCTTTAAGGCATAAGGTCATGAAGTTTAAATATGCTAGGCCCTTTCTCCGCAAATGCTGCGTTGAACCGCAGGCTGGGGTTTGGCTTCGTCCGCCATTGTTTCCTATGCCGCGCCGCTTGTCAAATGGCATTTCTGACGAATTTGCCGGGCTCCTGCTGGAGATGCTAAAGGACACCTGGCCACGCGCTGCGCCGTACCCCGCCGTGGAGACAAGTGTGCCTTTGCGTGCACTTCAAATGGCTCTGTGTCTGTGCGGCTTTTTGCTTCCATTAGCCGAGGGCTCAGAATAAGGTCTTGTACGGGGTCTCAAAAGCCGGCGCCGACACGATCGCCACTCACATGTCACTCGGGCAGAAAGCCAAGTAACCGCCGCAAGATCCCGAGGACAAAGCCATTCAAAAAAAGAAATAAATAAATAAATAAATAAATAAAACAAAAAATACTCCCTCCACTCGATGCTTAAAACTGTGAGATCGTACACTTAAAATGTTCTGCTGGTTTGATGGCAACTTTTGGTTCAAAAGAAGTACATTTGGAAAATGTAAAAAAAAAAAAAAAAAAAAAAAAAAAGGAAAAATAATTGCTGGGTTTTTCTGTCAGCTGCCGGTATTCTCCGATATTCTGGAACCCAAATAATGGCGAAGAAACATAATAAAACGTAAAAAATGAGGACAACAGGTGTTGCTCTTTCGAGATATAAAGATGTGAGCGCGTGCACATCGGCGGTAAATAGAAGCTCTTCTCTCCACGGGTGCAACTCGGATGCCATCTGACAAGGAAGTCTGGATGTGCGAGTCCGTGACATCCCCGTAGCTTGTTAAAGCCACAAAAAAAAATCTGTATTATAATAATTAAATTAGACAGGAACAATTAGATCAAAAAGTCAGCTGGCAGGTTGCTGAAAACGTGGGAATTTGGAAGTACTGAAGGATCATTTGACTTCATTTGGCAAGGCATCCAGATTCACCCTGCTGCTGGGAACGTCCCTATTCCAATATCATTTATAGCCCACCGTGGAAATGAAAAGCACCATATGTTCGGAGCCCGTGCGAGGCTGCCCCGTAAGGAGGAAAAACAATTAAAGCCCTGCTTCTAGAATGGTCAAATCACATGTATCGCTGACACAGCTTTCGCCGCGCACCGCGCTTGTTTCTCCCTGCAAAAATAGAACCGCTGAAAGTTGCAGTTATAGAGGCCAAACAAGTCAGGAGACGTCAGCTGTTTATCCCGGCGCGGGGTGACACTCGCACGTCGTACACGCGTACGTCTCTGGGTATGGAAATATATGCGGCGGAAACAGGGAGTTGAACGGGGAAACGAGGCGACGTTTCGGAACCGATGCGCCGGGCCGTCCGGTGTCCCGGTGGACAAATAAAATACGGAAACATTAGCATGCGGTGCTCGTGCTTAATTATATATACACGTATAAATGATTCATTTATAATTTAGGCTTTATTTGAAAATGTCAGTTTGCTTTCAGACAGTGGCTCAAAATGGCAAAAGCTAAAGTCAAAAAAGGGCATTTTCCATGTTTAAGTGTATGCTGCTGTAGGTGGCCCAAAGTATGTGGACCCCCTTTTCACGACCGAGTTGAGCTCTTTCAGCCGAGCCCACGCAGCGTACAAACGCATTCTAGACAGTTCTGCGCTCCCAGCTTTGTGGCCACGATTTGGAGAAGAAGCTCCTTTCCTGCTCCAGCATGACTGTGCCCCCTCCGAGTACAAAGCGAGCTCCATAAACACATGGTTTGCCCATGCTGGTGTGGAAGAACTTGAGTGGCTGCACGGAGCCCTGACCTCGATCCTACCAAACACCTTTGGGATGATACCAACTGCAAACCAGGTCTTCTCGCCTGACCTCACTGATGCTCTTTTGGCTGAATAGGCACAAATTCCCACAGCCGTGTTCCAAAATGTGGTGGAAAGCCTTCCAGAAGAGTGGAGGCTGCCATAGCAGCAACTGGGGGAACGACTCCATATCGATGCCCATGGGTTTGGAATGGGAAGTTCAACAAGCACACATGGGTGTGATGCTCAGTTGTCCACATACTTTTGGCCATATCGTATAAATCCCAAGAGCAAAAAAACTGTGCGCACCATGGTTTTTATTACACACCATAATAATTTCGAGCTCACATTGTTGTCTGGGCGGGGAGCCATGGGATGGGTACTGATTTCACAGTATCGATTGAGCTTCAATATCAAATTCATTTTACGGGCTCCGCTGTTAAATCACGTGCACCTTTATAGATCACGGCTGGACGCGATTAAAATATTCTTATCCTTATTAGCAAAAAAAAAAAAAATCGAACAGCCAAAATTCTTCCCGGGAAGAGAAGAGCGTTGGCAGCAGTTGAAATGAAACACCGTAAGCAGGGAAATCATGCGCTGTCTCTCCGTGTTACTATTTGTTAAGGTGCTGATAAGGAGTTGAAAGTGACAACATCCGTTTCCACGAGCAACGGTTTGGGTGACAGGGCCGCCTGTTCCGCATACGAATGCCACCAAAAACTCTCGGGAAGGTGTTCACAGCAGCCTTTGTTCTAACAATTTAATTGTTTAAACAAGCAGCTCTGTAAATCACATTAAATAAATACGGCTCATGGGGACACGCGAGCACGGACGGGTGCGGCACACTTATACGCGCTAAATGGCTGGGCATTGTGGGTAATGAAGTTTTTTGCCGGCATCGTGAGAGGAGTCAGGTTGTTTGGTATAATGATGGGGGGGGAGTGAAAATGTAAAAGCTCATTTTGTAGGGTTACAGCATTTTCCACAAGAATTGTTTTCGCTGTTGAAGTAGGAAATATTGAGTTGTAAGACTTGAGCAGGTTTCAGACTTCGGAACAGGAATCGCGAAGCAAAGTTTATCGCTGATCTTTGCTGCCGAGGCGGAACGGACTGGGCGGGGCTTAGTATCAATTAGGCCAAGCCAGTTTGTTCCGGTTCGGTTGGAGTTGGAGGTTTGGAGAAAGTTTGCAAGACCGACACTCGTTTTTATTTCTCCTTGAGCGCACAAAAGGGCATTGTTGGACCGGCTCCGTTCATCTTATGTGCTTCTCCCTGGCCCGGACTGAACCGAATCGGTTCCCTTTGTCGGAACAAAAGCGAAATGCGTCCGGCTTTGCCACAGAAGTACAGTACATGGATCTGGGACTAAAGTGAAGGAGCTTCACTTCTGGTGCTGTGTCGTTTAAAAGCAGCGTAGGCTCCTGCCGGTCAGCACCTTTGACACCGAAATGCATTCTCAAGAACTGCTTTCCAGCAGCAGTCGGGCGTTTGGTCTGCAACAGGAGCGTGGGCTGCTGAAATCCGGGGAAGGTTCTGCTGCGGCTCCTTCAGGCCAGGTACTCGCCAAGATAGTTTAGACACCATGCCATGTGTCAAGCCATAAATTGCATTAGCAATAACACCGCACATCTAGTGCAAAGTTAGATGGTGGGATTAAGCAAGAAAGAAAGGGGTACAATAAAAATTTGATTAGAGGCGCCGCTGACTATTATTAGAAAGTGAAATACTCAAGCACACTCTGCAGCGGTGAAGCAGACTAAAGATTTTGTCATTGCAGCTACCGTGTGTTGCCATGGGAAATCAAAGCGATCCCACAGGAAACGGTGCTCAGAAGAATTTCAAGGAGACGTGAAAAGGGCCTCGCACACATGTACCGTGGGGAGGTAAGTTCTTTTCCTTCTGCTGCGACTTTTTTTTTTTTTTTTTTTTCTCTTTTCTGTTGCCCTTGCCAATGCCGAGCCATGTGTTCCTGATCAGCGACACTTGTGTTCTGCGCTCAGGGTAAACGTGCAGCCGGTACTGCGGTATTTTAGGTTTGCCTGATCTGAGTGTGAAAATGACCGAGCTCCTTAATCCCGATGGAATGATACTGTGCCGTTCAAGACCATATTGCTAGTAAACGGGCGAATATGCTGTCGTTCCAAACGTTTGCGTCAAACAAAGGCGTAGCTTTGTTTGGTGGCGGCGGCGCTCGGCGCTGGGAAAATCGTGCTGAGTGACAGACTTGCCTGCCAAAACCCATGTGTCCCACGCGCACGGATGAGCTGCTCGGTCTGTATCGGCGCTCCCGGTAGTCCGAGAAAGGACGAGCACTCCTGCCTAAGCTCGCGATTCCGCGTCACCCGAAACGGGCAAAAAAACACTGCGTTAAAGCGAGTTAACAGGCAACGTTGTAGCCCCACTCAAGCAGATCAGAAAACAGTCGCACGACTGTAGTTTTAATTGTTTGGATTCAATTAAGCGGTCATAAACGGTCCTTTTATGCATCAAATGACACAAAGTTAGGCCGTAATTACGTAATCGCTATTGTAATAATTAAAAAGTTGTAGACGTCGATGAACCAGTAGCTAAATTAATAAAATTCGTTTATTTGCGCTCGTTTTTATGTTGCCGCTTCCGTCAAGCTGTTCGCACAAACCTAACGCGGTGTCGTTTTTGCCAAGAACCTCGCCTTCCCTGTGTGGGCCGACTTATTTGGCCACGATTTTGTCGCCGGGTCTCCGACCGCGAGGCGGTTTCTGTCCGGCGAGTCCGCGGAAGCCCCGTAGCGAAGGAGAGATGAGCACGAGTCGGGCCTCGTGCTTGGATTTTGGCGGAGGAGGGACGAACGGACCGCCGGCAGAAGGCGGACGCAGGTCGCGGGCTCGGATGTACGGCACGGAGAGGATGCGTTCCGTAGGTGTGCGAGAGTCACGGGTTCAGGACGCGGTCTGCCAGCGTGAGCTTTGCGCTAAACTCTGCACCCCATTTATATTCCTAATTTGGACCTTCGGAGGGCACGGGTTTAAAAAACAGCATATGGTTCCCAGGCCGCGGTGTCAGTCTAACTTTTGTTATTTTCTTTCTCACACGCCACAGCAACAGTGGGCTCATACATAATGCAGGGGGAAAAGGCACAAAAAAAGAGGAAATTACCATGCAGTTTGGCCATGTGTTTTCAATTGAGCAAATGCAACGTTAAACCACAGGGCCTGTCAAACATCACCAAATGGACATGTGTTATCGCCGCACATTGGATCCCCGTTCGGTGCGTTAATTTATGCCTTGCGCAAATTGTTCTCTCGGCGCGTTGCGTGCGCAAAAGCGCGCTATTTGTATGCATCGCATCGCGGAAACGTAGGCGCCAACGCACCGCGCCATTGCCATGTTACGTACTTCGCGCGTCGATACAGCCGGTGTTTTCTCGGAGAGGTTGCGGTGCAACGCGTTGCCAAAGGCCCGGGAGGCAGCGTCGTGGTCGGGACTCGGACGCGCACGTTTGCGATGTCCGGCGATGAAGTCAAAATCGCCGTTTATTCGCGGGCGCGGTCTTGCCTGACGGTGCGGATCGTCTCCTACGTCGCTTTTATTTTTGCGTAAATGAGCTTTTGATAGATTATAAGATCCGTTCGGAACATGTCGGGGCTGCTGGGTGGATTGAGGTCGCGCTGAGCGGACCCGCTGTGCACATTGTGGAGACGGCGCGAAGGTCTGCCGAAGATCCGCCGCGGAGTCGAGCGGCGGATGGGCTCGTTTCTCACGGAGAAGGAACGATACTGTGGGTTTTAGTCCAGGGCTGTTGACGCTGCTCTCAAGCCTCCACTGTTTTGATGCGCTGCCTCATTTTAGCAGGGTTCTGCATGGGAAAGAGCAAAGTTTTGTTTGGATGCTGCTGACAGTGAAAGGAGGGTAGGCAAGCAGGGTGGGTGGGGACAGGGGTGGGGAACGCCCGTAAAAGACCCATTTATTTGGGGGCCCGCAATTGCTTGGTTTTGCAAAGCAGTTCGCGTCCGGCTGCCGCTCCTCAGATGCTCGCGAGTCCTTGCGTCGCGCAGCGCACGGCAACAACGTCCGTCTCTTTCGACCAGCGACCGCATCGCGGTGCAAGCGTGATCCTGCCCGGGGTGACCTCCAGTCTGCTGACGTTCTGTTGGAATCGCTCTTTGCCGCAGAAATCTTCTTCCCGTCTCCGTTTCGTTCCTCGGAAGGTGATCTCCAGAGGTCCCGCTGAGGTTCCACCCACGATCCCGCTCCTACACCCTAGCTGATAGGCCCGGTTTTGGTCGCCGAGCGATGAAGCGCTCTTTATTTACAGCTCTTTTGCGGCTTGCGTTTATTTATCTGGGATTCAGTTCTCGGTGTTCATCGATTGGCAAAAATATAAATCTCTGTAGCGCGGCAGGCTGCCTTCCAAGGTCACGCGCCGATGATACCTACGGCGTCCGAGCAGCTATTTCTACAATAAAAATGCCCCGCACATCAAGCCCCGTGTGTTCTTGTTAAATGGGTGCTGATGACTCCCCGAAATACGAGAGGCTGACATTTTACACTTTAATACACGCACACATTTATGATGCGCAGGTGGGAAGGCTCACCGCTGATCTTCGGCGACTGATCTTCTACACGCGGCACCTTCATCAGGACGGCACGCGGCGGCCATTGCGTTATTTTCGGAACCCCTGTCCGCATTACAAATATCACTGTCTGGGAGCAGGTCCACGGGAATCGATACCCAGAAAAAGGAGAAGACTCGCGATTTTCAATGATTGGCATTTATTCATATCGCATCTCGGCATTTCCAATAAACGCGAACCTCCGGCTCTGTAAGAAAACGTTCCGTAAGGTCAGACGATTTCGGATTCCAGTCATACCGAGACAGATTAATAAAAACCCGATTAGTATTGAATCTTTTTCATTGGCTTGAAATTCCGTCAACGCGAGCCGGGCCTTCCGCTCTTCTGCTCCGCAAACGCGGCTCGCTCGTGGCAAGGGGTGTGCTGCCGCGTGCCAGAGGCTCCCACCGCGGAGGGCTTCGCGGCGGAGCGGCGTGTTTTCGCAGCACATTCATTACAGCAACAATAACAAGTCTGATTTGGCCTTTCGCTGCAGCCCCTTTCTTTCGCGTTCGTGTTCGGCAAACAGTTTAATCGGCCGTAAAGAAATCGGATCCTGCCCCGCCGTGTCCTCGCACCGCTCGGAGGAGGAGAAAAGTTTGCTTAAAAAGGAGAAATTGCAGCTCGCGAGTCGTGGGGATTTCGTTTCGATCTGCTGACTTGCGCTTTCTTTGCGGAGGGGAAAGCGCTTCTCTGCGAGAGTCGTTGCTTAGTTTGTTGTTTTTTTCGGATGCCGAAATGAACGCCGTCCTCTCGAGCAAAGCGTTACGGAGACGTCAGTTTGAATTTGCAAATGACTGCGGAGGGTTTGTCCCACCTGATTTCCTCCTCTGTAGGATTAGTTATGTCTTGAAATGGAGCATCGCTGCAGCGTGAGCCTTGCTGTTGGCTCAATTCGGGCCAAGTTTCGTATTAGCAGACCCATCCCACCCCACAAGGGTACGCACCGGTTTTCTCCCGCTGACTCTTAAGTGAGTTGTACTCGTTGCCTTAACTGTGTGTATGGGGGGGGGGGGGGGCTCCACTGCATATGCCTTGAAAGCTGGAAAGTGCCGTCAAGTCACATCTGACTCCTAGGTGACCCCTGGCGTGGTTTTCAAGTCAAGGAGGGACGGACGTGGCTTGCCGTTGCCTTCTTCCCGCGTAATTTTCCTTAGAGGGGTGCAAACGCAGAAGAGAACCTGCAAACCCCACACCCACCCTGAGCTGGACTTGCACCCCACACATCAGGCAAGCAGCCCAGGAACTGTGAGGCACCAGCTTACCCCGCTCAACTTATCGGCCCAGTATGTTCCCACACTTCGGGAGGTCCCCCACCCCATGGTAACGGGTCCGAATCTGTTTAGCAACAAGAATCGGATTTGTGGCTCGCGGCTTTTTCCGTGCACCGTTCCCCCCGAGAAGCTACAATAGAAAGCGTTCTCCGTAACCGAGTCGCGCGGCCGAGGCTAACTTGCGTCTTTGCCCGCCTCGCCGCGGCACAGCTTTCGTGGCGAGCCGTGGTGCGGCACTCATTAATGTAATGAATGCCAGCGAAACTTTCACGGGTGCCGTTCTCTTAAGATAAAAAAAGGAGAAGAAAGCGCGGAGCAACCCTTCTTCTGCAGGAAGCAGAACATCTGGTTTCCATTGACCTAATTATTGCCGTAATGAGATGCTTATTTCGCCGCTTGCGTTGCATGCATGAGCAGGTGAAGTCCATGCAAAACAAATTCGTGGCAAAAGGAATGAGCGAAACATCTTGTAGGTGGTAAATATTAAGTAATTTGGAAAAGATTAGCCAGATTCCACGTAGGCCCGGTGTAGGGACCAAACCGTTCATTTCGCTCGCGCTGGCTGAACGTCTGGGGAAATTTCGATAACTGGGTTTATTCCCGATTTAATTTAGCAAATTGCACGAGGTTTACGTGAAGGGCTCGCGCTTTCCGATCGTCCTCGGCGGCGGAATTCCATCCTGTTGACAATAACGGACCACCTTATTTTTTTTATTTATTTATTTATTTATTTATTTATTTCCCCGAGTTTCTATATCAAAATCACATTACCGCTTTATTTCTTTTCAATTGGTCTCTGCCACTTACAGTGAGTTGCGATGATCATTTTGTTTGCGGCGCAAAGGGAATTCTCTCGCCGCTCCACCCTCGCCGGAGGATCTCTTCTCGCCGTTATGTCATATATTTAATTTCAGGTGCCATGACAACACGTCAGAACCGCCTGAGACGCAGCAGGAACGGCAAATGTTGTCGCCCGTGCTCGGCTAATTGATCGGAACCCGAGAAGCAAACCCTGCAGAATAAGTCGGAGGTCCGGATCATTTGTTAAAGCGCTGACAGACGCTTGGATAAGCGGCTGCGATGCCCTCTGCTCCCACAACAGTGTGGAGAAATGCGCGGCGACAAATGAGCAAGTCCCGGGGCGCAGAAAAGATTTTTATTTTATTTATTTATTTTATTTCCCCCCCCCCGCTCCTGAAAGTGACATTAATGTAATGGGCATTTTCATTCCCAACACTAATGAGCCCAGTTACACTGTGCATTGTTTTAATAGGCACCTTGTGTTGTTCTCTGAGAATAACACAGCCAGGGAAAGTGTTGAATAGGTTAGTCTCAGCTTATTATTTCCCTTTTTTTTTTTTTTTTTTTTTAATATATTTTGTTATATTTTATTTTTTAAATCTCGCTCCATTTCCAGTGAACTTAATTTTCAAAGTCCAATTACATATATACAGTGTACAAAATAATATGCGAAACAATTTCCCGTCTGCAGGGTGTCGGATCATTAAGAACGTATTTTTGTCATCGACGGTCTAGTCGCTTTGTCGCGGTTGTCCTTACGGAGCCATTGCTTTTTTTAAATACACCACGTCATGACCGGGTACGGGAGGAGCGGGCGGCCGAGCGGCTTCTCGCCGCAGCACGGGCACCGGAACGCGGCGCCTGGCATCTGAAAATAATGCTCGTGAACATTTTTTTAAATTACGCAAGATTCGCCTCGGAAGCTGTAGGAGTTTGGACTTTGTGCTTTAACCGCTTCCGAACGACAAGGCGTTGCGGATCTGACGGTGCTTTGTCAAGCAAAATGATTAATTGTGTTTCATTAATAAAATAAGGGTCACTGCCAGTTGGGGCGACGCCCCCATCCGGACGCGAGACGGTAACTTTCCTTGCAGCTTAGTAATGAACCATAAAACCTAGGCCGAGTTTCGTGCTCGCCGGTAGAAAGAAGGATTAAAAATTTATTATTTTTTTTTTTCCGAGCAAGTTTTTCCATTTCTGCTTGTTCCTTTGCGTCCTTTACCTGCGGCAGGAACTCTCATCCTTTTGTGCGTCTTTGCGTGGCCTCGCAACAGAGACGTGGCTTGCGATGGTGTACCGAGCGAAAACGCCGTACTCCTCTGAATATCGATCATATTTACAGAAAATGTCCTGGGAGGGAAAAAAAAAAAAAACAATGCCCTAATTTAACACGGACGGCAGCAAATGAATTCTTTACCGCGGCGACTGACGGAGCGACCGGTAGCCCTGTGCTCGCACGTGGTGCAAAGCGAATAAACATCAATCTGCAAACGCAAACCGACTTATGTGGGTGAGGTGACAAATGTACATAAATGCCACGAGAAATAAATCCTTTAATTAAGGTTGGATGCGGTATGCATAAGTCATTCGTTCCCGTCTGCGTTGCTCCGTGTGTAGCTGGAGTCCTTGTCTGGTCGCCGGGAGCGATGGCTTCTAATCGATCACCTCTATTCCTCAGAGATGAGCAATGTCAGACTCACTTCAGCGCTCGCTTGTAGTATCGACATCTTCCCTCTTCACCTCTTCCCCAACAAGTGCCCATCTTTTTTCAAGGTTTTATTATCTCGCCAACAGATCATCCTGGTTTTTTGTTTTTTTTTTGTTTTTTGTTCCTTTCAAACTGGACAGTTTTGGTAACAGAGGCACTTGTGGTTAATGTCACCGATAGCTGTGTGTGACCAGATGAGTTGTACGTTTTGAATGTGAATGCCATTTAGACCCAACCTCTGGCCCAGAATTCACCTGCGAGGAGGGGTGACCGCGATCACCGGTGCCTCGAGGTCGGCGCCGTAGGAAAAGACGCGTTCCTCTCCCTCGTCGCAACAAGGAGAGCCGCGCGGGCCTTGTAGGTCTCCTCCATAGATTTGCATGGGTTGATTTTAGCGTTTAGATGGCGGGAAGTGGAAATGCAGTTAAGTTTGCTGCCTTTGAGGGACTGAACAGAAAGAGAGCAGAGTCCCGCGGAAAGATTTGCTGCGTCCGGTGGGAATTCTGACGTGGAGGCCACATGCAAGGCAGGGAGAGACTGCAGCCAGGACCGCGGTTAAGGAGCTGTTCCTTCCTGAATTTGCAATATCGCTGTAACGGATGTCGAAATGGGGCCTGGCGCGCTGTTTTTTTTTTTTTTTTTTTAATTATTTAATATTAATTTGCTGGTTATGTAACACATTTTTCCGCTATCTTGGCTTCACCTACAGCGACACTGTAATTGCTTTATGTTTCATAAAAAATGAGGACTTTCACAGTGCGGTTTGATTTGTAAAATCGCGGCTATTCTAAGATAATGAAGACAATTACAGAGCGCTATTAATGCCTCTAACTTGACACCGGGTATCACGGGTAGGCATTACGGTACAAATTTAATCTGAAATAACATTCCTGCGGAAGGCGGTGGGGTCAGAGGCTGCGAGGAGCGACTTGGGAGAGCGGGAAAATTGATCGATAACAGGAGTACGCGTGTAGCGGGAGATTAAAAATCAAAAACGTGCTTTTGCGCTGCCGCTGTTTCCTAGGGCAGAATCGTCAAAGTCATATTTAGGCCTTGTTTGGCAATGCGGCTTGGTTTCTGACCCGGCGTTCGTCTCTGTAACAAAGTCACAAGGATGCGACCGTCATTTCACAGCAAATTGTTCCAGCCTCTGGGTTTTTTTTTTTTTCCCTCCCTCCCCCGTTTTAGCTACCTGTTTTGAAACATAAAAAAGTGCTTTAAAGGCACCACCGATCCTTCAAATTAATTCTCTCCAAATCTGTTAACCTTTAAAGATTTATTTATTTATTGCCCCGCCGCTTGTTTTACGCAGTCAAATATTTACAATGAAAGCATTTTTATGAACTCATCGATACGTTTCGTTCGCAAGTCCGTTTAACCCTTTCGCTGACTGACGCCTTTATTTAAACCTACCCATACCTTCCTTTTAAGCCCAACTACTACTGCACCTTCTAAAGAATCAAAGAATTTGTCACATGCATGGTTACCAAGTATTCCATGTAGTAAAATGTTCCCTGATCAGACATAAGACTGTGTGTGGTTTCATTTCACGAGTAAACAACCAAATATCAAGCAAACAACAAATAGCTAGATAGATAAATAAATAAAAACCTTCAAGTGACAGTGATAGTGAGGGGAGAGTTCAATGTATACTGTAGACTCTGGTTGGCAAGGATTGTGACGGCCCGTGGATAGAAGCTCCGGCCATAATGCTTCTGAAACGTTTGCCTGGTTTCAGCAGGTAAAACCGATTGTTGCTGCGATGAGACGAGTCTCCGATGATCCTAGTCGCTGTGGTCCTGCATCTCCTGGCGTACTACCCACATCTACCAACACTTCCTTTGCTATTGTGCGCCCGCTAGCAGAATGCGGTGCGCGCCGTTGGAATAACATTTCAATAAGACGGCATTGCTCGCCGCGCCCGACACCTACGCCGATTTTTCTGAAAAAGACCAAGCTACGCTTTGCAGCCATGAGCCCGACTTCAAAGAGACTCTGTTTCAATTAAGCTTCCGTGTCTTCATTTTCCAGAATCAATCAAGTTCTCATTACGCGGAGCCACAAAGCAGCAGCAGGCAATGAGCCTCCTGCAAATGGCTGCCCGATCCAGTGGAAATGCTCTGCTGTGATTTATTTATTTATTTCCTCCCACAAGAAAAGTAGGAATAATGCATAGTATCTGTAGGAACGGGCCTCCCCCTCATTCTCTCCCCTCAGAAATATGTTTGGGTTTGAAAGGATTTCGATGGGAAGTGTCTGTCTCCAGTAGTTAACCAGGACTGTCGTGGGCCGATTTTTACTGCTGTTCAACATTTCTGTCTCGGTGAAAGAGCGTCGGCTGCTCTCTGCCAAACCTGTCAGTGAGAGAACGTTTCAGACACAATTTTATGTGAGCGGGATGCGGTATCTGTCAGCTGCGTCTTCCCTCTCGCCTGCCCATCTCCGCACTGCTCTCTCAGCCATGCATCCATCACTGTTTTCCAGCCACCTTTTTTGATGCTGCTTTCTTTGGTGTGCACGCGGGAGTTTTTTTTTTTTTTTTTTTTTTGCAGCCGGTAATGTGGGAATACTGCCGTGATGGGGAGGAAAATGGAAACCAAAGGTCACCCGAATACATTGGGCAAAAACGCTGACAACTGTTGACAAATTATACGTGTGATTTTTGCTGCGGCCGGGCTATAGCTTTGCAGTGGTGGGTAAAAGTTTTGTGATGCGCTAATGGCAATTTCAGCCCCGCGTGCAAAGCATCTGCAACTGCAGCAGGGATGGCATCGTGTCCATGGAGGCATTGCCAAGCCATGTTTGGACGACGCACCCTGGACTTAAGGCTTCAAGATCCAGGAGCAACCAGCTGGACACTCGAGCAGATCGGGCTTAGTCGAATATTTACGTAAATGCAAAAATAAATATATTTAACGATTAATAAAAATTGTGCATCGATGCCATTCTTTTGCAGAGCTGTAATGTAATTTTAAATATACAATTTTAAAATGTGCACTAAACATATATTTTCAAACTTTTTTCAAAATAGAGATTTGATGTTGATATGAACTGAATACTCAAGCAAATGGAACCTAGACAAATAGGCAAAAGTAGACATGAACGAATAAATAAATATAGTGTATTGATGACATCTTTTTTGCAGGGCTACAACATAATCTTAAACATATAATTTTGAAATGTTTGAAATGTGCACCAATGTATTTTTGAAAAATAGGCTTGGATACACCCCCCCCCCCCAGTATAGTATTATAGTATAGATTTGAAGTTGATGCTGATATTGATGTTTGATATGAGCTGAATACTCAAGCAGATGGAACTTAGATGACTATTTAGGCAAACAGAAAAACGAACAGATAAATGAATAAATAAATAGCTGAAAATCATGTTTAGATGCAAATGGCACCCTTTTTTGTAGAGCTATACTATAATGTACATAGCGTTAAACAAATAATTTTGAAATATATCGATTGTACACTATTTTTTCAAAGTATAGATTTGCTGTTTGAAATGAGATCTTCTGTCTATTTCCTATGTTAGACATGATCAGGTCCCCCAATTTGCTTTGGGATACAATACAGGGATTATTTAAAATTCAGATATTACTTATTTATTAGTTTTCAGCATAGAAAGAAATATAATCGGCCAGCTAACAGCAAACATAATGGCCTCGCATTGACACGTGCGCCTGAATGATCTGTTTGAATATCGCTGTCAAAAGTATTACCTGAAATTAACTGGGAATACAAGAGGAGCCAGGCCCATAATCGGGATAGAAACAGTCCCGTTGCAGAATACAAATGCAGAATTTCTGAGAGGAGCGCAATGATCTCCAAAGATCGGGGATCCGGCGGGATTGAAGAAAATAATTAAAAACGGAATATGAGCTAATGGAGACGCGCGCAGCTTAAACAAACTAGAGACTGGGTAGCCGTGCTTTTAAACTCCGTTCCAAAAGCGTAATGAGGGTGGCTGTCAGGATGGGGAATTGCGCGTAACGTGTTGGCGCAGATGGGACCGCGCGGGCTTTCTGTTCCGGTGTTAAGACAAAACAAGCAGCCGAAAAGCACCCAGATTTCCCAGCGCTCACATGAAAATTGTCGAAAATAACATTGACTGTGTCGCTGTAATGTGATTCCATCTCGAAATATTTCTTTCTCTCGCTGCTGCGGTGGGTCGGCGACCTTTCCACTTTAAATATAAGTTGTATTCTTTCCAGCTGCATGCTAACTACGTATTGATCGTAAAGATTTTCCCTGCATGCCAGGCAACATTTTCCTTCTGTTCACTCTGTCTTTATGACATATTAATAAACATGATATTTACAATGGTTACCAACACAGGTCACCATATCCTTGTTATGGCGGCTCCACTGTCTTCACGTTTTTGATAGCCGATCCCGACACGATTTTGCATCCCCGATGATTTCGGACCGGGAAATTACGGGAACGAACCCAGACGGATCCTTTATTGGGTCCCGGAGATATTTACGGAAAAATATCATTTCAGCATATCGATTTGACTTTTCCACCAGGGAAACCAGCAGCCCGATGCCAACGTGTAAAATGAGATGGAAAACACGCATGCGATAAATGAGTGAAGGCCACAAGAATCTTTTCTTCAGAGTTTCTCTTCAAATTACAGGCCACTTCCTTTCATTCCTCAAGATCAATGTGGGTCACTCAACTTTCCTGATGCATGCAAAAAAAAAAAAAAAAAAGGCGGTGGGGGTGGGGGGGTGCCTGTATCTTTTAAAACGTCAGTATGGACGCAGTCCTCCGTGTTAGGATCCGTCAAGTACTTGTAAATGGTGGCCCATTACCCTGCTAACGCTAAGTCCATTTTTACTTAGAACAAAAAGGACATAATAGTGGCTCGTGTAGGATCTGTGGGTTTTTTTTCACCCCAAGATTCGGCTATGTTCGGTCGTGGAAGTAACTATTAGATAATTCCCGTTGCCATACTTTCCTGTCAAGCTAGTACGAATGGAAAAGTCAAGTGCTGTATATGTCTGAATGTCATTCCCCAGGGCCATAGCTGTTAACATCTGCGGTTGCAAAGCTCCGTGTTGGCGGTCTTTCTCAAACTATTGTGCGCGGCCTCGGGGGGATCGCCCTGGGGGACTTTCACCCATTCATTCCTTCCATAGATCTGCCCACAAGCTGGGAGCTTGAAGGGCATTTTAAAATAGAGCCATGGGCAGAGCGCAACAAATGTCAGAAATCAGGGAAATACTCCTGAAATGGAAACATAGTCAAGGCTGCGGTTCATTTATTATTGTCTCAGCGGTCTTAGCAATCGGAAAATCTTAAACATTTGCGGGATTTGATGTCGATGACAGGATGCCCTTTGTATTCCTCATTTAACGTTAATGAAAGCAGGCCTTTTTTCCCCCCTCATTTCAAACCTAATTTCACGGTCACTACTTTGTGAACCGGCCAAAATATAGCTTTAAGGTAACATCTAAAGACGCAACGCTTACAGTTTAGCAAGATTGTTTTTTTTTTTAAACGTTTCATTTGCGGCATTAAAGTTTAAATCACTACTGAACCGGAAGTGGAGCGACTATAGTGTCCTTTAGCGCCGTACTCTTCCACTTGGGTGTCCGTGTGGTAGATGAATAGCTGTGGCCTGGGATTATTTTCGTAGCTAACCGGCAGGTCCTCTAGGAATCTGCCATCCGCGGTGCAACTTCCACGCGGCCTGAACTTACCTCCTGCTGAGACACATTTGTATTCCAACCGATAAGATTAAATTCAATCAGCGACATACAGGCCTGGAAGAACACGGTTTAAATCCACACAATACTTTCTCTTCGGGGGGAAGGTTTCTTTTAAAACTTTTTTGTTTGTTTTAAATCTTTTTAAAGCTTTTTTTTTTTTTTTTTTTTTTTAAATCTTTTGGACTTTCTGGGTTTCTGGACACTCCAGTTAAGAAGCCTACCTAGATGTATTCCTGCCATAAACCACATTTCGCCACCTCAGATTTAATTTCTAATTTATAGGTCATGCAGAAAATTAATATCGGAGATAACATGCGCAGTCTTCGGTGTCCACTTTGCTAACATTTAACAAAATAAAATAAATGCATTATTAATAATAATAATAATAATAATAATAATAATAATAATAATAATAATAATAATGTCTACTTCAACGCAGCTGGCTGTTAATGTTTGTAATTAAAAGTTAAGCACTTTGCCTTTAGCTTGCACAAACCCGCAAGTTTGCCGTCGCATTAAATCCATAAAGAAAGCCATGACTGAGTGTAATCTGACGCCCGCTGTTATTTAAAGATGGTGATTACTTGTAGTTGTTCAACGGGGAAAATGAGAGTGGAAACACTGCACACTTATCAGTAGTTATAGTCCTCGGTGAACAATCTTCTTCTTATTAAAACATAATCGGCATCTTGATAACATTTAAAAATGGAGATCAAAAAACTTCTTCTGAGACGTCGGTAGTTTGGACGCTCTAGTCTGTCCTACCTTCTGCATAGCAATGAATCGCTGCGTTCAAGCGGTGACGAAAGTTTGGCCCAGAGGGAAATGCGTCCGCGCAATAGTTTTGCTGCTTTCGTCCTTGCCCTCGCCCACCGATTCGTCTTCACCGCCCGAGATCATTCGTGGGCCGAGCAGAACGCGCGAATGCTTCTCAAACGTAACTGCCCGGGCATGCGGCTCCTCGCTCGCCAGAGCTGTCAGAGTTCCATGTTCGGTGCTGAACGGAGGAACCGGTCGCATCCCAGGCGGTGCCGCCGGATCTGTTGCCAGGTTTAGTGGCAGTTTGGACCTCCTTGGTGACATTCTTCCAGGCGCCAGCAGAAAAACAAATGTTAGCAGCTTCCTCTTGCGGTCGCGTTGACTCGGAGCCTCGGTGACAGTTTTCCACCTTGTCTTCGCTTGTCTCCACGACGCTGCTCAGGTTCCCTCTTCCGCCTGCTGGTTTTGGAGTTCTGCCTGCAAAAGTAATGGACGCGAGCGGTGTTGGCACGACGAACCGATCCGCACAATGCGCTTCGATTTTGGTCAAGAACAGTAGGTGCTCGTATTATACTCCTTTTTGTACTTGATAATCGCACAAAGGTTGACTAAATATCATTCGGCGGTGGTCGACAATGACCCCCCCGAAGCTCTGAAAGCGATAAACGCGCCAGGTTTTGTTTGCATGTAATTTAGCGAACAACACGTTCGCGTTTGCGTTCTTCTGTTTCAGCTCATTGTTACGACTCGTATAAAACCCTTCATTCAAGTTAAGCCAGGAACGAAAGCCGCGTGTCCGTCCTTCCAGGCTCTTTCTCCATCTTGCACCTTCAGCCACTGAGCCACAACAGGTTTGGCAAGCATGCAGCCGGAGCGACGAATGCCGTACAAACACATTAAGTTCTCCCCTGCGTTTACTGCTGGTAGGTGATAAAGGGATGCTGCTCCCTCCTGAATTCTGCAGCAGATGAATGCCAAATAACACCTGAAGTGAAATGAATCCAACTTCCTCTTCATGCTCAGTCTTCACTCCTTTCACATAATTTAAAGTAAGTTGGGAACTCTTAGGTTTGAGTACGGTGCCTTAGTTTGCCCACAACCTGTTGCACTTATTTATAGAATAAATTCACTTTTTTGCTCTTCGAAATGCTTTACAATAATCTGTTGCTGACATTTCCTGAGAAACTTTCATCTCCCAGTGCCGTTGTTACCACAGTACAAGGTGCGGCGGTTAAGAACCATCAGTTACGTCCATGTAAATAATTTATCGACTTTTTACTGTAGCAACATGGTAAAATGAGGAGAATGTGAAACAATGCAGCGGCCTTTCCTGGTGAGTTGAATGTGTTGACTTTTTAGTTTAGCCATTTAGTGTTTTGTCTGTGTGCTTGGTGCCTTGTTCCAGTTCGGCATGGCCTGGCAGCTTGCGATCTGATCTGAGCGAAGGCCCAGCGCATCGAATACGTGAATATTCTGCGTTTCGGCGGACCAGAAGCCTTAAAGTGACTCTGCCGAGAATGTTTACAGGGCTTATAATACTTTATGGACTGTTTTAAATCAGCGTGGATTTAGCATAGCGGGTTTATTAAATTAGAACTGCATTAACTTTATTGTGATGTGTAGCAAAGCAATGAAAGACATGCAAGAGCCAAAAGTCCAAAATCGTTTGTTGTTGTACGGCCTCATGCCACAGGTGTAGAAGGAGAACACAGTGAAGCACCTCTGGTCCATGGTACACTTAATGGGGGGGGGGGGGGGGAGTAAATGCAGATAAAGAAAAAGAGGAGCATTATCTAATGAGAATGAAGAATATAAAAATAAATAAATAAATAAATAAAAATGTAGATTAATATACATGTAAAATGTATAAATCGATTGGCTATTTCTGGGCCCCAACTTTTTAGAATCGGCTTAGTCTGCGACTGTGATGGCAGTTGAAGCACCTAATGAATTGACTTGCTGCTGCTCGGTGGTCCCTTATTGAAACCCATCAGTCCTCTGTTTTGGCTGTAGTGTCGGGTAATGATCTCCGTGTCTCTCAGAACTGCTGAATCCCATTCAGGGCTCCAAACAGACTGAAAAAAGCATTCATTTCAGAGCCACTTCTCTCCTGATGGAACAGCCTCATAATTTTGCACCACTTCAACTGCCACGGTCGCAGTTTTATTTCCTTTCAGACTCGGTTTGATAGGCAGGCACTCCTAAAATATGCACCATCGAAAAAATGCTTGCATTGGACTTGCTTCCCTTCAACGGTCATGTCTACATCTGAAGCTTGGTGCCTGTCGTGAAATGCACTTTCCTTTACTCTGAGTTGCATGTCATTCTAGACAAAAGTATCTGTTGAATGAATAAATGCAAATGACTCCCACCAAACTTCTCCATGCTGAGGTTGTACAAAACTCAAAGTCCTTTCCCCCTTCGACCCTGCATTTCAAGCCCAAACCGTGCAGGAAGTTGCTGGTCGAATTTGTCATCTACCAGTCGAGAGCAAAGCAGAGCGGTTACATTTTTAGACCCGATGTGCAATCTAAAAAGGAGTGTTTGGCTGACAACAGGAAGTCCTCAGTTCTGTTCGCTGCTGGGTAACCGTCACTAAGGGGGCCACAATGGACTCGAAGGAGAGTCCCGGGGGTAGAAACTGATGAGTTCCGAGATGATGGCGTGTTAAGTGGCCTGTCAACAAAGTTGTCTGTCAGGGCAGATGAATTTGTTACTTGGTTGGCCAGAACCAAGGTGTTAGATTTGATTTTGGCTACAACTGGCAGGCAGTGTTTCTGCAGGGGCCATGGCGGACAAGACAAGGAACTGCACTACTAAAGCCGGATGCTGACAGCGGAGTAGATCAGGACTGCATCGCAGTGGTTTGAGGAGAAGTCATCGCAGCATGCGTATACCCAGTGGAAATACCAGTTTTTGACTGTAATGTGAAAAGTAAAAAAGAAATATTGTCGCAGCAGATGGATGAGCGATTCAGGCACAGCGTTGGAACGGGTAAGGTGGCCACATTGGTCAGAAGATAACACCTAGGTTCTAAACTAAGGTTAAAAGCAGCACCGATGGTTGTAAAGGAGCGCATAGACTCGGTGGTCTTGCACAGTGGAGACCTCAAAGGGTAAAATCTGTGATGTGATCATTT
This sequence comes from Heterotis niloticus, assembly GCA_018136845.1. Classification (NCBI taxonomy): domain Eukaryota; kingdom Metazoa; phylum Chordata; class Actinopteri; order Osteoglossiformes; family Osteoglossidae; genus Heterotis; species Heterotis niloticus. The sequence goes on from CM030898.1 coordinate 29,072,676, forward strand.
TTAACAGCAAATGCTTTGGATGTAAATATTATAATAATAAAATACAGAGTTGCACGGTGTAGTTTGCAAAGAAAGTACCGGAGGTCAAGGGCTTGTGCATGTCTACATGGTCCAAGGAGTTATTTTTCTGAAGAAATCTTTTGTGACCAGTTGAAGCAGAATCTGGACAAGGAAATGTTGATAATTTCCAGGATGAACAGAACGTTACTGGGAGTGGTGGTGTTAGTGGGAATTATGGAAGAAATAGGGCCAGCGAGGCGCGTTCTCTCGCAGAGGTGGCTTTACAGCTGAAGAGTAATATCTGAAACGAATGAAAGAATTGAGAGAATGATTGCCATGTAGGACATTGCTGGCAACAAGTGGTGCTAGAATACTGAGAACCAAGGGAAGCTAAGATTACTCTCTTTTTTTTAAGAAAGCAACAAAGTCAAGCAAAGAGGAAACTAGCCAGGGGGTGGACAAATGAGTCAGGATGTGGATGGAGGACAGATTAGGGGATGGCAGGGTGGAGGGGAACAAAATGGAGGGTGACAGGCTGACAGGCGAGACAGAGTGTGCACAATATGTCCCAGGGTAAAGGAAGGGGGGCAAATTGGAGGGTGGTGGTGAGAGAGGGATGGAGGTTGGAGACCACAGACTGGACTAGTGTCACAACCTCAGGCTTGCATGAAGCACAGTTCCTTGTAGAATCTGGCTGGTGGTCAGCCTTTTGTGCAGTGGTGACTGAGTCAAAGGAGCACGACTGTAGGCTGGAACTGGCATACTGGTGGGCATCACCGAGCAGGAGAAAGGCTGTGCTGTTTTTGAGCTTCTTTAGAAAACTGAGCTTATTTCTTATTTAAGCTTATTTTGTGGGTTAACCGATTGGAGGCTTGAACACAGCTTGACAACTTGAGCAGCCTGAATTGCCAGTAGTGGTTTGCATTGGAGTTACTGCTATTATGACAAATCTAAAACACGCTGCAGGGCCAAAAGTATGTGCACACCTGAGGGTCACACTCATATGTGCCTGGTGAACCTCCCTTTATAAACCCATCGGCATTCCATATGGAGTCGTTCTCTTTTTACTGCTGTAACGCTCTTCTGGGAAGGCTTTCCACCGGATTTTGGGAATTTGTGCCCATTTGGCCACGAGCATCAGTGAGGTCGGGTGAGAAGTTCTGGCTTGCGGTCAGCGCTCCGGTTCATTCCAAAGGTGTTCGGTGGGGTCAGGTCTCTGCGCAACCACTCAAGTTCTTCCATGCCAACCTAGGCAAACCACGTGCTTATGGAGCTCGCTTTATGTACGGAGGAGCGCGGTCATGCTGGAGCAGGAAAGGAGCTTCCTCAAACTGTGGAAACCCACAGTCGTATAGAACGTGTTTGCTTTAGCATTACCCTTGACTGAACCTAAGGGGTCACGCTCAAAGCTCGATTTCACCCCCACTGGTTGTGAGTGGATGGGACAACAGTCTATTGCTGTTGACATGGAAAGCTGCTTAGGATTGCCTGGTGATGCAGAAGAGGTGGAATTTTGCTAGAAAATAAAAGCACTTCCTGGGTGAAGCTAGAGAGGACTATCCTGCCTTGAGAAGACGTTTGCCTTTTGCACTTTGCCCTACATTTTTACTTTTGTTCTTTTGTTTTTGTTGCTGCTTGTGTATTGTTTATTTGTTTTGTAGCTAGTATATAGCAGCGTAGTTAACAGTCAGCAGCAGGTTTCGCACTCATTGCCCTCAAGTTGGCTGCTCTTGTGATGTAAATGGTTAGGTTTGTCAGTTCTGGGTTTCTGTAGTCACTGTTAACACAGATGCACTTGTTAGGTAGGTGTAACAGTTACCTTGTCAGTTCTTTTACGGATAACTAAGTACAGTTACACCATGGGGTTTTAAAGGCGTGCATGTGTTTGTGTGTGTTGTAAGCTTTATACCACATTTTGAACAAAAATGGGTTTCTTTAGAGCGTTTCCTGCTCATGCAAACTTTATTCCACTCTGCAGAACCTGCAAAACACACATTTCACCATCGTGACAGTTGCCGTTTGTCATTTTGCCCTAATATGATTTCATGTGCAAAATCACGATTTGATTTGGGATTTGGAAGTGTCTTTACATGCTCATGTTTGGGGAAATGTATTGTAGGTGTTACAAAAACCTGAAGCAGATGAAATTTTGTTTTCCCTTAATAACAGACATAAACATAAATCTGATTTTTTTTTTTTTTTTTTTAAGTCGCTGAAAGTCCCATCTTTACACGCTATTAAATCACAGTGTTTGGCTTTGGTTTGTCACCCGTGTTGAATTGCGTGATGCTGCTGTCTCCTCTGCGAGTGGCTTTAAAATGTTTAAACTTGTAAGCAGCTGGCGTTTCGCCTTGTATTAAAATGGGCGTAATGCGTTCTCCATATATTTCGTATTTGTTTTAATCGGAAAAAACCCGGTAAGGGATTCAGTGGAGCAAGTTATCTAGCAGTGCTCTTGTACACACCCTGTCTGGAGGCATCACACAACTGCATGCAGCAGAAACACTCTGCTGCTAGTTGGCCCTTTCAACCAGCACTTGAAAACAGAATCTAATAGGAGATCAAATGTTGCAGAGGCAGGATGCATCGCACCACAGTTTCATCCGCCATCCATCAGCTGAATGCTATCTCGCCACTTTTAAAAATGAATTGTAAAATGACTGCTGCCAAACACACAGCCTAGACTGTCATACTGATTTCTTGGGTTTAGGTCCTTCCCTCTTATTCCAGCATGGATGTGATCTGTTTTCAACATTGCGAAAGCCGCTATTGTGCCTGAACGCTGAACGAATGTACGCCATAAATCCTAGTTTATTCTGTAAGGGTCAGCTCTGCTTTACCTTTTTAAATTTTTTTTTTTATTATTTTTTTTATTGTGCAATTTTAAAAGCTATTTGCAAGTGACTTTCGGCATTGCATCATGGGTGAGCTGAAAATGCACTTTGGGAATAATTTGTTTTCCTTCAAACTTCACACCCTTCTCCCACTGAACCACTGATCTCTTCCAAGCACAGACTGCGCTGCTGTCTGCTGTTTCCAACTTCATAGTTTGCCCCCCCAAATGTTTTCAGTCTTAAAGCGTTTCTGTTAAAAAGAAAAAATCTGCAGTTTGTTAATAGAAAAGAAAAAAAAAAAGTATCTACGGTGTTGCTAACATTTTGTCGGGTCTGCGTATGCAGTTATAATGCAAATGCGGTCCTGACATTGACCAGCGACGTCGTCGTGCTGCCAAAAATGACAAAGAGCAGCTATTGCCCTGCAATGTAGTTCATGACTTGAGGATTATTTACAAGTTGCGTGGGAAAAGCTGCGGTAACACCTTTGCGCACGCTGCACGAACAGCAGTACTTCTGTTTTTATTATCATTATTCTTATTGCATTGTTTCCATGTCCGCGTCACAGTTACTTAGGGTCGTGAAATGGTGCGTTCAGCTCTTATAATTCAGCAGTTAATACAGAAATGGTAAAAACAATGTACTTATCCCACGGGTGGTGCGGGGAGCAGAGCTGCTGCCTCACGGTACCGGGCTGTTTGGGTCTTCAGCTCAGTCTCCGTGTTGAGCTGCGTTCTCTCCGTGTCTGTGCGGGTTTATGCTCACAGTCCAAAGACGTGATTCGGGGAGTTTGGTCAGTATCAAACGCCCGCTGTGGCTATGACGGTTTGGCCACCCCGTGAAGGCCTGGCGTCCCATACCTTAGTGCTGTCTGATTCCAGGATAAAGTGTGTAAAGATAACGGATGGAATATATTTACCCCAGCACATATTCATATCTTAATTCAATACGTACCTGCACACCGACAAAGCAGTTTGACTCGGATGTGAGCAGCATAATAGCCCTTGTTATCGCGTCACTAAGCCTCCAGAATCCCTCCTAGGTTTCCAGAGGTAAAGCTGTAGTTATGAAACAGAGGTGGGACTCGGTGTAACACATGCATTTCCAATCTGGATAAATGAAAGCGGCCCCCAGCGAGCCGCATCCCACACAAACTCCCTCATCTTGCCGTTGCTCAGGGTTACACCAGCACGCTCACCCCGCGCCGACCTTGCTAATAGACGCAAAGCCCCGAGGATCCCAGGCTCAGAAACAGTAGCGCGTCACATCCGTCCTCATAAAACGGTGATAATCTGAAGGGCAAGAGCGAGATCCCTTCTGACCGCTGATCCCGTGTCTCTCGCAGGGCCGCGCATTAATCCACTTCACTCGGGTATCGCTGTCTGACAACTCAAGGCACCGCACTCTTGAACCGCGAGCAAGAAGCCAGTCGTCCGGGCCAGCGTTTGCCGACTTTCAGACGGTTCGCATCTGCCTGAATTCTCTGTGGTTGTGTTGGCGATGAAACAAGAGTCCTCTTTGTGGTAGAGCGCTGGCAAACCCTTCTTTGATACTTGGGACAGGAGCAGCTGATTTTACTGAAATCCGCTCCTGCGGAGAACTGAGGGCCGAGGACAGCTTCACGGGCGGCATTAGCGAAGCGGCTTTGATAGTTATTTTTCTCGCCGCGATGGAAATGATTCAAGGGCGCACGATAGTTAAAGTGCGTCTTTGCAAGAGAGTTTTTGCTTGAGGACCGTGTCACTTCTGCGGAACGTCGTGTCAATGCCATGGCTATCGAGTCCGGTCTTTTGTCGCCGTCTCGGATCTTCATCAGGGACTCGCAGGCCCTTTCAAAGGAAGCGCGGATGCTCTGATCAGAGTCGAAGGAGAAGCAGCAGGCCTCCGTGAGCTGATGCTTCTAAAGTCAGATCTAAGATGCATCTGGCAGGAAGAGCATTGTCGTCGCTTTCAAGTGGGAAGATTCGTTGTGATCTTGAAATCCCACTTAAAGTCAATACCGAACACGAAACACATATTAAAGCTTTTGTGATTTTCACTTCATTGTAAGCAGATGAGGATCATGATGCTCAAAAGGAAAAAGTGGAGGGAAGCAGACCAAGGTTTTACCTTTGTGCACTGATAATTATTCATATACATTTTTTTTTTTTTTTACATGGCAAAAATGGACTGTTTTGACATTGCCAAACAATGGCTCATTTGGGTCTTCATAAAGCATTCGGAAGTCTTCATTCACCGCGCTAAGCTGTATTCTAACCTTGTCAGGCACTTTGCTTCAAAGCCGAATTCATTCTAATGCGTTAATAATCTCTGAAATATCGGGGGGGAAATGGTTGGCGAGCACAATATTGCTTTCTTTTTCAAGGCAGAAATGTTTACGCCTATTCGGTTGGCACTGAACGGGAACGCCTGCGTAGCTGAAATTGTTCCATGACCCCTGCATGCAAATGTAAAAAAGGTCACAGCTATTAAAGTCTTGTAAACTGTTTCAGGGTTTAGTAAATCTGTCGATGCTAAGGAAGACTTGCGGAAGATAAGTGAAATAGAAAATGAATGTCTTGCTTCTTGAGAGGCCGTGCCACGGTACGCAGGCACATCCATCAAGGTGGCGAAGGCAACGGGACCAATCGCGCGGCCCAAGGAAAAAAGAAGATGTCCCACGAATTTAGCTAAACCTGCGTTGGCGCTAAGGGACGGGCATTTCGTTCCTCGGGAGGTCTTCGCCGCGATGAAACGTTCAGCAAAACCCGCGGCGTCGCCGGTAGTTGCGCGAGAGGCGCCGCGGCAGCGTTTCACTTCCGCGGCTCGGACCGTCGCTGTCATCGCTGTCACGCCGAGACAAGAAAAGGAAAGTTTGTCTGCTGCGCGGTCTTGCACCGTCTGCTGCTTTCTCAAATTTGTGTGTGTGTGTGTGTGCATATTTTGTGGGCTTGTGTGAGGCAGTGAAGGAGCACTTGAAGGTGAGATCGCAAAATATATGAATACATTCCTGTGTATCAAACAGAGGTATTTGCCTTGGAAGGGGAAACCGAAAGACTTTGTAGGCTGCTCACTTGGCCCACAAATTTAGCTATCACATGGTTGGCCACGTGCCTGTGAGAAGTGAAAGATGTTTCCTTTCTCCAGAGCTGGATGTGGAGGGTTTCTTGGTGTAGGTCCTGGCAGCTCCACTAATGTAAGAACAGTCTGGCAGGACACACAAGGGGGCTGCGCACATGTCTGGGGCCTGGGGCCTCGGGCCTCTGTGTGTTGCGACCTCCCCGCAAGTGCTCTCCGTTACAAGGCTTGTCAACAACATGACTAACTGTACCAAGTCTTCGGGCCCTCGGCTGCGGGTTTCCCCCTCCTGCTGGAACGCCCCAGTTCTGCTGCCAGGGCTCTGCTGAGGAACATTTCCAGTTGCACCTCCTAAATTGTCCACAGATACCGATCCTGTCGCAGGGGAGTCCAGCGCAGGAATGTGCCGAGAAAAAGGAAAAAACGGTCCTTAGTTGCTCCTGAGAGCAAACCGGGAAAGAGGCTTGAGGATTGTGGTCAGCTTTGGCCTATAAATTTTTCAAAATTCACAATTTGTTTCCATTTCTGTGTTTTTTTTTTTTTCCTTTCGCCAGCGTACAAATGCAAGGGAGGTTCAGCGTCTTTTTGTAGCCGTGCCGTTCTCGCACGTTGCTGTGGGGACAGGCGGCACCGTTGTGGCCGGTAACGCGGAAGGTCGCCGGTTCGAGTCCCGGGAGGAGCGATGCGGTTGCTCCTTCCGTTAGCAACAACGATGCATACGTGTGTATTTGGGCTCTATTGTTTCTGTTAAAAAAAAAACAAGCAACCTTCAAAGTCATTTTCATTCATTATTCATTGTAAAACAGCTGGTAGGATTAAAATGTAATAAATTAAAATAAAATACAACACCGGGTATTTATTAACTGGAATGTGTCTGGCTTTTACAGCTCAGATGAATGTTAACACTTGTTTTCTAATTTTGCCAACCTTGAGGTAGCTGAGAAAACTAACAGCTGGACAGATCAAATGTTTTTCAGCATCTGAGGCAGAAATTATTGGAAAATTGTGAATTTATGCCACACTCGCGGTGCAACAATTGAGTCTGCTTTCTATTCAGTCGGCAAATAGGTTGCCTCATTTAATGAAGAGCTTTGCTGGAGTGACCACCGATGCACCCAGGAGCTCACCAGTATGCTTGCTGGGAACTTCTCTATTAGATAATGAATTGAATTAACAGGTCAAACACTGAGCGACAGTTGCCAGGAGGTCAAGGGAGGTTAGGTCCTTCCGGACTTAATCGCATTAAATTGTTAACAGTAGTTTCACGCCGTGAGAAAGGCTGACGGGGATCAGCTGCCTGTACAGTGTCAACTTTAGCCAAGGCCTCACTGGCAGGATGCAGAAGCCACCGTGAATGCCCAGGAACCCCAGAGGTTTACTTTACTCCCTTTCTTTGTAGCTTGGGAATTTTTTTTTTTGTTTGTTTGTTTTCCTCTCCTCGGCTGCAAATATCCATAACCTGTAGCTGAAGCGAGTTCTGCGTCAGTCTGGTGACAAAAGCAGTATATAAAATGATAAACTGAGCTAAACTAACTGCTGTATCGCTGCTCTTTCCCCCTCATTTTATACGACCGGTCAATATATGCATATCTGTACGCCAGTCCTTATACGTGGATATTAATTTGAAATACGAACGAAACGAAACCGTAGCGCTGACCGTTGAAATATTTCCGCGCAAGGAAAACCGTAACGCTTTAAACCAGTCTTCTCGCAATATCAGCAGCACCGTATTTACTAATAATATCGCTGGTGGTGATCATATTTAATGGCTTTTTCAGTCAACATTTTCTTCTTGCGTTCTTCCCCGTGTTCTCAATTATTGCTATTACTTCTGATCACCACACAATTGCATAAAGACAGGAAGACAATGGGTTCCTGATTCCGCAAATAGGTGGTAGTTATGGCGACTATCAACATCGCAAGCCTGGAGACGTGAAATGAGGGTCTGAACGTAATTCCTCGGAACACGCGAGGCCACGATGGCGATCCTCCATCTGCAAACATCCGACCGTCGCGTCACGCGATCTTTTCGTTCGGAAGATCCCGTCTCTCGGTTACCTTGGGAACGCCGAGCCGCAATCTCGCGGCGGAGGTACCATCTCCCGAGCTGCCCCTCGGGTGAGTCCACGCTGCTCACCTTCAGTTTCTGTCCTTTCGCCGCCGATCCTTTTGTGATCTAAGTCTTTTTTTTTTCCTTTTTCTCCTGCTTTGTAACAGATGTTTCTGTTTTGTGAAGATTATATAACTTAATCTCTGACAGCAGTTTATAAAAAAAAAAAAAAAAGCCATATGTTTGACTGGCTCGGTGATTTTGGAAACTAGGCCACGAAAAGAAACAGAAGCAGAAATTTTCAACTACAATTGCAAAAATCCTTGAAACTTTATTTAAATTAGAGAAGTTTGTAACATAAAGCTGGAATATACACTCGCTGGCCACTTTTACACATTTACGCCGTTCGTATACACAGCTCGCGCTGCACAGTTGCCCTACACGTGGCTGCGGTGATGATTCAGTATATACAGCATGTACACAAGATCTATAGATCCAGCTACTGTGTTACAGAGCATTAGAACAAACCAGATGCATGATTTACATGGCCTGGAATTCAGCTTGATCATTGGCACCAGCCACCCTTGCGGGATTTTTGCACATCGCAGTTCAAGAAACATGACGTTGTCCTTGCATTACTACAGTAGGCTGTTCTGTTCCACCTCTTAAGCCAAGAAAGCATCTTTATGAGCAGAATAAAAGTGCCATCAAAAATCTGCTGAAACAGCAAAGCTGACAAAAGGACGGTAGACCAAAAACTCTGCGGAAGCCGACCCAGCACCTTGTTGTGGAATCCATGCCGTTCTGGAAGGTCCCACCGAAGAGGTGTGTCTAATAAAGTGGCCGGTGTGCGTGCACCTGCTACGTTTCTCGTCGAGTGCATGTACTGCAAATGTAAAGAGGTGCATTATCAACTATGAATAAATGGAAAGACAGGCGAGACTGTACAGTCCTTCCCCAAGATGTTCCGTAAACACCACACACGCACGGAGGAAGGAAGCAAAGTCCTGATTTGAAGAAGAAAAAAAAAATAGCAATAATAAAGTAAATTTGTGATAGAAAAATCCCAGCTCCCTAAGCTAGTGCTGCAATATTTAGGCAGTCTAATACTATTAATAGCAGAAATATCACTTATTAAATCATGTTTAAATAGGTCATTAGGCAAATGGGCTTTGATCATTGCTTCATGTCAAGATGACAGAATACTTTAATTTCATGTTGAAGAGATCTTGAACCTTTTTCGGTACAAAAAAACCTTTTGTTCCAGCTAAATGCAACAAGAGCTTCGCAGAACTGGTACACGTGTAGCTCCAATGTGGCCTGTTATGCAAAAAGTAGGGGCAGCAAAAAAGGACGGACAGGACACGGACGGATTCTAGAAGCATCGCGCTTTAAAAGTAAAGAGCGAGCACCCCCAGCGATGAGGACCGCAAGGACTTTGCCGGCGAACGTTAGGACGTCTCGTAGGTGAGATCGTGTTCCCCGAGTGGAAGAGGGCCGCGGTGCAGATGTCGCCGCAACCTTCGAGCATCTCGGTGAGATCTGTCAACGGCGTTTAATGTTGCTGCCGTGCGGTCGCTTTATTAGGAGCACAAGCACATAAAGTTCCGGTTGGGTTTAGGTCGCGCTTTGCTTGTTCCAAGGATTCGTTTCAGACGCGACATAGGCCCAGCTGCCCGTGTCGCCCGTTTCCGGCTCTGAGGTCGAAGGCCAGCTTTTCCCGTTGGTTCAGAGTCTGCATATTTTGGCAAACCTGCTTATGCGTGTTTGTTTCACGTCTCATTCCAAACAAGTCGTCCTGCGCCGCAAATACAGGATTTGTGACTAATCGAGCGACATTGGGAATTGGAAAGGTGTCCAGCAAACGCACATAAATAACCCTGCATGCGGTAACATTTATGGGGGAGTTCAAATGCTTATCGTTGCTTGTTTTACGCGCAGTACGATTGTTGTTCTTGCAGTGGAATTCAATCACAGTCATGGAATGTTTATTTCAGGCCCTGCACTGTTACTTCCTGCTGGAATGGTGAGTTGGGGGAGGTGTGCCAAAGAAACCTATTATTTTCTTTTACTTGCCGAGAACCATCTTTTGTTCACGGATTTTTGTGCGTGTGCGCTTTTTGCACAGCGCTCGGATGTGGAGATTAAGGATAGCGATTGTTAAATTTTCGCTTTCTGTCGCAAAGACACAAGAAGCTACGGAAATGTGAAAATGAGCCCAAAGCATACCCGAAACATACTGCCGTTTTGCTATGATTTCAATAATTATGATGACCCCCCCCCCCGATAATTCCACCGTGTTTTTCCCGAGTAAAATTACGGGTTTACCCTGTTTTTTCCGAGTCCCGACTGCATTGTGTTCTGTTCCTTTTCAGCTTTTATCGTTTGTTGCCCAAATTACAAAGAACATACAGTGTTAATGCGACAACTTTCTTACCAAATTCTTACCATTTGAGTTCACTCCACGAAAGCGAGAATTTTATGCCGTAATATTTCTGAATTTGTCAGCAGACAAGGAAGGCTCACGGCATAAGAAGCACCCGTGTGTGAGAACCCTGATCCGGGTTGCGAATCTGTCATCGGTAGCTTGGGTCTGCGTCCAGGTGCCTGGGGATCCGGTCAGTTCCAAGTGCGGGGGGGGTAGCTTACGGAAAAGTCCAGAAAGCCCTGCCGTTCGTGCTCCCCACTCAAACGTGTTCTCCCAGAGATCATCGTCCGCTTTATTTTCAGTTGCGCTCACGTAAACCGCAAGCTCAGCTGAGCGCCCCTCTACACAGAAGCAGGCAGCATGACGGTTAAGGGCACAGATTTGCCTTTAATATTTCCATTTCGGTTCCCAGAAAGGAGTCCTGCTGTCATACCCTTGAGCGAGATACTTTAGCAGCGAGTTATTCCAGCAAAACATTCACGTATTTAGTTATATAAACTGCATGGGGAAAAGAGCTCAGAGTGTGTTTTCTGTTATTAAAGATGCTAAAAATAATCTACAATCAGGATCACAGTAGGACTGAAATGAAAGTCAGTCTGGCGAAAGTCGGAATTTGGGTGACCATTACTGCCTGGAGAGGTGACATTTTTTTCTTTCCCCTCTTCATGACCACACTTTCTAATAAGGCCCTTTGTAATCCATAGATAAGCTTGCACCTCTTAAAAGACTGTCCCTATTATTAAATCAGATCTGTGCCCTCTAGGTCATTCAGTTACAAGAGTGTGGACACCGCTACCAAGCTAAGCTTTTCTCACATCGACCACTGGGGCTTCAACTTGGGTTTAAATAACAGCGCACCTGCATGCGGGGTAGTGGAAAGCCGTTTTTGGTTGTGTTTTGTTTATGTGTTGGTACGGTGCGCAGCATGCGTTCTTGCTCCTCTGTGGGCCCTTTTTCGTAGTAAAGCCGCGTGGTGAAGGGCGGTAGTATTTTCCAGCTTTTTATTTTACACTTTATTCCCTGGCGCTGCTTATCGTGCTTGCTTATTCGCTTGTGGTTCACCTCGGCGTAATTCTGAATTCGGGGGTTAAAATGCCAAAAACTGTGTAGCGATTGCTAACATCAGCTTTAATGCTTAATATAAAATAAGGGTTTTGTCCTAACGTTTCAAGCTTTAATTGTTTCGCCAGTAGCAATTTCTTGTGGAGATGAAACGGTTTCTTATTCTTGCAGGCTACGCAACTTTGCTCGGTGCCAGCAATTCTGTCATGACAGCAGTCCATCCAAAAATGGTGTTTAAGTTTGTAAATGCAAAGTGTAAATAAATTCACTGTTAGATAATAACTGTCATACAGTCTGTTGAAAAATGAAACATTGCCACCAGTTTTCCCGCAGGCCTTTTGTGCCCAGCAAATCTATTTTTTTTATTTATTTTTTTTTAATTTTGAAGTCAAAGGACCTCCTTCGTCTGAATGGATCGTTCGTGAACAATAGCTTCATATTGCGAAGGTGTCCACTCCGGAGGGCTCCGGAAGCCAACAGAAGGACAAATATGTTTAATAATTTGACTGCTGGGGAAGTGACTGGGGGAACAGTAAATGCCATGGCTAAGTAAAAGGTTCTTGCACCTGCTTGCTTCCTGCTGCTCCCTTTTAATATGAAAAGGATGAAGGATAAACACAAGGGTATAAAGTACAGTAGCCATAAAATACAAATGTTCCAGAATAAAAGGGTTATTTATAATACGAGGTAGCTAAAAATACTGCTGAAAGACCTGACCTCCAAATTACTGACATAGGACTCGTGCACAGCTTTGCTTGAACTTGGATAAAGGAATGGCGAGGTTGCTTTGTCTTTGATAAACCTTTTTTTGTCTGTGGAGGTGCACAAGGATTCTATGAGATAAAAGCTTGACAGCTTAATAATTCTGGACAACTTGCACTGAGCAGCTGGTGTCATAAATTACAACTAGTAAAATGTTAATTTTTTTAAAAATTATTTTTGTCTTTTTTTTTAATTTTTTTTTTTACTCACACCGGGCATGGGCTATAATTATAAAGCATTTGGCAAAGCAAAACAGCCGAAGTTGCACGGAAGGATTTATGCCTCCACTCAGCGATATTAGAACCGTTTGCAATTATTCCAAACACATGACAGTCACACGAGCGAACAAAGGCAACGTAGCCGTTGTGGCTCAGTTTCTGTAGCCGGAATTTACACGTAGCGTTACATTTTGTCCTGCAAACCTTGAACCTGTAGCAAGCATTGATGATATATATATATATATATATATATATAAAATTTTTTTTTTTATTTATTTTTTTTTAAATCAAAGTAAGATTTGACCAAACAGAAATACTCATACAGTACGAGATGCTGACTGGCAGCAGCTGCCGTGCAACAACGCACCCATTGTCTTCTAAATGTATTCACGCCCTACAGTGCAGATTGTTCCCTTCTCCAGATGGCCTGTTTGTTTCTTGAGTTTTGCGCGTGTGCTATAATCTTGTAGTGGTGTCCAGCCAATATCCAGAGCTTTGATTCTACTCGTCTATGCGTTGCTGGGCCAAAGACTTGCATTGCCCAGCACCATTGCTCGCCCCAGCCACCGAATCCATCCTGCTCCTCAGCCCCACCCGGCCGTGTTCTGTTACACCTCACGACCCTCTTCCTGAACTCAGCGGCGAAGCCGTTCCAACCCGACGGTCACTGGAGATTAAAAGTCCCCGCACACCGGTCAGTACTATCTGCACGTATATCCCAAACTAAGACTTTTCACAAAGATAAGCTTCATTCGAGCAGACTTTGTACTCCTCTGGGTTACCACTTTCAGCCTTTTAGTTAAGAATTTATTTATTTTTGGTTGTTTTTCCTACATAATCTCAGCCTCCGCTTAAGTACATTTCCATGGATTCCAGATTCTAAATGTGCCCCACTGGAAAAGAAAATTATTTTCATTGGCCGAATACTTGGTCTTACTCCCCTGGTTAGCAGCTAGGGAGTGGTAAGAGTTCATAGGAGCAACGTGACTCAAGATGCGGCTGATTTATCTGTCACCAGAGGCTATTTGGATTTGTAAAACACGCGAGGATGCCAAGAGAATCTCGGTTATCAGCCATGTTGAGTGTGACGCTGCCGAGACTGTGGCAAAGCTGATTTATGTTTCATATTCATAATTCTTTTGTAATTAACTTCCTTCCACATTTATGATGAAGCGGTAGAAAATGAAAGGGTCTGAAAAACCGAGTCGGCAGATATTTAGGGCAGCTCATATGCGTTTCGATATGCACGTCCTTCAGAAGCATGGCTTGAAATGAATTGTTTATCGGGCGCATGAGCTCCGTTGTTGACTGCGCTCATCGCCGATGCGTTTGAAGTGGATGTTCTCCGCGCGGCCAAATTTGGGTTTTTTGCGCCTTCGAGGAGTTCGCCGCGTCTCGGTGCTTTGTCTAGTTCCGGTGACACCGTGGGCGGAACCGCAAGGCGTGCGTGGAGCCGCGAGACCCGCGGGCTCATCCGCTGGCCTTTTCGTGTTCTCGGGATTTGCTTTTTGCGGATGCGCTGCCATTCGTGTGCTCAGATCTTTAGCGAGCAACCGGAAAAGGAGAGCGAGAAGACTCATTTGCATGTGAAATATTGTCAGTTCGGTTAATATGTGGAAAATTGGCGTTTTTGCATTTAAATAGTTTTATTTGTTTTCGCAAAAGGTCATACATGTGGTTAGATGTTAGTGCAGTTGCTTCAAAATTCCAGGGCTGCATTCAGAGATTGAGCCTGATTTTATTACTGTCTGCATGGAGACTATTAGTTCTGTCTGTATCTGCAAGGGCATCCTCTTTTTTGGTGTATTCCTACATTCTAAACATAGGCTGTTGAGATAAATTAGATGTGCTGAGTAACTCTTTGTGGCCGAATTTGTGCATTTACATACGCACGCAGATGGACCGGCTTCTCTTCCTGCTGTGAGCCCGAGCCTGTGCTCTGGGCTTCCGGGGGCTTATTCGGCACCGGAGCTACAAAGATGAATGCTTAAGAGCCGGAGTTAAGCATGCACTTTCATGCACCGGTTGAAGGACGGCGTCTAAAATGGGTTGCTGTTTCGGTCTAGGCTGCAGTTGAATTTTTTTCAAATTCCCCTAGTATTTTGAGCACGGGGCCCTTGCTGCTTTGAACATTTGTTTAACAACAACCTTGTTATTTTGACAATAACCGACTGCGGTCTATCAGACCGAATGCCGTATCGGTCTTTAAATATTTACCGAACACTAAAGGTCTTGTTGTGTTGATCTGTAGAGAATACAGTGAAATCTCAACTTGCAAACTTTAAAGTAATGAACTTTTCACCATTACAAGCTCTTTTTTTGAGAAGTATTTACTATTTATGTTGTCATAAATAGAGTTAGCATACCTGTGCAGATCGTGCACCAAAGCTTTATCTAATTTTCTGACAGATATGGCGAATGACCGGGGTTTTTTTTTATTGCGTTTCCTTTTTGAACAACAAGCAAATACCCTTGCAGGGGACTCGGAACGTCCAGGGGCGTGCGGAAGGCATCCCGGCTCACTAGAGGGAGGCGCTGCCTGCCAACCTTGTCCCTACGAGCTGCTCGGTGGGTTGGGGTGGCGGGAGAGAGAGCAAGACAAACAGACCAACCACTGCCCCGTTCCCATCTGAAAAACCCCACTGCTACCCCACAAAGCTGTCAGGGTGCTCACCATTACATTGCATTTATTCATTTGGAGACGCTTGTCTCCGAAACACCATTTAGGTCCGTGTAAACACAAGTGTGGTTTCTCAACAGGGAGAACCAGATTATCTGTGCAGACACCCAGTTGTCAAAGTACATTCATCTAGACCGATACCACCATATGCAGCCATACAAGTAGCTGAATATTGAATTGATGATGAGCCCCTGGCCAACTTCGCGTCAAGTTCGACTAACAGATTTTTTGAAGAATGTATCTTTCGACCCCAAGTAAGTAAGAGGACCCAGTGAAGTGTAGCATTTAGAATAAATAGAAAATAAAAAAAGAGACTAATGTAAGCAGATTAGAAATCTGTGCCTCATTATTGACTTGATAAACTGCTTCATCATCGGAGTGCTTTATTTCTCAAGTTTAAATAAAGTAAACCAGCTGATGTGTGTTTGTAGCTGTCTGTCTTGTGTAAATCTATTTGTACTGCATCTATATTCCTTTTTCACCCAGTTTCCCCCCATGGGTGGAATCCTTGCTTCAGACTCAGGCCTCCGACCAGAGGCCTGGGAGTTCGAGGGTACGGTGCGGCATTTTTGCCGTTCCTAGGATCGTGCTCTTCTGAACCGAGACCGACGTTATCATTCCTCAGATGTGATGGAAGAATGGTTTTATATTTTTAGTGGAAATTATATGTAATGTGAAAGGCTATAAAGTGAAATTTGGTGCACAGGTGCATTATTTCATGCTGTACTTTCTAAAAGATGGAAACTTTTATCGGAATAATTTTTAATATGAGGTCTTTTGCCAATTTTTGCTCTGCATCGTGGAGTCAGAAACATTTGTTTTGTTACTCGTGAGTTGCGTCTCTCTTAATGTAGACACAAAGTAAAAAGTTGCTTTTCAGACACTTGGTTCAGTGCCCTTTCTCCAAGCACCTGCTTCACCTCGACCGGCGTCTTTGGTTCTTGTATCATCCCTCTCTGGATTTTCAGAAGCTTTGCCTTCCCCTTAATGCATATCACGCCTTGGCATACAGGCATTGTATCTTTTGTTTCTTATATAAAATGATAGCTGGCAGAGTAGCAAAGAAGAAAAAGCGAGGTCTAATGGATCAGGGAGCTGTGCTGAAGTTGCAGCTAGGGGCCTATCTGCACAGGTGTGGAGAACAAGTGGGTTTAAGGAAGCTGCCTGCGAGACTAATATAAGACAGGGTACGTACAAGGAAGGCGGAAGGATGGTTAATCCTCCCATAACAACAGTTCGGTGCAACAGACTGCAGGTGGACGTTTACACTGCATCAGCTTGATCCAAGCAGTTTTTATGCTGCCTAGCCCATCCAACCTGTACAGCAGGGAAAATGTTGCCTCTCCATCACACTCATTACGTTCCGATAGAGCAACACTGGAGCACATCCTCACCAGTTATACAAGAGCAATAGGTGAGGGCTACTTTCGCTGTGACACAACCAGGTGCTCAAGGCCCAAAGTGCTGCGGATTCTCTCGGTGTGGGGACAGAGCGTAATGTTTGCCGAGCGCCTGTTGACAAGACTGACAGTTCATAGCTGATGTAAGAAGGCATCTAAGCTTTCCAGCCACTGTCAAAAAGACACCTCTGAGGCCGGGAAACCTCTAAGCAAGTGAAGTTATCAGCAAGTTTGGGCTTACAGTGCCTTGGGAAGAATGGATGGAGGAGGTTAATGAAAGAAAAATGACAAAGTGCCTCCGAGTTGCGCCACCCCCAAAATTCTGGAGAGCAGGGTATGCGCCTATTGAAGTAAGGACTGCAGCGGCTATGCAGCGAGGTCACTGAATACTGGCTAAAGTATGCTGGGTATTACAGGAAGGCACAGGAGTTTCAAGACCTGGGATCAGGGTAGTGATACCAGGGCCTGATCAGCTCTGGTCAGGTCAACTGGATGAGGGTATAAGACTCAGAACAGCTACTGAGCACAGGTTATGTTACAAAATGTGTTCAGCAGCATCACCAGATGTGCTTTTTGAAACAGTCAACTATTTGTTATGTAACAGACAGTAGTGCTTTTTAACTTTGCTTTACTGTACTCATGAATATTTCCATAGGGGGCTGGGAGTAATACAAACAAACAAAAACAAGGTGCAGTACTTTTTCACGTGTTTGTCCTTTGTATATTTTACCGCGCTGGGTTATCTGGCTTCCTCCGTGCACGAACGATCGAGCGAATTCTGTCAACAGGGGTGATCTATTAATTTCAAACGAAAGTGCAGAAGTTTTAGCGAAGGACGAATGTTAAGGAATTGTTTAAGGGATAGCGCCTGACACCGAGAGGAGCCGATAATACACAGAAATAAGTCACTACAGTGCGCACTTTCTACGATAGAGCCGATAAATTTCTTGAGTGTAAATCATCCCAAGGTTTCACTCAACAGATAGAATAAAATGGTTTGGACAAATGGACAGCAAGATGCATAATGGTTTAAGGTATAGATTTCGAATCACAGAGCTACTTGTTCAAGTTCCAGTGGGGGCCCTTCAAGAGGAAAACTGTGCAAGATGTTTAACCTGAATGGCTTGTGAACAGGTTAGAAGTAACTTGGTAACTATTTTAATGATAATGCGTCTGAATGGTTAAATGAACTTCGCAGCCACAGCGTCGGTACATAACTCAGCGCTTGTCGCGCGATGCTATCCTCGGATGGAGAAATGGTGCAGGATAATATCACAGACCTTCAGGAACAGACTGCAATCCATCATTCGATATAGCAAATGAAAAATTGGAGCACTTTGTCTTTTGAGACTTTTTTTTTTTTTGGTAACCAAACAGGCACAAGTCTGAATTAAGTAATAAATAAATAAATAAATAAATAAATAAAGCTGGAGATCTGCAATGGACTGGCATCCCATCCAATGTAGCCTTGCTTGGGAGTAAATGGTTCACAGTCATGGATGGATGGATGGATGGACAGACAGATAAATGCTACAGATATAAAATTCTCCAGCAGCTGTTTTCTATACTTTTGATTTTATTCTGTAGGCTTGAACAGAAATTAAAAGGTAGAACAAAATCATAGTAGAACAAAATATGAAACTGTAGTTCTTTTAAAGTAAACTTTTTGTGTATGCTAAGAGGGATTTAAACAAAAAAAGCAGTAGGTGTTTCCATCTTCCAGCCAAAGCGCTCTATGCTTACAGATTTAAAACATGGACACAAATAGGCAATATTGTACAGTGCTGAGTGCTACAGCTCACTCTGGAAAAGCTTTGACAGGGCACAGTGCAGCCAGCTCCCTTCTGGGAAGGCATTCCTCAGCCCAGCCCTTAAAACAGTGTAACAGTGATCTATATATATATTAATTTTTCCCACATGATTCACTAAGAATAAAAAGCGATAAAAGTCTTTTTGATAGAAACTCAGTCCAAGAGAAGAGTAAAAACAGGGCTGAAATTGTAAAGTGTTATATTTTTCATTTTACCTTTTATTTTGTTAAATACTTTTTTGTTGGGATACTTATTGAGGCAATAAAACTGTCATTTTGGTTTTGAGGTCCTCAGACAAACTCTGAAATAAAGTGGCTGAGTGCTTTAAAAAAAGCCTCAAGAACTGAATCAAAAAACCCAATGACTTGCGGTGCTTTTCTTTCGAGATTCCGTTGAGTTGTGCAGTAATGATTGAAAGCCAAATGAATCAGTCAAAACAACACGGTAGAAAGGAACGCACAAAAAAGTTTTGTTCTCTGCACCCACGATGTCCAGGCAGTAGCTTTTGCTTCTTTGATTTATTTAAGTAGCTCTGCACTAAAGCCCCGTCTTTGTGGAGGGGCAAGATTGGCCATGCGTCTGGGTTTCTTCGGCTTGTGTGACCTTTTCACTTATCGAGGACTGATGGTGTTTTGTGAGGATGACAGAGAATGAAATGCCAAAGCATAATAAAATCAGTAGCAAAAAACCTCTAAAAGCAGTCAACCTGCAAAATGCTACCAATGCCGAGACGCATTAAATCAGTCACCTACATCACATGAGCCCACTATGAAAAAGGACATGGAATAGCTTGGTGCTAAACTGCAGAGAGAGCAACAGGTGAAGCTGACCTCTGAAAAGAAAAAAAGAAACTTTAAAATATATTCCTATATATACAAAATACAATATCAAGAGATGGAGGCTCAACCTCCTTCAGAGACTGGAGCAACACAGCAAGGTTAGAAACCAGTATATATTTTAATTGTAGGACTTTTGCTGATAAAAATGAGGAATAATGTTTTTAGCAACTGCAAAGTAATGCGTTTAATATTTATTCTGTAATCGTAAGGGAAAATGAAAGCTATTTCGGAACTGTTGTTAACTTATTGGACATTTCATGAGCCGTTTTTAGGGAGATCTGCAGAACTGTCAATGACAAAGCTGTTACCGGTGCCATCGGACACCAGCTGAGGACAAGTTTAAAATTTGTCCGATGCTTTACTTTTACTCATTACGATTATTGGTTGTTTGATATGATGAATCTTGCTTTGTGGCGCCACGACGTGCCTGAGCTCGGTGTTCGAATGTGGGCTGGCATCCGCCTCGGGATGTGCGTAGTCTTCCCTCTGTGTGCCGTCCCGTAGATATCACTGCTTTTACTCCTTAGGCTCTGTTATTGGTAATTACCACCATTTCTATGGCAAACCGCTTTTTCTTCTCCTAAAAAGCATTGCGCTGCCACGCTGAAATCTCTCTTGACTCGGACTTTATTTGCACAGTTAAAAGAAAGTGTTTTGAAAACCCGATAATGGCAGCAAATGTGCAGCAAAAGCAGCAGTTGGTTTTTTTTTTTTTGGAATCAATTCACGAAAAGTTTATAAAACACGTTTATAAAATGCATCATTTTCCTCAACGTGTATTTCTCTGCAAAAAGCGGTAGATTTCGTTATTTCCGGCTTTTTTTTTTTAATTTTATCTCATTTTTAAAATTCAACCAGCGTTTTGCAATGGAGCTGCCACTTTCTTTTCATGCTGTGTCAAGCAGACAGCATTCAGCTGTAGAAGATGCTGCCGCTTGGTCTGCTGTAGGGTCACCTTATTTCTGCACAAAAGCAAGCCACGATCCTGGACCACTTGAACCCCTTCTGAAAAGAAACACATTCCACAGCTGACTCAGGCTTCCTGAGGTCACGGAACAACCGGAATGTCAAGCCAAAGAAAACGGCGCACAAATCATTTTGAGAATTTCGGCTCCAGTGAAACGTGTGGCAACACGTGCGTGGCGCGTTCTAAAAAAACATCACCTAGCTTAGGTCAAGAAACAATGACTTTCGGATGCGCGTACAATTGTTTTTGCGATTATTGCAGGTAGCTCAAGAAAACAGCTATCCGGCAAATTCAAACGTCAGACCGTATAAATGCACGCAAAACCGACGCCGGGGCAGATGCACCAGCATACTTGAAACACAAATATTCTGTTTTTGCATATTTCCTTCCTTAAATTGCAGGGTATTTCATCCATTTTCGCGTCTGCGACAAAATGATGCGTCTCTTAGTTCATTCTTTGTCTAATTTTCTACTGGAGTAACCTGCTTGTTCGTGACAAGCCTTTTTTATCATCCTGGCAGCTATCGGTATTATTTGACGCAAAGATTTCCGCGGAACGCTTATAATAATTTTTGACAGGACCGCTTGCAAATAGAATCCAGCAGCTTGTGAGAAAGCGTACGAAATGCAGCAAAGTCCAGCGGGGATGAAAACTTGTTTGTTTCGTCGATCTGTAGCTTACCTGCGTTTAAAAATGGAAAACTTGCCTTGCATATTTACAGGCAGGCGAGGGGGGGGAAATGTAGAGATGAAACAAAAGTTCGATGAGAAGTCATTAATGTCGCTTTATAAAGTTATTTTATGAGGCCGATTTGTTTGGTAACAAATGGTTGTGTTATTCTCCCCTTTAAGCACAGAAGATGTTATTGATGGGCTGGCTGAGCATGCATGTGCGTTTGACTGCAGCACCCATTTATGTTCCGCACCGCAATGGCGGTCATCGATCAAACGCGTTTTATTCGGTGGAGCACTTTTCTTTTAAGAAAATTTGAAGCACGGCTCTCATCGGAGGTTTTCCAGACGAAGCCCGGGGGGGAGGGCTGGAAAAGTACAGAAACCGAACTCTTCTTGGAAGGCGCTCAAATGAAAGTTCTAGAAAATAATAAAACGAAATGTACTCGCGCGCGTGCCGAAACGCACAGCGCGCTGCTTGTTCTTGGGAAGATTGTGACCTGTGCATCTCCATGCAAAAGTCCCTTAATGTGCAACTCCGCTGAGCTGAACGATGTTAACCAAGACGTTTTGGGAGTGTTCATCTGATACCGTAGTTGATGGAGAAGTACGATGTCTTTCAAAGGGTTTGTCATGTCCTGAGGCCGGCGCCGGTCCGTAATGGATTACTGCCGAGTCGCTTCTTGACAGCTCCTGCCAGATGAGGGAGCAATACCATCCGCTGCTTGGGTGGAAATAGGGAGGTCACTGGCCCTAGTGAACTCTGACCTTGGAACAGTAGCTTTTGCCCCCCTGAGCAAGAAAGGAAATGGGAGGGAATGAAAAGGTTAGAATATTGATTTGGCAGAAATTAAAGCAGACCTTTAGTGGCAAAGTGCAACTGGTCGCCGTCTCAACGGAGAGAAGACTGTGGCGGCTGACCAGAGACACGCGAGGTAGACACCCGTTTGGATGTAAGGGTCTTTTAAGATGATACCGAAGACCCGGCTAAGGTTTAGCGCAGTCAGAAGTCAGGCCGCAGCAGGCCCTGTCACCATCTGGGCTCCTAACTTTCCAAAATGTTACAATGCGCTCATTGCTGCGGTTCCCCGATATGGATGGACAGGGTAAGCGGCCAAAACACTACTAACCTCATAGCTCGGTTTGATTTCTTAACAAACGCTTGACTTCTTCCGCTACTGAAATAATCCAAAAAGAGCAAGATATCGGTTTAACTGTTAGAAACGGAAATAGCCACGTCCATATTTAGGAGCTCAAATGAATGGACCTTACATGGCCCAGACCTTACATACGAGCCTTAATAATTTAAAATCAACTCGGGCAGAAACCGCTTAGGTGATCTGTGGGCAACTGCCTCATGTGGGATCATGTGTTAAAGTTTTAGCGCGTATTTGAATTGTAGCGGCACACCTATAAAATAAAATAATGACACCGGTGTCGTGCGACTTTACCCAAATGTGTGATTCAGCCTCGTTTCTTATTGGGGAAAATGATATTTTGAAGTCAGTGTGCGGAGATGTCAGACGCGACGGGACGCGGACGGGGACCCGCCGCCCACCGGCCTCCGATGACCCACGCGGGCATAAAAGCGGCCGAGCCGACCGACACCGGCGCGGGACCCCCGCTATAGTCCGTGACGTTATCTCGCCTCTGTGTACTAAAGATGTATCCAGATTAAACCGCTGAGCGTTCCCACCCCCTGTCCCGTGTCTCCCTTCCGCATCTCGGTCCTATGCCTTGTCGCCGATCGGGTTCCCGACAGGAGAACAAAGTCAGGACAGACTGTAACACCTAGGATTATTTACCTTCAGACACGAAGCCAAAGAGAACCCATCTAAATGAAGTGTAAATCCTGGCGATATTTCCCAAAGGGCTTCGGGACCTAGAAAAACAGCCTCCATGTTCACACTCCCGTAGTTAAGCAACAAGCAATTAGACAGGATTATAATCTGTATATCTGGGGCAATTCACCAGCTTTTGCTGAGATTCAGAGATTAGTATACTTTGACTGGCACGGCAGCTGCCGCACGAATCGGAGAAACGCGGTCCTCGGAGCGAAACTGCTGGAAAAATTTCAGGCGGCTCGCTCGCCCGAACACGACTTGAGCTCCGACGCTGCGGTTAAACAAATTATCGGTAGCGCGAACACGCAAATCGCTTCCGATTTCCTAAAACGGCAAAAATGGCAGCGCGTGTCTGGGGGTCAGCTGGATTTTCTGTTTGCACGTCCGGCGGGATGTACTGATTCGCTTCTGAGGAGGGAGCTGATGTTTCCGCGCAGAACGTACGGCTTTGGAAAGGCTTTCGGATGATGCGGTTAAAGATTTCGACCGGTGCTTGGGGCAGGTCTGAAGCTGCCGGAATTTCCACAGGAGTCATTCGAGAACATCGGCGGTTGGGGTGCAGTTTTTTTTTTTTTTTTTTTTAAATGTCTGCCCTAACTGGTAAGACAGATGTTAAATTGCTTAGATGACAATTTCAAATAATTAAGATAGCTTTGAATAGGGGGCACTTGAAGGAACCGAGTGCGTATTTGTGCCAGTCCTCAAAGCACAAACCTTCCCTCCCTGGGCGCCAGGTCTTCTGCTCTCAGCAGGAAAGGCGTAACATGAGCTGAGTACTGCAATATCCTTCTCCTCCAGGGCTGTCAGTGAAGGCCACCGCAGAGTGGATACGTGGAGATGTGCTGGAGAGGGACAGCCCAGCACAGCACCAATAAGTGACAAAGTAATGGAAGGCAGGAGTAGAGTCGAGAAGTTGGGACCTGCTCGGGGAGCGGAGAAAACTAAGCATGAAATATGCACGAGGCGATGGTACCAAAGTGCCGTGGTGGAGGGGAGCGTTCAGGCTTGCTGGGTTTGCGCGTCTGCACAGAAGGGCTTAGACGTGATCGGGAAGATAGCGCGGGAGGGCGACGCGACAGATGCAGCAGGAAGGAGCGGGGAGCCCAAGACGTCAAGACGTTGACACCACAGCATAATACGAAGGCGTGTCGGACCGGAATCCATGCAAGGAGCTGTAAGAATGACCGAAGACTCTGATGATTAGGTAGCTTCTAGCTACCTGGAAAAACTGATGTAAGCCATTAAATTGCCATAAAAAAATATATGTCTGTCCTTTTTCTTGGTGAGAAAAGTGAAACTGCGGTAACAAAGGACAAGTTCCTGAGTCGATTCCCTCTGGTGGTCAGGCACAGTCTGCAAAAAAATAAATAAATAAAATAAATAAATAAATAAATAGTGCTTCACCTGTGCTATATTGCGCTGCTGTTCATGCCATGTTTCTACTGAGAAGAAACGTGTGCACAGACTGGTCTGGTGTTGGACGGTTTGGAGGGCAGAATAAATTCACCTGCTGATTTTTTAAAAAAATTTTTTTAGCGAGAGCAAGGTATGCACCGAAGGGTAGAAGCACGTGGCAGTGGGTCCCCGTCTACAGAGCAGTTACGTCTGGTTGGGTACGATGCGCACAGGAGCATGGCTGAACATTTCTGGATATACGTGCGGTATATGTGCATGAACGAGTGTGCGTCGTGAGCAGATGTGCAGGTACGGTGTGCGAGAGAGGCACGGGTTTTCGTGTTCTTGGTTCAGGAAAGGTTCCGAAGAGTCAGAGCCAACTTTCCAAGCCCTCTATTAATTTCTTTGTCGTGCGTAGGTGGTCACCAAATGGCTGTCAAGTATAATCTAGCATGACACAACACAGAAGACTGAAGTCGGTGTGAGGTTTCTGAAAAGCGTCTTTCTCCGAAAAATTTCAAGCCATTACTGCCGTTGGTAGGAGAATGGTTTTCGTGTGGCTCTGGTTGACTACTTGTTAGTGGGGCTACAGAGCTGAAAGGAAAATGAGGGCTATTTTTGTCTCGCGCAACTTCTTCTGACACGTAAGATGGGCAAACATTGAGCTGAGCATTGGTGCTTTCGTTCCGAAACTTCTGAACGTAAAGTCGTAATTGTACAATGCAGTTTGCCCGGCTCGCTTTTGAAACTGCGGCTTCGACACAAAAAATACGACAGGCCAAAGTAACGCTGATGGCGCTACAAGTGAACTCGCTCGTGCTATGAACAAACAGCGAAACGGCGCTTAGAAACCTAGGCCTTTTTTCTTCACCTCGGCGGCGCTGCTGTTTTTATGATGAGTTCAAAGGATTCTGCGGTTTTCTGTCGTGCCGTAAAAAATGAGAGAGACTGACAACCATCCCCTGAATTGACAGAACGCATCTAATCTAGAACTTTGACTATGATGCGAGCTGACTGTTTTGAGCTGCAAATTTCGGGGACTGGTGAGAAACGGGAGTTAAAATTTAGTCACGAATCTGATCTATTTAAAAATCCACCCTAGCGCCGCTCTGTTAAATGTACGCGCCATTGTTTTAACCGTCACAATTACGGTATTTATCTCACGTCTTCGTATTTTTGTCAAAGTCCTTTGTTTCGTGAAATACATTTGGTTGTCGCGAATCTGAATTTTTGGAAAAGAACAGAGAGGCGCACACTGGTTTCTCACTTAGCGCTGCCAGTTTTTAAAAGGAGGCATTTCAGACGATTGCTTGGCTCGACCATGTGCGGATAATATCGTGGCTCGGACTTGTGGGAAAACTGGGCGTCCCTGGATCGGCGGTGTCTGCTGTTCTGTAAAATTAGCCGAACGACAATGGAAACTCACCGGTTCGGTCACGATAAAAGCATGTGGAAAAACTCCAAAGTAAACACTTTATGACTCTTTCTTTTCTCCTCGCACTCCTCCGCTTCAAGCCAAATTCGATGACTGTATCGCAAAATATGGATTTACTGTTACAGATCATGGTTATAGAACCGAGGTAATGATTTTTCTTTTTTTTTTTTTGTCAGAAGCAGTCATTAATACTTTGTCATTTTAATATTTGGCAATACAAACGTGCGGATTTGCTGTGCCGCTAGAGCACGGTGAAATGGAAAAATATGTTTGCTTGGTTTTAGTCTGGAATACCTCGAAACAATAATGAAGCCCTGATAGTTTTTTATCAGCACGACTGATGCTCATTTTCTGAGTCTTAAGGGATTTAAAACAAAACAAAAAACCCGCTCGGGATTTCACGCTAAACGAATAAACTCCCGAAAATGAGACCGAGCAGCAGAGATGCAGAGCGAGGATGCGGCGGGGCACGGCCGAAAGAGCAGAAGTCGGGACTTCGGGTCGCGTTTTCGCGGCGGAAGCGCGACGAGTGGCCGAGACGCGCGGTGCGATCGCTCGGACGGTTAACCGGATGACCAATGAGACAAATGAAATAACCAACGGAACCGTGTTTGTAAATGAACCCTCGGGCGTTTCCCGAAGACACGGTCGACGAAACGCCGCCCGTGTAGCTGCGGCGCGCAGGATCGATTTAATTTGGAGAGGACCGCTACACCCGAAAAAGCTATCGCTGGAGGCAGGACTGCGCTCGCTGCTGGAAGTGCTCTCTAATGCGTCTGCTCCGTTCATCTGGGGGTTACCAAATCGAGCACTTTTGGCGGAGAGTAATTATTTCCATCTTAGATAATATAGTTCCTGCTAAACCGGATTGGTTTTCTGCAGAAACGTATAAACCGCAATTACCTTTGTGCGCGACAAGCAAAAAGTGGGCCTCTGCTCAATATGTGGAGGTGGGTTTGCAAACAAGCTCACCAGGCTGTTATGAGCTGTAAATATAGGAAATGGTAAACCTATATTGTTTACACTAAATACAGCTTTGCACATACATATACCGCATACATACATATCTTACGTGGGATTTGGTTAGCGGAAGTGTTATTTCTCATGTCACGTTTTTTGGAAAGGCTGTCTTACGGCTGAAATGGTTTTTTTTTTTTTTTTTTTTTTTTTTTTTTTTTTTTGATAGACTAATCCTACGGATTCCTGGATTTAGCCAGATATCCGCCAGCAGTCCTCGTGCTACAGGGCCCTACTGACCTCCTGCTGTCCGAATGCGACTGAGCTGCCTTTTGCTTCTTACATATGCATACTCTGTCTGTTCTTACACCTCATTTTTGGTAAATTGTCACTTTTTTTTTTCATTTTTGTTTGTACTTTTATTTTTCCTGTGTTATTCCAGTGCCTCGAGTCACTGCTTTTTGTCTATATGATACTGGAGCCTCATGCAGTCCCCTTCGAGAGCAAGGAGACTTTTTATCTAACCATCAATCTAATGGTTTTCCCTCAAACGGAAGAATTCCTCCCCTACGCTACAAATCTCTGACAAAAGTTGCTTTTTTTTTTCTTCAGGAGCAGCTTCTGCCTGCCATATTATAAGCAGATGCTTTGTCTTGGCTTAAATTATTTATAACCTACCAAGTAACAGCAATATATATGTGTACAGTAAGTCTAAAGCCACACAAAGAAATTCCAGCTGCACCCGTACACTTCAAAGCGTCGTTCTCAGCAAAGTTCAGCTGATGTAATCTTGTCCTGTAAGGAAATATAAATTATCAGAAGGAATATTAATCTGAAGTGAGAATAATATGAACAAACAAGTTAAAAATGCAACAAAAAAAAACAGCAGAAATAAAAATGACCACCTTCCCGTCAGCCAGCAACATAAATCTGATTTAAATTTTAAAGGAAAGTTCACAAAAGCGATATTAGAATGTCTCTTACCCATGGCAACAACCTGCACATCAAATGAAGCATTTAAACTGCCACAACCCTCTGCAGTCCAGCACATGCTGCTCAAAGCACCCCAGCATCACCTCCTTTCCTTTGCCCAAGGTGTCCCGACGGGGGGGCTGAATATCCTGGCCCAAACGCAGGTGCACGTCCATCTCCTGGACGTGAAGCAAAATCCAAAGCGCGTCAAGCGTTCCCCTGCAGCCTCTACTGCAGTCTAATGCTTATAACCGCTGACAAAGCCCGCTTTTGCGGAGACCAAACGCAACTCCTGGGTTGCGGCGAACAACTAAACTACGTTTCAAAGCCAAAAAAAAGAAGAAGAATTGCCGACACCTCAGGTTTCCGAGGTTCATTAATCGCGTATGCACGATCCCAGAGAAGCTCATCTGTCATTGCATTTACTTGAACAAAAGTAAAAAATTGAGTAAGGACCCATAGTAGCAACGTTTTTAGCACAGGTTCCCCTTACCATAGTTGCACTGATGCTGGGCTCGAAATACAGGTAACAGTAGGAAGTCCTTCAGGACGCGAAGATGCGTTTCTCTTTGCAGATGAGTTGTGAAACGGTTCCTCCACCTGCTTTTAACCTAATTCCGAGGCCCCGCATGCTTACGGATGCATCCGTGTCACTTCGCCGGGGTTGATTCACTCCTGGCAAAGCAGCGGCTCTGAAGCTATTTGTTAGTCTGGCCAACAATGTGATTATATACGGCTTCATTGTGTCCTTTCACAGCGTTTTATTTGGGTGATGTATTTACTTACATCATTTAAATTAATTCCCCATTAATTATTACACGAAGAAAACCTGTTACATATGCAATTTTTTTCAATTTATTTTTATTTATTTATTTTTTTTATGGCGATGGTCTTTACCGTAAATCTTGTGCACTAATTGCTTTGGACCACATGTCCACCTCTAATGGAGGAAAACGTTTAATCCTTTTAGCCATAAAACCTTCTCTTCCAGTTATTCCTCATAGCAGCGTCGTGAAAATTACGGCGACGCGTAAACTGATCGGCTGCTTATCCATGGCAAGAGAGCTCTGGGTCGTCGCAAATCCCCGCTCCAAGTCTGCGAGGAATCTTGAAATCGCCGCTGTCGCGCCAGGCGTTCGCGTCCTCTTGAGTTATGTCTGACACGAAGCCGGAGATGAATTCCTTTGTGTCGTGGGTCGTAAGACACGGCGTACGGGTGAAGTTAATCTGGAGCATTTAAAAGTACCGCGTTATTTTTAGCCGTGTCTCTTATGCACGTATGTTTTAGGCCGCGTCTTGGGTTCCGCGGTTCCGAAATGAAGTCTGCCGTCTTTCGGGCATCAAAGCAATCGACCTCCCAATTGCTGCTAACTGCTTCCGTGGAAGACGCCTTCGCCGCTGATGAATTGTTAGTTTAATACATGAAAAAGCGCAACTTTCATGTTATTTTGATGCAGTTGCATTGGCCAGACTATCACATAAACTTGCGTTGAACCAGATCGCTCCAGATCTCTCGTAGAAGCGCGTCTCGCCGCGCTCACTCAATAACAGTTTTTCTCGCTCCTGGACAAGTTGTATGAGAAAACGCTTCTGTGTCTGACGATAAACTGCCCTAAAGACCCGAACCGGTAAATTTCCCCTTTTGCCGTGTTGTTAACTGTGCTGGGAGGAGCCCGTGCACGCTTACCTTCCTAAAGGCCTCCCGGCTCGCGCAGGTGTACCAGCATTGACGGAGATAAAATCTTTTAAAGGGCAGTAGATCGAACGTGCAGTGGTTGTAGGTGGTATTAGGAGGCAAGAATGACCGATTCTGAATATTTTTAGCTGGCTGGCTAAGTGGGCAGGTGTGCTGACTTCAGTGCTGTTTTATAGGTGGGGTCTACAAAGCTATTACTTCATAAACCTGGAAAATGTTGACTTAGTGTATACTGGTGAAGTGCTATATATGTGCACTATGCAGCCACAGGAATGTAAATTCTGGCCTCCTTTTGTAGTTTACCATTGACAGCGAGTTACGCTTTCCAGGGAACCTATGATCCCTCAACACTGCGAGATATAAATTATTGTCTTTTCAGACAGCACAATTCCCAGCGGACATTCCGGCTAGGGTCTCTAGCCATTTTTAATATTAATCTTACAATTGTCCTTCAGAAGAGTTGATTTTCGCAGTCGTGCAAAAAAGCAGTTTTTACAGCTCTGGGGGTTCTGGCTGACAGTTACAATTAGGTGAAAAATGACATACTGGACCCTATGGTAAAGAATGCACCTGTGCGTAGGATTCAAAGCGAACTCTGCCAGCCCGCAGTCGGTTGATTTACCTGAGCTGCAATCTCAAAACATAATGGAAGTTGTACGTCTCATTGGAGATCATCGCCATTACTTCCCCCCTCCCACCCAGTGCTTCCCTGGAAGGTGTAGCACTTTCCTGCATACTGTGCATGTAATAGAAATTTGCGGAATAAATACGATTTGTAATCGATATGTCATAAAACATTTAAAACGCGACATGTTTTGCATTCTTAAAATGGCGTTTTTATGGGGCTGCCTTAATATGTGAGTTTTAAGTGAGGACTCTTATAAATGCAAATGCGTGCTATAACTTGCAGTTGTTACAGCTGTCCAGTGTAGTCGGGGCATCTTCCTCCTTTTAAATTATGATTTCGTTTTTTTCAGACTGAGGAAGTGTTCCTCGCCGGTGTACTGGCTGGTGACACGTGCTGCTGTACTTTTACGAAAGCTGGGGTTATAAGTAATATATCTGTAACGGTTTAGCCAAAGTAGCCGCAGTGCACAGAGTCCGAAAAGAAACTTTTGCCGTTTTACACGTGCGCAACGGTAAAAGGGAATTAATATAATAAAACAACGATGGACCCCCACACTGCGGGTGAACTGATGCTTCTACTCCGCTACTGTAATGCACAGCAGCGTAAAATAATCCGTTCGAATGCACAACAATATAACATATTAAACATTGCGTTTTCTTACGTTATAGATAAGTGTAATCCATTTCTTTGCCATATTTCGAGGTGCATTACACCTGCCCGGTCGAAATTTATAAATCGGTATCTGTTGCTTATGTAAGCTAATTCAATTTGAAAACACGTACGGGATATGCGACTCCACGTTCATTTGGTTTGTTTTCTGTCGAACATTCAGAAATTTGGCATTCGATTATATGGTCAAGCAACCATGTGTGTGCATTTAAAAAAATAGTTGCTTTTGGCAGCAATTGGGGGGGGGGGGTGAAATTCAGGCCCAAATTCCGTTTAAGGGTAAGGGTTCTGCATTGCTGATCTGGAATGACACTGATAGACAGCAATGAAGGGGAGCTGATAGCCATGTTTGGTCGAAATGTTTGAAGGACAGACGTGCCTGCAGATTCAGAGGCAGCAGAGCATGAATTCCCCCTGAGTGCTCCCACAACACACAGGCATGAAGATTGACTCAAACAGAAATCGGTGTGTCATTCTTTCTTTAATGTCACGGGGTATTTTTTACTTTAGCCATTTGTTTTCATTCTTTGAAATAATTGTACGATGTATTGGTTGTTGTGCCGTTGCTTAGCAAGCGCCTGTCCAGCGCGACATACAGATTTGCCCATTCAAATTCCTATTTCCCGTATAGGTTCTGGTGAAGGATACCACGGCAGAGCCCCTGCTGTGACTTGAACTTGCAACCCTCAGGTTATGAGCTTCTTCTAGACCACTTACTGCTGCCCTGACAATAAGCAGTTTTGAAATGGTGGGGGGAAATCCCAAAGGCAGAAAAACACATGCGTAAAAGCAGAACCCCATTTGAGATGCTAATGCCGGATGAGGATACTTATGCACTGTCCGGTTTGACCGATACTTTCAGCAAACACGGCATCCTCGCCGATGCCTGACTGGCACATGGGTCCGAACGCCTTCCAGCTTCGTTCGGCCCAAATCGGGCTGAAATTAGCTATGTCTCCAGTGGACTCCATTTTATCCGCTTCAGGAACCCACAAAGACTTCTGGGGTTAACTGTGGACACTGGAAGTCAGCGTGGTGCCTAACTTCTAATGGAGAATGTCTATTGTTTGCGCAGGACTCCGAAGGGGTTCCAGCTGGAGCAGGAACAGGAGCTTTGCTTCGGCTTAGTTTGAAGGCTTGCATAGCCTGAGGATGACACACACGGTGTCTCGATAAAAGCTGTAATGCATTTTTCTATTTTCCGTATTGAGTTTAGACACGTCCGTAGCTGCTGGAAGTCCACAGTGTTGCCGATACATTCTGAAAAGGCAGCATTAGATGGTTCTCCGGTGGGAGGCTTGAACAATCCAGCTGGCCGAAAATGCACTGTTAGAAGAAAGTGCCTTGAACCCTGGTTCTGGTGTCAACTGCTCTGCAATAAGCACCAGTTGGTGTTTGGAAACACGATGTGAAAATGCATTCAATTTATTATCGAAAAAGCTTTCTGGTAGACTACCGAAACAAAAATAAAAGGGAAGCATTATTTATATCTTATTTAAATGCCTATATGGCGTATCACCTGGACGTTTTAAAACATCTGAATCTGAAATATTTTTACCTTTTCAGAAAGCGGTTGCATGCAGTGAGAGTTTAGACACAAGGACACTGCAGGCACTTGCTCGGTTTTGCGAAAATTGCCAAAGCACACGTTTTATTAAGACGCGAACAGAAGCGTACGTTGTTTGCGAACAGCATTTCGTCTGGTAATGATAAAAAAAAAAATTTTTTTTTTAAATAAATAAATAAATAAATATCCTCGTCCCCATACAAAGCGCTCTGTAGGCACGGCATCCCGACGGCGCGAAATAAGCGCTGTTAAGCGACGAAACTCGGACGCGATTTAAACATAAATAATTTGCGAATAGCTATTTCGGTGCAAGAATGCTGCGTCGCGTCATATGCGGTCCCGCTTCAGTTTGTTGCCCCATCTCATGCGGTTCTGCTGCCAGCAAATTAATTCAAGAACAAATGTCCCCAAAGGTAGCAATTAATGATAAACGTATTAGACATAATGACACCTTGAGGCCTATATTTAATCCTGATGTCTCCGCTCCTGGTTCCATTCCATAGCCAACTGTCAGCTCAGATGAGTCAGAAAGTGGAGCACGGGAAGCAAAATCTGGGCTCCGGAGAGCGGGTGAGGCCGAACACATTCTGTGCGGTTAAATTTGAAACGGCAATTAGGTATGCACGACGCTTAGCCTTAAGTTAAGGGATGCAGATGGCAGATGTTACAGCTGGACCTTCTCCTCATCTTGGGTTCACTCTTCCAGTTGACCGGCAAAGGTCACGCTATCGCCTCGGCGAGCAAGCGCGGGGTCTGGACAGGCCGTCGCGGCAGCGCCGCACGCGCTTCCCCCGAAAATCACCGACCGCGCACCTTAGATGCGCGTTGCTGGATGCGAGCAGATGGAATAGTTTTGAGAAGCCTTTGCGAATCGGGTCTCCGAAGCGAGCACGCGAGGAGGTTCGGCAGGCGGTGCGGAAGGTCAGGGATGCAGACCGGAGAGATGTGCTACATGTTAATTTCTGCGGGCTTGGGTGTAGGACGGGAGCGGTGTTCAAATGTTGACCAACTGCGTGGCCTCTCAGAAGCCTCTGGCTGGAAAACAGTTTAGCCACGAGGCACCTCCACACCATCAGCCCTTGCCAAATTCCAAATGGCGCTACAGTGCACTAAACAGGGGCGCAATCTGTTCATTTGGCATGGTCTAACCTATGCAGCCACTCCATCATTTTGAGGGGGGAAAGAAAAAATCATTTGAAAGGGGCTCGAGAAGCTCAGCGTCACATCACGAAAACGTACAAAGGACGCGTGTATTTCTGCTTGAATTATGAAGTTAAATTTAACCCGTTTTGCGCCGCACGTCATTTCTTCTGGGTTTTCAGCCGAAAACAACCTTTTCCATTGCGGGCAGCATTTTTTGTTCGGCGACGCTCGGTCCCCCGATTGGTCCTTCTTGCAATTTATCGGATACTTTGCCATGCACAGATTTATTTCTCGTGCCCTCATTTTGAGTCGGAGTACTTTTTCGCCTTGAGCTCCCCGTGAACATCATGAGACATTCCTCAGCGTGAACCACCTTTAAGCACAGTGTGGGGTAAGGAGGGTGCACTTCCAAATATATTGTTTCCCTCGGTGAATACGCTTGCCAGAGGAACGTTATGTTCATCTTTGCCATCGCTCTGGATCCAGCTTAGCGAAGGTGAACGGCAAGGCGGCTCCTCAGCGGAAGGATGCCTCGTGTAAATATTTGTCGACATAAAACCCGGCGACGAAAAAGCGTTTGGCGCCATCGGCCGAATCCGCTTCTCGCAAAATCTGAAGTTTCGCTTCGTCGTGTGGGAAGAAACTTCACTTTAATCTTCGCTCTTGTTCTTATTTTCCGGAAAGACATTAGGAGCAGCCGCACACGGCTTTGGATGGATAATTTCCTTGCCATTACCTCCTGTGTTATGTCACCCCGTTTCACGCGGAGTCGATGCTGTGCTGTTGTTCCGGGCTCTTTTTAAACGCACACGCTCTTGAGAAAGAGGAGACTTTATTTGCGCCACTACATTATTTCACAAGCGCTGGTTCTCTTTTCTCCCCCCTTTGTCCAAACTATCTGCATTTCGGCACAGACAAAACCCGCAAAGGACGCTTTGTTGGTCGCAGGACGTTTCCGGCTGTTGTCTTTTTATCGACGCCAAACCAAGATGTAGAGCTGCAGCGCTTCCTGCCTGCACCAGAGAAGTGCGCTGGCTGTTGTTTAAGTCTTTTGTAGCACGGAGTCGCGGATCAACCGCTGGATCTGACATAAAAGAGACTGCAAGGGCAGGGTTAGTTAATGGAGCCGAAGTAAGACCGAATTGTTTTTTCCACATACTTTGTCAAACTGCATTGGCCCTCTAACCTAGAGGCTCTGTAATTCGCATCTGCGGCACAGCCGCGCGTCAGGCCTTCTGC
The DNA here is from genome assembly GCA_018136845.1 of Heterotis niloticus. Taxonomy (NCBI): domain Eukaryota; kingdom Metazoa; phylum Chordata; class Actinopteri; order Osteoglossiformes; family Osteoglossidae; genus Heterotis; species Heterotis niloticus. The sequence continues at coordinate 29,107,001 of CM030898.1, forward strand.
CGGATCAAGGTAACACAATGAAGGATAGGGAGCAGCACCAGGTTTGGCACACTCGATTTGTAGTCATCACGGGAGCGGGCCAAATGTAAGACCATTATGGATCACTTGGTTCCGAGTTCTCATCATGTGTTATCGCACCCCCTTCTGAGTGCTGAGGTATCCTATCTCACACCCTGTATTCTTCATATATATATATATATATATATATATCCCACCCAAAAATGCCTCATGTACTGGCACCTAAATTCTTCTCAACAGGAGTCTCCCTTATAGCTTTGGGGCCTGCAGCCGCTGTGTTCACAAAGATGGGCTCTTCCCTTTTTGAACCTTTATTGTAAATGCGCAACTGATATTTTACCGCCAAACAAACAACGCGTATGCACACAGCCTGCTTCAATGCAGATGTTTGTACGGGTGTCCCTTGAGACTAGGCTTCCGAGTTTTTGTTACTTAATACCCCTTAGCGGGTTGCGATGGAGGTTGATTTTTCACGTGTGTGAGAAACAAGAACCGAGCGTGGGGGGCGTTTTTCGAATTCTGCATCTTAATGATAACTACATCTCCGATTTATGAGGTTTCACCTTAGAAGCCGATTCCCAGCAATGCTTTACGTTGGTTAGCAGGCGAGTACCTGTACATGCATCCATCGCCCCATTTTCCGTTCGTTCCAGTAACCTCTTCTTCCTGGTCCGGGACGTGCGAGTCCATCTGGGAGTCACAGAGCACCGCCAGGCTGTGAAACAACCCCTGGATGGGCCACCAGCCCATTGCAGAGTAGCCATGCTCGGGCAGTCGCGCACCATGGGTAATATAGAGCAACACGTGAACGTGAAACACATTTCTTTGGACTGCGGAAGGAAATCCACGCAGACACGCTGAGAACAGACAGGCTCCACGCAGACTGGGCTGGATCGAAACCCACTCCCAAACAACCCAGCCCCTGTGCGGCAGCAGCGCTACACTCCGAGCCACCGTGTCAGCCCACCTGTGCCTACAGTATATCTTTTTTATAAATATATTTTTTGCGGCGAGCACTCATAAAACATTTACTCGGATAACCTAGGGCGAAATAGCTGGACAATGAAGTCTACTCTCTGACGGGTAGAAGGAGAACAAATAATGTCTCTGTATTTGAGCCCCATCTGAGCAATGACTGAGACTCGTAGCACCAAAAAGACAAATATATTATGGCACGAAGTACAAGCTGGACTATGTGTAATTGGAAGTGACGGCAGTGACTATAGGTGTTACTACAAAGAATGTGTCTGATGTCTGCAGGCAAGCTTTCACCACAGAAATCCAGCCAAAGTGAGGTTTGATGGGGGCAGCGCTTGATTTAAAACTGACAAAGTTTTGAAAACCTGGCAAGTTTTTTTTTTTTTTTTTTTTTTGTATAAAAAGAATGACGGTTTGAACATGTTTTTCTTATTAGAGTAATTTAATCAATTTATGTCAGTCTAGTGCTGACTACAGGAACCATTCCTTCACTCAGGCTGACTAGCAAAAGACTACCTTCCTTGTACCGTGGGCGTATAAACTTCCAACTTAAAGTTGCTGAGGACGAGCATTAATATTTTAATATGTTTAATTCATGACGAAGAAATTAATTTCCTGGGGTTTTTTTTTTTTTATTATTTTTATTTTTTTTCTTTTACAGTGCAGTACTACATTATGCTGAGTACAACCCTATCAGTCGCCGCAAAGCAAATGATGAAGATGAATGCCCTCAAATTAAATGCCGATATGTGCGGCACAGCGAATAATCCTCTGCACTGTGCATATTCCCTGAACCCGTGACAAAAGCGTCAGTCAAAGAAAGGGATAGAATCAGCAGTATTGCGAAATGTTTCCTTTTTATTTTAAGCAATCTATAACAATATTACTCATTCAAACATTTGACACTTTCATTTTGTACACATTTCTGTGCCTGTCATATTATCTGTGTAACTCTCTAAAATACAGGGGAGCAAAATCAAAATGTCAGTTGATTTCCCTGTCACATCTACCCTTCCTGTCTGAGACGCGCATCCCAGTATGAAGCCTCTGCCGCCGGGAGGCAAGTCCCGCTGAGCGACAGCATCGCCACGGCGACTGCTGACTCCCGTCGCAATACAAACCCTTTGCTTGCCCGCTCCAGCGCAATACAGAGGCAAAGCGTGGAAAAGTGACAGGCGACCGCGCTGCGGCTGGCCGAGGCCCCACACCGACACACTGTAAATACAATGTTCATTTCGTTTATTTCCCCAAAGCTGATTCTCTGCACAGCGGTGTGCACTAGCGGGGAAAAAATGGTGGGGGAAAAAATGGTGCCCCCAGGACAAAGGCTTTGTTGAGTTATCATCTCCTGGTGCTTTGCAACTGCATGGTTTCAGATAGTAGTGATGGGATAAGGACCCCATGGTGCGGGATTACTTCCATGACAATCGTCAACAAGACTGGGTTTGGGTGCTCCCCAAGTATCTGCCCTGGTACACATAGCTGTTAGCATCCAACTCTGGAGGGGGGGGTGGGGAAAAGGGCCTTGAATCCCCATTGGGACTTTCTTCTTCTTTTTTGTCTTCACAATAGACACAGGGAGCAGTTATGCTTTTCATTTTGTTTACATACAGGGGTCTTTCAAATTGTTTTTGCTATAGCATAATTATGAAGCGCAGTTCCGAGGCATTTACTGAAAAAAGTAAACTTTTTTTTCTTTTTTCTTTTTTTTAAATTGGGAAATTTTATGTGAAGAGCAACAAAAAAAACAATTTAAGATTCTGCAATTTAAGATTCCAGTATTATTGTGTATGGGCCGCTTGCCTCTGCAGAGTGAATGAGAACTGGAAATTGCTTTTCAATAATTTAATTGGATTTACCTTCTCGAGGTGTTTGAAATGTTTGACATAGTTGTAAAAGTTTTTTTTTTTTTTTTTTTTTCCTTCCCCTAACAGTGCATTGTATGTTCCGTACCACCTAGGTCCAAGTTAGTGTAGATGAACTGGCTCATATCCATTGTTAGAAATGAAACAGAAAATGGCAAAATAGCAGAAGAGAAAATGAATAAAACTTTTTATGCCAAGCACAGTATACAATTCTCACTTCCAATGTACGGCAAATACATTACAATACTTGAGAATAAGAATGTGCAGTCCAGAGTTACGCATGAAAAAGTTGGGTTTTTTTTTTTTTTAGGTTCTCATGTCGACCAGCGAGAATGGATACCATTAAGCATAAATGTAAAGGTGAATGCAGGTGGAAAAGGTGCGGGTTGTTGAGATCTGGGCTGCGGGTGGCGGATAATAAGGTATATTTTTGGCCTTTTCGCATTTTTAGAAAGGTGTGTGTTTTATGCTCGATAAAAAGCCGAGTTTGCTCTTTAGCTTATTACACTTGCGTTCTTTCATTATGGTGAAATGTGTCAGACCCATAATGCATTGTGCTGCCCTTTCTGCCGAAGCCAGCATTGCTCTGGCTACTTTACAGCACTGGTCTGCAAATGACTGTTCCACATGTTCTCCCCACGTAATTCTGATTGACGACAGCAAGCGTTGTGAAGTCCTGATTCGTTTTAGGGCTGCGAATGACCCGGAGCTGGTGACTTCAAGATGTTCCTCTGTTGTCTTAGCATGGATGGGGTATTTACCAGAGATGAAAAACAGATCTGTGTCCAATCTGGGCCCTGTTTTCTTGGCAGGCGGCAGAGTGTGAAATTTGTGGAACAAAGAAAGTCATGTTTGGACTGTAGCTTCCCAACTCTCTGGGCCTTTGCAGTGTCAGAGACTGGAAGGTGGCACGATCCAGATGTGAGCAATTGCCAGCCGCTCCTCGTGTACCGGCAGAGAACACGGCTGCAATTATTTCCTCCATGGATGTCAGCGATTTCCCACCACCGCCGCCGCCGCCGCCGCCGCCGCCGCCCTCCCCACATCCCCGCACCGTTAACGTCCCGCTCCAAATCTGGTTGCATTTAGATCAGTTCAAATAGCTGTGAAAAATATGAAACTCATGTCTTCCTCTTGTTTGGATTTCTTAAAATTATCCCCACCGCTTCCAACAGAGAATCAAACGCTTTTTGACAGCAACGCGCAATGAAAAGAAAATGACATCCAGAAAATCGATGTGCGGAGAGAACGATTCACCTTTGTTCGCGTCACTCAAAGTGACCCCTGTATAATTAGCATGGAGTCCAATGACAATCGCGCACCTCGCCTGCCATGTTTTCTTAACAAATTGCAGTGACAATTCCTTTTAGTCTCCTTTTAAAGATCTATAACAGTCAGCCCACTTGTGCAACAGAGGCAGATTTCCTTACCGTGCCTATTTTCATCAGAGCGGAAAACAATGCTAAACCTGGGCAGCAGATGTTACCCTTTTTTCCGAATACCCAGCAGCATCGGAGTCGCGCGGAAAACGGTTTGGACGATGCGACGTTTCCCTAACCGTCGTGTTTTTCTGAAAGGGCAGCAAGGGAAAAAAAAAAAAACGAAAAGTTTTAAGACACCGGCGTACAGCGTTATACAAACAATTCTGGCTTTTTTCATTTCTTCGGCTTTTTTTTTTTGCTCTGCCCACTCGGTCACGAATGAACGTACGTGGCGGAAAAAATATTTAAAGTTTTTTTAAAATTTTTTTAATTTTTGTGGATTTTAAAATTGTTATGCTTTTAGGGCTTTTTTTTTTTTTTTTTTAAAGGTCATATGAATATAATTCACTCGTGAGAAGAGCCGGTGAGATACATTTTGTTCCTTCCTTTGCCACATTTCGGTTAATGTCATTAAAATAGCACCCAAGTCTTGTAATGTCGCCGCTTTGTAATAGTTGCTATTAAAGCTACTAAATCACAGCTTTAAAAGTAGATTTTTTTTTTTTTTTTTTTTTGGGGGGGGGGGGGGGGCTAATGAAATTTGCCAAAACAAATTTTGTCTCCAGGCCTTTGCCAGGCCTGAACCAAAAAAGGAACAACAAAACTGATATTTGCGAATATGAAATTAACAATAGAGCTTTAGTAAACAAATGTATTTGCACACGCAGATGTTCGAGCATAATTACGTTTTTTTTTCCATCTTCGGATTGACATCCCATTTCAATAAGTGCGGATTAAAAACTGTATTTCCTCTCAGATGAACTGCACTGAGGAAAAAGCATAACATTTTTAGGATGAGTGCCTTGGTCGCAGGTTTTAACTCACTTTATGGGATTTTCTGTCATCTGTTTCTTCAACCTCGAGTTAAAGCTGGATTCATCCTGCCGAATTGCTCTCCGTGTTCTCCGTTACCTCATCCATGGCTCGTGTGTGGGAACTAAGGCTGCCAGACAATCCATCTGGATAATTAAAACGATATTTAAATGATTTCATGGGGATTTTAATACTTAAAAAAAAAAAAAAAAAAAAAAAGCAGAGAGTAAGTGAAAATCTTATAAAATGCATTGCAGGGCAAATAAGGTATTCGGTTGTTTCCCTAGCTTTGCGGTATATCACAAAAAAGCATGGTTCACATTTTAAAATAAATTTTCACGTTGTCTTGCTGCCATTTAACAGTCTTTTACGACAGTAATCCATTGTGTGTAGTGTAGAATACGTTCGCTTATTTTTGTTATCCAGCGATTTATAAATCAATTATTCTTATTTTTAAAAAGTACATGTTTTTCACATTACGTTCAGAAAAATACAGACTGACGGACAAGGAAAAACAATTAAGAAAGATTTTTTTACAGTACCTTCCACCTAGTTTCTCTTCCAGTAGAATCTTTATCCGAATACTTTTTATGCCGTAAACTTCGAGGAAAGCCAGGTTAAAAGTTTCAGGGACGCGGGTTTTGAATCGTGCAGTCCTCTTGAATGTCTGTCCCTTGCCCCCTCTCTGCTTCCTGCACACACATCAAAATAACATGATTTGTGCAGTAAAAAGCTAAGAAGTCTTCTGTGGTTTCATTTTCTCGATCTAAAGAAGTATATTCCCTCTTTTGCGAATAATATTTTTCCAGTAATTCAAACTAATAACCATCAGTCAGTTGGGTTATATTGTGCTGCAATAGTGGATACGCAGAAATCAATACCTTTGTCAATTCCGTTGACTTGTGTGGAAATTACGGAGGGTAAATTTAGGTCCTCCAAAATACCCAGAACAAAATATATTGCCTTAATTCACTTATGGTTGCTATTGCTGATCTTAACAAGAAGAACGGAAATTATTCCTTTTTTTACCTGTCCATTTTTGTCTCTATGGTGTCTTTCTGCCCTTATGTCTGTTATCTGCTTGTAGCAGATTACAGGATGAATTCAGCCTGCATTGCTTCTCGGCTTGTCCGATTCCAGCCGAAGTCAAGCCGCACTGTTTTTTTAAAATAAATAAATAAATGTAAAAAAGTAGCTATGGGGAGAGAAGCAAAATGTTGTGCAGGAAAACGGTCATCTCAAACTTTAAATACCCAAGCCGTGATTAGAACACAAAGGAGTGGACGGTTTGAGGAAATTTGACAAAGGACCGTCTTTCGATCTCCGCAGTACCAGGCTGTACGGGCGAGCGGTGTGAATTTATAGCCGTTTGCCAACTGTGAGTTATTAAAAAAAAATTTAAAAAAAGAACCTTTTAATGTGTGGGTTTCTGAAGCAACACAAGGCCGCAAACAGAGTTTGAATTGCGCACTCATCGGTCACCACGCGTCCGCATCATTAGTTTACATGGCAAAGGGGAGCTGTGTAGTGAATCATGGCCGCGTATGCAAAAGGGGGGAAAACTGCCGCTCCAAAATAGAAGCAACCAAAGCTTAGCAGCTTGGATAGCAGCAAAAAACCACAGAAGTAACGGCTCCAAAATTAGAAGTGAACCGATGCGTCCGTGGCCGAGTCTTAACAAAACAGCCCACTGTTTCACAGAAACGCTGCCGCGTAGGGCTGCCATTCAGACGTTGCTGTAGGCCGGTGCGAAAAGACGCTGAACCTGGAGAGACGAGTTTTAAAAAGAAATATATAATGTTGTGCAATAAACTGTCATTTACTTTTTTCTAAATCCAGATGGGTTATTGTTTGACAAAAGATGCTGTCAATGCAATGTCTGTTGCCAACTGTTATGTGTTGGTAGACGTGTAATGGCACGGGCATCTGTCTCGTGGGAGTCATTGGGTCCAGTAATAGCTCTGCTTGGCTGCATAACAGCGAAGGAATATGAAGCCATTGTAGGGGTCCTGGCGCACCCTATGGTGCAAATACTTTCCTAACAATGTTTCCATATTGCGAGACAATAAGACCCCCGTGCATGCTTTGAAACAGATTCGAAAGTGCTTTCCTGGGCAAAGTGAACTTCCTCTCAAGGTCTTATCAATGACCGGATCTAGAAACCTTTATGTAAAATTCTGGAGGACTGGTAACAAAGATTTTTAACTTCTTCAATGCATGGCCTGCATAACTGCCTTCCAAATGTGAGCGAAGCTGTTCTGAATGCGATTCGCTTACTTTGCATTCATATAATCGGTATCCCGTATTGGCGATCCCGAGAGGCCCAAAGCGTCCGAAGCTTGAAGGCTCCCAATTATGTCTGCGGTGCGATGGAGTGAGATTCCTCCTCTCCTCAGAACTTCCGAATCCCTCTCGATATTCCGGAAGGATCTTAGCGCTCCAAATTGCTCTACATTGCCTGTATAGCCTGTCACTTGTCCTCATAATGTCTGTAGGTAAAAACAATGGTACCCGACAAACTGGCCGTGCTTCAGTCAACGCGTCTGCCCTTAAACCGCCTCGTGTTTTGATGAAATGCGCTTTTTTATGCCGAGTCGTGTGTTACTTTAGAGAAAAGTGCCTACTAAAATGTATGCGGATGCCATGTAGTGTTTTCAGTGCGTTGTCCACTTCCAGTAGATTTCACAGTTCAAGTGCTTATGTAAGTTTTATGTAACTTTTTCAAGTGGCCCCCCCCCCCCCCAAACACCAACTAATGCTGTTTCGCCATTTTATTAAAAGTGCAGCTTCAATTTTTCCAATAAGCAAAAAACCGCCAACCAGTCTCCAGCATTTACAGCAACTTCGCTTCCAACCAGTGCAAAGAATGCAAAGCAACGCGTTCCCTGTTCGAAGCGCATCGGCCTTTACGGAATTCCGCGGCGTCGTTCTTGGAGCGGAAGTCTAATAAACCACTCCGTGCGCGCGATCCGCGGGGTCGCTCGTAAAAAGCAAAATAAAACGGATTCAGCGGCAGGTCTTCGCAGACAGTCGGACCCGGTTGTTTTCATTAAATTGGCTGTTTAGTTTGGCCTCAAGGACCCAGCCGGCAGCGAACACAGTACATGCGACTTTCTGACCCCCTTAAAGGCTTCAGAAAAAAGTCCGTATTATCAGCATGTGGCTGACGCGCAATTTAATCTGGAAGTGTCCCACCTCTGAGTGTTGCTCTGGTTGTCTCCTTGTTTGCCTGCCAAACCGTTTCCTTTCCTCTGTCATTTCCTCCCAATTAGAAAGACATGCGGGCCCTGCTCACCGTGAGTGAGCAGCTGTCAAGATAAGATAAAAATTCAACATCTTTGCAGAAGCTAATAAGACGTCCTGCATGACACAGTTTATTAAAAATCCTGTGACATTTCGAAGTCGCAACCGTAATGATTTTCCCTAAAAATGCTCATTATTTATTCTGTATTCCACTCTCGTATGAATTTCTTTTGATGTCATGTATTTATTCCCTGAGCGTTTTTTTGGGGGTGGTGGGGGTGCTTGTTTTACCTCTGGTTTTCTGTGTTATGTACTTTACATCTGGTATTGAAATTTTTACGGTGCAGTTTTTTCTTTTCTTTTCTATTTTATCCTGTTTTATTTACTATGCTCATTTTCCCTGCTATTATGCCACCGGTATATCACGCACGTGAATTTAAAACTTCCCGTTTATTTTTATATGTATACATTTTATTTTTGAGCCAGATAATAAATACCCTTAAGTCATTCCTGCCTCAAAGCAGCCGCTTACATCTCTGTTACTAACAAAGCACAAAACCGTCATTCAAACTATTCGGTAAGTGCGTATTTAGTTACGCAAATTTCACAATATGAATGCGAATTTGCTCTGTGAAATAACCATTAAAAAGACGTCTCGTAAACGTTTCCGATACATATAAACGTATATTATTGATACTTTTTAAGCGTATATCTGCCAGTTTTGGAAAATGTAGGTGAAAAAGTTATATTTATGGATCAAACTGAGGAATGTAATTTTTGCATCTCTCATTACGTATTTAGAAGCCTCGGAAGGAGCCGAAAATATTTTATTAAAAAGTCACACGTTAAAAATAGGCGTTATGAAAAATGCATTACTATCAAGAGTCAGCTGAAATGAACTTCTTAAAACAACAGTATATTTTCCCTCCTTTCACAGAGAGAATGGGTGCCAAACTGGTGTGAAAAATAGCACAAATACTTAGAGGAAGTTGTGTTATAAATTTGAGCAGTGGTCAGTAATTTTTCTAATGCATTTATAACAGCATAAGCAATTTTTTTATTATGTGTAGTTACGGCATAGTAAAAAAAAAAAATCCTACAAGATGTAAAGTTTCCAAACTCTTTAAGGCTATCTTAACCGTTAATGGTTTTCCTTGCGTTCCTGGCAAAATATTAGCACCGAAGAGGAGTTTGAGCCTCGCGCTCCTCTCGTCTTCTGGGTTCGAGTCTCGTACTCCTGGGTCGAGTCACCTTCTCTTTGGAACGGATGACCGCCGGGAGGTAACAAGGGCAGAAGACGCATGAAGGCCTCGGCGCCGATTGGCTCCCACATTCCATATTGAAATCTGGGTCAATTGGATTAAAATCCACTGAATTTCTTTTGAATAAAACATTCAGATCATTTCGAAGAAGAGATGCTCTCTCGAGTGGTCCGTCTCGGGGTAATTTTGTTTGGAGATTTACAAGTCAATGACAGTACAGTGGAGATGCTAAATCAGAACAGAATGATTGGTAGTTTTCCAAGTAAATGTTTTTAAGAGGGAAATGGGCAGGGATTTGGGCCCCACTAAATCATTCTGCATTCATTTTCTCCCTGACCTTTTACTCCCACCAGCAGCAAAGTAAATTTGTCCTGCATCCACAAACAATTGGGCCAGATTCTTCAGATCCTGATGCTGCTACAGGGCCATACTTAGGACCTAGGCAAAGTTAATAATGTTACACGGCACACAGAAGATAACCCTTAGGGGTTTTCACCGGATTGTTTTTGACAGAGCGCTGCCTGTGCCTAAATAAAAAAAAAAACAACAGCTGCTTTCTGCATTTTTTTTTTTCCCCGCAGTGCAGCAGCAAGCTAGACGAAAGAGATAATAGCCGCCGCTAGTGTGGCTGAACCAGGCCTAATGTCTTTCAGTAGATATTCAGAACTTTGTAATAGTCTGCAGATACTTTATCCTTTACCTACTTATAAATGGTGCTCCATCCATCCATCTGTCCATTATCCATCCATATCCTTAACTGCTCATCCTTGTCAGGCCGCTGATGGTCTGGAGAGTATCCCGGAAGTTCAGGGTGCGGCTACCTGGAGAAGAAGTCGACTCGTTGTAAGATAGCCACGCGCACACACATACACAGTTAACCTGAAACACATGTCGTTGGACTGTGGGAGGAAACTGGATGCCGAAATGGGAATAACATCCAAACTTGAGCTGAGGCCTATGCCCACACAGCCCAGGTGCTTGAGGCGACAGCATTACAGAATGCACCATCATGCCACTCTTAAAAAGTGATCTTCTCCCCAAATATTACTACTGATCAAAATTTTGTAAAGAATTGACTATTTACCTTCATATTTTTTATTTAATCCCCATTTATTCCCATTTTAACTCAGACATTAAAAAACAGCTCACATTACTCACAGCGACTGAGCTGTTGAAGCTCAGGTTTGACTCCAACTTGGTTTTTGCGTCTTTGGGTTGCTCTAGCTTCTTCCCACAGTCCAAAGACAGGTACCTCCTAATAGTGGAATGAGCTTGTGAGTGGGGTCTCATAGGATAGGTTCTGGACTACCATGACCCAGACCAGAGCAAGCAGTTAAAGAAAGGGAATGCGCTGGTGTTTTATTCAGAATTGCTGTAAAATTTTGGTCTAATGCTTTGATTTAAACATTTGCGTGTGGCCACAGATGTCTGCAGGATCTTTATCTGACCACATATTTCACGTTCTTGACGCTAGCGCGATTTTTTATTTTTTTTTTAAACATCCTTTACACTTTCCTGTTTTACACTAATTAATTATGTTATTATAAGGGCTTTACAGACATAGTTCCAGTTAAACAGATGGTAGATCCTTGGAAGGTTATTTATCATGTACTTGTAAACTGTGTCATATCCAGACGTGATGTGCTCATTACTATGAAGCTTTCAGCATATCTGGGTCCGGGTCTCCGCAGTTATGCAAAAACGCTTGCACTGGTCATTGTCAAACTGTTCCAGAACATTCTGAATGTTCTTTAGTAGCTTCGCAAACCGCAAAAAAAGAACAGATATACTTAAAGCGATTAATCTGCACTTCAGAAAATGTTTACCTTCCAGTACTTTGTGTAGCCTCTTTTTAAATTTTTTTATTTTATTTAAAAAAAAAAAAAAACATTTATTAAAGCCCCCAAAGTATTAGTGCCCTTCCACCACTTGCAGATGGGATGTCCTTTCGTTGCGCTGTGGGGATGAGGCGACCACGGCGGGCGGGACAAATAGCAGAAACATGCGAGATTGTCAAAAAAAAAATAGGGTAAATGGGTAAAGTGAAGGCGAGTATGGACGTGTATTGCAAATGTTTTAAAAAGGCACAGGACTCCCCCTTATTAAAAAAAAACAAGGTAATCGATCCTTTTAGCAATACAAATAAAGCAGAATCTAATTTCACAGTAAGACACGACTCCGAAGCATTACTTGCGCTTTACCTGAACATGCACACAAAGTCCATTTGTTTGTTCCTGCTGCTTCTTGCTACCTTGCAGAGGACTTTTGGGCCTTTGTGTGATCATTCGTATTGCTCTGCACTTTGTGTTTGCCCTCTCAGTCACAGCAATTGTACAGATTAATGCTTTTGGGCTCCCTGTTATCTCGCCGGGTACTAACTTGGATAGTTAACACTCATGGGTCTGCTTTCATAGCTCCGCACCCTTGCACTCCACGCCCGAGTACCGTGCACCCCCCACCGCCACCGTGATGCTTGTGATGTAGAAGGTTCCAGGATTTTAAATTCAAATTGCATAGTTCAAAGTCTGGCTTTAGTGGCTCTCTGTGCCCTTCACATTAGTACTGTATACCTTCTAATTTAAACATTGTTATATATTCCACTTGTTTGGCTAAAGCTTCTCTTAAAAGAGCCATGCAGTTCTAGGGTTTTGCCTGCTTAAAGGGTAAACAAAATGCCGTGCTAACACGACTGCTGGGATGGTTTTCCCCTACGATCCAAAAACAAAAGCCGTATTTCTGGACGGACCTCTATGATTTGCACCCTCCCTTTCCAGCCTTTTCTTTTCCTCTTAGAGAAAATCAAAAGGGAAGTGAACTTGCGTGCTCGCAAGTGGCTCCCTCGCAAGAGCCGCATGACAAAGGCCCGGGTTGCTGGGTGAAAAACAATAAAAGATTTTTTTTTTTTTTCCCCCCTCTCATAACCTGTTGCCGCAGCATCATTTATTGATACGTGTTTATCTGTTTATTGACAAGCGGCAGCACTGGTCTGAGTTACATTTTTGGGATGTTTCACACCTTCAATTTTGTTCAGTTTGGGGTAATTTCAGCCATCCGAGAAAATTGTTGTGTCGTTGTAGGCAATTTCGTGTTGCTATAGGCACTTTCGCAGTCAATGACATATGGCCTCTGGGATGTACGGCTGTACGAGCGGCTCATAAAGAGGCAATACGCTCATAAATCTTGATTTTAAAAGCGATAAAATCGGTTTAAAAATTACAAGAACTGTGTGGATTCTCTTGCTGATTAATATTATGCCCATAATCTGAAAATGTCATCAGAAATATGTCAGCTGCCACGAGGCAAGAAAGTGGAGCGGCTTCGGCTGCCGTGGGAAGGGAAGGGAGCGCCGTCCTCCCGGAAAACATCAGAGAAAAATACAAAATAGGAAAAGACAATAACGTGAAATTAAAAACGGGAAAAGTTCAGATTATGTAACCGTAGATCGCGCCGGATGCCGTATAAACAGCAACGCACGTTGCAAATTTTATTGTGATAATATGTAGCATCTTTTTTTTTTTTGTCTAGATTTAGAGATTTATTTCTCTCACTTCTATTGCCATTTAGCAGCTGCTGGTCTGCACGGTTACAGTGGGCAAAATGCAGTCACCGGAGGGCAAGGCTGACAAGAACTTATGGTCCGAGCGTTTTATGCGTTCATACATCTCTTAGTAGGAACTGGCATTATTACGGCAGTTCACACACTGATCAATGGACTTTGGGACTGGCAAATGTTTCTACTGTATTTATGTTATGGATCTCAGTCGGTTTTAATATTACCGCGAAGTAGCTTTTAATAAACCGATCTTGTTTGTTAAGTTGTTTTTTTACGGCAGCGTTAAATTTCAATAAAGAAAAAGCACCTTGGAGAGTATTTAGCCAGAGAGGAATTATTTTGTAAAACTGCTGATATGGTTGACATGCTGGTTAAGTCTCCTCTCATGTTCTCCAGAGAAAATTCAGATTAAATCAGCACATGGATCAACAGCTGTACATAATGCCATTAAGAAAATACGTCAAGTTAGACATTCGATTTTGCCACATAACTTTCCATTTCCTTTGCATTTGGAGCTCCCTGTTTTATCACGAAATTAAATCAAATAATGGCTTCCACAGAGAAGACAAAGATCTAGGACGATCGGAGAAAAGTGACCGAACGCTGACTTGTTTCTTGAGAAACCCATTTAAGCTGCACGCCTCGCAAATATCATTCGTGCTTTTGCCATTCCCACTTCCACCCCGAGTACAACTTGGCGTGGCATCTTGTCATTTTTTTTTTTCCCCCCCCAAAATGGATAAAATCCTTTTTAGAAATTTTACGGTTGCCTTTCAGCCTGCAAATACTTTGCATTCGCATTAATGCCACAGCCGTTCGCGACAGAGGAAACGCACGATTTCCACGGTTCCTTTTACGTCCAAGTAAAATGGATGTTTTTTTTTAATTCTCTACACCGAGGCCAAATGTAACACTGAGACCGGTGTACATATGAGGCGTATGATTTCAGTCCATTTGGCATTTTTTTCCAATTTTAATTGAAAAATATATGCCATAGTTGGTGTGTTTCAGCAACGCCAGATTGTGCCATGCATCTGTTAAAATGCTAAGGCAAAAATAATGACAGAGAAAATTCTCTCGTATCTTCTCATCTGCAAATGCTTTTCTATGAATAATAAGTAAGTTAGTATAAACCGCATGTTTTCTCATGAATTCCATTGTTCTTACCCACAGACAATGAGCATGTGGAAGTATTTACCAAAAAAAAAAATTTTTTTCCCTTTTGTGGGAAATATAGTAAATTTTCAATGCCTTAGAATTTCATATAAAGACTCTTAGAAATAATGACTGGGTGGGGCTGGTCAAATGAAACCGTATCGGGAACTCCTGCTCCAAAAGGAAAACTTTATTTTAGCCGTGAAATCTGGATGAAAATCAGTGAAAATCATCCCTCACCGCTAGCCAACTTCCAAGTTAAAAGCTACCTGCTGGTACCACGGTATTAAACAAACCTGTAACTACCACACTCGAAACTTACAGGGACAAACGGGTGAATGAATGTGCGAGGTTGTGCTTTTTCAAATTACTGATACGAGTGATGTTTTATTTAAATGTCTTTTCATATTGTACGTTTCCAAAGGCAATTGCTTTGAGCTCATGAGAGTTATGCTGGATTTTTTTTTGTTTTTATATTCATTTGATGAAATGACTAGGACACAAAAAAGAAAATGAAATCTTTTTTTTTTTTTTTTTTTTTTTAATCTCGATCGTGTTCATTTTTTTGCGCCTAGATGTAATGGCTGGGGTTATCAGCCTGATGAGAAAAGAATAACTTGGTGTTGCCTACCACTGGGTTTATTTTGCAAAATGTACCTAAACTCTGGATGTGACAAACTGGAGATGATCTTCTTCAGATGCTTTTGTGATGAATCAAGAAATATTTCCTTATTACAGTAGCTTGCCTGCAATATTAATACAACTGGTTAAGTATACATTTAGCAGATTGTGATTTACCCACTTATACAGCAACATATTTTTTTTCCTTCGGGATTTCTTCAGAATCTTCGGGTTTAGCGTCTTTCTCATGGCGGTAACAGCAGATGAGATTCGAACGTGGGGTTCTTCAAGTGCAAGACCACAGCGGCGACCCACTTCGCTACCCGCTGCCCCGAATCACCTCGGGCTGCTCGGGGCCGTGAACTTCTGCACGGCACGCTTCATCTTTGAAAAGAAGCACATTTTGTAAGCAAATCTTGAACGGGAAAATGACAAATTACCGCCGTCTAATATTTTGAAGATGCAGTATGTTAGCTGCACTCCTCGTTCACTCTTCTCCCAATTGTAGTTGCTTGGATTTTGTTCTTCTTAGGCGGGGTTTGCTGTTTCCTCAGCCTGGTCGTTTCTTGTCTTCATCGATTCCGATTATGGCTCATTTTGTCACCCGCGAAGCACTTTTTCGCGGACCTGCTTACGAGCCCCACCAGAGCTGCATTATGTGACATTATGTGTCCCTGTCTGTCTGCATCCCCCTGGCCAGCAGGTGAGCTGATCTGCCGTTGGCTACGGTGTTTGTAAGCGCATTGGCTTCCTCTTCAAGTAATAACTGCCCTGTTCGCTCAGCATCTGCTCTTTCATTTCTGCTCCAGCTCCTTGCCCTTGAAGCAGGATAGACCTTTTTTGATTATGGACTGCAATTCAAACTTTTGTCTGCTTTCGTGTCTCCACCAGTTGTTTTTGCCCTGGGCTACTGCTCCCCTAAGGTTATTTCTTTACTATTTCAGTGGCTTGGCCACGGTTTATTACTAGATATTTTATTTCGTTCAAATTTCTGGCTTTCTTTTGGGTGGTTTGGAAGTCATGGTGCATTTCTGGTAGAAACTGGTAGAAAAGGTTTAAAGTATGTCATCCTTTTTAACACCGTTGGAGGATTAGCCAAGTTTAGCATTGCCTAAGAAGTAAGGTTATTTCAAAATGAATGGAGATTTGTTGGCACGGCAGTCAGCAGTATTCAGATTTGAACTCTGCACAGATTTAAATCAATGCTATCGCTGGATTTTATACCCACCCATGACCCAGGGGAAGGTTTGGCTGATCAAACTGCATTAGCGGTCCTTTTTACCGGCAACCGGCGCTGTGACGTCATGCAGCAACGGCCCGCATGAACCCAGGGGCTTGTGTGTGGAAGCTGGAGATATTTCACTTGGGGCTCGGAGACCACCAAATAGACTGTGAAGTTCTGATAGAACCGGTTATTCGGTTAAAGCAGAGGAGACTAATAGATGCTATTATGCTGCACTGAGGTTTGTTCGAAACTGATGGGCAGTCATATTTTATTTCTCATTCAGGACCCACATGTATTCCTTGCATACAGACACAACGGTCGAGTTTAATCCAGCTTCATACAAATAATACCTTAGAGGTAGCTGCATTGGTTCAGATCCCATCTATTTGACATTGGAATGCTCGACTCCCGAATCTACCCTTAGGCGGAGACGCAGCTTTTGAACATGTTTTAAAGGGTGGCGTCCCTAAAGGGTGGGGTCAATGCCATGCAACCTTGTACATCTGTATGCCAGTTTCAATAAATCATACTTCTAAAATGTGTCCGTGCTGAAACTATTTTATATGTATGAATCCCCTGCAGAAGACTTTCTGTGTCACTTTATTTTGAGAGTTTATCTGGAGTGAGCTATCGGTATAGAATTCCAAATTAGGGAAGTAATTCACTTGTTGGCCGCGCGAAAAATTTGTCACGGCAGACAAACGTCTGGCCACATAGGTACGGAAGAATAGGAAAAGTACAGTGCGGGAGTGACTTTGCGCTGAACACGGCAAAACTTCATTTTGTCAACGCACATAACTGCAAAGCATTAAGAACCCGTACGGTAGCTCGGCTCACGGATTTTTCCCGTCGGAGAGAAATACGTTTTTCGAAAAAGCTCTGTGTATTTGCATCCGCTCGCGACCGACTAACAACTGATGCGAAGCTGAGACACCAATCATCCCTTTGCTGCCGAGCAAAAGTTCAGCGCACTTGAAAGCGGTGGCACCCGGAACCTGGATCCGTGGCAATCTTGCTGGAGGTGTGAATGACTTATTCAAGCACATACTGAATTTAAACAAAAAATGAGAAGGGATTTCATTCTCGCCATCATTTCAGACCCCCGTTCTAATGATGTGCCTCCGGCCGAGCCCCAGGAGTCGTCTCGCAATCTCGGGATCTGATTAAACACTTGTTAAAACAAAAGACGGATTGGAAATCCGGTCACTTTGTGAAAGACTGATGTTATTGGAAAAATGAACTTGGCGCTCAGCAAGCTGTGGCTGCGCACGAGGGCACCGGCACTACAGCGTCCCCTCGATATTTTCGCCGGCCGCCCGCGGACGGCACGTAGGGCATTCGCGTGTCTCGCGAAAGGTCCGGCTTAATTTGGGTTGTCACGCCCACGGTCCGGGCCAACCGTGGGTTCGCGGAGAGGGTTAAGAAACGCGCGCGAGGACGGAGCTTGTGAAAAATTTAGGAGGCGACGGTCAGACAACCAAGCGTGCTTATCAGATTGTTGCTTAGTTGGACTTATTCTTCGGTTTCACTCACAATCTTTAACCACGTATACAGCCAAAAGCTATTTACTAAGGCAGTTTGGATTTAATGTCTCGGAGGGTCACAAGTCTTCAGCCGCTCCGCTACTTACTGGTTTGGAGACAATCCTATAAATGGCTGTGAAACTGAAGGAGAGCATTACATTAAAACTGGCCAGATGCATGCAATGAATGGAGCAGTGATAAACATAAAAATATAAGCAATTTCTGGCCACGTCCCACGGAATATTAATAAGAGATGTTTTTTTATTTGTGTTTGAGAGGTGTTCGGAACGCAGCGGCCTTCATGCAGAGGCATGAACGGAAGCTGAATTCCAAGAAATTCTCTGCCCCTCTGCTTGCATTTTCCCGGTACTTTACGTCTATGTGTTATACGTGTCGCTGTTGAAAAGGTGCCCTTTTGCGCGGCACAAAATCAAGGTTGTAATAAAAGGATGAGTCACGAAACTCCCCCGCTTATTTAAACTTAAAAGACAAAGGGCGCAATGAAACGGTAGCATTTTTATTAACACCCAATTCTTTGTTGCACTTTTTGGAATCTGATGTGTGACTTCCAAGCAAACAAAGAGGAAATTTCATTACGTCGCTATAATGCATCATCGCCGCGCTCGAGCCGCTGTGTATTTTTCAGCAGCTACTTTGCTGCCTTGAGTGCACGTTCTTGCCCGCATTGGTGTTTGCAAGAGAGGGTATTTAAAACACAAGGACATTAAACCATTGATGCCGGGGTGTCCTTTCATTCTGCTGTCTCCACACCTGTGTTTGCTGCGGTAAAGCGGAGCTGAAGGTAGCAGACAAATGATGAGCACAGAAGCTGTCGGAGGGTCACAGGCAGACGGCAGGTGCAAACTGGGCGCTTACACCCATGATAAAAAAAAAAAAAAAAAAACAAGTAAATATTTCCTTTTTCTAAAACGCTTTTACTTTCAACTCTGCGGCACTTCAGCGTGTTTAAAAAGGGAACAAAAGTTCATCTAAATTTATATCCGAGGCTGTTTATGCGTGTCCTCTTGTGTAAAAAGCGCACGCTTCCAAACAATCCGGAGTTTTCCCAGTTGCTGCAAGTGGTTTTGGATTTTAAAAAGTTGTCGTTTTGTACAAATAGAAGCAGTTGGTACGTCTGCGCAACACATGTGCGTTTTGTTTCTTTCCAAGAAATGGAAATTAAACGCACGTTCCAGCACTTTTTCACTACTTTATTTGCTTATTTATACGCTCGCTTTTTTTTTTTAGGAGACAAAGTTAAGCAGTTGTGTCCCTTCACGCTGTTTTGTGCTATGATTTTCCCACCTGCTAAGAAGTGCTTCTGTCTACCTTCAGTTTTCTGCAGAACTGTCAAACCTTGACCCTGTGACTGGATAAAGGAAAATTTATTTAAAATTTTAAGTTAAGCTTGAACACACGCGAGGCAAAAAAACTGCTTTAAGGTAAAGCATTGCATTTAGAAAAGACTTTAATAACTTAATGCATTGCTTTTTTTTTATTATTAATTGAACAGCACTGGGTCACAGCAGCATAGAATCTGAAACAGTGCACTGGGAAATAGAAAATGCATCCACACACTGTACTGTACATAAAATGAGGGCGGGAGGTAACAGTTTTTCAAAATTGTGACCGCGCACCACTATCCAAAATGAGTTAAAAAGGTGTGCAGATATTCTGAACTTCAAGCGAATAACCTCGTGGATCAAGCGTAACTGGAAAAGGTTTGTTCAATAACACTTTGCGGTATAAGAGGGAATGTCAGATACAGAAGGCGTGGACAAAAGACGAAGATGACAGTTGCTCGTTCCTTGGACCTTCGGTGTTCCGTGCATGTTGTTGAGAAGAATGCTTTATAGAAACAAGAATGACGGAGTTGAATGAAATACATTTCCTTGCCATGAATGTGAGCCCAATCGGCCAACGTGCCGTATCTTCACCTTAAAAAGAATTTGGGTCTGGTTTAAGAAGAAGATAAATACAAACAAATGACCCTTTTTATAATAAGGACATATTTGTTTAAAGCAACTGATGGTGCGGACCAAGACGGGCAAAGGTAGCTCTGCAATGAATGTTGCTTAGTGGAGAAATGAGTGTCACTGACGTAAATGTCCAGCACTTTTAAACTAAGCAGCATTGCGGGCCTATTTTTTTTGGCACTTGTGGAAGTGTCGGTACACAGAACGAGTGATGTAACTGGAAGAATAAAAATCAAATATTTGTTATTTGTCAAGCTCAGAAAAGCTGAGGAAAACAGCACCCGCTTGCGCAAAAGCTTTTGTTTCTTTAATGCGCCAATAGAATACGTTCTTATTCCGTTTTGCCGTAGTTATGCTGGAAGGTTCCAGAAATGACACAAACGCTATTTGGTTTTTTTTTTTTTCCCACCTTTAACAACCTGCAATGTACTGAAATGCGGTGCCCCCCCCCCCCCTTAAGCCAATGTTTATGTAACAAGAAGCTCTTGTTTTTATGAAGAAATGAAAGCAGTCAATCTCGCGACTGGACACATGACAGCAAATACATTTTTAAATAGGTTGCAGTCGGCTGTTAAATCAAAGATTTCGGCAAACTATGCTCGCGCGAGAGAGCCTCCTCAAAGATTGTCTCCGCTGGGAATCTTTAGCATTCCGAACACTTTAGTCGAGAGGAGACTTATTTGCCTCCGAAACCTGTGAGAGTAGCATAAATGATAAAGTACGTAGCAAAATAAATAATCCATTTTGGCCTCTTTATTCATTTGATAAAGAAAGGCAGTTGAGGGAGATTCTCTCATTTAAAAACACATCAGCTCTCGGGCTGTAATAAATGTTAGTGCCGACTACAGCTTGCAATCTCTCTTTGCTCTCAGCATTAAATCCTCGCAACAGCGTTCTCTTTTTTCATAAATCTTTCCACT
Source organism: Heterotis niloticus (assembly GCA_018136845.1). Lineage (NCBI taxonomy): Eukaryota > Metazoa > Chordata > Actinopteri > Osteoglossiformes > Osteoglossidae > Heterotis > Heterotis niloticus. Next base: position 29,127,634 of record CM030898.1, read on the forward strand.
TTTAGTTGTTGTTATTAATCACAAAGTTTTACTAGAGTATCGCCCAAGTGCAAAGATCGAAAAAACGGGGTCTAAATACTCATGCGAGCGACAACTATTTAAAATGACTGTATGCCGCAAAGTCGTATGTTAGATGCATTGCAATGGAATATTGTGCGGACCGAAAGGTGGCTTGACTGGTAAGAAAAATGTTCGGTTAACACGAAAATGAAACTATCGTAAAAAATGAGCGCTGCCGCGGTGTCTCCTCAGGTATAATGACAGGTAGCACTATTTCTGCATCCTCTCGCGGCAGGTGAAACTGCATAATAACAATTACCGTATTTTTATCTGCCAGAAAATGATCAAACCTTCGTGGATTAAATATGATTTTGTGCTCCGCATGTAAAGGTCAGTCCAGCGTGTGTTTGATTTACTCAGCCATGCGATTGTAAAGCAGCGTTTCAAAAATTGTCAAAGGCTCACCCGGACGCTGGCTGTTGGGAGGTTTATATATCTTTCCTGTTGCCGCCTCACTGGTACGCAGTACGTCTTGTCGACCGGGTGCGCGCGTGCCAAAACTTTGACCAAAAGTCACGTTCGACAGTAAATGGCATCTCTCATAGGCGATGTTTCGTGTAGGTGGCACCAACGATGCTTTGGATGCTAATATGTACACCGCTGTACGTTTTCCCGCTAGTGCACCGAGGGACAAGTGCTATGGTATACTGCAGTTTTGGCTTGAAGCATCAGTAAGGGGATGGAGGGGCAGATGTATATATTATTCACTACGGCTTCATCGAATTCCCCTACAGGAGTTTCAATGGGATTTATTATTCTAATCCACCTTAATAAGCTACTAGCAAGAGGGCAAGGAGATGAAAGCAGTGATTTATGCATGAAGGGCAAATACAGCCATCACCTGGCTTATCTCAGTACTACATTCTCACCCGGTGCGTTCTCCGAAATTCATACGGCACCTAGAGAGCTCAGCCTTAACTCCCAACACCCATTTGCATATGACAGGGTGGCCACCTGCTGCAGCACACACAGACCCGACCCTCTGTTTACCGGGGACGCTTGTCGAAACGCACGAGAGTCGCGGTCCGGGAGCTTCGCGGTGCGCTTTCCGTGTCCGTTTCTAGCCAAGCAGAAAGCCTCGCGACGCTTTGAGGTGAAGTCATGGCCGAGAAACAATTTACCGTGACATTCGTGCAAACTCAAAGGCTGTTTTGACTATTTGCAGGCTTGTCGGGGATTTGCCACTCGGGTCGTTCATCGTTTTTGTTTTTCCCCCCTTTGTTTCTTCAAATCTTATCTGTGGATTACGGGGTTCGCGCATTCCACGCAGTTCCCTTTCAGTGAGAACGGAGTCATGCAAAGTTGAACGGTATTTCTAATCCTACAAGTTCATAAAGATATTTATCAGATTTGATATCGTCTGCTTTTATTTTGCTAAACATTTTCTCTCTCATTATTTAAATACTGAACTGTCAGAGGTTTTTATGTAGTTTTATTTTTTTTTTTGTGCTATTCTAACGCACCGAGACGTGAAAACGTTGCTTTTTAAAACCGCGGACTGGCTTCTTGGAACTGCTGGCAGCATAAAAATGAGAACGTGAACCTATAGCTTTGCAGCCTCCATCCAGCAAAAGGCGCAGGTTCTGCTTGACTGAGGTTTCGGCTCTCAAGATTGCAGATGGTCAGGCTATAGAATCCCCGGTACGCTTACTGTGCTCCGACGGGTGATTTTGTGTATTTCTTAATACGAGGCTTGCTTTTGATTCACGAGGGTTAGGCCTCTAACCTAATGTTTCCTTTCATTCTTGAAATAAATTGTGCGGAACATATCTAACCACAGTGTCACAAAGGGAGAACTGAAATAGAAGCTCCGAGACCAAACTTCAGAACGACCCTTGACTCGCCGCACCCCGGATTAAGTACTTGACTCTGATAGCTTGAAATGTCTGAAAAATTTCTCATTTGTATGCCAGATGTCGAAAGGGAAAATGTTCCGTTAAAATACAGACTGTCCTGCTGGACTGCGAACGCCGCTCAGGAAGCACGCACTTGCTTTGGGCTCCACTCAGTCTTGGTTACCTAAAGGTATCATCTATAAATAAACCTTTACATAATATATAAGTCTATAAATAAACCTTACATTTCAGCTTTCTGCTCCACTTTGGCCAGCATTGCCACAAAAGCATTATAACCCCTGAGGCCAACCTACTGACTGTCTGAACTCTGAGTCACTTTGGTGGCTGTGCCATCTGGAAGCCTACAGAAGTGCCTGCAATTTCCAAAAGCTGAAGAACCTCTCAACCTTGCGTCCCAGTGCCCACAAAGCAGGAGCACAGAAGCTGGCGAAAGAACAGTTACCGCAGTCCTGGAAATGACAGCTTATTATGTATAACAAAATCTTACATGTCTGTGTGAATATTAGATTATTACATAGATTTGCATCTTTTTATTTTAATTAAACCTTCTCTTACATACTTATGCAATATATTATATTAATAATTTTTTTAAATCAAAGGAGATGTATACCTAGGGACTTGGCACTATACCTGGGGGGAAGACTGTGAAATAGCAATGCGGTCTCCTAACGTTGGCACCACACCCTCGATACAGGATACTGGCTGCTTCTCTGGGTTGTGAGAGAGGGGCACCGTACAATTGGTACCATCTGTGGGGACATAAGGTGTTGCCAGGATCACGGTGGGGCCCTAAGGGATGGGTGGAGACATTCACAGGCTGGTCATACCATCGCGCCGCACGCCGATGTTACAGCACCGCCATTGCTGGTGACATGGCAAGAGAGGACTCTGGTGGTCGTGGTGTTGCGGCGGATCCTGTTTAACAAACACCGGTGTAGCAACGCTTGGCAATATGTGTGTTGCGCTATACAGCTATAGCAGTGCTCACTGGTGTGCCTGATGCGGTGCACGCCGGCGTTACGGTAGCACAAGCACCTGCACGATGGTGTTCCTGAAACTTTTACATATCGAGCTATTATGTGGTTTTACTGTTACTATGGCAATACCTGCTGGCGACTATGGAACAGCAAAGTTCATATGCGGTTCACACTGTGTGCAGGACGAGGGTTAACAGAACCAGCTGGGCCCAGCTGTTTTAGAGACAATGTTGAGGGAGTAGTGTGAAAGGTTGGAGGTTCGATTCCACTGTAAACTAAGCAAACTAAGCAGGGACATTAATCCTTATTTTGGAGGGCCATGAAGTATCCTCCAAAGCTTGTATCATCTAAAAGAAATGTGCTGAGCACATTCCATGACACAACAATAACAAAAAAAAAAAAATCATCCATCTGTCCTCTCCTCCACCTCAATTCCCATGGGTCTGGAATGAGATGCTCAACAAGCTCTTAAAGATGCGATGTTCAGGTGTCCGCATACTTTTGACCATGCGGTCTACTCACCCTGAATTTCTCCAGTAAAGATTACCCAGCTGTACATAGTTAAATCGCAGTTTTGAGAAAAACATCAGTTAAATGTTTATCTACTTTGTTTTCCATGGATTTTATGTTGTGTGGGTTCAATTTTATTTATTTGTATATTAGTGATTTTTAACATCATTACTTCAACAGCATTGTTTTTTTGCCCAATGATTCATTTTGGGGGGGGGGGGAAATATTTCATGCAACTTAAAATTAGCCCGATGGCTCATTAGTAAGTTATAAAATGAAATGAAAGCTGCTAAGCACTACCAACCTTTGACCAACTCAAGAAGTCAATAATTTCCCTATTATTTATATATTAAGCGCTGTATTAGATTTGCAAACCGACAAACTGAAAAACAGGCTGAACAGAATCCTTTTCTAAAACATTTAAAATATCTCCCCAAGAATACCCGTGCAGGCTACCTACCCTGGACTTGGCATAACAGGATGTCAGCTTTCTCCTTTTCTTAGTAGATCTTGGCAGCTGAGCACTACACTGTCACCTGACATTTGGCATGGTGATGGCATCCTCAGTTTTTGAAATGGAAAAAAGTGGTCATCTTTATTGTCCATGCATAGCACACATCCTTACCACACCCATAAGCAATTAATTGCCCAAAAGGCCAGTTTTTTTGGGCACTCGCTGTTGGCAAAGCGTTTCTATCATTTCATGAAACTAGAATAATTGACCTTGAGAGACCCCACTTTTTTTTTTTTTAAGCTATGCCAGTAAACTAAAAGTTTTTACCGCGAATACCATAATGAAGGACAACCTTTTTGCTAAGTCCACATGCCATATCCTGAGAGGAAACACGCCACCGTCTCATTTCAAGGTAACTGGAAAATCTGGCATTATTGCGACAGCTTTCAGATTATGCTGATCTCTATTTAATCCTGTTTAAGAAAGCGTTTATAAATTTTGACACAATGGAATCTGGACAAAACAACTGTACCGTTGCGTTCTCAATAACTAAGCTCATTTTAATGTTTTCTTCTGTACCAGAAGGCCCGTGAGCCCATAATCGTATCTTCGGTCCACAGTGGATCACGCGCAAGATCATTGACTGACTGATCATAATTTTTTGTAATCTGGTTTTCCATCCATCCATCCATCCATTATCATTAACTGCTTTATGGTGAAGGTTATAGTAGTGTGGAATCTACCGCAGAATCATTGGGTGCCAGATTAGGAATTTACTAGACCGCAGTCACACACACTTCCACACACTGTTGGCAAGTTAAAGTGACCAATTCATCTGAAATGTATGTGTTTGGATTTTGTGAGGAACCCCATGTAGACACATTGAGAACGTGTGAACTCCACACAGACTGAGCCAGATGACCTCGCAGTGCCTGGTCTGGTCTGTACCAAAAAATGCTTCGTGAAAATGCAGATTTTCCCCACGCGTTGTGCACGCTGGTCAGCCATTGCTCAAGATGAACTCCTGACTTTGGACACCAACTTATCAAAGGTAACAGCAAAGTTTCTTTTGTAGCACGAATTCTTTTAGTCGATATTGTTCCTGCAATTTTGCTCTGCCACAAGAATATAAAGTGGTGCATTTGCAGATTCTCATCGCAGCATTGCTGTAGTCCTGACGGGGGCTGGGGTGGCTGATAGGTGCTGGTGATAGAGCGTTGTTATGTCTATGAGCATGGCAGCTTGATGTCTTGCTGGATGCTTTAACTATGGCACTATTTCACCTGTCACGATCGTGGACTGGAAATGTCCGCGTAGCAGAGCTGCTTCTCACTCAACATTGCCACGAGTAAGTCAGTTTCATGCTTCGCCTGTTCGTGACGAATGAGTTAAAGCGAGCCTCTGCAGCACAGGGCCCTCCTTCCGTATTAACCTGTTATGGCTCTAGGTGCTCCATGCTTTGCATGAAAATGAGATAATGGCATCTCAACTTTGCTCTTTCGCATGGAGCGGACAACTGTTGTTTGCATTTTCCGTGTCCACTGCCTGCCCTCTGTACTACACGGCCTGCACAAGTCTGTTGACCAATGGATCGTGGGTGTTGTGTTTGTTTGCCGGGTATTTAAGATGGCAGCTCTGTGAAAGTCCACCCCGTCCCACAGGAGAGTGGGCAACATCCAACGTGTGCAGAGCAACCAGCTTCCTCTTGTCTGGTGGTCAGCTTTACCAGCAGCACCATTTTGAGCTTTTCCAGAAATCCCTCCGTCTTACTGTGACCGCAGGGCCTGCTGATTCCAAATGTTGGCCTTTGCTAAAGCTGTACTGAATGTGAGGGTTTTTATTTTTTTTGCCTCAAACAGGGATCCTCTCAACTCATGCCCTTTTAACTTGCTTTTAGCATTGAATAAATTCATCGTAAAAAAAAAAAAATAATGCTGCTGAATTATTGGTTCGGGGAAAACGTTTGGTTAACTATTCTTGAGTTGAGAAGGAACAAAATCTTGCACACACTGCAGCCAGCCCTGAAAGACCCCAGGCTCATAGACCGGCTCATTCCAACTGTGGGAGGACATAGGCACTATCTTATATGTTTGAAAAGCTGATGAACATATCACATGGTCAATGGTCTGACCGTGTGCTTGAGCTTCCTTCCACCTCCAAGACAAATATCCCGCCTTACATGAATGTGCCCGCTATGTACGAAACCTTTGCTGACGCTCGTGAGATACAGTTTACGACCTCCTGTTCATTATTACGAAATAATGAAGGTTTTTACTTTAAGGACTTCAGAGCAGCGCAGTCGGATTGATTTAACTCATCTTTAACCGAGGAAGAATAACCCACGATGTAAGGAGGTCGCAATAACTGCGGTGGCGTTGAGAAGTCAATGAACAAACAACACCTCAAGTATTAATATCACGATAGCGTGATTTCAATCTGGCAAGCTTCGCATGATTTTGGCTGCTATTATTTTTGGTTTTAGGTCCGAGGTTATACTGAGAGCAATAATAAATCCACAAGAACCGTCTAGAATCCAAGCTGAGCTGATAATGGATTTAAGAATGTGGAGGATGGTGTGGGGGGGGGGTGTGTTCTGAGGTTACTACTATGCTACAAGGAACGCTTTTTTAAATTCTGAGATTGACATTAGATACGGTGCTCCACAGGAGTTCGGCGGCTACATCTGAGCTCATCAGCATCCCATATCGTACCCCCAGATTATATTCAGCCGACCATGACTCGACACATTCCTGCACGAGAGGCCTTTCGTTTTGCTGCTTCTGCGTGGACCGACGTCGCTTGGAGAACGTGGCACAGACGCTTCGGGAGTGCGCGGTACACTTTCATCCCGGAGCAGGCAAACACCCGGGCCGCATCTAAATAGTTAATGCGCTTACTGATGACACTGCTGTTCAGACATGCAACGTTGACATTACATCTCCATCAAGTTATTATGTATTGCGTTTGCGGTGTATAAAATATTAAGAAGCAATCTAGATGCCATCGCATCGTATTGCAGGTTCAAAATCAAACACAACCCGATTGTGTCAATTATAGATAAATGTCTCTTTTTCTCCAAAAGTTGAGACTTTGCAGTTTTATCAGACAAGAAACCGCTCGAGTTCGGACTGCCGATCGTAAAGCCGCACGGGTGCGGGTTTAATGCGGAACCGACAATATTGGAAATCCTTTCTTTAAACACCGCGCCAGGGTGCTGAAGGAGTTCTCACATAGAGTTCTTTTTTCATCTAAATGAGAAATACCCCTTAGACAGTAGATAAAGCTTAAGCTACACCTTAGAAGTAAGGCCGATTTCAACCTGTCACTTTACGCTAATGTAAATCGTACTCAGTAAAACTCCCTCACTGCTGTTTATGTGGTTCGCAAGACCACGAACATCACGCTGACATGTATTTCTGAGCTGGGTAAGAAACATCAGCCTCGGTGTCCACCTAGAAAATGACACAGCCTTCTGCTCACATGGATAAACAAGGTATCAGACATTGTTACCTTACATCAGAACAAGAGAAACCTTAGCTTGATAGCAAAAAGTAGATGGAATAGTCTACTATTCCATCCAGGTGACACGTTCACGGCAAACATCCCGTGAGTCTGTGCTTTGTACGCGATGTACCCCCTGCATGCGGAGCGTTTCTACAGGGCGCAGTACTTGGCACGAAGTTGCCTGGATGGAAACATCTTGAGTTTCGGGGTTTTTTTTTTTTTCCATGGGTAAAACTTTGCTTTTATTGCTTTTTTGGGCAGGGGGGCACGGTTCTCGCGTACCGATTCAAGGTGATTGTCCGAGTCGGCAGCACTACAGAAATCGGTCAACTGAACACAAGGAGCCAAATTAGCGTCCGAGACAGCAGAAACGCGGAATACGTTCGCTTGGCTGACTTTCAGAAAACAATTACTTTGCCTGTCATAGTAGTGATCGAGGGTGTAAGTAATGCTGTGCAATGCACTGCAAATTGTCACAGAAGCCTGTAGTAAAACCACCACCCATACGATGGAAAACAGAACAGAAAAGACACCATCGACACAAATTAAAAACCGACAATTAACAGAAACAAACTGACAGAAGTGAGAAAAAAGTAACAACGTTCGCTCTCGCTTGACGGCCGTAAAATGGGTAGCTAAACCATCGTGGCGGCATCGGGGTCAAACGGGCTAGCTGTTCCGAAACATCGCCGGTGTTGGCAGTTGCCGAGCGGTGCGGTCCGCTTCAAATCAGTTTTAGCGGCACTCGAAAGACGGCGAGCGTTTCCCAAAATCTGAGGCCGCACCTTAGCTAAAATCAAATAGCAAATGACGCACGCATTTCGTCGAAAAGCGTAGACCCAGTGAACGAACGGCAACTGCGGAACGTTACTGCAGCAATGGCCAAAATAAAATGACCTCAAAGTCAAAGTGTAACTCTTTTTTTTTTTTTTTTTTTTTTACAGGTAGCCCAAAACTTGCACATCAGTCATTATGTCATGTCGGTGTGTTTCTGTCCGGTTGAGCGTAGCTGCTGCTGAATCAAACACACCAGTCATGTGCAAACGTTTGTACCTTTTGGTCCTTTTGACTATGGATGAACACATTCAAGCAGAGCTAAATAATTTGTTTTTCTGAAAAGTGCAACAAAAATGGGCTCAGAAAAAAGGAGGTGCCATGCAAAAAGTCAAATAAATAAATACATCTGGGAAAAAATGGGCAGAAATGGTAGCTTTGAAGTTGCACTGTTTATTTTTTGGGAATTCCTTAATTTATCGCATTTCACACGCAAATGTCACACCAGTTTGGCATACAGGTCTTGTTTGGTACCTGCACAACACGCTTGTCCACGTGGCTGAACAAGAAGTCTTGCAGCACCTTTCCGTGGGCAGCGTCAGACTGTGACGACTTCTCGCAAGATTTGCACTCCACCAGTGAAACATCCACGGCACGCCCACTTCACAGCAGGTTATAAAACTTTTCACTTTCTGATATATCAGGTGCTGTCCAAATTTCATCATCCAATTCTTAACCTCTGTTCTTCTTACTGAAGCCCGCAGTGTTCGCCGGTCCAAAGCTGTAAGCGATCAGATGTGAAATAAATTCCTTAAAAATGCAATGAAATTCCTTTAATATTATTATTAATTTTTGAACATTGCTAAATAAATATATATAATATACACACAGCCACACATATGTATAAACTCAGTTCGAGATGTTTTCTTTTTTTATTTAAGAAAATTATAAATGGCCCAAATCTTCACCATCTAGACTAACACAAAACTAGAGATTAAAACATTTCATAAATGTTTGCTTTTAATTAAAGATAATCCTACAGTAAAAGACAGCCAACCAGGCCAGGAATATCAAGTCTCGCTGGGAAGGATCCACTGTTTAAGCTGGTTCTGAAGACAAATTGCTTTTCTTAGTCAAACACCTTTTCTATTTTTACCGAGCACATTTTACGTTCTCACACTTAAGACCCAGCATTAGCGTACATGAACATCGCAGGAACTGCCCAACTTGCGCGAAGACCTACCCCCGTCTGAGTGCGCAGCTGACATAATTCCTTCAAAATGTTCTACATATGGTCAATAGATGTTAATAGTTTTAATAGACTTAAGAATTTATGTTAATTTACCCCTGTTACATTCTGGAGGAGATCAAATGAGGCAGCTGCTCAGTGACAGATAGTGACACTGAGCAGATGGTTTCGGTACAATATCTGCCTATATATGAATAAATGGCAAAATTTTAAGTGGTCTGCATGAAAAAATCAGTTCATCTTCCAACTTCTTTTTAATTCCTTTTGTACTGCATAGTCTGTTTGTCTGCCGATGATTTTCGCAGGAGGGTTTCAATGCATCACGCCTGTCAAAGTCAAGGAACAGTAGCGATAATAAACAAGAATGAAATTGGGAACACGTCACAACTTTTCGTTTTATTTAACATAAAACTGGGTTGCCGTGAATGATCCTCTAAACTGTATGAGAATTAAGAAAATCCCAAAAAAGTGATCGTTTAAGGTTGCCCTACATTTGCTGCCGTGTGCCCACGGCACACGGTGTCGCCATTTATAGGACTTGTGTGTCCTCGGAGACTGTACTGTTGACTAGATGTGCTGTCTAAAAAAGTTTTGCTAGCAATATAATATATGTTCAGTGTTAGCAGCGTGTAAGGCAACAGATGCTGAGATGGACACGGAAAGACAATATACAAGGCTTTCCCAGTTGTCTGCATCAAGTGTATGTCTCAAAGAGATGTGTGGGGGGGTGTGGGAATGTACTGCACTGTTCCCACCAGATTTCGGAAAAATATATTAAGTTTTTTGTTTTTTTTTTTTTTTTTTTAATCAAAGTGTCACTGTAGCATAAGCTCTGAGTAAGGAAAATCCATCCAACCATTTTCTCTTCTGTTTATCCAGATGAGGGTCACAGTAGGAAATAATACATATAATATTATTTCGCATCAAATCTCTATTGTACCGCAGTACCGCATTTTCCGGGGGGGAGATATGAAAAATGCATTCTCGGAACAAATCAGAAGTATCGCACAGGGCTTCGTTCGGGCATTCTGAAAAGATCTGCAGATTTTAATTTTTCCTCATTCTCTCGCTTTTTTCCTTTTTTGAAGGTCTTATATATGTTGCATTGTTATTGAAGAAGCAATAACTTACATAACACTGGAGACACAAACACGTACTCAAATGCAAATATGACTTGGATGTAATATGAATAAGACCTGGGTTTAAATGATAACCGCAAAGATTATAAAATAGAAGCAGTAACCGCCATAACAAAGGAGACACAGACATATACTCAAATACAGATGTGACATGGATATAAGATGAGTAAGGGATTAAATTTACAATTTAAACTGTAAAATAGATTATTGATCGAAAGTAGCAGTGAGCGATGCAAATATAAACAAATATCTGCTTTCAGTATAGCCAGAGTAAAGGAGGGAGAGAAAGAACGAGAGAATTAGTGAATGGATGGATATGTGTGTGTTAGGAGATGAGTTCTCCCTCTTTTTTACCTTTTGCCATACCGTTGCATTAGCAGTGCCGTAGTAGAAGAGTCTTGTGTTTTTGGACCTCCAATAAATAACTGGGATAAAAGTATTTTGGCTGACACCCAAAATGTTCCTCTACATCAGCTTAGAATCTATGCGTTGCATCTCTACAAGCAAGAGAGAAACAATTGTGAATGCAGGCAACCGCATGAATTGTCATTGAAAGGTGATGGCAGTTACACTTTTTCAGCACTTTTCATTCCTTTTGCTGTGGCCGTGGCTGCGAAATTATGATGAACACAGTGCGTCGCTACTGGTAACAGTCACACGCTGCTAAACGTGAATCTATTATGACAAACAGCGCAATGGGAAGGAGCAAACAAGTAAAAGACTCGGGGGTTTGCCTCTTTAAAAAATTAGAACCCACGTTTCGAGACTGAGGTTCCGAAGGGATTTTGCTTCGGGAAGTGACGGGCGACAGCTGTTTTAATACACGCAGCGTGTTGGAAAGAGTTCGAAAGTTAATACACCGATGCCCGAGTCACATTCTCCTGTGACCATCTCGGTTTTACCCTGGAACCGCACCTTTGCCATGCTTACATGCCTGCGCTCAGCGCGTGCATCCGTGACGCTGCTCGCCGCGATTACATCAATGGACCGAGTCATCGTAAAATTCTCTCTCTCGGACGTACAGTAAAATAAATCGAATTAAACAGTACGTCCGCGTCCTACCCCACTCGGTCGGCGGTGATCCTGCAGAAACGTATAGCAACGAGGATACAGAACGCAGAGCAGACATGAAGTTTCCACAGGGGTGTGATCAAGACAAAATAAATGTAGGTGAAGGTAATTAGAAATCCAAAGACTGGGCGCAGAATGGATTTCAGACAGCGGGCATATTTCGCGGCTAAAAAGTAAACCTGGGCATTTCAATAGCCCTCTTTCCACAAAACACAAGCCCGCTCTGATAAATAACTGCATGTATACCAGCAGAAGAAAGACAGACACGGAGAGATATGGTGACTTGTTTATGCTATGCATGAAATAACTGTCCCCTTTTTCACAGTGGGGTTGCCAGCTCTTCCCCAGTAACACACCCCCCCAGAGCGCTGTATCTGTCTTGTTCTGCAAAACTTCATCCCCCACCGAATACCAGTGCTAGGTTTGATTTCTTTGTTATTTTCAGTCACCTGCAGCTACCTTTCTTATGTGAAGAAATCACCAAACACTGTTTTGTTTTGTTTTTTTTTTCTTTTTATTTTGATATCTGGGGTTTTTTGTCTGCTTTTTTCCATTATTCAACATGCGGCAGAACCCCATGAAAGATTATAGTCATTCTGAGCTGGGACATTTTTTTTTTCCAGCTATGCATGAAGAAGAATTTTTGTGGTCCGGGAGGATTTCCTGTGAGAAAAGATCAGTTAGTCCCAGCTGAACCCTTCAGCAAGTAGAAACACTCTTCCTGAACCCAGGCTGAGTCCTATAACTCATACACAGGCCAATATTCACCACCCGCTGGTGGAAATCAACATGTTTGGCATTCATTTGCTACTGGGTCGCCCTAAATGGACCAAGGGGTTTCACCAGGTGTTCTGCTACAGCTCCTTCTGCATGTCCGTGAGATTGCCAGCTGCTAACAGAGACAAACACTGACATCCCTCACGCCAGATCCTCCGTGGAGCTAAGAGCAGAGCGCAAAGGTCCTTTAAGATGAACCAGATACGGTCTTCGGCGTTCGAATGCTGGCTGCGGCGTTCATTCCGACGCAAACACTGCAAACAGACCCTACCTTGAGGGAAGGTTTGTTGGTGCTCTTTTATTCCGTGCTGAAAGGCCTTCATTAAAACGAAAATTACTGTGCTTGCAGGGGGTATCGCGGAGTGCACATAAGACCACACCAATCCGACTGTAACACAGCCAAAACTGGAAAAAGAAGTCAAAACAACTTCCAGTAATGAAATTCCCAGCAGTGAAATTAAGTGCATTTACACTGTTCAGATGGATGAAGTTATTTTGGCCCTAACTGTCTTTTGGTTATTTTCACAGCGCTGTCCCTTGATATCTAAGCTTTAGAGTTTAATAAATGTAAGCGAGAGATTCTGCCAGGAGTGGTGCCATGCAAACATTAGAATTCATCTGCTGAAGGTAACTGGAAGTTAGCGACAAAGCAAACTGGCACCATCAATCCAGGAAACAAGGAGCATTGCCCATTGATTTTTGACTGACAGCTTCATTATGTGTGTGTTGGGCATATTAAGTGCCCGGGAGTCTCCAGCGTCCTACAGTGGGCTGAACTGCCATTAGCAGCGAACAGAACTTTTTTCTTACCGAAGGACTAGAAGAACAAGCTCGCAGCCCTCGATGCATCAAACAGAGAGACTGCCACCAAGTGTAAAAGAACGTCTGAGATGATGTAATAAGACTGAGAAGGAGGACTGAGACAGAGAGGTTGCGTGGATCCGCCCGCTGCGTTGCCCTGTTTGCCAAGGTGAGGACAAAAATTCACATTCGGCGCAGGGGTTCATATGTAGCAGGGAAAATGCGGTTAGCGGTTAAAATGCAACACACGTCTTTGGACTGTGGGAGGAAATCTGCATATAGACACACAAGATGCATATAGTATCGACATTAGCATTTTAAAACTTGTAAGATCATCTAAGTCCATGAATGGCAAGTTCATGTTAGCAAACGTTAGCTCAAGCATAATTTTTTTTTTCCACAACGTGAATTCTGCCAAATGTAAGACAGGAATTCTTCATAGTTTATACACTAGAAGTGCTTTGCTTAACCTTCTTTTAATCTATTTTTTGCTTTTCGGTGGCGTGGGGAGACTTCAACCATTTCGGCGAAGCGCAAAACAATTTTTCCCGCACCGTTTCTTGAGTGGAAGAAGTTAACGGAATTACACGTGAAGATTATAAGGCTATGTAGCTCTGACTGTTCTCCAGAGGCCCGCAGCACTCCTTTCATATGTTTCCAGTTTTAAGGTAGATTTTCTTAATCACGGAGGATACGGGAAAGTTCAAGGGTACATCTTCAGAGCATTATCCCAAGAATACTTTAGGTGCTTCAAGTGTAAGAATAAAATAAAGAGCCCAATTACTTTAGGCTAAGGGCTCCGTATCAGTCTATCAATTACCGAGTCTCAGAGTCGCCCAAGAGCAGGGAAAAAGTAAAACCCGAAGCGCGTATTTTTAACTACTGAACTTGAAAGCGGTCTGGTCGGGCGTTAGAAAAGTGTGCGCGTCTGTTGACATGCAGCTATTTAGACAAAATAGACAACTTGCAGCAAAACGGAACTGGATTTAAATTGTAGCGCGGGTCTGTGAAAAAGGGCAAAAACGGAAAATCCAGCGTTGTATAAACTGTGTATAAACTCCTTCAGCTCGTATATCATCAGGGTATTTTAACAAAAGTTCAAAATTGTAGAAAAGTGAAAGGACAACATAAAAGGTCTTGTCTAAATATTATTTTATTTTGCAGCATGATGTATATAAATACTTTTGTCCCAACCGAGACAACCATTGGAGGATAATAAGGTTTTGAATGGTAAACACTGTATGCCTGGTTCTGTCATGTTTACTTAACGGTAGCCATGTGAAATAACTATAAAAACCGCATTGTGGATGATGTGTAGCTCTGCTCGCGGCGTGGCCTCCGTCCGATTCGGCCGCAAACGCTGAGCGCCGCAGCTGAGCGCGGGCTTAGCTGAAAACACACACGCGCCCGCACAAAAAAAGTTGTTTATTGCGGCCGATGCGTTTATACAAAACATTTCACGCTTTACAGACAGCTGGACATTTTAGTAAGTCATTTAAGATTAAGCGCTTTTCTCAGCAACTCGACAGCAGTATTCTTTCTGGGATTTGAAATGGCACCTTGCCGGCGGAAAGTCCATGGCCTTAAGCAGTCTGGTGTCTGGTGCTATTAAACAGCCAGTCAATATAAAAAAAAAATGTAATGATCTAAGGTAATGAAAAGCTACACTTGGTGGAGAATTGTATTTGCTTTTTTTATGTCTTTACATAGTAAGTAAAAGCTGGCAAGCGAGAGCCGAAACAAAGAGAATTTGAATCGCATACACGGGCCCACCACCGTATTCCTCTGCTTTTTCTCCAGAGGGTTAGGCTACAACAATATTTACAGTGTTGGATGTGTTCGGAATATTGTGCAGAATATGACTGTGATCCAAGACTTGGCTATCCAAGGTTACAAAGCAAGCAAAAAAACATCTGATATTCATTAGATGGCTCTGAAAAATACATGTAGCCGTTCCAAGTGGACAGATATATCTTCTTGCTCTGTGAGAATGGGAGTGCGGCAAGAAATTTTGAGTTCCCAACACCATTTTGCTACAAAATGCAATAAAACATGACAAATGTCACTATGCATATTTATTTGAAAATATATGAAGTGTAGTAGAAACGTCCCAATAAAACATTGTCATCGCATTCTGCGCAGCGCAGCGAGCGCTTCGGGTTTCTCCCTTTAAAAACGCCTTAACGTAGATTCGTATTTTTTTTTTCTCCCGTTACGGCTCTTCGCGCTTGGTGTTATGGGAGAATCCGGCACACAGGCCGCAGGTGCAAGCGAAACAGTCGGAACGCCGGACACGAGCTGACTGACTCCGACTGCATTTAACATACCATACGGATGTTAGGGCTGCGTTTTGGATCAAGGCAAAGCGGGTCTCATTTTCTCGCACCCCAAGAGATGCGACAACTGGTGGATCCGAAACGTCCTCGAGAGCCGTCTGGAAATGAAATAAAATGTTTGCTGGGGGGGGGGGGGTGTTATCGTTTTAGTTTAAAAACCCTTAAGGCAAATTAAAACGTTCGGCGGCTCAGATGCTTGCCGATGAAAAGCGACGAAAGGAGCTGCCAGGGAAGCGTTGACGCGCTGACACATTGATCCGCTGAGCACTCAAGACGCTGACTTGCGTGGACTTGGAGCAAATTGGCAGCGGACCCTGCGAGTGCCGGTGGTCAGACACCGATCGGTGGACAGATAAACCCCGGCACTTTGTGCTTCTCATTGAGCCGAGGGAAGTGTATTAATAACTTTGACCCTGACTGGTCAATCATTACAAGGATGGCCAGAAGAATTCAAGAGCTATGGTCCACTGGTCCTTCTGCCTTGTTTACATTCATAAGCGAAGCCATATCATATGTCAGATTCTGGCTGACACTTGCATTCCTGTCTCGGGCACTGATTTATTGACCGAAAAACCCAAACTATTTGCGTGTCTGAGTTGCGCTGAAGGGAACCGCGTTAATAATATTGACCTTCGTCGGTCAATCTTAGCAAGGATGGAAGAAAAATTCTCTGGCTATGGTTCTTTGCACTCTTTGGCCCATTCAGCTTCACGGGCGGGACCATTTTGTGTCTTGTACTAGCTGATGCCTGCATTCCTGCCTAGAGAATGGGAGGCTTGTAAAAGGAATGGATGAGAGCAGAGTCTGGCTCCACAGGCTCCCTCACAAGGCTGTCAGAAGTGATGACACAGCTGTATGGGACTCTGGGGTCCTGCTTTTATTTCGGTTGCGATATGTTGGTGTGATTAGTTTCGAGCTGATCTTTTTTTTTTTTTTTTATCTTTTTTTTTTTTAACATGTGCGTCATGGGAATTATATGGAGATCTTTCAGATGGTCAGAGCAGAGGGAGTTCAGCCCTTGGGCTGCACATCACCCAGAGGTTGGAAGAACGCATCCGGACCGCTTGCTTGTTAAACATGGGGCCCCGCAGTGGGTTTCCTTTTTTTGAAGAGCATTCCTCTGACAGGGCCCGAGAGTTTAGTCCCTGGACAAAGAAAAGCACAAAAGCAGGCTTCCAGTTGTCAAGAGGTCTGGCAACTTATAGTCGATGAGTTTACCATGAAAGGATACCATGACATATCGGCTTTCCTGTGATGGATTCTTCTCGTCTCTAAGGATAACCAGTTGTTTTGGTCGATTTTACCTCCTGCACGGAGTGGTGCGCTTTAACTAGATACCTGAGGATTGAAAATAAATCCAACAAAATTAGGTCTTGCGAACTTAAAGGACAGAATCTCGGTCATTCCTGCGGAAAATCTGTGCTTTAATGTTTTTGCCATGCACGTTACATATCGTGTCAGCAGCTGTGGTACGGAGTTTTCTTAACACTTTCTGAAACTGCCAAACAGCAGAGATTTTGTTGCATTTGTACCTGTGACCTGGCAACTTTAGCACCTTGTATATGTGAATAAAGGATCAGCCTGCAAATGCAAAAGAAAGAAAGACCGAATCCCGAAAAAGACTCGGCCATTGTTGGTCCGTTTACAAAGACAACAAGCCAGATAAGAGTTATTTTTTCCCATGACTTGCGGTCAGCAACATATTCATTCCCAGATAATTGTAACCATAGAACAAGTTTATGGTATCTTCTGACAAAAAACTAACATTCACTGGGACGAAATAAATTCAAATAAATTCCTTTGCTAACCCACCAAGCGCTGATTCAGAAACTAGCATACCTGTGGCCACAATGAAAATCGCATTTCTCCGAATCGTCCATCACAAAAGTACCCGGTGTTGACCCTTGACGGTGACTAGCTGCTACCAGAGCATTGGGAAAATATTCCAAAAAACTAAACAGAGATGTCGTACAGCACTCACATTTTATTATAGCACATAAATATGGATGATCACTCAAAAACACGCAAAAAAAAAAAAATACCTTAACATTGTTGTAAAGGTCAGAATTAATGCAAGCCTACTTGGTTATACAGCAGTCATTTACACCCACGTATTTTTTTTTTCTTTTTATCATTAAAACACAAGTTATCAAAGGCTAGCCAGATTCCTCCAGTTATAATGGGCTATATAATGCGGTTGTTTGCAGATTGCTCAGCTATAATAGGAGTTTCACTGAGAGCAGAGAGACTGGCAGTAATGGGCTTATGTGTTTATTAAAAACGGGTCGACCCCGCCAGCAGCAATCACCCAGTCCCCGCTTGCGGTGTGGCACCAGCCAGATAGGCAGTGCGGCAAGATAGGAAAGGTCTGAAAGCGATATGTACATTTGTATTGAAGTTGAGCTGTTTCAGGGGGAAGGTTTTAAAAAGTCTTTAACTATGCTGCCTTCGCTGAGAAGAATAAACAGTTCAAAATGGATAAACTAGTGGAACTCTTGACAAAAGGAAGCGTGCGTGATGCTGAACTCCTACAGCGACTTCCCATCGCGCGGTGAGTTGCGGTTGCGGCCGTAATGCTCGGATTGGCCTAAACGTAACGTTTGACGTTGGAATAAAAGTTGAACGTCGCGACCAAAAACTACGGCTACATCGTGGCACACTTTTGAAAATCCATCGCACGTTGCATCACAGACTCCTCTGCTATATTAATCACAGGTTAGTCTCTTACATGAAGCTACTTGATAATCCCATTTGCCGTCACCTTGTTCCATTCTAATAATGAGGTCTTTCCGCTTTGAAGGATAATCGATTTTTTTGGCCATCTTTTACCTTCCGAACTTCCGTGAAAGGTGACTCAAGCAATTTAATTCTCAATAGTTCAAAGAAAATAAATAGCAGAAGTGATTTTTTTTTTTTTTTAAGAATATATGCTTTAAAAGATTATGACGATTATTTTTATTCGCTGACAACTTTTTCAGAAAATGTCTTGTATTTTCCCCTAAAGCCCGAGCCTTCGGCAGAGAGACAGTGATAGAGGAAGACAGAAAGAGTTAGTAAATATCCAGCACCCAAAAATGCACTGTGAGGACTGTCAGATGACCATTATTCTTTGGTTTTCACACTGTGCGCAGCTATACTGTAGACTTTTGCTTTTTTTCCATGATGGGTTGGTTACAGTATATTGTAAAAATAACTGGGGGAATGAATAGATGGGAAAGGCACCCAGGAAAGAGAAAAAAACACTCTACAGACAGTTCGAGGTCCGCACAGAAAGAATAGAGTGAATTTTTTACCCCTCTGAGTTGTGCCACACCATTGCATAGGTCTATTTGTACAAATAGAGTAGTAAATGGCAGTTCTTCGGTGTGGAAGTTTCCGTGCTGTGGATCTCGGTGAAAGGGTGTCAGTGTGCAAGACTAAGCCAAATCTAGCTGAAAGCCATTTTAGTCCCTGGCAGCCCAAGATGGAAGGGCTGAAGAGGTTAGATTATGTTACAAATACAAAAGTCCAACCAAGGATTTGACTTACATTAGCCCAGGGCTTGAGCGTGGCACAGGAATCAATAATGCACACTAGGCTAATGGGAGGAGCTGGTGTTTTATTTGTACTTTTCAGTATTAAATAACACGAAATTTTGAGTGGCAAAATTACGTTTTCACGAAGCTGGGCGCGCCCTCAACATAAGTAGATGTGAAACGGGAATAAATTTTTGTTAAAGAAGACCCCGTGTTTGCAAAATTTAAGTGTCGCGGCCTTCACTTTCTAGGCAACTTGGTTTCACAAGCTAGGGCAAAAAAGTCACAGAACATCAGTATGGCAAGCGGAATTTGAAAAGTGTGGCCTACATTTTCATTATATGTGTAGTGATAAAACTAACAGTCTTGTTAGTGTCAAAAATTTTACATAGTCAATGAAAATGTCAGACCGCTGGAATTAGTTTGTTAAAATCGAGATCCTTTTTCAGCTACTTTTACGCATTCTGTTTGCAGCTACAATAGTACAAGTACCGATGGGCAGTTCAAGCCAAACCCTCTGCTGTAGTTTTCCTCAACGAATTAAGGATGCCGCATCTTTTCAGCATCCAAAAATGAGCATGAGGGCAACCCCCTACATTGGCACGGAAGCCAAGAGGTTTAGCCAGATTTCCAGAAGCTGTATCCATCATTAGTTCAATGTCACCAAACCTTTTGAGTGCACATTTTTAACGGTGACACATCAGGACCCTCTTAGGACCACCTTTGGTGCAACATCTGAGCACAGACAGAGAAATGCAGGAAAAAAAATAAATTTGCCTATGCTGCTGTGCAACAATAACACTATATAACATCAGTAACAACACTGCGGTGATGTACACCCCAGTTACCTGAATTTCCTATACCTGGGAATATATACATAATAAAATCCATATTTTGAACAAGTTTATTCACAGTTTCATCTTTGCACTGAAACGAAATGGTTTTCTATCACCGAGTGAAACTGCTCCCACTGGCTTTAGCTACTCACACAAACTCTGACTCTGATCATTGTGGTTGTCCAGCTCTTACATTTTAATGAAAGTTTAAAACAGATTGTTCCAATTTACCAGCCTGAAGTTTATCCTATTATGTGATCTCTTCTCCTACAGTGTGTCTCGCGAAGGTCTCTTGGTTTTTTTTTTTTTTTTTTTTCCCTCCGCAATTCGTACCGATCCCGAAAACACCTTGTCTTAGTCTATTCCAACTGTTGTTTGGAGCCAGAGAAGGTCCTACGTATGACCCGATAATCTCCGGCAGCCACCCATAGTCGCCTGCTGGTTAAAGACCGTGGGCTCTTCAACCACTTGGTTGCTCTCTTTGATCTCTGTAAGCCTTCTGCTCTACAGAGTTCCCAAAAGTGACCAACAAAGACCCCATTTACAGGATAGCTCATTAAACCTCACTCACACCTGAAGTCATGCCGGACTGCTTCTTTTTTCACAAACAAAACGGTCAACTTGCTTCCTGCGAAAACGTGTGTTGTTTCTTTACAGAGCAACTCCCCGACAAACAAACTGTTTTGCGTGCTATGATGTGCCATCTGTCATTAGACGAGGCTTCCTTGGAAATGTTTAGCCTGGAAGCAGCACTTTCTTGGCCATAGGGAGGCTATTAAAACAAACAGAACTTCCTCCCTTGGTAGAATAATGGAAAATTACCTTGATATCCTCACATTTTTATTCTCCCACATTTCCCCCTTCTCTTATTGCATTTTGGACCATGTTTAATGAGGCATTATGATCATATTTTCTCTATAATGGCTAATATGAAATGACAAAGGTTGGCCAGTAATATACTCGTAGCTTAAGCTCATCCCCGCCACCAACTTAATTGGTATTATTCCAGCACACCGTAGTAAAATAACCTAATAACTTTAATTTGCAAAGTAAAACTCGCCTTACATCCCTTTAGTTTTTGCATTTTATGTCCATAGTGTGCAGACATGAATTAATCCCAAAATTCTGATTTGCACACCTTAAACCAATATGTCCTTTTCCTCATCATTAAGGCTTACGTATTAATATAGAAGCAATAATAGCTTTTTATTTATAACAGAGCATTATAGCACCTATAAGATCATACCTATTGCTCCCTTCAGAAGGCTGAAGCTTAATGTATATTCATTACCCTATTTATGGTCAGTATAGGTGAAAATCTATTTAAGGAGCCAATTTAGAGCATCGCACACAGAACGGCAAAGTGAATGTTTATGCTGTCGGTTTTTTGTGCCTTGAAAATGTTTGCATTTGCTTGTAATTGTTTCCTTGCCATGATAAATCAACATTCTGCCTACCTGAAACGGGAGATCAGTCAAATATGTCATAGGTCCTTTTGCACTAAGAGGTGAGCGTATTTTCTTGCATAAACCCGCCTCGAAGCGTTAGCGCCCATAAAGAACACAGCAGATGTTTAATTAAACCCGTTCGGTTTATCTCGGAAGCCCTTTGCTTTTGATCGTGTTAGCAAAATTCGCTAAAAAAATCCCTCGTCTTTGGCCCGAGGGAAAAAAAAAAAAAAACAGTAAGAACACATTATTACGAAACAGATATTTCATAAGCCATTATAAAATATTCCTTTTGCGACATCTCCTACGTTGACGTGTAATTTAGTTGATCTTTTTTCTTCTCTTTTTTTTCATGATTTAATATTAGAATTCTGTAACAAGATGCCACAGATTCTTGTTAATATGAGGCATGCAATACTGTACATACTAAGTAGGCTCTGTAAATTCCTCGCTTGGCAGTCATTGAAGCTCTGATGGGAAGAGGCAGGGCGGTTTCTCTGGAGAAAGCTTGCCGGAGACTCTGCATGATTAGGAACCTCTAATTCAGCTACGAGTGGTGCTTGAGCAGCTGCAGGATCGCAGCCTCCACCTCGATTCCTCTCCAGTGGAAATCGGCTTTGTAGCCGAGGAGGGCACGGGCAGTCCGCAGGTTGAGGCTCCCGCTATGCAAAGTAACATGTCACTAGAAAATGGCCGACAAAAGGTACTTCTGACAACGGCTAAAGTGGTGTAATCAGACGTTTTGCCCAGGCATATGTGGTTAATGGAAAATGAGCCGTATTTGGTGCGGTTAAATACAAGGCCAAGTTGAGGCCCATGCCAAGCACGCTCCAAGCACTCCCCTCGAGTGTTTCCTGGAATTAACACAGTCGGCACAGCACGACGCATCATCCGAGACAAGCCTGTGCAGCGAAGAGTGGACAGACACTTCCTCTCGGTGACGGAAAGACTTGAAAGAGGTGGCCTGCAGTCATTTTCAGGAATCCAGCAGATGGCACAGCTCTCAGACAGAGGGGTAACATTGTCAAGGAAGCATTTGGGGCATGGCTGGAAACAGGAAGGTGTCTCATAAGTCTGCTTTTTGACCTGAACGGAAATCACATTTTGCCACGCATCTAAACCTGGAGGAGGTGTAAACCGCTGCTGCGGGAAACCTATAGTTGCAGAACACCATTCTTCTAATATGTGAGTTACTTTCGGTTACCAAAACTATGGATGCCTAACCCCTCTGTAAGACTCAAGAGTTACTCTCCCAAAAATGAACACAGTTAAAAGGCATAAACAAGGAGTTGGAGCAAAAAACTCACCAGATCTTGCACCAAGAAAGAAAAGCCTGTCTTGGGGTGGTTGCCAGACAGAGATGTTACTGCGGTGCTCAGATAGTAAACCACCTATGCCGCGCCAGTCATAACCCAGTGAAAATGTAAAGAAAAGCAAAATGCTATAAATTTCCAAACATTATTAGTCTTACATCACTAATGTGTGTGTCATGAGTCATTTCTCATTGATTTTTACATTTTTGTTTGCTCCTATACAACAGTTACTGACTCCTGTGACTGAATACACCGATGGCACCGAGAGCAACGTGCACGCTGTCCATAGCGACATGCACACAGTGAACAAATTACATATCATTTAACTGTATTACCTTTGAATTTGTGCGTTTGAGCGAGAAAACGCGTCGGCGCATGCGTGCGTGCCGCTACAAAACACGCCAGCGTCACATATGTACGCCCTGTGCGTGAAGTTCCTGCCTTCCGCGTTTGACATCGCTACTCCTGTTTCTCCAAGAGACCAAATTTTAAATATAAAAAATAATAAGTAGCCTTTTTGGAATCGAATAAACTTGACTGAGCAAAAACCTTACTTTGAGTGACAAATGTCACCGTGGCAAATTCAAAGTCTGTGGTTTCGGTAATAAAGAATAAACAAACAAACAAATAGACAAAAACAGACATTCGGCTTTACTGATATAGAAGTGCTGCGTTTCAACATATACAGCAAATCTGTTTTTCAGTCTTTTATATGTATCTCTGTGGTTTCTGGTGTGGTATTTTGCAAACTGTGGGGGTTTTGAACAAGGGGACTAGGCATGTTTCATAATTAAGAGTTTCAGTTTAGATGTGATGCAGAAAGCGATGTCCAACTTCCATAGCGGGAGAACACAATTTGCATTGTTTTGCCTTATGAGGGAGGGGTAAGGACAGGTAGGGCATCCCAGCTGGCAGCGCCACCAACAGAACTGCCAGGGTGCCTGCGGGTCGCCAGCTGCCGGTGCTGAGGGATGCAACACGTTCCCAATCAGCAGAAGCTCTCCTGTATGGTGCCGCGTGACCTGCAGTGACCTGTATTGTGAAAGGAAAGAAAATAGTCTTGGCTGAGAGCGCGTTGGGAAAGCGCACACCACTCCCTTTGAAGCATTCGGGCCGGTGGTCAGCCTTTGGAGACAGCTACAGAATTCTAAATTGCTAATTGGAGTGAAAACTCGGTATAAAAAAGAATAAAAAGAAATAGCAGTCCACGAGTTCTCCATGAATCATCACATGGAGAAGGAATACTAGATGGAATGTGCATTTCAGTTACAGAACAATCCAGCAACTTCCTGATGACAGCTTAACAATAATGTCACTCCCTTGGCGGCAGGGTCGGCACAGAGCTATGGTACGTACGCTATGTCTTTCGTATTAAATTCCCTTTGTTGCCGGCACTGTGGCACTTTTACGTTTTACTCAGCTGTGCTGCTACAAATCAGCAACAGCGAGGGTGGAGCGAACGTACTGTAGGCGTCTGAAAAGGACAGTTTCACGCATGAACTAAAGCAATGCTGTAAATGCTGAGGTTCACATGCTGAACTGTTGCTCGAAAGGGGCACTGGATTCAATGTGACACCCTCAACCCTAGAGTTTTAATCACAACCTAAAGCGCTCGCAGTAATACATACTGAGGGAATGCATCTAAAATCTCTCTTCATCCTTGCTCTGTTCTTCTTTCCCCCCCAGGGCTGAGCTGTATTTACTGCACATCCAGGCTCTCATTCTTGCCCTCTCGTGTGACTCATGAGCCCAAGTCCGCAGCTCAACATAAAATAGCCGCGGCGGAGCTGCACGTGCACGGCAGCTCTCCCCCGGCAGAGGTGGAAGAACGATTGTTTCGTAGGCGATGGACGTTGCATTTCTGCATTCTGCTTTCGAGGTTTCAGATGCGGAGAAAATCGGTAGCATCGGAAGAAGGCGACTGCCCTAAAAAGAGGCGTTTTCTCGATTAAGTTTATACCGTAACTCTGCAATGACTCTTCCGATGACAAACAGACAGCCGTAGTAGACGTTTGGGTGTTGAGACTTGGGCCGGGTGGACAATTTTATATGCGGGGTTTCATTCTAGCACTTGAACACTCACGCCGATTAACTATTTTCTTAATCGAGGAAATCCAGACTCCTCTCCCAGTAGTGAAGTTGTTTGTCGTTTTAAAGAGAGCCGGAGAACTTTCTTGAACACTGGCCCGAGACAATGAGGACCGGGGACCTGTTTCTAGCGTGCGTTCGCTTACGAGGCCCCGAGTGTGCGTATACGGCGGTGCTAGAAAGTCTGTCAACCCTTTAGAATTGTCTGAATCTTTGTATCTGTAAAGCTGTCTTAGTTTGTCTGTTTGTTTGTTCTTTATGCACAGCTTTGTTTTTCAAGCTGCAGACTTGAAATTTGGCACGGTGCTACTGACGTTTCTGCACAGTTATTTTCATTAAACTGCAGAAATTTAAATGTGAAAATCGAACATTTGGTCTCCGGCAAGACTCGGAAAGGGGAGAGTCGTGAAGTCACGCGCGGGCTGCATGTAAAGACCGTGACGCTGACAGATTTTCTCGTCGCGCGCAAAGGCACCGCCCCAAATGCCGCACGCGCTCTGCGCTCACTTTGATGCGCTTTCTCTTTCAAGCAGACACACACAAACTGGAAGGTGATGAAGTTTGCTAATATACAATTTGGTAAAACTGTTTGCGCGCGAGTCCACGCACCCGGTGCACGCACACAAATACGTTTCCTCACAAGCACAAGCACAACCGCCGCACTTGCTCTACGCACACATGACCAAGACCACCACACATGCTGTATACAAAGATGCATTTTCTGTCTGTCTCACACACAGACACACAAATGCAGACAAAGATGTACTGAATTCAACAAGTTGAAAGGTTATCTGTTAAATTTTAGGTACTTAATCTTAGCAATCTACGTGCCAAACATGAGATATGTATCAGACTGTTTTTTATGTACTATGTATGTCAGAGGGACGGGTGACTGGGTGGTGGGGGCAGCGCTATCGAGTAAAGATCACAACTGGTGAGAGATAGAATGATGGGTGGTGGCTTTGCTGTTGTGGTGAGAGGTTGGGATGATGCACTTCAGAGATGGAAAAACACCATCATCCTCACCATGATGTAATGTGCATGTATATGAAAATAATAATTTGTAAAAAGTGAAAATGTAAAAATTAATAAGAAATTTTATCTTATACAGCTTTAAGGTTAATGCAATTTCATGATTATACAAAGTAAGTCAAAAGTCTGGAGCCTCCCCCCAAATATTTTTGTGGCACCTAATGTTGGGTTCATTTAACCAATGCCATTTTTCATTAGACCAGTGAGTGTATCTGCGAGGTATGTGTGACCGCTCTCCCGTCTTCAAAGCGAGCATCTTGAATTCTACTCAGTTCCAAATGAAGAGGGGGCTGACCCCTCCGACGTTTAAAATTTCACAAGACGTACAGTGGTGAAGTTCATTTAAGTGCATTAGGCAGCCACCCTGAGGCTGACACAGGCATTAGCTGAGACCATGTCACAGAATGCGTTCTAGTTGGATGCTAGCGAGAGCCTCAGAGGCGCATGCCTTCAAACGGTCCCGAAGTTCTTCAGCGTGTCCAAACCGACTGGGAACAACGTCTTCAGCTGTGCTTTGCTCAAAATGGGCAACGCATTAAACACCTTCGGTGAAGCGCTCTCGGGTTTTGCCTCTATTGCTCTGTCGGTTCATGGAAGAGAGCCCGCCAGCACCATTGAGTTGAAGCAGCTGTGTGGGCGGAAATGAGCCAAAATTCCTCCAAGCCGATGCGCATGATCGATCAACAGTTGCTGAACGAATGCATAACATTTCGCGTGTTATTTGTTTGTTATTTGCGTGTTTTATCGAATTGTCTTTATTTCTTGTGATCTGATCACATTTCAGATCTGTTTGTGTATAAACTGAGAAAATTCGAAAGGGTTCGTGAACTTTCTAACACCGCCGTGCCGTCAGTTTGAAACGACGGCAAAATCCGCACTGCCCCGCCGTTGAAAAAAGACCGCCGGAAACATTATACCGGTTGAACGCTATTAACGCAGCAAGTCCTCTCTGATATACATATATATAAGCAATTACTAAGACAATTCCCCACATTAGCATGGGAAAGATTTAGTGCAGACCATTACAAATTAAAATATTAAAAAATGCGCTTCGGCTCCTGCCCAGCACCGTCTCTATCGGATTATACGGGCCCAAAGCAAATCGCTAATGGACAGACAAAGAGTCGCAAACCTGTGGGCCACAAAAAGGCAGTTTTCACACTGCTACCCCACGGTCCTGCGGCGATAGTGCTTTTCTGTCTCCGTGGAAGATTCTCTCCCGCAAGTAAGAATAACCCAACAAAGAGGGCAGCAGGTAGCACAGCGCTTAATGATGTGCACTTGCGACCTGGTGGCTGCTGCTTAAATCTCAGGAAGAACCCTGCTTCCCTACCCTTGAGAAAGCTACTCAACCAAACTGCTCCGCAAAAAAAAAAAAAAAAATACCCAGAGGACAAAATTGGAAGTGACTCTGGGTAAAAGCCCTACCCGAAAATGACCGCGACTAACAACGGCGTCGATCGGCAGACGCGGAAGGATACCAAGTCGCCGCGCGCCGACGATTTCTCGCGGCCTCTCCCTTTTTTTCCTCCGCGAAGCCACCGGATATTTACCGAACGATTTGGACCGTGTTTGATTGCTCGGTCAGATTAAACACAAAAAACAAGGACCGTGATTGTTCATTACGCGGCTGAGTTGATCAGCGTGAAGTGGGCCTGTCGCCACAATTGCGCACCCATCGAGAGCGAATGACTGACTGCCTCCTTCAGAGCGCGCTCTGATTAAACAGAAGCAGCGTGCGGCATTCTGGGCCGCCGCTAATCCCCCGGCACCGAAACCCTCATCAGGCGAAATAGACCTGGCCCGAGAGCACGCGGCCCACATCTTTGCTAGTCAATTACAGTGCCGGAGCGTCGGAGAAAGCCGCGCGGAAGCCCCTGGACAGGAGCTAAGCTCCGCGTCGGAGCGGGAAGGAAATTCATCAGCATCCAAAAGTTGGAAACGCCAGCAGCACACGGGGGTTTTTTTTTTTTTCCTTTTTCCTCCCTCCCCGAAACGCTCTGATTGCATATTGCATGCATGCGTTCGAGTGTCTATAAGGGGTACGAAATGCTGAAATCATTCCGCCGCATTCAAACGGGCGGCTCCCTTGTCAAGGCGGAAAGGATTCGGCTTCGGAAACTCCGTCGAAGCAACCTCGCCGAGGCTACGGCTCCCGATTTCCGCAAGACGGAGCGACGCTCCGTCTTGCGGAAATTCCGCACCGCTTCGGGAGAAGTCGCGCTGTCGCCGCTCGGGCTTGCGGGAGAGGTTCGACCCCGAGCCGGACGCGCGACGCCTTTTGCGGGCCGCGTTGCTAACGCCTGCTACGAACGCGGCGGGCCGACAGACCGTTTGCGACGGGTCCCAAAAGGCGACTCGGTTCTCGTGCTCGGGTGATGTTGTCGTGGTTCACCTACTCATCTCGCCTGCGTTTTACCGTCGAGATTTCGCCCGCTTCCCTGTAAAAAACAAGAAAAAAAAAAAAACCTCCGCGCTCGGGTCCGCCGAGCTGCGTCATCCGTGTCGCGACACGCACGCTCCAAGGTCATCTTGTTTTGAAGAGCATCTACCCACGGCTAGAGCCTAATCCCGAACCGAGCAGACGCTGGCAGCAATAAAAGACTTTCGGACCTCGGCCATGTTCACGTTCTCAACAAAGTTCATCTATAGCTCCAATATTTGCAGGATTAGTCCGAAGATGTCCTTGTGCTTCTCACCGGCATACTGTCATGGCAAATCAAAATCCTGCAGAGCTTTTTGATATAATTCCTATCTAGCGTCGTGGTGTTGTCCTTCCTATATTTGCAGTGAAAGGTTTGCTTGAAAAATGCCTGTCTAATCGTGTAAGTGGATACCGAGATTTCTTCACAGCAGAACAACGATAACCGGTGCAGGATAATGACAAAAGGGAATTGTGTGTTCTCGTCTTACGTCAGGCTGTGGAGATGCACAGAGAATAAGGAGGCTCAATAGGGTGCTTTCACTGCATGTAATTTATTTAAAAAAAAACAAGCATTGCGCGACTTAGTTGTCGGCCTTGTTCGGAATGACAAGGTGACAGGAAAAGTGAAGAGTGGCTCCCCAACAACTGGAAGTAGCGCCAGGATGAATGCGAAGACGACAGAAACGTAGAAGGTCTAGAAACTGGCTGTTACCAGATCCACGGCAGCGCTTAGCAGATGACGGCGCCAGCAATATCCAAAAAACGGCTAACTTTCGAATGTTATTATAAATGAACGAATGCCATATATTCCACCCCGAAATCGTGTGCGGCGGAGCCCATTGTTTCCCACATACGCTACACGGAGAACAGGATCGTATCACTTCGCAGCGTTCGAAACAGGTCTGAAAACCATCTCTCGATGAGAAAATTATTTCTGGCCTGCACTATGATCGCACGTTGAACTTACAAATGATAAATGGAGCAAATGAAGACTGGAGATGCACAGCGGGTTATATATATGTCCCTCTTCAAACTGTCTCCCGCCAGACCGCTTTCAAGTTGACTTTGTCCTCATTTTTATTAAACTGGCTCGTAATGACAGACGCAAATGAGATGCTTTTTGGACTTTTAACCCGGATTAGCGCAGGCTAAGAAATAGTTCACACATTTTGCCAATTACCCTGTCCAACAGCAGACACGCTGTGTTACCTGTACAAAGTTTCACACTGGCTGGTCCCCATGTCCTTTCAATGAAGCGGCGTGTATCTGTTTGAAACGGTGAGCGTTTGAAGCTGGCCGGGTTTTATTCTGCGCGTTCTCGCTGCCAAAGCCAAGGACCTTGCGCTCCTCTCGCTCAGACAGCTATAGGGGGCACCGAACGCCGACAGATGGAGTCCGCTAGAAACGATGTCACGCAAAACACGTCTGAATCCAATACAAATATTTAAAGCATTTCGCGGGGAACCGAGAGTCGCGGTGGAGCTCCGGCACCTCTGTTTTGACTGCGACGTTAAACAGTTTACCACGGTAAACTGTTAGCGGCACTTGCGCTAATGCAGTCGCCGTACCTTGCAAAGGCCAGGTCTCGCGGCTCAGACCGCAGTTCTGCCTTGAGACGCCGCGCTCTCCAACGGTGCGCGGAAACCCACGGTTGTGGAACCTTACTGTAATCTGGCACGGGGTGGCGGGGGGTGTCCGTCAGGGCATCGCGGACCTCCCACGGATCTGTCAAGTGCCCGCAGGTTCCCGGTTGCCAACTGCGAGTGATGCAACGCTCCCCCGATCGACGCGAGCGCTCCTGCGGGGCGTAGCGTGCGACCTACGGCATGAAAGCCGAGCAGTCGGCTCAACGGAGTGTGTTGGAGGGGTTGCCCTTTGGGGGAGCGGGGGGTGCATTCGGACAACCCGAGCCTGCTTCGGAGCGTAGATGAAACAGCTAAACCGGAGCAAAGTCAGGGGGCACGTTTTTTAAAAAGGGCAAGCTTACGACTTCTTTATAATATATGCGGCGATAAATCTGCGTGAGGCCAATAATAAAGAGCCACAGAAACAACAGGGTCCTTCAGCAGATGCGCCGTTTGGTTTAGATGCTCTCCAAGTGGGATGCGACGGATGCGCGAAAAATAAAACATCTGACCA
Organism: Heterotis niloticus; assembly: GCA_018136845.1. Classification (NCBI taxonomy): domain Eukaryota; kingdom Metazoa; phylum Chordata; class Actinopteri; order Osteoglossiformes; family Osteoglossidae; genus Heterotis; species Heterotis niloticus. The sequence continues at coordinate 29,157,938 of CM030898.1, forward strand.
AATTGTCTGTTGGAGCGGAACTGCAAGAGGACGTGTTAGGTTGTGCGGTTGAAAGCAAACCTTTAAGAAAGGAGACGGCTTCGTGCTTTAACCACACCTTACAGCAAGCGCGTGGTTTTGCTGACAGCGGCGGCGGGCTTGTTCTCTTCAGGGAGGCGGCGATGACGTTTGCGGGGTTTGGTACGCGGGTCCTCGGACGACGCGGGGTAATTTTATTGCTCGGAAAGTCAAAATAAGTCATCGAAGCGGTCCGCGCGAAGACGACGGCGGCGCCGCTTCGATCCCGAGCTTTCGTCGCGCGGCGTTTCTCCGTCGCTCTTCCTTCGCCGGGGTCGGTCGCATCGGCCGCACCTCGTTTCCCTACCTTTGGTGTAGGGGGTACAAAATGGAAGGACAAACGAAACGAAACGACAAAAAAAGCCGACTCGGAAACCCGGGCTGAGAAACGGAGGGGGAATTTTAACAAATGCTACCTCGCGACAGCTTAGGCTGCGTTGTGCTCGCCTCGCGTTGTGTTGGCGCAGAGGCCCGATAACTCGGACAGTTAGCATGCACTCTGGCGGCGCTTCAAAGTCAGTCTATCATTAAAGCGCGTTCAGATCTTGACGCAACTGTGGCCGCCGCTGTCTGGGCTGTGCCTCCGTCTGGAAAATCAATGTGCAATGGCATACACTGTGGCCCGCCTTTCTTTACCGTAACAAGACAAATCTGCGTGATGGTTTTGCAGTCCCAATAGCTCACATTTTATTTGCGGTGTCCGCGGTGCGTGTTTTTTTTTTTTGGGAGAATAATTCCCGCGTTGGGTCCAGATGACCGCGCGGGTACGATCAGCAGATGGAAGGGAACTGCCTTCGGTGTGGCTTTCTGCGATCGGACAGGCGGTCGCGCAAAAGGCGGACGTTTGGATTGAACGCGGGGCTCGTGACCGGTGTTGCTGCCGCTGCCGAAGTGAACTCGGGGGTAGGGGAGTTGAAATGCGGGAGCACCGGCACCCGGTACGGGTCCCGGAAGCAGAAGCCCAGAGATACCCGACGCGACAGTGACTTCTCGTGACAGATTTGTAAACGATTTTGGTTGCGTAACAGTCAAACACACGGTGTGACTAACTGACTAACTGTTGACTAACTGTTCTGCCAGTTTCTATACACCGAACACTTTTTACAGCTTTCGAGTTCTCTATCCTGCATTGTGATGGAGCGTCTTCCCATTTTAACTCCGATAAATATAGAAAACTGGGGATATGAAGTAAACGGGTTTCGACGGTCGATTCACTAGCTTCGTCGGTCACCAGCATCCATAAGGAGAAGAACTGCGGGCCCGTGCACCGCATACATCTGAAGTGATGCTGAAGAGGCAACAGCTCTGTGGCCTTGGACTCTCTTGACTGAATGTTTCCACTGTTCTCAACCTATGAGCGAAAAGGAAGTCTGGATAATGAAATAATAATCTAGCCTGTCATTTTCCTGTCTAAATGAAGTGTGATGTCCAAAAAAAAAAAAAAAAATATATATATATATATATCCAAGATTTCCTTTTTAAACACGTATTGAAGAGAGCTGTCGCTAAACCTCGCCCGGGCTGTTCCTTCATCAGGTTGCATTACAAAGTCTTTCGTCTTTCTCAGGAGCCTCGGCCCGTCAGCACCAAACGCACCCCAGCCGCCGTTTACGGTTCCGCCAGAGAAACCGAGATTCCGGAAGCCGCCAAACGTATTACATTATATTGCTTGCTTTAGTTTTTCCCCAGATGGGGTCTCAAGTTAATGAACAGTCAGCGTCAAGGCAGCAGGGGCCCTAGAGCTCTGCAAATAATTTGTTTGTCCATTCTTTGGCACTAAAAGGCTAAAGTCTCCCCGAAACGTTTGTCCAAGCGCGAAAATCTGCCGCGCTTGTTGATAAAAGACTAAACATTTCCGAGCGCAAAAATTTTTCAGATTGTTCGACAAACAGTGAAAATTTCATTTTCAACTGCAAGACAGCACTAACTTCCGCATTCCGTTACTGCCTTTCCTTTAAAAGACGTTTTGCATCGCGCGGCGTACGGCAACATCGAACGCCCGCTGGGTCGCCGTGCTTCAATACGCTCGCGACGATCGTCCACCTTTCCGTCGCAAGGCAACAAGCGACGGGGTAGCGACTGCGCGGCGAGTCTGTAAAACCGCGAGGCGTCCGAGGAACGCAACAGATGATCTGCTCGTAATGAGAAAACATAAACCTCTGGAATTAACCAAGTAAATGGATATATTCTCCAGATGAAGATTCCGTAATTCAGGTTGAGCTCACTGGATGACATCGCCAGACACAGATGTTTATCTTTCTCTTGGCAAGCTAGATTAAAGGGCCCGCGTGGTCATATGGAATACATCAATGGAAGGAATCTCACCCAGCCTCCGTATTAAAAGGAGGAAATGTGGAACGTCCTGGACATATTCCCCATTATAATAGGGCCCGCTGACTGATTATAAAGACATTCCCAGACTGTCTTGCGTCTTGCGTGTGTGTGTGATGCACGCAAAGGCACGGCGAGCTGCACTTGAGCAATCTGGCGATTTATGCTCATTCTCTCTTGGGACAGATGAGACATCCTCCCTTTTTTCTTTTTTTTTCTCCTCCAGACGGGTCCTCTTTTTCATTCTCCTCTAAGCTCGACCGCTGCCGATGCCCCCTTTTGTCGCGCTGCCATGCGGAGGCTCTCAGGCATGGCGGACAGGGGGTCGCGAAGGGAACGCCGGGGGAGATGATGTCAGCAGCCTCGGACGCAACCTTCAGCCCTCCTCAATTAACATTTACATTTTGCGAGATAAAATTCTGCGAGGACGGGAAGCGGCCAGCCAGACAATTTGCGAGCGGGGAAACAAGAAGAGTGTTGACTTTGCCGTGATGAACGCTTCGGCGGGGGCGTTCGATTCCTATCCGGCTCGCTCCCCGGTCGTTCACCTTCAGTTTACGGAATTAATTTTTCATTACCTTACAGCAGAAAAGTTAACAGAACCGTGCGTCCGTTTCACGCTGGCCGGTCGCACGCCGCTCACTTCGCTTAGGCGGCCGCATCTGTTATTCATCAGTTAATTTGTCCTTGTTTTCTTTGACAGAACCTAGGGTGCGACCGTGGCCGTGGAGCCAGCGTGCAGAATCGCCTATGACCGCCGGCGGGGGCACGACGAAGGGAGAGAACGGGCCCGCGCGTGGATCGTGTCGCCGCTCCCTGTTTTTGTGTTTCCAGATGGCGCGGAACACGCCCGTGGGATCGCATCGGTGTCTCGGTATCCAGCTCGGTCCAGTTGGATCGCAGAACGCAACTTCCAACGCTGGCAGCCGAGTATTTAACACCCGCTTTTATTCGAGACAGAGCAACTATGCTAGAATAAGCAGTTGCTTATGAGCAAGTGTGCGATACAGCTGAAAACAGCACAATTCTGGCATCGTTTCTGGCACTTCCGTTCCCCAGTCCCATGGCTGCAAGACGGTTTGCTGCTTTTCTGATGTAGAACTTTTGGAAGTGAATCAGTGGTGGGAGCAGATTACTGCCATTGTAGCTGCTCGGTGCCTGGCAGGGTGCATCATGCTGTATAGCAAGCGCGCTGACAGGACCCAAAGAGACTGGTTTGGGGCTTACTGTCTGGATGATTTTCCCAAGAGCATCTCATCTTACAGGCCGCCCTCCTGCAAGCAGTCTAGAGGGTCTCCCTCCCGTGAAAGCGAGCTCGGCGCAACGAATTCTTCTCAACTTCTGCAGAGCAGTAGAATGACAGTCATGTCCCCGTAATCCACATGAAGCCCTGCGTAAGTGCTGAGCTGCTACTAACATTAGTCGAACTGAGCAAATCCGTCGGAGCAGATTATTGACAAAAACTTTCCAGAATTTCGTACCGCTAGTATCCACGATATCCGATCACTATTGCGCGAATTGGCTTGGCATGCACGCCATATACACGACCATACCGTGCCCGTATGTCACCGATAAAGCCGGCCGGGATAAATGTGGTCAAGCATCCTGCACACGCGTTGCATTTCTGTCATCTGTTTCATGCTTAAATTTGCAGTCTGACAAAACCCCCATTTCTGCTATTATCTATTCGGTGTCCGTAAAGTAAAGCCCGCTTGAATGGCCGGACGAGTGGTCTTCGGTTCAAATGGCTCCTCCCTCCAGGTTCCCCCTCCTGCGTCACCGTTCTTCATTCGGTCGAGCGGCGGTCGTACGGAACCGTGCACTTGTCTGCTCCATTGTATCGCGCGCACTTTCAAAAATCCGCCCTGTGAGCTCTTCGCACAGAAAGGGAAAATCTCAATTTCCAGTCGCGACTTACCTTTTCGAACGAAATGTTCCGGTCCAAGGATGAAAAGCGGTGGCGCGCCTACCAATTGTGTTAAGAAGGAAAGTGTCGATGCTTCATTCACCCAAAAAAAAAAAGCAAAACAACACTGCCTGCGTTTGCCATCTTTAAAATCCTCTTCAAAAAATAAAATAAAATAAATAAATAAATAAATAAATAAATAAATAAATAAAAATCCCAGAAGGTTCAATGCCGCGCCGGCGTTTCAGCATTTGACTGAATGTCTACAAAACATGACTAAATGAGCCGGGGAAAACACTTTTTAAAAAAGGAAACCTTTTGCCACCGAAGCACACAGCCGAGGCTCCTTCGTGTGCGGAGCGCGATGACATACGAGGCAGGACTGAGACCGATTGCGGGAGAAAGGATAGAAAAATGGCGTGTGTCGCCGAACACCAGAGCCAGCCGAGTTGCAGATATGTGCCTCCATTCGTTTCAGTGGATTACTCATTTCCTTTTGAAGTGAGGCCACTCGCCCGGCGAGAAACATCTGAGAGGCCGGGGAGGCAAGCTTTCATACTTCTCCAAGAGCAGCCTGTCATCCGGGGGGGGGGGGGATGCGTCTGAAGGTAAGCGGCAAGGGGAGAGTGGGGAAAAGAAAAAAGCTCGCGTTTAATATTCACGCGGTTCCCACTCGAAGCCGGAATAACTTCGGAATAACGTGAACCGAGCGAATCCTAGCGCCTCCCTTCTGACAGGAACGTCCACCGTTGTGGCGAGCCGGCTCATTTCCACCGGCAAGCTAATGAGCAGGTTTAGGAAACGCGCCCCTCGGATTCCCTCCCGGAGCTGAAAACTAAACAAACGCGCCGCAACGCTTGCCCTCCGGCACGTGAAAAAAGACAAAGTGACGGGAAACCGGCTCGCCGAATCCGCTCCGAAACTCTCCTCCGTCCGCTTTACCGGGGTTTAATTCTCACGGGGCGAACTTTTTTACCGCGACGCGGAAATACTAATGACAAAAGGTTTTATTCCCAGCAGACTTGGGGGCAAAAAAAAAGCTCCGAAGTGGCATCTGCTGTACTGAGTGGTCAGTAATGAAAATAGAATCGCCGTACAGGACTGGCACTGGCAAAACATCTACTGGAGTTTGCTCATCGCGTTTAAAAAGGAACGCCTGACCTCGGGGTTACCTTGCGCTCTGGATTTCGGTGCTCCCCATTTCGGGGGAGGCGTCGTGGGAATTCATTTGTTTTCCTTTGCCAGTTGCGTAACGGTTATTTTCATGCTCGGCCATTTCTCATTGCCTCTTACACTTGACCGAGAATGAAATAATTCCAAATATCGTTGCATCTCTGTGTCGTATTTGTACGCCGAACGGTGAGCTTTTCGTAGAGACACCATTTTGTCGAAGGCCTTCCAAGCTGCCGCTTAAGCTTCCACGTTACGGTGGGCGGGAGAAATTTTAGAAGACGCACGGCTGTTGTGATTCCTGTCAATTTTGAACCCTGGATAACCTTAACGCGCTCTTCCAATATTTTTAATTCTACCGCAGCGTGAAAATTTAAGTTATTGGCTGCGTCGCAACGGCAGCGGATGCTGCGCACGGGCAAAACCTTAGTCGCACGGAACGTGAGGACTGGGACCCCCTGCGGAGTTCAAAAGTTTACCGCGGTAAACATTTGGGACGCCGTCCCCCAGGAAGTCTCGGAAGGGAGACGTTTCTGTGTACACCTTATTTGCGCAAATGCTTTCTCATACTTCCACTCTACTGATGTTGAAAATCGGGTTATGGAAGTACTATGTCTTCAATTAGCCTGTTTATTCGTGATGCACATGAATTTCTCCGAGGTTCTCAACGCCTGTCTTTAGCGGCTGGTGTGCGCGGAGGCTTTCGTTCTGTCTAAGCACCCGACTACCCGATCCAACCAATTTTTTCCCGTAATGGAAGTAATTTAGCTCTCTTTCGGAACCGGGGCTGTCAGCACTTAAAGACAGTCGGACAAACCTGAACGCACGGTCGCCCAGAAGGCCAAGGCCTGGACGCTCGGTATAACGCGTAGTCTGTCTCGGTGAAATGCATCCGAAAACAAAATTCCCTTCGCGTCAAGTGACATTTTGGAATGCAAAGCTTTTGCAGATTGCCTTTGATCCGGGACCGAGCAGCCCGAGAGACTTACTCTGTGGCCTTTGACCCGAGCCGGACATGCTTCCTGCCCTGCCGAGGCGCAGCTGTCACATGAGCCGAAAGCTCATTCCTGCCCGCTAGTAGCCGCGGTGGTTCCGGTGTCTTCTGAGATAAAAGCACCATCTAATGCCCTCCTGACAAAAACCACAGCATGGCGGAGCGCCGCTGGTGCACGAGCTACCCGGTTTACTGTCATTCCACCGAAAGCCTAAAGATCTTCATTGAATTTAGATGTTAATAACACTGGCGCTGCCTTAAATCCAAGTGCCAAGCTGCATATGTAGCCTTTGTAAGAAACGTACTTCTCCGGGCAGAATATAATCGCGCAGGTATACCGCGGTGAAGGCCCGCGGCGCGTTTTGCTCGGTTTACCGTCATTCGCTCGGAAACCTTAAAAAAAAAAAAAAAAGTTTCTTAAACGTTCTTAATGATGTCCGCGACTTAAATCCCGGTATCGAGCTGTAGGGTGTTTGTAACTTTTTGTATGACGTGTCAGTAGCAACATTAGCGCTTAGAAAAATGTGGCCATTAACATTTTTGTCAGGATTATTATCTAGAGAGCCACCTATAAACGGAGAAGCGGAGAGCGAGCAGATGTTAACGGAACCGCATTGCTCCTTCCCATCTTTACAGGCCGCGCATCTCTTAAATCCTTTAAAATGGCGCCGCTTTGCTTTCGCGAGACAGACTAACAATGTCATTTGTAACCGTACAGCTTGCGAGAGGTTTGCGAGCCGTTTAAAGCGTGCTCAGTAACACGGAGCATCTTTAAATCACTTTAGCGCACGCGGTCCACTGTATCTGGGACGGATCATTAAAAACGGCTCGGGAAAAATGGTCGGAGGAGCAAAGCCGGGGCCCGCGGAACTCGGAGGCCCTGCTGCAGGGGAAAGGCACAAATCCTCGACGGGCTCAGATAAGTCTACCCTGCCTGGGTGTTAATCCTCCTCACAAAGGTGGTTACTGATGTGTGCAAGGCTTATAAGCGGCCTGTAAAATAATATTTACATAACAACTGTGGCAGGGCGAAAAAGAGGAAAGCGGGAACGCCATGCTAAATCGTTGAATATGCCACGCTGACCCTATGGCGACATTATCCTCCAAAAAGCCGTCCCGCAGATGGCCATTATTTCCCCGAACGGAACAAAGAAAGCTTTTCAATCTCAGCAACATGGAAAATTTAGTGTCAGGAAACTGACTGGTTTGTTGTTTTTTTTTTTTCCTTCATTTACTGTAAGTGGATTTAAGCAGAGGGGGGTATGTTTTACACTCAATTCTCCCTTCTTCCCACAGCAATAAAATAAGTTATTATTAAAAGCTGCCCGTGTTTTATTTTCATGCTAATTCCCGAGGAAAAAAAACAGCGAACTGTACTAATGCTGTCTCTACGGGTCGGATTTGTTGCTTTGTCTCATTTTTTCCTATTATGTTGCGCCGTTCATTTGTGATTAATGATGCTCGGTACCCTTTGGATCCCTCTTCTGATTTCCTTTAACCGTTGTTGGCAGGGCCACGGAGTCAGGATACACAGCACATTCGATGAAACATTCAGATCATTCAGCATTCAATAAAAAGTTGGTGCAAGAAAGAAAGTTTTGGTGCCTGAAACCGTCTTTAAAGGATTGAGCCGGCAACAGAGACAAACCGAGCTTCATGACAATTTGTAAACTCATATCGCTCTCCCGGTTAACAGGGGAAAAAGTACGATTCGCACAGAAAATACAGATATGTACAAACTGTTCCCCCCCCGCGTCTTTTCAGCTGGTATTCTGCGATTCTGCAAAAATAACTTTAAGAGTTTCGGTAACCACTCGTGTACGCTGTCTCGGTAAGTCCATTTATGGACTGTATTCCCCAACTGCATCACACATTTGGTTTCAATTTGCTTTGATGTGTTTGTGGTCAAATTATGTCTATTTTTGCTTTTAGAACAATGACATAAGGCAATGGAAGTATCTGCATGTGAAAGGAGATAGAAGTCATTCAAGGAAGTGTAGAGCAATAAAATGCACCAAACAAGTATTAAGTTCACAAACCCTTTTGGCTGAAAAGTTAGTGGATACTTAAAAACAGAATATTCGTTTTTACTTTCGACTGTCGTTCTGTCGTTTAGCTTACTTCGAAAGGAATTAATAACTTTGAAGTCCGAACAATAAATGAAAGTTCGGTTGAGCTACAGCAACAAATCTGTGCATTCGCACATTCAAAAGTTTCGCAAACAGACATTTACTTGGACACCGCTGGTTTAATATTGAAGTTCCTATCGGTGACGTTGAAGGTAATACTGTATATTTACACTTTGTGGGGAATTGACCTTAAAACGGAATAGGTGAAAGATACAAGAAGGGAAAATAACTGTCGTTTCATCGTAAGGTTCCTATAGAGGCCGAGACCTTATCGTCTAAGAAGCCGGGTAAATACTGCCCTCTACAGGTACGGCTGTGGTATAACGTGGTCTCTCCCTCTCTCTCCATCTCTCTCTCTCTCTCTCTCTCTCTCACACACACATTAAATATAAACATCCTTCACAGCCGCAAAATTTCCATGGCTTTCATTTTAATTTATAAAAAGTGCAAAGCAATATATAGTGTAGAAATATAAGATGCAGCATCTTTCTTTAAAGGCCGGGTCATTACAGAAGTTGAGCGTGTACATTTTAAAAGACTTTAACAGGAAAAGAAAGACAAAGCACTAACTTTGACTGTAACAGTACACCAAACGCACTACACTAATATACGACCGTTCGTACGTTTCGCCCAGTTTCATTTGTGTGTAAACACCAAAAAAAAAAAAAAAACGACCTTCTGGAAAGAAAGCGGTGAAGGCGCGTGACCTGCGAAAATGCGTTCGCCTTTAAAAGTACAGCAGAGTGACTTAAAATGAGTTTCTTCCAGTGATCAAAGAAAACAGTTGATACAGCAATCCATGAAATCAAATGAGGCTTTCTTCCCCGTTTTCCGGTCCAAGTCATTTCCATTATTCTCGGAGAAAGGACGCCTGTCCTCTGCTGGCTTTTAGCGCAAGACAACCGGGCGCATCTTAAAACAACTGGTGGAGACGGCGGGGGGGGGGGCTTAGCGACAACGGGGGGCCGTCTCAGCAGAGGCTGCCCCGGCAAACCCGCAAAGCCTGCCTCACCCCGACTCATGCGGTGCCAGTCGGTTCCGGATCCCGCCGGAGCACCAATAATTAGGCCTTGCTGTCAGTCCTGATTCATCTCACGAAGTCTTTAAGAAAACAGCCATTGATTTCTCTGTCGTCCCAGTCCAAGACGGCAGAGGCCAAAACAAACATCGCTGGTGTTGTTTTCCCTTTTCCTTCGCTTTCTTGCGAAGCGAGAGATCCACTCGGCAGCCCCCTCCAAAGAGAGGAGGGCCCGGTTAGAAGCGGCCGCGGCGGCCTCGCGCCTCCCGGCGTTCCGGGGCCGGACTCGTCCTTGATCCCTGACAAGAGAGGGCATCCCTGGAGTGGAAGTCGTTTGAAGGCGGCTTCGCGGAGGCCTCGCGCGGGGCTCAAATTGTTCCGCCGGTCGGCGACTGGGAGTTCGGCTCGAGCGAGATGCCGACAAGCCGCCGCCGAGCCGTCTACACGGGCGAAACGACGGCTCCGCGAATCCCGTCGTCCGCCGACCGTCATTTAAAAACCTCGAACCGTTCTAAAATCTCTCCTGTTGCCGCTGCCCTCCAGGTTTTCCCGACGTTTCTTCTGCGCTGTCAGGAGCGGCGCTCGAGGGCCCGGGCCACGCACCGCGCGGCTACGAGGGAGTTCTCTCGGTCAAGTACGACCGCTCTAGCCAAAAGTTGAAGGCCCGCGTTCGCACGCATGGCCATTTTCCCCGATGTGTAACTCGCATCGTCGTTCCGTTGCCTCTCGCTCCATCTTTCACGGTTGTGCTTGTCCGCGTCATCCGCTCTGCTCAGCCGTTCCCACAAGTTATACCCGTACGGAATTACATAACAGAACATTTTTTCCCCTTTTTTTTCCTACACCATTCGCAGAAGCCGCCGCACGCAGCCGCCTTACAGCTGGAGAAAATGAGGGTCCCGACTGCTGTTATTACACGGCGCCGCTCTCGCATTTTACAAACGGGAACAGACGTGCATTTTGGATATCCTTTAACTTCAAAATCCCTCCGCTAGGCTCTGTCACATCGGCAGACAAGCCGCCATTAGCAAGAAAACATCGCTGTGACCGGACCGGATGGTCGTCGCGTGACAAAGCGTTCGATGACATATTGGGGAAAGCGCAGATGCGGGCTTTCTTCTGTCACGCAGACACGGTGGCAGCGAAGGTGACTTCCTGTTGCGTCCTTCTACGCGGGAGGGACGTTTTCCATGTCAACGGGCGGTCGAAATGGTGACGAAGCCCCGGGGAATTAAAAGAAGAGCGACGCAAAGCCTGTTGTTCTCCCCGCTCGCTGCGGTGTGCGTAGCTGCTGCGGGTTCCCATCATTACTTTTGACAGACGTCAAAATGACAATATTTAGTTTCATTTCGGGGTGCGCGTCGATGCCCGTTGGTTTTCTTCCGGCGCCCGAAGTCGGGCGGCAGCCGGTGCGAATTTGGTTCGCTTAAGGCCGCTTCATTCGCTCCGCAGCCCAACGATGGCGTCGCAGGCCTATAAATACGGACGCCTTGCCAAAACAGCAATGACGTTTCTGAACAATCACGGGACGAGAAGCTCCGTCTTTCGCCGCCTTTCCTAAAAAGGCGCCCGTGCGGCCGCGCTTCACACTTTCCTATTTCCCGTGCCATCGTTCGTCGAAGGCACCTGCTCAAGCATTAGATTCGGTGGCCTGAAGTGAACTTGGTTTGATTTTTTTCCGCCTTTCTGTCATTCCGCTCCCTTAGTGACGAAACGCGGGGGCTGGTAACCGCGAGAAATACATCCAGCATTTACAAGGTGACTCCGGCGCCTCGGCGCATCGGATTCCGTTAACAAAGTCCCGCTAAAGGTCGCCTTTGTTCGTTTCGGTCGCGCGGCTGCTGTCGTAACAGCCGGAGTCGAACGCGCGGTGAGCAAAGAGAGTAAGAACAGCCTTAATTTACAAAAAGATACGCGGCGCGAACAAATAACTATTTTATTATCGATATTCTGCTGCTTTGCGAGCGTTTTCGTTTTTTTTTTCTTCCGTTGTTCAAAGCAGCTTGGAATTTCACCCATCGGAGCAGCTGACCGTTTTGCTAAACTGCGCTTATTTTAGGGTGAGGACCCTGCCCAAGGGTACGACATCCTGGGGCTTGAACTAACAGCCAGAGAGCGCGTGGCCTTAACCGTCACGACGCTTGGCGCTAATACGGTCCTCTTGTTATACGGGTTCCTTTTCTTGCTCCGGCCACTATCTGGTTCTCCAACATTATTTTCTCCCCATTCTTAGTGCAGTTGCCTGCTTGTCATTCTTGACTTCCCTGGGGCAGCGCAGGGGCATTTGTCCTGATGTTGTCTGTAGCAATAACTGTACAGGCTTACATTAGTGCCGCTGGAAACCGATTACCACAGGTACATTGTCACTTTGTATTTGGCGGGTGCCTTAAACACGGCGTTGTTTTCAGCTGCGCTCGCTCGCGGTACAGTCGACCGCATTAGCATTCGCTCTCGTGACTTCGCGGCAAAGCGTACTGACACGTCACACTGCGAAATGACTTATTTCCCGCGTTTCCTTCCCCTCCGTCGGGAAAAAAAATGGTCTTTGCCGTGCTGCAGAATTCCATCTGGGAAAACGTATACCCTTCCATCAACTTGCTCCAAAGCCATTAAGTCGCAAAGTTCTACTTTCTCGTCGCAAGATTTTGATATCTAATCCGTACGCCCGAGTTAATGTATAGCTTTAGAGGTCAAATGTATTCGCCCTGACGTCTGTGCAGAATCTTATTAGGAGCTAATAGACTGATGTCAGAATAGGACCGATGCAGAATAGCTTTCGAGATTGTCCGTTCTCGGATTCTGGAAGCATTCGAGGTTCCGTCTGAGAAGGAGGTCTTGCGGCAAAAATAAAAATGAAATTTTACCAGCTTTGAAAGAGATGGGAAGCCTGTTTACCTGTATTTTTCAGCTATAAAAATGTCACCTTGGAGATCCTTTTGATGTCTGTCCTGAAGGATACTTCGGAGTCACCGTTCTGTATGGGAGCTTTTTATTGCCACCCCTGGACAGCTGCGACTCTAACCATCTGAATTTACAGCTGTATTTGAGAGCTTTCCGAAGCACGTTTGGTGCCTGAAGATATTACCGAGTTGTGTTGGATGCATGAGTACATAAGAGCACGCGATTACAAATACCGTAAAGTTATTAATAGTATAGCAAGTCTGATCCGATTTACCTCTGCCGTAAACACGCCATTATAGACATTTAATAAGGAGGTTCACATCTTGCTTATGACAGATCTCTGTTAGAAACTTTCTGATTGAGTCAATATAAAATGGTGAATTTAGTGAGTTTCCCTGCAGGGATTAGTAAAGTTATATGTTATTCCGTCCTCAGCTAAACTATAAATGATGCATACATTTGCTGTGAGGAAACGCAAGAAAACCGTAACGCTTCCGGGGAATGATGAACAGATCGCACAAGCGCCCTTAAATGCAGAGCACAATAGATGGAGCCGTTTATTGAGAATGACAAACCAGCCTATTGCCCTGTACGGAAAACGTGAGCCGAACGCTCGACGGCGCCGAAGGGCTCCGGCCAACAAACTGCAATTCCACACGAGCGCAGCCCCGAGCTTCCCGCCTGAAGGTTTCGCCGGTTAACAAGTCCGCGTCTCTTTCACGCGCGTCTTAACAGGCCTCGGATATCGCGACGGTTTCTGTAATGTGAGGCGTCTGCTAAAACGCAGATTCATTTGGTTTAGAAGCGCGCCGAAGCGGCGCAATAACGCTTACGGAAATAGCGTGAGCAGATTTTCGGGGACGCCTTCGGTTGAGGACGGTCCAAAATGCGGAGTACCTTTATTAGGCCGGGACGCACAAATCTTAAAGGAACCGCAAAGGTCTCCGGACGTTCTTCTGATGGGCTTGCGTTCCGGCTCGCAAAGGTCACAACGCACCTCCGCAAGGTGTTCGTATGAGTATGGTAGGGTGCTGAGCATTACAGCTCCGAGATCACCCGCTACGTTCATATTAATGTTCATAACAAAATATTTAGATTTTTATGCGGTCGTAATCCATCAAAACGCTCCGACTATGCCGCAGCGGCCATCTGTCGCAAGGAGGGCCTTGTTCCCTCGGGTCCGATGAGATGGCGGGGCTTCTCTCCCCCTCGCTGCTCTCAGCAGCACCCACGGTCAGCCGAGCACCTGCAGAGCTGCCGGTGGAACGAGGCGCAAGAGCGCTCCCCTCCAGCCCGCCGCATCGCCTGCCGGGCAAAAAGAAGCGGGCGGCTCCCGGCATTCGCCCCGGGAAAGGTACGGCGACCGCGTGTGGGTGGAAGACGTAGGAACCGGGTAACTGGCCAGGACAAGAGCGGAGAGAAAAGCGGGTGGGGGGTGGGGGGGCGCAAGTGATTTGCAACACAAATAAATATTGCATTATTGGCCTACATTCGGCAGTTAAGGAGACAGCTCGGTATGACCGAAAGAGGGAAGTTGATACTCTAATGGCGGACGAGGCACCTGCAACTAAGAGACGCCAGCAGCGAAATACCCAGATATGCGTCAGATACCAGTGATCTAGTTAAGGGAAATCCATACAGGGTTTATACCTTCTAGAACATGGCGGAACCTTCCGGTATGATTAATGGGCGCCGATGACAGGTAATCCAATCTCACTTTCTGGGACTTTGTAATTTGGCACCGAATTAGAGCTCCTGCATTAACCCATAACTAACCTGCAACAAGGCCCGGTGCTGACACGCACTAACTCGATTCTGCCTTCAGACGGAAAATTACAAAGGAAGCCGGATCTTAATTTATTCTATTGCGCTGGCAGTTTGCAAGCGCAATATCTCCTCCCACCCAGGAAAAAGCCATTCTAAACAGTGTCACGGTTATTCCCTTTCCAAATGCATCATAGCGTGGCCCTAAAAGAATAGCTCTTGTTAATACGTGAGGATTGTACCGCCGTATCCGCGCGCCGCCGATGAGGAAGCGCATCCTTGAGCAGAACAATATCTCCACCTTTTGGCCTAAATTTTAAAGGGACCGTATTTGTACAGACGACAGATTTTTCTTCGATTCGCTTCCGAGGGCGGAACGTCGGGTGCCGGAGAAAACGCACCAGTACAAGCGGAAGGCTCGTGTTCGCCCGGGCACGGTTTTTAAATATGCTGCAATGAATGTGCCACATCTGAAATGGTTCTTCATGTAAAAATTAGTGAAATTCCTCATCTGACTAGGAGGGCGGCGTGCCTTTTTCCCCACCTTTTGTATTTCATGAAAGATGCGAGTATGCAAACACAGCAGTGGTTTTTATGAGCGCATTCCAGCCACGGGAATGTAATTCTCAGCATCCGCTTTCCCAAGTCCTCCAGAAAATATGTGCAATTGTGCTGGGCCTTGTGCAACCCCACTAAGGCATGCGGGAACTAACAGAGCAAAGATCCATCCAAAATTCACACTAAAATAACATCTGCTAAGATGCCAGAAACATGCTGGTGATTCCCACTGACCGGCACCTGCAAAACTGCACTAGAGGCACAATAACAGCAGATTTGCGCTCATGCGCCCGCAGCGTAAAAGTTTATCTTATAATTCGCACGCTTTGCTTCTACAAGCGCAATATTCTGTATATTCGAAAGAATCGTTTATAAATAACTGCAGTTAACAACAGCAGTGTCTTTCAAATACGTACCACTGCAGACAGTTGCGTGAATTTACAGGTTTCGACAAGCTTCTGCAGCGATTTATGAAAATATCCTAAGTTTAGCACGCGGTTCCTTTTCCTGCCCTTTTCTCCATTACACTCTTTTGAAATTTCTCCAAAAGAGTCCGGTAATTACGAGCTTTGTTTGACCTTCTCAGAATTTAGTGTCTACGACTGTCTCCATACCATGGACTTGGGAAGGGAAATACATCAAAATGATGTATTCAGTTTATCCAGTGTGTATTATTTATTCAGCTACCCGTACCTCTCGCTATCCTTCATTCCAGCGTTCAGTAAAATTATCGGAGGAACAGAGCACTCCGCTGTGGACCGACCCATTACGCACGACTCAGATGAATAGCTTCTGCTCACAGCTCCTTGAATCGCACTCAAGGGGTGTGTGTGGGGTTTGGGGGGGGGGCGTAGAATTGACCATTTTGAAAATTTGATTCTGTAATTAGTTATATATTAAGTACTTCAAGCAAATTCCTCAAGAAAGAAATGTAATATAAAACAATGGTTTTTTATGTACATCTATAGAAAGAAACCGTACAGCATTTATTATTTGGAGCAACAAACTCGAGGTGCGAAAGTAATTTACGTTACGCAGAACAAACAAAAGTCGTACTTATATCGTATGATTCTGGCCGATTTTGACATGTACGTATCTCTCCTGCCACCAAAATTTATGCCTCCTGGTAGCTATTACGAGGCAATGCGGGTTTGCGTAAGTCCGAAAGTAATAAAAGGGGTGCTGCCGTGTCGCACCGTGACGAAGCAGATGCCATACGCATGGTTCTTGAGAGCTGAGGCTTCCAACACCGCAGATGCTACATCCTTCTGTCTTCTCTAACGCTGTCACTATGCTAAGACTGCGACAGCCGAGCCCAGAATGACTGCGGTGACAGTAAAAGCAGGTTTTAAAACTGCCCAGACACCAAATAACCAGATCCACCCAGCAGCTTTCTGAACTTAACATGCCCCTGCAGTATTGACGGTGTGCTTTAAAGTGTGCTGGAAAGCAAGCCTAACTGCACCTCTGATATTTGCTCGGACTAATTTATTCTGCGCGTATATATGTTGCCGGCCTGCATAATAATTCTGCAGATTCTGGGGCCTTAAAAAGGTCTCAACTGCATTAACAGCTATGCAGGAAGAACATTATGTGTATTTATTACCGCAGTTTCTTGGGCCTGGTGACATAAGTCATCTAGAGCAAACCAACAGCCTACATGTATACCTTCCATAAAGAAAACTAACTTAAGAACACAAAACGGATGAGAAACAATGCACATGTCAGAAACGTGTGCGCATTTCAGCCTAAAATAGTTCAAATTCCAATTAAAACATGAAGAAAGTAAGCACCGATTCTAAGCACGGGCTAATATTTCCCCGCTTTACCTCTTCTGCGATTTTAAAATTGTTGAGGACAAAACCGTTCCAGAAACGTCCTTCACTCAGTTTTATACATAAAGATAGCTAAAGGAAAACTTTATTAATTCATTTATTTGTTCATTGTTTTCTTTCATTTGGTGCATTTTTAAAACGTTATTTCATCTTTACAAGCTTTTTTTTTACTTTTTATTATTTGGATAAAAACTTTTCTTAATTTATTTATACGTTCTTTTATTTTTATTCCATGCATTTTTAAAAACTTGCTTCATCTTTACAGTTTTTTTTTTTTTTTTTACTTTTTATTAACTCATACATTTCCATTTCCCAACAAACAGGCAAGCGTCTTTACCCAGTAGCCAAGAACCTAGATGAAAACGCCCCCACCCCCAGGACCCAGTTAAACCGTGATTCGAGGGCGTTGTTCACTTAAATCCTAAAAAAGTACAGCAGGCACAAGTGTGCGCGAGTGCCCCTTACGTACACAGCAGCACCTTATTAAGTCTCAGGCTTGAATGGTTTGTGTTAAGCGGCGCTGCAAAAGTACGGTATATTTAAAAGGTGTTGGAGGTGAATGAATTTGAAAGGCCGATTCCAGCGTATTATTGCTTACGTTACGGCGCAATTGTTTTTAAAGCATCCGGGTGGCACCGAATGAGACCAGATCCCATCTCCCGGCTAACAGTTAATATTTGGCACCGAACGTGGTGATTCAGACGGAGCCGATTCATACCAGCGATGCCGCATTGATCACCTCCTTCCGCTCATTCCCCTTGTTGTGACAGGACGACACGGATGAGATCCTCACGGGGGTCGGTTCCTCAATCCTCCACGGGACGTGACAAATTAGGGAAAACAACTCGGTGGGAACAAGGGTCACACGCTGCCGTTACAAAGCACAGCGGCCGCTCGGGATGCAAGCCCAAAGAGAAAGGGAAGATCCGCGGAATCTAATGACCTTGTCAGTCACGTGAAAAATCGGCGCCGTTGTGTCAGACCTGCGTAAACAAGGCAGAAAGAGAGGGAAGTCAAAACCGCATCTCTAATTGGGAAAGGGATGGGAGACATCAATGACGGAGGCAAAATGTGTGTCTTTCTTACTCTGGGCTTGGACCGGCATCCACAGACATGCTTTATTTTCGCCGTCCTAATGACTTGTCATCATTACTGCATCCCGCCGAGTTTGCGAATTTCACAGCGTTTGCGAGAGAATCTTGAGCAGAACGGATCAGAGACTCGGCTCACAGCTGAGGTCTGTGCCAAAAATGTGGCGAGTCCGCGGACAAAAAGTAATCCCTTTATATTCCTACTCCAGTCGAGAGAGGAGATGGCCTCCGGGCCACTAGCAAAATGTTGGCTGGATGACCATTCAATCTGCGGTCTCAAAAGGTTCCTGTCAGCTATCAATCCGGCGAGCACTATTTTCCAGACAGCAGCAATATATCTGGCTGGAGGGCACACCTACATGGAGCTGCGGCGAGATTTATAAGATGAAAATAATACCACCTGTAGACCAACTGCCGTCTAAGCCACACGCTTGTTAGGGAGAAGAAATTTGTGCTGGATTCCAACCCGCATCTTTTTTTAATTCATCATGAGCAGACTGTCCAGGCCATTGACCGATCTGCAACTGTACATCAGCACCTTTGAATTTGTATTACTTTTCATAACAATAAAATGAATCATAATACCTGTATATCACAGAGCTGCAGAAAGATCGATATTTTCATGAAGCTCAATCTCTGCTTGCTCTTGATGCTTTGCTCTTCGAGCCACAGGCCTGAAATTTGGCACACGGGTACTTCTCACCCTGAGTGAGGGTTTTTGCTTTAAGTTCATTAAAATCCTAAAGGGGTGAAATTTTAAAATTCCGACAAGGCTCGGGGAAGCAGGAGTGGCGACGTTACACACAGCGTGCAGTAGCATCACACACAGACCCTGTGTATGTCACGCTGATGGATTTCCTTGCCACACACACAAGCGCGCGCAAACTTACCGAGTTTCTCACCGACACACAAACTGAAGGGTAATAAGGTTTGGTGATATATAATTTGCTGTTACTGTGTGCACGTCATTACAGCCGGCGCCACAGTGACTGTCAGCACAATCCAAGTATTTCATCAAAGGAGCTAGTGGCTGTTCTATGTGAGCAAATGAACATTTAGAAATGAATTAGAAATTGTGCGTGATACGCACAGGATGCTGCACACAACAGTGATGTAAGCCTAATATAGTTTGGTGATATATTTGTTTTTTTTTTCCCTTTCCAATTGACTGCGACTGGTGTACACATCACTCTCTGTGCCATTTGCCTGTCTGACAGCACTAACAGTACTTATGTACTATATACAACCACTTTAATGGTAAACCAGTTAGATTATTACTTTTTACCTTTCCACTGCTGCATCTTTTTAACCCGAACAGCACTAGTAACTCAGCAAGTGACATATAATGGTAAATTATGAAAATTTGTATATGCTATTTAATAATACTGTATAATAAATATATTACAGTGTAGTTTATTAATTGTATTATTAAACAGTATATAAACATTATATCAGCAAACTATATTACCCTTACATCACTGTTGTGTGCAGCATCTTGTGTGTATCACATATCATATGTAATTCATTTCTAAATTTTCATTTGCTTACATATAAGCGCTACTGTATAATAAATGTATTAAATTATTTCAACATTTATTTTTTCAATTTTTTCTAAGACAATAGACACACTAGTGTAATACTGTACAATGTTTGGTTTTTTTTTCATGTTTTATCAGTTTCAGTTTAAAATGAAATCCTGTCAAAATGCAGATTCGGAGAATACACTTTTGGAAAGCATAACTTCCACTTCTCACCACCCCAGCACCATCAGCTGTGAATTTGCATGCATGAGTCTGTATCACTTGAGTGTCACGGTCACAATGTCTCATACATGTGGCATTATCTCTGCATTTTTTAACACTTTGACTGACAACTTGGGTGCAGTTAACAGGAATGCATGATGCAAACAATGCTGACACACACTGTTATGATAAAAAAAATGGCATCAGCTATTATAACAGTAAAGATTATTATTATTATTATTATTATTATTATTATTATTATTATTATTATTATTATTATTATTATTATTATTATTAAGTTGTTTTTCATGCTTCCTGTTATGACACCCTGTGATTGGCTCTATGTACCTACTACAACTAAAACTTGCAGTTTAACAACATTATTTCACTAAAAGTTTTTGGATGTTTTGGTCATCTGTGCCAATTATTTTACTATTCATTGACATCATAAAGGCATCATCGTCGGTGCCTGTCTGTCACCACCAGAGTGCAACAAGGGCACCCGGATGGTTCTTGCCCTTTTTCATTTTTTCTCGTCTTTATACTTTCTGAAATTTCACAAAATAAATCCAGGTCAGGCAAACACATGGTGCTGCCAGGCGCCGCGCGTTTCTGCCGCCGCTTCGCTTCGGCCAAAGCAGGTGCGCTTTTCAGCTTTGACCACCAGACGTCGCTGTCGCTGCGGCTCGTCGCTCGCGTCCCAGCCAGTGAGCGCGGTGGATCGAGGCGCCGCCTTTCCGTGAATCACACTTCCTGGTATTGTATCCTTGAACGTGGTATTTGCCCAGAACCGCTACGGTAAAAATCACCCTGCGCTATAAATGGGCTAGCAGCTGTGAAAAGTGCTTTAACACCGTAAGTCGCTTTCGGGAAAGGCGTCAGCTGTGTATATAAACGTAGAAGCCGTTTTCGGGAAAAAAAAAAAAAGACATGCATTAATACTTTCTACCACAAGGCGTCGCTCTAGTGGTCATTCTGTGCTTTGACCAGCAGATATCGCTCTAATTCTGCCTCTTTCGTTTTGGCCATCAAGCCGCACTTCGAGTTCTTCGCTTCGACCGCCAGATGTCGCTGTAGTTCTCGTCCTTCTCTTTGACCCAACGTCACTTCCGGCGCGCATTTGATGGTGGATGAGGATCAACAGTAGAGGCTAAGTGGAAAAAGAGTGTAGCTAGGGGCTGCTAGCTACATGACGGTGACATAGGCTGTACATTCTTTGCTAGCAGAAAAGAAAAAACAAAACAGGAACGCCAGCACTGACGGGGCCCGTCGCGGAACCGGCCTTCCCCCGCCATAGCTAAACGTGCAGCTGTTTGTGTCCATATACGAGCGAAGAGGACCGGAGGAGCCCTCGACCCGCTGCCGCCGCCGCCATCACCATCTCCCGCACCCGGAGCCGTCGCCTGGTCTTCCTCACGATGGGAAACGCTGCCGCCGCCAAGAAGGGCAACGAGCTGGAGAGCGGTGAGTGAAGACGACGGAGGGACAGGGACAGGACGGTCAGGAGACCGGGGGCATGGGGCTCATTCATTACAAACCGTGTGAACATGAAACATCTGCCCTGACCCCTCCCCCCTCACGACAGGGCCGGCTCTGTGTGTGTGTGTGTGTGTGTGTGTGTGTGTGTGTGTGTATAGATAGATAGATAGAGATGTGTGTGTGTAAGTGTAAGTAAATGGAGACCATCGTTGCTGTAACCCTATCAGTAACCAGTGGTAATGAAGGTTGGGCTGCAGCCAGACACCTAAGCACACACACACACACACACACACACACGTCGTGCACCTCACTTTGTTTTTTTTGTTTGTTTGTTTTTTTTACTCCATTCACCGGTTGCACGGCGTGAAAGCACCCTTTTTAACAGTCTTGTGTTGCAGTTGCATGCGAGCGCTGTGTGCACATGGGGACGTGGTGGCACTCGGGGCGTCTCTGCAGCGTGAGGCCTGTCTGTCTGCTGGCCAGAGACCCTGCACATACATGCAGCCTGATCACGTGGGGTTCATGCGCCGCCGTCGGAGTGCGACTGGCACACCTCGCATGTCAGGGGTGCCTCATGTTTCATAGGCGATGTGCACGTTCCGCAGCGTTGCTGCTCACATTCCCACATGGCTCTTACAGTACAGGAGCTGGTGTAACAGCACTGGATTTCCATTATCTGTCTCACACCACCGTCCAAGGAGATGGGCTGCTACAGTTAGAGGGGATTGTGACCTGCGAACCTTCAGGTTGCAAGATGTTGCGGGGTGATTTGCTCCAGCTGACTTGGCCGCTGCTGCTGATTCCTGTCAAAGGCGCATTTCTGCATTGGTCCCAACTCGAGATTACAGGCCTTTTTGAGGCTAGCTTAAGCGTTAACCTGAAAGCTGCTCTTAAGCGGGGATGTTTGCAGTGCTTGTTGTTTGCACAGTTATAAATGTTATCATACAGGGCACGTTATGTGAGAATTAGAGCTGCTTCTGACTTTTTAAGGTGAAACTGATAAAGCAAATAAGATGTGAGCGGTGTGTCGGAGACGACGACAGTTGAGAAGCTTGGAGTCCGGCCTGTTTGACGTTCTCCAAAAACCGTAGCAAATACTTAGACCAGTTACACTCTGGGGTCAAGGTATAAAATCCAGTTTGACCATTAGAACTAAGTAGGTTGATCCTTCACTGTCTGGGATTAGGAAGTGTATGATATTAATGCATTTCTTTTTTTTCTTCTTCTTCTTTTTTAAATGTAGCCAGAACTTGTCGAAAAATTTTTCTCCACTTGTATGCTGCGTATGTGTTTATTTTTGTAGTTGAATTGTTAATCCTGAACAGCAAATTTGAACTTCATTTTGTTTTTCGCAGCAGTTTTTATAGCACTTTAGTAGTGTTTTTAGAAATGTTGTTAATGTGATCTTTAAAGATGTTAAAGAGCGGTGTACCATTTTACCAGAAAGTTGCATTCCCGCATAGTCAAAATTGTGTCATTTGTTTTGAGTTAAGTATGAATCTGAACTCCTTGAGCTCCTTCACTATGGTACACTGTTTCTTTCATACTGCGAGCATACAACTTCACATAGGCCGTCTAAGACAGATGTTTACTTATTAACTTTTGCAAACAGTTTTTTTCGGGTAGTGACTCCAAATGTCTTCACAGATGTCTTCGAAGCCTCTCTCCTGACAATGAGAACAATGGTTTTCAGTTTTTTGTTAGCTCATAAAATAATAACCTGTAATAGGAAAATAAAGTATTTATCTTCAGTTAATAAAGATTATAGCAAGTCCTTAACTGCAGAGTTCACATTTAAGATAAGAACTGTAGAGTTTGTTTAATGAGCAGCTAAGTTCAGTCTGCTTAACTGTGAGCTCAGTTCAGACAAATCTCAAGATATAAACTGGTACATGAGAGCAAGGACGGGGAATCGCTGAGCTGTGTTTGATTTGCCAGATACTGATTCTCATATGTCTGCTGAAATTAGTTTATGCTGTATTTGGGATATCTCCTGAAAGCATCTTTCAACTGTATGCTGGAAACCAAACAAGTAACTTTGCATTGGTCACCTGTAGATGGCAATGACCCTCAGTGGTCAACAGATTTCATAAATGATTCACTTTCTAATATGTCATTAGAGCTGAATTTTGATCAGTATAGTAGAAGATCTTGTGTTTTTTTTGTTTTTGTTTTTTTTTCCTATGCTCATACGAATTCTGGGGTGTTTATCAAGACAAAGGGTTTGATTAGTATTTTTGGGAGAAAAAGTTGTAAAAGAATTTGTCTCAACATTTTGTTTAAACTCTCTTCACAAAGCAAACTTTCACCGAGGTTAAACTGCACTAACAAATCATGAGTTGCTGTTAACTATGTGTTCAGCAACTTATGAAAGAAAGGCATGTTGTTAACGTACTTGAGCTAAACTTTTTGTTCACCAGTGTTTTACAGGTGATGTCAAGGATGCAAGTGAACTGAAATTTGGAAGAAAAGGCAGATTATTGCTCAAACTGCAGTGAATTTTTACTGTGATGAATACTGCATGCATACTGTACGCTGCAGACAATGCCACAACATGCAGAAACCCGGCATTGTTTCCACTGTAGTGATCTATGTACGCATCTGTTGTCCTTCCTGCAAATGTGGGCATGACGAGTGTCTCCATGGGCACTGCATGGACTCTCACAAGCTGTCAGTTCATAGCTTATTTATGAACTTCACCTCTGGCAGGTATTCCCTTAAACCAGAACACAACCGTAAAAAGGCAAACCCCGCTGAATATGTGATCTTATTAATGTACAAATCTTTTGATCAAAGTATGCGATAGAACGTAAATCATGACTGGGCGTTTAAAATCAGTAGAACATCAGTGACATTCCACGTATCAGATATTTTATACTTTTTAAAGGCATTTTAATCGATCTTTCTTGAGCTGTTTCTTACGTTTTGAACAATACTTGGTCATATATCAAAATAACTGCTGGGGAAAAGTGTCATAAAGTATGACATCAAGAACAAATTTGCTTCATCAATGTTTTAGAGCAAACAATGTTTTTTCTTTCCCCCAGAATTAGTTAGTAAATTTTCTAAACTTAATTTTTTTTCCTCTTAAAAAGCTTTCTATTTTATATGATGTTCCTAGCAAAGGTGAATTTATAATGTTTCAGTAGTGTGAAAATATTTAAAAAATATGTATTGCCCCCACTCCCACATCCATAACACTGGGAATTTCACGTGTTTTGAATAAGTAAACTGTACTGTTCACAGCTTCCAAGAGGAAGTTGTGTGAAAACAAATATTTACTTTTGGCTTTGCTAGCATAATTTGATTTTGTGTACCCAGAAGATGTGTCTTGTTGCCTGGTGTGGGACAGGATGCACTCAAGCAAGCATACTTACAGGCTCCAAGCTTATGGCACAATGGCACATGTGCATTTCAGCCATACAAAAATGAATTACCCAAGAAATATGGAACAGGTGAAGTAGATAAATGACCGTTTGCTGTGTTTCCCTGAAAAGAAGGGCTAATTAATGTAATCTTTTGATTTTCCATTCCTGTAGGAAAGTACAGCAGGTAGCGCTGCAGCCTCACAGTTCCTAGGTTGTGGGTTCAGGTGTCCATTGGAGTCCAGCTCAGTCCTGTTCACATGAGTTTCCTTCCACAGTCCAAAAAAGTTATTGAAGTGACATTCCATATAGTGCGTGCGTGTGTGTGTGGTTGGGTTGGGTTGGGGGGGGGGTATACAATGACACACACGTTAAGTGGGTACCCAGCCTCATACTCTATGACCCTGTATGGGCCAAGGGGTTATTGATGAATTGGATAAATTGATCTTCTATAATGGAAAGTTGTGCTTCTGGTGTCTTTAGCTGAAAATATTCTTGTGGGCCTACAACTTTTATTATACAAGCTAGAGTAAAAATGATCAAACCTTATGCTTACCATAATATATATTTTTGTAGATGTAAATAAGCAATACATAGTAAATAAACAAAGCAGTCCATGTTATCTGATCATGGAATGTAAAGTTAAATAAAACATGCATTAAAATATGTTTGTATGGAAACAGGTTGAATGCACCACACTGAAAAAAACAGTTTGGCTGTAAATTGTTAGCTTGTTAGCTATAGGGTGATACAGTGACCGTTTCATTGCAGCAGTTTTACAGCAGGAGAAATGCACATAACTCATATTAATTTATGTTTTAATGTGTACCCTCCATCCATCAATGCCATAGTTAAGCATTGTTTTCACAGTGATGCAACTTGACTGATTCCTACAATGCTTATGAAAGGTACATGTTGTGTAATAAATGTATGTGCGTTTAATACTTTTAATCAGTCTTAATTCAAGTCAAGGAGATTTTAGTAAAGTGAAAAAAACTTCTACATTTCAGACTTCTTGTCTTCTTGCTTACCTTTGGAACGGAGTTGTAACTAGTTTATAGAAATGTTTATACTTGGTCATGACGTAACACTGAAAAAGCAGTTTTTCCCTTTATTTTATGACACTTTTATCATGTAGTTTCAGGTCTTCAGCCAGAAACTGAATCTTTGGCAGAGGGATGTCCATAGGTGCAGTTATTGTCTCGTTTTCTTGTAGTAAATGTGTTTTTATATGCATTTATGTGAAATGTTCAGTATAAGAAACGATTAGCTGAAACCGAGCGAATGCTTTTCTTAGTAACGTTTTTCAGTTCAGATGGATCTCTCGTGAATTTTGAACAGCCGTTTCCGTTACAGTACTTATCTCCCACAGTAAATAGCTTCTCCCTTCTGTTTACTTTGCGCATCCCTGTATGGTGACCTAATATGGTGAAAAAAGCCCCCAAGTGCTCTGCTCTCATTCATAAAAGCAGCGAAGACATTGGTTTCAAGTGCTTTATTTCATGTCCGTTAGCTTAAGCTGGCGAAACCCCCTCTGTTTATGTTCTCTGCCACGAAGGTCTGTCAGGGCCCTTGTTTGTCAATGACTGGAAACTTCGTCACAGGATAAATGTAATTACAAGCTTTGAAAGGCTTGACGCAACCAGCCCTGAGTCTGTATTAATTGACATGTACTTTGGCTTATGCTGGTAGGTGATTTATGCAGTCCCGTAATGTAAAAGTGTACATCCGCAGCAGTGGGTTTGTAGTGTGAGAACGTGAAGGAGCAGTTCCCTTTTGGACTTCTGGGACATGGCTATTTATAGTTTACATTCACTTGTGCTGCTTTTGGAGAGATCGCACACTTCCTGTCGGAGAGATGGACTTGAAGTAGCATTTTGCACCGTTAAAACGTTATTTATTGACACACGACGAGGTGGGGTATTAACTTTTTATAAGTATTGTGTAATGTGAGTTAAGAACTTTGTTTTGTCATCATTGGCATTTTAGAATTTTTAGAAATTGAAAAAAGTGACATTGTCATTAAATTCCTCAGATTATAGTCTCTCAAAATATAAAGCCTCTGTTGAAACGAACACTTCTCATGTAGTCTAGTTGTGCTTTCCGTCACACTTTTCCAGTTCTGCGCACACTCTTCGGAGTGTATCTGTGTCCCAGTTGCTACCATTGGTATTTAACTGGTTCTGGGAACCTCTCTTCCTGGAAAGCAGCTGAAGAGTTTCAGATGGTGGATCAGTGACTTAGCTTAAAAATAATGCGAAAAGATCGAGATGCTGGGAAATCTGGAAATTACTCTCATGCCTAGAGGGAGTAAGTTGGTCACAGTTGCACAGTCTAATTCAGGACTGTGACCTGCATGTTTGGGTGGAATGTCATTTGCAGCTCATCCTTGGACAGCATGTAGGTCTCAGTCATGCTTGTTGGGTGGCACAGTGTTGCAGTCCACCAGGCAAGAGTCCCCCGTTCATTCAGTGGTCAGCCCACCTGCTTGACTGGGCAGATCGTGCCGTTCTGAGCAAAGGTATCCTAAGCTTTGCTGCGTATAAACCCCTCTAAGCTGGCACTCTGAGAAGATTTGTCTGTGTATTACTTTACGCTGTGCCTGTGACCAGGTGGCGTAGCAGATCCATGCATGTGGCAGTTAGCTTGCTACCCTCCCCCCTCCCCACCTTGTCATTTAAATTCATACACACTTTTGACCCCTGTTGACATTGCCCCCTCAATACAGTGACAC
Organism: Heterotis niloticus; assembly: GCA_018136845.1. Classification (NCBI taxonomy): domain Eukaryota; kingdom Metazoa; phylum Chordata; class Actinopteri; order Osteoglossiformes; family Osteoglossidae; genus Heterotis; species Heterotis niloticus. The sequence continues at coordinate 29,185,012 of CM030898.1, forward strand.
GTTTGACATTTTTGAATTAGTTTTATTTCTAAAGCTGATAATATCAGCAGGTAAGAATGGGGTTAATTCCCTTGCTCATATGCTAGCTTTTTACAGTTGTGAAATGCTTTGTGAAAGGAAGACAAGGTATTGTAAACATTTTATGGCATTCTTGTATTTTATATGCGGGTGTACCTTGAATTAGGAGTTGGCTATCTACCACTATATTTGAGGCAGCAGAAATACCTTCCTGTGTGAAAGGGAAAGTAATTGTAAGTAGCTCAAAATACACGTATTCCACAGTATACCATGTCCTCCCGTATGGCCCGTAAATAGTCTTCAAATACCAAAAACTCAGTTTGTTCAGAGCTCCCCATATAATTTTTTTTAGCATAACCATGTACTCAGCCTCATCTTGTGCAAAAATATCTAGAATTTTTTTTTTTTTCTGTGAAGACAGTTCTTGGTGTATTTTTACACACAAGAACACAATCATTATGTAGATACACATAGCGCGTGTGTACATGCAGCATAAAATGTCTGCGGTGGGGAAGTTTTTTTTAGAGTAAAATATGCCATTTGTAACATTTGCCAACTTAACTATTTAAATAATGATAAAGTGCGGCTTCCAACATGGTCAAACAGAAAAGAAGCAGACTTGCTGTTCCATTTAAAAAAAAAAAAAAAAAAAAAAAAAGTTACTGTAGGCTACTTGTTCTTCTGCTCCCTGGTAGCCCTTGTGAAGAAACAATCACTATTTAGCACTTCTGTGCTGTATACTGTAGTAAGTGGTGTTATTTCTTTTATTATTCCATGATATTGCACATTTTTTTAATTAGAAGATTTTTTCCATTAAAAAGAAAGGAAAAAGTGTTACGCAGCACTCAAGGCTACAGCCTGCAGAACTATTCTCTATTTGCGAGTCAGGAAGCCAATTGTGGCTCAGAAGATGCCATTTATTTTAATGATTGATCACGGTCTGTAAAACTGAAATGTTACCAAATAAATATTACATTCATCTGTAACTGTCATCCAGGCCTCCAGATCCTGTTTTTTTTTTTTTTTTTTGTACTTTTTAAATGTCTCTGTTGGTTTCAGCATCAGCCAATAGGCCCATAGGAAGATCGGATATCAGCATCAGCAAAGAATTTTCGTATGGTGCATCTCTATAGTTTTTTTTTTTTTTTTGGGGGGGGGGGTGAAATGGATTATAAATTTTTCCAGTGTTAAAATAATAGGAAATAGGCTGCCTATTTACATTTTCTCAGTTTAAGTCTGTAATGAATCAGGAATATAAACTGAGGGATAGGTCAACCTTATATTAAGTTGCTTTTGCTAAATAATCTGAAAAATATCTGTGCTGTTCTTGTTCTGATCTTTGCTTCCTGAGTGGTTAAAGACTTCACCAGCAGAGAGCACTGTTACCTTTTGTAAGGGTGCAGGTAGAGAAGCATGTATAGTCCCTTCTAATGTGCGATAAATTTATCTGTTTATCACTGTTCTAAACGTTGCTAAGTTGTGTTTTGATTGTTAAGTTACGTAGGATGGCCACTAAGGAAGTTGTTCATTAAAAGGTGGAACACATGGCTGCTTTCATACCTCTCGGGCAGATATTTCTGTATAGGAGTCTAGGTCCTTACATTTTTTTAGAACATTATTGGTTTTCATATAGAATTGTTTTTTGGATGGTAAATGATAATACATAAAATACGTTTATGTGCTCTCCAGCTACTGCAGGTAAATGTGAGGTGTGGATATGGCCGTGCTTTCCCTGAAAACATTTAGCTGTCTGTAATGTCTGCGAGTGGTTTTGGTTTCATTTAATAGTTACGAGCTATCAAAAGAGGAAGTGTGACTAACCACAGGACTGTAGTTCTGCAGTGTCTTATTTTCTCTGGTCTTCTTGCAGCTCATCCCGTTTCGTCTGCTCGAGCAGATAGGTGTGTGTTGCGTGCGCAAGGAATTCTAGTCTTCACTGTGCACGGCATACTTTATAAAAGGACCAGTTTTCCTTTTAAGTGCAATTTGTCATAGACTTGTTGACTGACAATTTTATGTTCATATTTTCTAGACTGACTTTGTAAAGTTTTATTTTATAGCACTGTACATCAGAGGATAGCTTTAGCTTTGAGTGTTTACTGTTTTTGTTGCTCTACTGTTATTAGTAGAACATTAGTAGCACACTTCCAGAATATGTCATGTTTATCTTCATTTTAAGGGTAAAACAGTGGGTGCTGTTAAGGAACTTGGGGGAAGTGAGTCTGCCAAAATAATAAAATAAGGCCAGAAAATTGATTACAGTGAAAAAGAGTGTGTCCATTGACCCTGTAGGAACTGATTCTGAGGCAGTTGTGCCCACATAAGTTATAAATGATCTCTGCAGGAAGCGTCAAGACTATTGTGCACCAAAATCCTGCTCAGTACATGACAAACAGGAAGCGTCCCCTCTCACTGCTGGGTCGTGTGTCGGAAAGCATAGCCTCTCTGCCGAGCTGTCGAGAGCTCGGTTATATATGGCCCAGGGGTACTACAGCGTGCACAATTTGGCCAACTTGGCCGGACAGTTCCTTCACAAGGGCTCTCCGGAGTCGAAAAACAAATGGCCAGACGGTTTAGAGTTTGCACTCGAACCCAATACATCAAGTAAGTGTCAGCAGTGTTGCTCCAAGTGGGCATCAGCTGCCCAACTCTATTGCCAGTCTTCAGAAGTTTTTCTGGACATTTATGAAATTGTTGGGTTAAAATAATTGTGGTATAATTTAATATATTTGTTTACGAGATTCTTTTCATATTAAACCTGTGTGCTATAAGTCCTAAACGTATATTTTAATCATGGTTTTATATACTGAAGCCAGAAAGTTTGTTTTGAATCAAAATCGGTAAAAGCATGTTGCTTGTCATATTTATGTATTAAGTGAAAACGTAAATATGACTTAACTTGGATGCTAATTTTGAATTAAGATAACATCTTCACACTGTTTAGTACCCTTATACCTTTTTCTTTTTTTCTTTTTTTTTTTTTTACTTTCCTGTGTCTGCTAGCTCTGTGAATAACAATTGTGCCACAGTTTACTTGTCACTGTCTAGTTTGATACAGGTACTGCTCCAGTAGTCATAATGGAGAGAGCATTAAAGTTATTTAAGGTTCAAGACCGGCAGCCATGCGGAACCTTATGGTTTCTATATACCTATATACTACTCTGTCAGCCTAGTATCCATTAGATGAGCTACTTTTATGAGATGCTATTGTACATTTGGTTAGTGTATCAGTATTTTTTTATTTGGCTTGAATCGGGAAAGAAGGCATTTATTACACCCTTTTTGTTAGTCTTAGAGCCATCAACATTTCTGCAACTGCCCTCAATAATAACGGCTGGAGTAGTAAATTTGTGCAGACACTTTCCAATTGTTCTCCACTGTTGTTCCGCGTGCGTTCGTGCGTGTGTGTGTAAAATCAATCCCTTGGTATCCAAACTTTATATGTACAAATTTTTGGCATAACAGCTCTTGTAAATTAATACCTAAATATTAGTATCCAAAAGTTTTGCTATAACAAAGATTATCCATAATGGGGGGGGATGCAAACAAATGATTTAAGCATAAAAACACAATCATTTCAAGCATAAAAAATAATGCTTTATGTGTACTGTTAGGAATTTGTAAAAGTAAAAGTTTAAAACATGCTCACCCACACAAGGCTGCTCTGGTATCTTACCAGCTGTTTTTACAAGTTTTGCTTTTTTGAACGCATTTGCACTGTGTAGCTGCATTTACTGCCCATTTTATTTTTTAAATAAACCTATTTCTTTAAATGCCAGTTGTTGTGTCAAAGACATGGGATATTGTGAGTTAATTTGATACATCTTCCCTTTATTCACATCTCGTAATGCACAACTCCGATCCGAACCCCACACATGCATCCGCTCTTCTCCTGTGAATAATGCAGTGGCACTAACATCTAAAATGTTCTGCACTGTACATACTGTACTGTGTGTTATAAACATGCAAATCAATGACAACATTAAGTTTTTTATTTTCTGTTTAACTGGGGTTTAGAGTGCTTTATCATGCTGAAGTCAGGAAGTGACTCCAGCCATAGGTGATATGGGATAGGCTAGGAGTGAAATATAAACTTTTTTCCCTAATTAAAATAGGGAAATATACATTCAGTCTCTAAAATTTTGGATAATAAGGCATTATTTTTTGTGCATGTATGCGTGTGTAATTGAAAGACCTAAGTATAGAGGCCTATTTAAGCCTTACAGTGCAATTCAGTGGCAGCGTCAAAATTGTTTCACCTCACTCCACCACCATTGCATTCAAAAACAGGATGTGGACATTGGCTGGTTGGCTGATCAAACAGAGTTACTAGAAAAATGAACGTCTGTCGCTATTTGTGTCCTAGGAGATTCTCCTCCTGAAAGTTTTTCTTTTATCAGATAATAACTAAAAGCTTACAGGTGCCCTTGTACATGCAGTGTGCTCCATGTACCTGTGCAACATACATGGGAAGCCTACAATGAGTTATTTATACTTGTAAATAGGCTGTAAGAGGGTGCATTTTTTCCTCTTAATTCAGCTGTGCTATTTAATGACCTTTTGTCATTATTTGTATTTTTACCATATGGGCACATTTGAATTACATTCAGTTTTTGCCAGTTCCCCCACCCCTGTGAAAACTACCCTTGAACTTACTGAATCAATAATCTGGCTGTTGCTAATGATTTGGCTGTTACTGTTGCTATGGTTTCAGCTTCACAAGTTTGTTGTATAAGGTTTAACTGGTGTAGTTCATTCATTTGCCTATGGTGGGCCGTATTCCCTTTAGATGAATGATAAAATAAGTTCTGCAGCTCTGGACTTTCGAGGGTCTGGCAGTGTTATTCCTCACTGGGGCTGTGCTGCAATGCTTTTATGCCTATATACTCTATTATCAGACTCTGGGTTTCTAGTAAAGCTAGTCTGCCGTTCAGTAGAGCTACGCAGATTTATTACAGATTTCATGATGTTATTTAGAATATGTAAAATGTGACAGATGTGATTTATTAATTTACTCCCTTGACATAATTCTATAAAGGAATAATTTTTTCTGTTGTAACAGACTGCATTTAGTACGTGTGTGTTGTGGTCTTTGCTGAGAGGACCACTCTTTGAATGGTCCCTTCAGCTCGAAGTCAAGTGTTAATTCTGTACAGATTCTGTTACCATGGCAATGGTCTCTGCTTAATCTAATTGCAAACACTTTAGCATCACGATGTGCTTTACATCCTCGGTTTCATTTCAGTTCCCACTCAGAGTTAAAACGGTGCCAATCCGTTCGCGGCGTCCTGGCTTTTGGAAGCAGACCGTTTATAGGGTTACAAAATGGGGATTTTAAAAAGTTAATTTCCGCAATATTGAAACACTTCACGGTTGTACTCAACCTTGCATTCAGAATGTAAGACGGATCTTCTGATTCTGTTTTTTAACAAACATCGGGAGTCTGCATCACAATGAATGGTGAGTGAGTATTTGATTTTGATGTTTCTTTTTAAGGTGCAGGCTGTGCCTTTGTTTATATTTCTTTGTAGTCTTATTTCAGTTGGATTTTATTACCGTTTGTCAAAAAATAATGAAAGATTACAAATGGCACTTGGAAAAGTCAAGGTACTTGATTCAGTAATTATTAAACAAGGAGAAAATTTTTTTAGAATTGCTGCATGAAATATACATGTTTTTGTGTAATGAGAAGTAAAAATGTGTCAGATGCAGACAAAGCAGTATGTGAGCTTGGGGTGTGCAGCGAAGTATTCTTCACCAGATAGTCATACATGTGCTCAATAGGGTTGAGTGTGGTACTTGAGAGGGTTTGTGGAAAAGTGCAACCTCGCCCCCTCAGTCTCCATGCTATTTGTCACGTGGATTGTCTCCCTGTTACCCTGCACCAGAAAGCAGTGATCCTCAATGGAGAGCTGTCTCTTTGTTTTGAGAAGCTGCACATGCCTTTATGTGTCATCGGTTTATGTCACTGTCTTGAAAATTGTACAGTTCACGCTCTCTGTTGCCAGCTTTGTTGTCATCTGAAACATAAGACATTCTTATAACTTTTTAATTATAAAGTCACAACGTAACCTATTTCAGAATTAAGTATTAAACTACATATATGTCCTACCTGTGATACCTTGCCCTTTTATTCTCACTTGCTGTGAATTGTGCAAAAAAGGACAAATGGCGTGCTTGCTGTGTACAATATCTAAAAGTTGATAAAAGGGGAAGTGATTTCAGGAGAAGTAAGATGTCGACTACATGGTTTTGTTGCATGGAGAGATCACACATCTTGGGTCTTGTTTGTAAAGGAAAAACTGCTCAAGCCATATGATTTATGCCACCACTGAAACAAAACAGCAAGCCAAAGTCACTAATCTGAACCAAAGACGGCAAACAAATAAACAGGGCAAACAAATAAACAACTTACTGACATTTTTTTTTAAGCACCTAGGTAAATCTCAAAAGGAGGCAGCAGTAAAAGCATCTTTGTGATGGCTGAAAAGTCCACACCATTATTTCTCTGTGCTGTTTTAAAAGTTACTTTCACATTAAGTTGCCTAGGGAGAAATTAGTGTTACTTCCAGCAGGTGTAGGGTGAGAAAATGAACCTGCTTGGGCTGCTGACAATGTATTTGTGGGAGAAAATGCAGTGGGTTGCTAAAATAAACTTGCTCTTGGGAACTTGGCACCAAAGTTAAAATGGATCACATTTTGACTAATATAAATGCTACACGAGGCCTTGTGGTTTCAGCCATCATTGGAGTTTGAAAGAACATTCTGATGCAACCGGACTGATGTATATGATCACACATGTATGTTGAGGCTGACATTTTTTCACCTCTGGGGAAAAGATTCTGGTGTGGGTGTGAGACTGCAGTGTAGTGGCAAAGTAATTATCAGGGTTTAAGACATTTCAACCGAAGCTGTTCTCATAAATTTGAACAACACTTGGCCAATTTTAAAGAGTAGTAGTCCGGTTTCGATCTTTGGGCAAACCCATTAGCAGTTGATTCGGGCTGCACTCAACGTGACTTTCAGATTGAACCAATACATCTGCAATGAAAGTGCGGCCAAATTACCACTCCTGCCATGTCCAGCGTTTGTTTGTTTATTTTTTTATGGCGCCTCCCCCCATTTCCCTCTGAGCCGAAATGCCACAGCTGCCAGCTGCTCATTTCTCCTCCCAGTTTGGAAGCAGCAGCTTCCATGAGCACCTATTTATTCAACCTTGGCAAATGAAAGTGCAGACCCTACACCGGTTACAAAATTTCACATTAATCTGTGGGTTGCAACAGCACAAAACGTCACAACGGACACAATGCAATTTAACGTTGCAATTTTTAAAAAATCCTTTTTTTTGTACGGTAGAATTTGAAACTGTCGGGATGTTTTCAAGCTCGCGGTGAAATGGTCAAACCTATTAGAGTCCTTGGAGTCCCAAGTTGTTCGCTGTAAAAATAAAACTCGATTTAGTGGCCAGTACAGTGGTGACACCTAATGCTCGTTTGTTCCATTGTCAATTGGTTTAACAGTTCTGGTTGAGGAGCTGGTGCAGCGCTCACTTGGAACTTTTGGAGTTTGCGCTGTACTTCCTGTGACATTATTGCATTAATTTTGCCATTTTTAAAAAGTGATTTTTGATGTTGATCTCTACCACACTAAATGTAAGGAATAAAGTAAAATTTTGTACTCCACAATTAGCCATGCATTTAAAATGTCATTTCATTGGAAATTTTTTCCCCTAAAAATATCAGGTTTTTCTCAACTGACTTCATGAATAGGAAAAAGGTCAAATCTAGTAAAAAAAAAAAAAATCTCTTGGTGTATTTGCTGCTATGTAGAATGTGTGTGCACATCTACTATGGTTTATTATAGATGTAATTGTCCAAATGACACACTGTTGCATGAACCGAATGTGGTTCTCAGTTCCCATCAAAGTTTGTTCTTTTTTAACTTTCATAAATCCTGAAGTTGTGTTGCTTCTGTTTTTTTTTTTTTTTTTTTGCCAGGGCTGCAATGCATGTGTTAGGCACTTACATTTCTAATTCCAAGCATGCAACTGGATTAATATGCAGATATTGCTGGGGACATAAGGAGTTAAATTCCTTGGTGGGACATAGTGTTATGAAAACACTGAAAAGTAACATTTCATTTTTAAATTTTCTGTCTAGGATTTTAAGACAACTTGATTGGACACCATTTTATGTATCGTTGTATGTATAAATATAGCTGTATAGTATGTGATTGTCTGTCAGCCAACACAAAGGGACTACTGTACTGAATTGTGGTTAAGGGAAAATGTGTAATACTGTTGTAAAAGCAAATGTTTGCAGTGTTGCAAGAAAGCTTTTCCTGTTGTCCTTGTCAGTCTGATAATAGCACCTCTAATGTTCATTGCATCTAATCCACATTTTGTATTTTTGATGTTCTTGTTGTGCAATACATAAACCTTTCTCTCTTTCTCTCTCTTTCTCTCCTTCTCATTATCCCATCCATGTGGGTGTTCCTGCAAACCCTTGGTGATCTTTAGAGACTTTTGGTATGCTCATTTGTTCACAAGATGTCCAAAGTCACAAAAACCTTTATCCTACCTGTCTATCAGTTTTTCGGGATATATTTCAATTAAATTTGCTCCAAAATGTATTTTGCCAGTATATTATGAATACCATCAAGGCTACAACATTACATTTTTAATATCATTATTTTTTTTAATTAAATTGTGCTTTTGTTTGTCAGTTTCTGTGATTATGGGCTTCTTCTGTCTGCTCTGTGTTCATGTATCTTGTGTATGTTTTTAGTAGTAATACAGTTATTGCAAACCACAGGCTTCCTAATGTGCACAGCATTGTAATATTGCATCTTAAAGGGATGCTCAGCAGTTGCTTAAACAAAATAAACTTTAAAATGTACACAACTGTTGACATTGCTGTTTTAGTTCCTATGAGGTTTTTACAATTGTTTTGCTTTAAATAATTAAAAGATATATATTTAAAATGGATTCTGCTAAATATTTTCCTAGTTCTTTTCTCTTTATTATTATTGGAGTTATTTAACCCATTGACTTGACACTTGTATTGAAATGGTTTTCTGTGCTCATTGCAATTGTCCCACCTCCAAATTGCAAAAAAAAGAGCTTTATGAAAATATGGGTTATATGTTCTAACTCACTGCTTCTTTCTTCCCTTCAGTGAAAGAGTTCTTAGCCAAAGCCAAAGAAGACTTCTTAAGAAAATGGGAGTGCCCACCACAGGTACAGAGATTGAGTGAAAGAGTTGTTTACAGTAAAAAGGAAAAAATTAAAACTTATTATGGGTACCACTGCTGAACCTACACTGATCTACAGATCTGAGTATCTGGGGGGGGGGGGGGACTTTTTACTTGAGCAATAGGCTTTTTTTAAAAGCAAAAAATGTTTCCCTGGGGGGGGGTGGGGGACTGAACCAAAAAGGAAATTACTGAATATATGATTTTAACATGGAAGACAAAAATAGTCTAATTTTGTTTATATTCTGTGTCCCTAAAAATCTGATTTGCATCAGTATCACTCCGTAACTTCATGTTAGTTTATTTTTAATCTGTACATTGAGAGATGAAGTTGAGTATACATAGCATATAATGTTGGGTGCTGCCCTTCTTCTTCTTCATCTTTCGGCTGCTCCCTTTAGGGGTCGCCACAGCAGATCAGTTGTTTCCTATGTTGGGTGCTGCCCTAAACATTTAAATGGCAGTTAAAGGTTGAAATGCTGTTTACACTCCTGTTTATAAACTGTGTTCCTTTCTCAGTGCACAACAGGTCTAGATGACTTTGAAAGGCTAAAGACCCTTGGCACTGGCTCATTTGGAAGAGTTATGTTAGTAAAACATAAAGGAACAGAGCAATACTACGCAATGAAGATACTGGACAAGCAGAAGGTTGGCATACATTAAAATTAACAGGTCTTTTGTTTTACAGATGTATGGCGTAATATAGGATTGGTAGTTCCTCTTTTGATGGGTGGGTCATAGTTATCTGACAAAAACGGTTATATTCCAGACTTTTCCAGTCATGTCTGCAGAACATACTGTTAAATGTTAGCATTTTTTTTAATGACCCTGCAAGGAAAAATATCTTATGTGGGAGTTAGTTTAAGCACTAATCTGATTTTACACTTTGTTTTAAACTCTAATGTGTTGTCAATAATTTCCAGGGAAGCATGTTGTAGACTTTTCCTTACTGGAAGGAAAATGTCTGTGTGTTGCCTCAGTGTGTTAACCCATTGCTTGAAGCTGTTGAAAATGTAGTATGAGTGGTATGACCAAAATATTTTCAATATAAAGTATCCAAGGCTGCCATTTTCTATGTCTACGATAGATAGAAAATCCCCAACTTGAAAGGATGTCTAAACCCAAATTCTTATGTGCTGTATGTACAGTAGCTGTAGCCATTTATAGGCCTTTGTTCTTTGAAATTTTTGTTTACTTGGTAGTATGTCTCCTGTTCCTTGTTGGTGATGAAGAAACCAACTCATGATCATGAAATACATTCCTCCTGAACTGAGACAAAATTATTTTTTAATATTTATGAAATCAAATCTTCACTTAACAGTCTGTTGCTCTTCTTGGTTTTATTACCAAAAGTTTGATTAAAATGGACGCTACAGCTTGATTCAGATGAATTGTATAAATACAGACCCATATCATTAAGATGCACCCTATTTCCATTCAAGTACTTGAGTACATTCTACCATCACATATATCACCACATGATTAAAATTCACACTCCTTGTACCTTCCCCAAAACAAACACTACTAACCCATTTGTCACCCCAGGTTTGACAATATTTCTGTTATGTAGGTGGTGAAACTGAAGCAGATAGAGCACACGCTAAATGAGAAGAGAATACTGCAGGCTGTCTCCTTCCCTTTTCTCGTCAGATTGGAGTACGCCTTCAAGGTCAGTTCATCTGCCATCTGTACAGCTTCCATCTCAGACATTTTTTCTTCCAAATTTTTACAATTTTACTATAGGATATAATGCTATTTTGCTTTTATTGTTTCGGAATGATACAGTTTACATCACAGAATGCGCAGCTTAAATTTTTCCATTCCATTCATAGATTTATCTGCCATTTGTATTTTTTCCTAGTTTAAATGTTTTCCTCCAAGTCATTTACTTTTTTTTCCTGTTTTTCCCTTTTTACTCTCTGGATTATTTCTAGGACAACTCCAACTTGTATATGGTGATGGAGTATGTTCCAGGTGGAGAAATGTTCTCACATCTCAGACGAATTGGGAGGTTCAGGTAACCTACCAAAGAGACAAGCGGTGTAATTTCTTTGTCACACAGACGTTATCTTTCTCTCTGGCTGTTTACTTATTTACAGCATAGATGATACTGATTTTTCTTGGTCCCTTTTAACAAGTGCTTGTTTTAAATAGATCATTCGCTTTTTCTCTCACAGCGAACCTCATGCACGCTTTTACGCAGCTCAGATAGTTTTGACGTTTGAGTACCTGCATTCACTAGACCTAATCTACAGAGATCTAAAGCCTGAAAACCTTCTCATTGATCAGCATGGGTACATCCAGGTTTGTAACTGTGGACATGGTCCACCTTCTGCTCTTGGTAATATTTTATATTTGCGAGTTCAAAGATCAAAGAAGCTCAATTTGCAAACCGTATGCTTGCTGCTGAGCAGACAAAAATCAATATGTTGTTTATTGAATTTTTGTATTAGACTTGTATATTTTAAGCTTGATTTGCTTTCATTTTAAGTTAATATTGGTAAATACATTTGTTGTTGTGCCTCAGGTCACAGACTTCGGTTTTGCCAAAAGAGTAAAAGGCAGGACTTGGACATTGTGTGGAACCCCAGAATACCTGGCACCAGAAATTATCCTCAGCAAGGTGAGCCTCTTGCTGCATTGGAAACACGTGTGCATTTTGACATGGCCTGCAAGTAGAATGCTGAATGGTATAAGATATTCTTCATGACTTAAACCATACATAAAAAATGTTTTATATATAAAATAAGCCGTGTCTGTATTATGTCATCGTATGTTTAGGGCTACAACAAAGCTGTGGACTGGTGGGCCCTGGGAGTGCTTATCTATGAGATGGCAGCTGGCTACCCTCCCTTCTTTGCTGACCAGCCCATCCAGATCTATGAGAAAATTGTGTCTGGCAAGGTGTGGAAATGTGGTCTCACTTCTTGAACTAAAAGCTTACTATCATGATACACAACAAATTTGTGTCATTGTTTTTAGTCACTATGAGTGCCATTAATAATTATACTCTGCCTTTCTCATTATTTGTGAAATTTAAATATAAATCCATCCATTATTAATATTAACTTGTCTGCAGGCTAGTGCAAAGAAAACATCTTTAGTCCAATGAATCATGAAGTTACAAATGGAACATTGTCCTTATTATGAATGTGAAGTTGAATTAGAAAAAGAGTAATGGTATAATTAATTGTTTAATAGACATAACTATTTTTAAGGGTAGACAGATTTCAAAATTGTTGTGCATTTTCCTTATTAAGATTGCTGTTTTTTAAATAAATGCTGTAGATGTGACTACAGACTAAGACTAAGGTTTTTGATGTCTAATCCATAAAATAATGGTCTCCTGGTTTGTTTGGAATGTCCTCATGTGTGGTGCTTGGCATAAAACCTCTGCCATTATGTCTTTATTCAGACTGCTATAGTAGTGATAATGGATACCCTGCCCACATAGTGACATGCAGCACTGTGTCTCAGCACTGAAGAATAAAATGGTGTATGGCAGGATCAGCGTTGCCATGGCATTTTCAGCCTGTTTTGTGATTTCTTACATATTAGTCTTGAAATTGGCACAAACATAACAAAGCAATCAGATTTGAGCATGTATTGAAAAATTCTGTTGAAAAACTGTGGTGCACATCCTTAAATTGATTTAGATTTTTTTTTTTTCTTTTTCAAACAACTTGATTCTAAATTTATTGCATTTTTTGCTTTATGAGATGGACAGTTTTTCAAACAGAAGATCTCCTTTACTGGAACCTTCTATCGTTTTAAATACCTGGTAGCAAATGATTATTAATGTTTATCATAATCAGTACTTTGATCTTTAGGTGCTGAAATATTTTCATGGAGTGATTTTCTTGTTCACACATTATGGAATAATATGTTATTTTTAAAGTTTAAACAACATTAAATCTTAACTTTTCTTACTGTAGGTACGATTCCCGTCTCACTTCAGCTCAGATTTGAAGGACCTTTTGAGGAATTTGCTACAGGTCGACCTGACCAAGCGGTACGGCAACCTGAAGAATGGCGTCAACGATATTAAAAACCACAAGTGGTTTGCAACAACAGACTGGATTGCCATCTATGAACGTAAGGTAAGATGGTACATGTGCAACTTGGATAAAACAGTATACAGGTATGTAGAAATATTGACTAGATCCTAGCTGCAAACAGTTAACTGTTTAACTGAAACTCAGTGGAGGTACCCAACAACTACATTATGTAATTATCTTGCCTTTTTTCCTTAATAGTTGCTCTATATGACCTTCCAGCATTAGGCTTAGCTATTTTCGTGATTTTATTTCAATAGCTGCTATATTCCGACACATTTGTAAGACGCTGAACAATGCAACAACAAATGCTTCTTATTGCGAAAAATGTTTTCAAAAATTAGCTGAATTTGTTTGCCGGTACATTAGCTACATTTGTTTGGTTTTTATTTGCTCTTCCCTTTGAAACATTTTAAGTACCTTTCTCTGTGTAACTTTGTGAATTTGTAATATTTGTAAATCCCGTTTATAGTATCACTTTGACACATTCACTTTCATGTAGTAAATCACTTTTGCACAAAATCCTATGTTATGCCTTTATTTTGGTCCCCATCCAAAACCCCAGTACCCCAGACAATTTCTTACAGCCCTGTACACTTTGGGGTCATAATAGTTTTCTGTAAAAGATATAATCATACAGCGTATTCTTAAAAAAAAATACCCAAAAGATGATAAAACAAAAAAAAAAAGTTATTTTTGGTTTTGTAGCTTCTGGTTTCAAGGTAAAATGCATACCTTTGCAGGTCTAGTGATGTAACTGTGCTTCCAAAGTGTCTGGCAGTGAATCATGATCGCAAAAGAACTACCAGCAAATCAAAGTATACGGGGATGCTGAACAGAACACAAACTGTCTGTACAAAAAATTATGTGGGGTATTTTGAAAAATGGAATTGGACATTTTGTTACTTCAAGAATGGGATCTGGGTTAGCTAAGTCCAGCATATTCAATAGGAAATTGCCTTATGTTAGAAACCTAAAGATAAAAAAAAATGCAGTTTTTATTGCTCTTTTTGGGAGAGGTTTTATTTATTTATTTATTTTGTTTTGTTTATTTATTTATTTGTTTGTTTGTTTGTTTGTTTATTTGTTTGTGCAAGCCATAAGTTATGTAATATGAACTTCTGGTTGACTTTGGATTATCTATCTTATCTATAGGTGGAGGCCCCTTTCATACCAAAGTGCAGAGGTCCGGGAGACACAAGCAACTTTGACGACTATGAAGAAGAGGACATTCGCGTCTCTGTTACAGAAAAATGTGCTAAAGAGTTTTCGGAATTTTAAGGGCATGCGAGTGAGGTCACATCAGGGCTCAAACATTGGGATTTGTTGCACTCTGCTAAGAGAAGGGTTGGATCCGAGACCATCCCGTTAGTTATAATAATTACCTAGTTCCTCCATTCCACAAGGGTGAATGAGGTCCTTATTGCCATGATTCATGTGTGCTGTTAGCACAACCATATATACAGACACATTAAACATATACTTTTTTTGTTGCCCCTTTGTTTTTGAACTTTGGAACAGTTGTCGTCTTGAATGTTGTTTTGCCCCTTATTGAAAGCAGTGGTATATTTATGGATAAAAAGCAACTAGAAAAGACAAAACCAATTTAAACATCTTTTAATGTCAACACAGTTAAACTAAGTGATTGTCCCTGGCGGTTTTGAGTATGTTGTGTAATTTTGGTTGAATCAAGAGATATGTGTTGCTTCTAGTTCTCGCCAGCTCAGTTTCTGTCTGTTACATGTCTGACGATTTTTAAAATGAAAGTCAAAATCCTTTTTTAGCTTGGACTAGAACATTGACAACTCCTTTCACAAGTAGTACTTGTCCTTTGTGCATATGTCTGTCAATCAAATAAGGTTTAAAACACTATGTGTGTTCAGAGCATGACCAAAAATAGATATAAATGGATGGCAGAACAAGGGAGAACTACCCCCCCCCCCCCCCCATTTGTCTTTGAAACATGGTACCACCTTCCCTACAAAGCTGTCATCCTTCATACAGTCAATATTCAAGCCTTTATACATAAAGGAAAGCATAAATGTTAGATCTTTGTATCATTTGTAGCAGTGTTGTACAATTTTTATTAACCCACTGTATTTCAACTTTGGACTTTTCAATCCAAGAATCAAAAGACGTTTTGTTCATGAAAATATTTCATGTGCAACAAAAATGATGGCACTCTATAAATTTCCACGTTACGTTAAAAAGGAAAATGGACTTTAACAAAAATTCGTACTTGGGTAAAGTATAAAAATCATTTAGTCCACTGCTTGCGGTCAGGTAGCAGGGCTTGGGATTTTTCCTGTTGAACAGTGAAATGGCTTGGGCTAGAACATTGTTTCCTACTCCATTACGAGTCTTTAACCTTAATGTGTTTTGCTGAGTTCCCAAAAGAAACTGTAAAGCTGCCATATTTCCATGATTTACATTTTTATTTCTGCATTTCTAGATGGGTTTATTCTTACAACAGAATGTAGTGCCACACAATAGTAGAGATGTATATTTAAATGCTTGATTTTTACGTTGCTTTCACGCACCAACTAAAAATTTGAGTCAGACATTTATTTGCAGTCTTCAGCACCTTTCTGTTATATTTTATTCAGTCCCTGTTTGACACATTTCATAAAACACATTTGTGTTGTTTCTGAAATATTTGTTTTTATTTATACATATATTAGGGAAAGATGCTGTCTAATAAATTTTATTTTTAAACTGTTAAAATTGAATAGTTTTTTTGCTTACATTCAAAGATTTTGCCGTCACTGATACCGACCACCATTTTAAAGATATATTTACATCACTTGTAGCTGTCACATTTGTTGGAGTGTGTGCTGGTATGAAGCGTTTTACAGCTGTCTAATTTATATGGCACCCCTCACTTTTTTTTTTTTTTTTTTTTAAATTTTATTTTAAAACTCGTGTCTAGCCATCTCACAATGTATGGACTCTCGAATTTTTTGTATTTAGTTTATTGAATGTTTTGCACAACAATGTCATTAGAAGGCTAACAGCAGTTTTAGACCACCCCTATTTACCTGTATGTGCAAGGCAAGTTACCAGATACTGTACTGTAGCAGAATATGTAACAAAAGGTGTGTGCGTGGGCGTGTGTGTGGATGTATTATATAAAAATAATACCTATATCACATTAATAAATGAACAGAAAATTCTTTGTATGAAATATTAATCTTTTGTATTTCATTTAGAATGAGGACATGCTGTTGTATGCTAACTGTATGCGATAAAATCTACAGTACCTGTTGTCATTTATGAGCGTAAAGATTTTAATAAATGCTGGAGATCACATTTAACATTTTGTTTTGAGAATTTTAGATGTTAATTGAAAATATGAACACACGTAGCTTAGCACTCAGCTTAGTTGGGTCATGCACACAACTTAAATTTCATAATGCAGACTTTTGTCCATTCATTCCCTTTTTTCATTTTACAGAACCCGCAAACCGACTTAGAAATGTAAGTACTAAATACAGACGCCATGACTTGACAATGCCAGCAATTGGTTATTGATGTCATATTTGTTCATTTAACTTTTCATACTATTGCCATTTGAAGATTTATGCATGACACTAAAAAGGTTTCTAGGTTATCTAAGTATTATTTTGTGCTTATATGGTTTATCATAAATGTCACACTACCCATTTATATAAAACTCCCTCTTCACTGAAAGCACCAGTTTTTGTGTGTCACTATGCACTATAAAGCTGAATGTAAAATAAAATAGAAAAAAACCGTATTTACCGTATTTTGTCTGGCACCATAAATTGCAAAAACTCACAAATAGAACAACATTATTTGTATGGCATCAACATACTGTTCCACAGATCATTCTGAGTTATTTCTAGCTTTTTCTAATATTTTTCCAAGTTATGCCTTTTGTCACAATTTCAGATAAATGCTTCTCATTTCTATACAGCGCTCTCTCGTAAATGTAACAGAATATGAATGATACATAATTATTTAGTTGAAATCTTTTTTCCGAGGCAATTTATACTTAATACAACCCCAAAAAATGTCTAGTTGATGCTTTAGTCAAAGACAAGGTACACCTGTGTAAATATCTTTTCCACGATCTACTCATTTGTATACTTGGATGCTCTTACTGTGTGCATTCAGGTCAAGTACCTTCATCAAGGACACTACAACAGGAATCTAATACAACCAGGCTACTTACTGCTGTCCCTGTAACATTTATTTATATTCTCCTAGTGAAGCTTATTTTACAGCGCTTTACTTTTTGTTGGAAAATACAAAATAGACCAATTACCCATCGATCCATCCATTTCTATTACCAGTTTGTTCTAGGTAAGGTCATGGTGATCCAGGGCCCATCCCAAAATCTCTGTGCATAAGGCAAGGAGAGGGCACACCCTGACTGGGATGCCAGTCTGTCACAGGGTGGTTATACAGACTTCAAGCAGTTTATAGCAGTTAACCAGAAACACATCTTTACATGCAGACCCGAAGAGAACTTTCCACAAAGACTGAGCTGGATTCAAATAATAGAAAATATTTTATTTCAGTTTAGGTTTTTTTTTTTTTTTTTTTTTTTGGAATTGTGGAAACCAGAAATTTTCAGTCAAGTCTCCCTCTTTGTATATTTCTACTATTTAATGTAGTCTTTTTTTTCTACAAAACACCTTTTTACACATTTTTTAAGCTGAAATGTGCTTACACTTTGTAGGACCAAACTCCACCTCGACTCTTTCTGTGACTGCCATTTTCCAACATTGCCCCCTGTTGTGATTAACAAGTCTTTCAATAAGTTAGACTCGGAAAGTACGATTACATGTTTCTACATGTTTATTTTTCTTCACCATTCTAAGAGAGCAAGTGGAGACAAATCATGTCAATGGTTAACAGCATAAACATTTTGTAGACATTTTCTGTTAAGAACCAAATGCATTTATCATAACCGTCGCAGGACACAGAAGGAAAGTGATAATGTAAAAAAGTGATAAAGATTTCATATAGACGTTATTTACGTTAAATGGATTTTATTGACAAAACATCTTGAATTAAAAAAATGTTATTAATGTTTTGTCCTTGGTCGTTATTCTTTGCTCTTTTTTTTTTAGTGCCATTCTGTTACTTCCGGTTAAATCCTTATTCCCTTATTCCCTGATCAGGTTTAAGCCGTCGGACCGGAAATAAAAAACTACAGTACCCGCAATCCTCAGCAAAGTAACAGTGTCCTCTGATTGGACAAAGCAGTCTGTTTCGCTGTGAACTATCGATGTGAATGTAGTTCAGGGAGGAAGCTTTTGGCAAAATCTGGCTAACCAGCCAGCTACAGTAATTATATAATAAGGTAAGCGCGTTTATTTATTATTTTTTTTCGAATGGGGGAAAAATGCGCGTAAATGGCTCAGTGTATGCGTGCGATGATTTGAGAAGTTTCCGGCATTTTTGACTTGGCAGTTTCATCAATTTCGGAGTGTTGTGCGAGCATCCAGCTAGCTAAATGTGACATTGAGGGTAGGTGGAGGAGTGCACGAGCCCATGCGTCGCCGCCGCCGCCGCTCTCGTCACCGCAGCACTTTTTTTACCGAAATACAGCGATTTACGCACTTTTACACCCAACTCCTTCTTGCCACCTTCACTCGTGGCGACGGCGGAATTCCAGGCGCTGAGGAGTTGGGGAATGAAGCCGGAATGCTGTGCCCGCTAATATGAAATAATTGTTGATAACAGAAAATTATTTTCTGGAAAGGTCGACTTCTGCCTCAGCCTTACTGTGCTGGGGATGAAAGGTCCCCTCGCCACAGACCCGATATTCATAACGAAGTTTCGTTATTTTTGATGAATTTCCCCTCAGTGCACAAATTTAAGTCATTCAGAGAAGGAGTTTATTTTTGTTTTCGCTTGCTCGTGTGTTTTTATTACGTTGAGTAACTTCTACTATCATTTAGCCTTCACGTTGCGCACAGATGTCCGACAGTGTGGTTTGCCAGCGTTGTACACTTTTAGAGTTTATTTTAACCAGTTGTAATAATAACAGAAAAGTGCAGTCTTGGTGGAGGAGGTGCTGCAAAAAAATGTTATATATTACGTTTGCTGTTGAGAAAGGGAATAATTGTTCGTTTTGGGCTTGGAAGTTAAATAAGTGACTGTCTGAGGTGCGGGAGAAATAATCGCAATTTTTAAGGGTTAGTCCGACTGTGAACGGTTATTTGACCAAAGCGATGGTGTTCAAGAGGCTCAGAAGTCACAGTTATGGCGACAAAAGAGCAGGTGGTTTTACTGCAGTCGTTTGCAATGCATTGCAGAGTTCATCTAAACTGGTCTAGAACCAGGAAAGAGGTGGAAGAAGCTCGCTTCTGTTCGCCAGGTTTTGGGCGAACACTTGAGGCTGAACGCCAGATATTATGGCTTAAAGTTTAATTTCATTTGAATAGTATTTTGCACTTGTTTATCAATATACTTTTTCTATCTCTTTATCAGTGTTACTGCATTGCTGTCTAAACTTGTTGACTGTTTTGCATGTTCAGGGTGTTGTTAAGGGGTGGGAGGGGTGTCGGTGTCTCTTTTTGTGTTCTTGTGCTCTGGTAAGGCTTAGTATAGGAAGAGCATTTTATGGAAAAGTTTTCCATTGCGAGGAGACCCTTGTCCTAGATGTATCTACCTGTAAATACCTGTGGTCTGTGGGTTTGCTGTGGTTTGATGGACGTTCACAGGTGTGCATTATTTCAGCAGTATCTGTCAAGGCTGACACAGTGATATTGCTGGTTCAGTGGCCACTGTTGATCAGGGAAGCCTTAACATTTGCTTTTATTGCTTTATTTAATGAAATATAAGACAGGATATTCTAGTAGTTGGATAAATCTCGAAATCAGCAGAGCCTTAAGATCTGGGATCTTGAAGATGTGGGCACCAACAATTTCTTATCAACTCCAATGCCAGTGGTTGTGTAGTAGATATGTTTTCCAAAATGAAGTTTTTCTGCTAACAAGGAGGTTTAAGAGCAGCTTAACTGTTGAGTGTGCTTGACTTGTAGAACTTCTGTAGAAGCCATAAATAACCATGTGGCACTGTACACAAGTCCTACTGTATTAAACTGTGACCTCACCCCAAATTATTTACAGTAGTTTGTGTGTATTTTTAAACTAGTATGTACATTAGAACATTATGGTTTTGAAACCATTTTAGGGTTTTAAAAAAACCAGCACAATTGAATGGGTGTGTGTGTGTTTGTTTTGTAAACCAGCATTCAAATGTGTGCTATTTAAAGTTTCAGGTTGTCTGCGAATGATTTGTCAGCCACCTGTAGGGCTTTACTGGCAAGTATTTGTACTGGAGTAATCACATTTTTTTTTGTGCCCTTTAAGCAAACTTTGCCATTTCTTTGTTGTCAGTTATGTAATTTGTGCCTGTGGACAGCTTTATGCTCAGACTGGGATTTCTGTGTTGAAGGTGGGTCATGGATCTCTGTATAAACTCTGACATGCTGCTCTTCTGTCTCCAGAATGAACAGTATAACAGCTCTTTCATTGCATTGAATGGCTATTATCTTATATTGTGTCTCAGCAAGATATTTAAATATTACACATAAAGCAGCTTGATAGTTTTTTATTTTACTTTGTCTCTGTTATACATAAAATACAAGAGTGAGTGGGGCTTTAATATTTCAGTACGATTACATGTATGTGTATATTTTCAGTAAATATGTGGAAAATACAAACATACACCATTTCATATTAAGAATAAATAGGAAACAATACCAGTGAACCATTAAACTCAGAGCTTAGGTCAGGATGTTCAGTTGGTCACCTGCATTTTATATTACTTATGTTTCTTTAAGTAAATTCTGTGCTATTTAGTTTCCAATCTATAAGCAGATAAGCAAGACACAAGTTATCCAAAGATAACATTATGAAAGTCAGACTTCAGCATAGTAATTATTTATAGTTTGCTTATGATCATCAATACATAATCACTGTTTTTTTCCCCCCCTTAACACTGCAGTACATTGTCAAGCACCATTCCTCTGTGTTGCCTAGCAACTGGCTCTCCATGTGCATCAATGAGGAAGCGCATTGTGATGAGGTTGGGGTGGGCCGGCGCTCAGGCGACAGGGAAAGCACAAGTAGGAAGGCAAGACTGAGGGTCAACATAAATAGTAATCAATGAAATAATGTAGGCAGCACACTGAATAAAAGCCAGATACTATGAACTTAAGTAAAATAATTGCCATCTGTTTCTGCTACAACTCAGTGAGGTGACGGTGCTACTTAACTGCAAATTGTAATACACTCTAGTTGAATATAAAGTGCTTTTCAACATCCATAATTTTGCAGGCATTAAATATATATTTCTGGGTGAAATTTAAAAGTTAGGTCAGCAAAGCTATTTCATACCTGTTGTACTACATGTTCTGTGCCAACATGTTGAATTTAAAAAGTCATTTTTCTGAGGATTAACTAGATGGCTGTAATAATTTTCATCCAGAAATGGATGGATTAAAGTGTGTGTCAAAGAGTCAAAAGAGTTTATTTGTTACGTACATGGTTGTATACCATGTAGTGAAATGTGCTCTGATCCAGGATAGACTGTGCATGAAAATTTACAATGAAAAATAAAACAAACAACCGAACACCAAGAAGAAAAAAAACAAACAGCAAATAAGTAATACATAAATAAATAAATAAATAAATAAATAACGGTAAAGTGTGTGTGTGGGGACAGAGACCTTGATGCGTTTCTCACAAAGAGCTGAGACATCACACAAGAGAACGTGTCTTTTACTATAAATTATTCAAAGTTTGATGTTTTGTAGATAGAAACATGTGGGTCACTACTTACATTACAGTATATATTTTTATGTGGGGAGTTAGTTTCTCCTCTGTGTGTTACCAGAGACCATTAATGTAGTAAAAATATGCTGCTGCTTTCTGCCACCATTTATGTTACATGCAACCTGAGCTGACAGTTTTAACCATGTTAAAAGAATAAAGTACTGGGCTACAAAACCTGCTTTCACTTAGCATTTTTTGTGCTTATTTTATGCTTTTTTTTTTGTTTGTTTCTATTTTTTGCTTAGCTGGCATGGAGAACAAGACAAATGGCTCAGTGGACACCAAAAAGTAAGTAATCAGAAAGCAGGTGTCTCCTCTTCCAGATTGTGCATGTGGAAATGTTGGCATACTTCAGAAACTGGTAAATGGCACCTTGGCCAAAAGTACCAGCAGCTCACGAATGGACTGGGACCTAGCAAATAGGCTGTACTGGAAAATTGTTGACAGGCTATAACTACATAAAATGTTATCAAAAATGACAGATAATCACTGTAAGAAATGTATCAAGCTGTACAGCTGACCTTACTGAAACTGTACAGCTTGTTTGTGTGGTTTGTTATGGTTGGAGTCACTAGTGCTAAAGAGAATAACACCAAATACCATGTAGTCAATGACTTATAGCTGTTACTTTGTGCTCAGAAATCCCCCTCTTGCTGTAGTTTGTATTCACCTTCATAAGCAAGGCCCTTACTATAGAATTACCCTGCTGTACAAAGGGGGACATCATCATAAAGTGACCACCATTTGGTAGGTGTTAGTTAGAAGTTTAATATGAGTAGTACTACTGACAACAACATCAACAACATAATTGTGAGGAATGAGAACTGTTATCAGTAACGGTGCTGTGTGCAGAGGCAAACTTCTTCGATGTCCATGTAATGCCTGTGGTGATGATGTGTGCCTTGTGGCTCCTGTTTTGTTGCAGCCTTTTGGAGAACGGACAGTTTCCGGACCCCGCTGACTGGGCTGTTGCAGACGTGGTGGACTATTTCAAAGCTGCAGGCTTCGAGGAGCAAGCCACTGCTTTCCAGGACCAGGTAGTGCGATGCTTTGTCGCTCACTCCATCTTCTCCCCAGACACCTTGCAGCTCTTAATGTAAATATTTGCCAATATTTGGGTTAGCCTTTATAGCACTGGCTTTACTATACTAATGTTGCTAGGACTGCTGTTCAAAATGTTCAACTTGAAAGCCATTTACATGTATGGTTATTTTTTGTACCTGGCAGAATTTTGTCTAAAGCAACTTGCAGTGATTAATTTATCCAGTTATTCAGGTGCCTTGGTATTAGATATACCACAGTAAACTCTCCACAACCGTTGTTATAGTTGAGGTCACTAACTATACAACAGAGCAGTTGAGACACACACGTATATTATGGGTAATTCGGTGAAAAACACATTTGTTTGGACAGTGGTTGTCAATAGAGGCTCCAAGTGCAAATGGTTGCTTAAAGTGTACAGTGCATAATGGCTACAAAAGAGCTGAATGAGATCTATTAGATATTACTGAGTAATATTTACAAATTATATAGTAGTTATGCTGCCTAATATCAACTGTTGAAATAATTGTGTCCATTTAGATTTTTTTGGTGATATTTTAGCATAAATAGGTGTCACTTTTGGGGCTCATGAATCCATAAAACCATGTACTGTTTTCATAGACCTCTTTGATCAGTTTTCCTCTTCCCACCATATCCTGCAATATTTTTGACAGAGAACAGCAAACTTGTTAAATTGCCAACTGTGGATACAGGGATGCTCAGGTTTCTCTAGATTGGCTTTGTACCCTTTTGAATTTTTGTTTGATTGCAGTTTTTCTGGTGGCCTTGGACAGGTCTTATGTCTTCGCTATTTTTAAAAACGGAACAGGGAATGAAAGTGGCGTTTAAGCAATTAAATGCATCATTCGTTGTTTGAGAATTTAGTTTTTCTAATCAAAGAGATTTGAATTGTTCAAAAGTGTGCAAATAATTGTCATGGCAACTTTTCAGTTTTTATATTATTTCCACACATGCCCTTGATACAGAGTAGCACAGGACAAAATAACAACACACAGATCAGTGTATACAGACCAAAGCTGCATTTTTTTCAGGAGATATTTTACATCATATACCTGGAATGCAGGTGTGCCAGTAATGTTGACCAGAGCTCTGTGATTTTGTGTGTGTCTGTGGGCGTGGGGTAAAATTACTGAAGTATATTTTATAATATTTCAGATTGTATTAAAAGCACATAATTGAAGTAGATATGTATTGTTTTTTTCCATAATGGATTCATGAGTAATAGGACCAGGGAGGGAGGGAGCCATATGGGGAGGCCTGCTCAGATGCAGCAGGCATTGAGCAACCTGGATTTAGATTAGAGAGTCATCTCAGTGTCACATAGCGAGTGTGACAGCAGCCTCAGCTATTTATACCACTGTTGGGTTACTATTTACAGCACCATAATTATGATGGAGCTGCACTGTATGGAAGATAAGATGGGTGCAGAAACCTTCTTGAATGTCTTGCAAAGAAATTCCAGTTTCAAAGTCAAAACTCTGGGTATTTACTGGGCACTTTGATCAGGGGAATAACCTGCTGAGAGCACAGCATTTTGCAGATTGTAAAGCAGGAGAAAGAAGCAGCACCGAGAATGCAGTAAAATGCACTGTGGATGATTCAGGCAGGCAGATGTTTGAAGACAGTCCTGTTGCAGGACTTTCTTTTTGTGTGTCCCTGTGTGGATGCTGGGCTTTCAATTTCAGCTTCCCGTGGATCTGTGCAGCAGCCCCTGAGGTGCCCTGCATACTAACTTGATTCCTCACGGTAACATAAGCTGTATTTAACCCAGGGAACGCTCCTTATCTCCTTCAGGAAATCGATGGCAAGTCCTTACTCCTGATGACGCGCAATGATGTCCTTACCGGATTGTCAATAAAGCTGGGGCCAGCGCTGAAGATCTACGAATACCACGTAAAGCCCCTCCAGACACATCATCTGAAGAATAACACATCTTAGTGTTGCACGCTTCAGCCCATGTCCAGAACGACAATCACTGAGGACTCCTGTGGATGGGCCACTAGCATCTTATGCAAATTTACTTGAAGAAATGAAGGGAGGTCCATCATCTGCGCAACAGTTTTGGAGTGGCAGGTACAAGATTTTGCTAAGATCTTTTTTTTCTGCTCTGTGAAACTGAATTCCCACACTTTGGAAGCATAAATTATTGAGGATTTTTGTTTACTTTTCATTGATATATTGTTGGCCATGGAGGTTAAAAGTAACTTGCTACCCCAATTTTTTTTTTTTTTTTCTGGTGTAAATCCTGAAAAGAGTGCAGAGCTCTTCTGCAACCAATTGGACTGGAAACTGAAGAAATGGCTGGGTGAGTGGGTGCATGGATGGATAGATAGCTGGGTGAATAAACCACTGCAGACAGCCTGTACTTTGTTTGGGCTGCATCTAAGAAGTGATGGACAGCGACAATGTTTTTGGAAACAGGAAATCATTTCTCAAAGTTTTACAAATGGCTTTTGGTGAGGTTCACGTTTATGCTGAATCCTATTGTCGCAAGGGCCACTTTTACCTGCACGGTCTCCAGAGCTGTGGGAGACATTCAGTATCACTCATTTGCCATCATATTATGGTTTCCTTTTGTTCTAAAAAGGGAAAATCTTGTCAAAAATAAGAAACTGGAACATAGAGTGGAAGCACATTAACATCTATTCACACCAATTTCCCATGTCCAGGCATATGCAGTGTCTAGCTTTTGTGCTCACAGTACTTCTGAAATCAAACTGCCAGATTAAAGCAGCTTTTTTTTTTTTTTAAATAGCTTGAACATATATTCTGCAAGAACTACAATGCAACTCAGGCTGCAAGGACCCTGGCTTTATAATCCTTTTCAAGCCTAACGTGTTTGAGGTTTGAAATGCACAGGTATACAAATGGTGCTCATTCTGACTGTCCTCAGGATTGTTTTACTGATCGACCGATCTTTTGTGTATAGCCTAACAGCTCCCGTCCCGTTGTTCTCGCATTGGCAGGCTGAGGGTGGTGAAAGGGTTAACGGTCATCCTCCTCAGTGTCTTCGGGTGCACATTTTACCTGGTGAAGTTTTGTTCGCAGACTGCAGACACTGTGGCGATATCATACCTTTCCCTGTGCCGTGAGCGGACCAGGGTTGTTTCTTCATAGGGTTCCAGGTGAAGAGAAGCTACTGAGATGGGTGGTGCTGTCCCTCTCAACCCATATTCAGCACACTGGTAACTGGCAAGTTTACGACTACCCCCTCTTTAAAACCCTCCATTTGAGCAGTATTTGATAGTTTACTGTATTGTACAAATCAGTTTACTGAGTTTCCTTTGCTTGGTGGATAACCCAGGAGATATTGAGGAGCGAGAGAATCTTATTCTCTTGAGTACTTCTCTACTGTTTGATTTGCATTGTTATGATAATCGGTAACTGTACATTGTTCAACAATAATGCTGTTTGTGAAAATGAATTGGGGTTGAGGTTTGGGTGGCTTACTGAACAACCTGGCTTGGGGGCAGTTTTTTGTGAAAATAAAAGTTCCAGACAAGAGTGTATGCAACATCTTTGGCTGAAAACCTACTTGTATGTGTGCAAGCAGGACCCTAGCACTTGGCACCAGGTCAGCACAACTGTGAAAACAACATGTGGCGGGAATGTGTCACCAGTGGGCAGGTGAAATTTCACAGCAGCTCTGCAGGTAGGTAAGCACCATGCGTGAAAAGTCAAGCTCCCCTGCACTATGAACAATGCTTTATGCTCTCTAGAGGAAACGGTCATTCACACACTACACCCAGCTGGAACCACTGCCAATTCACATTTAGTATTTGGCATGTATCTGTGCACTTTTACTTTATTCTTGATTTCACCCAAAATATACAATGAAAACTCAAGGACATGTCAACTACTGAGCTCATTTCTCTGTGAGGCTGCGGTGTGACCCATTGTTTTACACCCAACACAAAGTGAGCACCTCTATATGAATTTGAACCATGAAGCACACAATTCACAAATTACTTGCATAACAAACACCTTATGAGAACAGAACTGAAATATGAGCTTGGGTGACAAAAGTGAGAGGTCCCACCCACCACCACCACCATAGGACAAGTGCTGCTGAAACCACATTTCAGTTGTGTAGCTGTATGGGAAACCTGGCTGCAGTGTAAAACAGTCATTTATTGTAACAAACCTTAAAACGAAAGCATTCTATGATACTGGGGGTGACCTTACCTTACCCTCCATTATCAGTTGTCACTTGTCTACTGCACCGTCTAGCGCCCATCCTGGAAACAAGTGCGAGAGGCTGGCTGCATCCTGACACGCACATACACCCCTCAATCCACTACACACCTTTGACCTTGGAAGAAATTAGAGCACCCTGAGATACAAACACGGGAAAGAAATGCAAACAAGCTAACTCACATCCAGAAAATTTCAATCCCTGTTCCTCTGCTGTTTATCGCCATAGGAGGCCTCCACTTGACATCAGTGCTGCTTTTCTACCCTTCTTTCTCCTCCTCTCTAGGCATCTTAAGTTATGACCCTGTGTCAGAACTGCATCATCATTGATGCCAAAATCTGCAGAAGTTCCCCGTTTGTCAGTTGGAGCAGCACCTACGCTCTCCATTTTCCTTTTCGGCCATGAGGTTGAGTCAATTTTGCCCTGATGCACAAAGATTCACATGCTCGCGTCTAACAACCTGTATGTTCCTAACATTGCAGCAGAATTTTTCCCCATCATTCACAAACTATTTCACAGCCACATTCTAATATATAAAATTTGCTACATTTAAAAATTATCTCCAGCCACACTAACATCTGTACTTAAAGCATCGAGTTGATTCACCCTCAACTCATTTTTTACTATAGATTTACTACTAAAAAGTTTTGTTTCATACCGGGTCATCTTCCAGATTCAAGAGTACCAAAGACATCCCATCAGGCCTTTGTTTGCACAGGAATGGTGGCTACGACAGCAGTATTGCTTATCTTTATCCTGTCAGGAAAAACTATGAGCACATCAGTCAACAGAGCCCATTAATCTGTCTTGTAAAATTATTCAACTCTTTCCTGCTCCCCATTCAAATGCTACCCCACCGGGTTTCAGAGCTCTGTGGCCCCCACAGCCATTGCAATAACCAGACGCATGTTTCCGGGAACGCTAACTGCTCACCGTACAGCAACGGCCCGGTTGGACCAAGTGGAAAACTTCATGCCCGCTGATCATCAGCACTTTGCTTATCAACCATTAATTCCAAGCAATACAATTCAGGTAAGTTTTTGTGTTCACTACTCATTTTATTCAGATTTTTTAAGGCAAAGCAGGTCTTTGCAAAGACCATAATGACTGAACAATTAAAATCTCCAAATATTACTCAGCTCCACTTTAGCTACTGCCTGAGATTAGTTTATCTTCTATTACAGAATCAAAAAAAATACTGTGAATACATTAAATATTTTATGAACTAGCACATTTCAAAGCTCAAAAACTATGAAAACTTACTTCTAACCTAGAATTTGGTCTTACTTGTGATAACTGAAAAAAGTCCCAGAAAGAGTGGTCCATTTATCAACTGCATAACATTTATCTAGGAAACATCTTGTAAAAAACATGACAAAAGAGATTATAACAGGTTTTATTGTTAAAAAAAAGTCAAGATTGATTGCTGTGAAAATAGATAATTGTAAAAAGGCACAAGGCAACCAACCAAGTGAATTATTTCTCCTCATACGACAATATAATTGACCAACTCAGTAGGTTATGGTGTTCAGAGTCCCCAAAATGCTTCATTTCAATGCTGGTACAAAAGAATTGGCAGTTAGGTCACTACGAGGTACAAAGCATAAGAAAGTTGTCAAGGTCATCTATACATATTTATGCAATGTCCCATGTCATCTGTCCCATATGGCTTCAGGAAAACAATGGGTTAAAAGCCTAAAAAAAGGACAAAAAATAAATCAAGGTCAAGCCATGGCTGTTCAGTGATAAGTCATACCGATGAGGAAATTTCAAAACACTTGGAAGGATGTGCTGTATTTGCGGTAAAGGAATAGGAATTAAATGCTGGTCCTAAGCAACCTATAGGTAACTGTGACCCACAGAGAAAGGACCCGTACCGGTGCAGGCATGAGCGGGAAGGTCACAAGAAGGAGCACACTTTCTGCTGGCGGAAGGGGTTGGTGCCGGACGACACACCGGTCAACAGCGGGTCATGCTGAGCATTCTGGATGCAGAACTGCTGCAGCTCATTCGCAGCCTGGGACACCTGTGGGGACAGAGAGGGAGGGAAATGCAGAGATGTCAGCGTGGCAGGAAACAGGCAAGTCAAGTATTTTTTAAGCCACACAGTTCACATCGAAGGGACTAAGCCTTCCACGTGAACACAACTCCCATCATTGTCACTCAAAATACAAGCATAATGGCTCCAGCAATGCTGGACGCTGGACCCCCCCCGAGTTGGGCGTCACTTTTGGAGAAAAGCATCTGCTAAATGAATAACGTAATGTGAGTGCAGAACCCTAGGCTGCAGTATTTACCCTAGTAAGACACAGTAAGAACAGCCCGTTGCACACTGGGCAAAGGCAGCAGCCAAATAAAGACAAAAGTGGGAACAGCAGGGCCGTGCTGCTGTGGAGCCCATGGGGAAACGGCAAGGCCGCGACACACCCCTGGCACAGTGGGTATTGCAAACAAAGAAAACTAAAGAACAAATAAAAATTTTAAAAAAGTCACTCGATTCATTAAATCGTGCCCTTTGGTGAGGATAATTCAACTGGGCTGCATTTGCAATGAATTCATTTGTGACTTTGTTACAATTAAAAAAATATTTGCAGCTGGGTAATTCTTTTGTAAGAAGTAAGGCATTCGGCTGGCAGTTTTTACCCAATTAATTCACTGCAAATCTTCCACAGCAGAAGTGGGATTCAAACCTGTAACCTCCAAGTCCTAGGATAGAAGCTGTAGGCATTACATCCGTCATTGCTATGGAGGGAAAAATAGTTAAAACTGTGTTATCGGCACAAATGAAAACAAAAATGGTCTTTAATATTTGGATGCTCCTGTTTTGACTCGCTTTTGTGTTAAAACAAAAAAAACGCTAGGGTAAGAGAGAACGACGCGTCTCAACGCTGACTTTAGACTCGGCGACTTGGAGGCTTCAAAATTCCGCTTAAATTTGTTTCTTTTTTAAGCCGCTAGGTTCAATTCGCACGGGCGCAGTTAGCACCGCAGGCTAACGAGGCTCCAGCCGACACAGCCGAGCGCTTAAAAACGCTTGCGGAAACCGCATGCTGAAGGCACCCGGGTCGACGGCGAACAGTCGAGGGCTCACGGAACTGCGCTCACACTTGAGCGGGGCTTTCTAGGCCGTCTGGAGCCTCTTTGAGGCCGCAGGAAACGGCCGGCGCTCACAAAGAGACGGCGATCCCGCTCGGGCCCCACGCCCTAAAACAAACGCGAGCCGTCCCTTCCCTTTGCGTTTCCTACCTTTAGTCGGTTGATCTTTGCCTCGAAGCGCAGCTGCTGAACGATTTTCTTCATGGCGACCAGGTTGGATGAGCCCGACATGGCGTTGCCTTCCTTCTTTTTGCTTTCTTGTCGCCGTGTGCTTGTACGAAGGAGCCCGGCTGGAGACGCTTCTACGAGCCGCTGCTGGGTGGACCCGAGTTTCCGGTTTGCGGCCCCGCTTCTTAGAGCGCCCGAGTCAGCGCGCGCATGCGCAGAGCGTGTCCCGCCGGTTGCGGCCCCAAAGCGTCTGTTCTGTGCGAGGCTGCGCTTAACGATTGTCGCTTCTGTTCATCTGCGAATCTCCATCCCTTTCGTCTAAAACCAGAAGCTGCGGTACGAAAAATCCACGCATTCCCCTTTATTATCGCATACTTGTGTAAACGGCATCGATTTTAATAAAATTGGCCAAAGTAAGTTAGAGCTGAAGAAACAGTTCGTAGTGCATTTCACTTTATTACATTTAATCCAACCAAGAATTATTGCATCGACTGTGTGAGCAGCATCACTGTTTCAATCAGATTTGTCGAGGAGCTACTTTACAAAAAATAATAATAAAACTCGATGTCTCTACAGAGATAGAGGTACAAAATAACTTAGATGGAGTTGTGTATTAAAAAAATAATAAAACTATACATTCTCTAAAACAGACCTTCACGACACATATGAAAAATAAAAATACTACAATCAGTTGTCAAACAAACAATCACTTCATCTGGCTTAGACAATAACAAAACAAAACAAAAAAATCTATTCAAATGATCGAATTGATGAATTTTGTTCAAGTGTATTTTGGCATATTCCTTCAGGTGATTCATATGACCACTGTGCCTTCAGTTGCATTTCGTAAAATAAACGCAGCGCGGTCCACATTCGTACCTCCCATCACATTCGGAGTGCTGTTCAAAGAGTCCAGTTGCAAGTAGGAAAGTGCTATCTATTTTGGGCCGTTTTCAGCATCTGAAACGGAATATATACTGCAGTTTCCAGCGTTCAGGAGTGCAGTCTTGTCGGAGGTGTCGCTCCTGCTGGAGTCCTGATGGTCCCCCTTCTTTGACTGGGTTTTAGATGAGCTGTAACACATCAAGCGCTACACTAATCACTCCCAACAACTACAATCTGCCAATTTCGGGGGGAGTAGATGAGGAAAATAAACTTTCCTTTGCACTGCGGACGGACTTCGAACCTACAACTCTGGACCTGTAAGGTGACGAGTCTGCAAGCTGAAATGGCCAAATTCAAGTCCTGTTTCAGAAAGTTACCTGTGCTCTGGGATAAGGCGAAGTGTGCGGTAGAGATCGGTAGTTGATGCCATCTTTTCTTGGGCAGTTTTGGGAGTAGAGAACGTGGTTTGTGACAGCGACTTTGTCAGCTGTGCTGATGTGGAAACTGTCTTCACCTCAGACTCTGGGCCTACAGGAAGTTAGGGGAAGAGGGGCATCAGTCAGCTTCCCCACATCCATACTGGATTTTACATCTAGTACAAACCATCACACATAGCACGCAGGTAGGTGAACACACACACACAGGTACAGTACAACCAGCTGTCATGTGGTACTGCTGCGCTCCATGTGCTCGTGCACTGCAGCCACAGCAGTTCCACAGGACAGACAGTCGGAGATTTTACAGCTGGCGCAGTTACAGCACGGCAGTGTCACCACTCACTTTTTGATAAGGCACTGTGGGAGCTAGAAGTATGTGGCTTCTTACGGTCTATAAATGGAGTCATGTTCAAAAACTGATGCTTCAGCCAAGTTGCTCTGTCTTCCTCAAACGCCTTCCTCTGATGGGTGAAAAGACAGATTACACATGTATGTACTCGGGGTTTCCCTGAAACGACAAGGTGCCGAGACAGGAAAGGAGCACCGGTTCCACACAAACAAACAAACACACACCAAGGAACACGCCACAGCTCTCAAAGCTCACACCTCACGGCCCAGTCTAATTGCAGCCTCCGTGAAGTTCTTCCTCTCTTTCTCAAAGTTCCTCCTCTGCTCATCAAAGAGCCCCCACTCCTCTTTGAGACGCTCCTTCTCCTCAAGCATGTAGCAGTCGTTCAGCAGGGCTGCGGTCTCATCGTCGCACGGGGAGCTCAGTTGTTGCTGTAGGTAAAGACGGAGCCAAAGATTGAGACACACAGCCAGCTGCCAGGGGCTCCTTAAGCCTACAAACTAAATTTTATCTCACTTAATTGAGCAAGAGCTTCCAAAAGCCTCAGAAGCCCATTGGTTGGCTTTCTGTTATGTAGCGCCGCAGAGCAGAGGACCTGGCCATACCTGCCACAGCTGCTGCTGTGTTTGAATGAAATCTTTACACTGCTGGATTTCCAGCTTCAGCTTCTCCATCTCCTCCTCATGGGCCTTTCTGGGGATGACATCATTGTCAACCCATTTTCCATTCTGCACCAAACAAGCTGTGGAGGGGAGCAAAATGATCCGAATTAAAAGCCCCAATGGTTGAATTCAACTGCAAAAAAATAAAGTTATTAAATCCCACAGCATAATCTTGCTTCAGTGTTCACTTTACACCTGGAGGTTGGACACAGGGACATGCATACACAAGTAGTACGCCGTTTAGTATGAAGACAGCAGCAGACATCATGCAGGATAAGGACTGCCTAGGAGTTAGGGACAAAGTAACGTAATGTCCAGTCAAATATGCAAAAGAGCTTGCCTTGCGAGATTTCAGCAAAGGCTGATCTCAGCCGAAAACACCTGTGACATCTAAGAGGGGAGGGGGGGGAAAAAAAAGAAAAAAAAAAAAATCTTGCATCTAATAAAATTAACAATTCCAATGAGAACACAATCATACTTGGGAGAGCGATGATGGCTGGACCGACTGTACTGTATGTCACGTGACCAACTGTACACAACACACCAGCACACTACAGCAAAATATGTTACACCGACAGAACCTTTTTTTTGTCATTACCATAACGGGGGGGGGGGGGTCTTTACTGGCCACTTATATTTTCTCAGTGCATTCAGCCCAAGTTCTGCACATGTGAATAATTATGTATTCATATGTGGGGGTGGACGGAGAGTCAAATGGACTGGACTGAAGATTGGGACTTTTTTGCTTCCATTACAACCACACCAAGGCTTTCTTGAGCATCTATTGCCAATTTTTAAAAAAAAAAAAAAAAAATACACAAAAAAAGCATAAAATGCCATTCTCTAATAAAGTCTCCTTTAAACATACAGTTCCTTCTACCAAAATGTGAGTGAAATTCGTACAGGTAAATCAATTATGCTGACATGTGGATTGAAGGCAATAGAGTCCGGAGATCACCTTGGCTATTGAGCTTCTCCATGTGGTCTTTCAGCAGCCTCCACTGCTGCCGGATGCTGTTGGTGAGCTGCTCTCTAGCATGTTCACAGGAGAGCTCCAGGGTCTCACGACTCGAGTCACCCATGTCCTCTTCGTCGTCATCATCATCGCATACAGTCTGTAACACAGAAGCAAAAAGTGTTGAGAGACATCATAATGAAATAATAACATTTACAGTAGGCTGCAGAGCACTGATTCCCTCAACACTTATGTGGATGTGCAATCCAACAGCTCACAGCTGGACCAAACAAACTAAACCAATGGCTGTAAACCACAACCAGCTGTTGAGTTTTTAAACTTCACAATACTCATCAGTTAAGTCCGGTTTCAAGGCACCAAGTCCTCTTTTGCAATTTGAGTAATTAACTTAAAAAATAGATTTTCAACTCTTGTGCATCGACCAATCTTACTGTTCTAATATGCAGACAGCAGTCACTGTATTAATAACATTTTTGCTCAGCATAATATTGCAAAAACTGTAGATGGCTACAACAGAAAACCACCTTTGCTGAAATTTAGTCATTTTTAAGAGGTAAAGTTTAACTGAATGTCTTTCACTGTCTTTAACATGGGGGCAGTAGGCAGTGAAGTGGTTAGAGCCACAACCTTCCAATCAAAACAGCTGGGTTTGAATTCTGGTCTTGCTGTAACATTTGTATACATGGTTACTAGCAGTAACACAATAGTTCATTTGGACAGAGGCATCAGCTGAAAGAACCAATGTGGAATGCTTAGACACTATGATTCATACAATCTTATTAAATTATTCTGGTATCTCGGGAGGTGGATTCAACGGTTGCACAATAGCCTCCCAAAAATAGGCTTCAAAAGAGGAAAGAACTTGCAGTCATTTATTCCACCTTTTTAAACGGAAAGGCTACTGTTAATATTTGTGAGGTATTCTCAAAATATTACAAAGTACTGACGTTAGCTTACAAAATCAGAAAGCTTCCTTACAGAACTTCACAATAATTCGGAGGAATACCTATTAGTTCAACAACGACCGGGACAAAGAACTACTAAAAATGGACACACCTGTTCAAGACTGTCTTCGATTATCTCGCCTTTCAGGCTGTGCTTCCGTGTACTCAGAATCGAGACCATTTCCTTTTTCATCTGTTGCAGCACCTTCTTTAGCTCTGCATTCTCCATCATCAGATCCTTCTGACGGCTCTCGTAGTTTTTCAACAGGGTCTGGTACATTTCTCCCTCGTTCCTGAAACAGCATGAATAGAAAGTTTTCAAGTCTATATTTTATATGAATAATGAGTTTGAGAACACAATTTGGTTAACCCCATTCATTCAGCTTCAAGAAGTTACATCGGCTTACGAAGCTAGACCTCAACAAGGAGAACAAAGACAGGAAAGAAATAACGCCAGGGGCTCGGAAGCTGGAAGACCGCTCAGGTTAAAGGTATATGCATGTGGGAAAAGAGGACTGGCCCTGTAAGAAGAGTGCTGTGTTGATGCAGGTCAGAAGGCAAACAGGGAGGACCTGAACCTTGATAAATGGACCTCTCTTGTGTCAGGACTTGTGAATGAAACAAAATACTGAAACATTTGAAGAACGTATATACGTTATATGTGCATACATTTTTATTTCTTAAGAGTCACTCAAGGCCACAGACCACCAGCCCACACACAGATACTAATCTAACCCATCAAATCTGATCACTAACAATTTTGTGAACTAATAAATGATTATACTCAAATAATATAAATGTGCAAGGAAAAGGCATCATTTTGTGGACAATAGGAGGACAAAAGGGCGAAGCAAGGTTGTTCTATAAGAGGACCCAACTAAGACATCCTTGCTGTCTTGTTTAGCAGAAGCATCTTGCCTGACGTAGTGCAGAGGTCAGCACACCAAGCTGAATGGGACAAAATTCTTGGTTCTTGTATTTTACTTCCCATCAACAAAGCTGTAATTAGTCCAAATGACATTTTTCGGTAATTAATTTGGGGGGGGGGGGGTCAAAACCTTCAGTTATTAAATAAATAGAACAAAAAGTGTTGCTGTCTGGTACTGCTGTAAATGAATGCCATTCCTGCAGCTGTTTAATGCAAAACTAACTACAGGCAATCAAGGACATTTTAAAATATCTTCATCAAAAGTTTTATTTATTCACCTTATTTTGGTGAATCCACAAAAGAGATTCTGTTAAATGACATGGAGAATGTTATTCTTACAAATATTTTAAGAACATGCACTTTACTGCTATGATCCAATATAGGAGCTGCTGCTACAGATATACATTTGACTCTTGTTTGACTTTTCAGTGGAAGTTAAACTTTCAAAGGGCATAACTGGAATGCTTCTATACATTCACATTTTTTGGCATACAATTTCTGTCTGCATTATTTTAACCAAGTTCTGCTGTCACCTAAATAAAACACAAACATATTTATGAATTTTCATAAGCTACATATAACATTCACATTTTAAGAAAGGTGCATCAGTTATCTTTGGTCAGCAGTGAGATGTAGGGCTCTCTAGACTGCTTTGTCATCATGCCCTTGTTTAACAAAACAGGTCAGTACTAGGTCACGATACACGGTGCCCAATGACTTGGGCTAAGATGTAGCAACCCATAGTAGAGGTCTTAGCCCTAATGGGGTGATATGAACTTCCTCTGTTCCTTAGAACTCCTGAATCCCTTTCAGCATTCTAGAAGGGTCTCAAAACTCATGACTCATTAACCATTTGTTAAAACCTTTGCAAGCTACGCCTCCATCACCACCTGATTCTATTTGCATGCCACTTCTTTACCTGATGTGCAACACAGTTATACCTCTCTTCGAGAAAAGTGTTTAACTAAAATGTAAATGACAGGACAGAAGAAGCAGTCCTTCACGTGTACGCACCTCTATTGCGAGATCCAGTTTTGTTTACTAAGTTGGACATTGCTTTGGAGAAAAGTATCCTCTAAATGAATATATGTAAAATCATCTCCTATTCATGCATACAAATTTTGCCTGCAACAATGTATAAGTTAAGTGATCTATGAATAGTTGAGGCTCAGCTTTTGATGGGAAATAGAATGAATATAATCTTTCATTGAGAATCATAAACAATGGAGAGTGAGGTTAAGGTGCTTTTTTCCCCCTACCTGGCTTCAGTTTTTCCTGTCTTCCAAAGGCTTCTTTTCCCATCAGACCTTCCCACATAATTTAAGACTTCAATAGCTGGAAAGAGAAGATAAACCACATAATTTGATCTCTAATAGGAAATAGTTTGTCAGAGCCATTTAAAAATAAAGTAAAAAAAAAAAGTCACATTATTATTATTTTAAAGATATGATATACATACCAAGCTTCTTATCCTTCTTGTCTATTAGGAGCTGATTCAAACGTTCTTTTAGTTTGGTGTACTCTCTCTCTTTCCTCTTCATATCA
Organism: Heterotis niloticus; assembly: GCA_018136845.1. Lineage (NCBI taxonomy): Eukaryota > Metazoa > Chordata > Actinopteri > Osteoglossiformes > Osteoglossidae > Heterotis > Heterotis niloticus. The sequence goes on from CM030898.1 coordinate 29,222,400, forward strand.
TGGTTGTATTGTGTGGCACGGCTTGATATTATGTTCTGAAGTTTTTGCACCTGGTGAAATATAACATTTTCTTCAGAGCCTTTACAACAACTACAAACTTCAGCTGCCGCTCAACATTCTTTTTGACTATCATTAATATAAAAACAGAGTAAATGGTAATTTGCAACCCAAACATATGCAAACCATTACACCTGTAAACAATGCAGGTTTGGGCTGCCTTTAGGATTGAAGACAATTAAAACTTCTAGATTTTAAACATGATTATACAGCTTATTTCCACATGCTGTCAAACTTTACATTCCCAAACAGCTTTTTTAATCCATTTTCAGTAAACCAGTCACTATGTCTATAGCTGCTGGAATAGTATAATTATTACTGTGCCAAAATGAACTTCATAGTTAGCAAAAACTTACCTCTTCCTTTTCATTTTTCAGACTGTTTTGCAGGCTCTTAATTTTTATTTGAAGCTGTCGTTCCCTCTCGTAAAGGCCTGTGTTTTCCCTTTTGGAGTGCTCAAGTTGATCCTAGATGCAACACCAACAACTTTGTCAATTCATTTCCATGTTCCTCTTCAGATACTCCATTTCTATACTAGCAACAGGCAGCAGTACACCTTATCCAGTTTTGTTTTAAACTTATTAGCAAACTTACAGGTGACATGACCAAATAAATGCCAGTACTTTGGTTATATGCAACAGCTGGGATAAACTACTCTGTTCACCAAAACACCAAACACATATATGCATGCATAAACCTTGAGCTTGGAGTTGTTGAGCTGCAGGTGCTCGAGGTTGCTGCTGCACTTGAACTGCTCCGTCTCCAGGTTCTCCAGTGTGCGCTGGCTTCTTCGCTGGAGCTGCAGCAGCTCATACATGGTGTTAAGCACTGTGACCACGTTCAGTTCTGGCTGGCCGTTGTGTTCGGTGCAAATCGCTGGAAAGCCCAAGGAGGACACCTCCTGGGATGATGCAGGGAGGAAAGATGACAGAGTACCTCCAGATCTCTAGTTGAGTGCAAGCTGTGGGATTATATACTCCACATGTATTAGAGTGGCACTACCCCTTCCCTTTTTTAATACCGTTACATGGGGTTTTCAGCACTATTTAATAATGTGTCCAGCAAACCTGGCAAAGAAAATAGAAAACTGAATTTAAAGTGTTTATAAGTTGTATTATTTTCACTGCATCTTACCTGATTGATGTATGAGATGCACTGTGAAATGTTCTCCTCTGAACAAAAGGCACTTAGTATGCTATAAGAGTTTTTGGACAAAGGTATAGAGGAGTGCTTTGCAACTTGGGAGGGTGCATTGGGTGGATACATTGAAGAATAAATAGTGAATCGGGAGGAGTTGCAGGAAATGTCTTGGTTTTCTGTTTAAAAAAAAAAAAAAATTAAATTTTTTTAAAAAGGGGGCTTTCGGTTATGCAATACACCTTATCTTTGGTCAGGGCAGTAAATACATTGGAGCAGCATCCCAGCTATATTACCAATTTTGTAAACTGTTGATTTAAAAACTTAAAACTAAAAATTAGATACTGGAAAATGAGGTTAAATGTTTTGTTTGTTTTAAATCAAACACATAGTGGAGCAAAGTGCACTGAAAGTTGGGAGACACCACAATGTAAAGTGGTTAAATAAGTACAACTAGTTGGGAACCTTCCCCTCAAACAGACATTTACAGATGTAAATCAACAGAAGCAACACAAATGTCATCAATACTCCTAAAGTATAAGGTAAAGAATTGACAAATGGCAGTTCTGCCCTTGAAACTGCACCATTTAAGAGGTTAAAAAAAGAAAAAACTTTAAATAGCCTCTTCTGCTCTCATTTTTTAGAAAAGGAGGTTAGTTATGTAGAGCATACAGCAAGCTGAGACACTTGTACTTATTCTTACTCCAATCCAAAAAAAAAAAAAAAAATTCAGAAAATATCAAATTCATATTTTTTCCCCCTCAAAGAGAAACTTAAAACTGAACACAAAGCAGACACCACTTTATCTACAGAAAATAAGCAAGGCAACACTTACCCAGTGATGACTCCGGCATTGCTGTCACCCACTTATCTCCCATATCCAATAAGCACAAGATCACCGGAGAGCCTGGACCTTCTACGAGGTGTGCAACACATGTAGCTGTGTGCTGCACCTACGGAGACAGCGCCTGAAATAGATGAGGACAGCGGACCAATTTTTAAATTTCACACAAATATAAAGTTTAACAGCACCATAAACCTTGAAGTGTATGGGGGAACATGTGTAAGGGGGAACACGGAAACACTTCAGCCAGTTCAGATGCTTTGTTCACTGCATTTGCCTTTGTAAAGCAAGAAGAAAATAGTTACAACCATGAGGAGTTGCAGACCCGATACCTATTTAACACATCTAAATTAAGCGGAAATAAAGTAATTGGCTTATTTCTTTGTTTCACTGACACGTCCAAAGTTATTTTTTACTCCTTTACATGATGTACATTTGTATTGCAATATTTCCGGTTAAGCACCTTGTTCATGGGTTCAGCAGTAACAGGGAGGAGGAGAATAAATGGAAACTTAAGTTACAGTTCTATGTCCCTAACCAGTGGACTGCCTGGTGCTCATGGGAATGAAACTGGTCAAGCCAAGTAGTTAAGATGTCAGAGAAAATCTGAAAATCTGTAGGGGGAAAAAAAAATAACATTTTCTTTTCCGGTGCAATTAATAAACCTGTAAAGCAAGTTCAACCATATTTTCATGGCAAAACTATGGTACACTTCAAAATCAAACCTGTGGGAGGGACTTGGGATGCCAGAGAGAAAACATCTTAGTGTTCTTACCCACTAATCTGACAGACAGATGGCCTCCTAAATGCAAAAAAAGCTCTAGTTTCTGCAGTGCAGACTAGCTGTAGGTTCCCGTTGAAGTAACTAAGATAAGAAATAAACAATTTCAGACCATACAAGTATAAACTGCATTAAGATATAGTGTCTTAACTACTGGCCTACTATTTTGTACAACTGGGTCCCAAACAAACAAATAAAGGAGACGCTTGCTGGCATTTTGCATTAACATTTACAGCAAATGTTCACTGACAAAAATGTACAAGAATCTGCAGAACAGAATGGATATTTCTTGCCTCGCCATAGTGGACACATTATTTCCAGATCAGATCCATAGATTATCTGTGTCCTACTGGGGACTGAGGTCCCCACAGTGTCCACTGTTTTTTTAAACACTAAGCAGAAGAAGCTGGCGTTTTGGATTTGAACAAAGACTGCAATACACAGAATAAAGGTCTACATTGCAGTTGTTCCTTTTCAACATGATCTGGACATTGTACATTTTAATTTTAAAATACAGCGTTATATTGAACGTGCACTGAACTTTAATTTTACAGCATGTCATAACCTCCAACTATCAGTGCTTGTCATCTCAGTCCCATAGTCTTCCCACACTGCCAGTCCACGGTCACAGCACTTCAGTTATAGCATAAAGTGCACAACTACATTTGGTCCAAAGCTCACTGTATTTACCCCGTTTGGTCAAAAAGGCTTCAACATAAGACCATCGTGAAATGCGTTGCTTTGCTTCCTGAGAAGCCAAATCCTGGACTGCACAGCAGAAAAAAGTTTTTAGTTAAAATTCACCAATTACTTAAGATTTTATCACCTTAAAAATAGCTAAACTAGATCTTCAAAGGCTGATTTCAGGGTATCTGAAGACATTTGAGACCCGACCTTCTACACTGGTACAACTCACTTGTACATATAAACAACCCATACGTAAACAAAAGGGTGGAAACCCTGTTTGCCTGATATGAGCACTCATATCACTATGCATTCACACAATATTTCAATAAACATAATGCATTTTTAAAAAAGGGTAAACGTTTTACATAATTTGGGACTGAATTTAAAAAAAAAAAAAAAAAAAAAAAACCTTATAGTTAATACAAATTTAGATACTATACGTGCAGTTAAGACAGGTAACCAAGAATCACCAAACTTATTTACAAGTACTTTGGGATGAAGAACACGGTGTTAAGTTTATTATTATTAAATGCGTTCGTAATTTCTGCCCATAAAGACTAAAAAGGAGCGTAGCAGAAAGACAGGAGGAGCCCTGTTAATGTGTCACAACACTGCACCACAAAACAGGGGCGAAGTATGGTGCTTTCTCAGTTCTCACCTATATACCTTTTTAACAGTCGTATTACTGCCACAGTCCTGTCAAGTCCATTTAAAAAATTATATTACCATCTTTAACGTCTCCATTCCTGTCAGAAAAGAAGGACTTTCAGACGCTTACCTTGACGTGTTTTTCTAAAAAGGTGATACTTGTAAACTGAACTGAAAACTCGGCTGAATGTCAGTTACGAAGACACAATTTCATAGAGAATGACTGATTCGTTGAAAAACACTCTCATATGAGGTTTTTCAAGAAATCGGAAGGCAAAAATGTGCAGAAAACACTGAGCGACGACTTCGGCTCGAACGCTTGCGCGAGCCGTTGACAGGTGACGTGCGGATTATGAACTCACGAGCTCTGATCACTGTGACGTCGCCAGTTGAAGGGTTCGGGTTCGGACGGTGGACGAGTTCGAAACTAATGAATGTAATTCGTGGCTTACATCCACGAACCCCGACTCTGCTGGCTTTAATAACGTTTCACGGACTTATTTCGCTAATCTTGAGCCATGATCAGCTGATGAGGAGTTATCCTATCAGCAAAACAGGTTGCTTTAGGTGTTTGAAGCCTTGAATTGCCGGGCACGTCAACAAGCTTTTCTGTCATTGGCCATGGCGTTGTCAAGCAAACAATATCCGCCCACGCTATTGGACTTCACCAATCGCTTTAACGTGGTATAGGACAAGTGGGCGTGGCAGTAACGCTGATATGTCAGACGTGCCTTTTAACTATTCTGTTGTTTATTGTGAAATTATAGCAAAAGCAATATGAAATCACTAATGTCATCCATTTTCTTCCGCCCTTTTTGCAAAAGAGTGCTGCGAATGAAATTCCTTAGCTTGGCCAGATTGATTTTACGCACAGGAAGGTCAAGTTCGAGTTAATATCAACTTCCCCTCAGGAAAAAAAGAACAGCAGTCGTGTATTTACATTCTCCATGGATCATACGTGCAAATATGTGTATCAGCCGGTTTCATTAAACCTTTTTTCCTAGAAATTGTAATTACACAGTATTGTCGACAATAAAAGATGAATTGAAATGTTACTATGCTCAGCACATTAAACCATGGACAGCAAAACAGTGTTCAGCGGGATGAGCAGTAAAGTGGAGCAGACGGAGGCTCGGAATTAGCTTTAGCCTCTGGAGCTTGCGTGTTCTCCCTGTGTTTGCGTGGGTTTCCGCTCACAGGGCAAACACGTGTGCGTGCGTCCCTCACTCCTGTGTGCAGAAACTTGGTAATGATAATGCATAATGGATTTACAGAAACTGATCAGAAATTTACATGCACATTCAAATTACCAGTTGTTTCCACACATTAGACATAAATAAGTCTAAATGCATAACGTATATAAATAATAAACCATACAAATAGTACATATTTAATATAAAAATGCAGTAAATAACAATGGATTGCTGGTGCAATTGCCAAATATCAGCCCAATTGTCAGAAGCAACTAACATTCATATAAACATTTTTTTTAATTCATTTGTAAATCTGCATGTTCCATTTCAAACAGAAATTTTTTAAATCTGTATTTTTTTTAACACATTTACAGAAAGAGAAAATGTTTCCTGACCTGGCTTATGTAGGTCCTTGACTGGTGGCCAAGCCCCAGAGCCAGTCACAGAGCAGGCTGGGGTGCCATGTGTGGCCCAGGGGACAGCAAATGGGAGGAATTGTCTTACATAAGACCCGAGCAGGACGCAGCTGAGGCCCTCGCTCGTTTCTGAGTGGCGTGCAGCTGGGGGAAAAGCATGGCCCTCCCCCTCGGCCCCTGTGGGAGCTCATTTCTTCTGCCCGTCTGCTTGGTGAAAGCTGCTTATTGGCTGCAAACTAGACAAACCGTAACACAAGATGCTGGCGCACAATCATCGGTAAGCTGACTGATATAGTAGGAGTAATAAAATAGTGCTTCCTATGGTGTTAACATGATTTTAATAAAGTCTAATTCCACTGAGTTCATTTACTTCACGACAATGTACATAGTCCAAAGGCTGCCCCAAAGGGTCTTTTTAGATTTTCAGTGGAAAAGCCATCGAGCTGTTATACACAAAAAGCTTTCATTAAACCATCTCACACAGAATAGTTTGAAATTCCGTATTCATTCACATTAGCTAGCTCTTTGCATTATTGGGAATTGTGGTTTACACACATATATAAAAGTGCATGTATTATCCGTGAAGTATGAAACAGAAGTACATATAGTACATATGGCTTGAATGTCAATTTATAACCTGCCTTCATCAATTTATAACCTGCCTTCACTCCTGTGATGATTACACTACTGAATCATTGTACATACTGTTCAGTATTCATAGATCATTTGTATAAGGCAATGTCTCCATTACCAAGAACTCCTTATGTTTATGCATATTTTAAGATGTCTTAAAACTGTGTATTAGCTTTGAAAAATTTCCTTTCACTGCATTGCATTGGATCAAAGTAGCTTCTTATTCGCACAGTAATAGAATACTGGTTATTAAATGTAGTGCTAGAAATTGTAAAAATGAAACCTGCTTTCCAAATACATATACAGTACCTTAATATTCACTCCTTTGACGGAGGACAGAAATCAATGTTCGTTCAGTCTTTCTTCACACTGAAGAGTACATGAAAAGATCCATCCCTAACTCCCTAAAGACAAAGGTGAGAGATGGCATATCAACAGGACTTTAAAACCACAAAGCTTAGTACTTTAAACAGGAACCCATGAAAGAAAACCGTATACCTATCCATACAGTATGAGAGATATGATAATAAAATGTGCAGTGTTTTGAAATATGGTTATCAAAATATATATTTTTTTTCATACATATTCAATTACAGCAGTGGAATCTTGTAAGTCATGTTGACTGACTCATAAATATTTTAGTATTGCAATTTGCTTTTGGGGGGTAAAAAAGTTCATAAAATAACAACCATATTTTTTCAGAGCCCATATATTCAACCATTCAGTTCTAGAAAGACTCAAAAGGTCTCCAATAACCTCTTTTCCATGTCTAGGTCAAAATACTGTTAAGATTTGCTAGCAGAGGATGACAGTGAGATCTGTAAAGTTAACATAATATGACACAACAATGTGAGACCAGACACCAAAAACAATCCCCAGCTCACATATACAAACACACAGGCACATTCTTTTTATTCAAAGGATCCCCTACAGACCTGGCCTAGGAGACCTTCAGGCATGGTTAGATGCTGGACAAGGAACATAGTGAAATATGCCAGTCACTCGTGTCAGGCACTGTGTAGCATGGCTGAATTACAAAGCTTCTGCTTTGTTGGAGAGGCGGCATGCATTACAGGTGCGCTTGCTCATCCTTAAGGTTAGGGTTCACCCAGCTGTGGCTAAGCTCATGCTGTGAGAACCTCCTCAACCGTGTCCCGACTCTCCACAGTCTCCTGCTGGAAGCTCCCAGCATTCAGACTAGACTTGAGGACCTGACCATTCGTTCGAAGTATCTTACTACCCTTTACGTCATGTGTGCATCGCAGCATGTTTTTGAGTGTACTCCACACCTCTTCATCTCTGTAGGAGTAGATGACGGGATTCATGACAGAGTTCAGAATGGCAAGTAGCAGCAGCCAGCGTTTGAAGTTAAGTATGCCACATTGCTGGCAGCCCATGCCATCCAGCAAAAGGACCACCAGTCCAGGGGTCCAGCAAATGACGAATGCTCCTGAGAAACACAAAAACATTTTATTTTCAAAGCCATTTCTATCAATTAAAGCATCAAAACACAAATGACAAAAACTATTCACTGTTAATTTTTCTCAACTGTTTCTAAGCAGTCAGTGTCTGTTATTCTTTCCTTACAATTATTTAGAAATTTTCAAATGAATTATACTTGAATCAGTTATGGAATCAGTCCTTTTGTACAAGTTAAAGAACTCAGAACCTGACAGTAATAACATGACATCTCAGGGTGCTGTTCTTCCAGTACCACTGACCCACCTTTACACATGGGTTTAAAATTTGTTCTACATAAAAGTTCACCCATCCCTCACATAACAGGATTAATTTGTTACAACCCCATTTCCAAAAAAGCTGGGATGCTGTATAAAATGTAAATAAAAACAGAATTCAATTTCCAAATTACATAAACCCTATATTGAATTGAAAATAGTACAAAGGCAACATATCAAATGTTGAAACTGAGGGATTTTGTTGTTTTTTTGAAAAATATGTGCTCATTTTGAATTTGATGACAACAACACGTTTCAAAAAAGTTGGAATAGGGCATGCACATTCAAATTACCAGTTGTTTCCACACATTAGACATAAATAAGTCTAAATGCATAACACATATAAATAATACACCATACAAATAGTACATATTTAATATAAAAATAAATGCACTGTGTTGCATCACCTCTTCTTTTAACAACACTTTGTAAACATTTGGGAACTGAGGAGATCAATTGCAGAAGTTTTGAAAGTAAGATGTTGTCCTATTCTTGCCTGATATAGAATCTCCTTTGTCATATTTTACATTTCATAATGTGCCAAATGTTTTCAATAGGTGACACATTTGGACTGCAGGCAGGCCCCAGACTCTTTTATTACAGAGCCATGCTGTTGTAATACATGCAGAATGCAGTTTGGCATTGTCTTGCTGAAATAAACAAGGTCTTCCCTAAAAAAGATGTTGTCTGGATGGCAGCATATGTTGCTCCAAAACCGATATATGGGTCAGCATCATAAGTGTCTTCCCAAATGTACAAGCTACCCATGCCACGTGCACTAATGCACCTGCATACTATCGCGGATACTGGCTTTTACACTGTGCGCTGATAACAAGCCAGACAGTCCCTCTCCCCAAACTCTTTGCAATTCTTAAATTGTACCCACACAGTCTTTCACAGAGTAGTTAACCCTTCCCCATCTCTACTTCTGGGCTGCTTTTTATGGCTATTTGTATGGTGTATTATTCATGTTACCGACTTGCCAATCAATCTAGTTAGTTGTGAGATGTTCCACCACGTTTTTTTTTTTTTTTTAGCATTACACAACTTTTCCAGTTTTTTGTTGCCCCCTGTCCCAACTTTTTGAGCATATATTTTTCAAAAAGAAAACATTTGATATGTTGTCTTTGTACTATTTTCAATTAAATACACATGATTTGCAAATCATCATATTCTGTTTTTATTTACATTATACACAGCATCCCAACTTTTTTTGGAAACAGGGTTGTATGTGAAATCACCCTGCTAGGCAACCTCCTGTTGCTGCAAAAAGTTATTTCCCTTATTTTTGAATTTATTATCATTGTCAATAGGGAAATTTGGGAAAGGTGGAAATGCTTTTTCACAGAAATATTTTTGGAATGGGAAAAAGTATAACTGGTTCCTGTATTACAGTATAAAATGAAATTAAATTAAAGTAAAAAAGGTATTTTTATGCATGAAAATTGCAACACCAATATATCATAATATTTTAAAATTATGTCTGGCTTGATTTTTAAATGTTCTAGGGAGTCAGGAATAAAATCAAGCTCACAGGCTCTCTGCCGATGTCTTTCATCATGTAAAGAACACAACACTGTACTGTTAGAAGCACCATGTAGCATTATAAACAAATGTTTGACTTCCACTTTCCACTTTCAAGATACTTATCCTGAACAACTCCAGTAAAAATTACCCAACTGTATAAAGCTGTAAATCTTGAGTAGGTACCTTAAAAATAAGCTGTTTTTGTAGGAAAGCATCACCAAAATGAATTAACAACAACCAAAGTACTGAATCTAATACTTTAGTTGTGTTATTATGCTATCCTGGGAACACAGTGGCATAGTTAGTAAAGCTGGTGCTGTATGGCTCCAGGGCTGCTTGCTATCCCTGGGGATTGAGTTCAGCCCAAATACTGCAGTGTAAATACTGCAGAATTTACATGCTCCCCCTTTGTGTTTGTACCATGTAGATACACACAGAAGAAAGTGCTAGAAAACTACTTCTGTATCTCCCTTGCTTTGGAAATCATGAATGGTTGCTATGAATCGAGATCAACTTGATGGCGCTTCCATTCATTAGTCTACCTTAACTGATGGCTGTGATTAGTTGAGGCCATCAGCATAATAGGAAATACTAAACCCCTGTTAACGTTCAGGATCCATTCTTAGAAAGTAGAGCGCTAACTGAAATGGCAGTTAATTTTAACAGATCTTATTCAACAAGTGCCAGGAAGGTGAATGAACACACACGCACGCGCGCACACACAGATAAGCACATGCCCATGCCTGTGACAGAGAGACAGACAGACACAGACACCCACACAAAGCTGCTCTCTGGAGAGAGATAACACTACATACTTAGCAATTTCAAGACAAGTCAAGACAGAGACTAGCACATTCAGAGAATGCTACCAAAGTGAGGTGTCTGGGTTCCTGCAAGGACCTGCCATATCACTCCTACCACACACTCATCGACTGCACCCTGTACTGACTGCTGAAAGAATAAAAGCAGGAAGAAAGAAAAAAAAAGAAAAGAAAAAAAACACAAAACTAGTATGAACACTAGATAAAGGTTAAAAATTCTCACGACTTCATTATCACAAAAAAATGAATAAATGTATTTGGTATTGAGAGTCCATGCAGGACCCTGATATTCCATACACCTACACACCTTAGTGGAATGCTATGTACCATAACTTTTTATGCATGCATGTCACCTATGGGCAGTTTAGTAAGTGCTTACCGTTCTTATTATGTTTCTTTAATTCCCCAAACAGATTTGTTTTTATCAGTTAGAATCTTTTCTATCCCAGGAACAAATCCAGTCACTCCATATAGTGATAAAAATCCATATAGTAATATACGAAATTTGATACCCTTGTCTAATGGCTCATTACAAAGCAGTAACCTTTCCTGTTGTATGGGCCACATTTCCATCTACTCTGAACAGGACTCCTGCAGCAGGCCACTGCCTGGTGTAGCAGTGACAGCTTTTTTTGGTGTAATCCAAATAATGACATCTAACATTAATAATATAAGTTTCAGTTGTATACAATGCAGACCACTTTTCTGTAGTCAGGAAACAAGCAATGTGGACCCTGCTTTAAACAGACTATGGACTGACTTAAGCAGTCATATCTCAACAGGTCTGCACTATATATACACATTACCTGAGCTCTCTCGAAATCCAAATAAGTGAGTATAACACAATAATTACTGTCATAAATACAATCATATATACTGATATGATCATTTTACCACTTGCATCTTTATGTGTTTATGAATCTCACAATTTTTCCCAAAAGAAATAATTAGAATTTGACTACCGGGCTAAGTAGTGCATGGTTTGCTGGCAGTTTAGTATTGAAGATGTTTGGTATGGAGACCCGAAGGCTTGCCAGAGAGGTCTGATCAGTGGGCAGGTGATGTTAAACATACATTTCAAACATCCAGAGACACAAGGTGAACATGGGAACTCCTTGCAGATGGAGCTGGGCTCAAACCTACACCGAAACAACCCAAAACTCACTGTGGTACTGTAACCATACAGTATGGTTGAAACCAAAGGTTAAGACAACAATATTTAATAAAAGTACTCACCCAAGACTGTCATTACAGTCTTAATGAGCTTTATGGGTGTTCTCTTGCGATTTAAGTTGGTGCTTGGAGACAGGGCGGTGGTTTTCCTCTTTACATAAGTATATATCCTGATGTAGATCACCACCATAGCCAGTAACACTACTAGGTTAGCCACTGACCAGAAGACCAGGTAGCTCCTGCTGAAAATGGGGGCAAGGAAAGAGCATTGTTCTAAATTGCAGATGCAGTTCCACCCAAGGCTGGGAACAGCCCCCATAAACAGGGATACAGCCCACACCAGCATAATCAGCAGAGTCACCCTCCGTTTGGTGAGGTTGCTGTGGACCTTCATGCTCATGACAGCAATGTAGCGCTCCAGCGCTATGACCAGCAGGTTGGCCAAGGATGCCGAAAGGCTAACATCCAGCAAGCCTTGGCGCACAAAGTACAGCTTTATGGTTAATTCTCTGGACACTCCACCTGTGTTGAACATCAGGTACACGTACGCAATCCCAGCAAGGAAGTCTGAGGTGGCCAAGTTGGCTAAAAGGTAGTAGAAAGGATAATGAAACCTCTTGTTCTTGATCACGGCAGCTACTACCATGCCATTGGATACCAAGATAAACGTGCAGAGCAGTGAGCCAAAGATTTGTACGATGACGAGGTGTTGAGAATCCCAGTCGCTTCCGGTCTTGTTCCTGTTGTCGTAGAAGAAGCCCATGAGCTTGTCATAGTGGCACCCGGTCTCATTGGCCATTTTAAACCAAGATCTGCAAATAAAACACAATTCCAGTCAAAACACATCATGCAACATCTTTATCAAGGTAATTACCATGGCATCCAAAAGTTTGGGCACCCCTGGTCGAAATTTCTGTTACTGTGAATAGCTGCGTAAGTAAAAGAAGACCTGGTTTCTAAAACGCATTACATTAAAGAATACACATTTATGTAATATTTTAAGCAAAATTACTTATTTCCATCTTTTACAGTTTCAAAATAACAAAAAAGGAAAAGGGCTCAAAGCAAAGTTTGGGCACCCTGAATGGTCAGTACTTAGTAACATTCCCTTTGACAAGTATTAACCCTTGTAAATGCTTTTTGTAGCCAGTGAAGAGTCTTTCAATTTTTATTTGGAGAATTTTTGCCCATGTTTCCTTGCAAAAGGCTTCTAGTTCTATGAGATTCTTGGGCTGTCTTGCATGCACTACTCTTTTGAAGTCCATCCACAGATTTTTTGATGATTTTTAGGTCATGTGAGGGCCATCCCAAAACCTTCAGCTTGCACCTCTTCAGGTAGTCCACTGTGGGTTTTGAGGTGTTTCGGATATCATTATCCTGTTGTAGAAGCCATCCTTTTTCTTTTTTTTTTAAATACATGATGTGATGTTTGCTTCCAGAATTTGAATCCATTCTCCCTTCTACCAGGGAAATGTTCCCCGTGCCACTGGCTGCAGCACAAACCCAAAGCATGATCTATCCACTCCATGCTTAAAAGTTGGAGAGGTTTTCTTTTCATGGAATTCTGTGCCCTTTTTGCTCCAAACATACCTTCAGACATTGCAGCAAAAAAGTTGTAGTCTGACTTCATCCATCCACAGGACTTGTTTCCAAAATGCATCAGGCTTGTTTAGATGTTCATTTGCAAACTTCTGATGCTGAATTTTGTGGTGAGGACACAGGAAAAGTTTTCTTCTGATGACTTCCATGAAGATCATATTTGTACAGGTGTCACTACACAGTAGAACAGTGCACCACCACTCCAGAGTCTGCTAACTCTTTCTAAAGATCTGCGGTCAAACAGAGCCTTGCCTTTCTGCAATCCTACAAGCAGTTCTCTCTGAAAGCTTTCTTGGTCTTCCAGACCTCAACTTGACCTCCACCGTTACTGTTAACTGCCATTTCTTAATTTTATCACGAATTGAGGAAACGGCTACCTGAAAACGCTTGTATATCTTCTTATAGCCTTCTCCTGCTTTTTGGACATCAATTATTTTAATTTGTGCTAAGCAGTGACTTAGAGAAGCCCATGGCTGCTGATTGTTGGGACAAAGTTTGAGGAGACAGAATATTTTTTTAAAGCTTTGAAATTTGCATCATCTCGCCTATCCTAATAATGATAGCCTTATTGAACTAATTTACCTGAAACTTCAAATCTCTTGGGGTGCCCAAACTTTTGCATGGTGCTCCTTTCCTTTTTCCCCCCCCCACCCTAAAATTGTAGAAAATGACAATAATACACTAACTTTGCTTAAAATGCTGAAAAAACTGATTCAACTTTATCACCCTGCAAAGCACTTTGAGCTACAGTTCTGGATGAAAATGTGCTATACAAATAAATGTTGTTGTTGTTGTCTTTAACCTTACACCCTTTGGAGATCAGTTCCTCTTCTACTCACAGTAAGAGGAATTTCGACCAGGGGTGTCCAAACTTTTGCATGCCACTGTATTCCTTCATCTTAAATCAACAGAACAAAATGAACAGTAAAGCATGTGCTGCTATTTTTAAACTTAGATTAAAAAAATAAACATACTCAAGTACATAACATTTATTCTTTTAACTGAGGTAAAATACAATGTTAGGGGCTGTATGCTCCCTAAGAATTATTTTTGCACTTACACAAATGGGTAATTTATACAGGATTTATATTGAGGCTAAGTACCAGGATGAAAGCTGCTATAGGAGTGGGGATCTGGACCTGGAACAGTCGGACTGCGGGGTAGCAGCCCTATGTTTTGTCCAAGGTGACTTTGCTTTTAATATCTTTAATAAAATATTAAGAAAAATCTGTATAATAATAATAATTTTTAAAAAACTATCTGCTTATTATAACACCAGATATTTATTGTTATTATAAATAATTATGGCAATCCAGTCTAATGCAACTTAAGTAAACGCGGATTTTCATAGTGGCGCCAGGGGATGTGTTTAAATATCTTTAAGTTTTAGGTTTGAATAACTGTCGGATAACCAAGAAACAGTTTTGACGCAGAATAAAAATAAGTTTTTAGCTGCGTTTCTGAAGGCGTATCGAGAGAAACGTGTAAACAATAGTTGTGCTAGGAGGCGATTACGCTGTAAACATCCTACGACAAAACTAAGCACATTTATACAGTTTTAGGGTATATTTCTAAGGAAAAATAAAACTACGTCAGTGAGATACGGTGGCAAAAGCGCCCACAAGTTCCGCCGACCTAATGGTGTGAACAGAGTAAAACATAGTACTCAGCCGAGGGCAAAAGGCTGACCGCATCCCGGAGTTTCGACGGGCAAATCATAAAAACTGTTTACTTACCGGGTAAGTAAATGTTCCGTGCATTCGTTTCCGTGACGGTTATATTTTGTATTTAATTCTTCAACTTACACTGTATAGCCGGAGTTTGGTTCTGAAGACGAGTGCGTGAATAATCACTCCCATAAAAGTGCATTACACGTTACCCTGAGCCTAGCACACCGTGTCCAACTATCTAGACCAAATGTAAAGAATTCTTTGCACAGCCCACTCAAAACTTGAGTAGATCGCACAGCAGAACAAAGCACACACGAACCAAAATGCAAGCATTGAATTAGCAGTATTTTTCAGCGTGAAAAAAGTTTCGGGAGTCGTTTTGTGAGAAAAGTGCATGCGTGCGCGCCTCAGACAGCGCAGCATCCGAAGCTCGAGCGCGGAACGCGCACGTCACTAACCTGTCGGCGGCGCGTGACTCCTGTTCCGGCTCGTGGAAGAAATTCTCGTTTTTTGCGTTAATGAACTTCCGGTCACCGCCCTCATTTCCCGCGAAAGCTCCAGCTGCGGCAGCCCGGGCCTCGTCCCTTGCTGGCCGGTTGGTCACGGATCTTCACTAGTTGGCGGCTGGTTAGTTGGCCTGTTTTAGGTACGAGCGACGCTCATTTGAACATGACAAATGTTCCGGATTACAAGTACTTCGATGAAACATTTGTAGACTTTTAGAAGTGTTCATGAACGCAAGCTGGAAATTGGCATCCATGCTTTACTAAAAAGAAAAAATGGTTATACATTTAAAATGATCCCACCATCAATGAAATATCATGTTCTAGTTGGGTTATTTTTAATTTTGTGCGTGTGTCCTCTATCGACACAGAGAGGGCTCTAAGATTCACCATTACTACACAGTAGATTTCAGGTTTCTTGAGACAACAGTAAGATGAACCGCCCTGGCATCCAGTCCGGTCAGCTTGAGTAAACATACACTGCCTGGCCAAAAAAAAAAAAAAAAAAAAAATCAGCACCTGGATTGAACCTGTTATGATGTGGGGTTGCCTCAGTCGGTCAGGTCTAGATTCAGCAACGTTATGTGTCCAAAAAATGAGGTGAGCTGACTACCTGAATATACCGAATGACCAGGTTTTTCCATCAATGGATTTTCTCTTCATATTCCAAGATGACAATGCTAAAATTCATGGGGCTTAAATTGTGAAAGAGTGCTTCGGGGAGCATGAGAGACATCATTTTCACACACCACAGAGTCCAGACCTTAAGCCCATCGAGAATCTTTGGGATGTGGCGGAGAAGACTTTACACAGCGGTCCGACTACCGTCATCTTGACGAAAAATAAACACAACTCTGGATGGAAATAAATGTAAGCTTATCGAAACGATGCCACGGCAAATGCGTGCTGTAATCAAAGCTAAAGGCGGTCCAACCAAATATTAGAATGTGTGACTTTTTTTTTTTGGCCGGGCAGTGTATATTACTGCAGTACTCTAAAACTTTTCTGTTCATTCCCAGAAAAGTACAGTACACGTTATACTGAACCTCAAACCTTCTCTAAAACTACATCCAGACCAAATGTTACAGAAAAAAGAATTTATTCCACAGCCCACATTAAAACTTTGAGTGGACCAGACAGCAGAACACAAACAAACCAATGTACAAGCAATATATTATCAATATTTTTCCCAGTGTCAAAATGTTTCATGTCAGACAAATAATTGCACTTTACTCTATTTGTATTAGTTTTTAAATACAAATAGCACACTGGTCCCTTTCCTCTCCAAATTGTAAGACTGCTCTACTTTGGTACCAGTTTGGGAAAAAGCTGGCAGTTGCGCAACAACATTATGGGGGCAAATACTGCACTGTAATTTACTGAACGTACGAAGGATCTCTGTGAGAACTGAACTTTTAAAAAAAAAGAAAAAAAAGTGCATTTTCAGTCAGAAGTGAAACATCAGTGCCAGTCAGGATCCTTCACAGTTCAGAGCTGTTTGCATTTTCGTTGCCCTGGAAACCAGAGGGTTATTTTGTCTGCTGGCGTTTTCTATTCTTTCAGTCATCAGTTCATCCAGTGACACAAACTGCTTTCCCGAGTAGCTGATTTCAGCAAATCAGTAGGATGTCATCATCATTTGGAAGCCTGTATGGGGGAAGAGACATTCGGCCACATTAATACAGTTTATGTCCCTCACATTTGCTAGTTTTCACAAAGGTTACATCATATCAGAAGCCAAATAAAAATAGTAGTCACATAAGCTAAATGGTTTTTATTCTAAAAGTAGTTTACATTGTTAACAGAAAAGCCACAAAAATGATAAGAAATGTGCATGAACAACATTTTCAGCTATTCAAATGTCACTGGAAAGCAAATGAGGCTTAACATCACAGGGTATTTCAAATTTTCTCTGACCAATAATATTTTTCCTCTGATGCCACTGAAATGTCAGCTGAAGGATGTAACGTCCTTCTCGTGTTCCTACATACCTTCTGCAGCAGCACATTGCCCAGTAGTCACTCTCCATTTGTCTACCTCCTTCAGAGCAAGGGAAGTCCCTCTGGTCTCTCAAAAACTTTTGCAGGTCTGTCATTGGGAATCCATTCTTCTGATAATTCTGTATCCCCAAAGAAAGCCGTAAGAAAAAGAAAACAAACAAAAAAAAAAAAAACAGATACTTGTACACAAAGATGACAGGAAATGTGAGCTTAACTTCCCTAAAATAATCAACCTTTCTTTACAAAAAAAAAAAAAAAAAAAAAGACATTTTCACCATAAAAGAAACATACAATAAACTGGACAGCTCAGAATGCCCCGTGTGTTTAGATAAAAATAAATAAATCCAGAGCTTTTGTCAGCGGAAGCTCACTGCTCTTTTGGTACCTTGATTGTCTCGTAGGAGTCGGTGATGAGGGCAATGAAGAGGCTGAGCACCATATAAATGAAGAGGGAGATGAAGGAGTACAGATAGATCCTGCTGAACAGCCAAACAAGAATGCTCTTCTCGTGGAACTGGGCAAAGGTGGGGAACATGTCGTCCCCGTTCACCAAGGAGAACAGGCACTCCGCCACCCGGCTGAGGCCCTCAAACTGCAATCACCAAAACGGAGGTGGAGAGAGAGAACAAAAAAATTCTAACAAAAACGTATGAAACGGTCCTAATCCCGAGTTCAAACCCGAAAGTCTGTAGGTTTTCATTTTTTGATTCCCCTTTTCCACACAACTGCTGGATCTCTTATAACATTCAATGTTTTAAGATCATACGTTTCCAGCGTCTCACCTCAGCTCCTCACTTCTATATCTTCAATATCTCAAGTTTATCAACAGCTAAAGTGAGTTAGCAAAAATTAGGCAAGGGACAAATTAACTGCTTAACAGTTATGAGTATTTGAAGCTCAGTTTGTTATGAATTGCATTTTTGTTTACCCAGAGTTGCACTTTTGGGAAAATCATCTGCTAAATGAATACAATTAAATATCTTATGGATGGCCACAACATGAAGAAGTTTACCAATTTAAGTTTGACACAGCATATTACACAAACTCAAAATGGTGTGCTTTAAAAACATTTGTGCTTCACAAATAGAGTATCTTCAGGGTCAGGACATACCTTTTCATGGTAAGGCCCAAGGACTATCCAGCCACAGAATGTGTACCCCAGATAAATCATGCCTGCACAACAACAGAAGCGCAGGACCTTAGGAAATGCAGCTTGCATGGTGAGGATAAGCACCTACAACACAAGACACTTCTGTCACCACTACAGCTGAGCATGAGGTAAGAAAAAAAAGGGTTCTCTGGCACCATCTCCAAAGCCTTACATTGTACTTCTGAAAATATCCCAGGTATCTGATAACGCCCACCCAAACCAGCAATGTTGATGTCCCAAGGAAGATGCTGCAGACTGCATAGCTGGTTAAATTCTGTAGAAACAAGGGGAATTTTTTTTCCACTGAAACTTTCACTTAAAGCCTTAAATGATCATAAAACAATTAAGTTAGCAAAGATCAGGATACGTCAGTGTTACACCAAAGGCTCTTAGAATTCAGATTTTTGTAAGTGATAAACTAGCCAAGCTCTTTTTTTTTCTTTTTCTTATTGAATTTGTTAAAATTTATCTTAGTTGTTACTCTAAGGACCCATCAGTTTCTAGTAGTCTACCTGAATTAGAATATTTCTTCAAATTCTTGACAGCTTAGCTGTGCCACTTAGTTAAAAATTCAGTCCACTGTGTCCTGTGCATCAAATGATCAGCTGAACTCTATATAAATCCTTGACAAATTGATAAAGCAAGCAAGTGATGGCTCTCAATTACCTTGGATTGTATTTCCATTTTCAAGATAGATCCCACTATTGCTAAAACATCACTGACGATGACCATGACATACCAGCCATTTAAGAACTCTTTCTGGTCAGCTTTGCAGACTTTGCGTTTATAGTTCACATGAAAAAACTTTGAAAATCTCTGCGGAACAGAAACAAGGGTCAAAGACTGCACAAAAAACATTCAAGTTCACTATAGTAAAATAATCCATTATAAAGTCAAACAGAATGGCTTGCAGTTTAAACCATTTTGAATGGACAAAGAAATATTTTTAAACAGCAATATTCACCTGAAGTAATTTCACTGCCAGTATCATTGAGCGAGTGCACAGAACAGCAGAGCTCAGACAGATCACAATGACAAAGCTGTCAAAGACTAGTACATAATGTGTGTTCTTTTGAGCTGAAACAGAGAGGAGCAGCAGTGTCACAGCAGAAAATTTAAAAATGGAAAATCTGTACATGAATTCATTCTGCAGAGACTTTTCTCAAAGGCTACTTATAATGAACAGTGTAATATTCAGTTGACACCTTTGTTCAAGGCAGCAGGTGCTAAATATACAGCATATGCAACACAACAACTTCCTATATTCGTTCATCCATCTATACACCGGAACAATTTATACAACTTATTTTGTGTAAAGCCCTTACCAGTGTATATGTGACACTGGCTATTGGCTTGGTCAAGTAAGGTAAATTTTGGGGCTACTATCAAATTTTTTCTGTGGCACCTTGGCCAGGGTTTGAAATTTTAGATAGTTTAAAAAAGGTTCACTACATTTGTGCTCCGTTTGAATCGTTCTCAGCTCAGTAGTAGGCCCCATGACACAAGTGTATGCAACTGACATGTGACAGAAGATGGGAAGGCTACGAGTGGAAATTTGAAAACGTCACAGTCATTTGTTCAAATTAAATAGCATAGTCCCAAATAAGCTAAAAATATTCCAGGTATTTTCTTGAGTTGGTTTCATTCCTTAAGATGTGTCCCAAATAAATGGCTGTCCCAGTTAATCAATGGCTCACATAACTGGAATCCACTGTACATCAGTTTGTAATATCTTGACAATGAATATTGCTGATCTGAAATAGCTCATGTTGAACAGAATTACATGGAAGTACTTATATCATGGTGATACAAAGGATGAAAATACTTTTGAACTGCATTTTTTTTTTACATCTGAATTTTTGATCAGTGTAATTATTTTACCTGTTCCAGAAATCCTCCAGTTTTTACATGCACTGCTCACAGTATTCATATCAAAGTACACCTTCACCATCCCACTATGACCTTGGTTGTCTAAATAGATCTGTAAATAAAGCAACACATTCAAATGTTTGAAAGACTAATGAATTTTATAAGCATACCTTAGAAGAGCTTAAGACCTAGTGCCTGCAAATGCTATCTAGTGATCCATCACTCACTCACTTGACCAACCACTGGGTTCCAGGCTGGGTGGGTGATAGTACAACCTTGGCAGGATGCCCCCCCCCCCACACACACACACAGTACTATACCACAAGAAATTTAAGAGTTATTAATTAACCTGAAATACATGTGTCTGGACAGTGAGATGAAATCAGAGCCCCCTGTGAGACCCAGTCAGACACAAAAATAAACAAACTCTGTACAGTTATGCTTAAACCTAATTACCGTGACAAAAAATGTGTAGCAGTCCGGTAGCTCGTGGGCTCGAATTGTATGGAGGTTGACTCCTTTTAGTTGGAATGTAATCTTCATGTTGATAAATCTGCATTGGAAAAAGTAAAAATTAGCCTTATGAAGCATTTAAATGAAAAGTACAATTCAAATTGAAACAAAAAAAAAAAAAATTACCTGTAAAAATCAACAATAAAAAAAGATCCATTGTCATGTTTCCATTTGTTGTCTTGTAGAGACATTGGATTCATTGTTATGCAAACTGCACAAAAACATGAAAACATTTATAAGACAAAAACACACTTTATTAAACAGTGGATAGCATTTTTAATAAAGAAGAACCCAAACCTGTTTCTGTTTGAGCATCTATGTTGTAGAACTCTTCAAATTGGTTGCTGCCTTTCTTGTAGTGTTCTTTGCAGATCACAATGGGCATCAACTCACCATCCTCTTGGGCATAACTCACCGGCCCAACAGAGAGATTCTTCAATTGGGCATACTGTAATTGATTTTATTTTTAATTTTTTTCCTTGACTTGATGAGGCACCCATAGTCAGAGTGAAAGTAAACAGGAGAAAAATACTCATTCGGTTGACTGAACAGAAAAAACATTAAGCTGAAAACCGCAGGGATGTCAAAATATTTCCAGTGGGTTGAAAGTGCAGTTTATGTTATTCAGTAACAGTAGATGGCGCTACTACACAAAATACCGCCTTTTAAGAAGGAAAAAACTTAAATCCGCCACATGCAAGAATTTTTTTCCTTGTCTGAGCAAAATTGTCTTTCTAAGATAAAATGCAAGTGACTATCAAGGGTACACAACGGAGGGATAAGACACACACATTTCATTCTGAAATAACTGCTTTATTACAGCACCTCTTCCTGTTCAAATATGTTTAATGCTACACCCTCTGCTTTTAAACGTTTTTGGGAACTGGAACCTGTCAATGTAAAAATTAAACTTGTACGAGTTAAACAGAAAGGGGGGGGGGGGGATAACAGAAACAGACAGTTGTGTAATGTTTGCGTTACTAAGGCAGAGCCATGCCATTTACTGAGAAAAAGTTGTTCAGTGACCCAGAGTTGCAAAACAGAGTGCACAGCAGCTTCCGGCAAAAAGCATTATGGTAAACAAAAAAAGGACAACGGAGACAAATGCTTACTTGGTCTAGCAAATAAGAGAGACCATCGTGGACATCCTGTTGGGTGTACCAGGCAATGCTGTAGTCGTCCTCGTCGACGCTACCGTAACCTTTCAGAAACAAGCGCTTGAAGGCCATGGCATTCTCTTCCTTGTAGGACACTACAAGCTGATTGTTGAGCCCGAAAACAACAAGCTTTAAAAGAGAACAAATGCCAACGGTGACTTCCTGCTTCATCCGTTTTGGTGCTTTATGATCATAATTCTCCAACGAGGATCACTCTGACAGGTTAGCAAAATAAGCTTCATTACAAATAAAGAAATCACACCTACAGCCAGCGATGAAAGTAAAAATGATAAAATGAGGAAGCTGAGCCGATGAACCAAATAGTGGGTAATTCTAGCTACCGGTGCCACTGCTGCCGATAAAGCGGCAGTAACAAATAATGCACAGGAATTACCTGGGTGGTGATCATGATGATTTTAAGTATTTGCACTCCAAGTTTCCAGGGGATCTGCCGTCGCGCTCGGTATTTCTCACAGGGACTCATGAAGTAATACCTGAGATCATCCCTGAGCTTCTCCTGGTCCTCCTCCAGCACGGCTGGGCTAATTGTGGTCCTGCAGCAAAAAGAGGAACATCAACATCAGCAACCAGGACAAACATTCAGTCTAAATAAAGCCTCAATATCCGACAGCATTGCAATTCAGTTGCAAAAAGCGAAACATTGCTTATTCAGCTTGATGTGTTCCCATCAAATTGTGCTGGGAAACACGTCGCGTT
Source organism: Heterotis niloticus (assembly GCA_018136845.1). Taxonomy (NCBI): domain Eukaryota; kingdom Metazoa; phylum Chordata; class Actinopteri; order Osteoglossiformes; family Osteoglossidae; genus Heterotis; species Heterotis niloticus. The sequence continues at coordinate 29,245,231 of CM030898.1, forward strand.
TACATGCATTTTAGCTCACAACTGACAGCTATATAAACCCTTAACAAATACTAACGGCTGTTGACAGCTCGAGATAACGGGGGCATTGCTGGTTATCGTAGCATCACGCTTCTTCATTTTAACCAAACGATAAGTTTTCAACACCAAGCTGAATCTCTTGACATTTTTCAGAAGCACTGTGTTAATAGTTACGTGACGCTCGGGCGTTTTACATTAAAAACGTGTCAGCACACTGAAGCACCAAAGCAGTTTCCGACACTTAGCAGCGAAGAAAACCGACGTAGTTTCTCGGAATAAATGAGCGCTAGTATTAGGCGCCAACTTTAAACGGTGTTTTTCGTCTGCAGAAGAATTCCAACAACTGTTAGCCCAGTTTAAGGCTGCAAACTAAGTAATGACTTTCCCGAAAGAAAGTGTGCCGCCTTTTCGCAATTTTTCACAAATGATACAACAATTTTTGTCGAAGTTGAGGCCATGCTCCAAAGTTCAAGCTTTTAAAACGCCAAGTGCTGAGGAGGTTTGTGGCGCTGCGCGGCCGTTCATTCCGAGGGAATTTTACCGAATCGAGTCGCTGGCCTCGCTGTACCTCACGAGGAACTCCATGTCGGCCTCGAGACGCCCGCAACTCCCCCGCGAGCGACCGGCGAGAGCGCTTGAGAGTCGGCGCGCGCGAGGGAGGAGAACGGGGCTCGCGCGCACCGCCTCAGCCCGCGCCCACGTGTTGAGCGAGAGCGACGTCCTGGGTCACGTGGTCGAGAGAGAGAGAGAGAGAGAGAGAGAGAGAATTTCTGAACTTTAAAAGCCTTTCATTGGGTCAACTGTGTATTATCATAGACAAAAAACAGGCCCTCACATATTGCATCAAATAAACCAAAAGAGAAATTTTGACAAAAAAAAACAAAATCAACAAGTTAACCACAAGCTGCCATTTTCCTTGTCAGCTGTGCATAAAACTCCATTTATCCCCCAAGTGTCTATAAATACAGGCAACTTGCCCACTACAACATAGTATGAGCGCCCAACTCACAGCCTTGCAGCCACTAAGCCTTTCATCATTGCCACCACATCCACATTGATTTTCCTCGATTTCCAAATTGATAACTTTGCCGCACCAGATAAAAAGTTCAGCAAAACTATGGCCTGCTTCTGTCTTGCTCAGTACTTGGGCCCGAAAATAAAACACTGCAAAGAGAAAGTGCCCCCTAATGTTGAAAACCAATGTTCCAGCAATAGGAAAAGGTGTTTCAGCCGTGTACATTCCATGAAAAGATGGAAAAGTGTCTCAGTCTTTGAACAGAAAGAGCAGCCTTCTCAAACGCTAGGGTCAATGTGCACCAGATGCCTGTTTGTGGCTATCGCCCCACGACCTATTCTCCGCTGTAGGTCGCCTGTCCGTTTATCGACCGGACGTTTATATAGGGATCGCCAGTAGCCTTTAGGGGAAGAACTGCTGCCAAACACTTCAGTCCACCTGCTAGGTGGAACCCCAACTAAGGACTGCGCATTGCACACCTTCACGCAGAGTACGTAAAGAGCTTTATTCTCAGCCAGTTGGAAGGAACCTAGTTCTGGAGTGGTAAAGGATAGGAGCAGCATCTCATTTTCATTCCAGTCCTCAAGAGCAGCACTAACCCAAAGTGCAGGAAAATCATAGCATCCTCCCTCGCTCCACTGCATAGTAAGAGAGGGGTCATTCAGGAACTCCCGACAGGCATCAGGCAGCGCCCCCCCCATGTCTCTGCTGCCAGTCGATTCAACAGCCGTCGGGACCTAATACCTGTCCTTTCCCCAAGGGTTACCAAGTCAGTGCCCACTAGGTGTCCCACAGACTGGCCGAAGACAAAAGCCCTGCAGGCAAAAGCGGATTGTGGAATAAAGGCTCCTCTAGCAGCCATTCCCCAACTGTTGCATCAGGCATCCTTGAAATGGAGAAAACCTCCCAGGTTTCCAGCATTGATTTACAGAACGCAGTGAGGTCCACCAAATCGGTATCCTGTGGTTTCATGAGAAACAGATGCCTGTCAAGGCCCAACCCACCTGCCTTCCTCAAAAACACAGTCCCCGTGTCTTTCCAGGCAAAGGACCTGGAAAGATTATAGCAGCCCTGACCCAGTGCTGGCCTGACCAAAAGAAACTCACTAACTAACTACCTTTGCACTTCTTGTATGAGTCCTGCAGGTGGTTGCAGTACACAAAGTGGAGGAAACCAGGTTGTTTGCAACTAGAGAGAGACAGAGAGAGGAGAGAGAGAGCGAAAGCGTGCGGCCAGCGCCTAATGCAGGAAATCTTTTTTTTTTTTTTTTAAACAAAAGCTGCCTCCATCCAAGCGAATAACAAAACACTATGAACACAAATGTATAAGTGGTTGCTGACCTAAAGCAGCTTTCCACACACCAGAGGTTCCTCATATACTTGTAATAAATAGTGTGCTTTTGTTAGACCCCCCTCGTAGGTTAGGCTGCAGACCATCGTGACCCGGTCCACCATAAGCGGTTAAGGACAACCGCCGGACGGACATTTACGGTGGGACAACAACATACGGGCAGAGACAGAAGATAGAGGAGCAGCCGATACGTCCACTTAGAGTGGAGTACAGAGTGAGGCCTGTGGGTACAATGTGGCAGCATGGATCCTAGCACTAAGTTCCAGAAGGGTGGCCAGACATTCCCATATAATTCTGAATTTTCATACACATCAAATACCAATGTTTCAATCGGAAGACGTGGCAGGTCCTTGCATACCTTTCAGTCTCTATATCTATGAAGCTCAATTTTTGTTTGTTTTTTATGCAGAGCTTTGTGTGGGGTGACAGGAGGATGTTCTGGAGGAAGGACCCAAACTGGTGACAAGTACAGGTGAACTCATGTGACCTGCTCCTCTGAGAAGTCTAAGCACACAATAATGAAGGTAGCACCATTTGTGTGTGTGTGTGAGAGAGGGAGAAAGTGTGCCGTGCTACTGACAAATTAGCATGGAACTGCCTGAGTGGCACAACTCACTAATCCAGGCCAAGGCCAACAAGAGGCCATGACGAAAGTCAGGCGTTAATATTAACTTTCATACTTATGTCTAATGATCAGTCTAAAGGTGGAATAATCGAGTGATACTGGCAGAATGGTGTAAATATCTTCAGTTTCGTGGAACTACAAGGAATGCTCTCATACCAAGCCTTTCATTAATATTGTACTGTATTTAAATTATATTAATTTTTAAGTTATCGTACGACCAACTGGAGTAATAACAGTGAATGCTATTTCGCTGTATGGCCTGTAACATTTTAAACTATTATTACCCCCTTTATAGCCTTTGGCTTCAAAGGTTAAGTATCTTCCATGGTTTTACTTATCAGAGAGTTGGCCTGCACTGTACTCTGTGCGGCTGCTCTACTTGTATAACTGCTGATAAGGGAGCTCCTCAGATTACATTATGAGGCAAAAGTGGCTCGAGTCTGTAGCGGCAGAGAACGTCAACGTGTCCCAGCGACCAAGTGAAAGTGACGTACCACGCACTGCGAAGCTACTGCACGTTAAACTGTATGGTTAAGACACTTGGGTAAAAAGCATTTTAAAAAGTTTGCATATTTTTAACTTCTTCCTATGTTAATGGCAATAACTCACACAAACATTTACATTCACAGATTTTAGGAGAGGAAAAAAACCTTTATCGCCAAAATTATATTCAGTTTACAAGATCCAGTCCGGTAACATAACAAAATATTTGTTAATAAACATTTAGCATATAAACGAATTCTCATTGTTTTTCTGCCTTTTCGAGAATCTAAAAACAGCATCCAATGGAAATGTTACATTGTCAGCGTCACGCTTATTCCACACGTCTGACCAAATATTGACTCAAAGCGTGGTTCTGCTCCGTTTACATGACACACTGAAAGCACTGGCAGAAGAAGCAGGAAGCAGGCTGCTCGTCTGTCATGAACTTCCCAGAATCTGGCAGGTCCTTGCATTCTGCTATGAAGGCCCAGAGGTCAGACTGGGTCAGGCCATCCTCCTGCTGTTGCTGAAAATAAAAAATGATTCATGCCCTTTTTACTTGAGTGGATAATAATAATAATGATAATAATAATAATAATAATAATAATAATAATAATAATAACAGCAAACTAACCTTTACTTTTTGATATGTCTCTGTAATAACGGCAATGAACAAACTGAGAACCATGTAGACAAAAAGCAGAGCGAAGGAGTACAGGTAAATCCTGCTGAAGATCCATACAAGGTAGCTGGAGCTTTGTATGCTCCTGAAGGTGTGGAATATTTCTCCATTGATGATGGAGAAGAGACACTCGGCCACGGTGTTCAGCGTCTGAAACTTGTCAGGAGAAAAGAGACCGCAAGCCATGAGTGCCTCCACGCACGGCGAGCCCTGCGTTCGTGTTACCGTGTGGGGTGCGTGACGTCCTTACCTTAAGATGGTAAGGGCCCAGGACGATCCACCCACAAAAGGAGTAGCCGAGGTAGATCATGACCGCACAGCAGCAGAAGCGAACTGCGCTCGGAAAAGCTGCTCTTACAGTGACGATTAGAATCTGCGGGTCCCGGGGAAATATGGTTAAAGAAGTAAGCGGAAGAGTTGGGAAATTCGGGCCACCTTTTCAATGACCTCTTTCAGATTTAGCAGAAGTAAATCTTTGTTTTTACATTCAGAGACTTTTCTTTAGTAGATGTTACAAAGAGTTTGTAGAATTAGACATTAACTGAAAGAGCTCAGGCTGTGAGGCACTTCAGTCCTTGTTATCTAAACTTTACTAAAATAATAAACTGTCAAGCTATACATTTATAGGCCTGAGGTCATAAAAACTCTTTATTATAGGATAGAGTAGAATTTTATTAATCCTTGAAGGGAAATTCACCCCAATATTAAATGTAAACAAAACAACTTACATTGTACTTCTGATAGAAGCCAAAGTAACGCATGACTCCAACCCAAACCAGCATTGTCGCTGTTCCCAGTAAAATACTGCAGATGTCATAACTGGTAAAATTCTGGAAAACCGCAAAAATGTGACTGAAATATTTCAGTTCTACATTTTAAACTGAATTTGCAACTGGAAGGGACATGGAATGATTTCATAATAGCTTTTCAGTCCTACGTGATGTTATCTCTGAGCAGCAGCATGTAAGTGTAAGCATGACCTGACACACCCATCTCCAGGCCTCAACCGTCTTTCTGTAGCACCATCATTAAATACTGTACTGTAAAAAAAGCGCGGGCCTTCTTCCACTGGGCATATGCAATAATTTCATCAAAACGTCATCGAATCCTTAAGCAAATCCGGACTCGCGAGAGAACCGAGTCAATAATCGTGATCGCGTTGACCTAGACGGTTCGGTTGTGTCGCAGACGCGCCACTCTCACCTTGGTCTGTATTGCGATTTTAAGGGCAGAGCCAACCATTGCTAGCACATCGGTTACGATGACGAGAAGGTACCATCCGTTGACAAATTCCATTCGGTCTGACCAGTGTGGGGTTTTCTTGCGGTACGTTTGTACAAAGGCCGTGAATTCCTGCAGGAGGTCCGCGCACGTCAAAGTGCGCCAGATGTTACTTCGATACAGAAGTCAGGCGAGCAAATCGTGAGTGACTAAATGAATATTACTGAATAAAGATTAAAGTAAGGATGTAAACTGTTCTTATTTTTCAACTGTACACTTATGTAGGCCAAAAAAAAGTAGCTTACAAACTGGAGCTGCATGCCACGGACAACCGAGCGGATGCACAGAACCAAGGATGTGAAGCACGCAACGATGATAAAGACATCGAGCATCAAATGGAAATGGATGTTCCTGGGAACTGGAAGAAAAAAAGAAAATGTCATGGTATAGTATGTTTCAGTTAGTATCGTAAGACTTACCAGTATATTCTTCTTTTATATTTTAGTGCTAGTAACAGCGGCGCTGGTGGTCATGAAGTAATGTTTACGGGATGGTGAGTTATACCACCTGCTGTCTAAAAAGAGTAAACGCAGGCTGATGCCCCTTCCTCCCAAAAAGTGTAAATCAATTTTAAAAATACAGAACATTTCCTTAGCTGTAAGGTTCATCTAAAACAATGGCTGAGTGACCCAAAATTATACTTAATTTAAAAATTATACCTAGAAAATGCAAATATTTACATTTTAAACTTTTAAATTTTAACATCGCTTTTAAGATCGGCTTGATTTAAAACCACCTGGAAATCGAATTTAATACTGGCAAAATATTAAAAAAGAAAAATAAGCAGAGTACTTACATGGACCTGTGACCTTCCAGTCTTTGCACTCTTTTATGGCAAAATCGCTGTTTAAAATTAGTTTTATTTTCCCACTGTGAGCTCTGTTCTTAAACATGATCTGCAAACAATATTATATTAATTGTGAGAGTTGTGAGTAATGAGTGAAATAGCTGGCTGCCTGAATGTATGTCAAAGTTTTCTGTAACATACTGTAAAATCAGAGATAAAAATAAAATAAAAACTGTACATTAATTTTAAACTGTTACCACCAAAAATGTATACATAACTTGCTTATTTCTGACAGGTTTTTATACAAAAAGCATTTATACACTTTATGGCCAACAATATATGGACACGTGAGCATCACACTCATATGTGCTTGTTGAAATTCCCATTCCAAACCCATGGGTATTCATGTGGAGTTGTTCCCCCCTTTGCTAATATCTTCTGGGAAGGCTTTCCACCAGATTTTGGAGCGAAGCTGTGGGAATTTGTGCCCATTCGGCCACAAGAAGGCCCGGCCTACGGTCGGCATTCCAGTTCATTCCAAAGGTGCTCGGTGGGGTTGAGGTCAGGCCTCTGCAAGCCACTCAAGTTTTTCCACACCAACCTGAGCAAACCAATGTGTTTATTGAGCTTGCTTTGTGCATGGGGACACAGTCATGCTGGAGCAGGAAAGGAGCTTCTTTCCCAAACTGTAGCCACAAAGTAGGAAGCACAGAACTGTCTAGAATGTGTTTGTATGTATGGGACTGGCTGAAATGGCTCAGCTCAATCGTTGGAAGGGGGTCCACATACTTTTGGCCATAGAGTGTACATTTATATGCATGCGAAAGATCCATTTACAAACCTATTTACAAAAACAGCAGCTTGTAAGTAAGTTAATAGTTTTATATGCCTAAGGTACAGAGGGAAACTTCCGGATTGAACATGAGAAGAAAACCGTTCTGCAAGTGCGAATTACCCTGATGATGAAGTCATAGCAGTCTGGCAGCTCGTGGTGTTGCACTGTCTGTAGATTAATGGCCTTTAATGCAAACTGAACATTTATAGATACAAGCCTTAAATGAGAGAAAAATAAACATAATGACAAATGCGGCTTATAGAAGCGATGAATGTAGAATTTACGCTGCATGGGAATGGCAGAAGGGTACCGTTGAAAATCCAGCGTGAAATTCAGCTGATCTCTCAGCAGTTTTGGATTTACCAAGGACTGCAGTGGGTAGAGGTCCGTGCATTCTGAAAGGCCAAGACAAAGATATACAGAAGCATTCACAATGAGCAAAATGGAAAATGTATACGTTTTAAACTGAAATTTGGACCTGTATCGTGGCGGAAAAAGGCTCACATGACCATTTTGTCTACTTTTTGTTTCGGTGATGAACACAAGATGAACACAAAAACAACATATTTTCCATCTCCAGGAATTTTCCAGGAGACTTTGCCCAACACAACACCCTGGTTGCAAACGCTGGTTGCCTTGGGTTGGCGTGGTTACCTGTATGTATTTGTGGGTCAAGGTAGAAGGATTCGCTGCCTGGAAGAATGCTGCTGTTTTTGTAGAAGTCCTGGCAGATGGAAAGCGGCGTGCGGCCTCTTTCATTCCTCTTGAAAGCATGGGTGCCCACAATGAGGTTTTGCAAGTTTACATACTGTTCACGTAACAAAAAGGAACAACTTAACCACGATACTCACTTGCATCCACACCACATTCACCAAATGCAAATGAGACACCGTGTTATCGTACCGCTTAAAAAACCGGGCATGAACTCAACATGACCCACTGGTAAAATTATGTGGAAAAAACTAAAATAACTAGTGCTGATGTCAGTGAATGCATTAGAACATCTTATAAAAATGTTAAATGAAAACTACTGCTTATTATTGTACAGAACTTTAATTCTGAATTACAAATAAAAAACTCTAAAAAATCAAATTACTTTTACATAATACAAAATTATAGCATATTAGATTAAATACATCATCCTGAAAAAAAAAACAATAGCAGAGTCATAGTCACACGTTTTTTAACGAAACTATGAAAAAAGGATCCTTCTTCTTGTCACAATAATATGGATAAATTTGGCTGTCTATTTCGGTTCGTGCAAACACTACAGGCAACGCACGAAACTATTTAAGTCGCATGACTCTCTGCGGATTAAAGTCACCGATGACAGCTTCGTGAATCACTATGACTACCAGGAGCAGACAAATCAATCTTCAGGCAGAAATCTCAGGAAAGTCATCGCCAGTCGCAGCTCGACTCAAAGTACAAGCGGCAGTGAGAAAATCCTACATTGTGTACTGTGAAGTTTGCAAAACTCCTGCGCTGCAATAACAAATAAACAGCTAAATGGTTTGATAATGATAGTAAAAACAACAAAAAACAGCCAGTTTCGTTTGAAATGAATGCATTCATTTTACCTGATCAACGATGAAATAGAGGTGGTCGTATACCGCGGTCTTTGAATATACGGCGTATGTGTCTAAATCTTTGTCGCTGAACCCCTTCAGAAACAGGTGCCTGAATGTCAGCAGATTCTCCATGTTGAACGTGACCATCATCTGGTTACTGAGTCGAAAGGAAATCAGCTGGAAGGGAAACACATAACAATAACTCTTTGCCACAATTTGCTGCCTTAACCTTGCTATGGACCAAGACATTTTGTAGACTCGCCTGAAAAGTGATGGCGCAGATTTTAAGGATCTGTATGATGAGTTTCCAGGGTTTCCGCCGACGGGCTTTGAATTTCTCACACGGATTCATGAAAAAGTACTTGAGCTTCTTCCTCAGGTCCTCAACTGCAGTGGAGTCCAGGTGCGTGACATTTGGGTGTCCCACAGAAGACTCTTGCGGCTCCATGGTCACCAGAAGCGATATCAAGGAATCAAACTGGTTTGAGAACCGAGTCTCTCGTCCCTTGGCAGCAACTCCAGCAGGGTGCCCACAACTCTGCAGTTACGCAGGTATCTCCTATTCTTCCCCCTTTCCTATTTGCACAAAGTTCGATGTCATCCTGTGTATTCTCCTCCAACACACTGAGGAAAACTGAAAGAACCCTCCTACTGACAAGAAACTACATGCTTGTGTATAAGATAAAAAAGGTTATCATTCCATTCATTCTTGTGTTATCATACAGGTTTTACTGCTTCCTTGGACATTTTTTTCCCCGTTCATGTTTTATTCCATTTAGCATTGTAGAATGAAACAAAGCCGGGTTGTGATTTATATTTAAATTGCACTTCATTGCAAGGATAACTACTGAATTATAACAAAGTCATGTTTGGCACACTTTTGGAATATTTTATTGTCCCAGCAGATGCTTCCTTGTTCCCATCAGCTGTGGTTTAAAAAAACCCATTGTCTTCACTCCTTAATGGCATGCAGATCTACCAGTTAGGCTCAAGATGGTCAACACTGACAAAGAGAAAGAGAAATATGTTTGTGGCATGGCCCAAGTTGACATTTGGCTAAAAACTAGAAAACAAATCACATTTTCCTACATAGGCACCAATGTTACTTCAACAAAGCATTTGTGTGAAATTAAGGGGTATTTATTTGTATTTTATTACCATATCTATTGCTTAAGTCATTTAGAATAAAAAATGTAGCACTTTATTATGTAACACTGTTAGAGCATACTCTGGTCAGTTACAACATTAAAACCACCTGCTTACTATTGCTTAGGTCCCCCTTGTGCCGCCAAAACAGCTCTGACCCGTCGAGGCAAGGACTCCACAAGACCTCTAAAGGTGTCCTGTGGCGTCTGGCACCAAGATGTTAGCAGCAGATCCTTTAAGTCCTGTAAGTTGCAAGGTGGGGCGTCCGTGGATCGGACTTGTTTTCCAGCACATCTCATAGATCTGGGGAATTTGGAGGCCAAGACAACACCTCAAACTCTTTGTCGTGTTCCTCGAACCATTCCTAAACAAAGAGCCACTGCCATATCATTGCTATGAAGGGGTGTGTGTGATCTGCAACAATGTTTAGGTAGGTGGTAAAAGTGTCAAAGTAACATCCGCATGAATGCCAAGACCCAAGGTTTCCCAGCAGAACATTGCCCAGAGCATCACACTGCCTCCACCCGCTTGCCTTCTTCCCATAGTGCCTCCTGCTGCCATCTCTTTCCCCAGGTAAACAACACACCCGGCTATCCACGTGATGTAAAAGAAAATGTGATTCATCAGACCAGGCCATCTTCTTTGGCGGGTCCAGTGTTCTTCATGGTTCAGTTTTGACGCTCACATGCCCATTGTAGGCGCTTTCAGCGGTGGACACGGGTCAGCATGGGCACTCTGACCGATTTGCGGCAATGTAGCCCCATACTTAGCAAGCAGCAACGCACTATGTGTTCTGACATCTTTCTCATATGGCCGAGATTAAAGTTTTCAGTGATTTGTGCTGCAGTAGCTCTTCTGTGGGATCGGACCAGACGGCCTGGCTATTGCTCCCCCTGCACATCAGTGAGCCTCGGGTGCCCCGGTTGTCCTTCCTTGGACCACTTTTGGTAGGTACTGTACCAACCACTACATACCAGGGACATCGCACAAGACCTGCCGTTTTGGAGATGCTCTGACCCGGTTGTCTAACCATCACACCTGCCCCATCCCTTGACAGGTGCTATCGTACCAAGATAATGTTATTCACCTTACCTGGCAGTGGTTTTAATGTTGTGGCTGATCAGCGTATAAGGCATGCAAAGAAATTGCATACAGAGGCTTAATACATCACAACGGTATTTTAGAAATCTGTTGAAGCAACTATTATATTGGGAAGGGATAGTGGGAAGGGAAATTAGAATGAATAATACAGACAGGCAGATACACTGTATGGCCAAAAGTATATGACCCCCTTGTAATGATTGAGCAGATGTGTTTCAGCTGCACTCACACTTCCAACTTTGTGGCCACAGTTTGGGAAAGAAGCTCCTTTCCTGCTTCAGCATGACTGTGTCCCCATGCACAAAACGAACTCCATAAACACATGGTTTACCCACGTTGGTGTGGAAGAATTTGAGTGGCCTGTAGATCCCGTACCTCAACTTTGGGATGAAGTGGAATGCAGATCGCGAGCCCGACCTCACTGATGCTCTTGTGGCCAAATGGACACAAATTCCCTCAACCGTTCTACAAAATTTGGCAGAAAGCCTTCACGGAAGAGTGGAGGCTGTAATAGCAGCAAAGGGAGGAAGACATATCAATCCCCTTAGGTTTGGATTGTGAGGTTCAACAAGCACATAAGGGTGTGATGCTCCACATACTTCTTTCCATGTCGTATAGACCGATACACAAAGAAATCTCAGATATATAAATGTGTTCATATCCTCTTCAGCACCAATGGCTGTTTTGTTCTTAACAGTAGATTCACAACTCAGGTTGAAAGGAAGGCCACGCTGTCTACTACCTTCATATTTTTCTTTTTTTTGCACTCATGGTGAAAGAGAGAAACTTATGAGGAACTGCAGCTCCAATCCATCAACACCTTGCACAGCATATTGAGCAGCAGAGCTCAGCCATAGGAGAGACAAACGTCACCTTTGCCAACCTGTGGCCACAACCGCTCATTTAGCATTTCGGTGTCCCGACTTTCAGCTGCTCCCGTTAGGGGTCGCCACAGCGGATCGGCTCGTCCACATATTTGGTTTGGCAGATTTTTACGCCGGATGCCCTTCCTGACGCAACCCTCCATTTTGTCCGGGCTTGGAACCGGCACAGAGGTGCACCCCCTTGTGGCTGGATTTGCATCGACGCCCAATGTGGGACTCGAACCCACGACCCTGAGAGTACGAGTCATTCAGTTAAAATATCAGAATTCCGCTTCACACCAGACACACCGGAGCACAGCTAGGCTGTGCCTTTCGCATAAAACACTAGATGGCGCCACATACCTTTTCTTTTAAGTCCGCTTGCGCTTTTTTTTGTAACCGTGTACTGTACTCTACCACATTTTTACTATTTTTACTTTCTCCATTAGCACTGATAAAGTAATTTTATCATTAAAAGTCGTTTAAAATAAATACCGGGTTGTGGGGTATAACCAGTCTTCTTATAATATCCTGAAAATAACTCTGAAAAGCATTTTTAAATATTTTTGTCATTCTGTTATCTCACATATACAGAACAACACGTGGACGGTAGAAAGTCCATTACTATTAAATTCATATTTTTCTTCTGTTTTGTATGCCCAGCGCATAACCTGCTCCGTCCTGTGGAACAGAAAACTGCAATAATTATTGCATAACATACTTTTTCTTTCAGACTGTTTATTTTTTAAAACTGGAAATCCTCCCCGTAGCTCTGCGAATTTCGTTTGCTCGTCGCAGTTTTTGTTTTCAAAATCTAGAAACTTAATAAAGTTTTACCTTTACTTTTAACTTGAACGACGAGAACGGGACTGCAGGGCAAATTGAAGCTCCTACAAATTAATGGACTGTTTAAAAAAAAAAAAAAAAAAAAATTATCACCAAAATAATTTAAAAATTGTTTAAAAATAGACAAAAAAAAAATAGCTTTACCACTGAAATCAGATTTTTTTTATACCTCTGACGTCACCTTTTCATTTTCAGTTTGATTTTGCCAGTTACTCAGTAACGCAATTTCCGTACGAAATGTCTACGTTTTCAGTCAGGCGGCATCAAATAAATTTGAGAGAATTTAATATAAAAACCCCGCGTGCTTGGCTTCATCAACAACTGAAACATCATCCAACGGGGAAACTGGGGTCGCCGCTGTCCTTCGTCTCTCCCGAGTACAGAAACTTCCTGGCTTTCTGAGTAACAAATCCTGACCAAATAACAATGTCCCCTGCTTATGCCCAGTCATCTTCGACTGCACACGCGCACCATAACTGCCTGGCGGAACTTTATTAAGTTTCTAGATTTTGATATTTAATATATATTGCAGAAATGTTCTCATGCAGGCCAGCAGGTAGCGAGCGGACAGGACTGGACGACGACTGACCTGCAGCCGTTGACACAACCACCGAGCCATCGGTTTAAACCATGCGGAAGCATGTAATGTCGCACCGTGATCGAGCCCCAACAATGGTGAAATGGATGAGACGGCCTACTGCTCAACATAGACCCATAATCTCCCACACCTTTACACACAAAACTTCAAGTTCTTCCAGAAGACTAGCACAAGGATCAGAAATGCAGGTCTACAGACAGCAGAGAATATCAGTTCCCCACCCAAAGAAATGGAATCAGACGCATGGAAGAAGGAAGGATTACCGCTGTAAATCTCTCATTTACCCTCTCATGCATACCTGTTTGATGTGTGAGCCAAGTCTGAGTAAATCCAGGTATCGCACACCGCTTATATGATTACTTGGTAATAGATGTAGCAGGAGACATGCTGACGTATATAAACACCTTGCGTTTTTCCTGTTTGACAAGACGTATTGGATACAACACGTGTGAAAATATAGTGTATATATAAATACTGTATGTTTGTGTTTGCGTGTGTGTGTACAGTACATACACATATATGAGAATTCCAAAAGATCACAAGATCACACTCAGCTCTCTCAGTCCACTTTTGGAACCCATTCGGCAAATATCAGGTCATTCCTATTGCTGTAATACAGAACATTTCTGCAATCGTTTTATCTTTCCAATGTGATCAGATGCAGAGGGGCATCTGGTAGTGTGGGGGTCACAGTCAAAAGGCCCAAGGTCTGAAGCAAACTCCAGCTGCTGAATCCTTGAGCAAGGAAAAAGCAACACACTTGTCCAACCATATAAACATGCAGAATTTTAAGCACTCTCAAACTACCAACACCTCCGTACACTCAAGTTTTGGCTCTTTTCACCGTAGTTTTTCCTCCTTTGAGAACTCGCAGCCTGGAGCCCTTTCATACGGCCCACAGCAGCCTACGGAACAAACCTAGGGGGTTGGAAAGGAGGGCATTTTAAAAAGGTGTTTTTGAAACCTGCGCTCCTCGCCTTGGCTATATGCTATGGTGTGCACCTTTATAAGTGTATTTTGAAAGCAAAAAGGAAAACTAAGCCCTAAGGGGAGATAGGCAATTCTATCCCTGAAAAAGTTATACAACACCTCTTCAGAGTTTAAAAAAAAAAAAAAAAGGAGTCTTTGTGCTGGAAGCTGGTGGCCCACCAGCAGACTATCATACTGTAAGATCAGCTATATAGAGATCATAGGGGAAGGGATTGCCCTGGTAAACCAACTCCTGCAAAAGCACATTTTTTTCTGTTTATTATGGGTGAATTTTATCCCATCATTACAGCTGTTAGCAGTGTTTACACTTAAAACCGTGACCATGTTATTACCATATTGGCTCGAATACACGACGATCCTTTTTGGAACGTTATAAGTATTAACGTCATGTAACATATTCTTTCGAAATAAATATATTTATTCATATTTACCGTATTTGCATTTTTTAAACAGGGTCTTTTTGGTCTTGTCATATTCAACTTTCTATAACTTTATATTTCTTGGCTGTTTGAGGGTTGTTGGATAACTCGACCTCATTGATCACACTGAGATCCATCTTTCACGTGTTCACCTTCATAGGTCTAGTACTTGCATATAGAATGACCAGATTTTTTTCTTTTTTTTTTGATGTGATTCCCAGAAAGATAAAATAAATAAATAAATAAATAAATAAATAAAAACTTCCAATATTTGTGCCAATACGGAATTATTTAAGCAGCTGTATGTTTCCTACTAAAGCCTTTCAGATGTAACCGCGTATCTGTGTTTTTACCAGTGATGCTGCTTGGTGCCCCGACCGCACAAAATGACCCCGACCGTCCTTCGCGAGCCACCAGGCCCGGACCGCTGCTCAGTGACAGCCGTTGTACTTTTGTTTCCAAAACTTTGCCGTCGATAGCCATTGGCAACAAGCAGCGTGCTCACAAACCGTGAAGCAAAACTCAGCCGCAAATTCAAGTCGCTCAAGTCCGACACCCACTTCCGTCCTCATGCTCCGCAACCGACCGTTTCAAAGAACACGACAGCGAGCACAGCGGCTGTTAGCAATGTTATAAAACAAAACCATCAGAGCAGCTCCCGCTCGGTGGCCAGCAAACACACGGCCGAGCGTTCGGCCCCAGCCTCGCCGCGATGCGCACGCAGGAATGGCACAAATGCGGCCGCTGACTTCATACAGTGAGCGTCACATAATAGCTGAAGTGAGCCAGATAACTTTCAGCGGAGGGGGTATCCACTTTCCCCCCCACTGCGCCGCCGCGAGCACTTTGAAGCTGCGGTAGGGAATTAAATTTTAACCAGGCTGTAATGCAAAACCATAGTCACCTCGGAGCCAGGTGCCTGATGAAATATGTATGGGCTTTCATTGTATCAACAGTGAAATGTTCTAGAATTCCAGCTGGAAATGAAAGAAAGGCAAAAATAAATATGTTTTCAGGACACAAAAAATGGAACTCGAAAGTAAAAACGACATCCGTTCAATATGGACATGGCACTGCTGCTTGGGTGGCTGCTAAGGAGCACAGCACCTCCTGGGGGTTGAGATGATGACCTCCAGCTCATACTTCCCAGGCTGTAAAGAAGATTTGAGCAGCATAACTTAGAAACGTAAGCCGTGCTTGATAAGGTGCATCATTCTCAATGGTTTGTAGTGGGGGCTGCAGAAATATAAATATTATATAAATAAACACACGGAGGAGTTTTTAAGTATGCTTTTGTCTGTAGTATCTGCTTTTATTTCACATCACGGCTAGGTTTTGAAGCCCGTCCAGCTAAATTAAGGCCCAGCTGTGGCTACGGGGTGCGGCCGTCCAGCTACTGCAGAAGCAGAAGATGTTCACATGACTCTGAGCAAAGGCGTCTACATATAACAGTAGAATAAAAGCTGTAGTTCTTACACCAGTGTTTAACATTTAAAAAACGGGATTCCACTTTTTCGCATTTCATCAACGGGCACTTCAATCCTATCGGCATTCTTTCAGCACGAAAAGGAACAACTTGAATTGCTTGAGCAGCGTGGCTTCGTACATTCACTGTGGTCACTGCAAGACCTTAGCGAGGACCCGGAATGCCCTTTGCGAGTTGTATTTAAATCCCTGCCAGATGGTTCTGTAGACAGGGGAGCGGTGGCTGTGAAGGCATCCCTTTGAGGTTTGGCTCGGAGACCAGCTGCCTCTGCAGGCAAACAGCTCCGCCAGCGAGCACCGCACGGCTCTCCGCTCCTCTCCTCCGCAGGGGGGCGTAGCCGCGGAGGAGTGACACACTCAAGACGGGAGCCACAAAGGGCCTCAGAGGGCTGGCCTCCATTCCCCAGCTGTGCAGACTCCCCGTGAGAGCGGAGAAAGAAGGGAGGCAGCTGGCTGCTCCACTCGGTCTGATGCCGTGAGCCACGCAGCTCTGATCGGCTGGGTGTGTCTTTCAACGCAGCGCTCCGACAGAAACCATGGTCGGCGCCTGCAGTGGCCTCACAGGAGAACATACACTCCTAAGGTAGTGGCACAAATACTCTTATTTTAAATCATATGCTTGAGTGAAACATTCATTTGCCTTAAAAGCCATATCATTGCTACCAGGTTGTGATCATTTATACATTATATGTGCGCCAGTCACTTCAGAAGTTTTGCACAGTATAGCTGCCATGCATCCTTCACAGAAAACAAATAACCTGTATAAAAGTTGGACAAACATTTTTGAAGGTGCGGACATGTAACCTAAAGGTTGCAAGTTCAAGTAGCAGTAGCAGCCTACATTAGTATTGATGAGAAATGGCTATTTTGCTTAAAGCTTTTTTGTCCAAATTGCAGAATAGAAGAACGAAAGTTCTGATCTCCAGTTCATTTAGAATTGTATATAAAGTATATAAGGGAGGACATTAACATCAGGAAGCTCCACTTCCCTCTGCGATCATGTGATGGCAGCGCGCTGCTCGCACGGTTCCTCCCGACATGATATTGCTGGGGGTGCCAAGAAGAAGAGAATAAAGCCGCTCGGTGGCACCAGCATCAGAGCCAAAGCGTTATCACTGCCTGTCACCAGGATTCCTTCACTGGATCCCATGCCTTGTGTTCACTGGAAGTGGCATCTGCAGCAAAAAAGAAAAGAAAAAAAAACAACAAATAAATAAAAATGGCAGACAGAATGATATGCACATTCCGAACAAAGAAATTCTAAGCGTAATGCATATAACTGAAATAATGAAGTCAATATGAACACACAGTTCATGCTCAGTTATCACAGTGCTGGGCACAGTAATCTAATCCAGCCAGTGTAAGTGTGTGGTTTTATTTTCATTAATTTTTATTTCTTAATCTGAAAATCTCAAAAAAGCAGCAGGAGAGTAATGAAAGGAAAGAATTCAGATATATGAAAATATCGAATTTTAGACAAGTTAAAAATAAAGAAATGGGTGGGAACTTTGTTCTAGTTGCGAGTTGAAGGCCTGTTTTTTAAATTGCATTTTAAATAGACATCCAGAGGAAAGGAGGACATTAACCTCAGCAGGCCTCCGTGTGGGTTGGGCCACATTAGTCAAAACTCGCACAAGGATCAAGCGACCAAGAGGTGTCTGCAGTTAATAAGTGTTTTAAGCACCTTCTCATTTTCAGGGGAACTTCTGTGCTTTGTGTGCAGTGGGAACAAAAGCAGCCTTCAGTGGAGAAAGTGAAGGTATTCTGCATTCCCCCAAGTGAGAAACCCCCACTCGTGCAGCACAATGCAAGCAGGTGCAGGGCAGTGGGGTGGAGAGTAAATCAGCCTGCTGAAAGGGTCTGGAGAAGGATGGGGCGGGGGGTCCATTGTATTGCTGTGTGAGCAGTCAGCGGAGCCTGGCCTTCTGCGGGTAAATGTGAGCTGCACATGTGCCCCCCGCCAACTGGTCCCTGAAGGCATTAAGACAGAAGTGAGTTATTGCAGACAAATCAGAAGTAGCAGTCAGAGGTGGAAACTATTTAAACAAATAAAATTAAACATGTGGAAAATAATTAAAACAATATACACTTTTTCCTACAGTGTCATTTTTCACATTTGGCAAGAACACATTAAAAAGCTTTGGACTTTGCATGTCTCGCACACTCTTGGCAGTAAAGTGAATACACAATATGGAAAAATAAAATCGTAATGATAATAATTGATATACCCCGATCCATTTTAAAGATGACAGTTGCTATAGCTACACTCTGCTCCAGTCGAACCACACAGCTACAATTCAACTTCACAAATTACCAACTGCTGAATCCTTGGGAAAGCGACAAGTAAACACATTTAGCTTATATGCATATGCCACCAAATCCACTTTTGATTTCTGGGATGGTTCTGTAGCCAAGCAACATAATTTATCTTTAAAGCCCAGCTCGGCTAAGAGGCTGCTCTTCGAGATGTATAAATTTCACCCACACATCTCATGAGTAACCTGAGGAATAGTCGCAAAAAGGAGCAGCGCAGGGTCAGATTCTGAGCGGGTCAATGTAAATCAATGAATTTTATGACCTTGGAAGTCCTTCAAAATGCGTACCAGCGTCCACAAAACTTGCTGAATGCGACAATGCTGGAGAAAACGCAGTTTCTCTAAAACTTCTAAAATTTTAACTTAAATAAGGCAATCTCATATGCAAGTGACCATCGACTGGATGTTCGAAACGTAATTCTAGCTGCCAAAGTACGTTGCAGATGGGTTGCCATTGAATGCTATTGGTAGAATGAGTGAGACCACAAATTTTTTGTTGTCCTCTCACTCTATTGGAACAAGCAGCTTAGATGTGGGTTAAACATCTCAGTGCAGTTTCAGCCATTATACAAAATGCAAAAAAAAAAAACAACACTGTGTCCCTCTTGTTCTTACATTCTTTTTGTGGCACAGTGGAGGCGGTTGGTCTTGGGAGTATTTTGGGGAAAATCTTGGGGTGGAGCAGGTGTGGCCCATGGTGCCAGATTGGGACAAAACATACACAAAAAACCCACATTCCTACACCTACAGATCCAAGAACAGTTCAAAGTATTTCTACCAGTTTATTTGCAGGGTGCTATTTCTATCATGCTGCTATAATTCCCCAGTTTAGTAGGTTTTGGATACGGTGGACACAGTTCTACATTTCATATCTCAGTACTTCCCCATTATTTTAAGTTTTGACTGTCATTACTTGGTCATAACAGTCTGGCAGAAATGCTCAGAATAAATCATTTATTTAACAGACTTTGGGTTTCACAGCCTATTTTACAAACATTTAGATTTTACAGACATTTGGGATCCCTATCCCCAGTTGACAAATTCGCAAATGGACACTTGCCACTGACATCACAACGCAGCAGATATTTACCTTGCGGTTATGTCGCAGGCACTTCAGATGTCGTCCTCACCGATGAACTTCTGAGCACATGCATTAAGTTTTTACCTGTATATAGATACTAAAAAACCTAGATCAAGTTAATGTGCAAACCAAATTCAATCACAATCTGATAAGCCTTAAGACTTCAACATATTTGGAAGGACAATGTTTATTCCCCAAAAATGTCCCCTTCCTTACAAAGTAACAGGCACAGTGTGAATACGGTAAATAAACTTTAATATGACAGTGTGTTCCTCCACACCGGTCTGATAAAATATCCATGTTGAGAGACAGCTAGTTGCAAAACATTACATTATCATACAAGAAAAAGGTTTATTACACAATATAAAAATAAATTATTCAATGACTCTTGTACAAACAGTGCAAACTGCACAATAGCAAATAAGAAAAATAAAATTAAAACTTAAAACACTGGCTGGGAAATAGCTGAGGGAAGGCCTTCTATCAATGTTCTGCCACAACCATCCTTTTCCCAGCATCGTTCAAGTTGCACCAAAAAGCCTGAACGCCAGCAGGCAAGCAAGAGGCAAACACCACCAACAGCCATGACAGTCACCCTTCTTCTCCTCCTCTAGGGTGCCATCTATTTCTGTCCCCAAGTGAGACTGACACACCACAAGGACTCTGGCAGCCCTCCGCAATGTGGCCCAGTGCCTCTGGAGGAGAACCGCCAGCATCTGGCTTTACAGCACTTTTTGAATCCTTTTTCGAAACAACATACTCCCTGCAATAACATATTGACTCGGACTCAACACTTGCACTTGAATTATGTGGCTGTACAAGGGAATAGCAATTTAGCAGCTGAGAAAAGAAGAAAAAAAAATCCTATGTGCACATGCAGGAGGAAAACTGTACTAGGGCCATGAATGGTCAACCTTTGTGTTACCGGTCCTTGTCCTTTACTACCATTTGCTCTCCTAAATGTGCCCAACTTGTACCCCCACTGGTTTAAGCGCTACCGTACATGCGTTATACTGTAGAACACCTTTCTGTGAGCAAAAGGTGTGAAGAATTTCATATTATGATGAATATAGGAAGATATGTACACATAAATTAAAAGTAAACTAGCTATATCTTAAGAGATTATTATAAAAGATCAGTGATACAACTATCACTGTATGCATATAGGGTATGTATACATATGGAAAATCGATTTTTTAAATATTTATTTTCTGTATTAAATAGTAATATTTCAAAACTGATGTTGACAATTATTTTACTATTACACAATAAATAAGAAAACTGCAATGATTTCTTCACATTAGAGCATTTCTCTATTAAAAACAAGCAGCAAGCTGCTTTCACCCAAGTTTGCAACAGCTTACCTGATTCGGAAAGCAGAACATTAAAACTTTTGCATTTAAAAAAAAAAAAAAACATGCCAGATGAGTTTTTCTGGAAACATGATGTACCCCCTGTCACACACGATACACCATTTGGGAACAGGTAAGTTACTGTGCTTGAGCACCTGGTCAGACCTCTCCGTGCTGATGATCACTATAGTACATCTAAAATTACTTGTGGTTTATAACTTCAGCTGGCCAAATCTCATTTTTGGTCCTAGCAGTGTTTCAAGTGTCCCAGGGAGATGCATTTTTGCTCTTCTCAACCACTTAGTCTGTTGCCCAAGTCCAAGCACTTCAAACTGCTTGTGATCACCACATAAGTACATGGATTCATATTACACTACTGATTAATCTAGCAGCACCTTTTAAAACTTAAAAATGCTTTGAAACACTTTGGAATAGAGAGATTATACCAATAAGAACAAAACAGAGAAAAATGGTTTCCAAACATATAATGCCCCTCTTATTTCTGGAAATCAAAGACTGAACATGGAGAGTATCTCTGTATACAACTCTCCCGAAAATCTTATAATCTATAAACCAATAATGTGACTAAAAGTATGGGCAATAGCTGCACTTGGCTTCTGGTCTTTTAATTTTAAAATTAATGTTTTTCTGTGTCGGTTAGTAACCAACATTCAGTTTGTTTTTGTTCAACTCCCTCTCCAAGTTGCCTATTAAATTGTCAATGCTCTGCTGCAGCTCATTGAGGTTAAGCCTGTTGCTCAGGACGGGACTGATCTCCTGAATTGTCACGTATCCTCGGAACACGTTATCTTTGGCCAGACGGTTCTGAGTTAACAAAATATGACCAGTTGGCTCCTCTGGAAGGCTGGCCTTCTCTTCTACTTCCATTCCTTCATCCCCTTCTTCCTCTTGTCCAGTTTTGTGCTGTGGCTCCAGCTGGCAGTCTGTACTGTCCATGTCCTCCCATGGCACATCATCATAGTCAGCCTCTTCTCTGAAGCTTTTGCTTGTTGGCTGGAGGTAGTTCTCCTTGCAAAGGCTCCAGTCTCCAGCGTAACGGTTGCAGGGGCTATCCAGCCTTCCAGGTCTAAGCCGGAACGTGCCAGCGAACTCTGGCTCTCTGAGGTTCAGAGCCTGCGGCCTCCCCCTCCTTCTGCGCAACAGAGCAGCTTCTGAATGGGCCTCATTCACAGCAGAAGTTTTATACTGGTTCACCACTGAAGGAGAGAAGACAAGAGGAGTTCAAAATTGTTAGTAGTAACACAGAGTGAACATTGCTTGATAAACACTGTACTGGACTAGAGATCCAAGCAATATGTTTATGAATCAAGTACCTCTGAGGAAATATTTTTTAAAACATGCTATTCTATGTTCATGTCATTTTTATAATATACTGCTTAAAAAAATAATAATAATAAAAAAAAAAACCCATTCAGGATGAATCAATAAGCTGAAAAATGTCAAATAAATGGTCACAAAACTGCACACCACAAACCCTTTCTTTTAAATGAACAAGAACTTTCTGTTGGAGTCTAATAAATTTACATCTAAGCAGTAAGCATCGTGAACAAACAGTGAGGTTTTAGATGAAGTACCTGGCCATAACTGCAGTAAATAGTGCAGCACCTCAATATGCTTTTTGAAATGCAGGGCACTGGCCAGCTCCTCAGAGTTGGAAAAAACCCGACTAGTGCGGCGGAATGCCTCTTGCCGGGGGCCTAACAGCACCGGACCAAAGCACACGGATAGATTCTGGCAGGTCATCCTGTTGGTCTCTTGGTGAGAAGCCACCAGCTTCAGGTGATCAAGAAGAACCTGCAATGTTGCCTAAAGTATTTGGTATTTGGGAAAAGAGACAAAAGGGATTCAGCTGGGGGTGGGGTACTTGGCTAGATAATGCACAGGTTATTCCATTGCTTGTATGATATTTACCCAAGAAACAAGTTTATCTATAAACCAATAATGTGACTAAAAGTATGGGCAATAGCTGCACTTGGCTTCTGGTCTTTTAATTTTAAAATTTATGTTTTTCTGTGTCGGTTAGTAACCAACATTCAGTTTGTTTTTGTTCAACTCCCTCTCCAAGTTTACAAACCACAGGGCAAGTGTGGCACTTGGCCGCATTTAGACTTGCTTCCGGATGCATTTGAATGTTACTTCCATAAGAAATTTTTTACAAACACACAAAAAAAGTTGAACACAAAAATTGACCTATTGCTTATTTTTACTGCTTAGGGCTGATAGCTAAAGTGCTGACAAAGGTGGTGTAAGACTGTTCTGTATATTGTTGTTGCCTGTATTCAGACACTGTGGTAAGAGACAGAAAGTGACATTCCAAAAGCCTCTTTGCCCATCTCCACCCACTCACACAACATTCCTCAGAGCTCATTCCTCTGGAGGCTCATGTGCAGAGCCTGAAGGGAACTCTGCTGTCAGACCCAGCCAAGAATGCAATGTGTTTGCTTGCAGTGGGAGTCTCATTATTATCCTTGAGTTGCCATGGTGATAGGAAAGCTATAAAAGCCAACAGTGAACCCAGTAGACCACGACTCATGAGAGCACTCACCCTCTCCACCTGTGGCAGGCTGGTGAGCAGGCTTACTGCATGATGGGAATCTGCGAGATCATTCTCACAGCCCTTGGAACCAATTTTCAGGGGCCTTCTGGCCATGGAGTCAAGGACGGCTCCATAGAGTTGTTCGGAGATCAAGGGACTTGGCAGCTCTCGCAAGTAGTCTTTGAGGACACCTGGCAAAGAAAAAAGTCACATGAATATCTCAAGTCTGCACTTGTTATTAGAGATGATCACACATCACCATAACAAGAGTAAAGACTGAAGAAAGTAAGGCATGCATCAATACAAGTTAGAGGGAAAAAAAGACTAACTTCACATTTTATTTATTCTATTACATTTTATTGCTTTAAATACATATTAGAATAAGTTGGCAGAGCACTAGGATCCAGCAATCTCTCCGGTTCCAACAACGGTGCACTATTTGTTTTTCTCTTGTTTGATTTTTCATTATTTTTCTAATTAACATCCACAGATGTGACCTGCAGTCGTGGACAACTTCTTGCTGTTCACTTGAAAAGTGGAAACCTCTGTCCCTGCACATCAGCATTACTGCTCCCCAAAGCCTCACGCACTTTGGAAAAAAGGCATCTTTTAAGCTGATCAAGGAGGCAACAGAAACATTCCCTCACAGGACAATAAAACAGACCAATTTCAGTACACTACATACTGAGAAATGAGGAATTGTTGCACTCTCATACTCACAGAAACATGGCTCCACAAAAAAAAAAATATCTGGGACTTGATGAATAAACTGAATGGACTTTTTATATTCCATGCAGGCAGAAACATCACAGTGGGGGAATTCATGAGGAGGCATTACCTCTAAATTACCTCCCTAGCTCAGGCTGTTGTGCCAAAGTGCTGCAAATCCAAGATCATTACCCTGGTCTCCAAGAAATCACTGATATCTTGCCTCAGTGACTACTGCCTTGCTGTATTCTCCTCGATCATCACAAAGATACTGGTCATATTATACATCAAGACTTGCATCCCACTCTCCCACATCAGTATGCCTATCACCACAACAGATCCTGGCTCAGACTCATTAGAATGCTGTTCACTGACTTCAGCTCAGAATTCAGCACTATTATCCCCCTACAGCTACTTGGTAAACTGCCCTGACTGGGTCTGAACATCCCCCGTGCAACTGGATCCTGGACTTCTTCCTGAACTAATAGACTACAGAGTGTGAGGATCCATGGCAACACCTCCCACAAACTGTTATGAACATTTGTACACCACAAGGCTGTGTGTTCAGCCCACTGCTGTTTACCCTCCCAACTGATGACTGCATTACCAAATACAACAGCAACTACATAATCAAGTAGACCAGCAGCACCACAGTTGTGAGCCTCATGACCAACTATGAAGAATCAGCCTGCGGAGGGTATGAAGTACATCAGCTTGTGGCCTGATGGAAGGACAACCATCTCAAGGTCAATAAGACCAAGAATATGATTGTTGACTTTAGGAAAATTCAAGCTGTCCACACTACTCTGTGCATTGTTGGTTCAGAAGTGGAACTGGTCACATCACCATAGACCTCCTAGAACCACAACACATGCTACCTGGTGAGGAAGGTACAACAGCATCTCCATTTCCTAAAAGGACAACTGATCTCCCATCCTCACTAGCTTCTATAGGTGTGCCATAGAGAGCATCCTGAAGAGCTCAGGCAGTCAGACTGCTAAATTCCAGACAGTTTAAGGACTGATCAATACTACCACCACTGGCCATCTCCCACAGTTTCATCTGCACCATTGCTATTGAGTATTTGCATGGATCCTCTTACATGTTTGTTTCCTTACCCATTTATTTATTTTTCTTTTATTTACGTATCTATCCTTCCTAGTCAGCAAATCTGGTTCTCAGTATCTTCACTGAGCCAAACTTAGCACTTCCAAATATATGGCTGAGTGTCTATCAGTCTGTTACGATAACGCCAGCGTAAGCATTTTCCTTACAATCCTGGTTCCACTTTCAAAGAGTAAAGAGTAACAAAGAATATATATGCATTAGTCCATCTTTCATGAACACTATGGAAGGACATCCATCTTTAGAACATCTGCTTGGAAGGTGAGTACATTACCAGTGATGACATTGATGTCAGGGTAATGCTCCTCAGAGAGAACCACAGTGTGGCTGTCCCTTTCAAAGGCCTCCCGCAGATCCTTCTTGGCTGCTGCTGAGCCACATAGGCGGTACAGCCCCACCACCTACACACAAGAATACTGGCTGAGCGTGTCTTTAAAGTCCATAATCATGGCATTTACATGCATTTATCCAAATTGGCATACTTCTCAGGACAAAGATTCAGTGTGGCACTTTTGCTTGCAAAAAGCCTGCAACCTGGACAAAGTTTTATCATATTTCTCTCCTTAAAATTTCAACACACAAAACTAACTACACTACCCGGCCAAAAAAAAAAAAAAAATCATCATACACTAATATTTCGTTGGACCGCTTTTAGCTTTGATTACGGCACGCATTCGCCGTGGCATCGTGTCGATAAGCTTACGCAAAGTCACATATTAAAACTTTTTCTCCCATTTATACAACTGGATATTTTGCTGCAGTTATTACACCATGTCACTAACACATGAAGCATGCCACATAAAGTCATCTCATAAGTTCATGTTACATTATTGAACTTCACTAAAGAAAGTTAACAGCATGAAGCATAAAGCAGTTTAAATTAAGACAATGCAGCTGCCACACACTCAGCTCACCTGGCATCCCCTTCTCTCAATCTCTGCAATGCATTTTTTGATGACCAGCGGTACCATTGATCCAGTGTTTTCTTGCTCCACTACTTGCCTGGCATCCACCCCAAACACCTGTGGATTATGCTCCCGCTCAAGGCCATCCAGGGAACTCTGCTGCCGTTCCATCAGGCTCACCTTCACGTAAATAATGCCACGTGGCTCCAAGTGTACAGCCAGCCTGTGTTGCCCAGCAATCTGAAAGAGCTCAGGCAGGGCCACAGTGCCATGGCAACAAACACGATGTCTCTGCAGGTTGGATTCCCAGCTGAACACTACCAACGTGAGCCGCTGGGCTTCCTCCAGCTGGATGTGAAAGGTATGGTCCATAGCTAGAAAGTTGGTCTTGCAGGTCAGCAGTGCTGTTCGTGCCTTGTTGACCAAGTCCACCTGGATGGCACAGTAGACGTTGCGGGAATCAGCATGAGATGGCTTCAGGTCTTCTGCGCCACAGAGATGGAGGCTCATCAATCCTGAGATGATGTGGGCGCACTTTGGCTGTTCTGTAAAATCGTAGTGGCGGAATGTGTCAACATCCACTTCCATACCCTGTCGCACAGGCCCATTACTCACTCTGGATTCCTTGCTCTTTGCAGATATCCACTGGATGCGCCGCTTTCCTGACTTGGTCACCAGTTCTGGGGAGTCACCATCGCTGAGGTAGCCACCTTTGTTGACTGACTTGGAACAAGTGGCCATCTCCTGGGTGTAACCATGCTGCGTGGAAACACTGCTGTCCAGGTGGTAACGGGAGATGATGTTTCTACTGGCAGCCATCTGGCCACTCACAGCAGGGGAATTGGGAATGTCTTCTGCCACCTCTACCCTGTGACTGACCTTGGGAGAGGACTGCTGAGGTTTTGATTGGTTGATGCCACTATCAGATGTCCCTTTCACACTGAGCTTCCTGCTGAGCTCTGGCAATCTCCTCATCTTCATAGAGAGTTTCCTCATCGTGCGAGGAGACTTGATTTTGTCCGGAAATGACCAGCTGATAGAACTTACCTTTTTAAAAGGACTAGGACTGGAGGGTGCACACAAAGTTGTCTCAGTAGCATCTATAGGATTCACAAAAGGAGACAAAGACTTAGATCAACAAAAGATAAACTAAGGCAGAAAGATCACTCATGCTTTAGTAACTAACAAATGACTTACTTTATTAAAAAAAAAAAAAACCCAGTCAGCCTCTCCATGATGCAAATTTTGCAGGCAGTTGCTATAATAATGATATATACTTTTAAAACAGTATAACAACTGTGTAGTCAGCAGTGTTGTGAACAGAGCACTTCTGAGACTGGACTATAGGAAGACAAGCTTTATTTGTTTCTGGCATATTAAAATGCCAGCCACCGGACTGTTTTTTAGTCCACCCCTACCTCTACTAATTTACCATTTACAGAAAAGTTGACATATAGACTTATTGTAGCCTTAACATTATTTTATTTAATATCAGGTAGTGGTGTCAGTAATAGTCATTCATTATGTCTTCAAATGGTCATGTGAAAAGAGACTCTTATTTGAGAACAGGTTATAATGTCTGACCAAAAAAAAAAAAAAAAGAAAAAAAGAAAGGATTTGTTAATTTTGCCCCAGGGAGCAAATCTGTCCTGGGTAAATATGGCTCCTGGTAGGTGGCTTTTTGCCCAAGCATTTATTGCATTACCAGTCATTTACATTTCAACAAACATGTTAATGCACCTGTGCCTCCAGAATATGGAGCTGTTGACAATGGAGAGATGGCTCTCACTGCACTTGGGGGGGAAAAACTAAATCCTCTTCATTTTTCCAATGTGGATAAACCAATCTGTATGGAATGTTAAGACACGCTTGGAAAAAAAAGAAAATACTGGAGTACATTACTCTGGTCACTTCATTTATAATCTTACCACAATACATATGGTACCTGTCACTACAGATCATCTGTGACCATTTTAAAATGTTAATTTTGTTAGGAACTAAGGAGGAAATATGGAACTTCATATGGAAATATGGAGTTATGCAATCATTTAGGCAGTCTCCTTTTCAGTGCATGGCATGAAACAATTGTCAGTTTAAGTTACTCCACTGTGTACTTGTACCATGTACTCTGGCTCCCCCCGGGCCAAGTTTTTCTTTGTATTCCCCTGCCCCCCACTCTTGGATCCACAGCTCCGTTATTTCCACTGCATACAGTGCAAGATGTTCGTTCTTGGCAGGCATAACTTGTTGCACATAACTTGTGGATGTGAGCTCTCACATGACCTTTCCCCTTGTGCGTGACCAAGAGCACATTCCAGCACTTCTCTTTTGCCAATTTTACACAGGTGCTGAACATTTTAATAAAGATTTTTGAACACCATTTGTGTGCACAAACTGGTAGGGGGCTGGTCACGTGCATGCAGTTACTGGAGTTGTTCTAATAAAAAGAACAAAACAAGGATGCTGCTCAGCCAAAGAAGAACGTCCATCTTCCCCTCTTCACTTGAAAAGCTAAAATAGACAGCATCTCCTTATATATTCATGGGTGTGTACAATCAACTATTAACAAACAACTATTTGTGTGATTCCAATGAGAAGATTCAGTTCTATAGTATTTACATTTTCACCTATGTAATAAGATATAATATTATAATGATCCTGTATTGCACTGTTTTTAGTTATTGCTCCACTTTTTCGGAATGTAATGCAGCAACATTAAAACAACATTAAACAAGCTGTTCAGAATACTGTACCTGGATTTAAATTACTTCTTTCATAAATATCTACTAGTTAAAACTATCGTAACACTCACTTTAGGCTATTTTTTTTTCAATGTCAGAGATTGAATTGTATTTTTAAAAAAAATAAAAATACACACACACACACACACACACACACGCACACACACACACTAAAGTCAAGATTATTTCAAAATTTTAAGTTTAAGGCAAAACTATTTTTTTTTATATTATTTGAACTGCAAAAATGTCTTTGTAATCATTCGGCCAATGCAATGAAAGCTACACACAGAGCCTTGCATGAGAGAGTCACATTAAGATCAGATGTCAGCTCAGATTACATGCCAAAAAACCCTGGATTTTTTAAGACTACAGAAAGGCAGAGCAGTGTCATTCAAGACAGCATGTGACAGCAAAACTAATTACTTTATAACCACATTGCCTGTGCCTAGGCTTCTCCCTTTGAAGTCACAGGGCAGGAGGAGCTGAATGACAAGACACTGGTGAACATATAGAGTAACCATAAAGAGATCAGCTAGAGGGCTTCTGCTTATTCCTTTTATAACACTGACACACAGTATCATACTCCTGCAAGGTTCCTAATATTTGTAAAACATACTGTACATACATAGATACTCCAAAATAACATTAAACAAGCTGTTCAGAAACCTTTACACATCATCTGGTAATACATAAATGATGTTAACTGTGAACCCAAGGCACAGCATTAAAACTGTTTAACACATACACCTAATTGTCTAGTGCTATACAAGATTTATTAAATTACTCTAAATACAGACTGCACTGGGAATTTTAAATGGTTTGTTCAAAATGAATAAAACCTTAGTGATCAAACCCAATCCACAACTGTTTCTCATTTGGCAAAACCATGAGTGGAAAAAAGGATATTCTAAAGATTCCTTTAAGCTAGACAAATAAATGATCCTCTGAAAGTGGTTCAAAGGGGTGTTAATGATAGATGAGACTAAAACATGTAACATGGATGGCATTTGTTCAAAATGCAATATTTGTACTTGTCATAGTCTGGTTTGCTCATGGCTAGGAAATTGTATTTGATTCTTTTAATACGATAAAGTAACATTTATAAAGTAAATCTGTAAACATTTGAAACCCTAAAGACGTTTTGAAAATTAAAATGTCAATGCTGACAGATTGCCATCTTTTTGTCATTTTCAGCTCCATCTTGAACACATATTGCATTTCCAAAGCACATGATTTATCTACTCATTTGTTTGTTGTACAAAATATGTAACTGCAAAACTAGTAGTAGCAACATGAGTTTTACCACTATCTGCGGTAACCAGATCAACCAACAGCCTAGGGATGTAATCGCAAATTTAACATTTTCTGTACCATTGTTGTGTTAAAAAAGGGGATAAAGACAGGACAGTTTTTTTTTTTTTTTTTTTTTTTTTTAAAGTGAAAAGAAACTATAGTAAGGTTTGGGGGAGGGGGGAAAAGTGCCTGAAACTGGCATCCTGTATTGTAGAGTCTGTCGAAACATTATGATAGGTTCCCTAGAATACATGGCGTTTCCAAACTTCACATTACAACCTTGACCATCCTGGAAGTCTTCTAGATTGCTCATACATGACCTACATACCTCTCTGTTATCCCCACCTTTTGTGGCCAGTGCTCCTAGAGGTAAAGGAAGATCTTCATCTTCAGGGATTGGGTTGTACCAGATCTCGCCTTCACCATCCACATCACTGTATTCATCTGGATTGTCAGCCATCGACTGTGGGATTTGGAACTGAGGAGTCAGCTTGGCAAGGTAGGAATGTTGAGCTTCACAGTCACTGAATGTTGGATGGGGTGGAGAAAGCCCACTTGCTTCAGATGTATGACTTGGAGGCTCCTCTTTCAGCCTGAAGCAAACTAGGTCCTCCTCCAGTGCATGTTCTTTCCTAGAAGTCTGCTGAAGCCAGTGGCTTTGCTTTGAAACCGTGACATCATTCAGAAGGTGTAGTGTCTCGCTGGTTTTTCCGAACCCAATGATCCCAACATCTTCAGTTTTCGTTATAGAGTTTTGGACATTCTTAATCAAGGCTGCAGAGAAATACAAACACAAGAGATAAAACAACTTTTTTCCTATATGAACAGGCTTGACTATATAAATCAGAGCAATTTCCGCATTCATATTTTTTCCTTCTGAAACCTGTTAGAAACAGGCCAAAACCTTTCTTATGCCAAACTTTTTCTTTGTCAGCTGCTGTAACAATAAATCTTTACATGTGTCTGTAAACACAGATTCTGACTTGTAAAAACAACTTTCCAGTGCCAAGGCAAAATCCTTTTCATACGGAAGGTGACAATCTGCTTGCCTTCAACTGCCATCTTTCAACATGAAACGTGCACAAAAGTCTTTCATTACAATAGGAGTGAGTCTAGGCATACACACCTTTTCACAATGTAGAAAAGCATTTACTGCTTTTTTCACTCAACTGCTAAAGAATGACTAGCATGACACAAAAAAAGAAAACAAGAACAAACAGGATTTAAAAAATCACAACACAGCATGCTGACTTTCTCTTCAGTAAGGTTGTTTTGGTAAAATAGACTTAACTGTGAAGTTTAAAAAAAATGCATCAGATAAGAAAGAACAAAACAATTGATATAAATTAAGTAATCTCTGAAATGTAAGGATTTTTTTTTTTTTTTTTTTTTTTTTTTTTTAAAATATAGGTCCTCCTCCAGTGCATGTCCAAAACTGCTGGAAATATGTTATAATGTTGCAGCATCAGTGACCTTCTCATAAGATAACCGTCAATAACACATGAACCCTTATGAAGCCATCACATTTATTTCATATTTGGTACAGCAACCTGAAGTTGTTTATAGAATGGGATGAGCAGTGCATGTAGGCACATTAAGTAGCTCCATAAAACTGGAACTTGATTTGAAAGTACAAGGAACTAACTAATCCAATTAACTTAAAAAAGTGATTCAAACCTAAATTTATATTTTATTAAAAATTAAAAAACACTGGTAGTAAGAACAAGAGATAAAGAAATCCACTATTTGGCTTGCATAACAGATGTATAGGACACACTTCTGAAAATAGCCACAAGGGCACTACATCTTTTGGCCTGAGCCCATCCCCCACAATGACAACAACCCCAACTGCCCCAAAAGACATCTGGAAGTAAATCATGCTGAACAGAAAACCCACAGCCATACAATCAAAGTGGAGATAGAGGTCCATGAAAAGGGTGAGCTAAAAACCCAGGAGTTCAGCTCTAGCAGAGTGACAGATGGATGGAAGTGTAACAGGAGGGCCTCTGAAGTTGGGCTGCATCAGACAAAGTGTTCTTGTCACTGAACAATTTGCATGGAAATGAACCCAAAGACTGCCTGCCAGTCTCATTCATACTGGTCAAATCAACTTAGTCTCAATACTAAATTTTCAACAAAAAGCATATTTATTTAGACACTGGAAATGAAATAAAAAAGTTTTCCAGGCAGGTGCTCCAATAAGGAAATAACATCTTTACAAGTGCTCATTTAATTCTTATACAGAGTCTATAATAATCAGCTTAGAACTTAATATCTTGTCCAAAAAAAAAAAAAAAAAAAAAAAAAACTGCTGGAAATATGTTATAATGTTGCAGCATCAGTAACCTTCTCATAAGATAACTGTCAATAACACATGAACCCTTATGAAGCCATCACATTTATTTCATATTTGGTACAGCAACCTGAAGTTGTTTATAGAATGGGATGAGCAGTTAAGTGCATTTCTCAAAAGGAATTCAAGACAGGAACCTTCAGCTTGTGATGGGACAACCCTAGCTACTACGGTACCTGACACTCAGTGCCAACAAGCTACATTCCCTAACCCCTCCATTTAACCTGTTTTTTGGAATCATTACCCAACACCGTAAATGACTCATCTGTCAAACCTTTTGCATTTTCAATACGTTTGCTTTTTTACTTATATCAACAATTGAGCAGAGCAAAATGAAAGACCCACTGCATAGAAAGAACTTGGTGTCACTTTTTCAGTGCACTGACCCACAGGTATGAGTAAAAGATTTAAAAAAAATAAATAAAACAAAACCACTCTTTCTCTAGTCTACCAAAAGCTGCATAGTACAAAAGCTCCACCCACAGACCTGAAGCTACATCCACAGTCGCAAGCCTGCTGCCAACACCACAGATTTTCTTTGTCTTTGTTGCAATACACTTGTGTCTTCAATTACCACTACAAACAACAAACCTTAAAGGCCTATAGGTGGAATTTCTTCACTTCAGACAAAGTGTTCTTGTCACTGAACAATTGGCATGGAACAGGATTAAAAGTTTAGTACTAACTTACTTACAGTAACAATGAACATTTATTCACTCAGAGGTGTCCTACTGTTCCAAAGAGCGGTAGCTAGTACAACCAGTATGGATAGTGGAGCTAAATCACTGAATAGATAGACAGTAAAGACCAATTATAGATTTAAAACCCATTAAAAATCCACATCCCCCTTCAGCAGCCAGTTATCAGTAAACTGGAAATGCCAGAACTGGTTTTTATGGCGAGAGAAACACTGCAAACTGCCCATATTCAAATAAAGTTAGGCCACAGGCCAACTTGCAACATACTGAAAAATGAAACGAATATTATTTTAGATGGATGTACCGAAATCGTAAACTTGAGCAATTTAGAACGTCGCACACTTCAGAAACAGAAGAAAATGTCATAATCAAAAAGTTTAATGTGTAAATAAACAAGGTTTTATGCTCTGTATGGTGTGCCATCTAATTAAAATACGTTTGAAAAATATCACTCGAGTTCTCAATACCATGCAAGGTACTTCATCTTAAAACTAAACTTTCACTTGTAAAACTATCCATTACTATTGGTCTTTTCATTACACTGATGGCATGATGACAAAATCAGAAATATTAAAACACTATCTATACATTATATTACCACGGTAAAGGAAAAGATATGCTCAGCAAAGTGGGACGTCAACGCAAAAGAGGAAGACCTGCACTGCGGCAGATGGACACGGTCACCGCAGCCATGGATGCCCCTTTGTTAAGTCTTCGCCAAGTTGCTGAAGACCGGATGCATTTCAGGACAACTTTCTATAGAGTCGCCATCGACTCGTTGGCGCTTAACAGCAACTGTGGTATAGAACATGAAATTTACACTAAATATAAACTCGAACGATACAGTAGTAGAATTAGCAATGCTTAGTCAGGAGTGTACACTCCACATTGAAATGAAAAACCAAGAATTTATCAATTTTACATCTCATTTAACACACGCGTTTTCCTCAAATGCTTTATCATAAAAAGACAATCCTAAAACAATTAAAATTGTGCTCATCTCCATCAGTATAAAAAAAAAAGTTAGTTTATTTAAAAAGTTTCATAAGTTAATGTAAAAAAAATTCTAATGCAATCTTTATTACTGTCATTGCAAATGCCTGCAGAAGATTTGAACTCATACTGTGCAAAAATACATATTTAAAAAAAAAAAAAAAAAAATTACTTCAACTGGTGAGAGGAAGCATTAGTTCTTGATGCTTCTTAGATATAAGAGTTTTCTGTATATTTGGTACTTTTTCCACAGCAATGAGTTTGCAAATAACAGTTTATTATTTTGGTTGAAAACTTATACGTATAAAAAGGGACGATTTGTTGTTTAATGTCCACGTATTGCGGAAGAAATGCTGTTTTCATACAAAGGGGAACATTACAGCTGCGGATCCAGCAGAAGCCCGGA
Source organism: Heterotis niloticus (assembly GCA_018136845.1). Lineage (NCBI taxonomy): Eukaryota > Metazoa > Chordata > Actinopteri > Osteoglossiformes > Osteoglossidae > Heterotis > Heterotis niloticus. Next base: position 29,279,853 of record CM030898.1, read on the forward strand.
ACTGAGGCTCTCAGCCCCTCAGGCCACATCTTTAATGGAAGAGAAGAGCTTTAGAGAGCTGGCAGAGAGGGAGCCTTCAGTCACATGTGCAAATATGCCTACTTAACTCTTTTAGTCCCTGGCCAAGGGTTGTGCTTTCATCTTTCCGAGCTTTGGCTGGGGTCACAGATTTATTCTGTGCAAGAAGTCCTGATGACACTGCAAGGGAGGGGGAAGAGACAAACCAGTAATGCAGTGTTTCATTCCAGGCAACTTTTCTATATCTAAGCCCGAGTAATTTCTCCGGATCTGAATTTTTGTACCAACTGAAAGACCGGTAATGTTAAGTCATTCCCCTTTGCTGGGAGAACTGTCATAAAATATGCAAAATTCCTTTCAGATAACATCAGTGAATTCAGCTCCATTTGCACACAACTTTGAGGTACACCTTTAACAAACAGAAGGTGCTTCACCACATTTCATCACCCCATCAGTTTTGGACCTTGACCACAATTCTTGTTTCGAAGAAAGAGTTTGGATGATGACTTTCCTCCTGTTTCGCACTACCTTGAAATGGTACCAAAGGCACTCAGGACAAGTTGGTCGTCTCCAGAGGAGAACGTACGGTGCAAGTCTGGCAGACGCCTCCGAATCGACCCCGACAACTGAAAGGACTCGCCGGACCGACAAACCAACCGACCTTAACCTCGGTGGCAAAACCCACAGCCTGCAATACGCAAATAAACAAAAATACTTGTATGAATTGGATTTTCAATCTTTGGGTCTCATCTGTAACTGCAAAAAAAAGGGACCTCGCGCTTCTGCAGCCATTGGCCTGGGTGCCACGAAACCCAGGACGACAACATTCTTCTTCGGCGCTGAGCAACCGCCGCTTCCTCTCTCCGAAGGCAGCGGCTTAAAGACCGTAGATGACAGCTTAGCAGTTTTCAGCCTTTTCACCAAATAAGTTGCAGAATTCGCATCACTGCTCGAAGGGGATTTCACGGCAAGGCTTTTCACTCAGAGGTAAACAAAAATGGGGACGTTTATGCTGCAGAGATGACATTTATTGTGCACAGCTGAGACGAAATGTAGATTGAATGGTTTTGCCAAGACTCTCTTTCAAAGCAACTTTTCAGGCCTTTTGGAGGAAGCGTTTGCTTTGCTTATACACCCCCCCCCCTCCCTCCCTCCACCGCCACAAAACAACACAGGGCCGCTGTGCCGGTTCGACGCCACAACACAGCAGCCTCTCAAAGCCAAGGTTCTCACTTGTGCGATTATAACCTCGAGTCCTCGCAAACTCAACTTATTTACCCTGTTTTTACGTTGAAGGAGCCACGCTGCTCATGGCTGCACAAAAGTACCTCGCTCACGACGCTCTGAGGCACTTGCGCGCTTTACCTTCTCTGTGCTCGCCAAGCGCCGCGGCCCCGAACGTCGCCGCTTTCTTCTTCCCCCGAAGTTTTGCCAGCAAAGTCCTCCGCAGAGGATCCGCCATCCCTGCAAGCACCTTATATCCCCCGCGCTCCGGAGCGATTGCCTGGAAAAACAGCTCGGCTGCGCTCCATTTAAAGCCCGCCAGCGTCTGCCTCCCTCCCCGCCTCCCTGTCTTGGCCGCGCTACCTCAGCACCCCCTTGCGACTGCGCAGGCGGCGGAGCAGCGCCCGGGAGAACTGCGCAGCGCTGCGAGGCGTCTGCAGCCCGGAGAGCAGCGGAGTGAATCTGCAGCAAATATGATTCGAGGCTCGACCAATACACTCTAATGTGCAATAATAATAATAATAATAATAATAATAATAATAATAATAATAATAATAATAATAATGTGCATATATTTGGTATGAACTGTGCATTCTGTTTTTGTGAAATCTCTAAACATAATTTTTCGACAAACTCATTTTTTGGTTTTCAACCCACAGATCTTTTGCAGTTGTGCCACAGCGATAAATGTGATAGATCAGACATTAATGTCGCCAAACAAATCTCTGCAGATGTGAAATGCAGATTCGATTCTATTAATAAGCCGATGCTAAGAAAGTGGTGCATCCTTCCAAGCGATGTTTATTTCACATTGCTTCACGCTTTGAAAGTTTCCAAATTTAGATAATGGAATCTTTTTTTTTTCTTCTTTAAACACCATTCCTCTTTTGCTTCTTTCTTTTGTGATGGTAAGGACAGAACATCTGTTTGCGTGGCTCCTATTCAAACAGGCCCGGTCATTCGGCGATTGCTCAGAAGGTGGCAGCTGGGCCCATTCACCTCTGCTGCTCAGCCTCCAGCTAATGGAATCCATCGCCACAGCGATATCTGCTCAGCACTTTTCCCCACACAAAAATAAACCTGGATCTCACCAGCGGACCTGGGAAAAACTTGCTCTGGTTCGGTTACCATTTTGAAAGATCAAAAGTCACAATACAGCGCAGAAAAGAATCTCAGCTTCATTCAAACTTATGACAGTTATCTTAAATATATTTTACGATCTATTTTCTCCGTCCTTCTTCAAATATGCCAAACTGTAGATGTAATTGGATGTTAAATAATTTTCACTTCATACATGCCTGCCTCCTGAAAATCACACACATCCCCCAGCCGCAAGGGGATGCACAAACTAGTGCATTTCTTTGTGTCGGTCCCAAGCCCGGAAATGGAGAGGGTTGCGTCAGGAAGGGCATCCGGCGTAAAAATTTTTGCCAAACTAAATATGCGGACATTTCCAAACCGGATCGGTTGAGGCCCGGGTTAACAACGACCGCCACCAGCACTGCTAGCCGACAGGGTGCTGGCGGAAATTGGGCTACTGCTGGCCAAAGAAGGAGGAAGAGAGGAGGAAGGCATGTCCGGAGGAAGGAGGAGAGGAGGAAGGTTAAGAGAGTGGACGTGAGGATAGGAACTTTGAATGTTGGTAGTATGACTGGTAAAGGGAGAGAGCTTGCTGATATGATGGAGAGAAGGAAGGTTGATATATTGTGTGTGCAAGAGACCAAATGGAAGGGGAGTAAGGCTAGGTGCATCGGAGGGGGGTTTAAACTGTTTTACCATGGTGTGGATGGGAGGAGAAACGGGGTAGGGATTATCCTGAAGGAACAGTATGTAAAGAGTGTCTTGGAGGTGAAGCGAGTGTCTGACAGAGTGATGGTTATGAAACTGGAAATTGATGGTGTGATGCTGAATGTTGTTAGTGCATATGCCCTGCAAGTTGGGTGTGAGATGGATGAGAAAGAAGAATTCTGGAGTGATATGGATGAAGTGGCGAGGAGTGTACCTGAGGGAGAGAGAGTGGTGATTGGAGCGGATTTCAATGGACATGTTGGGGAAGGAAACAGAGGAGATGAGGAGGTGATGGGTAGATATGGTGTCAAGGAGAGGAACGCAGAAGGTCAGATGATAGTGGATTTTGCAAAAAGGATGGACATGGCTGTGGTAAACACGTATTTTAAGAAGAGGGAGGAACACAGGGTGACGTACAAGAGTGGAGGAAGATGCACACAGGTGGACTATATCTTATGCAGGAGGGCCAGACTGAAGGAGATTGTAAACTGCAAAGTGGTGGCAGGGAAAAGTGCAGTTAGGCAGCATAGGATGGTGGTTTGTAGGATGACATTGGAGATCAAAAAGTGAAGGAGAGTGAGGGCAGAACCAAGGATCAAATGGTGGAAGTTGGAAAAGGAAAACTATAAGGTGGAGTTCAGGGAGGAATTAAGACAGGCACTGGGTGGCAGTGAAAAGTTACCAGTGAGCTGGACATCTACAGCAGAAGTGGTAAGGGAGACAGCTAGAAAGGTGCTTGGTGTGGCATCAGAGGAAGGAGGACAAGGAAACCTGGTGGTGGAATGAAGAAGTACAGGAGAGTATACAGCGGAAGAGGCTGGCGAAGAAGAAGTGGGATAGACAGAGAGATGAAGAATGTAGACAGGAGTACAAGGAGATGAGGCGTAGGGCGAAGAGAGAGGTGGCAAAGGCTAAAGAGAAGGCTTATGGTGAATTGTATGAAAGGTTGGACACTAAGGAGGGAGAAAAGAACCTGTACCGATTAGCTAGGCAGAGGGACCGAGCTGGGAAAGATGTGCAGCAGGTTAGGGTGATAAAGGATAGCAATGGAAATGTAATCACAAGCGAGGAGAGTGTGTTGAGCAGATGGAAAGAGTACTTTGAGGGGTTGATGAATGAAGAGAACGAGAGAGAGAGAAGACTGGATGATGTAGGGACTACGAATAGGGGAGTGCAATGGATTAGCAAGGAGGAAGTTAGGACAGCTATGAAGAGGATGAAGAATGGAAAGGCTGTTGGCCCAGATGACATACCTGTGGAAGCATGGAAGTGTTTAGGAGAGATGGCAGTGGAGTTTTTAACCAGATTGTTTAATGGAATCTTGGAAAGTGAGACGATGCCTGAGGAGTGGAGAAGAAGTGTACTGGTACCTATTTTTAAGAATAAAGGTGATGTGCAGAGCTGTAGTAACTACAGAGGGAAAAAACTGATCAGCCACAGCATGAAGTTATGGGAAAGAGTAGTGGAAGCTAGGTTAAGAAGGGAGGTGACCATTAGTGAGCAGCAGTATGGCTTCATGCCGAGAAGGAGTACTACAGATGCGTTGTTTGCTCTGAGGGTGTTGATGGAGAAGTACCGAGAAGGTAAGAAGGAGTTGCATTGTGTCTTCGTGGACTTAGAGAAAGCATATGACAGGGTACCTAGAGAGGAGCTGTGGTATTGTATGAGGAAGTCGGGGGTGCCAGAAAAGTATGTAAGAGTGGTACAGGATATGTACAAGGACAGTGTGACAGTGGTGAGGTCTGCGGTAGAAGTGACGGATGCTTTCAGGGTGGGGGTAGGATTACATCAAGGATCAGCTTTGAGTCCTTTCTTGTTTGCAATGGTAATGGACAGGTTGACAGATGAGATCAGACAGGAGTCACCGTGGACTATGATGTTTGCAGATGACATTGTGATCTGTAGTGAGAGTAGGGAGCAGGTTGAGGAGACCCTGGAGAGGTGGAGATATGCTCTAGAGAGAAGAGGTCAGTAGGACTAAGACAGAATACATGTGCATAAATGAGAGGGAGGACAGAGGAATGGTGAGGATGCAGGGAATAGAGTTGGCGAAGGTGGGGGAATTTAAATACTTAGGATCAACAGTCCAGAGTAATGGGGAGTGTGGAAGAGAGGTGAAGAAGAGAGTGCAGGCAGGGTGGAGTGGGTGGAGAAGAGTGTCAGGAGTGATCTGCGACAGAAGGGTACCAGCAAGAGTGAAAGGGAAGGTCTACAAGATGGTAGTGAGACCAGCTATGCTTTATGGGTTGGAGACGGTGGCACTGACCAAAAGACAGGAGGCAGAGCTGGAGGTGGCAGAGTTAAAGATGTTAAGGTTTGCATTGGGTGTGACAAGGATGGACAGGATTAGGAATGAGTATATTAGAGGGGCAGCACAGGTTGGACGATTTGGAGACAAAGTCAGAGAGGCGAGATTGTGTTGGTTTAGACATGTGCAGAGGAGAGATGCTGGATATATCGGGAGAACGATGCTAGGGATGGAGCTGCCAGGCAAGAGGAAGAGAGGAAGGCCTAAGAGGAGATTTATGAATGTGGTGAAGGAGGACATGCAGGTGGTGGGGGTGACGGAGAGAGATGCAGAGGACAGGAGGAAGTGGAAGCTTTTGATCCGCTGTGTCGACCCCTAACGGGAGCGGCCGAAAGAAGAAGAAGAAGACATGCCTGCCTCCTGAAAATCACACACATCCCTCACATAACAGCACTTTCCTTACGAATGAGAGCTTCTCCTCGATCCTTTCACGGAAGCACAGGGCACAGTGCAAAGCGCACCCTGGACAGACATCTTCCGCATTTAACTGTTGAACCTTCATGACACCTGGTGAACTAACTAGACTTTTCCATACCAACGTTATTAGTTGTATAGGCTTCAAACAAACATTAGAAGAACCAAAGTCATATTTGCCTGTTTGCCCTGAGAGCGGTTTGCTCAGCTTTTTGATTCTTTGGCCTTTCTGGAACCTTCAGCACTCAAGCCAACAACATCACTGAATTTACCTGCTCCTTGTCTTAAATGGCAGGTAAGCTGCCCCCCAAATGGTGTAGCTTTTAACCGAATAATAAAATAATGAAAAATCAACCTCATATTTAAGATGAGTTATCTAGCCTAAATAAGTGAACTAAGTAGGTGGGGATATTCTATTTAATCCATATTTTTTCTGGTACAGAAAGACACGCTGCTGCACACCACAAAGTGTAGAACTGGGCTGTTGTGTAGTTACCTGTTTTGGAGAAACTACTTTCAATAACAGACATAGTAAAGTAAAAAAAACTCTTCTGTTTATTTGGCAAGGAAAGCCATATGCAATTTAAAGTCAAACAACTGATGTGAAGCAGAAGAATAACAAAGAAGGCACCTCTGAAACATAAATTACAGGACTGCAGGACCATTTACTCTTGAAGGACACTTATTTAGGTAAACCATCATTTTAAACAAAACTTAAATGCAAAATTAGGAGGTCATATTCAAGATGAGTGACTGTAAAGTTACAATTACATTTAAGGCTATCCTAACTTCACAAACCATGCTTTTATTTATTTTTGTTTTTGCCCATAATGACCAAAGGTCTGCCGGCGCATACAATAAAGATGCACGAGGACACCGTGAGGCTTGGCAGTAGTACACCAAGGTATGGCTCTTAAAGAAATATTAAAATCCCTGAGCAGCCTGCTAAAAATGCAAGGAATTCTCCACGTGTAATAAACGTGAACATGTGGGTGAGCCACCCAAAGAGAACCACCTTGTTGTGAGATGGCTCACTCCACGGAGCAGGTAAATTCAGAATGAGTCACTCACGGCCACAGACTGTCACCTGCGCGGAACTGATGCCAGGAAGAGGCACCAGGCAGCAGTTTGATCAAACCCCGCATTAGCAAGCCTACTTAAAAGTTCTTTTATCAGCTGGATAGCCTTTTTTTTGTTTTTTTAAACGTAGATGTCAGATCGTATGAGCAGATCTGAGTCTGGAATGTGAGTTCCGTACATCTGCCACCATTCCTCTTAAAATGACTGCTGAAACTACCTCGCTCTGTCCATTTAATGTGGCTAGTTAAAAAAAAACCCATCAGTTAGCCAAAACTTTCATTCAAAATGACATCTTACACTTCCACCCATTTACAGAGCAGGATGCTTTTCAGAAGTCATCCCGGAAGAGCACCTCATTCCACAGTCTCCTGGGTCTCCAGTCTGGAAGCTTCTGGTGTCAAGTTCAGTTTTCCAACCACGTTTTTTCATTCTTTAATAATATTTGAATGTTACATGCTGAAGAGATTTAACTGCAAACACTCGTGCAACTTGCCATGCTAACAACTACTTAATATTTTGCCCAAAACACCACAATCAATATATATAAAAACACTAAACATAGTGTAGTTGAAGAAAAAACCAAATTTAAATAACAATAAGGCTTAACAATAAGACAGGTTTAACTTCTATGTCATTCATTGTTCACTAGAAAGAAACAAGGTGTATGTATAAAAAAAAAAAAATTTTAAAAGACATACCATATTTTCTCTTGTAACAGCTAAATATTTCTTCCTTTAATACAAACTATTTACTGGCACTTTAGGTTTAATGAAGACAGTGACAGGTACAATCAATTTCCAGACAGGATCACAACTGACGTTTAAAACATTATTCCTCTAAGCAAAGGAACAATCTTCCTTGCAAAATCAAGAATTTCTGACAGTCATAGACATTACATCAAATATGTCCTGTCCAAATTTCAAAAGGCAGATCCCCAAAATAACACCACACACTCAAACCGCAACTAACCCAAAAAATTGGAAACACAGTATGAAATATTCTGCTCAGTGCTGAAATAAAGTAACATTTTACAGGAAATGCATACTTGAAGTACAATTTCTAAAATGAGTCATTTTTTTCTCAGGTCCCGTGAAGTCCAAACTGTAGAAATGCTTGTGATGCAAGACAGATGAGTTGTGTAAACAAAGCAGTGTAAAAAACCCATACCACTCGTGGTGAATATCTAACACGAATGCAGGAATCCAAACTTCCAGCATGCCTTTGAGAACCTATGGACTGCCACAGGCTCACCGGGAGCCCAGTGAGGCGATGTTCTGGGGGAGCAGTGGGATGGATCGTGAGCGGAGGGGCTGGAAATTAGAATCGGGGCTCCCCGCACTCCCGGAGGCACCCTCAGGCTCAGCTTGCAGCTCCTCTGGCAACGGAGGTGCCCCGGGGTCACCGGGCTTGGGCAGACCCGATGTCGAGGAGCTGGCCGGATACTCCCTGTCCTGACCCAAGCCGTGGGGCACATTCAAAGATGCCATTGTAGTGGATGAAGATGGACTCCACTCCTCCTCAGGATGGTACTGCATGGTGGAAGTGCAACTCTTGTCGTAGTTGGACTCGTTGGAGAAGGTCCTAGAGAGGTCATTCGTGGCTCCGGCGCACTTCATCAGCGAGTGTCCGCTGCAGGACGCCCCAGCTGCGGAGTGCAAAGCAGAGTGGTGGGTTACATTAAAGTGCAGTGAACTGGGGAAGGTGCTCATAAAGGCAATACTCAGCATGCGTACGGCTGACTTGTAGCTGCATGCTTTCAACTTCATATTACCTTTTAATGCTTCGATCTTCTCGTTTTTCAGCTTCTGCACTTCGTCTGTGATTTTGGTGATGATGAAGTCAGAGCATTTGTTGTACTGAATAGACTCAATGAAAACATCCAGGCCCTTGGGGTTCTCTGCGAGGTAGTCCAGCAGCTTGCCCGCACGTTGTCGGGTGGTCACTCTGCTGTTAATCTCCTCGGTGTCCTCTCGAGTGAGGATTTTCTTTGAACGCAGGTAGTCGAAGTGGCGATCTGCTGTGATTTTGTCACACAGATATAGTCGTAATTTTTCCAACACCTATAAAAGCAGAACAAGTTTTACAAAACACAAAAACCAAAAAAAAAGAGACCATTTTTGTACCCATTAGGTTGACTGCGTTTCCAATGGCGGACAGGGTTTAAAAAAAAAAGAAAAAAAAAAAAGAAAAAAAAAGCTACTTTATTTTAAATTGCCAAACTAGCACATCCCGATTTATGTAAAACCATACTTCCTACAGCAACAGGAATACACAGAAAAACAGCAGACGGTCAACACGACCCCTAAAATTCAAAGGGAAAGGAGTAAAATATGTTGATAATCAAATGTATGTAAAACAAGCAGATGAAAGCGTGACAAGACCAATAAACTTTATCCCAAAAAGTACAGAAATTACACCAATTGCACTGTGAGCAAAGAGGAACAATGCACATTAAAGGTGGCTATGACTACATGTCAGCTGTCTCCCTCTGCTGACCACCTAAAACAAAATCCACAGACTAAGCTGTCCCATAAGAAAGCATTTCATCTTACACTTCACAGCACTGTATTTGTGGGTGCACACGCAAACAGTGTTAGCTCAGCTCACCATCATAATTCACTGCGGTAAACATTTTGGTTAATCTTTACATATTTGTTTTATTTGGTTGTTTGTTTGTTTGTGCTGCAGTAGTTATCGTTGGTCTCTGGAACACATTCTTGCCTGGTTTTCCTGTTAGTCACTTCCTTCTTCCATACTGCCAAAGGGAGGCAGTGGTTTTGAATCAACTTTACTGGGTGCAGGAGAAAATTCTCACCCCACCTTTGGAAACTCCCATTCACAGGACGACGGTTTATTTGACCTTAGCTTTTACTATGCTTTGACCTTAGCTTTTACTATTCCACTATTTCTGTTTGATAATTTATTATAGTTCCTGTCTAAAATCAACAGCCACCTGTACCGTGTACTTAAAAATGTCTGTGTTCGGTTCGGAAGCACGGCCACGACAAGGTATAATATTGTTATCACCTGCGGGGTGGGGTTTTTGTATAAAAAGGCTCTGGAAACAGAGAGCAGGAGGTGTGGTATGAAAGCTTTGTATCGGGAGGCAGTTCTCGCCTCTCTTGTAGGCGAAACTGTAAAAATTGGAAACTGCTGCACAGTTGCGTTGCCCCATTAAAGCTGGTACCTGCACTCCGTACTTGTGTCTGCGACTGCCATCCCAGAGTGTGAGGACCGTACACTTTCTATCACGGTTGGCACTACCTTCACCCAAGACCTGTGGTGTGACACCCTCACATAACAGCACTGCTGTGTAATAAAATCCAGCACCACAGCTTCTGAAATATACACTCTTTTTCATAAAATTGACTTTGCAGAGTGCAGCAGCATTGTTGGAATTTTACTCGAGCGTTTGTTTGTGAATAAGCGGTACCAATTTTTTGTCTTACGAAAGAAAATTCACAAGCACTTCCCTTTCCCAGTCAGACGGACAACCTGAACCATCAAGATAAACAAAAATCACTGAAACTGCAATTTCTTTATTATTATTACTGCTATTTTTAATTTGTTTCACTGAAATTTTTCTCAAATTTTGCATATAATGTTAAACTGCTTACCATGATAAATTCATCTCTTCAGTGTATTGGATCAGGGCAAGTATCAACGCTTAACCAAATTATTTAAATCATATATAATCGTATAATAAAACAGCCCTGGGCAGTGATGTTGTGAACCTGAACATCTGTAAGCCAGATTATCGAAGCGTGTATAAAGTGTACCCGTTTTATACCTTATGCATTCATGATGAACTTTATGATGATACTGACTGTGTATAAGAGAATGTATTATAGATGAGTAAAAGAAAAAAAATGTAATGTCACAACACAACCTACAAACAAATGTTTTTGTTACATATCTTGGAATATTTGTATTATGAAATATGTTGCTGTTATCATGGACTTGCATAAAAATATATTTTATTTATTTCATAGTTTTTTTAAATTGCGATCTTATGTATAATGCGATTAATGTTGAAAACTAAAGGGTTAGGTCAATTTTATTTTGCTTTTTTCAATCTAATAAATTCTTAAAGTGACAGTCTGATATTTGAGCAGGATGGGAGCAGTGTACCAGTGAGGTGCGTGACCAGGGTACGAGCAGTGTATTAGTGAGGTGCGTGACCAGGGTAAGAGCAGTGTATTAGTGAGGTGCGTGACCAGGGTACGAGCAGTGTACTAGTGAGGTGCGTGACCAGGGTACCAGCAGGATGGGAGGAATGTACCGGATTTGCCTCAACTTACAGGTTGAGGAAAGAAACACAGGATGTTACCTTACTAGGAACCGAATGGGGAATGAGATATTGAAGCAAATTCCCTTGGGAAGAAAAAAATATACAGTATTTAGTATACTTTTAGCACTAAGTATACTTTTCCCCCCCACAAAGGTTAATGTTTGTGTCGGCACGTCAGCGAGGGGGCCTGAGGCCCCTTGATGCCACTTTTGCATACTTGGGGCCTCAGAGATGCTTCGTGGCGAAGCTCTGTCACGACACATCGTGAAACGTGAACGAAGCCACAAAACTTAAACTTAAAACTTAAATTATTCAGATTCACCGCTCAAACAGCCGTCCGCACCTGCCGTGGTGGCACAGGGCGGCCAGAGACACAGAGAAGAAACCCGTAAAGAACTTAGTATCACTTCACCACGAACTAGTTAGCACGTCCACTTTCAAAACCTCGTTTTGTTTTTCCCCCCCGATTTTTGCAACCTTACCCGAATCTTGCTCATATCTTAGTGTGGCTGCCCCGCTCAGAGCGCTACTCACTTCCTTCTTTATGTCGGCCATTTCGTCCTCGGTGAGCTGCGGGACGTCCATCGTTGGCGCACGGTACAGGCGGCAGTCGGTGAGCGCCGCGCCGGCGGTCCCTCCCGAGCGGGCGGATGGAAAAATGGCGCTTCGCGGAAAGGGCGAACTCGAGCGGAGCGGCTGCCCGCTTCGTGTTCGTGTGCAGCCTCTCCGGCGTGCCAAAGCGAAAGGAGCCGCAGCGCCACTTCCTGGTGCCTCGCATGGTGACGACAGAGCGACCATGCAAGCGCGGAGCAGGAGGCGAAGCGCCCAGGTTCCGCTCACCCTCACTTTTCTCTTGTAACGGCATTTATTCATTTACAAGTCGCTCCAATCCATATTTTTGTAAGTTTTTACACCGGATTAATACCACGTGTATCAGACAGCAGTTCTACAGGTAAATCTACGACCGAGATGCTTGCACCTGCGGGCCCACATGAGAACTGCCCTGTCGAATGGCTCCAGGTGACTGTAACCCTAACCCAGACAGCAGGAGAATCTCCCTGCTTCTCTCCCAGCTTTATGGCAGACCAGCGATGAGCTTGCTGAGCTTTTCCCCATGCGCTCCGAGGCTCCGCCAGTCTGAATCTAGCATTTCCAGTCCAACTCCTTTCAGTCAAACTTTCATTTCACTCCATTGCGTACAGCAATCCACTGACCCCCATACCAATATTTTCATATACAAGCAAAATAACAAAGAATATGAACCTTAAATAAATAGCCAAACACACTCTACGGCCAAAAGTATATGGACCCCTGAACATCACACCCTTATGCGCTTGTTGAACTTCCCATTCCAAACCCATGGGCACTGATATGGAATTGTTCCCCCCTTTGCTGCTATAACAGCCTCCACCCTTCTGGGAAGGCTTTCCACCACATTTTGGGCATTTGGGCCCATTCGGTCACAAGAGCATCAGTGAGATCAGGCAAGAGGGCCTGGCTTGTGGTCTGCATTCCTGTCCTGTTCATCCTAAAGGGGTTCAGTGAGGTTGAGGTCAGGGCTCTGTGCACACCGACCTGGGCAAACCGTGTGTTTATGGAGCTTGCTTTGTGCAAAAGGGTACTTATGCTGGAGTTGGAAAGGAGCTTCCCCAGACTGGGACCACAAAGTTGGATGCACAGAACTGTCTGGAATGTGTTGGCCATGGTAAATATGAATGGTGTATAGATGTGTCTGAAACAGCTCAACTCAATCATTAGAAGGGGGGGTCCACATACTGTTGGTCATATACTATATACACCGATCATCCACAACATTAAAACCACCTTCTTACTATTGCTTAGGTCCCCCTTGTGTCGCCAAAACAGCTCTGACCCGTCGAGGCAAGGACTCCACAAGACCTCTAAAGGTGTCCTGTGGCGTCTGGCACCAAGATGTTAGCAGCAGATCCTTTAAGTCCTGTAAGTTGCAAGGTGGGGCGTCCGTGGATCGGACTTGTTTTCCAGCACATCTCATAGATCTGGGGAATTTGGAGGCCAAGACAACACCTCAAACTCTTTGTCGTGTTCCTCAAACCATTCCTAAATAACTTTTGCAGTGTGACAGGGCCACCGCCATCAGGGAATACCGTTGCCATGAAGGGGGTATGTGGTCTGCAACAATGTTTAGGTAGGTGGTACAAGCGTCAAAGTAACATCCCCATGAATGCCAGGACCCAAGGTTTCCCAGCAGAACATTGCCCAGTGCATCACACTGCCTTCTTCTCATAGTGCATCCTGCTGCTATCTCTTTCCCAGGTGAATGATGCACACACACCTGGCCATCTAAAAGAAAATGTGATTCGTCAGACCAGACCACCTTCTTCCGTTGCTCCATGGTCCAGTTCTGATGCTCACGTGCCCATTATAGGTGTTTTTGATGGTGGACAGGGGTCGGCATGGGCACTCTGACCGGTTTGCAGTAACATAGCCCCATACTTAGCAAGGGGCAGCGCACTGTGTGTCCTGACATCTTTCTCATATGGCCGGCATTAAAGTTTTCAGTGATTTGTGCTGCAGTAGCTCTTCTGTGGGATCGGACCACACGGACTGGCCTTTGTTCCCGACGCACATCAGTGAGCCTCGGGTGCACCGGTTGTCCTTCCTTGGACTACTTTTGGTAGGTACTGTACCAACCACTACATACCAAGAACATTGCACTAGACCTGCTATTTTGGAGATGCTCTGTCCCAGTCATCTAGCCATCACAATTTGTCAAAGTCGCTCAGATCCTTACGCTTGCCCATTTTTCTTGCTTCCAACACATCAATGTCAACAATTGACTGTTCACTTGCTGCCTAATATTCCCTCCCCCCTTGACAGGTGCCATTGTAACCAGATAAGCAATGTTATTCAGTTCACCTGTCGGTGGTTTTAATGTTGTGGCTAATCTGTGTGTGTGTGTGTGTGTGTGTGTGTGTGTGTGTGTGTGTGTGTACTATACTGTAACAATAAAGGCCCAGGCTAAAGTGTCACATTAAGCAGAATATGAAGCTGAAGACATGAAGGTCTTAACACATCTTACAGTGTTTACCTGTAGCACTTTGGTTCACAGTGTCCCGAACACAGCATGGAAAGAATGATCAGCTCACACAGTCATGCTAATATTTCCATCTCTTATAAGAAAGCACGTTTTAAAGTCTCCTTGTGGTATTAGGTCATACTTTTGTAGTGCTGAATTTTTTGTCATACTGTAATGGGAAATATTCTGTGCAGATCTGTTGCATAATGTTCATTCCTGCTGTACTTCAGTTGACCATATGTTGTGTAAAGTGGAAAGAGGGAAGGCAGCAATACAAAGTGTAGCCAGCAGTAGATGGCACTATAACACTACACTTATCTCACACACACACACACACACACACACACACACACACACACACACACACACACACACACACAGATATGTCTACTGTATTATAATATATTCTACATAAACATTTCTTTAACATAAAATACATTTATCCTGCACAAAACATTTTATTTGGTTCAAACAAAACATTTAAATTAAAACAACACATGTATATATTACTATGTTTCTGGCACAAAAAGTATGTAAATAATACAAGTCTAAAGACTAAAACCAAACAAGAACAGTTGAAAATTACACATCACATCACAAAGATATACATGGTCAGAATGTCCTGAAATCTCACTGTTATGCAGGGAAACATCAACAGAAGGACAGTACTAAATATTTTTTTGTTCCTACAGTAACCCTGAAATGTTGGACAGCATGTTTGTAATGCAGTCAGCTTCAAAAGGAGAGGTACAGTATAACACAGTTTAAAACTACGCAAGTTGATTTCCTTAAAAAAAGGAATGTATCTCGGTCTCAGCTATGCTTGCTCGCTTGAATCACCTCAACCGAAAAGAAGAGAAAACCAAAATAATTACCTCATCCTTGTGACTGAAAGCCCAACATCTGTGTGTCCAGCGTGGAGCTTTTTTTCAGCAGAAGACCTGCAATATATGGCCACAGTGGTGTCACTGATATCCCTGCCAAAATGGCTCTCATAAACAGGTTCTGTCACAAATAATTTAACGGTTCTGCAATGAACATCAAAGCTCACGCAGATGTTTCTTCTACTTACAGGACGGCTCAGTCAGATAAATACATACGCGGCTGACTGTTAAAGGGCAGACAGAATAATCAGGACTTTCCTAAAGTTTTAGCTACGTTGTCCAGGTTTTTTGTCAGGGATATGAAGGGATGCTGTAGTATTATGACGAATGGCGGATAAAAACAGCTAGCACCAAATTCACGGAACAAAAAAACTAGTCTACCCTCATGAGTAGAGCAGCGCTTCCTGGTTTCTGTTGAAAAATTTGGATCAAGGCAGAAAATGTTTGTATGCTACACAGGAGGAGCGGGAAGCAGTGATTCAGCAGCTGCATCTGCTCATGCAGGCCAGTGATTCGAATCCCGCTCTCTGCTGCAGTAACCTTGAGAGCAAGGTGCTTGTCCTGAATCGCTCCAGCCGCACAACTGGGCAAATTACAGTTGCGTAGCTTCACAATGGAAGCTGTTTTGAAGAAAACTGTCAACGAAACGTGCACATGTTATGCTCCGTGCATCTTTAAATGTCGGAAATAGAATTTTACGAAACCGTCTTGGTCACTTTTTGTTTGTAGCGTCTGCTCCGTAAAAGTAACGTACATATAGTCCACAACATCGAACTTTAAGCAGCTATACCTTGTGTGTTACAGTACGATCAGGTTGCTGCTGTAAGGGCTGTAAACATCAACAGGGACCAACACACATGGGTAAACACACTCCTGGCACAACCAAGGCAAGCACTGTCCATCGTCCTGGCCACCAAAATGCCGCCCTCTTCTTTCTGACAGGCCGTGCTCAAATGTCCGTCCGTTTGTGGATGAGCACCGAGCAGCAGGTCAGAGTGCCATCAGCTTTCAGCTTCTCAGCGTTGGAGATGGGAATAAGCAAATAATCCTTCAGCTTCTCAAAGACCTGAAAAACAACAGCAGGGCCCTTCAATGGCATGAATCCATGAATGAATGTTAAATTACGCTACGTCTACTCATTTAGCTGAGATTTTTCTCCAAAGTAAATTACAGCGTTTTGATACTGTGGTTTACCCATTTATGCAGCAGAGCATTTTTTACAGTATCAATTTGGTAAACAGAACCTTGTACCCAATATTCCCTTACAAAATAAGGCAAACACAAAATAATATTTCAATTTTGGGAGCTATCTTAAAGCAAAATGTTTTCCTAGAGGCCTTCTGGAACGAATCCCTTCCTACATGATCTGCAGATGTCTAAGCAATAAAGCACCATAACTCAACAGCTTCTCTGTTTGTGATGTGAAGTAAAGAAACAGCGTTACTGATAACTGTCTCAGACTCCACCAAATTTGCCATACACCACTCGTGAAAGGTTCTGGAGCTGCGTTTCCAGCTAAGGTGTCATTATAGCGGCTGAATTTTAAAAGGTGGTTTGGATTGCCAGGTCCCTTTATGAGCTGACTGACTTCCACAAAAAGTTTACACTAACCACAGCAAGCAAGCTAACAGAAAATAAAAAAAAAAAATAATAATAATTTAAAAGTATAATTGTGAGACAACGCAACAATATGACCTGTACAAAAAACAGAACAGGCTGTTCATTCTGCTGCGATAAAATGTTTCTGCTAATTGTTTCCCTCTACACAATGATGTGAACTACGCTCTATGCGCCTATTAGTTTTCAACTGTAATTTTTACACAGTTGGTGTGAAAAGAGCATAAACGTTTTCTACACAGTAATAAATGGGTTACGAATAAAGTTTCATTAAATCCATATTTGAAACCTTGAGCTCCGTTCGTATTGTTCAGCCATCTACTTCACGCACCGAATGACAGGGCGAATCATATTTCTCGTAACAAAACTATAACCAGGAGAACCAAAGTGGAAAATATGGCCTTTACATACATTGAGGGTAAGCACGAAACAGAAAATCTGTTTCAATCATAAAAATACGAAACTGTTTTAGGAATGATGTACAAGAACGTTTCTGGAAATGAACTCTGTCCCTGTTACTTCCCACTGCAATTTTCAGTCAGCTACTATGGAATTAGGATGACCTCAACACAAGCATAATTCCATGGGTCAGGAATACTGTTAAATGAACATAACATTAGAACAAAAAGCTCCACACGCAGTTTGCCCATCTGTCATATCCATTCTCCTCCAATACCAGACCACAGTATGTCCAGAATGTATTTTTATCTACCAGAAGCTAACAGCCACGCTTCATCCCTCTGTTTCCAACCGTTATTCGGAACAGTGGTGTTATGCCATCACTGTGTCAAAAAACAGACAGCACATTCGGGGCTGTGCTTACACAAATGTGAAACAGATCGATCGATCACGTGGTGTGAGTACACGTGAGAACCCAGCTCGGGGCTCTGACCGGCGTGGCCTACTGTGTCCTGCGAGGACACCAGCACCAAGACCCTTCACACATCCCTGTCCCTATGATGCTTGCAGAAAAGCTGTTACAGCAGACAAGGCCAATATTTATCAAATACCTCTGTCTGAACCTAACCAAAATTTACATTTGGACTCTAAAGCCCGTGTCTAGAGCCAAAATGAACACTGCTGGAGGGCTGTGATTCAGTGCTGTAGCCCACCGGCGCTCAGTCACAACCCCCATGGCCGCGTTCGCATGCTTGCTGCTAAGTTGAGACAGTGGAAAGCCAACAGCATGGATCCGCAGCTGCTGACAAGAGATAATACCCAAGTATGCGGTGAATCCAACTTATTAAACTGTTGTAACAGTTGTATCTGCAGGGCTGCAAGTTATCTAGCCCAAGTGGTCTAAAGTACTTTTGCATTTTAACAACATAATCTGAGGTCTTATAATAACACTTTGCATCTTTCATTTCACGTCTGCGAAGATGCCGAACCTTCTAGGATGAAGCGACAAAAAATAAAATGTATGAACAGAGACGGTGAAGCTGAGGGCTGATTTCTTTGCGTAATTCACAGTGAGATAAGAGGGTGTATTCAGACTGAGAGAAATTCAGAGTTCTGTAAGAGGCCTGTAAGTCTGCAAAGTGAGGGACAGGGAGATGTTCCCTGCTGGAGTGAATCTGGGCTCACTTTGGCGCTCTCGGGGTATTCCTCCCGCGTGCAGTGCAGCAGCACGTGGCCCTTGCCGGGCAGGTGCATGTACACGCAATTGGCGGCCGCATCGTCGGGCACCGTCAGCTTGTCGTAGCGATGGTCGCTCATCTGCTGGATGACCTGCAGGGACCCACCAGGAGTTCACAACAGTTAGACCAACAGAACCACATGGATACGTACATTTATTTAGATTTATTATTCATTGAGCAGATGCAGCGTGCAGTGTTGAGCTGAAACTTTTATCCAAGGTAACTCACAGTGCTACAGCAAATTAACGCACACATACACACACCAAGGGCAATATACCGTATAGGCCCAAATATGACAATGAATAAGATAACCCCCTTTTTCAACATTTTTGGAAAAAGGTTTATGGAACGTTATATCTAATTGTTACAAAAAATAACTTTTATTCATATTTTGCATTTTTAAGATGGTCTTTTTGTACTCGCCATCTTCAAACAGGACATTCTGTAACTTTATATTTCTTGGCTGCTTGACAGTTATTTGACTCCTTGGCCCCATTAATCAGCATTATCTTAAAATTGGCATCATAACTCCTCCATAGTCCTTGGTTAATTCAGCCTAACTTTGAGCTATTTTTTTCCAGAACATCTCGAGGTTTTGCCATCTTTCACACTAGCTCGCTCCTGTTGATCATTTCTGTGGATAATTGACGCCAGTGGATAAGTGACCGATGTTACTCGGTTTTTAACCTTTATAGGTTCAGTACTTGTAAATAAGATGACTCCTTTTTTTTTTTTTAGATGTAATTCCCAGAAAACATACCATCTTATATTCAGCCACTACGGTAGATTCGCAAATTGACCTACGACACATGTTTTCAGACTGGGGGGAGAAACCTATACAAGAGAATAACATGAAAATTCCACACAGACTGAACCAGAATTGACCTGACATCCAGACAAACAGCCCAGGTACAGTGAAGGACCAGTATGCAATCTTCTACCACTTGAACTTGCAGCAACTGAACATAAGTGCTCATGATCTACTGCTGAAGCTTGACAAGCTGCTTTGTGTTCATGTTTCCAGCCAACTTGAGTGCTCAAGCAATCGAATTATTTCTGTAATTGAAACAAAGTAGCGTGGGAGTTTAAAGAGCGTTGGAAAATCGGCTGACGGAGTCTTCTGCCAGCTCCGAAGCTGAGAACCGTGGCAGTAGCTGTGAGCCATGAGCTCTGTGAGGAAACAAGGCACGGGAATGATTAAACTAAGTGGTCTATGGTAGAGGCCTCAAATGGGGACCCCTGGCAGCCAGCATGTACGGAGATTTTCATTCCAGCCCATTTCCCAGTTTAATGGGTTCAATTACTCATCAATTACCTGTACTACTTTTTCCGATACATCCGCAGCCCCCCAAAAAATCCTCAATACACAGGAAAACAGCTGCAAAATTGTGCTTTTCATGCGCATGCTAACTGTAACCTTCATCTGTGACCCATCTGCAGCAGAGGATTCAGGTGGTTCTTGCAGGATTATACAGTATCCCCTACAAGAACCACCATTACCGTGGGACTCGCCTGTCAGCACGCATTGACAAAACGGTTTCCTGGACAGATGCCCCCACTGCTTAGTGCAACACTTCACTTGACACCTATCTCAATATACATATCCCATTAAAAGGTTTTGAGTCAAGCAGCATCTTGAATGGAATATCCTACAGAAGAGGTAGTTCACTTGGATTAGATGGTGATAATGTGTGTGTCTGCCATGTCTGAGCTGTGCTCCATGGTCACCAGTTTTCTGTGACCAACATTTGTGTACAATAATAGAGGAATTCAGACAACTGGCTTCAAAGGCTGAAGAGAAAGGTTGGAATGAGAATATTTGAGTGTGTAATCTTGCTATTTCTGCGCTACACATATTTTCCAAAACTACAATCCAATTTTTTTCCTTTAGTAATCTTTCAAGCACCTCACTTTTAAGCAGTTCCCATTTCCAGAGCTCTTATGCATACAGTAATCTGTAATAACCAACAGAGGTTATGGAGTGAAACACCACCCAGAATCTTGCAGCCTGAGTCAGAGCTGACCTCTTGAGTCATTTTTAGGACAGAATGACCTCATGGCTGAAGATCTACAGCCATGTCCATTGTTATTAATATGGATTTGAAAGTGATCCAAAACATCTCTTCTTCTTGTCAAAGCTAAATGAAGCACTCGCAGTGACCGCATAAGGAACAGACTCATCAAACCATATGCCCTTTGCCTCCTGTTAGTCATGATGTGGGGAATAGGGAGATGGAAATCACATCACTTGTGGGAAAGAACAGGCTGAAGCTAAAAGTACAACTTGGCTTCACAGAGAGGAATACAGCTTGAATTTAAACTTTGATGGTAAGTCTGTATACATTTCCACATTTCTCGCAGGTGACAGGTCAAGTGCAATTCATCCTGTAATGACCAACAATTTTGTTGCCAGCATAGAAATAAGAGCCAAGTTAAATTTAATTCACTATTAATTCATTCAGCTTTTTTCCTTTTCTACATGGTAATGGAATCAATTTTATAAATATGTGTTCTACAAAAGACTGTGAAAAGCAGCAAAACACAATATGAAGCCATCCATCCATCCATCCATCCATCCATCCATCCATCCATCCATCCAGTACTTAATCTGTCAGAATTGTGTGAGTGAGAACACACTGAGGTGTAAGGCAGGTTATACAGTGACACGAGGGCAGGGAAACATGTACACACTTGCTCACATACTTCAGGAAATTTAAAGATGCCAGTTTGCAGGAACCATTGAAGCAAGATCATGCAAACTCAGGAAGAAAGTGCCATTTTCAGGCCGACGTGCATGGGGAAAACGGACGGCTTCCGCTCCAGTAAATCCAGGTTTGAACCTCCACCATACGTGCCAAGGAAACCCAGGTGACACGTGACAGCCTTGTTCCCTCAGGTGGGATAGATGCCTGGGCTCTCCACGTGTTGTGATGCTGATGGTCAGAGGGATGCCTGCTGCACTAAGACCATCCAGCTTGAAACTAATTATAATTTATACCATTTTTTTCATGTACTTCAAAGGCTCAAAACAAGAATTGATGGATTTTTACACTAAAACTACGATACAAACACAAGTGCTGGATCTATTTGCCATTTTGCTTTTAAGACTGAAGCAACAGTATTGTCCTTCCAGGACAGTCCCTAGCAGCGCTCAAGTAAACCCAGTTGTCAGGATTCTGGGGAAAACTGAACTTGCATCAGCATTAAAAACCCATCTGAACTCTGGCAGAACACACAGTGTACAAGTTTCTGTATGTAGATTCCAGTTGGGCTGAAAGCCCAAATCCTAGTAAAATAAACATTCCAAACAGCAACCTGTGCATGCCACTCCTATCTGAGGCCATCTGATGGAGAACTGAAAATAAAACTAATATCTATTTGACTACTTGTTTATTTAATTATCTTAACTCATAATATTACTGAGTTTCAACATTTTTTTCAAACAGGGCACAAAATGTACACTTTATGCTTCCAACAGTAATAAGGTAGCAACTGTACAGACACACCATACTTGGACGTACTGTACAAGCACAAGCTATGGAGTCTTGACAGTTGAATTTAGCAAACAGAAAACAAGTAAAACGTGCACATGCCTATCTTTAACATGATGACATATTCAAAAATAGCTCTCTTAACCGCAGAACCGCATTTCCAGGATCACTGTGCATTGGAATCCAGTGCTACCTCTAACAACCCAGGGAACTTGAGTCATCCCCCCAGGGAGTCACCCCAAAGGGATTATTTCCTCAGAAGGTTTCCCACATCTTAGATTCCATAGTGTGCCAGAAATGACAATACAACCTTTTCAACAGGTGTGGGATAACAAAATGAAAACCTGACATCCAGTGCAGCTGAAAAACGACTACAACACTACACAAAACACTGGAAAAAATCACTCCAACACAAAAGCCACTTGTACTTGTGGAAAGAAAGATTTTAGATAGGCCGTTGTTGTAATTTGTTTATGTAGCTGCGAAGAGTAGTGGAAGCCACTTAAACAGGATCTCTGGCTCTGGCAAAAGCATGCCTGAAATAGGGTCCTATCAGTCACCGGTGTTTTTACTCCTCATACAACAAACACAGTTCACACTGACTCCACTGTTATGAAGATGCAGCAGAAATGTTGCCTTGGTTACCTATATTTTCCTTCTGTCTAAATCATTATTAGTGGTGCATGCCAGTGTACGCAAGCCCTGTCCAGAGGTAACAAAAGCATTGTACACTCTATGGCCAAAAGTATGTGGACAATTGAGCATCACGCCCATATGTGCTTGTTGAACCTCCCATTCCAAACCCATGGGCATTGATATGAAGTTGTTCCCCCTTTCCACCGGATTTTGGAGTGCGGCTTTGTGAATTTGTGCCCATTCGGCCAGAAGAAGATGAGGTTGGGCAGGAAGGCCTGGCTTGTGGTCGGCACTCCTGCTCATCCCAACGGTGTTCAGTGGGGCTGAGGTCAGGGCTCTGTAGGCCACTCAAGTTCTTCCACACCAACCTGGGCAAACCATGTGTTTATGGAGCTTGGTTTGTGCACAGGGGGACACAGTCATACTGGAGCAGAAAAGGAGCTTCTTCCCCAAACTGTGGCCACAAAGCTGGAAGCACACGATTGTCTAGAATGTGTTTGTATGCTGCATGGGTGTGGCTGAAACAGCTCAGCTTAATCATTAGAGGTGGGGTCCACATATTTTTAGTCACGTGATATATGTGTGATGCAGCATAAACTCATCCTTCCAGTGGTGTCCTTCTGACACCGGGAACAGACCTGTAATGATAATATCAGAATGTGTGGGAAACCCAGCATCACGGCAGTGCTGTACCTTCAGACATTTCTGTGCAGGCTCACTGGAGCCAATGGCGATGATGCCTGGTCCAGCCATGCTGCAGAAACTTTTCAGGTGCTGTCCATTCTGTACAGGAACCATGGACACTGCATAGTCCTGCAAAAAACCCATAAGTCTGCCTTGTGGGAAATGGATATGATCTGTGCGGCATGACATCATGGATCTATCCAGCCATAACGGCTCTGTGTAGTGTTGCCCTGCAGGCTGCCTTGGGCTCCATGTGACACTATGAAGGTGCAAATAAGTGACCGCTACAACTCAGGGTCAAATGCTTAGAAATCGAGTAATCCAATGATATATTACATTTTTAAACATTCTGTACGATTAGGTGTTTGCTAATCGGTGTAGTAAAAAAATGAGTTCTGTTGATAGCATAAGGGTCCGGACCCCTGAAACTTTGGCAGCAATAAAAAGTGCATACCGGCGGAAGTGTGTGACTATAATGGTACAGGACACTCTGTTGCGGACACCCCTCTGCTAGCTGAATCGGTGTCTATTTGCCGTCAAACTGAATAACTTAACACACTAAACTGAACTGAAGAAATGTTTGATATTATTGCCACACAGTCAGGTGTCAGAAACGATTTTGGACTAATAGTTCTATTGCCCATTTCTCTCATTTCAAAATAAGAGGACCACAGAATTTCAGCTGACCTTGAATGTGTCTGCCAGAATCTCTGCCCCTCGCTGGTTGGTCCTTTTTGATAAACCCACAAAGAATTCTCTACCTGGACAGTAAGAGGGAGAAAATACAGGGCATTAGAGATTTTTTAGGACTGAGCCATCAATGCACAGAAATGAAAAGTTGGCACTTTTTTATGCAGATGCAAATTTTATATAGGCCTATCCTACGGTGTACATCCCTAATCTGATCCTGAAAACCAGACTTAAACCCAGAAAATAGGAAGCCTTTTTTCCCCTCATTATTTTAAATGGAAAAATTAAACTCTGTTATATTCCCTGTTATACTTTGAACCCCCCCTGAAAACAGCCTAAAAAATTTTCCCACATCACTAAAACACCTATATAACTAACAAATCATGAGTCTCTCTCTCTCTCTATTTCTCTTTCTCAGTACTTATATAAAAAAGTGAGCACATCAATTTAAAATAAACATTGGAATTTATAAACTGTTACACAGTACTTGTACTATGCAGTATGTTTGTAGGAAGAGGTTAAATTAAGAGAATGCATTTCAAAATAATACATTTTTATTACCCAGTTCAGCTGGAAAATGTTGTATCAAGCATTGAGAACGCAAATTAGTTTTTTTTAAAGATTTTTTTAAGATCAGCCCCAGGTGTTCTACTAAAAGTGTTTTGAAATGTCTGTGATTCATTTTTGTTAATTCATTTCCTGCCCCACAATGCTGCTATTTTGCTTTACAAATGTTTCCCTCACTGTTAGCAAATGGCTGATTCCAATTTTATCGGCAAACTGCTTGACCATTTTCCTAGTTTGTTAGAATACAATGCATGGGGCAGATGTAAAACTTTGCTTCTCTCCCTGTATGCAGACAAACTCGTGGAGGACATCAAGTACAACAAAAGCCACATTGGGTGTGGGTGAAGAAATGTTACAAATACTGTACGCAAATATAATAACCCACCCCAGTTACTAAACCGCTGATAACTTACCAGAGACTTAGCACAATACACTAAAACACTCAAAAAAGGTTCTGCCATCCTTGGTGTAGTCGTGGCTCTCCCATCATGTCTTTCCGTTGTGTAAGTATGTAAAGTTATTATTGTGAGTAGTTATTGGCCCTGATAGTGTTCACTGTGTTCAAAATCTTCAGGGATGGGTGATCTGAGTTGTCAGACAGGTTAGGTAAAAATATAGTTTGTTCTTGCTTCCCAAATCCAGACCCTGAAACAAACTAATCTGATTTATGACATAGTTTTTAAGGAAAGCATTACGCTTGTAAATCGAGGGATTACTGTGTGTGTATGTGTGTGTGTGTGTGTGTGTGTGTGTGTACGCACGCACGTGCAAGATGACTGTTCCTCAGTCAAAAAAAGAATATACTGTCCATCAGTATGTTGTCAACATGAGGATGGGACAAGGTCTGCCGCTAACCGGTGAACAACACGTCTCCTCCATCCAGCATGGCTGATTCATCGTCCATGTCCACAATATTCAAGTTCAGCTCTTCCAAGGCCTTCCTCATGGCTTCAGTCTGGAAAAAAGAAACACCATATACATTTGAATGTCACACACCAAGAAAGGGAAGGGGAGTGTAAATACCATTTAGGGGTCAGGTGGGTCTTCTCTATGGAGACCAACTGCAACACATGTTAGCGATCACACATAAATCAAGGAGAAGAGAAGAGCAATGCACAGACTGCCTGAGATTCAGTCAAACTGCTGACCACATTACTCTACAAACCTTCTGACACCAGGAACAGACCTGTAATGATAATATCAGAATGTGTGGGAAACCCAGCATTTATGACATAGTTTTTAAGGAAAGCGTTACGCTGGTAAATCAGTGACAAATAGTTTGGGACATTTGAAGACAGGTACAGTAGAAACGGATGCTGTCATTTGCCCAAGAAGAGTATCTGACCCTGCGAAATCAGGAAGCGCTTCTTTAACGGTTTTGTCACACAGAAAAACAGGCAGCTTGACCATGAGATCAGTTGGAGAACAGAGGTCTGATCTGAGCGTGTGTATCACACAGTGAGGTCAGACAGATTGAAATTCAAAGGCCTGTGTCCAGTCAGCGGACAGACTGAGCCAATGTGTGAGGTCATGCTGATAGGCTGTCCTCCAGGCAAAAAAAAAAAAAAAAAAAACCCTGTGTGTTTCCATCAGGTTAACACCGAATACTCAATCCCCCAAAAATTCTGTACTATTTCCCAGTATTCATCAATGGTGACAGGGATCTGGAAGACTCCTTTGTGACTTGAACAGACCTTGGGTCTCCTGGCAAACACAGCGCTGCACCTGTGTGAACATTATAATTGGCTGCTTGTTCAAATTCTTTGGTGAAGGCATTTGGCTCCTAAAGGTAGCTTTTACTGCTACCTTTCTATCACTGCAAAACTATAAGGACAGTATTTGTACTCATTACAATCTGATAGCTTTACCTGCAATTTTCTCGTATTTAATGTCTGTTTCTGCATTTTTCGAGGCGCGTGAGCGGAAGGTGAAATGGCAATGAATAACAAGTACTGTGTTAATACAGCATTTATAGTTGCCACCTTCAAGTGGCAACGATTTTCTGCTCCGCCTAAATAGAGATTTTCTTAAAAAAAATGTAAGTGTGGAGGTCTCTCATACGATTAAAAGCGAAACTCGAGACCGATGCAAACTATAACCACAAATGTACTTTATTTCCTCGTGACACATCCCTTGATACTGTTAAACGGCTCATTTTCACACAAACGCATCAAACGCTCCCCTGCTAAAACAATAAAGCGCAATATTTCCGCAGCGAAACACTTCAAAGGATTTAAACGCAAAATATACCGATTCGCCCCCGAGCATCTTTATTATTTTTAAGGCCGAAAACGTCCGCTGACTCTGAAAACCCACAGGCTAACATATTAACTGGGTCGCTCCAGCAATCTAAAAGCAGCAGCAGATATTCTCCATCATCCATCTCTTTTATCTTCTTTTGCCACAGCAGATTTGGTCCTGAGTAATAAAGCTGGAATTCAGCTTTAATGTGTTTGGAAAAGATTGGAATCGGCCTCCATTCGGAGGAGTCTGGCTCGGAGCGCGGAGGCCGTGGTAAAAATAATCCGTGGCAAAAGGCACCACTGGACTGGGGAATGTTTTCTGTTCTGCTATCAGTACTTCCTCATCATTCCCCGTGCAGAATAAACAGGCAGGTCGCCCCATGTGGCACACAGGAGCTCGCGCTCAGAGCAGCTGCAAGCACCGCAGGGATACTCCACGCTCTGGCAAGTAACAAATTGCATCACCCGCAAGGCATTTCCTGCGGTATCACGTGAAGCTGCCAGGGTCCACAAGTCAAGCAATCTGACCCCTCGAAATAGGCACTGATGATCCTCTCGCAGGCCATACAGCCAGCTCTTTCCACCAGACCTAAATTGCCTGCATTGTACATTTACGCTTGCCCCAGTAATTTACCACAGATGGAAAATATAAGACATCTATGTAGGGCCAGAATGGGTCTCATTACAGTTTACACAAAGTATATTTATATAGGAGAAATAAACAAGGCCTGAAATTCTCATGCCAGTAGATTGCATTAAAATTATTTCATGGATTCAAAGTGCTTGCAAAGGACCCCCGGGTGTCTGTTTTAATGTAATTAAATTGCTTGCTTGATCAAATCGGACTGCAAAGTTCAGGCAGTGGACCTGGCAGGGACAGCGGCTCCAAAATCTAGCGTGAAGATGCCACTTAGCAACAGCCAAACCCTTGAGCCTTACTGGTTCTAACATTTTAATCCAATATTTCACGTATGTTGGGAAACCAGGAAGGGACAAGACGGTAAGTGCATAGTAATGACTCCAGCACATGGTGTAAATATATGACAAAAGGAAAACACCCGTCATAAGTTCAGAAACAGGTGTCTTACTATTCTGCTGTGTGTGGTACACGTACGAGGGGAACTACCGTGGTCAGTGCTGCATCACGTCGCCCTGCTTCTGATGATGCGGTTTCCTGCTCACGGTGGAGAACACAGGCATGCCAGGTTGCCACAGGCGTGACACCACAGCGACCTGTGCATGCCACAATGGGAGCAGAAGCTAAGCTAAGCTTTCCTAAAGAGTTCTTCCACTTGCAGACGTCTAATGGTGCTTGGATCATCCTGGAACCCGAAGAGGATATTTCAGGTCTTCGGGAGGACCTTTGACTCCATGAGTCACGATCCTTTGACTCCAAGCATCACGAGCACATGACCATTTTGTGAAGTTCTCATGAACATCAAAACTTCCAACTTATGCGCACAAGAAGTATATAAAATGTTGCTTGTATGATAAATAAACGTTCAATATTGCTAATCATTATTTAGACATACGGTTGTCCCTCACTTTACAACTCTTTTTGTCCGAAAATCAATCGAGTCACCTTTAGCACAAAGTTACAGTCAATAAAAGCTTAATGGCACGATTTTTTTACGGCTTATATTCTGTAAGTGTTGCGTACAGCTATAAAAAATAAAAAAAACTTAAAGACTTTTATTTAACTGTTTTTATTTACCTGGAGCAGCAATGAAATGAGAACTTTTAAGGAAATATTAAGACAATGGAAAGAAAAAAAAAAACAAAAATAAGTTAACTGGCAAATGTTTGCATCTTTCTTCATTTGTAACCAGAAACCAGTGTAGAAACATTAACAAATCATCTAAATGTTACCACATGTCTAAAGAATTTGATATGAGTATTACACCTGGACCCTCCTGGAAGTGGCTCGGCTGCAGTGAGGGTGACCGTGAGGGTCTTCTGAAACACGGGGCTGTCACACTGTCAGATCATAGTGGACATATCAGCAGTCTGACTACAAAAAAGGGTGAAAAGCTCACAGAAGCAATTCTGAAAGGTTACGTCAGCACTTTCCCCTGAGGATTTAAACCTCAGTCTGTTTGGCAGAAGCTTGGTTCCTTAATCCCTCTACTGCTCTTGACACCCTCTATCCAATGCCACAACACACCAGCTAAAAGCTGCTCTTTAAAAAAGAAAGGGTCAGAAGCAGCATGAGGTAAATGACGTGTGGCCATCTGTGACACTCTTGGCACAACTTGTCAAGTTCACTCAAAATCCCTGAAGTGTATTTACTGCTATGGAGAAACAAGCATCGACATATTAAAAAGAGATTTGTCTTCACCGAGCCCTCGCGCTAGGATTATAAACTCTACTCCTATTTGGCTATTCGTGTTCTGTTGTTTTGCTGCATCTCCCTTTACTAATTCATTAATAGTTAAATGCACCTAAAAACATACTGAAAAAGTCCATTAAAACTTAATGCTACAGTTACTTTGTTGTATAGGCAGTAAATATTGCATTTAAACAGTGTGGCTTTGGGCAAATACCAAATTGCATGTGGTCTGCCGAGAACAGAAACAGGACAGAAAAGGAAGTTAGAGATCACAAATGAATAATAATAATAATAATAATAATAATAATAATATTCAGCAATAAAACCATTTCCCTTATCTGGGACAATACACAACATGAACTCAAATGTCGCTCTGTATTATGCAAACTGTCATTTAGGACCCCTTATACTGTTATTTTTATAAATGCTTAAGATATTTTTTTTTTATAAAAGGCACCCTATAAAAGAATGCCAAATAGAACTGTAACCCCAGCAGCTCTAAAGTCCAGTATTATACCTTTTCTAGAAAAGGAAATAAAATACAAGGAAAGATTTGTGCAGATAAACCTCAATTGACACGAAAAGCCAGTGTTGCACAAGCCTGCTGAGAAAGTATGCTTCCCTCTTGTTCAGTTACAAAATGATCAATTGTTATATGCTGGACAGAGGAACACTTTCTGTTCTGTCTGGACACGCACCGCGGGCCAAGAATGCACCTGAATGAGCCGAGCGGTCATTATCTCCGACACCCAATATCCCATAATGCCTGCAATAGGTGCCAGCTAGCTGTCCGCTACTCAGCACAAAACAGAATGCCCTGTTTTTCGTTCAAACAAATGTTCAATGCATGGGGGTCTTGCGTGTCACATTCCTTTCATTTCTTAACAAAATGGGACGGCAAGCGAAAAGCAGCATCTCGCTGAGGCCAGTGTTACTATTAACATAGTAGTGGGAGCGTTTGACACATTCATACATCCATTGCGTATAACAGCTTGTCCAGTGCTTGAGGCAAGACACCAGTCCAACAGAGGCAAATCACACAAAAACACACACAAAGGGCAATTCAGAGCGTTCACTTCACCCGAAACATATTTATGGACTGAGAGAAGAAAACACGAACACCTAAAGATTCGAGACTCAAGAGATCTTCGTTGCCAGCCCATCCATATACAAGCATACAGCAGGGATGAAATACTGCATCTCTGGCAACATTCCGACAGTCGAACAAAGGGGAAGATAAAGTGCAGAAAATGACTTCACAGTGCAATAATAATAAATACGAAAATATACAAGGATAACCAGCATGAACATGTGAAGAACCTGCAGAGACTAAGATGGATTGAAACGCACATCTGAAACATGCAGTAAGTTTGTTTGTGTAAAACATGTGTTCCAAGGAAGTATGTTAGAAGTACTCCATCCTGGGGGAGCTTTGAGACTCCGGCGCTGCCCGCTGTACCACCCTCTGACATATTGTGATCAATTTTAAAAGACTAAAGCTCTGACATTTGTGCTTTGTGATTCACATGGGAATGCTTTTTCTTGTGGCTGTTAGTAAGTTGGATATCTTGCTACAGGGACATAAAGATGTTAATAAAGGCGTGTGCTCATGGGAGACCTATCGTAATAGACTCAATAAACTGCTTTGTAGAAGGAAACTAATAGCAATACTACTGGGAGTCAGATACCTCTTGGAAAATTCTATTAAAATGAAAGTTAATACTCAAGCCAAGAATGCAAGTTGTTTATTTTCAAGTTGCTTAGGTTTTAATGATGTGTCCCATTGAGAGATCATTCATTTTAGCTTGATATTATTTCGGTTTGAGCAAGATTAGGGGCCCATCCATGAGTAAACCCTTAGCGTGGGCATAAATGTTTGGAACCAGCAAAGCAACGACAGCTGTAAAAGATTAGAATAAAGAAGGGCTGGATAACAAAGAAAACATGAATGACAAACTGACGGCTGATATTCATTATCAATAGAGAGAAGCACTGCAGAAATCAAGATACCCTTCAGGACAATTAAAGGGAAAGCCTAACTGGTCTGGGTTGTGATAAGTCCTGGATGAAAGACACCATTCCAACACAAACTCTGACACCCCAGACGATTTCACTTTATCTTCAAGCCCTTGTGAAAAGATGACATTGTGAGGAACCTCATATACATGGGACCCTTCAGACACTAACCAGACTCAGAACCACGAATGGTCTCCACACCTCAGAGTAGCCTACCTGGCAATGTAAAGCACTGTAAAGTACAAATTGAAGTGCAACATTAAAGGCTCAAGGCAGCTCAACTTTAAAGGCTTATAACAGGTTTAAAAACTTTAAAAGTGACTGAGTTCACAGTACGTTTGAAAAATTGCGTATGGGTTAGAAGTACTTCCCTGGAACACATGTTCTGCAAACTTACTGCATGTTTATGTGTCTTAGAAAAATATCTTAAACAAATATGTGAAGGCTAAAATTGATCTCTCCCCCATGGCTTCTGGTGGAAAACAACAGATTATCTGCCATCCTGCCTTCAAAGCATTCAGCATTCCATTAAAACTCTGACGTCAACTCCTTGAGTTGGAAAATGACTCTGTATGGTGTCAGTGACGTATTGCCAGGAAAATTCCCATCTCAGCTATGTAGAGTCCCTTTATTCAGAACGCATTAAACAATAAACACCAGGAAGGAATTAAATGTATTGTGTACCCCCCCCCCCCCACCTCAATATACCTGGCAGCTATGCATTCTTGTGACAAAACTCAATATAACAGTTTTGTTTTTTCAGTGAACAGGAAAAATAACAAAGTAATGGAAAATCTGAAAAGAGAGGGAAATACCAAGACCGTTAAATGTCTATTAGGATCGCAATATTCGCATTCTCATCTTTTTACTTTGCAATATCAAATTTTATAGAACATTTTTGTGTTCTGGGGCAAAACATTTCATTTTCTTTGTTAGACTCATTAATGAGTACTTTTTTTCCCATTACACGTTCATCGGTTTCTATGTCCTGTTTCGGGAAAAAGGGGCCATAATACCCATTTCCAAATTGTATTTTACAAAGTCATCAGAAAGCTGAGCCGCTGTTAAAAATGCCGAAAGGCACCAACCCGAGCGCTACAGAGAGCAACACAAAACGCACAGGACAGAACTGATGCCAATGAGGTTTAATTAAACTCCTAGGAAGTTGTGAGATTCAACAGAAAAATCCCAAATGGTGGCAAAATGTGACACATTTATTGCCTGCTCAGAAAAAGGCTCGGCGGCGGCCAGCCGGAGGCCTTGACGGCTCAATGCAGACCTTTACGGGGACAGGAGGCCCCTGCCCTGAACAGTTCTCTAGTTTAGAGAGGTGCTGTGAAAAGAGAAGGCAAACAAAAGCCATTTGGCAGCGCTGGCTCCTTTTGGTGCCACACTGTTCCAGCACCACAGCCCCAATAGTTGTCTTCCAAAGCCGATCCCGTCCACAGCCCATTCCATTCAGCCTCCTGTCTCCATTTGCTCAGATTTCTGCAAAGGCCTATCAAAGCCTGCATGTCCAGAGGCACATTCAGCTCACAGTGGCCTGACCTAATTCACTTTTTATACTAGTCCAACACAGTACGCTGCCAGTTCAGCACCATGATTTTCTGTGGGAACAAATATTAAGTTTCACTCAACTTTTATCCTTATTTGTACACCAGCTGAGCTACCCTCCAGTGCCTGGATCAAAAAGATATAGCACTGGAAGGATAAAAAAATAAATAAAAACATATTATATAATTGCCAAACTGTATTACCCTTAAAGTAGTTGTATTTAGTGCATAAGTATTGTCGGGGCTGTGGAAAAGGTGAACGCCACATAGAGCGATGCATGTGCCTGTCATAGTTTATTATAAAGGGAAAAAATAAACCACCAGACTTTATTACCCTTACATCACTAATGTGTGGAGCACAGTGTGTGTTATGTAAAATTTCTTACTAATTTCTACATTTTCATTTGTACACATATAATCAATCCTGCATGGTACAGACAGCAAAGTACATGTTGGCTAACAATGTGCACACTGTAATAACAAATGATGTATCACCAAACTTTATTATGTTTAAACTTGTTGAATTTAGTACATTTGTTTCTGTGTGTGTGTGTGTTTTGTAAGAAAATGTCTGTTTCTTTACATATACTCTGCTTGTAAAATTACTCTCGCGTGCTCTCACGTATGTGATGTCGCTGCTCTCACTTCTCCAAGCCTTGTCAGAGACCAAACTTAAAATTTTCAAAATAGCAAATAATCTTTATCTAGTTTACTGAACTTCACCAAGTAAAAACCTCACTCAGGGTGAGAAGTGCCTGTGTGTCAAATTTTAGGTCAGTGGCTTGAAAAACAAAGCCATGTATACAGAACAAACACAGAGATAGAGCTTTATAGATGCAGATATGCAAAACATAAACTTCATAAGAGTTTTTCTTAATATATTTTGACTATAGGATAAAATCTAAAGAAACATTTACATTAAATATATAAAAGTATTCCTTTAAAAATACCTTTTATAATAAGCAATTAAAATGAGAAAAAATATTTTATCAGTACCTCTTCATTACCAATAAAATATGTCAAAGTACCATATCTACTATTCATACCACTTGTATATATGCCTTTACAATATAAAAATCATACTGTCAACAGTTGTCCTTTCGACAGTTCTTTTCTCAGAGACAGTTAACGTGAACCTGTTCATTTTTTACCCCAAGGTAAAAAAAAAATGATGTATTTTACTCCATTGTTCTTGTACACCAATGAGTCACTGGAGTAAAACATTCTGTTTCAAAGGAAAAAAACTAGAGAGAAGGAATGGATACTAAGAAATTTTACTTGTGGCAACCAGTCATTGGGCAACATCCTTACCGCAGGGGATTAATACAAACAGAAGCACACATCAGATTGGATCACTAAACACGGTGAGATAAATTACTTTCTCCGGTGAACATTCTCAGCATCACTAGGTTGGAATCAAGCGAGAGAGCTGGTCCTGCCGCACATCATGCCAGTCATATAAACACAATCTCACAAACAAGGAAAACAAAGGAAATGTATAAACATGAGCAACTTACTGGAAGGTGAATCATGACACCTAGGCAAAAACACTTATTCTACTGTATCTTTTATACATTGGCGCTCTCTAACTGCTGACACAAACAAGTTTTGACCAAAATCTAGAACTGGGAGCTTCAGAGAACCCAGTAATGAAGCAATCCCCCTTCAATAATGACCAATTCATTTTGCTCACCAGATCAGTAAAAAACTCAAATATGCCAACCTCCAAGTCTAAAAACCACACCATTAAATAAAACCTTGTTTCTGTAACAGTGCACCAACAGGGTGTTTGGATGCAGCACAAAAAATGTGCAAAGTAAATAAAACATCTTGAGAAAAAGATTTCCAGTATATTTCACTGAATAGATAAGCATAAAAACTACCTATTTTTTTTTAAATAAAAACAGATGTTTCCAGCACCATTTGCAACCAAACTGTCACATTTTCCTTGAAGAACGTACCCCTCCTCAGAGATCTCATCCACTGATCCTTGCCTGAGACCATGACCTACCTGTGCAATAAAGCAGACCACCCACATGTCCTGCAGATCCAGGTCCGCAGTAACTGAGCGTCTCCACGGTAACTAAGACCACCAGGTGGAGTCCCTGCTGCTGCTTCCCGTCAGTCAGGATTGACAGAAGGCCTCCGAACATCTGCCTGATGGCCATAAGCCTGTTTTTAGTCAGACTGTGATATTCCAAGTTGTTCTGGGCACAGTTTATCACTTGAACGACACACAAGATGAAATCTTGACACTGTGCTGAATTTTACCGCCAGCCGAAGCCCTGATAAGTGGAAAAAAAATTTTATCAAATCTTGGAGGTTCTGCTTTATTCTGTTGGCTGCATTATCATTTTTATCACAATTTTACAAATCAACTTTTTAAAAAATATTGTCCCAATTTCTTTCATTCCTCTGGCTGTAAAACTCAGACACAACCCGACACTCTCTGAACCGTGAAGCCCCACGCTCCCCAGGGAGGGAATACCGTAACGGCGGTCGGGTCAGCTTACGGATGTAAACTGGAAAAACTCACGCCACTTTGCGCACGGAGCATCAGCGCCCGGCAAAGCGGACAGCTTGGGACGTCCTCGATCGGTGCGGATTCGCACCCGGGTGTCACTGTCCCACCTTTTTCAAATGTCACGTTGACTCGAGTGTCCAACAGCAAATCCAAGTGGACATTCGAGCAACAGCTGTGACCAAAAGGTTTGACATCTTTGGACCTTAACATGTAGAATTCCCTGTGATATCTCTTTTGTGAGATGATGCACAGAAGAAACTGGAATCGGTGACCGCAGAGGCGCACCTCACATCTTTCAACACTTTCACAAGAACAGAATTTCATAAGAGGTCATGACATTACACAAAATTCCTGAAAAGTGTTATTAAGCGAGGCGCGGGTCGAAGCGTAATGGCATTCGCTGCTTCATAACAGGCCGTGACAAGATGATCAGCGCATGCTGATGAAAAATGAAAAATGAAGACAGGTATGCAACAGATGTAATAACTGTGCATCACTGCTGTGCTGGTGACTGAAAGTGAAGCTCAGCTGTCACCATCTGCTGCAAGTCATGGCGTTCGGCTGAAAGATTTTTAAACCAATTTATTTTCATAAACAGTCTCGCCGTCGCATCGACCTCAATGACATCACTGGTGAAGTCACATTAAATTGCAGGGTGAACAGTGGATTCAGTTGCTTGTGACCTCTCACTGCTTTTGGTTTGTGGTCTCTATTTTTTTTTTATATTTCTTTAGTAAACCATGAGTTGGGAGATTCTGTTAGCAAGCTTGTAGCCCAATGTCTGTCTCCAGAGTTACAAATTTACAAGATTTATTGGAACACAAATTACAGGATACCCTTGTTTTGCAATTATTTATGTATGGTTGTGTCTTATGGGTTTTATCATTTACAACGATGGGGTACGTGACACGAAAAAACTTTCTCATGGTTCCATCTCCGCTATGTTCTTCTAAACCAACATAAATCTCACAAAACGTGTATAATTTTGTTACACTTCACGCAAAGACCACAAACCCAGAACTTGTACTGTGTCCTCACTGAGAATCTACAGCATATCGCCACTTATAATTTGCATATTACATATGTAAAATAAAATCATTTGCATATATTATAAGTGCGAAAGGCAGGAGGTGTTACCTTTCATCCCCTCGATGTGTCCCCTCTTGACAATGGCAGCCGAAATCAATGACCGTAATACAGCAACCACTTCAAAAATGACATAACTGCCTGAGTAAAAAAAAAAAAAAAATCAGACCATTTTACTTTAAAATAACTCCTGCTTAGAAGATATCTTGTATCCGTTACTGTTGTGTTGGTGCATTCTCCACATGCGTTTGGCTACTCTCCCGGGCCACTGCCATTAAAATACATATATATAGTTCCAGTCATAAAAGCAAGGTCTTTCAGGTTCACTTACAGTAGGATTATTATAAACTTACTCCATCTATGAAGGTGTGAAGTGGAATACTACCTTGGCTGTATAGTTTCGCTTTTATTTGCACCTTGTTTTAAGTGAACAATAGACAACTGACCACACGGAGTGCTGAAAAAGAACTTCTAGGGAAATGCATCGTAGAAGTGTGAGACAGTTATAATAGAAGTGCTGCAACATCTTCTCTGCTCTACGCAAGAATCATCTCTCAGGAATATAAAACAAGGCCGCCGGCAGTAAACCCAAGTCGGCTTCGGCCCAGCTTTCAAAAGTCTGATTGATCTTCCCTTTCCCCCTACATAAAATTCCTCTGATGGAACACATTTCTTGCAGGGTACCCAGTGGTCAAGCGTTTACCTGTTTCTGGCGAGTTACTTCTCCGCAGTAATCGGGGCCGACACGCAAAAACAATCCGAGGCAGATCTGGTTGCACCAGAAGCAGACGGACTGCGGCGGAAATGTACTCTGCGCAGGCCCTCGTGGGAATCCCAGGCATTCTGGGCTGAACCCCTTCCAGAAACTGAAGTTCAGACAGGCCCCTTTGTTCAGGAAATAACTGACCAGACGTTATTGTGATCAAGTGTGGTTTAGCTGCACTGCATCACACGTCAGCCAGCGTAGTCAAATACAGTGGCTGTCTGGGGCAGAAACGCCCGGAAAGCCTTGAAATGAACATTTCTGTCCTCTTATACAATTCAGTATTCGATAAATAGCCAACTAAACAGTCACGTTATCTTCTTGCGGAGGTAGACTGAAGTAAAGAGTTGGTGACCTAAACATTTACAGCACTCAGGTCTCACCCATATTTGTGACTCGTAGGTCAATTTTAAAAGATGCCAGCTTTAAGGCAATCTTTTAACATTATAATAACTTATGATCTGGTATGACTTGCAGCACAGAACATTAAACATGGAATAAGTGTTTAAGAAATGATGATTCGAAAGGCATTTCTGGCCTATGAGGGTTTATAATGATGACATGAAGGACGGTAACACCCGGAGAAGCGTTACAGGTGTGTTCTTGAGTTTGAAAACCGAGCACAATATAAGAAAGATTAATTTGCACCTTTAATAACACCACATAACCACAGAAAACTGTTTTACAGCCGTAATACAATTCCGCAAAATAAAGTTAGAAAAAAATAAGCTTGCTGTAAAATTATCGAAAGGGCTAAAACAAAGGAGTGCCATTGCGAAACGCTACTATGGGACGTAGCACAAATCGATGTATTACTGAAAAAATACTGTAAAATTAGATAATAAAACATACATCGATAAATGATGAAAACTATTTTTTCTCCACAAAAATGAGATGGAGCATTCAAAGGCTACTTTTGCTATTTTTGTCACCCTTTTAGTTCAGGTGCATGTGTTGCTTTAGGGAAAATCCTGCCATTTTTAATCCTCTTTTCTTTGGACTCTATGGAAATTAATACGTTTTTCACTGGCCTCTCGCTTGATAGTTCTCAGTTGTCAAGGAGCTCTTTAACATACTCATTCTTAGGATTCCTCACTGAATTCAGCAAGGTGTGACCTCACTGGGCCGGTGCAACAACAACACCCCAAGGGTAGCATTTTGATTTGGAAACTTTCTAACAGGCATGGGCAGAAGACTGAAAAGAAGAAGGAGAGAAAAAGACCTTGACAGCTGCCAAGACGCTATGGCTGTGAGCCACATGACCCTTCGGCTACGATCGTCGAGGCCGGGGTCACAGAATGAGAGCGCTGTGCCGACTGTGAGCCACGTTCACACGAAATTACCGTGCTGATACGACTAACCTGTGTGTTGTCTACCATCCCACAGGCAACGGATGCAAGAATTGGCCTACATTTATTTAGCTCGTACTTTTCTACGCAGCGATTTGCAATATTATGCCGCTTCTAACTACCGTTTACTCGAAAATGAGTGTAATTTTTACTATATCGGTTCAGGGTAAGTACCTTGCTTGAGTGCTAAAAAGAGGCAGGATTCAATCTCTACCCATTTCGCCATCACCACAGTGCTTGAGGGGTCTGCCTATATATGACAAAGAGTTACAAAGAGTTAAGCTTCCCTTTTGTGTTTGATGGCACCCTTTACGAGATTCCATTGTTAACCCACACACACACACACACACACACACACACACACACACACACACACACACACACACAAATAATGCGCTGGCTTTGTATGTAAAAGATGCATCGGAGGCCAACTGCACCGTTCAGCATGCAATGCATCATAGATGTGCGCCTGATCAATAACAACTTTTCATTTTCACAAATCGCTTCCGCGATCGGTGCGCCTCACCATTTCCACCTCTTTTTTCCCCGTTACGCTCATTACAACCGTTCCCACGCGTGAGCAAGATCGGTTACTGGAAAACCGAGCATTTTTCAGCCTTGCTGTTATTTGCTGTAACAATGGGGACGCGGCTGGCCGCGCACGGGTGGAGGAAAAGCGGTCCGAGCGGTCTTTTGGTCCGAGTTCTGCTATTCTGACGTTTGCCATTTCACATCTGAGCTAAACCGCATCGTTGCAGCTGCCAATCCTGCGCAGTCTGAAAAAGAGATCGGCGCAATTTTAGCAAATGGAGCGTAATTACAGTGCAAGTGCATTATGGAACAGCCCCAGAAACAGGACAATAGAAATCATTCCGGTTTTAGTGGGCAGCATAATGCCTTCATTGACTGAAGGATGGGTCTGCATTTTTACTGGAGCGCATAATTACCTGCTGGTGAAAGGCAGCGAATGCTCGGAGGTAACGCTGGGTCAGAGAGGCCGTTTCCCTGGAATCCAATTTCATGACCCCCATGGATGTAATTAACAATGCAGGAATGGAATGCAGGAATTTACATTGTTTAAGACGACGAGAAATCCGACGTGATCGAACACCCAGTTACTGCCTTACAGCGAACAGTTCTGTGCTTTTCCAGCCAACAGAGGGAACCCATAAACTGGGTTTAACAAGACCTGTGACAAAGAGCGTAAGAACATTTGAACTGTGCGCGATGCGCCGATTCGCACAGCGTCAGCTTTCTCCTTTCCGCTGAACCGTAGGGCTGTGGTGCTCAGATGTTTGGCTGCGAGCACATATCTGCTTTGGAGTGGGGCTGTTAAAAGCTAAACACCCATGTGTCTTCACTCTCCATCTGTTCTCCCTCGCACCATAGTGGGGGGTAGCGGGGGGGGGGGCATTTAGGGTTTGGCAGTATACAGCTACGCTTCGAGTGGCTTAGCAAAGGCTTTCTTCCAGAACATGTCACAAACAACTGTATTTAATTTGCAAAGATGTTTACATACTCCAGATAATTCACTTTAAGCAACGTTCTCAATAACATCCTCACTCTGTAATCTGATGAGCCACCAGTCTATTTTTCTCATCATTACACTACTAGGAATATATTGTCATTTGCACCGTTGTGTCTTAAGCATCAGCTGGCCTTCTCCTGCAGCACCCCCCAGTGCCATTAGTCTCCTTTAGTTCCACCTGGGTACCTGCATGTCTCCTAAATTGATTCCAGGGCACTCAACTGTGAAGCAGAGCGTTCTGTGAAAATGGTCCTCTAGGCACTGCTGTTTATATTGGGATGTTGCTGGAGGTGACAGACATGATGCTTTTACTACAGAGGAGAACACCATTTAATGGGTAAGGCCCAACACAGAAATATTGATCTCACCATGGCAACAAGACAGAACATTAGGACAAAAAAAAAACAAAAAAAAAAAACACTTTTTTTCAGCCCAACAGTATGCTGCCCTATGAGAATAACAGTTACTGGAAATTTTTGCAGCATGGGCCAAAGAATCACATAATCCATTATGTATTATATTTGTTTGTAACCCCTCGGGCAGGAAACCCTTTTTGAGGAACGCATTTCTTATTCCGTGTTCACCGTTCCTTCTGGGATTTTTTTTACAGGCACCTGTATTTGCACCCAGTCATGCTAGTCAGCCGTTTCGTGTCTCTGGCAACAAAGAGTTTTACTGTAGTGTAAATTCAACCAGTTTTGCCTTCCAATGCTGACTTACTCTCATGCATTATAATTTCACAATCATTTGGCACTTTGAGAAGAACCTAAAAAAGAAAGCTAAAACCCATAAATAGGTAGACATTAGAAAAATAATAGGTTTACAATTAGAAAAAAACAAATACGACGCTTAAAAAGGCTTTGGAGCAAATGTGCTTTGTTATAAAAGGGAGGGGGATAGCATTAGCTTAGTCTTGCTGAGACAAGACTGTCTGACAAGTCTGATGACACTACATTTCGACCAACAGTTCGATGATACCATGCGGTCATCAAGTGACGCCATCAAAGCACTGTCCAAAAATACAGGCCCGAGAGCGTGACCCGGACGCCTCTGGCCATGTATACGCAGGCACGTGGGTGGACAGCTGGGGCCGCCTTGGACCGAAAGCTGGAACGGAAGTCCTTGGCCTTGGCCAAGATTGAGCTGGGCAGCAGCAGGCCTCAGCAGCAGCTGACTGACAGGTATCCTGCGGGGGGGGGCGCGATGTCACTGCCCCCCCCAACACTCATGGGTTAATAAAAAACAGACAAGTAACCGAGTCTGTACTCCAGCTCATAGCTGCTGGCAGAAGGGCTCACATAGCTGTC
This sequence comes from Heterotis niloticus, assembly GCA_018136845.1. NCBI lineage: Eukaryota > Metazoa > Chordata > Actinopteri > Osteoglossiformes > Osteoglossidae > Heterotis > Heterotis niloticus. The sequence goes on from CM030898.1 coordinate 29,320,938, forward strand.
CGTTTACATCAGTGCCTCCAGCCAAAACCTGGTAGAGGCCTAGCCAAACTGTGGCTGGGAGGAGTTCTGCCGCAGCCTCAAAGGCTCAAAGCACAAGGAGGAATGCTGAGAAATGAAGAGCAGTTTTTACTGATGTATTTACTTCCTATTTTTATTGAGCTCTACCAGTTTACAGTATCTCATGAAACAAATCTTCAGCATGTTAACTAAGACAAAAATGTGTACATTATTACATTCATTGAGATAAAAAAGGTTCCTTTTTTAAAGTACAAAAACATATACTATGTGCATCAGTAGTCTCATAGCAGGTAGGAGGATTTAAAGAATTACATCTGGAAATGTGAAGTTTACTCAGCACCTCAAGTCTCAAAATGTAAAAGAAGGTAATTGAGGTCTAGATATTTAAGGAATAAAACCTTATCATTTTGTACAATGTTTGTACTTCCAAAAACGTACACTCCACTGAATACTGCACAAGTTGTGTGGAACTCAAAGCAGAGTTTTGAAGGAAATTCTTTTTGTGGCCTGAATTTGAATGGTTTTATGGATAATCCTTATCATGCCGTGATTTTGTTGGAATTATTTCTGATAAATATCCTGGTAGAGCAAGAACAAAGGTTTTAGGAATGTGTTATTTTTACTTTGAAAGAATGACCAGAAATGAGTCTGATGTCTCTCAGGAAATAGCACAGACCAGCCCCACTTTTACTCCTCTGTTTATTTATGGAACATCCAAGTCATTACTAGTTTTCCAGTCACGCTAAATATTATTACAACCACAGCTGCATTATGATAATATTTTGCTGTCTTCATTACCAGAGTCACGTGCTTACAGCTGATTTTCCAGCTCATACTCTTTGATCAAAAATTTCTGCTACGAAAGGAAGAACATCAGAAAAACGTAGGGAAAAATTAAAGCAATTGTAAGATATAAAAGAGCAGAATTTTTTAGTGGAAATTTAGTAACAGTAGGTAAATTTGTAAAAAAAAAAAATAAAATAAAATATTGTGAGACTAATGACGATAATAATAACAATATGTACTGTATGTATGTACCTGGGCAACACATAGCCGTCAAGCAGCATAGGGATAACGTGGCTAGCCAGCCACCAACAATAGTCAGACTATAAAGGACCTGTAGAAGTAGACTCTTGAGATTTCTGCTCAACCTGTGCACACAAGCGGCACAATTTCCCTGTACCCTCACATGAAGGCTGACTGTACTTTACTGTATGTAAATAAAACTTTTACAATCCCAAGGGCATCCATCTATCAATCGACCCATCGTTCCATCTACCTACTGTATTTGGATATTTTATTTTTTATATATTTCAAATGACACTGCTTGCAAAAAAAATTATACATGTGCAGTGATCGCTTAACGGGCCTTAAGCGGGCAATAACTGGTTAGTTTTTATTATTTCTTAAAGGGTATTTAGTGATAATGTTATATTTTTAGAATGACAATATCACAAAACGTCGATATTTTTGGACACAGTTATGACGGCATAGGAATCTCGAGTAGTTATAACCCTAGAAGGCAGTGAGATCCCCGGATGTGTGATTGCTCTGCTGGGAATTAGCCGAGTCTCCGCAAGGGGCTTGGTGGATGATGCATAATCTCCGGCATTCCGCCCTTCTACTATTTCTCACACTGATCCAGGCAATCTTTGCGTTCTTTAAACGGAGATCCTGAACATAATATAAGAAGACTTCAAGGTACAGTTATGACAGTCAAAATTCTTAACTTAGGTCCAACTTAATATGGGTGTCATGTGAACAAACTGATAATTAAAGTGAAACAACTGACTGATTTCCCATACATGTGAAAATCCTTTGGTTGGGTTCAGCAATCCTTAAATATGAATCAGCTTCCCAGTGGGGTTGCCTGGTTAAATATTCACTGAATGCAAGCTGTATTTCCATATAAAAGCAGACGTTGTGTCACAGGAAAGGTATGTGAGCGCTGCACAATACGGGAGCTCCTGGCAAGGTCACAACATGTATGAGCCGGTCCCCGGCATCAGCAGACAGGTGTGTATGGGGACCTTTCCTTTCCTGCCAACCATGAAATAGTGCGGATCCAAATCACACGAGGGAGGCCAAATATGGTCGAAAAAACAGACAACACATTTTAAGTGCAGCTGAAAAACAACGCAGAGGAATAGCACTGTGAAGGAGGTGAGCGGTCCAGGCATGGTTCTATCATTATCATTCTTGAAGCTGTGTGTGTTTGAGATCAGCAGGCTGCTCAGTAGTGAAAAGCACTTGCAGCTCGGCGCTGATTCAGAAAGCAGACCCTCCGCAAGGCTGAACCTCTGGCACAATGGGCCAGCAGACGTCCTCTGGTGTTCTGACCTTCTTCTCCCACCTGCGGCAAGAGGGGAGGGGAGGATGGGTGGCTGAGTCTGAGGTTTATTTATGTCTGGCAGAAGAGGGATCGAGGCTAGGATTCCGCAGCCGACTCATGGAGCCGGAGGGTGTGCTACTTCTTCCTCTCGCCGCAACCAACTGCCAACAGCACCCCCCGACCGAAGCCTTACTTACCCGGAGCTAGATGGGGGAGAAGAAGGAGTGGGGCGCAGTTAGGGTCAAAAGGGGGGAATGCTGACGTGAGCCGAGCCTGCGGGACGGCACTGGCCGTTCGATCTGTCCAGGAGGAACGTCCCACTGTACACGCTCTCTTTAGGTGAGGTAATGCAGGGCGTGATTTTAAAGCAAGAAACGTTCAAATTGGCATGGCCAGATCTTAAGTAATCCAAACAGCCTACTCCTTATTTCCAAATTCACAACTCCTGTCGAAACCGAACGTTTCATTAGTAACGCTCTCATAAATAAGCTTCATAAATGGCTCGGAAGTGTAAAAAAGGCACCGATTCACTCTGTACGTCACTTTCACAAAATAAACTTATGCTTAAAATGACAACGGAATTCAAAAATTCAACTGATCATTAGAGACAAATACACACATCTTTACATAAAAGAACATATTTCATATTATGCTATAGCCGCTTTGCCAGTACATTCTACTTCTTTCCACATTGAGACGGTAAAAATGCCACGATGCACCTTGGCATTCAGCATGCACTTCCAGACACCTGTCGTACACGAACAATTTCTGTAGGACGAAGCCGTTTCATGCTGCCGGAGAACCATTTATCATTAATTTGACAACTATAGTTTTGCTTTCACTCCTAAATAATTTGACAACTAGATACTTATTTCCTCATGCATTTTTTTGCCCTACATGAAATCCATGCAAGTCACTCAGATACTTCCACCTGCTAAATGAATGATTTGGTAGAAACGTATTTTGCAAACAGTGTCAAGATATCAGTCACTACGGTGTGCGCGGTGCTCCTAGCAAAATAAATGTCACGATGCTCTGCTCCCACAAGACGAAAGTTCATTCTAAACCCAACAATTTACCTAGAATGTCGGAACATACAAAAGACCTCATACCTACGTTTCTTTAATGCCTTTCAAACAATAAGAACAAAAGGGACAGGCTGAAACAATGGCGACAGTATGCCAAGCGTAGGAATAAATAGCCCAAAATTCTTGGAGGAGCCATTCATTCCATTTGCATCGCATCCAAGGCACAGCAACGCTTCCGCTTGGGTTCTAAAGTCTTAGTTTGCGCTTTATGCTTTATTAATTTTTGCTCATCAAATAAATATTGAATGGATCCGTTGCTGGGCGTGGAATCCATTGCGTAAGGACCACAGCTTAATCCCGCACTGCTTTGCTAAGAGAGTGGGGATGGCCACGGCAGGGAAAGAAATATGGAATCAAACGGCATCGTCGCTATGACGATCAAATATGGCTCAATTTTAATCGCCTGCCAGAGCACTCAGCTTAGATGGGTAATTAACCGGATTACTGGAATAGATGTGGACTATGTTCACAGAGCTCCCAACAGTTCAAACGCATTAACTATGGCGGCAGCGGTCCGGGCAGCTTTAGGGCTCGCCGTGGCAGATGGAGGAAATGCCAATTGAGACTCAGTGCTGTACAGAATGTGAGAGGAAGAATCCAGGCCAGGAATGCCAGTGTAGTCTTACAGAGGTGATAAAAGGGGAACCTGTGATCCTTTGGAATATCCAGCAAGGCTCAACGCAGCAGGTTTTCGTCAGGAAGGCTAAACTGTGCCCAGTCATCTCCTGCAAGGGGTTTGGTCACCCAGGGACTCAATTTCTAATTAAACTCTTTGTCTGAAGAGGAAGTGGTCCACATCACCTGACCACCAGGAAGCAGCAGAACGTGCAGTGGTTAGAACAACCGCCTCGCAACTCGAAGGGCCTGACTCCTGCTGCTAGCACCTACAAGCAAGATGTCAATTACTCTGGACTGCTACTGTATAAAATACTCAGCTGTACAATAAAGGGGTAAATTAATGTGAACTGGTTAATGCCCCAAGCCATGTTGGACGAAAGTGTCGGCCAAAGGAATAAATGTAAATTGTTGAAATCATCTGTTCACTCACTTGTTGCCCTGTCCATTAAAAGCCAAGTCTTTGAACACAAGGAGAACCTGCGGCCCCTCCCCTTGCTTTACATACCCAGAATTACAAGTCAAATGGCTCTTATGAATTTCCTAGATTGCAAATCTTGCCTAAAACATAGTGCAGCTATTAAAGTTTATCAGATGAAACAACATGTAAGTGAATTAGACTTTAAGTCTGTCCCTTTGATTCTGATAAAGGCAAATGAATCCTCATTAACATCCACTTTTACTTTTCCACTGTTTCTGTTTGTTGACTGAACTTGTTGCCCCACGACAAAGAAGTGAGCTTCAAATAAACAGTTTCTAGGAGAATGTAACCATGGAATATTATTTTCAGACGTCTCCGGAGGAGCCTTGCTAGTTTATTCCAAGTTCTTATCCCAGGCCTGCTCCCCGGAAGAAGGGACAAAACAACTGGCTGTGGCAGGAAGAAATGTGATAATACCTCTCGAAAGCACTCTTCCACATTCCAGCTGAAGGGCATCAGAGAGATTATGCATAAGTAAAATCATCAAGACTCTTCTGTTCTCCAGCCAAGACTTCCTTTAAATGGGATTTGGATGTAAGGCCTACAATTTCCAGAGGAGCTTATTGCTCAGTGCAATGACTGAAGGGAACATAACATTCTGCTGCCCTGTCTTCTGTCAGCTGTAAGTGTTTTCTGGATGCTCGCAGGTCTCCAGAAATTCATAGTTTTCCCACTACGTTCACCCAGGGGATAATTTAATGGCGGGTTCACTCTGCCCAAGTATTAGAAAAGAATATGTAGAGCTGTAGGTATGAAAAATCTGTCATTTTGTCAGTGGCTTGCTTCCTGATTACTTACATGACAAGAGCCTGAGATGGTCAGGGTTACATGCTTTCCACTAACATCATACCATCTGCATAACATCACAACATTTCATGGGTATATTTGAGCCTCCATATTAAAATAAAATTGAAAAAAGTCAGCTGCATTTATACTGAAGAACAGCAACCTGAGTTTGGACTACAAACTCTTGGGTGACTTCAAGGCCCCTTCGATTACCCTTTGAATGTAAGGAAGAGATGCTTTATTCATGAGGTGCCCCTTTCTTCTTTGACAGTGCACGTCAATAAACACCGTGCTATCTTGCGCTGGCTTTCAGCTCAGCAAAACGGAGACACGTGAGGCTTTCTGTATGAAACGGTAATTAGTGTTAAACAGCCATATTGTTTCCGGAAGAAAAACCAACAAAGTTGATTTCGTTTTTCCAAGCAGCCTGCCAAGAAAATACTTCATGCAAAGGCTCCCCACAACCTCTATTCCCTGTGCAGTTTTCGCTCGGAGTTCACCTCTGCATCGAACTATTTGGTGGAAAACCCTGTTACACAACAGAGACAGAGTTACGTAATGGAGCGCCGCCAAGTTGTTCCCTACGGTCAGCACCGCTCCCATCGCACACCCTTGCTGTCACAGCTTTAACTCCTCCAAACCAGTACTCTTATCTTCGGTTCACATCGTTTCCAAATTCAGACTGAAAATCATTCTGATGATTCGACAAACTAAGCAATTTAAATACCGGGATGTAATCCCAGAATCTGGAAACATCGGAATGACATGCGGCCGTATGGGGTTGCCCCATCGTAAGGAGCAGAGTGAGAGCCGCCACACAAATGTAATGCAAGAGATGCACGGAGAGACTCCCCTGGATGTTGAAAATGTATTTTTAACAGAGACTGGTTTAATGATTTAGCCTGATGATGAGGTTTTAAAAACAGTGAAAATCCTGCACAGGAATGCTGTAATTTTGATGCCTATGATTATGTGCACTTCTCAAGCCAAGGAAACAACAATAAAAAAACTAAATTGAGTGCTTTGCATTGTGGTCCTTGTAATAAATGAGCTCTCTCTGAATGGGATTCCGTAGCTTTCAGCTCAATTTCAGGCAGTCACTAAAACTGCGCCCATACCGAGTTACGACGCCACATCCATTTCAGCATCATTTATGCATTACGTGATAAAAATCGCAATTTCCACCATTCCAAGCAAACAGGGTGGATGCACAAAATACAACTTGAATGTGGGTACTCATTTTTCAAGTTCTTCTTGTGTTCAGTTGCCCCAGATATCCTACAGAATTTCCTATTTTCCATTCTATTTCCTTCTGTCCCTGGTACGAAGCTCACAAACTACGATCGGTGACTGCACATCTTATTAACTGCTGCTGATGCGCTGGGAGACAAATGCCTAAATGATGGCCCTCTTGCACCATGATGGGGTGGGGGGGGGAACTATTCAGATGAACACTTGGAGCTTTTAGCCCATTTTATACAGCTGTCAATAACAACAGTGTATGTATGCTCACAATCGAAGTGGAGTGGCTCTGACGCTCAAGATAATGGAACAGATCAAATAGCACTGTTATTACCAGCTCCATTTTTGTGTAAGATTTACAGAATGATAATAAAAGGAAAAAAAAGAACTTAATCCTGGCTGGAAGAACATCTGATTTCCAAATCAGAAAGCAATGAAAAGACCGAAAATCCCTTTGGCTTCAAAGAACATGCTATATAATGACTCTGCTTAGAAATTCTAACAGGAAAGATAGTTCATTCTAATTAGTTATTCCATTAAAAACTAGACTGATGCAATGTCAGTGCTGGGATGGTGTGGTTTGCAGACCAAAGTTCCTGGCAGTAGATACAGTACATAAGTCGGCTCCTTTTCAGCACTGTCTACACTGGTTTCCTACCACAGTCAAAGACTTTGATTCAACAGAACTGGTGACTATACTGTAAATGGCACAGAGCGAGTGTTGGATAAGTGAATTAGGTTGTATAGGTTGTGTACTTTGGGGCCGATTGGCCCTAATCCCCTTCTGGATGTACCCTGCCTCTCACCAGGTGATTTCTGAAAACACTGCAAGCCAGCACAGGATCCAGACTCGATAACTGATGAATGGATAAAAGAGATAAGGAGATCAATTATAGCAAAAAAGGTTATTATGGATTATTGAATTGACGACTATCGATTAATGAATTTTATCAGAAATCTGTTTTCAACACTTACATACAGATCACATCCACATAGTCGTTCTAACATTGCAACCAAATTCTGGAACGTTTGATGGGGATGGTTGAGCTTCAAACAGGTGCACATGGCTTAAACAGCTTGACTGATCAGTGCTTGAAGAAGGCTGGTGCTCAGCAGTATGAAGTTTTGGTGTTTAGAGTACTGTGACTTCCCTCTTGCATACTGGTCCTTTACATAACCTCCAGGTACTCCTTTATGCTGGGAGAGCAACCACATTCTCTGGCTGAGCAGCTCTCCCAGCAACAACTACTACAGCACATGGTTATTATGTGTCACTGGAGTGACACACGCGCGGTATATAAAAATAAAATTGAACGGAATTATTCATAAATCGCCCTCATAGCTAAATTCCATTCTCAAACTGCACAAAGTTATACGGCAAGTCAGCTCAAGTGTTGATACCCAAGCCTTCCTTTGAAAACTGTGTAGGTTTTAACACAAAAACAAATATTATGAACATCTGAAATATTTCTTCGTATCTCTTCCCCAGTGCAGGAATTCAACATTTAATACTTAATAATTTGCTGATACCGACCAATATGTGTGCACACGTGCCAGTGAGGGGAGTACCGCCGGCTTCTTCGGCACCGCTCCCCATTAGATGGAACCTGGACGGGCCTTTATCCACGTTCCTCACACTATCGTATAATGCCGCACATTCCTCATGCACTCGTGCCACAGGGCACCTGAAGGATGCAACGTGACTCGTGCTGCAGTAAAGTCTGATGGCCTTGCTGTGACACCTGACAGGAGATGTCCACAGACCTCATGCCATAAGTATTACTTTCCAGTCACCTTGACAGGCAACACCTGATGGCACGTTTAAATCAGCATTTCACTTGTGGTCAGCCGCGCATCTACAATTACTGTCAAAGGTTGTTGAAATAAACACAACATGATACTCCGTACGTCACGTACGTCATACTGTACGTACTCCTATTTTACCCATTGAAAAATCTAATCGAAAGTCTGTCTTTTTCACCTTAATTTGCATATACATGTGCAAACTGGTTACTTTTACCCAAAGGAACTTGCACAGTTTACAATACTTTCCTCAAAGGTACAAGACCCTTGAGGGGATGTAAACTACTGCATTTGAGAGCAAAATAAAACAGTCCACGCCAATGACTCTTTGGTGGGCAAGCATTTTAAAAAACCAAAATAACATGGAGAAAACAAAAAAAATGAAAGGGAAATGTTTCTCCACAGGGTCTAACTTGGGTGGTCAGTGGACACCTTTGAACACGTTTAAGCTCTGCATTTATTTCTAATGCACCAGCAGAGGTCATTTTCTTTGAAACCTCCATTGCAAAACACAAACAGGAGAATTAACACAATGCACTGCAGTCTCATTCCATTTCATAGCAAATAAAACAATAAATCCCTCACTCCTGTACACTACTCTTCCAAAAGGGGAAAAAAAAAATCCACTAGATGAGATGGGGAAATGAAAGTGTCTACCAAGATAAATCATCTGGCCAACTCACACCATGTTCTCTCCTTAAGAAGATATCGCCTTAGGAAGATGCTGCCAGCGTGTGTCTTAAGAAGATGTGAGACCTACAGTAGATTGATGGTCTCTGCAGTCTTTGCATTCCTTCTGTACCATCCCAGTAGGACATTAAACACACCAGGCTCCAGCTTACGCTCCCCTCCCTCCCTGTAAGTCACACTGTCATGCAGTCTCTTGTTCCTACACACCCTAGGTAGGATAAAAATAAACAAATCACAGTTTAAAGTCTTATTACACTCACTGCTGAGCCCCGCGTCCCATTTCCTCTCTCCCTAGATGCTGAAGTTAATAAAAGTTTGCTGTAAACTTAATGAAAAACTGGCAGGCAGATAATGAATTGTATTCTTCCAAGACACCCTTGGGGGGGGGGGGTGCATCGGCACACCACTGCACTACGTTAAATAAAACTTCATACCAGCTCAGCTACGACATTTAACACACTGATGATTATATAGGATAACACCTTTTAATATAAAGTGTGCATTCAAAATCATTTTGTTTGGCTGATTCAAATACAAAGAAAATTTCTACAAAAGCACTTAAACTCAGCAATACGGTTTAGTGCTTCCCTGTCGGATGCACGGCTAAACACACACAAGCAGATATTTACTGCAGACCCACACATCAGGTATTTTAATAGTGAAATGGCAGTATAAAGGTATCTGTATTCATTGCTGTGGAAACAGATGGTAACACATGTTTCTCAATTCAGGCTCAGTTCAATAATGCAGGACATGAATGATGTCAGGAGGTAATGATCATCCTGTGACCCAAATGCTCAGCCACATTTGAGCTTTGAAACCACTTATAACAAAGGTTGTCAATCCAGTATATGTTTAATAAATGCAGATTTTCCTTTTGTTTCGTTTAGTGTTTTAGGCAGATTTCAAAGCACTAAAATTATTATTCCCTGCCAATGAATTAACTGCAGAACAGTTGATACCGAGTAGCCCAACTCCATGACTGCACTAAGGTACCGCTGTCGTCAGCTGTTCTCTGTAAAATCTATAATATTCTCTCTGTTGGTTCACGCCATGCATGTCAAAGGTTAATAGTAGCTGCTCTCGACTAACAAACCGTGAGCACAGTGCAACTGTAAGTGGCAGTGTTTACTTTGTTGCTTCCCAGCTCCAGGGCTGTGGGTTCAATCCCTCTCAGTCTGTGTGGAGTTTGCGTGCATTTCCACCAGGTGTTCTGGTTTCCTTCCACAGTTCAGACGTGTGGCTCAGGTGCATTGCTGATTCAAAACTGCCCATAGTATAAGTGAGCGAGCGAGCGTCTGTGTATGACTGCATTGCGATGGGCAAGCAACCTGTGATGCACAAGTTCCGCACCCTAATAACCTGGTATTGGATAAATAATTGTAAATATCTGACAATAAATGTATTGATCACAAGGAGGGGGTGTCTCTTCTAAAGCTCAAGGAAGCCCAGTGCACCATGCAATATTAAATTATGACTCCACTGAGTACAACTCTGATTATTTTTATCAATATATAACTAATATACTGTAAGTGCATAACTCTACCAAGAACTACTGCTAATACTTTTAGTAAACCCAATACCAGACAAGTTGTTACACCATTGAATCACAAATATTAACAAATAAGTACACTTTTAAAGAATCTAACTGAAATTTTTCTAAAACACTTTCAAGCCTTTTGATTTACAAAGATTGTTTCATGAACCTTTTGTTTAGAGAAATGAGCCAAAGACCACTGTACACCGATGCAATGAATCAAACTCTGTTGAAAGATAACCAGGTATCGGAGTCATCCTTAATAAAATTAACAATTTCCAGAGGCCATACTGAACCATATTTCCTTTTTCACAGTGAAAAAGTGGCCTATTTCCTACTCTATAAAATACCAAGTGTTGTGTCTGCAGTACCTCCTGATACAGTGTTGAGTTGTAATTTTTACTGTGCTGAGACAAGGTTACTCGATAAGATAAGAAACCTTCGCCACCAGTAGCGTCCCATTTACTTCCTCTGACTCCTCAGAATAACAATCGTAAAAAAAAAAAAAAGCTTAATTTCAGCTGAAATGAGAATCAAACATTGGGAATAAGTCATTAGGAATAAGTATTCACTTTAAAAAGAGAACGGTGTCTATTGGAAAAATGAGAAAAAGATTTCAACTCCGTGCTCCAAAAGTCACCTAAAACGCCTGTTTTTCTAGAATAAAGATTTCCTTCATCCTGCCCAGGTTAAATACACTAACTTACCTTCCTGCGAAAACCACCATGATTGTTATTGGACCTCAACTGCTGATGATGCACATATTTCTTGGAAAACAGGAAGTAATATCAGATTCCTCAGAAACATTCCATTTTTTTTTTTTTTTTTTTAAAGGATACCGCCCTCAAGCCTCTTGCTCTCATACTGCAAGGTGTGGATGAAGTGCTTGGCACAGTGTACAAAATAAACAATTTCTAAATTTTCATATAGATGGGAGACTTGGGGAGTCATTCGCTAATATCCTAGGAAAGCGCTTGCATCCTGCACTTGAATGACCTTCATGCCCCTTTATGCTACAGAAACCTGGAAAACTTCAAGCTTGGACCGCAGTTGAATTACCATTAAGCTGTTTGATGTAGAAGTTTTTAAACCAAGGAGACTCCCTCGATAACACAACTAATACTGGCGGAAAACCGGACAAACCCTGCACCTACTCACTTGTGGCCTCTGCTCCAGGAGCGCTTCATCATTTTTACATCTTAAATTCACTTTTCTTTGTGCCAGCAGAATTCTTACACTTGAAATACAAGGAGTATGAAAATCCAGTAATAAACACACGAGATCAAAGGGAAAAAGCCGGTAAGACTACCTTAACGTGTCAGACGCATTTATTGCCCTCATACGTTCTCACTGACAGCACTATTCTTACATGAATTAATGTTCTTGCTTTATCAGACCTCCTGCTCTTAGGGGTCAGGAATGTTCAGAATGTTCACCTTCTTCAGCAGAGGCATTAATATCAAAAGTGATATAAAGGTACATTAAAACTTATTTTATTAAAATAGAATTCCTCGCTATTTTTTTTTTTTCCTAGAAAGCATTCTTAAATTAATGGCATCAAAAGAAGCAAAGGGTTACCAAAGACACTTGCTTTTAGTAGCGATCAATCGTACTAGAAGATGCGACTGTTTTCCCCTCCTCAGATGCTCGCAGCAGGAGATGTACGGAAAGCCGATAATGGTAAACTCTGGTCTTGACAGTCTCAAGGGATCTTTCAGATACGCTGGACCGCCGCTGTCTCGGAATCTCCTGCTGAGAGCCTTTGAAGGGCAGGGGTGGCATTTGCTCACGGTCAACCATGGTCATTCGCTCCATATTTACACCATTGTACTATGCCCACAGAGCCAACCTGAACTGCGTTTCACCTTTGCTGCTGACCTGATGTCCGACCAGCCAACCTGAACCAGCCCACTTTTGGTTTTAATGCATCAAAGAACCGGCAAAGACCAGTTTTTACCATAAAACCGACCGATGCTGGCGCTAAAAACCTGCTACACTGAGGGTTAGAGAGGAACATTTGCCTTCTCCTTCCCCCCAAAACCAACAGACCACCAGTCAGTACAATGGTCAACACTCTGCGTGGGTCCTGCAGCTCCTTTGCACTTTACACTTATTCCTTCCCAGGCTTGTTCCCAAAAATCCCATGCACATATTATTCTTTTTAACATTTAACCATTTTAGTATTCAAACTTATTTAATGAACCTTTGTCAAGCGGACTTAAATGTTCAGTTAACAAACCTGAAGCAGAGTAATTCTTACTGTGTGTTCTGGGTAAGCGCCTCAGTCCAGGGTACTGCAGCACGAGTGGGATGCAAACACAGAACCGTCACACTGCAAGACTGCAACCCTAAGCACTACGCCACCTACAGACGAGAATCAGCTGCACGGGCTACATTATTATTAGTAGTAGTATTAGTAGTAGAACTGGTGGTATTTTATATTTCTTATTATAGCGCCCCATGAGAGAGCTGGAGCCACAGTACCGAACTCTCTCTGTTCCCTTCCTTGCGCTCCAACCACGCAACTTTCCTAGCCTCATGCCGGTTTCGTATCGACGCAAACGGCTGTCACGTCAAGCGGGCTTAGCGCGCAAAGCTGCACCCGAAAGGGGCGCGCAAGCACCGCCGTGAAACGCAACAGCGGCCGCCAGCGCATTTCCGCGGAGAGACGGGACGGGACGGGACGGGAAGGGAAGGTGCGGGAAGGCGCGGGTACCTCCGTGCGCCCGCAGCCAGCGTCGCCGGCGTCCGGCCTCGCGATGAGCGCCGTGTCCCCGCACACGACGGCCGCGCGCCCCACGAGCGCGCACTCGGGCGCGGTCTCGTCGGCGGGCAGCTCGAGCACGCGCAGCCCGAGCTCGCGCCTCAGCGTGCCCACGTACAGCTCGTGCTCGCGCTGCGCCTTGGCCAAGTCCAGCCGGGCGCCGCTTCGTGTCCGCGCTCCGCCGGCGGCGAACGCCCGCACCACGGCGTGAGTGAAGTGACCGAAGTCGGCCGTCAAGCCCGCCATTCCCTATGTTTCAAATTCAGCTCCTGCTTTCAGTCGCGGCGCCTCATGCACAACGGCTCGCCGGAAACTTCCCTTAATTGCCGGCGTGTTGCGCGCATTTAGTTTCTCTCGAGCACCGCGTGCTCGCGCCCGTCGGATAAACAAGCGGGAAGGGAGCGCGCGATCCGGCGACGCGCGCCAACAAACAGTCACGTGCGCGCTCGCGCCGGCGCGCGCTGGCGGCGGCGGCGGCGAACAGTCGCGTGCGCGCGTCGCCAGCTCCCGCCAGAGCCGCCGGCTCGACGAAACCCGATGTTAACGTTGAAACGCGACACGACTGGCACCGCAGAAGAGGCCAAAGACTTTGTTAAAATAGAATTCCAACATCAGTAGTCGTGCGACTCGCGCTAAAATAATTCCTCAGTTGCTTAACTGAAACATACGAAACGTTTCATCACTGTTGCGCTTGTGCTCAGGAGGGTCGCAACTTGTCGAAGATGCCGTGAGTGGTACCTAAGGGGCATAATCTGTTACAGTCGGTAAGTTCCGACACTAACCGCCTTGTGGCGCTGTTCTGCTTGCAAGCCGTACGTGGAAAAGGGCTCGGCAGCATCTCAAGGCAGCCGTTCTCTGAAATTACGAACAGCTCCACGTACGCAAATACTGGCGAGGGACACATGCCTCCATCCCTTCTTGTTACACCTGCAGATTGTCAACTCAAATCCGTAAAAGATCAACGACTACATCCGGCGATGCGCAATGTCAAATTGAAATGGGGTAGGCCGCGCGCTGGGTTACAAGTCTAGTCGTCTTCTTTTTTGTTATACAAAGGCCCCCATGACGATTCATGTTTGTAACCGATGCGTGAAATCATAAAAATCTGTTAAAAATGTATCAGCTACCCTCCTACAAATGGTTCTAGAAAACAGCATAGGTCTAAAAAATAACCCAGCAGCGAGAGACTGAATTCAACCGTAGTGCGCCAACCCTGGCAGGTAGGTATTCTGTCCTGAACTGGCCAAGCACGGTAAACTCTAACCTTGTTTTGCAGTGTGAGATCCAGTTCCACTTACTTTATCCCAAGAAACTACCAGCTTCTAATACCAATGCTGAATTTCTTTTTTCGACAGTATTTCTCAGAAGTCTATGGAAAAAGAAAACAAAATGCAGGTGGGAAGCCTGCTTATGCATTTGGACAGGGCATTGAACAGGACTACCTGCAGACGGAGAACAGCAGGCTGATCTGCCTTGTTCTGGTTCAAGGTCAAAGCTGCGACTGCAAAGGCACATTTACCTTGTGTCCGCTTTGTACTGCCCAATACAACATCTACTGCTGGATAGAACACAGCGTGATGGATGGGACAGTCATCTCCCTCTGTGTGCTTCATTCATGGATTCCTTGACATTTCCGTAACCCGAATCGGCGTTTGCGAGATAACTTTCCGCAACCTTGTGTCTGGTAAGAATGCAGCAATTTCTTTCGCAGTGTTTGCGGGAAGGCAGCGCTTGTTCAGGGGTGAAGATGCAGCAAATATGAATCCACAATGATTCATTTCAATGAGCTACATATTTTAAAAAACGAACTGCTTCATCGTAGTACAGTATTCCTGCAAAGGGCTTCAGAGCCACCGTGATGTTCATGCTCACAGAATGCACAGGTATTGATTGATTTTTTTTTAAAAATTCTTCCATGCTTAGATTTAAGAAATTAATTTCCCAGCATTTGTGGATTTCTTCGTGAAGGTCTGTGCTGTTATTTCCTTGTGCTGCACAAATGCATGGGTCCCAAACCCTTTTCAGACATAGTGGTACCAGGAAAGTGAATCTGCCCTTTAATCACACCCTGAAACATCTGTGGCGTTAAGGCAGACGTTACGAAAAGTCGGGGGTCGAGTTATGGAGCAACGGATACTAGAGGTTGTTAAAATTTTTGGTTTTCCATAAATCGCTCCATTTTGCAATGGAAATTCATTTAAAACTAAGAAACAACAAATGCATTAACTGCCATTTTCATGTGGGATATATGTGTTTTGTTTAGATTCGTAGTCCTCACTAAGAATTTCACAGAAATACAGCGCTGAGATGATTTAGATTTATACAGATGTATTTACATAGTTACAAGTTCTTTCAGATGGCTGGAATGTGCACTCTTTATAAATTACGCTGAACCGTATGTGTCGACTAAAGGCATTTTCCATGGTGCCATGTACGGAAGACGCAGTGAAGCCTGAATGGAATTTTCCTTCAGGCATCCCTGAGCACATTCTTCCACACCCCAGGACCGCTGTTTGTCTTTTCTTGTTCCAGATCCACTCAATTATTCTGACTGGCTGAAGCATTCCAACATCCCAAACAGTCCATCGAGCCCCCACCCCCAATCCCAACATTTCTGTAAACATTTTTACACAGTTTTCATTTCATAAACATATCTGGGATATTTTGGTTTAAATAATCAAGTTCCTTTGTGGTTCAGTGGAAGACCACCAGGTGTTAAGAATAAAACTCCAGAAAAGTCGTGAAACCCTCAGCACCTGCTCTGGACTTTCCAAGGCGCACTTCCAGTTTCTGTCATACAGGAAAGAATGTAAACATATTGTCTTCCACACTGTAAATTACAGAGGCACCATTTCTATTCAGTTTCCCTGTCACTATTGTTCAAGTTTTATTAATCGCATTCTTTTACTTTTAAAATACAGACTGTCAAAATGATTCAGTAGCAGTAACTTGTATTTCCATATTTTGCTGTATCAATCACAGTTACCAAGGAATCCTGGGAAAGTACACGTTCACCATTAACATCCAGTTAAACATAAACCATCACGCTATTCTCAGCGATATCCTTCCTCCGTTACAAATATTATGAATAAAGTTTCATAGAGCATAAGACAAAGGTGGAAGGCTCGGCATTCGCTAAAAATTATAACCCACTGATATTAACAGCAGGTACAGGAAGGCTACAAATTCCGAGTCCAATTTTGCTGTGTTACCACAACAACAGAACATCTTTCTCCTCGTAAAAGATTTCTAAAGGACAAGTAAAGTATAAATCTCAAAGGGCGTAAATATATACCGGGACAAATCGGTGATGAAGAACAACCCAACCTCCCTTTTCTCCTAAAGGAATGCACATTGTCGTAGATGTCAAAGAAACGTCTTTCCTGGAGCACAACAGGAAACAGGCCAGCGAGAAGGATCTCACAACACTCTCAACAAATCCCTTAATGGCAGACGGCTGTACAAAATGCTCTGGCGCATGTGACAATCCGAAGGACAACCGGCACAGTGTCATTTGTTCGAGGCCACGGGTAACACGGGATAACATGCGGTATATTCCACCATCAAGGCACAGATCGCAACAAAAGTAGGGCAACAGTAGCTGTCCAAGTACTGTGGCACCTGAACTGCTTTAGAGTTCCAATTACTCCAGGGAAAAAAGAAACAACTCTGTTTTTAAAACAAGGTGACCAGTCGGAACGTGGATCTTTGCAGCACGTTGCTGGAGCGTGTTCATGTGCAGAACAGTACCAGGAACCGACAATCTGGTGGCATTAGTACAAATTTAAAAATAACTGTAAAAGCCCACAAGGCAAGATACAAGATACAGATTCATATCAAACACGTAGTGCTACTGAACTAAAAAAGAAGGTAACACTTCATTGGCCTTTGCCGGGCGCACAATTATTTACCTAAAGTTAATCCGGATAAAACAAAAGAACTGCAACACCTGGCAGATTCCTGTAGCGTTTGGATTTCGTCTGAAAGTGGCCTAAATAGCGGGTAGCCTAGTAAATGGAACAGCTTCTCAGCTATTCTGAGCGACAAATTATGAGCCATAGCCACATTATAAACAAATACTGCTGGAGGAACACGTGGGCCACGCCCCCTTTTGCAGCCACGACTCTGTTTCGCATTCGTGATGGAGAAACGCACCCAAAAGACAGGTAGGAATGTATAACGAAAAAGAAGCAACCCCCCCCCCCCAACACACACACACACACACACGCGCGCAACGGTGACGCAATAAAGAAGGCATCGTCTTTACCGGATTAAAAAAAAAACTCATGCGTCAAGCCTGAGGGCAACATCACCGCGCTAAAATATGTCGACTGTATTTACAGTACGGCTATCCTGGCTGGCACCTCGTCCAGCTGGCACCTCACTTACTGTCCCCAGCCTGCGGGCGGCCGTGACACGGCTTGTCAGTCAGAAAACCATAACAACCTTCTCGTCATAAGCCTGTCACAAATGTCTCTTACGAACACTGTAATGCGTTAGAGTTCATACAGAACTGTGGCTTCGGTCACTGCATACCACCATCTAGCGTTTTGATGCGGAAGCAAGCGCGAAATACGCGGAGGCGCAAAGGAGCGGAGCCCATTGTCGGCCGCGGGTTCGACCGGAATGTGGGACCCCCAGCAGCCGGCGGCTAGGGCTCAGCCTCTCTGCTCCGAACGAGGTTTTGACTCCACACAACTCGGCTGGTGTGCACGGGCTGCCAGCGTACTGCATAGCAGGCAGAAACGGTGGAATAAATGAAAGAAAGGATGGAGGGAAACCTGCGGTCATAACGGAATTAAAACTTACCTGGAGCGATCAGCCCTGCCCTTCTCCCGGAGGGACTGCTGGCGCCCGATTCCCGCGGAGTTCATTCTTTTTAACTGCACCCCTACTTTCGGCTGCTTCCCCCAGTCCTCTGCTTTCCTCGGAGCAAACCCTGACGTATAAATGAAATGAAAATAAAATTAATATATTTTTAAATTCACCTTCTAGCTCCTGTGGGAGCGACGCGCGGGGACTCGGCTGCAGTTGCTGGTACCCCCGTTAGTCTCTCTGTCAGTCGCTGCTTTTCCTGCTCAAATCCAGCTTCAAACTTTTTTTTTTATCTCAAGAATTTCGCAGGAATGTCACTTATTTGGACCCCGGTGAAAAGTTAGACCCAACTTCTTTGCAATTTTTCCGCCCCAAAGCAACATGTTATGTGGAAAATTGGATCACTGCTGGGAGTGTGTGTGTGTGTGTGTGTGAGAGAGAGAGACAGCGTGTGTGTGTGTTATTTTTTTTCCCCAACTGTGATGGACAGATTGCGTGAAAAGTAAATTAACCCAAGAAAAGCTGAGGAATTTCCTGTATTTGGAACATATTTAACAAGACCTTTAAGCTGTCAGGAATGCTTTGTGGTCGTCTAAGTGAACTGGAAATATGTTAATAATGTAGGCTACTGCCATACCTAATATGGTAATATTGTTACGTCTGGAGCCCGCTTCCCATCTGGAATTGCTTAGTACAATGGAATAAAGAGGATATCGGGCCAAAAATAGAAGTTGTAAACTCTTTATTCCCATCGTCTAAAGCGACTAAAGTGAGCGCTGCCTCCTCATGTCCCAACAAACGCCATTTAAAATTTTTTAAAAAGCGCCAAATTACGTTTTTAGTGAAAATGAGCGAAAGTGAGAATTCCTGCCCTCGTGTGAAGCGCTCAAGCGCGCGAGTCGAGAACTCTTTAAGAAAATGTCAAAATACAAGCAGTATAAAATGCACGCCCGTTATTTAAAAATAATAATAATAATAATAATAGCAATACACGAATTAAAAATGAGCCTGGGGTTTGCTCGATAAAGCAGACGGGTTAAAAAAAAAAAAAAAAAAAGGATTCCTCTATTCTCCGGTCGACGGTGAACTTTGACACACTTTGGCCGACCCGACCAGAGCGAATTCCTCACCGACCATCAAATAGGTGTCCGTGTAAAATGAGGTGTTACTGTGAAATTAGGGTAAAATAGCGAGGGATGCAAAGGACGGTTATTCTTCATTCGGCACGGGGGGGGGGGC
This sequence comes from Heterotis niloticus, assembly GCA_018136845.1. Classification (NCBI taxonomy): domain Eukaryota; kingdom Metazoa; phylum Chordata; class Actinopteri; order Osteoglossiformes; family Osteoglossidae; genus Heterotis; species Heterotis niloticus. The sequence continues at coordinate 29,340,348 of CM030898.1, forward strand.
GCCCATTTAGGAAAAAAAGAGAGAGAGAGAGAGAGAGAGAGAGAGCGAGAGGAGGGAGACGGGGGGGGGGCGGCGCTGCGCGTGGAAGCCGCGCCAAGGCGCATTCCTGGAATTCTTTGGGAGCAGCGGAACGGAGCGGCGCGCGACGTCAGCCCCCGGCGCGCGCTATAAAAGGAGCGTCGCGAGCGCCTCCACGGCAGAGTCCGCAACGGAGGAGGTGGCGGTCGGCGAGCGACAGCGCGACGGGAAACGGAATAAGCAGTGCGCCGCGGAAACAACTTCTTTGCCTAGCGACCAAACATGTCTGCCTTTTTGTTCGCCGTCGTCGTCGTCTTCGCGGCTTTCAGCCTGGTAAGTTGCTCGCTCCCGCCCTCACCTTTGTAGTCTTGACTGAAACGGCCGCCGTTGGACCTGTGGCTCCGACGACGCTTCACGGGCGTTCTCCTAGCGAACCGCCCCGCTCTTCTCATGTCTCCTCATGTGAGGCGGCGGTGTTAAACAGCAGCCCCCGTGTTGGCTTTCCCTCAGGCTTCCACGTCGCCGTGCGCCGCCCAGTGCTCGTGTCCGCGGGACCCGCCGAGGTGCGCGCCCGGGGTGAGCCTCGTACTGGACGGCTGCGGCTGTTGCAGGGTGTGCGCCCGGCAGCTCAACGAGGACTGCAGCCGGACGGAGCCGTGCGACCACACCAAGGGGCTCGAGTGCAACTTCGGCGCCAGCGTCGGAGCCGCCAAAGGCATCTGTCGAGGTACGGCGCGGAGCATGACGGGAAAGCGCGGAAACGCAGTCCTGCACTCCTAAAGCCAAGCATTGTTAAGCGCGATCCCGAATTGGCATGCCTGCCCTCTGGCTGTAAGCTCGGGGTGCAGGGACAAGTGGTCCCGCAATAACTCGGTGTGAGCACCTGAACGTAGAAGTTTGCATAAGAGTGCTCAAACTGGAGAGGATGGGCCTTCTGAGCACCAGGTTGACGGTGTGTCCTCCTCGCTTGTCTTCCGCAGCCAAGTCCGAAGGAAGACCCTGCGAGTACAACAGCAAGATCTACCAAAACGGAGAGAGCTTCCAGCCCAACTGCAAGCACCAGTGCACGTGCATCGACGGCGCGGTGGGCTGCATCCCCCTCTGCCCCCAGGAACTGTCGCTGCCCAACCTGGCGTGCGCCAACCCGCGGCTCGTGAAGGTGGCCGGACAGTGCTGCGAAGAGTGGGTGTGCGACGATGGCAAGGGGGCGGACCGCGCCCGCAAAGTCTTCGACAAGGAGAGCGCGACGGATGAGTCAGAGAATGACCTCACCAACAGGAATGAGCTCATCGCTCTGGTCAAAGGGGGGCTGAAGTCTCTACCTGGTGAGTAGCCTTCCGAACGCTTCGACCGGCCCCATTCTTTTTCCAAAAGCACCGCTGGAGAACTACGCCGGCAACCAGGAGCACTTGTTAACATTTGCTTCTGCTGCTGTCGTTGTCGAACAGCTTTCAGAATCCAGCCGGAGGGTTACATGTTCGAGACCCAGAAGTGCATCGTCCAGACCACGGCGTGGTCTCAGTGCTCCAAGACGTGCGGGACAGGAATCTCAACCAGGGTCACCAACAACAACAGCGATTGCAAACTGGTGAAGGAGACGCGCGTGTGCGAGATCCGACCTTGCAGCCAGTCCTCTTACTCCGCTTTAAAGGTGCGCGCGGGGCCCGCAGCTCGGCACAAAACATTCCAGAATCTTCAGCAAACGGCCGTTGCCTAACGTTTTCTCTTCTTCTTTTTCTTTCCTTCCTTTTTCCAGAAGGGAAAGAAGTGCACCAGAACCAAGAAGTCCGGCGAACCGGTTAAGTTCCATTACGCCGGCTGTTCCAGCCTGAAGAAGTACCGCCCCAAGTACTGCGGGTCCTGCGTGGACGGCCGGTGCTGCAGCCCTCTGCAGACCAGAACGGTCCGCGTCAAGTTCCGCTGCGAGGACGGCGACACCTTCAACAAGAACGTCATGATGATCCAGTCGTGCAAGTGCAACTTCAACTGCCCCAACACCAACGAGGCCCCCTTCCCCTTCTACAGACTCTTCAACGACATCCACAAGTTCAGGGACTGAGCGAGTCTCCGCGGGTCCTCGGAAACGATCGTCGGCCGACCGCCGAGTCGGCCGAGGTGCAGGGATCTGCTCCGCGTCGGCGACGGACTTCAGTCGCCTTCCTGTCCAAATTCCCAAGGAATAACGGATATCATGAAGAGCTTACGAAGTGCACTGTAAAGCTGGACCCGTTTCAGCACCATTTCCTCCTTGTAAAGACTTGCTTCATAATAGTGGAGCATTATTTGTAGCTTCATTATGGAGCAGCATGTAACTATGTGTGTAAAATGGAGTTGGTAACATTTAAGAACTTGCTGTGTATATTTTGTTTTGCAAATGTATCGAAAGACCCAAAACTGTAATGCCTTTGTATATATGTATAAATACATATATACACGTAAATGATACAATTAAATGTAATATGAGCTTTCAAAGACACAACATGTAAACTGTCTGTGGTCACATTCCTTTTTCAATGTGGACTAATTTGTTCATATTTTATGGCAGCTATAAAATTGCATTTCCATGCGAACATTGAAAGAGAACGTGGCAGTGATGAACGAATGAATGTTTGTTTTTTTGTTTTTTTTTATTATTGTTCTATTTATCAAAGTGTAGCTACTTTATTTGAATATTAAGTGACATACTGGAATAATTTGTAAAAAGATTTAATTTTATATGTTAAATAAAATGATTTATTTATGAAAAGTCACCTGTGTCCACGGGCTTGTGTAACAGCACCGCGTCGTCAGGGAAAACAACTTGCAAAAAGCGTCTCTACCTGCGCTGCCAGGGACTTCACCCCGGCAGAAGAGCCGCGCACCTGAGAGGAAAGCCACGCCCAAAGGTAGGTGCTTCGGTCCAGGTAACAGGTGCGGGGAGTGACGCCGCTGTCCAGACCGAGGAGCTGCTCCGCACTCAAGCAAGTGCAACACCAAGAAGGAAGCCTTGAGCAGACCAGACGAAGGCTCGGCCCTCACACCTTCCTGGTACAAAGCAGACGCGCAGAGCGAAGGAGCGGCGAAACGCCATCGCGCTGCGAACAAAGCGCCGTTTATATTACAAAGTCGTTAACATTTAAGGTTCGCGAAATGCACCTAGCAGCGCACAAATGAGCATTACAGCAATGCTGGAAGCTGCAGCGACCTTATGTCATGTGTTTTACTGTCGATTACCCAAAAGTTGAATTTCAGCGTTCGCGAGGATCTCAGCAAGAAGGAATTTTTACAGCTCCCGAGCAGACGGCGCGACGGCGCGCCACCTCATGGTCACCTGAGGAATCGACGCTCCCTCAACTACACCGACCTACAGTGCGAGTGAACAGCAGAGCACCGCGTTCCCCACTTTCTGGAGCTTGAACATTTTTAAAAGTCAGCTGAACTCTGAAACACAGAGGGCAGCTCGACTTGTTCCAGCTGAGATCAACGGAAGGAAAAAAAAAAAAACAAATAAAGCACCTTTAAAAAGTGGCTTCCGAGCACTTAAGAGTGGGGGGGAAAAAAAACAGATTCGGACAACCACAAAAGACAGCAAAGTATAAAAAGAACATAAAACGAATAAGAGAAAGAAAAAGAAACAAACAAATGTATTATTTGAAGACGACTTCAAACGTGTTGGTTTGAGCCTGGATTTAAAGGCGCTTAGAGAAAGGGAACTTTGTTCTTCTTGGGACGGGAATTCCGCAGACTGGGGGGCATAGCAGGTGAAAGCCCGATTTTGCATAGGATGTAGGTGAGCCTGAGGGACATGCGATCGAGGACTGCGTGGTGGAAAATAGCCTGTGAGGACATCTGAGGTGCCTCTATCCATAGTCTGACACATTTTCACTGAGAGACTCCCAACGCTTGATGTCTGAAGCCAGCTCCCGCAAGGCCACACCCGTACTTCCATTGATGTGAATGACCATGAAATTGAGATGTGGCAAAAAGAATTTGGACCAAAGTCAAGTCTGTTGTTTTCACCGTCATGAATTACGGTCAGTTTTGAAGCGGCAGTAAAGGTGTGAACAACACATTGAATGGGCAACATCGGAGTCAACAGCAGTTTGTCAAGGTTAAAGCCTGATGTTGCTTTCTATTTCCGGGGCTGCGGGCCAGACGGAATATTTGACCGAAACAGTCGCGTACACGACCTAAGGACAGAAGTCGGTGTCTCCCGCGAGCCAAACTTTCCATAAGTTGACACGGAGCGCTTTAAGCCGGTGCTGGAAGAGCTCGAAACCGCGATGAGGTCCATTCGTCGCTCCTTGCTCCAGGATTCACATGGCCGAGCAAGCCATGCGTTTGCTCAAGACATCCGGGTCTTTTTGACAGGCCGTACCGGTGGACCACTTTGGCAAACAGAGGAGCCCATCCACGCATGCGTCCTGTCCTGTCGCGGTCGACCAGCGAAACATCCAGGTATCAGCAAAGAAACATTTCCCACCGAGATCCATCATTTCAAGTTCATTATTACACACACACACACACTTCTCCACATGAGGCTAAGAGCACTTTTCCAAAGTACTTAATTGGTGGTGTAATGTTTTAAAATATCAAAACCATGGTAACCATTATGAATGAGTAACTCTTAAGAACAAATGCGACCGGTTTTTCTCTTTTGTTTACAACAGTCGAGTGGCGCTTTCTTGTGAATGCAGCCTGTCAAATGCGCGCAGCGGAGGATCGCCGTGTAGGACAGAGAAGCAGAAACAATGTAAAATCGCAGTTCTTTAACGCAAGTTCTTGACACACTGCTTGAACTTCTGCACATGCCTCTCCATAGCACAAAGTTACTAAAACCACAAATCACGTAAAGCTGGAAGAGTAATCCCAAAATGACAAAAAGTCCCTAGAATAAGGCAATGTTTTTCAAAACAGGGTACTAAATACATTTCAAAAATACAGGTTTTTGTGTGTGAAATATAGCAGGTGAAGAGTATCACCGCATTCCAGACAGAGTTCAAGTCACAGCCAGGACCCGAGGAGCCTGAAAGCACTTGCTGAGCAAAAAGGCGTTGCGTAATTTAGCATTAAAGGACACCTGGACGAGTAAAAAAGCAAGATACCTTTCAATCCGTCCAAACTCCGAACCCTCTTTAATGCAAAATAAAACCAACTCTAGGAAAAATCATATAAACAAACACTTACTTTTATTGCTCGTCTTTTTAAGTTTCTTATATAAGAGCTCATTTTTAGACTTGTACCGTTCTGCAGATGTGGTCTTGCTGAATATTTACAACAGAATGGAAACCTAAACACAGACGGAAAGCATGTGTTGCACGCTCCACTCTGTTGACAATTTTCGTGGCTTTTCTTTTTGCCCTTTGTAATGTTATCCAGCACCCTGTGAACCAGAACGTGCCTGGGTGCAGCGTGGACCTCTTCCAGCACATTCCTACGGCTTGTTTCGGTGTTTGCAATGCCTCTGCACCCTCATTAGGACTCCAAACTGCCTTGAGAGATGAAAAGACCCCCCAGCGCTGTATTTCATACCATCGTGTAGATTTAAGAAACCGGCAACGGGGTCCCTACATATAAAGAAGCTGGTAAAGTTTCGCGTGTGATAAATACGAGGGGAAGTAAGTGGCAGGAACGTAGACGTCTCAATAACAAACACAAGCTTGGGGCGAAAACCACGGTTGCCAGTCGACTGCATGACCGCCTTTGGCAAGACTTGTTTAGGAAGTTGTGGGTACCGGAGCGACCGCAGAGAAGAGCGTATCTGGCAGAAGGGCAATAAAACCACCTCGCAGAAGAAGAAAGCCTGCAGTTTAAAACCTCCAACCGTTCTCCTGTTCCAGTTAGATAATAGCACTTGCGTTACTCATTGTAAAAAGCTTTAACCTAAGCCCTGCATTTACATTCTCTTACAGCCACACATAAGCTGTTTTTGGCATACAAGCACCCATAACTAAAAATACCTCCTGTTAAAATAAGTCCTAGAAGCAGTTACCCCACTGAGGTGTTGGGTAATCGGTAATTTGGCCTGTTTTACAGCGAAAGATTAAACGGCGGAAAACGGATTTAAAAAGGCAAAGGCTGCCGTGCACGTGAACTGGGTATTTGCGTGTCTGGCTAACTTTGTTTAAGAGACGCATCCTGAAAGGTCTGCTTTTGGTGCTCTTTAAAGTTGCTAATGGAAAGTCGCGGTGGACTGCATTTCCCTGTATTAGTTACACGTTGTAAACGCAGCACGGGTTGTCCTCTGAGCAGGGAAAGTCAAGACGTGTTTATGGCCACGGCATTCTTCTGATCTTAGCACACGTCCTCCCGCTTGCCGCTGCACCTGGCACCGAGATGACGGTGGCATCTGCTGAGAAATGGTATTAATGCTGAGAATAACAGCATGGATTTTGCGTGACTCCAAATGAGCCTTATGTCCGGATCACAGGACCATTTCAAGCTCGCCGGCGCGACACAATCCCGCAGAAAAGCAGAACGTCCACTTTTACCACCAACCAAAGTGCTCCGCAGCCATGCCTCCATCACTAAATATTACCGTCCACCGCATCTCCAAGTTTTCCGCACTCCATAATGCGGTTTATTTCGTTAAAAAACATCTTAAGATAATAGTTGGCCGAAATGCTTCCGGCTTTTCGCAGCCTCGTGCGAGCAAAAAGAACCACCAAGAAAAGTGTAAACAATGTACTTACTCTATGAAAGCTGTTGGGTTTTAATGTTGAGCATTAACTTCGGTCATCCATCGTGCAAACGGAAAGCTAAAAAAAGAAATAAATAAATAAAATGATCAGTGATGCCAGTCTAAATAAAGCCAAATCACACAAACAACAACACAATAAATCAGTTTTAATCTTTCTCACACACACACACACACACACGCACACACGTATAGTTTAAGACCAGAAAAGAGAGGTTTGTACAACTCATTTAGCACATAAAATAAAAAAAGCAAACAGCAAATATTCTCAATCATTCGATGAAGTAAGGCTGAGGGGCTCACAAAGGAAAAATACAGCACTCACAAAGAGCTCTCCTTCCCAGCATGAGGCTGGAAAATAAGACCTTAACCAGCATCAAAGACATCACATCACCACCAAAAAGTGGAAAGAAAAACACCAAAACCCAGATGCGGCCTCATGGACATCACACCCAGCGCTGGCACAAAACACTGAAACTTTAGAAGAAACATAAATAAAAATTCTCACACTGTTTATTTTTTGCTGGTAATACAATTACGATATACTTCCTCCACGAGTAACGCAAAGGGGCTACCGTTGGATGGACACACGTTCCAGAGAAACAAGCCAGTTTATGGAAACAAATGCAGTTTTCAATATAAATCAGCGCAAAAGCACAAATGTAAGCATGAGTGTTTATACAATACATTCCTGCTTCTGTAATAACAATGGCAGTGCCTTCTTAAACACAACAGTTTCTCACTTCCTAACATATTAACTCCACTGTGTACAAAATGTCATTTCCCATCCGGACCAAAGCTAACAAGGGGCGAGCGAGCCAAATCTCTTGTGACTGCTTCGCTCCATTCTCCCACCAGGTCATTTATTCCGAGGCTAAACCTTAACACTTGGAAATGCTGCGTGGATTTATTTCTCCTTCATATAAAAAATACACAGCTGATCGTAAATGTTAAATGTACATTAAAAAATATAAATGATTCAGGCCAAATCGTTGGTCAGATTTAAAAAAAAAAAAAAAAAAAAAAAAAATTTAAGGGCGTCAATCTTTCTCATCCCTGCTATTATCGTCCATCGGGTCGCCTTTGCGACCATTACGGCCATCGTCGCCGTCATCACCACGGATCTCTCCTTCCTCAAAATCATCATCATCATCACCGCCGCCATCTTTGGCTGGCACTGTCCTCACGCTTTCTTCAGCCTTGGTTTCAGCAAGCGCCTCCTTCTCCTCATCTGCCCTGTGGCGCCAACTTGCTGCCTCTGTTGAAACAAGGAGGGCATTTATTAGGACGCACGCTGACGGCCAAGTTCAGCAGCGCCACTGCTGTACAGGAGATTATTCCCATCCGTAATGACCTGCTGCATGACTGCTGACTGATATGTCCCTGGCAGCCCACCAAGGAGATTGCACAACGGTGGCTGCATAAGCCGGTCTCACATGAGACGAGCGAATGTTAGTTTAAAAAAGATTAAACAAAAAAATTATTTCAACTTCGCTGACATGCCGCTTATTTCAGGTTTCGACAGAAAAGTGTTTTTGTGTTGTGTCAAAGGTAAAATGCTGCAGTAGTGCAAAAATTTGGCAATTATTAACACATTCCATCCACGAATAAAGCGACGAGTGACTTCAAAGAGCAATACTTTATTTTTCCCCATTAACAGCGAATAATGACACGTGCTCGTGCCTTTGTCCACGGTGACTCACAACATTAGGCTTGTATACTAGACTGTGTAGTTGGTTCAACTTTTACACAGCCGGGAAATTTTTTTATGCGTTCATTTAAGTGCCTTGATGATACAGTGGGGGCGGGGATTCGAACCTTAGTCCTCTGAATGCATGTCAGTGGCTCCAGCCACTATGCTACTATGCGGTGCAGCGTGAACAAGTACATCACCAGGTTACCTGATGATATCTTTGTGAACCTGGAATGTAATACACGAATGAGAAGAAAAACTGTCTAATGGCACATAAAGGTATTGTTTGTGCCACATCTATCGATCGAGGCTTCGATCCCGATTTTAGCAAAGCGGGGAAACGAGCCGAACAAAAACCATTCTTTCCTTTGAAGCCGTGGCCTATCTGCACCCTTGAAGACGTTCACGTTTCGGTCATTGTGAGTGAATGAAATGCACTGCTGAGCACAAAATTACGATTTCACGTAACAATTCCGACTTCTCCATCAGCTGTCGGTGTTGTGGGTGTAGACTTAAGCGACAGGAGCGGGACTGGGATGCCTGTGGCTGCACTAAACTGAACTCCCTTCTCCCCTTCAAACTGGACAACGGCTTCGAGTGTGGCATGAACCTGAGCTACACCGAACTTACGGCATTCTACCTTGTTCAAGCAGAACGTAATTTTGAGCGTGGTCCCTCAGCACGACGTGCAGCGCCGGATATTCGATTATCGTTTTCTTCTTCAGGTTGTCCCGCAGCGTTTCCAGGAGACTAAGCTCATGGTACCTGGAATATACAAAAGAGGACTATATTTTGACATTTTAAAATAGAAACTCATGCAACCTGGCCACATTGTGAATTCCTGCCTTGAAAGCCTGTTCATGACATTAATACTACCTGAGAGGAGATATGCATGGAAAAAAGATATGTTTAGCACAGAGACGTCTCCTGCTCTCACCACAGGATTTTCACTTGAGTGCCCTAATATTACTCCAAACATAGCGCAGGGACCAGATGGGATGTTGAAGAATCCTAAATAGGTTAGAATGTTCTCTGGAGCTAAAAACCATCATATTTTCATCCGCAACTTTGCAGCAGTTATCCTGGCATTTCCTCGGAAGGGGATTTGGCAGGGGGTGTTGGACAGGCATCGCGATGGCTTCTTCTTGCCTGTGTTCTTCCCTGGTGTGAGGTCTCCTGTTATGAAGACAAATAACCGCGTTGGCCGACGCCAGTTCCAACTAAAACTCTGCGTTAAGAAAAGGCCCCTGCAGTCTCTTTATGCTCCATCCCTCACGCGGAGCCGAGCTGAGCAAGACCATTCAGCTTGTATTTGCAAGCTGGCCATGAAATCCGCTGGCAGCGCTCCCTCTTCCTGCATCTGTTATGTGTATCGTGTCCTACTAAAGGGTCAACACGACAGATGTCTCCTGGGCCTTCCGTTTTGTTTTCCTTGACAATTATCTATTGTGTTTTCGGTATCTTCGGGGACCTTGGGAATGGTGTCGTAGCTATGGTGATGCTGTACTACGGTTTGTTTCTTTGCAAAAACACGGCCCCATACGCAGCGATCGCTAAGGATACGGCGCAACGCATACAGTCAAGTTTTCTTTCGGAGAAGGTCAAGAACACTGAGGCATGTAGTCTTGGACCCGTGGAAGTGGGAAAGCAAAATTCTAAAAACTAAATATTTAAACATTTTTAATTTACATGAAGGTCAAGCCATTGCTCCTCTGCTGTACAGCCGCAGCAAGGGAAATGCGCTCAGGTTCGGGGGGGGGGGGGAACTATGCAGAAGAAACAACATTGAGCGGAGAGATGAAGATGTCAAACTGCCCTTCTTCCTGGGTTCTCATACATGCCCGTTAACTAGCTGACGCAGCTCTGGTCTGAACAGTGTCTCACATTCATGTATTTCCCCCAGACGTTTGTCAGTAAGTCAACACTGGGTGAGCTCTGTGGCTCTGGAACCCTGGACCACAAGCGTAACAAGCTTTCCCTTGTTTGGAGCCTTTCGAGAAGCACGGTGACCGAGTGCTGACTGCGTGGGACCTGAATGCAACCGTACTGCCTGAGAGCCTGACCTTGTGTGGCTGGTGTCAGTAACAAGACAGCGGCGGGGCTCCATGACCAACTTTCTGCTTCAAGCTGTTGGAATCACCGACAGAACCGGCTGGTTTCCTTTATTAATAAATGCTACTTCCTAGACCTTCTACTTTCCTCTTTGAATGCATCACTGCCATAAGGGGAACACAAAGAAGAACCTCACTCGGTGTTATTTTGGTCGGTACTGTATACCCTACACTCACGGCAGCAGGAAGGACATGGAGAAGGACCTGTAGCTGCTTTCCTGACAGACATGTGGCATCGAAAAACAAGAGGTTGCTTGCTGCTCCCTTTCAGGGTTCGAGCCCAGGAGTTATGTAAGTGTGCCAAGCTGATATGAATGAGGTAATCCCTTCTTGGCCCAGGCCATCCATGCTTCAGGTCCACTTCACAAACATACTGTATGTAAGAAACACCATCATTAAATTAGGCAAGCCTCTGCTAGCCTTTTGTGTGCCCACACAGACACAATTTCTTAGTACTGTAAATCAGAAATCTTCTGACGTATTTCAATATTATTAATGCTCAAGAAACCGCTGCTATTTCATCAGAAAGGGTTGTGGTTAGAATCACTGTGCCGAACACAAAAGATGCATGTTTGAATCTCACCTCTAGCTGTAGTAACATTGAGCAGGGTATTCACCCTCCGCAGTAAATGTTACCCATCTTTATAAAGGGGCAAATGAGAAAAGTAGCCAAATACTGCAAGCTGCTTTGGAGAAAAGCATTAGATTATCGAAGAACTGTAAACTGGGACACGAAAAGCCATTATCTGCTGTTTGGGAACAAGAAGTAATAATCTTAACAGCCAAGAGCTTGTCTGAAGGTGAACGGCCTGGGATAAAACACAATGTTGGGTTCAAGTTTATGTAACACTTGATGAGCAATGAGGAAAGGTCTGCTAAAAGCCTTCTTCTCTTCCAAATATCTAATATTTGTAAAGGACTGGATATACCATTTTAGACTAATCTATCAGAGAAAACCATAAAACCATCTTCCTTCTGTCACAACTGTCAAAATAAATCACTTATAGTCTACAGGCTCATTCCCTTCCCATGCCGTGAAAGAGGCACAGTTTTTATTTTAAAAAACCCTAAAAAGTGATTATACACTTTGTGTCAGCATCACTGATGCTATACCAAAACAAATCTTTTACACGCTATATAATAAAAAAAATAAAATAATTAAAAAAAAAGAAAAGTAGTCAACACTGCAAAGAACCAAGGCAAAAAAATGACATTAACAGAATAACACACACAACAGAAAGGGTAAGCGAAAAGGGGTTAAGTGTCCCTTTTTAGTGACGCTGCATTTTTGGAACCAAAACGTACCGAAAACACAAATCTTCGCGCTTCGAGGTGTCACTAAGATGCGGCTGCCTTGCAAAGGAGAAATAGCTTACAGGCAGCGTAAAGGGGAGACAACAAAGAACACAGAATGCAGAATTCAATTCAATTTTATTTTTATATAGCGCTCTTCTCACTGCAGTGACACAGAGCGCTGAATGAAATGGGTTTGTGTTCATGGCATGATTAATTGTGATATACCAGGTTTGGCAAACACAGGTGGGAGAGACCTGTTCAGACAGCTGGGTCAAGCTAGAGCCTAGATATCATCAGCATTCCCAGGCCAAGAATCACCTTCAAGACAGAAGACTCACTGTTTCCCTCCTCTGCCTCCTCACTATAAACCTAAGAAAGTATCCAGATGCATGTGAAGCCACGGTAATAAAACCCTTTTTGGTTTGAAACGCACTGATTAAAGCATTGCGTGGCGTTTTTATTGCTGAACATTTGTACATTATGGAAATATTTCCCAATACTACGGTACCACGGAATAACAGCCAAGCAAAACATGCGTGTACGATCATGGACCACTGGATTCCAATCTTGTTTAAAATTTGATCATAAACACGTTACAGTGTCAGCGCAAACCTGTATTTGAATAAAAGTGATAAAATACATCGATAATTTTGTTGTGTCGATTTTTAACACACCACTGTCTCATCAGTCAGCACTTTTGTTTAAATATTACACAAAGCCATTCCTATGAACCCCTCTTCATTTGACTACAAGTAGTACAACAGGAATCTCAAGTCCCTCACAGTTACCAGGCTGTGTGTTTGAATCCAGCCTAGTCTATGTGGAGCTTGCCTGCATTCCCCCATGTCTACGTGGGTTCCATCCAGGGGCTTCAGTTTCCTTCTACACTTCAAATCATGAATTTTAGGTAGGTTGGAGGCTAAATGTGTGTGTGTGCGCGCGACATGTGTGACTGTAGCCGGCCTCAGGCCCCACATTTTAGTAAGGGTCCTGAACCTCTGGAACAAGAGGTCATGGAAAATAGATGAATCCGGACTAATTTTACTACTTTAAAACAGCCTTCTGTGCATCCCATTATTTACAAATACTTTGCATAGAGTGCAACTTCATTTCAATGTTCAACTTACCCCTTCGCAATGTATGTATTACATGGACTGCATTAAACATGGAGGGCAAAAAAACGAGTATTCGTCTCAAAGTGTTAAGACTGCTAAGGTTCAGGGGTTCGGTGAGGATTAGGTAGGGAATTCCAAAAAGCACAACTATTGCGAGTGAGGAAAAGGTATCCTTACCGTACAGAGTTGGATTTTCTTTTTTCCACTTTCATGAAGACCCTCACATTCTTAAAAGTAGCGTGCACATACAACTTTAACCTGAAAGACAGGACAGCATATTGGCACGGTAATCTGATAACCATGTAAGAAATGACATCAATAGGAATAATACTAAAATAAAAAAAATTAATAAAAAAAATTTTAAAAAAAAACCCATGTCTGATATTATGTCCGGTACTGAAAGTACTTTAAACTACTGCAGAGTTCCTTTGTGACGAAACAAAAAGCGAGCAGCCATTTGAGAGCAAAGTGTCAGCTAAAAGGACCGGACCAGTTCTGCGATGGCATATCCCTGCTTGCAATGCATATACTAATAGCAAGAGATTATTCTTCTTTACCTACTTGGCCTCAGACTAAGCAGGTCCGTTCATACACGACTGAAAAGGAATGTCACCAATCTGTAAGGCTCGGTGGATGAGCAGACAAGTAAAAAAGTTACCACAGACAACATGCAGCTGTACTAGAGCTGAAAAACTCACTGGCGTTGCACACGCTGCGGTCGACAAACACTGCGCAGGCTGGAGTCCTAAAACTCTGGGATACTCATTGTTTCTCAACGCTCAGGCAATGATGAAAAATGTTTACCGAACAGGGCAAACAATTTTACTTTGCACCAATCTTTGACTAAAGTTGATTACAATCTGATAAAGGAAGAAAATAATATTGCACTTTATAACGTTTCAAGTCTTGCCTCAAAATAAATACACCAGAAAAAATGGCTGTTAAAGTATGAATAAAAGAAGTGCAGCCAGAAGACACTTGAACGTTGTTAAGAAACGACAGCTTGGATTTTAAAACAACAACAGAAAACTTGGATTTGGTGCAAAACCCTGACATTAAACATCTTGTCAGCAAAACAAGTAAGACTAAAAATAAGCAGTGGCACCGATCAAGCTCCTGTTTATTTCTTGAAAACCAGACCTAATGGTACCTAGCATCACCTAAAAACCAGCTCACAAAAAAAGACTTGTCTAATCTTGAACAGAAACATCATTGAGGCTCAAATGAATAGACCTTTTACTAAATATTATCCCACACGGCTTAGAGGATTTTTGGAAACAATTCTGTCAATAGAGAACAGATAACGTAGCAGTTAATGTAATGTACAGATGGTTGCTGGATGATGGCCTACTTGAGGCATTGCTACGTTACCCTTGAATAAGGAACACAACTTAAAAATGTACAGTGGAGTTGGCCGCAATCTAATAATGTCCAGTACCGGGGACTGGGAGCACAAAGGTCTGACATCCACTAATGGCAGCGAGGAACAAGGAGTGGTGTTACGGTGAAAGTTCCACTCTGCCTCGGGCAGGCTTGAATCCGGCCCGGGCCCCTTTTGCCTCTTCTGCTTCTGTCTGATTACGTGAAGTCATTTTTCAAAAGCAGCACCTGCTGCCCAGCAAGAGGCGGGACTCGGCAAGCCTTCCTGGGGGGAACTGGCAGGGCACTTAGAGCCTGCTGGGACTTGGGTCCTGTTAGTCTAACATTTTCCAATACCTGCTCTGGAGTGAAGTGGCAGAAAAAAGTAAGGAATTTTAAAAAATGAACCCGGAGTCACAAATGGTGGCAATTATGGAAGCGGGAAAACCAGCCGAGGCCCAGTATGATCTAAGGTTCCCTTAAGATGGATCTTACTTCTGTCGTCTCACTGGATCCGACTCCGTAGGATGAATATAAGGAGCGAGGATTTCCTTGAGTGTTCGATTGTCCGGCACCCTGGAAGAGCGAGGGAGAGAAGGGAACCTGGAGCGTTAGTCATCTCCACTTCAGATTAATGGGGTTGAGCAGCTCCAAAGCCACAAATAATCAATTCAATGTGGATTTCGGCAACGTTCTCCCCGTCCCCGTGAATCAATCATGGACAAAGAAAACCAAGTGCCTTGAGTTTATAAAAAGTTGAGGGGTACCAAGATTAGGGCTTTCTGGGATGTGTTCCTAGGTTACGTATTCCGTAAAAGGGAATTGTGAAGACCGTCGCCTACCTTCTCTCTGTGTACTCGGAGCTGCTTTGTGGAAACAACAGCTTCACGTGCCAAAAAAACTGCTGCAATCTGTAGGTGAAAGATGGGTGGTTGAAATGAACCAACAATCGCTAACAACCAAACAGATGCACACGATTAAAGTGTATTTATTGTCTAAAGCATACGCACTGCTGCACTTCTGACCTTCAGAGCCTTTTCCTGCTTTCAGCTCTGGATCTTATTTGTTTAGACTGTGACACCAAGGTTGGCAGTGACAGGATGGGAAGAACGCTGTCCAGATCACAAGTGTGCCTTTTGGACAATCGGGCAGCTGGGTTTTTCAAGGTAAAGGTGCACATAGACATAATTTTTGGACTTTTACGCTGAATTATGAAAACTGCAGCAAATACCATTTCAAGAATCATCAAAAATACTTTACATTAGTTCAATGTCTGAACAGAAACAATTTTTCTGCGTGTTTTTCTAAATGATAGTCATTGTTATGTAGTCGGCCAAAGGAATGCAAAAAAAAAAAAAAAAAATCCATTTTACATCTCCAGCTATGAACAGACAAACCTTTCTGCCACAAATTTTTTCCATTGAAGCCTTTTTAATTTGAATGATGAAATATCACGTTTCGTGGTGCCAAACATCACCTGCGGGGCAAAAAGGTTAATATATACCAGCATACACTATGCTTATGTCTTATGCGTGCGTATGCCTAAGACGGACCAACACACACGTTCTGACTAACAAACCACAGTGTTTGGGGAGGACATACCAAAAACAAACCAAACGTTCTCAATCTTTCCTTTAACTAACATTAGCTCTTTAAGCGTGTTCCAGATCATCCTAGAGGGAACTTCATAGAATAAAAGAGCTTGTGTCCTCAATGGAGCGGCTGTCATGGCAGAGGTGTTGCTGCCACTTTGCACGTCTGCAGGTTTAATGAGGAACAAATGGAGCACCATCCTGTAATGGATTGCAACCCCCACTGGGCTTCAGTTCCACTCCGGGACCCTTGTGCACACACGATCGCGGTCCAGGCGGGTCACACTGCACACAGCACATCCTAGGTGATCCCTCTCCAAATGCAGGTAGACATAAATCAAAGGCATGGCTAGAAACTGTCGGCGCTGCCTGCAGATGATGATGTTGCCCAGACATCTACATGACACAAGGGAAGCCTTGTGAAGGAAGCCCTTCTGGATCCACATCCCTCAGGAATTTAGGAGCTGGTTTCCAAAGCTTGGCTAAGTCTCTGGCCAGGAAGTGGTGAGTGGGAGGCTTACAGATATGCAGAACAAAGGCGAAGTACCAGGTGTGAACACACTGGTCATCGGTGTTGGTGCGTTTCATTGTCCTATGGAAAAGCGGATTGTATTTTTCGGGGGAAACATGGCTAAAGACACTGATCAAAGCGCAGAGTGTGCTGGGCACAGGTTTTACGCAACATTATTCAACATCAAAACAAGCTTGTGGGATAAAAGTGAAAAAATTTACAAGGTAAACTCTAATGATTTAAGACTGCCATTTTGTTTAATGTGAACAGATTTACTTTCACAAACTTCAGCTTCAAGGGAAAGAGATCTGTACTGTGCATCTTCTCTTCCGCTGAAGTGACTCATAACGTGATGCTTGCGGCAACCTGTAATAGTTAAAACCACGGCTTTCCAAACTAAACCGTACTGAAAAATCCGGGATCCGGGGAGACCAATAAACACACGTGGACTCACAATGCATTTGCATTATGTTTTTTTAGTCATACCATATACAGTCAGGTCCATAAGTATTTGGACAATGACACAATTTTCAGTATTTTGCCTCTGTACACCACCACAGTGGATTTGAAACAAAGCAGTCAAGATGTGATCGAAGTGTAGACTTTCAGCTTTAATTTAAGGGATTTAACAAAAGTATTGTATTAACCATTTAAGGATTACAGCCATTCATATACATTGACTCCCATTTTCAGAGGTTCAAAAGTAATTGGACAAACTAAAATAATAATAGATATCAGGATTATTTTTAATACTTGGATGCATATCCTTTGCAGTCAATGGCTGCCTGAAGCCTGGAACCCATGGACATCACCAAAGTTTCCTCCCTTTAGATGTTTTGCCTTTGCTGCAGTAGTCTTGAGTTGCTGCTTGATTGTGGGTCTTTCTGCCTTCAGTTTTGTCTTCAGTGAATGAAAAGCATGTTTAGTTCAGTTGAGGTCAGGTGACTGACTTGGTCATTGAAGAATATTGCATTTATTAGCCTTGAGAAGCTCTTGGGTTGCTTTCACTGTTGCTTTCACTGTATGTTTTGGGTCATTATCCATCCATTATTAGGTATGAAGCACCTTCCTATCAGTTTTGCAGCATTTTGCTGAATCTGAGTAGATAGTATAGCTCTAGACACTTCAGAATTCATCCTGTTACTTCTATCAGAACTCACATCATCAAGAAACACCAGTGACCCAGTTCCATAGGCAGCCATACATGTCCATGCAATAACATTGTCTCCACCATGCTTGACAGGTGAGGTGGTATGCTTTGGGAGCCCTTTCTTTTCTTCTCCATACTCTTCTCTTTCCATCATTCTGGTACAATTTAATCTTGGCTTCATCTGTCCAAAGAATTTAGTTCTAGAACTGAACAGGCTTTTATAGATGTTTTCTAGCAAAGTCTAATCCAGCCTTTCTGTTCTTGAGTGTTACCAATGGTTTGCACCTTGCGGTAAACCCTCTGTGTTTACATTCATGAAGGCACCTCTTGATTGTAGACTTTGACAATGATATGCCAACCTCCTTGAGAGTGTTCTTGACTTGGCTAGATGTTGTGAAGGGGTTTTTCTTCACCAAGGAAAGAAATCTCCGACCATCCACTTTAGTTGTCTTCCGTGGTCTTTCAGGCCTTTTGGTGTTGCTGAGTTTGCCGGTGCATTCCTTCTTTTTAAGAATGTACCAAATTGTTGATTTGGACACTCCTAAAGTTTGTGCTGTTTCTCTGATAGGTTTCTTTTGTTTTTTAAGCCTAATGGTGGCCTTGCATCAATACTTCTACCGCATAGTTCCCATGGACAGCTACCAAATTCAAATTCAACACCTGGAATCAACTCCAGACCTTTTATCTGCTTAATTTGTCATGAAACAATGAGGGAAGAGGCCACTTCTGGCCATAAAACTGCTTGTCAGTCAATTGTCCAGTTACTTTTGAGCCTCTGAAAATGGGGGTCAATGTATATTAATGGCTGTAATTCCTAAATGGTTAATGCCATACTTTTTTAAACCCCTTAAATTAAAGCCAAAAGTCTACATTTCAATCACATGTTGATTGCTTTGTTTTAAACTCACTGTGGTTGTGCACAGTGGCAAAATACTGAAAATCGTGTCATTGTCCAAATACTTATGGACCTGACCGTATAATAATTCTATAGAGTCTGATGCTCTGCTATTCCCAACTTTGTTGTTGCGTATGTAAGTGACCTTCCATACAACTATAGAGCGCAGAAACTGACACCAAGCCAGTGACGTGGTCTAAGTTAACCACAAACTTACGAATGTCCTATGATGCACATTAACTTTGGCTTCTGAAAACTATGCCACAAATTAAGACATTTTGTGTCAAAATATCCGCAAAGAAATTAACAGATGACCTCAACAGACAAATGACAAAGGTACGACTTTGGCTTCAATATACTGATGAATGACAGATGCGTAACCTCAAGTCTGTAATTCACACCACTGTGTTAATAAGAAAGCTGACTGCACATTTTAAGCAATAAAACTGAGCGTGGTGGTAAAAATGGTAGATGCAACAGAAATGCAACTTGGGTTTGTATTTGTGTTTTTGGCACAACAGAGCTTCAGGAGACCAACCCCTTGGATTGTACGTGCTGTAGCATCCAAAGCAGCAGTTCATGTGCAGTTTCAGCCTAAGAGGGAAAAGCTCCCCTACTAGTGTTTGTTGGACAATGTCACCTTCACAACACGCACAAAGATTCCTCACAAAATGAGACCAGGACAGGGTAGGGCGATGGAACAGATGGACAGGGAAGGCTTATGACAATATTTCTAAGCTTAAGTCCAATATTCGTGATGCTCTTAAACAGTTTTACAGTGTTCCATTACACCTTCCCACTGGCAGGTAAGCAAAGCAGCTTTCCCACATCAGCGATCGTTGGTTAGACAAGAGATGGATCTAGCAGAACCACGCAACCTGGAGTTCATGTTAGTCAGTGCATTTGTGAGAAATAAGACATTGATAAAAAAAAGTTACAAAACAGATCAAAATAATAGCAAATTATATAAAAGTGATTACAGCTGGACAACACCTGAGTGGGCCAAACTGGACAGGAAAGTGAAAGCAAAGGAACACAAGCATCTTGGACCTTTGGGAAGTGATGTAGAAGAGCCGGGAAGACATAGAGCTTCATTTCCTCATCAAAATGAATGCAAAAAAATAAAAGTGAAAATACTAGGTTCTGGTACGTGTGCCAAAACTTTTGACTGCAACTGTACAGGTAGCTTATGAACCTGGTATTTGCACACAAAGTCCTAGTGTGTATGCATCCTATTCTCAAGTGGGAACCAGGAGAAAAATATGCTTGGATTCATTCAAAACACCCATGCCCAGGCCCGCTGAGCCAAGCACAAAAACTTCAAAAAAACCAGCCGCCAGCAATTATCTCTTTCTCTGGCAGCGCCAGTACGTGTCATGAATACACAGCTAACCATCTGCAGACACTGAAGCCAAAACATCTGCTTTTTATATATTGTACTTTGTACATTCTGATACATTTTCCCCCATCTAATCTTTTGTATACTTTTGGTGCAAGATGCTGTCAAAAACTAACAAACCTCCACAATTATTTATTAGGCATAACATTAGAAAAGGCTTGTGTCTCACATGCCGGCATGCAAGTAACTACAAACCTCATCCAGTGTCTCGAGTACAAGATGTCTGAATTCTTAGGGCACGTCGCGATTCTTCTGGATGCAGACCAAAATGACTTGACTGCTGAAATCTTATGTAATCTGTAAACACGACCACGTCTCTCCGTTCGTTTTATGTTCTAAAGGAAACATATTTTTGTCCACAGTAGGAGCATCATTCGGAAAACACTGGGCAGGAAAGAACACCTCCATTACACAGGAATTCTTTAGATGCAGAAAAAGAAGCCACCAGTATAATGACAAAAGACTAAGTTCAGGGAAGTATTCTAGATTGTTTGCTCCATGACGCTTGAACCAAGAGTTGCTATAGTAATGCTGACGATAACGTGAGGGTCAGCCAGGCATCTGGGAACTGGAAAATACAGCAAAGTGTATGGCTGAACTGCAAATGGATCACTTGAGCACGGAGACCACTTCCATTACGTGTACTTTAGTGGTCTCTCCAGTCAGAGGGTGCTTCGCATCCCTTACAGCTACAGGACACTGTTCAGCTGTCTATGTACAGTACAACACTTTGATGACAGTTAGCCAGGATTTCAAAACCTAACTGGCTGCCTAATTTTATTCACTTAGTGAACATAAATTTCAAGTGTATGAGGGGGGAAAAAAAAGTACTATTTTTAATTTTGGCTATTTTAACTTTTACAACAAATGCAAAAATGCTAAATTAGGTGTTTATCAGCTTGAACTTTTGACTGTGAATACTCTTACTGACATACCATATAAATTATATATCTATGGATAACACATTTTGCTGTACAGTATATGCAAAGAAGCAAAAGGGACTTAGTAGTAGTGTATACAGTAGGTAGTTAAGTAGTAGATAAATAGTAGATAATTAAATAACTAAGTTAATACAGACTTAAAGTAAACAGACGGTACAGATGTAGACTGACACACCGGTCAGTCTGAGAATCACCCAATGGCTTTAAACTCTTCAAGCTGAGGACATATTGCATTAGTCGCATTTAAAAAAAAAAAAAAAAAAAAAGCTTCTTTCTTTTAAAAACCATACAAGTGATGCCAATATTTCCAATATCTAACCCATATGGTAACCCACCCAACAGACATCGGGTGATCATGTTCATACAGAAGACACAAGCGTCTCAAAATGCACTTAAGCAAGAGTGACACCCTGTGGCAAACCCAACAAACCGTTCAGCCCCAATACATCTCACAGCGCACAGTTCACCGCAAAGGAGTAACGGGGAACGCAGGGATATACGCACATATATACAGCATTTCAGTATAACTCCACTGAGTGAAACTAATAACTCTTGCTTTCTGGCCCCCAGGTATCGGAGCATCTGGCTCACAACTATCGGTCAAGACCCATGAACATGCTGCTGCACCAAATCTGATAATTCTTTTAAGTTAGACAAAATTACACAGATAAAACATATATGCTGCTTATTTCTACTGCTATAACTCACAAACTTTGGAACCAATTTGGGATTTGCACCTGAAATCATAAGTACAGTCTGATTTTGTTCATTTCTTTGCTACAATATATTTAGAAATGAATTCTTTATAAAAACAAAAATAAAAATAAAATAAAAAGTATTCTCTGCAGGAAAAGATTTTCTTCTAAGAAAAATAGCCTAACTACTGTTAATTTATTGACATTTTTATCTGAGGAGATTTACAATTCACCTCATTCATATAGCTGAGATCTTTTTACTGGAGCAACTCTGATGAAGGATCCCTTAATACGGAACTTCACGTCAGCAAACCTCTCCTGCTACCTGCAATTGTGTGCGATTAAACACTGTTCAATCTGTGAAAGGATTACATTTCAAAATGTAAGGACTGCTGCGGTGATAACAGCTAGAATACCCCAGCAAACACATCTGTATCTGTGCACTCTCGGCAAGAAGGGGCCCGCCCATAAAAAAACCAAAAAAAAACCCCAAAAAAGTGGCTCCATCTAAACAATGGTCCATTTCTACTTTAAAAAATAAAAACAGTACCCTTTGTGGAAGTATGTGGAGTTTTCCCGTCTCTTAGTAAACCCAATTGGAAGTAGCACCAACTCCAGGTTCTGTCTGCAAGCAGCCTGCTTCATCATCCTGACCTATTAAACAGAGATTGATGAAAGACGGATTAAAACTTTAGGATGACAGCCATTTCAGTTTTACTTATATTCAAATAAAACAATCACAAGGACCAGAGTGACTACAACCGTAAAGCATGTCCTGCTTTCGAAATTGTTTAGTGTGCATTTAAATGCAACATCCTTAATGTCATTTTTGTCATCACGTTCAAGAGTGATTTTTTTCAACAGCCAGCCAGTTTTCCAAATTAAGCCCACACGAATCTGGTTACTCTGACCAATGTCTTCATTAGAAATGATGACACCTCAGGCAAAGCTAGACAAGAAAATGTATTTTAAGGTTACAAAGAAATACCCACTTTGTGACTCTTCTGGTGTGGTAGATGGCCAAAATCCCTGCTGACACTGTCTGCTAGCCTCCCACTGTCCTCCAGAAATCTATAATCTGCAGAGAGAAAGCTTAGTCCATAGCAGCAGACTGTCAAACAGAGGCAAATGAGCCAACAACAACAAAGTCTTACCACTTAGCAAATTCATTTCATCAAACTTGGATGTCGGCACGAAGGCAGTCTTATCCCGAACTCCTGTACATCCTGATTCTGATTTATGCTTCTTGACACAGGGAAGGCTTGAAAACAGGCACACAGAATATTTTATACAAGACATCACACTTTACTGGTACAAATGTACATACTTGGTCAAATCTAGTTAGATTATGGGGTACGGTTTAATTCAGCTACGAAATATCTTCCTGTGTGAACCAGTAAGTGAGCTCCACTCTGCCTTTACCTCTACTCATCTGAATTTTTCTTTGGCAAATATCTCACACCTTTCAACAGTAAGAGGTTAAGGCCTTTAACACATCAGAACAAAAATCGGAGCAAAATTGGGGATTTGCAGAAATGTTTTAGCCGTTTCATACCTGCAGGAGTGTTTCAGGCAAGCTGGACACCTGTATTTTGCTTCCTCGGCCCCACACGCTCCACAACTGCACATAACAATAAAAAACAATATTACACAAGCGACTGACATACAAGACCCCCGCCATTTTCAACTGACTTTCACAGAACGTGAAACTAAGACTTACACCAACATAATTCATCTGAGAAAATGAACTAACAAATACAGTAAATCTTTAAAGAGTTTGCCCCTGACGGGATAAGACATCTTCGTTTCAAACACATTTTAAGTTCTACTCCATTCGTGCATCCTGTTCCTGTGTGGTGCGACATTTCACTTAAAAACATTTATTTCAATTCGTCAACTCTATCAACTTCTTTCCCTGCATGTTAGGCCAGAAACCATTCGATTTCAATATACTTGTTTCAGATCCAGCCACTCTTAAAAGAGATTTCTACAGTACTAAGGTGTTCATGACCACAGCTCATTCTGCCATGTTATGCTGGATTAAGCGACAACGTTTTTCATTCTGTGAAAACAAACTGTTGACAATCTATACTGGACAGCTAAGGCGTGAGAGGTTGCTTTAAAAGTTAGTGTTATGTGCCAGTTTCCTTCTTTTATTTCTCCACATTATTTGCTGTGTGTGTGCTCTTTACTCGAGCACCCGACCGCATTGCAGGCTCACCTTTCCAGCGATATTTTCCTTTTCGTTCCGCAAGCTTCTTTCGCTGGACTGTGGGAGTCGCTCACCTCGCCGAGGTCCATCAAACTGCCTATCGCCGACATTTTCATGCACAACGAACCGTAACCGAAGTATAAATAATACTAAACAGAAACACAAAAACACTCGAACGATCTCTCAGGCAAAAACACCACACAGCCGGCTTCACGTGCGACGGCTGCCGTATTCCGATGTGTGTCCAAATCGCGACATACGACAGTCGCCCGCAGCCGTTAGCCGTTGCTAGGCAACAGCTAGCGGCGCGGAAGTACGAATATAGTATTTTTAAGTTCCGCGATTGCACGGGAGATTCGGTGTTCACTCATGGGGTGCATAAGTGTAGTGAAAAGCATAATTTGCGGGGAAATGGCCAAGGTTTTAGCAGTTTGACGTTAAATGAAATAAATTCACTGGTCAAGTGAATAACATTGCTTATCTGGTTACAATGGCACCTGTCAAGGGGTGGATGGGTGGGTGAACAGTCAGTTGTTGACGCTGATGCGTTGGAAGCAGGAAAAATGGGCAAGCGTAAGGATCTGAGCGACTTGGACAAATCGCGATGGCTAGACGACCGGGTCGGAGCATCTCCGAAACGGCGGGTCTTGTGGGGTGTGGGGTGTTCCCAGTATGCAGTGGTTAGTACGGTGCCTACCGAAAGCGGTCCAAGGAAAGACAAATGGTGAACCCAAGGCTCACCGATGCGCGTGGGGAGCAAAGGCCAGCCCGTCTGGTCCGATCCCACGCGAGAGCTACTGCAGCACAAATCTTAGTGCTGGCCATGACAGAAAGGTATCATGACACACAGTGCATGGCAGCTTGTTGTGCATGGGGCCGCGTTGCCGCGGACATCTCAATTCGATCGAGCAGCTGTGGGATGTGCAGGAAAAACAAGTCCGATCCATGGAGGCCACGCTTCGACACTTACGGGACTTAAAAGATCCGGTGCTAACGTCTTGGTGCCAGACACCACAGGACACTTTTAGAGGTCTTGTGGAGTCCATGCCTCGAGGGGTCAGGGCTGTTTTGGTGGAACGAGAAGGACCTAAGCAATATTAGGCAGCTGGTTTTAATGGTGTGGCTGATCGTTGTATGTAGGATTTGGTTTATATTATGCTCATAATTTAGATTACCGGAACAGTGCATTGCAGTTTTTGGTACCTCTGTTATTTATTTAATACAGTTCTGCATGCTGTTACTTTCATGCACAGCTGACTGTTTTAATCTGTGCAATATTCCCTTATATTTATTCTTCCTTATAACATCTTATTTTTCTGTATGTGTGAGCATACTTAGCCAAAAAATGTGATTCTGATTATTTGAAGGAATTTAACATTTTTATAACTTTAATAAATGTGAAACTTCCCTTATCTTCTGCAGTGTTGTGAAGGTATTTAAAATTGGCGGAGCAGCGGACACCCTAGAGTCACACGCTCGGACGTGTTTTTGAATGTGGCTCAGTCACCGTGCAGTCCAGTCCTCCCCATGTTTGTGTGGCTTTTCTTCCACATTTCGAAGGTTCAGTACATATATGCTGTATAAACGGGGAGTTTACAGCATCTAACACTGTACATCACCTTATCCAAAAAGGTCGGCTTAAGTGTACAGTGCTATCAAAAAAAAAAGTGTTGGGCCCTTTTCCTTATTTCTCATATTTTTGCACATTTCTCACACTGAATCGATTTAGATCTTTAAACAGAAAATACAAATTAGACCCAAGTAAACTTCTACATACTGTAGAATTTTTAAATGACTTCATTTAAGGAAAAAAGTGATTCAAGACATATCACCCACATGATAAATATGGAACAATAGGGAAAATCAGGAAGGGGGCAAAAACTTTTTCACTGCCCTGTGCATTGCTATAGAGAAAATTGTATGTTAAATGAATAACATTTATGATATGTTGCATTAGATCGTACACTCATAGCTGTATGTAAAAAAGATTTTGCACGGATAACACGGTGCCGCCTAAAATGAAGGTCACGGCACAAGCAGCAGAACCGCCACACGGCTCTCGGCGATGTCAGCACTTGGGGGAAAGCCAGATGTAGACTGGCTAGGTGAAATAGTAACTTATTTTCCCATTGTTTCCATGGCAGAAGTTCAGAAGCTTCGGCCAGCTCACAGAGGTTTCTCGGACTAAAATCAAAGAAATTTCGGAAAAGGAGGGCCAACGTTAACCTTAAATCTTTCTGAAGCAAGTCTGCCTCAGATGCATGTAGTCTACTGGCTCGCTTCCTCATTGCACAATGTCAGTAAGAACAGGACACTGTTTTTGGGACAGGATGAGATGGATGTCCATCAGGTAGACTGAGAACATCCGATCATACCTGGTCCCTTCTGCAACTCTTTCCTGGAAGCACTGTGGTTACTGGAGACTCTAATAATTTACTTGTGGCCAAACATAATACAGAACAGATCATCTCTACGAACACGAAGGAGCATTTCAGCAGCAGACCCTGATGGTGATTTTGGGTTAGAGCCTGGGAATTTGAGGTGTTTATAAAAGTGAAATACTGCTGCATGTGTAGTGATAGAATTGATTTCATTTGATTTTTTGCCATTATATCAAATCTTTTAAACAATTTTAACAGTTATTCTGAGTACAAGTCATAGCGAATATTAAAATTCAACTTGCTCAGCAATGACAAGTTAGTGAAGCTACACAAAAACCTGTTCTAAAAAAAGTAACCATATAACTTAGAAAGAATAAAACATAAAAATAAATATTTAAAATACAGCGCTTAATATTCCACCCACAGTTTGTCATACATTCGAAAACAATGAGCATTTCTACATTTTTACTGAGCTTACTGCAGCATCTGTTTCTTATGAAGTCTGTAGTCATTTCCAGAAATATTCTGTCAACAGAATCATTCATCAACTGCAGATGGGTTTATTCCAGAATGCATAGATGCATTTCGGATTTGCATTCCAAAAAAATAGAGTGAAGACTTAAGCGTCGTATTGGTGAATTTCATACTCAAGAGCTTAAAATCCATTTGGAGCCATTGCAAAGTAAAGAATATTTTAAGAATGTGACTTTAAAGTTTTTCATAAACGTACATATTACAAATTTGTATATAAGTCTGTATTAAGGCGCCTTATGGATTATTTACTGTGAACACCTAAACTCTATTAGTCTAATGTAATAGGACACTATTTAATACACGGTATTTTAATTTGATAATCATATAAATATTTTGCCAAAGCCTGAATGTTATATTCAAAAACCAGAAGTAGTATCCAGCTTTATCACCTCATCTACCAGTTCACTGTGTTATTTTAGCCAAATCATTTTACAGCGTTGAATTCATCGGTACAACAGGGTGTTTTGCAGCAACGGTTGTGGTTAAGCACCTTGCTTGAAGGTACCAGAGGAGTTGCGGGGAGGAGGGCTGAAATGGCCAGCAAACCCTCGAGTCCTCAGGTTGTCCTCTGAAGTCAGTTTCGTTGTGCATGCTTTCACTACTGGGAACACCACTAATTGTAAACTTATGTAGGACCCCTCAGTTCTGTACTTCAAAGTGAAAAGTCACACAGGGTTAAAGAGTATGTGGCCCCTTCGCTGTCAGTCAGTCTTGCTGTTACACACCACCACATGCTTCCAAAAACTTGCCTTCATCTTCATCTATTTTTCTTTCTGGGAAATCCTTAGCTGTCCTCTGAAGGCATCAATCACCTGCATCTCTGTGAGTACAGAGCTGCTAGTAAAGTGGAGACTGAACAGGATAAAAGGAACCCATCTCCAGCGACGCAGTTTTATATTGCTCATTGTGAAAGCTGTGGGCAACACAGACTCATCTGGTATCTGCGTTTCGTCTTGAACGTCACGGTTTGCATGTCCCAGTGTGGTCCCTGTTCTCTGTGTAGTTTGGAGGTTGAGCCCGTGTTTGCAGGGGTGTCTCTAGGAATGCCAGTCTTCTCACGCAGTCCAAAAACATACTGATTTGGGACTATGTTAGTCATACGAGTGTGATTCTAGGTTTTTTTTTTTTTTTCTGTGGCTGGCCTCCAGTCAACTGGTTCATGGCGCACTCACTTGGATGCCAACTGGACCTGCAGATACCAGAGGTATGTATGAATGCTCATTGTGACGTACAGACTAAGTGGTGCTCAGGCGAAGTAGTCTGACCCTGGCTCAAAGCACAAAGCAAACACCAAAGAACCTTGACCGTGGGTCAAAACAGGCTCCCGCAAGGAATCCAACACTTTCATTTGTAATAGCAAGCTGTTATAACACCGTGACTGAAGACAAATCAAAGTGACTAACCTTTGCCATAGTCTGCCCATCTTCACAGTGGCTGTAGCATGAAATATTTTAACTTGCTTAGAAAAGGATCTCTCTGGTACCTCACAGTCATCCAGAAGGGCACACTCCAAGCTAATGCGGCTCTGCCAAACCGTGGTGATGATTTGCAATTGGCCACAATACGGAATATAAAACGGAAAACCCTGATACTCACACACTGAAAATCCTATCTAGCCATACGATGAAATTCACTTGGATAAATGTTTTTAAATGAGGAAGCTGTTCCTTGTACGTAATGTACGTAATGATGTTTAATCCTCAGCTGACCACAACATATCGTGTCTGTGACAATTTGCATCGGCATAGATTTCATACCGAATGCGGTATAACATTCCCAAAAATGTAGAAATGCACCTATAAAACAAGCACTTTCAAATGATGATGAAAATACTCATTCTATGAACAGTTGGCATTTGATGGCCAGTGCAGGGTTTTTTTTTGTTTATTTTTTATTCTGTAGATGTTATAGTGAAATCCTGAAGTCTTAATCCAGCACTGACAATTTGTTTTTGGGTGGAGCCTACATCCAGTTTTATGCCCTTTTTTATTAGTCCCCCAATATAGATACCAGGGAAACAGGGTTGTCAGGTATTCAAAGGGCTAAAAAATATTAACAGGAGGGCTCAAAGTAGTTACCGAAAGCAATACTTAAATATGAGGCTTGCTTGGGGGGGGGGGGGCATAGGTCCCATTTTTTATACCTATGAATGCAACAGGGGGAAAAAAGGCAAATCACCAAGTCCAATTCCAAATTTATAGCAATATGAAGAAAAAAAAACAGTATTATGGTCCCACTGTGTTCCATGTTTCACGGTGTGTGACATTTGAATGTCGAAACCGGAAAGCAAATCAAATGCAGCCTTTTCAAAGCATCCCAAACCACCGAAAGACTCCATACGTCTCCACGCTCTCTGCGAAAAAGGCCGAAAACTTTGTTAGTCATTGCTAGCGACGCATATTTAACAAAAACACTCACACTTTGTCCATCGTGAACTCGGCTGACGGCAGTTTGGTTTTCTTTTGCATGCGCGTAAACAAAAGTGTATTAACTTAAGTGTCAGGCTGCGCTGGCTAGTTTCTGGCAGAGCGCCGTCTCGCCATTTCTGGGCCAATTTTTGACTTGGCAAAGGCAGCAGGGACAGTTACACATGCTTCGAGCCTTCCTGTACGCTGGATCAGTGTGGTCGCAGACAATCAAAAGCATGCACACATACACGCAAGCAACACACACACACACACACACACACACACACACACACACACACACACACACACACACACACTCTGGCCCTCCAGAACATTTCCCAAA
Source organism: Heterotis niloticus (assembly GCA_018136845.1). Classification (NCBI taxonomy): domain Eukaryota; kingdom Metazoa; phylum Chordata; class Actinopteri; order Osteoglossiformes; family Osteoglossidae; genus Heterotis; species Heterotis niloticus. The sequence goes on from CM030898.1 coordinate 29,369,677, forward strand.
ATACAGCACTCTGGCCTTCCCGGACACTCTTGACAGCATGGCCAGCTGACCCCAACAGCTCCAACTTCTGGGAATGGAAAACCAGCATCCTTTCATCTGTCTAAGCCAATCAGGAGTGGGGTACATTTACAGTGCTTACCATAGGGCCTGCGGTCCCAAGAGATCCTCCAAGCAATAAAACAAATTGCTTTTACAGAAATCTAAATCACAACTTTTACATACGATATGTTAAGTCAGATCAGCGTGCATGCAACGTGAGCACCATGGAGGATACGTGATCTTATCACCTTCTTATTTTCACGAAAGCCTTGTGAGCGGAAGCATTGATGGAAAACCCAAGGCTTTCAGTAAGTTCTTTGTCACCCTGCCCCACCAAGGTCCTTGCAATATGTTTACTAAGTATATACTGTATGTAAAGAGGTGCCAAAGTGGCTGTGTGAAGGCTCATTCACAGTAGCGAATATAAGCTGGAGACCACCCTTCTCAGACCATCCTCACAACTTCCCATGAGGTCTGCATGCAGTCAAAAGTGCGAAAAAAAAGAAGAAAGTGCAGATGGTTCCCACCTGGCTACAGGAGAATCTGTGCATTCCTTCAGCATAGATCAAGCTCCGACAGCCTCCAGTCTTCGCTGGAAGACTAAACCGTTTACAAAAGCAAGGAGAAAACCACAGTCCTGGATACCGTACATAAAGAACATTTCCTGGTCAAAGCGCAGGGACATGTGGATGGAAGACAGTCTTCCAGTTTTCTCCGGGTCTTGGGTTTGGGTCTAGGAAATGGCAAATGCGTAGTTCACAACCAGCGAACTGGAGAATATTTTGCTTCAGGCAGCCGTAACGCAACAGGTGTTTTTCTCATTGAGAAAATAGATAAATAAATAAATAAACAAACAAATAAATAAATTCTACAATTTCAATATGTATTGGTTTTATTCAGTGAGAGAAAATTATTAATAGTTATAAAATAATTATTAACATAACCATCTGAAGCCCTCTGGTTCATTTTGTTCCCTATGTGCTTCAAAGTGTTAAACACTGACATCATTGAAGTTAGAGGAAGTTATTTTAACTGTATACAGGTACAGCACAGCCCATAAACATTAAATGTAATTACCGAAATAATTCATAACATTTTTAACATTTTGTTTCCATTGAGCTTACTGGAAATGATGGACTCGGTTTTATGATAATCTCATTACCAGAACCACATCCTACATCCTTAACAGTAACAAGAAGTAAATGGATTCTTAAAATGATCTTCGCCGCATTCCCACGACTTCTTTCTGCACCCCCAGGAGCCGCAGAATAAACATTAAATACTTGCTTGTTCTTAAAATTAGTCATGTCATTGAAAAAACCCGCAGTACCGAACGGTAAAAGTTCTGACTTCATGGGTTGGGGTAATCCAGAATAAGAGAGCAGAAAGCATAGTGGGGAGAAAAGAGAAAAAAAAAAAGGCTTTGTAACCAAGCTGTTGCAGGTTCAACTCCCAAGACACCTCAGGCTGCAGTACTATTTACACTGATACTGTGTTCAGGTGCTGTCTGGGCATGGGTTTGAATCTTGCTCAGTCTGGGTGGAGAGGGCATCCTCATGATATGCCTAAACCACCTCAACTGGCCTCTTTCAAACCAAAGAAGCAACGGCTCCACTACTCCAAGGCTGCCACAGCTCGCCAAAGCTTTTCACCCCATCGTGGAATGTTGCATGCATGTTGATCTGACTTCTCATTTCAGCTGTTGGTATCCATGATCTCATTCTTCTGAACACCCACAGCTCATGAACATCGATGATGGTGAGTCTAGACAAGGAATGAACCACACTGACCACTGTGAATACATTATATAGAACAAAGTGTAGTCTGTCTGGATCAGGGTCTACCCTGGGGGGTTGTGTTGGCAAGTGTCTGGTGGCCTGGTTGGGCTTGGCCTAAAATGACAATGTCATGCTATTTTGTGAGCTCACCACCTGCAAGGTGAAGGATAAGGGTCAGGTGCAAAGCCAGCCAAGGGGTGTGTGTGGTACTTCTTACCGTTGCCCCCTTAATGACTTCATCTGAAGTACTCCATGAAGGTTGTCCAACTGTATAAATGGGTAAATCATTGTAAGCAGCTTAACACTAAGTCACTTTGCAGAAGAGTGTCAGCTGAGTGTAAATGCTGAGCCAGGCAGGCCCAAATCTGCATATGAATTCTAATTTAAAAGTTTCATTGTTGACTGAATTGACTGATACATTACATGGCCAAAAGTATGTGGACCTCCCTTCTAATAACTGAGCTGTTTCAACTGTACCCACACAGCATACAAACATGTTCTAGACAGTCATTTGCTTCCAACTTTGTAGCCACAGCTTGGGGAAGAAGCTCCTTTCCTGTTCCAGCCTGAGTGTGCCCCCACGCACAAAGTAAGCTCCATAAACACATTAGTTTGCCCAGGTTGGTGTAAAAGAACTTGAGTGACTGCACAAAGCCCTGACCTCAACCCCACCAAACACCTTTGGAATAAAGTGCAACGCTGACCACAAGCTTGCCCAACATCGGTGCCCCACCTTATTGATCCTCTTGCAGCCGGATGCGCACAAATTCCCACAGCGGTGCTCCAAAATCCGGTGGAAAGCCTTCCCAGAAGATGGAGGCTGTTATAGCAGCAAAGTGAGGAACGGCTCCATATCAGTGCCCATGGGTTTGGAATGGGAAGTTCAACAAGCACATAAGGGTGTGATGGTCCCATGCCCATATACTTTTGGTCATATAGTGTGTGCTGAAAATGTCATGCACGCGATAAAAACCTAACTACAGGCAAAATGAAATGTAATGCAAAATTATAGCATTTTCATCCATGCTGTTTAAAAGTTAACTACCTATGCAAGTTTCTGTGCTAGAACGCTGATCTGAGAGACCGTTTTAGCTTTAACTTAACACGCGGCAGTACGATCCTTGAAACTGCAATCCTGGTTACCATTCATCATTATAGCAAATTTTGCTCTGGGCTTTTGGCAGCAAAAAATTCCTCTAAATAAAACACAGGCATCTGAAAAAATGAAACGCGGCTAAAAAGTGTCACATTGCTTTTCAGAAATTAATTTGACAGTTACATAAGGAGACGAATTCCCATAGGCGCACCTAATAAGCTGTCTAGGTTCCACCTCTCGCCAGACGTGTAACTCTATTCTGAATGGAAAACTGTCAAAAATGTGCACTCCCTGACCACACTGCATCTCAGCCACCGCATAAAGTCCCCGTCTATATTTAGTGTTACATAAACAAAGACTGCGGACCACCCTGGAAACACACACTCACAAGAAAGCAGGAGACCTTAAGATAAAGGTAAGAATAAAAAGACTTTTCTACAGATACCTGAGAGCTGACATCCACGTTCACAAAAAATCTGAATTAACTTTTCTGTTCACGAAATAAATCACATTTCTTAACCAGAAAAGGCTCTGACTTGTTTTTTCATCAGCTATATTATCGATAGGAACTGGAAAGTGCCTTCAAGTCATTACTGACCACCACCATTGACTTTATTTTCTAGGAAAAGAAGAATAGAAGTGGTTTGCCATTGCCTTCTTCATGCATGAGTTTTCCTTAGAGGGCCGCAAATACAGAGGAGAACCTGTATACTTCACACCCACCCCTGAGCTGGACTTGAACCCCACGCATCAGGCAAGCAGCCCAGGAGCTGTGATGCACCGGCTTACCCCACTGCACCCCTATATTATCAATAAGAAATAGAAATTACACAAGATTTTCCCAATATACAGTCAACAGGTACCTGGCACGAAAGAACATCTGAAATATCTGGGGGGAAATCTACGAATTAATACATTTTGTTCATGCTTTGTCTTTTTTTAATATGCCCTCTGATGCACTTAACTGAATATACATTCTTCAAATGAAATAAGAAAGTGCACATTTGTTAAACTGCTTCTACAATCATGCACAAGAACAGTAGGGAACTGCTTTTGCAGTTCATGATGTTCTGTTCAGTAACTCTTAAACTATTTTCCTTTGGTTTTTGCCACATTTTTTTCAAGTGCGCTGGACCGCAAGTATGCTGGTACGCACTGTAATTCTGCACACCTTGATAAATCTTTGGAAAATTTCTTTGAGTTATTTTGCGCCGTTTTGTTGCAGGTCAACATGGGAGGCGATAGGCAGCGGACTGAAGGTCCCAGCTGCGTTGCTTTCCCAAATCCCCGCGTCCCAAGGGAGGCCAGGGTCTCTCGGAAAGGTGGGTGGCACAAAGGACATCTTCTGAGGTGCTCTGGTGCCAAGCACTTTCGGGTACGCCAGGGTACACGAAGTCGGGACCTCAGATTAATCTTATTTCCATGGGATGTTTTTACACCGTATTGTTTTGTGAATTTCACACAGAGTGCAGTGTGTGGATTCCTTTGCTATCTGAACAAAAATCACTCAAATGCCTTTACTCTTTGGCGCATAGTTGCTTTACCTTCTAACGTTCGGGTATTATATTGCACCTTTTGCAGCACGGAAAAGGGAAACGTTTTGCTTATGGTAAGCTAATGTTTGCTGGCGTGTGTGTAAACCAGCAACCATAAATTCTAGGTTACAGCCATCTTCATACATTCATGTTGTACAGATAAGACAACCCGTTTTTACTGAGGCATTCTTCCTAATATTTGAGTGATAGCCTTGGATTTATCTTTGCTTTTTGACAAACACAAATTTTGGTTGAAATTCAGACAGGACCTTTTCCTTCATTTCACGTCCTCATAAGCTGTTAAATTTTTTCTCTGCATTTCCCAAAATGCTCCAGTCTTTTTACTGCCCTCATGTCTGCACTTCCTTTCTTCCTGCTCTTTTTTCAGTCTCACATTTTCCCTTTGTCTACCCTACTTTTTTGTGTGTTGCTTTTTCGTTCCTTAATTTCCCCCCTTCGCAGTCCATCTCCTCAGCTTTTCATTCTTTAGGTTTCTTACCTTCCCTCTGAACTGACTCACATGCACCTCACGCTTGACCTCAGAATGAACAGAACTGAGAGTTTATGTAAGAAAGCCTTCTCAGTTGTAGTTCTATATCTGCTGCATTACTTTGAATTCATACCTTTGAAAAAAGTAATATTTTTAAGATGTGCTTCCAAGTGAGCAGTGTTTAGCAAGACATTGTCATCTAATACACTTCTAGTGAGTAGTGTTCCTGCATTACAATACACACCACCCCATCTCTGAGCTCACTTTCCATCTGTTAATGGCAAAACCATCAGCTAACTGATTCCTTTGACTTGAAGATTTACAGTATAAAAATTTTATGTTGAAACATCCATCTAACCAGCCGTCCTTTATCATTAACTGCTTTATTCTGGTCAGGGTGATGGTGGTCCAGTGTCAATCCCAGAAACACTTGGATGCTAGGCTATGAAATGAGCCCCGGGACTGGAGGTGAGCCAGTCACAGGATTTCTTTTTTAAAAACATACAAATGAACTACCCCCCCCCCCCCATATTTGAAGAGAATTTTTAAAATTACAATGAAAATAAAAGTTGGATCAGGTGTCATATCACTATGTTCTGCTACACGTGCCACGACAATACAAATGTGTTTCAGGTTAAGATTTCTTTTTAATGCAGGTCAAACTGTTAAATTTATGATTCTATTTCTACATTATTCTATGCCTCCTCCCTGCCGGGAATTCTCATTTCCCCTGAGAGGTACCCAGCTGGCATTGAAACAGCTTTTGTGATGGACCTAGATTATGTCAAAAGAATTAGTATCTCATCTCAAACAAAACTCAAGTCCAACTTTCTAAATGCATTGCGCTCGCTGAAAGAAGCGGCTAGATGAGCCTTTCGGAGAGATGGAATTTCTTTGGGGGGGGGGCTTGTGTGAGCCCATTTATTTAAAATAAAAAACACAACTAACTGGCTAAAAGAACACTCATCTCCACAGAATGCAGAAGCCAAGTTGAGGCCAATAAAAACATCAGCCCTTGTGTGATTTTCTGCCCCTGAAGGATCATCGACTTGAGACACATTCTTGTCTTGGTCCCACGTCTAACATTACGCAACTATCCCACTCATAACCTCCACCTTATCTGCAAATGTAGGTAAAATGAGTGCAAATATTAATATAAGTGTGCTGTAATTCTGGAATATTAGGAAATGCATGTAAAGATTCATAATTCCTTGCTGCTATGAACTAGACTTTGCATGCAAACAAGAGGAACACCACAAATCCAATTCACAAGCACCTTTCCTACTTCTAAAATAAATAGAAAAATGAATGAATAAACCTCAAGCTCACTCAAAACTTAAGACAACTTCCGGATCTGATCTGCCATCCCTACGAGACATCTACGCCAGGAGATGCAGGACCAGAGCGACTAGGATCGTCGGTGACCTGCCTCATCCCAGCAACCATCTATTCATCTTGCTCAAATCAGGCAAACGCTTCAGAAGCATTATGGCCAGAACGGAGAGGCTCAGGAGGAGCTTCTACCCACAGGCCATAAGACTTCTGAACCTGGACATGCTATCACAATCCTCACAGACCAGGGTCTTCAATATTCTGTGACCACACCCCTCACTGTCACTGTCCTTCGAGTGCACCTTAAGGTTCCTTTACCGTTTTTATTTATTTATTTTTACTTATTTATCTATTTGCTGTTTGTTTCTTTTCTTCTAGGTGTTCGGTTGGTTGTCTGGGGTTTTTTTTTTTTTTCCTCATTGCAAATTTTCATGCACAGTCTATCCGGGATCAGGACACATTTCGCTACATGGTGTACAACCATGTACGTGACAAATAAACTCTTTTGTTGTTTGTTTGTTTGTAATCCATGACCGTTTCATTTTGACAATTTCAACGTGCAAGCATCCACGTGGCAGCAGGTACAGCGCTAATAATAGTGAAGTTCATTTGACATCTTTTTTTTCCCCTGAAAATACAACAGGACGTTACGGCAGTATGTTTAGCGTGCAGAGCGTTTTCTGGCAAATTTCAGCAGCCCCCAGGCAGAAGCTCCGCACGAGAACTCACTGGTTAGGCCTTTGTGATTAAAATGGCTATGATGGATCAGTGAAGCAGAGTACAGCACTGACCCCTATGCCAGCTAAATCTTGGGTCCCCCAAGAACTCAAAAGAGCGGAAAATGCATGAAACCCACTCAGAACCTGCACAGATGATGTAGCTCCTCTCAGAATTTGTAAAACAGCTGGAAGACTTCTATAGCATCGGTCACGCTACCCCAAAAAATGCATAGAATAAAACAGGAATTAAACCCGTTATAGTATTACCAGATAAATGGATTTACTGAACATACATCACATCCTGGTCCAAATAAGCTGAATTCCTCCTTTCTCTGCTAGCATGACGTTATGGCTCGACAAAGCTATAAATCTTTATTAAGGTATCGTGCTAAAAAAAAAAAAAAAATTATATATATATAAATAATACACACACACACACTTTCATTATGATATACAGAATTTGTTAGCCCATCATTTATTTGCCTGCGCACTCTGTTGGCCTTTTGGTTCACTTAGTCCCACTTACCAGTGGAAAACACCAAAATGGCTCAGTATAAAAACATGAAGACATAGACCAACACTTTTGAAAGAACCTTGACATTACAGCTCTGAACAGTTTTATTATTTGCACAGAAATCAGAGGAATGCAGGGTGGAAAAGATGTCCAGCTTCAGTGGGGCCTTATATAAACCATCTGTAAATTTATATTTTGTAAATTAGTATTCTTTACCCAACGGGTGGGTTTCAAACGCTGGATTTAACATTTCTCATGAAATCACTACTGTCTTACACAAAACTCAGCCATAGATGCTGAAGTGGTAAACTCATTAGAACTGAAACCATTCACTGAAACCACTTCAATCCTTGAAATGTAGAGCAGAGAAGTTGTATTTTTACAAAAGTTCCAGCGCAGTATTTCCATGTTGCTGAACATACCGGTACATTTCATCCTCTTCATAATACCCGCACCACCTCTGTGCCAGAATAAACCATTTCATATAAATTGTCTCAGCACATCATGGAAATCACGCTGTACATCAGACTGACATGCGTTCGAGAGAGATAACACCATGAGTAAATGTGAGCTTTGTCAAGAGGCTAAATGGCTGTGTCCTTCTGACATATTTGTTTAACTTGGCACAAACTTGAAATGCAATACAACGTACAACCTATGTCAACGTTCGTAAGTGTCTCGTCCATCATTCAACATAACCCTCTTATTTACTGTATAGGTACACAAACCGGGCTGTGCGGATTTGAGAATTTCTTCAGCGGATGTGAACAGGGGGAACAATGGTGACTTTAAATAATCTTAGATTATTAAGTAAATAATCTCAAACTGGGTGGCCAAGTGAAACCAGCATCGGCGTCAAACAGTATCAAAGCAGCCAGTGTACCAGCTTTTCTACTTTGCTGCAACTCAGTGTGTGTGCGGCTTTGTGGATTACCATAATACCGCTTTGCTGGAATTAGGGAAGGCCTCCAAATAAGCGAATAACACACAGCAACCAAGATGTCATACACACTCTTGGACAACTGGGCTGACTCATTTTTGTGCCAGCTATACTGTTAGCCAAGGCCTATGCACCCAAAGCCCTGGATAACAAAGTCTTCCGAGATACTGTCACAAAAAAGACAAAGAAAACACAGAAACGTTCACCATAGTAAGGGGGGGGGTAAAAAAAAAAAAAGTCCAAAATATTTGGCATACATGGCAGCGTTCACGTGGCACTCACGGAGCACAGGCTTCCTCCTCGGCTTAGCGGTTGAATGTGAACAGTGGTCTGAATTCATGTCTTTTACTCAACTCCACTGAGCTGCAGTTGAGTGCAATCCCCCCAAAACCATCTCTGTGACGGTGACAAGACCGCCAGTGAGCACGACACAGCTCATCACTCCATCGCATTGCCTAGCGGTCACTCATCAGGATTTGCCATCACATCTAAGTGACAGACCCGCTTCTGTTTTGTTGCCATTCTGGTTCAGTTACGATAACCTCATATTTATAGCACACCTACTAGCAGTGTTTGATTTTACCAATTCTTCTGTCCACGCAACTGAATAAAGAGAGCTTCAGTTAGGTGAGTAATGTCACCTAAAGTTTAAATCTGAGGCCCCAGTCTTGGCTCATCATCCTCCTCCAGTCCTCTTACGGTCACTCCCAATGAAACCCTGAAATCCAAAACGTTTAATATGAATTCATTTTTCTGACATTTCTCCAAACTTACTGATTTACCCATTTACACAGCTGGGCAGTTATACTGTGTGAATTAAGAGTAACTACCTTACTCAACGTAAACTTTGCGTTACCGCGGGCCACCAGATCCAAAGCTGTGACCCATCCGACGTGAGGTGGAATAAAACACGGAGAGAAGATACCTGCTGTGGAAGGCGTAGCATTTCCATGTGTGGGAAGTGCTAAAGTTGACTACTCTGCTGACCTAAGGGATAAAATACCATACCTGCTGTGCAGCTGTCACCTTGTGACCCAGCAACAGAAGTTTGAATCCCTACTCCTGCGATACCCTTGACCTTCTCAGTTTCAAACGATTTACCATAGTAAAAATTACCCAGCTGTGTGAATGGGTAAATCACTGTCAATAGTCTGCTACATTTTGAAACACCTTGGGCAAAGGGGTCACCTGAAATCTTGGTTAACAACAATATGTAACGGCCTGTTTTTTTTGTTTGTTTAATACTTATCCAATTTACACAAGAAATTAAAAAATATTTAAAACAATGAAACTTATTTGCGGATTTAAATTACGATTGTGGTCAACACCAAAAAGTTTTGTTTGAATCAAACTTTAATTCAGTACCTTGCTGACCTGATACAGCGACTCAAGCAAATTTCTGGATGAATTTCCTTACTTGCTTGCTTTTCGAAAGGAACAATATTTTTGCTACCTCTCCGACAGCTTAGAACTTCACGATCAAACAGGTTACTCTGTACTTGTACTTTTTGTACTGCTTTTTTTTTAGTTTTTCCCAGAATACCACACATTTACCAAAACTATACACAAAAAGCCCAATACCTTAAACACAAGGAAAAACCATTAAAAAATAAAAAACACACCCTACACTCAGTCTCACACACACACACACACACACACACACACACACACACACACACCACAAAAGAAAAAAATGCTTTTGCATCAAAAAGAAATGTGGATTTTGCCACAGGTTGTCATCTACATTACAAAAGATGTTTTCTTTGGCCAAACAGTAACATTAAGAATGACAGTTCCATCCTTGACAAACCTCAGGAGTGAGATCACAGGCTGCTTGCATTGCCTCTACAGAACTAACTTGATCATACAGGTTACAGTCATACATCTCTGTGTACCTCCCATTGCCAACTGGATATAAATTGTTCAATGGGATCAAGGAATGGGGAGTACAGTGAAAGGAAGAGCATTTGAACATGTTGGCGAGAGCGGAACTGTTCTTAGTCAACCCCTGGGTGGTAAAAACCAACATTATTTCATATGACAGTGTAGGTAGTGAGGTCTGCCAGCACCGTATTGATGATTTCTTATTCTTGACTGAAGAGCAAGACCATTTGATGGTTATGTATGAATTTTACAGAATACAGTGGCAATAGTTGTAAGAGGTGCTATGCCTCCTACACAGACAAGCCATGGATGCGCTATTTTACTGTGAAACTTACTTGTTTTGAATGCAGAAAGTCCTAATGATTCCAGCTCAGATTGGACTAGACTCACAGCCCAGCTTCTTGCAAGTTCATGTCATGGTTGGAGGCCATGTCAACCATAATCACTCTTGCCTCATTTGATACAGACCCATTTCTTCCCCATCCTCTTCTCCTCGGTACTCTTTTTTGTTCCTTTTTGTTCCCCGTCTCTTGATGCTGCATTTATGAGCTGCAGACTACATAGGGAACTGAGCAGACATTTTGGCCGACTGTTTACGCAAGCGATGAGCTAAAGCCCGACGACGTGCATCATTTGTGTGAACACAGGATTTTGCTTCTTGACCGAGGTGTTTCTGCACAAGGAACACACGAGCTCATGATGATAACTGTGCTACTTTGCTGAAATGTTTGTGTGGCATCAACACTCCAACTCCAACTCTACCTTACCTCACCTCACCTCTCCTCTCCTCTCCTCTCAAGCCCTTAGACCAGCTGAATAAAATAGCAAGTCTGTTTAGTCCAAAATGGGCTCAGCTGCTCTTTGTCAAGCCCTTGGGCCAGGGCAGGGGCTGGCACTGCTGAGCTGTCCATCAAGTCAAGTCCTGTCCCTGCCATGATAGTACTTCCCACCAACTCACAACTGCCTATAAAAATATCTGACTATAGTAGAATCAGGGGAAAATATTATAAAAATACACCGAATTCAATCCCAGTACTGTAGCATTTCAGCAGATGCCTTGCTATCCGGAAAGTCCTGCGTCTACTGTAGCAGTACTGAACAAGAAAGGCTGTCTTACCCTGAACTGATACGATGAAAAAGCCCTGCTGTATAAATGGGTAAATCATAAGAAACCACTGCAAAACATGATTACTCATGTCAGTACGGAAATGGCCTCGGCTAGAAACCTCATAAAAATGTTAGAATGGAATGGACAACAACACAAGGTGTTAAAACAACGGCTGTCATAAAACTCCTTTGCTGCTGTGGTATTTCAGATGGTGTTTTTATTTCTTTTTTAAATTAGCAATTCATCCTGCAACGCAGGTGCAGTGACAGTTTCAAGCCAGGTTACACAATGGTATATAACGGTTTCATAACCGAATAAACCATTAAAAATGTGGGCAATAAAAATGTGTGCTTATTTTACAAGCACATCATTCTCCTCACCCAAAAAGCATACAATGGTTATTATTAAACATAAAAATATCATTTATCTTGCATTTTAACGGTGAAAAGGTAAAAAGTAATAACACACTATATAAACACCAAACTGGTTTACAGTTAAAGTGGTTGCATTTAGTACATTCGTTTTGCCAGAGCTGTCTGACGGGTGAACACCACAAGTCAGGGCGAGTGAGACACCGGTTACAGTCGAGTGGAAATGGAAAAAGAAGCAAAATATACAGTATATTGGCAATGTTTATTACCTTTATATCACTATGTGTAATGCATGTGTATTATGTATGATTTTTCATTCATTTTTACATCCTGATTTCCTCACAGCTACTAGATTCTGTGGTTGAACATTAGTGTGGCAGTAAAAGCAAGGCGTGTGCTGGCTGTAGTGACACACATGCGCAGTAATAAATTATGTATTGCCAAAACTTTATTACCTTTCAATTCGTGTGTGTTTGTTCTTTATGCACAGCTTTATTTTTCAAGTCACAGTCTTGAAATTTGGCACACCACACAGGTATGCATCGCCCTAAGGGAGGTTTCTGTGTAGGCAAGTCCATTAAACTCCAGAAAGGCTAGCCAGCATTTTGAACATTTAAAATTCGAATCCCTATGTGGGGGTCGTGACAGCATAAACAAATCGTACATACGTGACACTGATGGATTTTCTCCCTCCACACACCCATTGCAATACTTCCTCACTCAAACAGACAAACAGACTGATAGAGATTCAGCTTTACCGATACAGAGATTCGACTCCTTCACAACGGAAATCAGCCTCACGTGGACATTTTGTGGGATGAAAAACCCTTTTACTTGTGGAACTGGTAGATAGTGACTGAAATCGACAAGGCAACAAACTCAGGTGTGAATCAGGTTGGACATCAGCGGGGGACTTACTGTATATGAATACCTTTCCATCTTTTTTGCCAGGTAGCCCTGCAAATCCCGGTGTGCTAATTTGGAGCCAATTCTCATTCTGCTGAGATTTTATCAGCTTCACCTCAGACTGACACAGGCTTTGGGAAACAGAGCTCACAGCTGTAGCAAAGCGTAGTGTTTATATGCTGGTTACTGCCAGTTCCTGGATTGTCTGGCAATTAATAGGCTTAATGGTTTGGTCTGTGTTTGAAAACAAAGGAAATGGTGTAATGCTATAGATTTACTATGCTGAACCCCACTGCAATATAAAATCATAAAGCACTGAACTGTGTAAAGAAAACACAAAGGTCTGCAGGAGAACTTTCCAAGCCACAGATCGGAAATGATTTCAGCCACAGAAAGAGGACTTGATTTAAAAAATGTCTTGGAGGTACGGGCCGCCGCAGCCTGGCTATTGAATGGAAACCACAGTGGAATCTGAGGAACCAATAATGTAGTTACATCAAATTGTTGCATCCTGTTCAAACATCTGCAGCGAATGTCCAGCGATAACTGCAAACGCTTCATTCCTGGAATGTGTGTGGGTTCCCTCAAAGACACTGACTGGTTGTTCATGGGACGGAGCAGATGGACCTACGGTGTGCCCTACCACTCCAAATTCCCCCGGCGAACCCAGCAGGCCTAAGGGGGACTTGAAACACATTCGGTTTTCCACCGTCGCTTAAGCAATATGTTCTCCTGGGTTTCCTAGCATTAACATCTCAAACTACATTTGTGCCTCTGCTCGAGGATCGTGAACAATTTTAATTTCTGTTGCTCTTTGTGCGAAATTATTTGAGTAAAGCGCTTATCGGAGGCATTGTCTAATCTCGAAATCAGATCTGGGATCAACGCCGCGGTCTCATTCTCTTCATAACCGTGGCTTAGGACTGCCAGCTACGCACAACAAAGGGGTTTCGGCTTTGTACTATCAATCAGACTTAATGGATTTGCGCAAAAATTTCCGCTGAATAAAAGCATTTGATCGGACCGAGACCAGTCGAGGCTGAAATGGTCAGGGTCCTTCTGGCGTTTGTCTGGCTTCTAGAAAACGCTCGAAGGTTCAAAATGCTCGATTACGGCGCATCGCACGAGTGCCAACAAAGGGGGTCAAGTAGGAAAGTAGGCGTTTAATGGCACGGCATATTGCAAAAAACACAAGCACCTTTGTTAAAATGAGCATTTATTTCACCCCGCTGAGGGCTTTGAAAAAGTCGCCACAGATTAGAAAACTGCCCGGCTTCCTTCTGGATTTTTTTTTTTTTATTGGTAGCTGCAGTTGCTGTAACTACGAAATCTCGGTTGCATTATTTTCATGTTAAATTCAATCGCAGAACGATGGTAATAGATGAGGTGTCAGTTAAAATCGCCGCTGACGTTTTGTAAAAATCCCTGCATGCCCTGTGAAAATCTGGAAAACACGATGATGGGCAGCAAGCGGGACTGAACAGCAGAGGGTTGCGATGGCAAATTTTGATTTCGGTTATTACAGTTTTGGTTTTGATGTCGGTCCGAAATGAACTGCAAACACACATCAGCAGCAGCGCAGGTACCGGTTTTTCCGACATCAGACAGACCGATGCTCTCCCAGGCGACACCACTGGGGCGATCGGGCCACAGACGGGCAAGATAAAGCGAACGTGTTACGGTGCAGAGGACTGCTGCTCCGTCCAGGTTGCACCCTGCATTGTGCCCTATCCCGAACTGCTTCCAGGCCACCGTAGCCGTGCGTGGGACCAGCTGTTACCAATAATGGATGGATGCAAAGATCACAGAAGTGATACACAGCGTATTTTAGAGCTTTTTCTAGAACTTTTACAAAACCAGCGAGGAAGCACAGGGTCTCTACTGTGCAGCTTTTATTCATCGTGACGTACCTGTAAAAGTGACTTTGGTCTCCAGTTAAGAGCAGGCTTTCGCTTCTAACTGTATTCTCGAGTCGTAGAGCCGCTCGTGGGGAAGTGCCGGAGATGTCGCCATACCTCAGCGAACGGGAATTTGGGTTTTGTCGTGCAAAAATGAATGCATCACAAAGGCAATCCGGTGTCGCTCTGTTCTACACCCCTGTACACCGGGTTTTCCCTGCATTGCTTAATCGGCAGTTTCTCATCCTTTGAGAAATTCACCGAAAGTTTCCGAATGCAGTGTCATACTTTAAGCCATGTGTACATAAAATGCTAGATTTTCTACAGGAAGGCCTGACCAGCTTACAAACTAGCTTCTTGTTTTTCATCCATCTTACAAATTCTTTGTTAGCTTAAATGCACTCAAATTCTTTCAGATAAATGGATAAAAACAAATCTTTCAGACTGATGGACAACTTAATATGCTTAACATAGGGTGACAGGGGGAAACTCAACAGACTGGTCAAGAGGGCCAGCTCTGTCCTGGGCTGTTCTCTGAAGTCCATCGAGCAGGCTGGGGAGGAGAGGATGTCGTCCAAGCTGACATCCATCATGGACAACACCTCCCACCCCCTACATGAGACTGTACGAGCACTGAGCAGACTCTTACATCCACAGTGTAGGAAGGAGCGCTACCGCAGGTCATTTCTACCAGCAGCTGTCAGACTGCACAACGCAGTTTGAATTGGTTAATTTATTTATTTATAACTTATTGATGTATATAGAGTTATTTTATTTTATTGTACTTGTGTACATAGATTACTAATCTAATTGTTCTTGTCCTTCTTTAATACTAACTTACTTGTTCTTCTCCTATATTCCCTTTCTGATGAGCCCTGTAACACCAAAATTTCCCATTCGTGGGATAATAAAGGTTTATTCTATTCTATTCTATATACCAACTTAATATATACTTTCGGTAATGCAGATTTGAGAGGAGAGAAAACATACTGTCATCAGCCTCTTCCTTTCCGTTTCCTTGCTTCCTGTAAAGATAAAGTCTTAAACATTGAAACAATTTAAAATCCATTGCAAAATGCATATAAGGAAACACTGAAACAATATGTTAAGACCTATTATTGAACTATAATAATTATTAGATTATAAATATGCCAACTATTCAATAATAAATAGAATTATTATTATTATTATTATTATTATTATTATTATTATACACACTTAGTATATATAATTATTGCATTATATAGATATTAGGACAAATACTCAGAAAACTATCTGAATAGTCAAATAAATTACACTCGAAATCCATTGCCGCTGGGCTCCACTTTCTTTGGTTATGCAACTTTGCTTCCAGTTGCATAAGAGAATATAATAACAATTCTGAAATCTCACATAAATTTTGCCTTATACGCCAGATTTATTACACATAAACGTTCGGTTGAGCAAACAACAAGGTATTTACACAATTATCGAAACGGACAGATTTTGGTGTCAAAATATACCATCTGAAATCTTTGCAAACAACGTCCTCCGCAGGACCTAAAACAAAAGCCAGCGAGACCAGAAAGAAAAACACTTTTAGGGGTCCTGCCGTCTGTTATTAACCAAATGAATGTACATATTCATAAAGCGCAAGAAGAAAAATAGATGAAACGGATCACATTCCTCAAAACACAGACAGGTAGGATTAGTCGCCCCGTGAACTACTGACTCCCATTCCTTGCTTGCCAGGCGTCTCTTCGGTTCCAGGGAATCCGGTGTCTCCCCGCAGGAAATCAGACGAGGTCACGGCTCAGTTCACGTAAACGGTGGAGCCGTATCATAACCTCCTGTCCAGAGGTTTAAATTTCTCCCGCTTCTGGCCGGACTTCGCTACCGTACGGCTCATTCCGTGAACCGAGACGCTAAATTCGTTTATCGGACGCCTTAACCCGGGCTGACGCGCGGCGCTTCCGAAGACGAAGAAACGGGACAATGAGGGGTGGAAGAGACTCGGCTGCACTGTTGGGTAATGGAGCGCACAGCTGGGTGAAGCGACAATAAAAATGGTTGCAATGAGGATTTGCTGCAGGCTGCCTTAATGCACCTTCGAGTGTGGCCCCAGGTCCGCTTCTGGACCGGCCTGCCCTTCGGGGACATCCGAAGGACAGCAGAGGGGTAACGCAGGGTCGGCTGCGCCTTCCGGGCCCGTCTCCCCCGGTGGCCCGCCGCGTCCCCACAGCAGTCACCCAGACAGGGCCCTGACGCTGCAAAAACATTTGCAGAAGTGAAATATTTTCAAAGGAAACTTACGCCAAATGAACAAATCCTGGTTTTGTCATTCAATGCCTTTTTTTGTATAACTAGTGTTGGAGTACTATCAAAACTTAAGTACATTCACTTCAGATGGAAAATAATACTGAAAAATTATTTTCGCGATCACGAACGTACTTCCACAGGGGATACCTAAAAGCAAAGTTCCTGTCCTTTCCTTAGAGCCCTTAACTTTTTAATTTCCCAGTCGTATTTCTGGACGGAGGGCAACGCGATGGCTCGGCGGGTGGCGGAGCTGCCTCACGGGCGGTTTGGGCATCGATCTGAATCTGGTTCAGTCTGTATGGCGTTTGCGTGTTCTCCCGAAGACACGTCTTTCGGGTCGGTCAGTCACTGTAAATTGCCCATAGCATGAGTGTGTGTGTGTGTGTGTGTGTGTGTGGTGTCCCATCTGTGTTTTCGTAGTGTAGCCCTGAGAAACTAAACATTTGCCAGTGACAAATTAAGTTGTTTATTTCTCAGTCTGCTCACAATTCTTGCGTAATTTAAAAAGGAGCAAATTTAGAAGCGGTTCCTCGATTTATTCAAGGGTTGGGCCCTGTAAAACCCTCAGAGAAAGCCATAATGAATAAGAAATTCACTCTAAGGTTGCCGTTCCGTCCGAAGCATGAATTACGGCAATGGAAACGGATGCATTTAGCTAGAAAAAAATACAAGCACACACTTAAAATTTTACTGTCATCTCCACAACCCAAAAAAAGCTTTGTTACGTTATTACTTAAATACTTTGCACGGCACGGAATTGAAATATAATTGACCGAATAAGTCATTGCAAACAAAACAGGAGTAATAATGCTCTTCATCTTCATATTCAAGCTCAGTTGTTGACCGATTTATCTAACATAAAGGTGCAAAGTTGGCTACCGTGCTATTAATCCCTGAAACCGAACAATTTCAGACATGAGCTGTAAACAATGTGGAAGTAAGTTTATTCAGTCCTGCTGTCTGCCCGAGTCCATTGTGCTGCAGAGCAACTACTGGTTGCGTTTGCAATGCACAGTTGGAAATTTTTAGGAATAGACGTGTGAGGAAAATAGTTAAAAATCGACAACTGAAAAAATGTCATGTTTTTAAAAATGTGTAACTGTGTCATATGGAGATATCGCGACAATTGAATTTTTTTTATGCAGCGCTCTTCTCGCTGCAGTGACACGGAGCGCCGAATAGATGTGTGAAGGGTTTCGATTCACATGCATTTCAACAGGTAGGTTTGCACAGTTAGCCAACTGGCCACACAGGAAAGGAAAACGGAAAACTCCTTTCCACTTGGGAACGGGAGCAAAATAAACCTCTGGGGGTCCATGTGCCAACACAAGGAAAATGTAATGAATGTCTGGCATCTCTGGTATCTGCTTGCAGTCAGGGTTGTGGTGGCCTGGAGGCACCAGGTGCTTAGGAGGCTCAGGATCATAACGCTCTTGGTGGGATGCCCCATGCACACAGGGTCTGACTGTTAGCCACTTACAGCGACACAGAAAGAACCAGCAGACCTGAAGGAAAATGTTCAAAACCTCTGGCCTGCAGAGAAGCTGGGCTCCTGCAAAAGCTGTTGCCTCCCCTCAACCAAGGACTGTCTTTATCAAAACCATTCCGCTTAGAAATAAAAGGTTGTATTTCACGTATGACACAGCAATGGCTTCCAGAGACTGCTTAACGGTCCATTTCCAAGCTCGATCCCAGCCAAAATCTGTAAATGTTATAAAGTTAATACTAAGTAAAAGGATTTCTAAAATTTGCTAGCAACCCCGGTCTTGCGTGTTCACCTGGGTGAGCCAAATTTGAGAAACCGCTGAAGTTAAAACCTCCTCCTGAGAATTTATGCAGAATTTTTGACTGGAACACCAGAAATTCATATTGCGAAGTTCTGCGGTTTTGTCTTATGCGGCTGTCTAGTTGGAGACACAAACTGCTTGTAATTCAAGTGACAAAGTAAATTCCCCTTTTAAAGAAGCCACGCTGGTGATGGGCGGATGCTTCGTGGTGCTTTAGCGGTGACGCTGACAGTTTCGCACAACTGATGTCAGAAATAAGGGTCTAAAAAGGGGCTGAAGATGCAGTTGACTGCTATTAGCTTCAGATGTCCTCAGTCTGCATAACACCATCTGTTTTTAAGTCTTCTACAGTCGCAGGACAGAACTTCCGCCGCTTCCAGCACCGTGCTAGACCTCGACCCACCACACGCAGCATGTGGACGGCTTTTAAGCACTTCCGCTAAGTTCTCCGCGGCGCCGTCTTTCCGAACGGCAAAAAGAAAAGCCATTACAAACTCCGCTCTGCTCCTGCCTTTTGTCGGGCCAACCCAGAGCAATGAAAACTCAGACTGGGCCCGAGTTCCGCACGTGCTGGATTACAGTAGTTTCAGTAAAACGCCACTTCCTAACCGAGAAGCCTGGGTCTCCAGGAGGATAAATTTGAGAAGTTTCAGGTTCGACTTGAGGGAGGGGCAAAAAAACCTGCTTAAAGCACTGCAACAAAATATGAACTAAAGGAAATAGATTTTAATGCTCATTTTATAGCGGTGTGACTCAGCGAAAAGGCCGGGGTCCTTCTTGGATCTGACGTCTACCGTCCCACCCGCCATCCCAGACATGTGTTGCAAAGCCCCACGGCAAAGGACCACACCGTAAACACCAGGTCACCCTGCGGGGCTGCATCACCTATCCGTGCAGGGGATTCGAGATCTTTGACAAAACGCATACGCGGACAGGAAAAAGGAGGAATACTGCAGTCGTTTCTTCAACGTATGTGCACGTGTGATAAAATATTTAGGGGAACGTTGCTAACTGTTCGCCCTGAGCAGGGTTGCAGGGGTAGCGACCCAGTCCCAGCGGGTCCCAGGCTATGTCATTCAACATTATTGCAAAAAAAATTAAAGGTACTTTCATTCCTGACAATGAGAACGCCAGTATATTTTATACTTGTACCAATACTGCCTGTCCAGCACAGGGTGGTCCAGAGTCCACGTCCCAAGCACAGGGTGTGAAACACGGTACGCGGGATGGAGACGGCAGCATTGACCATTTATTCCACATTCACTTTCGTGTCTTTGTTCTGAAGGACAACCAGGGAAGGGATTAGCACTGTGCTGCCCAGAACCACCTGCGCGGGGTTGGACTGTCTGTCAAGTCCGTCGGGATCGCACTAAACCGATTGACTGCATTACGGGCAAACGCGCAGTTACAATCTTTAAGGCCACTGTATGGTAAAAGGGTGTAAAGTAGAGAGCTTTTAATGTGCAGGACCTAATATGTGAGTAGGGGATGGAGAGACTGGACTGCACTTCAGAACAGTAGCAGACATGTCTGTCTAGAACATGTACTGGTGTCACAGCTCTTCACGTACACGCACGTGTGTGTTTTTTTACCACATGCAGCCTGGCCACGTACTGTCTGTCTCAAAGCAAAGGGACCAAAACATAAAATTAAAAAGTGAAAACGTGTAATTACGGATTTGTTGTACGGCAAAGTTCCGAAAACAGCTCCGTTTATTGCTATAAGCAGAGGGTAAAAGCGGAATAAAAGGCCTTGCGCTAGTGGTGTGCTTGGGCCTCTAGTTCTCACATCGCCTGTCCTCCCCTTTTGTTAAATAGCACAGTCAGCGGAAATGTTTTTTCCTTGTTTCCCAAAGTAATTTTACGTACAGCAATTGCAGCACGGTGTAAAATGCACGTACTCGGATGCTGTGCAGACAAAAAAACCCCAACACTGGTGGGTGTTAGGACTTACTTTGGACATTCTTAAGAAATCCTTGAGAAATAAACATCTGTGTATACAGAGGAAAAACAAAGCCACATTCTATAAATGTTGCATAGTTATTTATCTCAAGTAAGACATTTGTTATGGAAAACCGCAAATCCGTACATACTTTTCTCTCTACTGGACAACTGACACCTCCACACATGGGGAACAGGGCTAGTTCTTACAAGCAACTGCTCTGTAGATTTATTAACCATTTGGCCGAGTTAAAGGTGACACTAAATGATTTAAGTCACTTACCGGCCAAATAACTTAAAACAGAAAGCCAGCTCACCCCCCGCCCCCCCACAGCGCGTATCAATAAAAATAAATCCATAGTGTGGCACAACACATCCTTACCCTGGTTTAAGGGCCTTTACAGGGACTGCTCATGAAATAAACTCAACCTGCAGCTTTTAGGACAAATGCAGGCTTCTACCACAAGGCTGTTCTATAAAGTGGGTGCAAGTTGCACCATCATTCCCTCCAAGCCACATAAATATTGCTTACGGGACAAAGTTTACATGCATTTGGTTACAAACTGGAAAATGCAGGCAGATGAAATCAGAAACAGGACAGTTGGCATTTGGTACTTTATTTACTCATTTCTGTCATTACGCATCTATGTGTTTTGAATGCTGCTGCAACAGAGTCAATTTTCTTCTGTGATTAATAGTTCCATCCATCCATCCATCCATCCATCCTCGAGGTGCCTGAATAGACAGTCATTTCTACGTACGCATTTCCACTACTGCATATTAACCTGTTCGGTGATGTAAATGAACACAAATGTATTTTAAATAAACAGGGAGACACTCGGCAGTCACTAAACTAAATTCGGCAACCTTAGCAACAGGCCGGAGGGAAGACAACATTAATGCTCAATGGAACCTGAGTAAGAACATTTTTCAGAAAGGCTGCACTCAGAAAAAATGAGAAACAATAAATATTACACTTAGCAAACTAAGCGGTTCATTGTACGGGCACAAGAGCTTTAATAATGAAGAAAAAAAAAACAAGTCTTATTTTTCTACATAACATGATGTCTTTTACTACTTGAGGAAGGAAAAACGGTTAAACCGAGTCCTGAACTCAGACTGTAACTGCCATTTTCAATTATTATTTCTATTAACCACATTGTACTCTGGCATGCTTCATGCTTTCATTTAATGTCGTGCAGCCGGTCGATGATAAACCCCCTCCAGAGACCGCTGTGACACCCGATGCATTTAATGCGTTTTCCTTACACCTTGCCCTGGCTAGCAGTGTGCGCGTTCATGCATTAGAGCATTGAGACACCTCCATCAGGTAAAGTAACCATGTAAAACCCTGCCCTCAAACTCCGGCCCTAACACGCTCACCACCCAGCTTTCCAACAGTTTGGCAGCGACATGACTTCAACGTGTGAGAAAACAGACGTTTTCTTCTCAAGGTACCAACCAATTGAACTCCAGCTGTTGTGTCTGTCCCAGATGGCCGGACACTGTACTACGGTAAAGCACTTGCACGACTTCAAAACAAACAGCTGTTCGAGTAAAAAGACCCAAACAGCTGCATTCCGCAAGCCTCTGTGTATTTCCGCTGGGGTGCCGATTTCTAAGAGTAAAAAAAAAATGCATCCAGGGAACCTTGTCGAGTCCCACAGTATTACCATGGGTTCTCATTACAGTAACAAAGTCCACTGGTACTGGGTTTGGTTCTGGTCTTATATTACCATGGTATTACAATCTAACTGATCCACCTGCCGTACCTGTACACACAGTTGGGATCGTCTAACGCTGGTCATTTACCCCACATGTGGTAAAACAGCACCATAAATCCTGGTCTTCATATGCATGTGGGTGCCAGGGTTTACCAGCTTTTTTTAAAACATCCAATAAAGTGACTTCTAAGAACGAGGGCGATTCCAAAAGAGTCGAACACATTCATGAATGTACTATTCAATACTCGGTAATTAAACATCACACGAACATCATACGTACTCTTAAACCAATTTGTAAAGCAACTCAGTTTTTTGTTAATCTTAAAAATGTAGTACATTTGCGACAAATAAATAAATGTATGAAAGTGTTCGGTTCTTTACTGCTAAATTAGTCCAATGAAGAAATATTAACATTCGCTTCTGCGTTGAAACGCTCAAGCCGACAGCCAACGCCTAAACATACCTGGTAGCTCAGCAGAACGGCGAAAGACAAATATCTACATGATTAAAATGAATTTAAATACATTATTATCTGAGTACCCGTGATGCTCTGAGAGACTCGGACTAACATTGTTCGCTGCGTGAAGTGTTCGTTCAGCCCTGCGGACTTCTTTCCCCAATACCATAAAATATCAAATTAGCCATTTAACCTGCAATGTCTTCCAGCAGACAGAAAAATACTACTTGAGAAAGTCAGTTCTACCAAAATTGGCTGAAAATCCATCTTCAAACATAGTTGCATATGAATTCTTGAGGAAATCCACATAATTCTGAATGCTCTGCTTATGGCTCTCTGACTGCTCCAGACTGAGCTGCAAATCTTTCAGGCGAACTTCGTAATGCTTCTCAGCCTGCAAAACAATCAAAGCAACACAAAAAAAAAAAACAACAAAATTCAGGATGGTGAAACTGCCAGTTTTTACTGAGCATGAGCTGCATTTAACACACGTAAGTCCTTCTTCCTTTTACATCCTTTAAAGTCCCTTCATTTGCTTATTATACTATTTATACATTTAGTTTACAATTTCCTCCAAATCTACTTACACCGTTAGGCTTGCGCACTAAGCTACTTACACTGATTTACTCCATTTTTACTGTAGTTCAGGGCAAGTACCTTGATCTTGGGTACGGCAGGAAGAGCAGGGATTTGAACCCGGGGTCTTGGGGGGATGGAACAGTGGAACAATGCAGGGTACCTGGGCTCAGCACCAACAAGCAGCCCATGGCCAGCGTACGGGACGGAGGCGCCAAACACTCACCGCTTGTTTATTTTGCCTGAGCTGCTTCAGCTCATTCTCACACCTGCTGCGCTCAGCCTCCAGCTCTAGGATTTTGCTCTGCAGGGCCCTCTCTTGGATGCTCGCCTTCTCTTTCACCCTGGATACCTTCAGAGTCAAGATGATTGGCAACATTCAGTGACAAAGATAAATGCAAGCTGCATTCAACTCCCTCGCGTCATGTAAATGGGTCCAGAAATACGCATACGCCAATACACTGGCAGGCACAGGCACAGCGCTTAGTGTCCCCACGGGAATGGGCGGCAGTTACTGACAGTCGCTCGCTGTCCCCGCCGAGGGCAGCGGAGAGCCAGGAGCACAAGGAAGCGACAAGCCGGCCGGCGCCACCTGCTGTTTGACGTCCGCCAGGGCGGCCTCCAGCTGCCGGGTCAGGGAGAGGCACTCGGCCGAGCGCTGCTCAAGCTGTCTGCTGCTGTACTGGAGCGCCTCCTCCTGGCTGGTCAGCTTGTGAACCAGCTGCTTGTTCTCCAGCTGCATCTCCTCCGTTTTCCTGAAGGGAATCGTCCGCCATGCTCATCGCTGTCAGACCACAAGCAACAGAAACTGCTGACGTTCCGACCTCTAACCTCTGAAGCGATTCCACCTTGAGCTGCAGCTGTGCATTGGCCTCATCTATGGAGCTCCTCATGCCCAGGGAGGAGTGTAGCTGGTCCGCCTGCTTGTCCACCTAAAACACAGTGGCTGCTCTTCACCATGCAGACAGCAGGATTTCAGACTTACAATTTCACACCAAAAACATTCTATCGCCTAAAACGTGTTCCCGACAATAAAAATCAAACCAGATAAAACATGATTCAAAATTTCATACAATTTATATACGGAAAAAGAGAAAAATGCGAAACGGAAATGTTGGACTCCTAATTTGTAACGGAAATAAAAAGTCAAGACAAGGAAACTAAAGGTGAAAAACTGAGAAAAATATTGAAAATGCAGACATGCACGTGGTTAAGGCCCAGATCTCTGAGGATGGTACAGGAAGTGGCGGATGCTACAATTTGCTCAAATACTGGAACAGGCACTGCTCCGAACAGGCAGGGAGTGAGTGGAAGGGAACCGTGTGCCAGTATGGGACGCCAACCTGCAGGCAAGGCTTTGCAAATTGCCGTTTACATTACAGGAACCACAGCACGTTTAGTGAGATTCCGTAAAGTACCTTGGACTGTAGTTGCCTGAGAGACTCGGACTTGTCCGAGAAGCTCCTCTCGGAGCGCAGCAGCTTCTCCTGGCAGTCCTGCAACTTCTGCTCGGCTGCACTCAGCAAATCGGGGTAGATCTCAAGCTCCTTCACCCGGGCCTCCAGCTCCTCCTTCACCTGGCCCACATGCAACCAAACAGCACTCAGCTCACCCCACCTGAGTCAAGCTTAGACCCCCATAGATCAATATCCCCATCAGTCAGTCAGTCAGTCAGACTGCACCACCTCATACAATAAAAGAGGAAAAAGGGATCATAATAAATCTCATAATTTAAAAGGAAATTTGGAGCAGGCAAATCCACGAAAGCCCAGGTACAAAATGTTACGGGAGCATGAAAAGGAAGTGACAGTTGGAAGACGCAAAGAGTTATATTGAAAATCAGAAGCAGAAATTTGATGCACATTTCAGTTAATTTCTAATTCAGTAGGAATTTAAGTAGGAACTGTGGGATTTCAAATATGTAAAAACGTCACTCTCTTTCCTTTGTACCATGTTAGTATCTGAAAACAGACCTTTTCCAGCTCTGACTCTTTTTGTTCCCGGAAAACCTCATTTTCCTTCTGTAGGTTCTTGAACCTCGTTTTCAGCTCCTCAACCTCCTTACGAAGACGCGTCACCTAGGGGCAGCCACGAATGACAAATACAATAAATGTGACAAACAGTACGACAGAGGTGGTTTAAAAAAAAAAAAAAAACACAAATACAATCGATACAGAATGTTCTGTCTCCCATTTCTAACACACACACACACACACACACACACACACACACACACACACACACACCCTACCTCTTCCTGGTACTGCTCAGCCAGCTCTTTCTGTTTCTGTGAGACAGTAGACTCCTCCTGAAAGTCAGCCTGACTTTGTCTCACTTTCTCTTCCAGTTCCGCTATGGTGGCCTGCAACCCATGAACAAACTGTGAATAGCACCAGTTCAAGCATTTGTGTGTGTGTGTGTGTGTGTGTGTAAGTAATGGCACTCAATCTTGGTTTTTGCCTCACCTTCAGAGCAGCATTCTCCAGGCTCAGCTCAGCTTTATCAGCATTGAGCTTCTCCACCTTCTGCAGGAGGTCCTCGCTGGATGCCCGGGCACCATCTCTCTCTCTCTGCAGCTCAGAATTTATGTCTGCAACTTGGCTGCAATGAGCACATTTTAGAAACAAAGTTAGAACTCAGTTGATGATCAAGCAGCAGGGGAAGACTCACTGAAACTCCGTTGGCAACTAATGTCCCACAGACTCCTTACAGGGACCCGGAGAGTGTGCCACGATCACTTCATGAATTTTGGCATCTCACTGCTATTCCATTGCTTTTTGACATAAAAAAATATCTTGTATATTATGACTTATGTAGGAAAAGCATGCATCCCCAGTACAGTGGTGGAGTATTTAAAAAAAACTGAGCCTGGCTTCTTCACACCACGTTCTGTTTGTCCTTCATCGATGCCTCTGGTTTCCATACCTTTTGAGGAGAGCAATGTGGGCCTCTAGATGGGACCTCTCTTGAAGCACTTGCTCTTGCTGCAGCCTCCAGGAGTTGGCCTGAGACGAGACCTCAGCAACCTGGGCATCCTGGACACAGCAGGGTGATGGATGCACTCATTTAGCGGCCAGACAGCAGAGCCTGATGCTTCTATAATCTAAATCTGGTTAGCAGTTTCACACGTGGTGCACTGGACCTGCTGTGTACCTTCTCCTTCAGCTGGGTGTAGCACTTCTCGATGGCGGCCTCAAACCGCTCTGCTCGCTGCTTCTGAGCTCGTGTGGCTTTCTTTAGGGCCTCCTTCTCCTGGGCAGATTTCTCAGAGAGCGCCAAAATCTGCTCTCTCAGGCTTTCGGTCTCCAGCTTCTGTTCTGTCACCGTTCTCTCCAAGCTCTGCAACAAAGCCCATAAACTGCACCATAACATCTAACAAATTGTACGTCAAGTTAACAGACAAATCAGCATCTCAGGCAGGTGATGTTCCTCCCTGTAAGAAACATGATTCAAATATTAAAACGCAGCTGCAGGATTGCTGGTTTCGAATGCGCTCTCTTTCAAGCATGTGCGGAATTTATGTTTTGCCATCTGTGTGCATTTTCTCTCTGCGTTACAGTTTCCACCCATGCTGTGAAAACCCCTATCAATAACTGCTTGTCCAGTGGAAGGTCATAGTGGTCCAGATGCTTTCCTGGAGGCACAAAGAAATGTACAGTAATTTATCACAGGGCAATCTAGAGTCCCCAATCCACTGTGAACATAAATCTTTGAACTGTGTGGTAAAATGCATGTGAACATGGGAAAACATGCCAACTCCTGTTATGACCCTGCTACGAAGACTAGGCTCGGGGAAAGGGGAATATGGAAGTAGGCCATCTAGACAGTGCTTGAGAAAGAAAACAAAACCAAAGAATATATTTGCAGAGGGGTCTCTTGTTTTGGGAAGGTGTCCCCAAAACTCAGCTACCTACTCCAGTGTGCTTTAAAAAAAAAAAAAAAAAAAAAAAAAACCCCAACTGACTACCTTAAACCCAGAAAAGAAAAATAAATGGCAATGCCAAAACAAAGTCTTCCGCTCCTTTCTAACTACACTAGACTGCCCAGAAAAGGAAACATACAGACAGATACAAGGCACCCCTTTCCACAAACACCATGACACCCCTAGAGCACACACCAAACTCCACCAAATCTAACCATTCGCAAGTCAAGCCAAATACTAACAGAATACCAATCAGTCACAAAGTCAAGCAAGAGAAACAAAACTCGGCACATCCCCAAACTATGCGCCACACCGTCCTCTTCATATGGGCGGTTATTTAAAGAGGTGCGGGAGGTGGAGTCATCCAGTTAACTGACTGAATTGCTCAGAGTGGATGAGCTCGCACTCGCATCTGAAGGCAGAACCCAGCACTACACGTCACCGCACTGTAAACATACAGTAATTCATCACATAACACATCTCCACAAATTTTAATCTCAGCTGAAATGTTTCTATATACAAATGTTTCCACAGATACACAAAATCAAATGCAAGGAGTCTGACTGCATCTTACTTGGGGAGGAGAAGAAAATTGGACAATGGAGAAGCATTGAGGGAAAACAGGCCTCATCGTTGTTAGCAAGCTATTGCCGGACAGTAACAAGAGATGCTTCAGAAATTAAATATGTAAGACAAGCAAAGAAGAACTGGAATGAACGCAAGAAACAGCACTGTACATGTTTGCTACTCAGTAATTGTATACGGAGTCAGCCTGAACATGGGCAAAATGTAAAAGCTTTATACTGTGCTAGAAACTAGAACAAGTTTACAGTTTTAATGGTCATATTAGTTTTTGGAATCTCAAACTCTATATGTAGAAACACATTTTAGGTAAGATACAAAGAATTTGTCGATTTATACACCAGTTTATCCCCCTTTAAATTAAGGAATTAGGCCGATACAGTTACAGAATTGTAACTGTAAGAATTTTATATCTTCGATAATGGAGGCAATTCATAATTTTAAGTATCATTTTCAAACTGACACAAAATTTACCAAAATTACTTATGCCTGCAGGCTAGTGTGATATGAATTTTTTGTGTATAGGACAAAAGAAACTTGTGTTAGAAAAAAATGGATTCATGTAATGTAATGATTTGTTGTTTGAGAGGAGGCGCCAGTCCAACAATCCTTTATTTGGGGTATTAAATCCCAATTCATATTCAGCCGTACAAATGAAGACAATAGTAGGTGGCCAGCAACAAAATGATCAACTTAGCATCAAAACAATAAGAATGTGAGAATACTGCCCTGCCAAGTGCAGTATTCCCACTCCATGCCTCTGGCACTGCAAGACAGATGAGCACAACAGATGACCATGACGCTACATGGATGAGGATTTGGAGAAGACTAATGGTTACTGGCATTTAATCTGCTCTCGGCACGAGGTCTCCATACCCGCAGCTGGACAGTCAGCCTGTTGTTCTCGGACTCCTTGTTGCGCAGCTGTCCTTGCAGGTGGGCTCGAGTCACCTCCATGGACTTTGACATCTGCACCACCGACTCAATATTCTCCTGTGGAGAACATCAAAACGACAGCTTCAAACAGCTTCTGCTGACTGCAGCATGTATGAAATATATAATCAAGCATCTTCAGTCAGTGAAGAATTAAGTTATTTACCACTTCTTTTTTACGCAAAGCCATCAGTTCTTCAACTCTTCTTTCTTTCTCATTTAGGTACCTCTTTAAATGCTGGATAGAGCACAAAATGTTTAAAGTACCTCCTCGTGGACTTTCAGCAAACAAACATGCTTAGGTCCACCACAACCTGGACAACACGATTCTCTACACGTCATGTACAATAGCAACTAGAAACGTATACACCGATCCTTTATATAACTGGGTCCCGTAGTAAGAAAAACAACCTCTTATAAAAATATATACTTTTTTTTTCTCCTCTCAACACTTATTTTTCAGCACAAGAACCCCCCCCCCCTTTTACTTCCAAAATGTTGCATTTTATTCTGTACAACAGTTTTTAGTCAGACCATTCAGGATGGAGATACACACCCAAAGTCTGTAACCCAAAAGGTTTTTGTCTTTCAGTGGTGTCAGCTTGGCTATTTTCTGGCTAAATCTAATGTATGAACCTTTTAATTTCCCTGGAAACAATAGCCGCTACTGAATAAGTAGGTTCAAATGGTAGGGGTCTGAGTATTTTTTAATACAGGCGTTTCGTGGAGACGGGGCGTTGCTTTAGGGGGTTTATTAGCATCATCACACTTCTTCCTTAAGTAACTAAACCGATCACCGAATACATTTCCTGCTTCTTACTTTCTGTCTAGAACACGGACTGTTTCAACCTCCACTACGTGAGGCTCGGCTGCGTAAAGGAAAATGCATAAAAATATTTCTATGAAGCGACAGCAACAGTAATACAATTTGAGCAACACGAATCTTAAGTCATAATATACATAAATCTAAGTTTTAGCAATGTAAATTTTTACTGGTGAATTCTAAAGCCTTTACTAGACATTTTTTTTTTTTTTTAAATTGGATTTAAAAAATCTTATCCTTATGCACATTGAACATTAAACGTCATTCCTCTCATGATGTTTACCAGATTCTCAGTTTCGGTCTGCGTCAGCTTCCTCAGTAAAATGTCAATATGTTGGTGATTTTCAAGGCGACGTGCCTATGGATAGCAAAAAAAAGTAAATAAATAAACAAACAAACAAAATAAAAAAACAACAAACATTTAAATTTCATTTACCGAAGCAACACAAACCTCACAACTGTGCAGCTCCTTCAGTTGCTGACGAACCGACTTGTTTATCCTTTTAAAAACCTCCAACTTTTCCAGCAAAAGATCTTTCTGTCTTGACAATCGATGACTGGATGGGGAAAATCTTGAATCCTTTAACAAGATTTGATGAAAGACACACAAAGCATATTCAAAGATGTGACTGAAGACAAATCTTGTGTGAAAATAAACTACGGAATAATTACTACCATTTAATGGTAAAAACAGAAAACCTGGTGTTGGGGGGTTTATTAAAACGTATGAAGAACTGGAGACCTTGAATGGAGTTTAACAGAAAGGCAACTAAACGAAAGCGGTGAAATATAAAATCCTCGTGCTGAAACCAGCCCTGTAAAAGCCAATAACAAGTTATGATGAAATAACTTAAAATTATAACCAAATTAAACTGAGCGGTTAAGAGCAATTTACAAAAATGACAGATAAACGGTAAAATGGCGCATAGTTTGCATTGGCGGTGGCTTCGAGCATCACTTACATCTTCTGTCAAAGTGTCTTTCAAAGACACAAGCTGTATGGCTGCAGAGTTCGCAGCAGCTTCAGCTTCGATCAGGCTTTTCAACAGAAGTTTCTTTGCCGTTATCTCATCGTAACTGTACCTGGACAGAAACACACAAACCGCCATTGATTCGCATCTACTGAGAATCCAGCATTATCATAAGAGGCTTTAAATCTCAGAGAAAAGAAAAAAAAAAAAGATCAAAGAAGTTGCAGAGATCATCTCCCAAACTTTTTCGAGCGCTGTCCACTCTGAAATGCGCTTACCTGCTCTGATCAAGGTCCGAAGACCTCAGGTAGGAGGTGGAGCGGAACCTGCTCGAGGCCCGGCCCCCATCGCGGCCATCGGAAAGCGGAGTGAAGTCATCTCTGGTCATCCCGGAGCCGGCAATCTCCAGCAAGCGATCCTCAGTGCGTGACCCTCCCTGTGAGGACTGCAGCAACAGGTCCCTCATACCATCAGGTCAACAGGTGTATCAGGAGAGCTTCTGCTTAGACACACTGCTCAAATCAAGTCAAGACTGCAGTAGAGTTGGCCACGTGGCTTCCTTCACCAAACAGTCTGGCAGATGACCAAAGCATGAAGTACCCTTTACCTTGCTGCTCTAAACACCTTCAACATAGAACAAAAATGATTCTGCACACCTCAAAGCCAAGATCACAGAGGTGGTCTTCAGGTGCACCGGCCTTCTCTGCCCGAACATGGCCCCGGTTGGAGTCAGCATCACTTGTCTGGATTACTGCGGCGATTCCATCTGCTCCTTTTGGTGTTATGCTGGATTTCTTCAGCGCTTTCTCCTAAAAGCAGTAGCTCAAAAATGAATTAACCCCACGATAAATCCTATGGGATTTGTGCAAACGTGACCGAATTAGGATTTATCAAACCCACCAAAGGCGCACGGCTCGCGTTACCTCCTTGGCGTGCTGCTGACTGTGGGTCAGACCCCCCGTCTCCTGAAGGCCGCCCTCTTGTTTCCTTCCGCTTGCACGACCCACGGGATGAGATGCGCCTTCACCCCCCACCGCCGCCTGCCTCGACGACAGCGACGACAACGTTGCGTTTCGCGGACCCCGCGGAACACGGCTACGGGTAACCGCAGAAACAGCGTTACCTCGACGGAAGAAGGCAGAGATCGGCTCCTCTTCACGTGGACGTGGACCGGCGTCAGGTCATCCACGTGCACGTGGACCGGCGAGGACGCCCGACCCTTCATCCTGCAAGAACGGATACGCGGAACGGCACCATCACACCACGGCGCTATACGAACTAGGCAGCGTACGGGTCGTGGAACCATTTTAGGCCAAGACACGCACAAGCAACAAGGATCTGTGGTTCAAAATAGCTTGCGGTGTTCCATTATCCGATTATACAGCGCTGGACTATTCATTTTATCCATTTATACAGCAGGGTATTCTTTACTGCATTGGGGAGCTGCGGCAGGAGGTGGGACTGAGACCCAGGAAGTTCACACCGCAGTGCGAGATCCCTGGTCCCTCAAGTCTTCCTCATCTCTCTGGAGGGGTCAAGCCCGCACTAAGCAGACTGAACAGAAGGCCTGGTGTGCCGTCCGTCTGGCCTTCGGGAATGCAAAAGTCCACGGCCGCAGCCGAACGCCTCACTGGACGGCTCGTCTACTTTGCGCGTTAAGGCGGACGGTTGCTCCGCACTTCGGGCGAAGCCAACAACCGCCACCGGGCGAGCGGAAAAGCTACTCGCGGCCGTGCGGACGACATTTTCGCTGCGAGAGCCTCGCCGTTTACCTGCATTCAAAGCGCTTCGCCGTCGTCACGCAAAAGCAACCGTAAACCCTAACCCTCCGACAGCTTCGATTCGCAGTGACGTGACCGACGCCGCTCGCCCATTCGCTGATTCCTGGCCCCTTCGCCGCGCGATTGGCTGCAGTTCCACAGGAAAAAGGAAAACTAAGCGGTTGTCAGGCGTTGCGGCATGCTGTGTGGGCGGGTCTGACAATGGGCTTCTGGGCTTCCGCCAATCACGACACAAGTAAGGCTTGTCAATCGGACATGGTTTTCCAATAGCAAGTAGGAATGGGTTGGCTCTTTTTCGCTATAGCCAATCGTTTTAGGCCTCGGATGTCGCGGCGCGGTTGAAAAGAGGAAGCGCCTGCGCTCTGAGGACAGAGTTGGTTAAAGCGCAGTTTTGAAACCGGCAAAAAAAAATCTAAATTGTTCAAGTACAACAGTGAGAGCTTTTAAGTACCGCTTTAAAACAGTGAGGATATGGGCCCAGAGGCGTAAAGCAAAACTTTTACAAAAGCCTTTTTAATAGACTGGGCAGATACAATATACAGTATTGTCAGTAAATACAGCATGCATGTTTTGTTTCTTTATACATACATAAGCATATTACATAAAGAAACTGGTTGAAACTATTCACGTCACAGAAAGGAAAAACGAATTATGAAATGTGAACGCGAAACCTCCGTGCTTGTTTTGCCAGGATAACAAACAATTTTCGCAGTTGTTCAGAATTCGTCACCAAGGCCCTAGATGAACAGACGGCCAGCATCTCGATGATCTTCCCTGTTGGGGTCTCGCTAAGGAAAAACATCCATGTTTGTCAGTCGAGTTCAGTGATGCCCATCTAGCAGACACATATCCAGCCACGCTGAAACTGACCACCAAGACATAGTTCTGCAGAGAGAGAAAGTGCCAGAAGTGCAAGTAAAAAGTTATGGGTCTGTCAGTTATGTTGAGCCGCCCACCGCCTACACCAGGGACTATGGTACATATCAGTAAATCGTAACCACATTCCCACCTGTGAAACTGCCCGGCGCTGGAATCTTCTAGCAGTCATCACAGATGAAATCCCGGTGCTGCAGGACAGTGAGATTGGTCTTTTCCAAGGCTGCAGTAGTTCAGGGGCAGTGGCTCCAACAGAGGCATTTTTTGGAGGCGATCATGAACTCTGTGCTGTACTAAAGGATTTATGGTGGTGCATTACAGGGTTTTATGTTGTAGTGACATTTGAGAAACTTGTTTTTGGATAGCTTTGGAATTCATTACTTTTCCCTACTTTAAAATAATGGCAAACAGGGTCCCTGTTCATCCAAATTTGCTTTGTGCGGGGTTTACAGGAACACATTAAGAGCGTAAAGCGGGATTCGGCTGTATTTGGGCAAGTTACCCAGTTCAGCCTGATGTGATGAATACCTCTCTATACCTGCTAGGCCTTCAGAACTACACGAGTCCTGAACTGCACGAGCCAGTTAAGAAAACACCACGAACGCACAAATCTCACCCGCATCAGCACAACACCTGTCTTCGACACAGGATGGATGCTGAAACGTGCAGCCGTTTTCTGGGGGAAAAAAGCTTCGCTCTTGAACGTTTCAATGCCAGTTATTTCATTAATTTCCGTAACTGTCATTCTGTATATATTAAAAAAGTTAAGTAACCTTTAGTCAAAGCACAAGTGAGACCCTAGTACAGCGGTATCATAATGCACATTAGGCGAAACCAAAAAATAATAAGTCTTTGTTGTGTATATATGTCGAAACTGTTGTCTGGATTTTTTTATACTAAAACTATACATTGAACAACAGTCATTCACAGCTATTTTTCATTTTACGATGCTTATATGTTTCTTAATAATTGAGTAATAAAACAAGATTCTGTGAATAAATGCACTACCCCTGAAAACAAATGAGCAACAGTCTATGCCAGCGGGTTTGAGAAGTGTGTTAAACAAAGCAGTGAAACCAAGGACTGACAAATTTTGCGGGGAACACTGAACATATTTTGGGAATATACAGCACATTGGAAAATTTTCTGTTACAGATTACAAAAACACGTTAAAAAAACAGATTTTGAGTTCATTTGAAAATGTTTGACTTGGTAGATTATAGGATTTCATTGCTAATCTGTTTTAAAAATAAAATGAACACGTTTTCCTTTAATAATGTGCAATAGCGACATTAGATTTGAATTTTCCAATAAAGCTACAGTGAAGAAGGATGCAACCCGCTGACATGATATAATAATGAAGTCCATGATTACTTCCAGACTAAAGGATGGGTCAAATTTTTTTAGAGCAGTAACTGTATGGAGCATTTTTACTGCTAACCGCTGAAAGTATGGCCGCGTTCAGCGAAACCGCACATAAATTTAATCATCAGAATTACACAAGGCTTGTTTACGAACTATGTTAAGAAATATATACGTATTTCCCCCCAGAAAGAGGCCATGTTAAAATCCTTTTTCAGTTGTCAAAAGCACTGCATCCAAAGCCTGGGGATTTTAACAACACAAGAGATATTCAAGTGCAAGAAGTTATTCGGTTAAAATTGTTTTTCTAAAATAATTCAAAATAATAATTCCGATAACGCGTGTGGATATTAGAATATTCCAGAAGCCAAAAGTGCTTGCAAAACCCAGAAATTGTAACTGTAGGACACAACAATGCACCAGCTGACTTCCTTCAAAACTATTTTCTATTTTTTTTCTTATTTTTAACTTGTGAAATTTTATTTTGTTTAGACTGTTTTTGTGTTTGTTTGTTCAGCAGATTGAGGTTGTTAAAGAAAATGCCTTTCGCAGTCCTAACTCCCGTGAGCTGCATTCTACAGCCTTTACCCTCGGTCATCATAAAGCAAGACAGCTTCTGCCTCTCCCAAAATCCCCCTAATAATCTCCCCCCAAAAAAGGTTCCTTTGAATTTTTGTAAAAGCAAAATATTATCATTGTGCTAATGGTGCCGTTCCCAGTCAGTAACACAAAAGCTCCAGCTACAGTAGAGTCCGGTAATGTTACTGCAGTGCAGCCGCAGAAAGCTGTCCGCAACACTTTGCAAAGGCCCACTTTCCTCCCTACGCATCCGTTTTTTCCATCAGCTAAGCGTTTCCCCCTCCGGCTCTGCTGAGCTCTCCGTTTCACGATTGTCCAGACTCGCATCTCCGTGCTCAGGCAGATGTCCCTCTGCGACCTCCACGTCTCACTTCGCTGCGCCCACCGGCAGCTCGCCGCTTTATGGGCCGCCGCAAGCCTCCGGAGGAGACGGTTCGGATGCTCTCCTGCCCATCCAATTCTTTATCGTACAGGAAGAAAGGTTACCATCAGCTGCATGCTGCGCAGTATCTGGAAAACATGGCAAAAACATCACATAAACAGAGGCAAAGCCTGCAGGTACATTAAAGTCTTTTCAAATATTGCCATCAAATAAGAACACGGTTACTGAAGATCAGTCATTTCACAAATTGGTTGCTTGTTGCTGTAGTGCTAGAGTTAAAGCTGAAAACAAACATGAAGAAAGCAGAAAAATCCACATATTCACCACACCAGACACTCAGCTCAGCTTTTAACTGTTTTTTTAACTGTTAAATCCAAAAGCGCCCGAGAAAAAGGACATCCCTTCTCCAGGCTGCCGCTTTATCTTAGCAACCATTCATCTTCATCGGCTGGAGCAGCTTCCGCTAGCGAGGCATTTGTTACCAAGTTACATGATATCTCAGTTTAAGGAAAAGCTCTATGCAGTTGGACTCAGGGGGCATCCTGGTGTGTCTGGAAATGCTGGCGCTTCACATCACCAGGCCTGCGGGCTTGGATGAGGACATGAAATTGATTCAGACTGGTGTTTACATTCAAAGAGAGATTCAAAGAGATTTATTTGTCACATACATGGTAACCAGGTATGCCATACAGTGAAATGCAAACTGAATCGACAGGACACTGTGCGTGGTTTTGAGGATAGTGGTAGATTCAAGAGCCTTATGGCCGGTGGATAGAAGCTCCTCTTAAGTCTCTCCGTTTTTGCCATAATGCTCTCTCACCTGTTCCTCCGTATTTTCCTGCAGTCCAAAGACATGTGTTTCAGGTGAATTGGTGACTCTAACCTGGACAAAGAATGTGTGTGTGTGTGTGTGTGTGTCTGAAGGATTACCGTGCTATGAACTAGCATGGCATTCCAGGTGTACCCTGCTTCCCACCCTGTATGTTTCTGGAATAGGATGTGTGACCCTGCATTAAATAAGTGGTTATTAATGTCAAAATGGGTATTTTAATTCCAAATTCGTGTAAAAAGACAATGCAGCAAATAAAACTCTGTTCCGCAAAAGAAATAATAATACTTTGCTCACCACACCACCATCTTCACAGAAGTTGCCAACCAAGATCTCTTACAGCAAAAACATACAGTAAAAACATACCATATGCTCAAATGTACTAAAAAAAAAAAAGTTTAAAGCACAACCTTTAAAGAAGAAGATTTTGTTTTCTATCCATATTTGATTCAGACAAAAACCATACTCCATAATTACATACTGTCACATTTATACTGTTTTTCTTACATTTTCTTTTATGCCACGACCATGGATGTGCAATGTTTTATATTACACAGAAGTGGAATGATATCACCACAACCTCTGCTGTTTGCTAAATGCTCTAAGGCAGACTGCACATTCTTTAGAGACAAGAAGACAAACAACTCGTTCCCAGATACGTTTATTTTTTAAAGCTGGCAGCTACAAATACCTCCAAATTAGAGTGAAATTTCAGCAAAAGCTATTTCATGTGCTCATTTCAGTATATTGTATACTGTAGCAATGTTCGCGGTGTTTAGTCTTAAATCTCAGGTTCGTCTGACAGGACAGGAGTTTCCATCTGAACATCACTAATCCAACCACTGCCTGTAGTGCATTTTTCAGCCTTCTCTAGGACTGGACTCGAGTCATTTTGATGTACAGAACCAACTCTAAACTCCTATAAATCCAGCATTATACTTTTGACCAAATTAATCTCAAACTCCTTAAATTCGTGTGCATTTCATCTGACCTCCAGCAGCCGGAAAGGAGCTGAGACTGAATCCGGTCGGTGGAATAGAAACGAACGTTTTTACAAGCATCTGGAAAATAAAGAGCGCAGCTGTATTCTTTCTCGGTTCCGACAACCGGTCTAAGTTTGCGTCATAGCTGGATAAGCGGTTTGGGGAAATTAAATCACCTTCAAGGCCCCCCATCTCCAGTAAATTTGCATCTGCTGGAAATACCTGACATGCTGGGTGGCTGAAAGGTTTGGATTAGACGCGGCAGCTGCGGGCTAATCGGTGCTTTCAGACATGAGGGTTACGTAACGGTGGCGGCAGCACTCAACTTTTCGCAGTGGGCTGGAGGGAACATGGCAAACTGAAAGACAGCAAATAATCCACTAAGCACTCCTTGGGGGGCGTGCTGCACGGGATTCCTCCGCATCTGACAGCTGCAGCCTCGGCTTTCCATTTGCCACATACGACGCACCTGCCCCCAAACGCATTGCACTCAGCGCGCGACTGCTTCCACCCCATTTCCCGCTCGATCCTAGTGCGATGGCCTCCTGCCTCGCGCCTCCACATCTCCGTTGTTCACTAGTGCAGAGCTGGGGCACCAAAGCAACTCTGCCAAGCTCTACGGCTTGAAAAGTGGGCCAGCGGGCCTAGAGGAGGACAATAGTCCCTAGTCACAGTCACATCAGGCCCTATTACCTCAATCTCACTAGTGCCAAGTTTTGGGGGAAGCAACCAGAAAAGCCTTCGAAGCCTGTGAATTATACTTCACATCACAGATTTGTTTAAGGAGAAAGTTTTGGAATCAGTTAAAGAGCCATTGTCATGGTTTGAATAGGGGACCTATTTAAAAGCCTGATTAAGTTTTAGAGCCATTTGGTTTATTAAAAAAGAGAGCCGAGCACAGCCGAACTGCGGAAGTGAAGAGGCCCTTCTTTAGCTGGGAACTGTGATGACAAGTAATTGTTTTGAACCTCTAGCCCTCTATAGAGTAGTCAAAGCACTTTGGTTTCACACAGGAGGTTAAGGACTGGAAACGGAGGGATGTAGTGCAGCCTTCGGAGCCCCCGAAAGAACCCTACTTTGCGGCACTGTTTATTCAGCTCAGTTCCTACAGTGGTTGATAAACAGGTGGGAGAAACTAGTTTAGCAGGGTAACAGGCTTTCAGCCAACATCTCGTGCAGAAGTACAAGATTCGTACTCCTCTTTGGTGCAAACTGTAGCTTGTAGATAATACCAAATGTCCCCTCCTGAGATGCTTGCGGTAGAGTGACTTAGACACCTGTGTTAAAAATCCTTTAGTTAGGCTCGGTAAAGTCTAGAGGCCACGCGTAAATGGGAAAAGGGTCCAAAAGGTTTACTGTCTGGCTAACGCACCAGGAATCAAACCAAGGGGTATTTGTGCAAGGCTTTTACGATGAGAAAGGTTAGTGATCTACAGTTAATATTTATATATAATGGTGATGCTCAAAGGTCTCCCAAGTGCATGCGATCCAAAGACCAACTGTCTGTCTTAAACCCGGAAAGAAAAAGTGGCAAAGCTAAAACAAAGTCTTCCGTGCCTGACTGACTACACTGATTTAAACTAAGAAAAACACACAAATAGAAATAGGACGCCGCTCCCCATACAAAAACCATAAGCAAGCTATGCAAAAGCACACAAACACGCACGCACACCAAATACAACAAATCACTACTCAGAAAGTACACACAGGAAACACACAATCACAAGTCTACTTAAAAACACACTCTGGGTGTTTTTAGACTAGACAAACCGCAAGCCAGAAATCACCAAACTGCAAATCTCAGAAAACAGACAGAACTCTAGGGAATGAACAAAATAGCAGGATTTTTAAAGTGGCGAAGCCTGGAGCCGATTGGTCCACATGGAGGAAGTGGTGGTGGGGCTGATGATGATGATGGACGTGAACCGGAACCAAAACCAATTCCAAAAGTCCATTTGACTTTTATTTTTCATGAGTTTTAATGAAACCAAATAAAATCCCAGACACCAGAAGTCAAGTGAACACAATATCCCGCACTCGTGACTTGGATCGGACCCAATGACACCACCATCACCACGTTGTCATTTCTGCCACTGCAGTCATTGTGCAGATCTGGATCCAGCTCTAATAAAGCAAAGCTGACTGACGGAGTTTTTGCCTGATCTCCTGGTTGCACACGGTGCAGAAAAAGTACAAAAGAAAAGATGTTAAAATATTGCTAAACACCCCTCCTTCTGGCAGTAGTAGATTTGACACTCATGCTCCAAAAACAAATTTGCACCTAAATGATATGAACATAGTCTGCCATGAATACAAGGGCTCTTCAGAGCTCCATATAAAGTGGTCCAGAAGGACCTGCTGGGAGGGGTTGAAGCAAGGGGACCAAACTCAGCTGTGAGAGCGATCACTACACAGCCTACACTGCAAGAGGAGCTTGGAAGACAAGGACCGAACCAAGTACGCCCCTGACATTCTACACAATGGCAAAGATCACACTTACTCATACGCTCTATCCAAAGTTGTCCGCCACAGGGGCTCCATTCCAGAGTCCAGGAAGAACTTAAAAGAAGAAATAAGTGAACAATTGTCACCCACATTGGCAGCTTTCTACAGGGCAGTTAACTGCATCACTGTAGTAACAGGTTTGGCCCTCAAAACAGCAGCTAACATGGCTAACAGTTGAGTCTCCACATGGCACCGTTTTATACACTTGGCATTTGTCACACACTGGCTTGAGATCACTTGGCGCCAAGTTCTGAGCTAAATCCACTGCAAAGAAGACAAGTAAGCAGCTTACTCAGCCCAAAAGCCACAGATTACACTACCCCAGGGTAAAACTATGGAACGTAAGGCTAATGGGCCATTCCTCTTTATTGCAACGTTGTAATGCTCTAATTCGCTGTACAAGCACTTATTTGAAAATTGTACATAAATTAATGTCTCTTAAATGATTCCACGTGTATACATTTTAGACCATTAGAAGGCAATAAAATTTGAACACAGTTTACCTTCATTCAAAATAAAGCTTACAAAAGCAATTCTATGACATTGCTACATTATTAGACAATAAGTAATAAAAATTATTATAAATAATGCATGAATGTTAGAAAATACACTTGACAACGTGTTCTGTTACACAGTCCACTCCAACATAAGGTGCATTTGTGCAGTATCTGGGGGCCAGTTGTGTGAGAGGTAGCAGAAAGCAGGAGGAGGCCCGAGGAGTTGGCTGCACTCAGCATCCTTCTGGCAAGAAGGACAGTTTATTCTGCATTGTGGATATATATATATATGTATATATATATATTTAACAAATTGCGAGAGCCCTGTGGTGAAATCTCTCGGTGCCTGTAAAGGGAATAAATAGCAGTGCTACTATGCATTCATCGGCAAAAGGCCAATACGCAGCTCTATCGACCATCCGAAAACCCAGATTAACGGTAAGACATTCATTCCTGCCCACAAATGCAAATGTGACAAAACTTGTCATTTGCTGTGTCATTCTGAATCACTAACAGCCAAAACTTGTAAATGTGCAAAGTTTAAACATACCAAAATAGCTTAACACGATTCATCATTTTTTTAGACGTCCTAGTGACCTTTCCCCTGCCTCTCTGATTTACATGGGATTCATGCCAATTTTTAAACATTTTAACAGTATTTTTAAACATAAAAAAAGCTGAAAACATTAGTCGGGTTGGGACTGATGCATCAAAACTAATCGGTCAAGATCTCCCACAAACTGTCGGGAAAAGGAGCTCGGATTTGAACCAAGCGGCTACTTGCAGGCCAGCGAGGAGGATCAGAGCGCAGATGTCGGCGTGATCAGACGTGGGACTGCGAGAGAGGCCATTCCAGCCAAAACCCCTGCAGCTGATGCTTGGGAACGGAGAAATGCCAAACACCGCTAACCAGAAGCAAGAACATCTTTATAATTCGGACACATCTGAAACAGAAAAAAAAACTAAACATTATTTCTATTAAGCCCATAATGAAGTGCATTAGGAGAACAGTACCCAATACCCCTCACATGTACGTACTGTATTTATACATAATAGCAGGCGGAAAAAAAAACATCATTTCATCTCCAGCTGTTGGTCTCAGCAAGACCAAATTCGGTAAGAGCTTCTATATTTTAACCCCTTTACAAATCTCAAA
This sequence comes from Heterotis niloticus, assembly GCA_018136845.1. Lineage (NCBI taxonomy): Eukaryota > Metazoa > Chordata > Actinopteri > Osteoglossiformes > Osteoglossidae > Heterotis > Heterotis niloticus. Next base: position 29,411,250 of record CM030898.1, read on the forward strand.
TGCGTTTCCAAATGAAACAAGCAGTTTTTCTTTTCAAAGATTAATGTAGCATAATGAGCGAGGGTAAGAAGAAATAAAAGCTCCACGCAAGTACACGGCTGCGCTGAGCTGCTTCGCCGCAGATGCCAGGCCACCGCAGTTAGCAGAGCCCATGGAGTAGCAGTGACTCTGGCCCCTGTCAACACGAGCAGCGTCGACACACGGGCGCTGCGCGAGCATTAACGTCACTTGGCCAACACTGTAAAAGGGCAGCAAAAACGTAGAAGGTAAATCGCCTTCCGGACAGCACATCGTAGTTTCATACTGACATGACTAACATTATCTCGGTTTGTAAGGAGTATGCTTTTAACAGTATTGGTAACGGTGATGATTTATTTGCCGACTATTCAGACAACAAAAACATACAAAGTTTCCGCGTGTGAGGTTGCTGGGAACTCATATGAGAGCGTCTACACATTAATGAAAATTATTAAATATTTTATCGATGGAACGTAGGTCTACTAATTGTACAATGTAATTCGTACATTCCAAAAAATATCTAAATTTGTCTGTCATACAGTATATACTATACACATCAGTATCATATTAATTCATAATAAGCTAATAAACTGTTAAATATATGAGCAAAAAAGGTTGATAGACATTTGAGGAAATAATGCCTTACATTAAAATTAGAAGAGGACATGCTAATTTAAGCAAAAAAGGCATTTTTAAGAGGAAAAATGAGAACAGCCGCTAGAACATCATATCCATTTCTTAGTCTGTCTTTAAAGATTGTCTTACAGATGAAACGGCTAACAGGAACGGGCCTGCTTGTGCAGGGCAAAGGGGGAGGGAAAGAGTTAACTGATGCATCTGCATCGGTGGCGGCTCTTAATGGTTTTGACATGCACTCCCGGTCTCACCCCATCTGCCCCTCGGGCCACGACTGCTGTTCTCTGTTCGTGTGACAATACTTAGGGTACAGTGACACTTTTTTTTTTTTTTTACATGCATCTGCACATGCACGCAGGGCTGCCCCCTTTTCAAGGAAAGGCGACACTGGTAAAAACAAGCCGTGCCTCTAATAAGTTGAATCCGACCTGGGGCGAGGGTCAAAACGTAAAATATATACAAATAGCACGTGGGAATAAAAAGATTTTAAATGTCGATTACAGCGGAGTTCAAATATTAACAATCGACAAACATTTGCCAAGGCTAACCTGGGACATTTCTGTAAATCCTTTCCAGGTACAATAACCTCTCCGGTAGTCGGTGAAGTCCACGCCTGAAGGGACGCACGCATGCTAGATGGCTGGTATTTTTATCTCGCAACAAGGGTAACGCACAGACGCGATCCGTTGTTGCAGCGAGATGGGAGGAGTCTTTGGTGAGAAAGGCACTGCGCTGTAGGGACCTGCAAGCTGGAGACACTTACAACCATTCATGCAAGATGGTTCGCATCCAGCACATTTTCAACCTCAGCAACTCCTTTCTTCAGTCGCCCTGGAAACCCATTACTGCAGAACACTGCCAACATCTTTCATGCACAGAGCAGGAACACAACTCTCATCAGCAAGAGAGCTCAACCTTGGGTCCTCATTTGTTTACTAGTAACTATTAGGATGGAAAGTCACGTCGCCTTGTTTAAAATGGTTTCTTCAAATTTTGGACGACTCCAGTTCTTGAGGAGTGAGCAGTAAAGACCGAAGTTTGTGTTATATACATAAAAAAAAAATTGTAAGACTGTATGTGTGCATACAAAGTAAGTTGAAGACTTAAGTAGCTAGAAAATGTTATAAATTTAAACATTGCAGGGTTTAACTAAGTTGGAAAAGCAGCTCAGAGAACTCCTGCTGTCTCAATACATGCAAACTGTCAAACCCCTCAGCGGAAACAGAGGGTGTTGAGCTGATATATACACAGGAACATTCAGCTTGACTTGTACAGACTACAGAACGCCAAGGTTGAGAGAAAAAAGAGGAAGAAAAAAAAACAAAAAAACAAAAAAAAAACATTCCTCCGCTCCTCAGGAACACAATTGGGATTGGAGGTCTTTTAATACTTTGGTTTGTTTTTAACTGAGGTCACTTTTACAACTAAGTCACAATGAATAAAAGCTACAGACTCCTTTTGCGCAGTCACGCTTAAGTACTGCAAAAAAAAAAAAAAAAAAAATCAAATCTCAGTCTAAGCCATTAAGGGGGGGGGGGGGCAGCACTCACACCATCAGTCCAGGGTCAATAACCTCTCGCCCAGTTCAAAGCTGCAAAAGTCTGAAGCCTGTCCTGGAAACACAGGGTATGACACAGGTACACTAAATGTCAGTCCAAACAGTACAATGCTTTTATTGTATTATTTTTATTCACTTCAAACTACATTCAGACTAAAACTTGTTTAAAATCATGTTACCTTTTCGGTACCAGTTACCGATGATCCATCACATGATCGTGTCCAGCATTCACCATTTTCTGGCTGATCTTTACCATTATTAAATACATGATCAGTAAAAGTTTAATAAAACAGGTGTCCTTTGATTTATTTATAGGTAGCTATGAAAAAGGCTTAAATGCAGCGATACAAATAAATTGCTTTGTAAAACTTTTCACTGATACATATCCATACAGCTAAATTAAAATTAAAACATATTTCAAAATGACAAACCAAAAATTTGATTTGTACCATCACATTGTTTCTGTTTTGTTTTACTGCCAAATAATGGCTGAATGCTGAAACCCATGTTGCTTTCACACAACAGAAATTATAGAAAAAAAAAGTTGTGAAGAAAATGAAGTTAAAAATAACAGGAAAAGTCTATTTTCACAAACTCACAGCTTGGATATTAACACAAGGAGGCAAGAAACAAAAGGACTATTAAAAAAAATTTTAAAGACAAGTGATGAAACAATGCAAACGCAAGCGCTGCTTGTCATCCGAATCCAAACCGCTATTGAAAATGTGTCTGACAGCAAATTTTCAGATGGCGGGAGCCCACATTCTGCATTCTCAGTTGGAAAAATAATAAAGGTCCCCAGCACATCCCATGTCCACCATTTCTCCATATATCACTAAAATGCTCAACACCTATATAATACCGCACCAATAATTTCTACATGACAAAGTATTTTTAAAAAAAACCATTTACCCAATTACAATGTGTATGCTTGTATGCAGTACACTTATACAATACAGCATCCTTTACACTAACATGAACACAGTATAGTCTACTATAATGTAAATAATGAAAACACATAATATGTACAAAAACAAACAAAAGGGTTTATTTTTCTAACACATAAAGTAAATTAACTGCACAGTAGATGGGGACATGCATAGACAAGCTTATACCTTTTATATGTTCGCCACTCAATACACTATCACTTGCAACTTTTCCTTTGATCTATGGGTTTTTCTAGGCCTCTTGGGCTCACCCACCCTTTTCACCCTCTTCTCCATCGTCGCTGGAGACATTTCCAGTGAATGGGGCTAAATATTAGCAAAAAAGCAAAACACTTTTAAACAGCAATACCATGTCATGACCCTTTAACGGACAAGCAGGTTTTTGACAGTTAATTTTGAACACAAAAGTTGTACAAGTAAATTTACAAAATCCTAAATCCAAATGCAGAATTCTTATGGATAGTAAGTGACAGCTGTATTTTTTTCTGCTATTCTGGATTTGCTGAATTCAGGTTTATGCTGTCAGATTAAGAAGAGCACAGATTAATGTTCAGCTTATGGATGAATCATTTGATCTGCCCTTGGCGTTTGTTAAATTATCACCATCAGTTTTTACCATCTATTATCCCTGGATATTTGACTCCAGGCTGTGATCCGCTCATGTGCTGATACGCCTGTTTATAATGCATCTTCAAAGGCTGAAGCACTGGAGTAGGCAGTCAGTTTTACAGGGGTGCGATTGCATAAGCCATTTTTTTCCCCTCTGAATAGCAATCGGCATTTGTTTGGCTTTTTATAGCATCACTCTTAGCACTTTCCCCAAAGATACAGGCACAGTGCTGGACGGAATGGTGGAATGGAGCGTACTGTCTGGAGTTTTATTACAAAAATGTCACATCGTTCTGCGATTGCACCCAGCGACAGTGGGCATCATACTCTAGGTTCATCCTGCCATTGAACTTGCAGCCCTCTGCCTCGATCGTGCTGTTCTGGAAAGACTTGGAGCTGAGGCTGTTGCTAAGCTTCTCGGTTTGACATGTGTGTGCTGAGTCATGGACGCTCCCACGCTGGCTTGCCTCGTCTTGGAAACCAGCACTTTTGATTTTATGTGCCTGGGTGGAGTCTCTGGGGCTGAGAGCTGACTTCCAACTGGTCTCTGTGGCCTTGGGAACTTCTACAACTAGATTGGCTGCTGCCTGCAACTCCTTTTTGGAGTTTTCAGAGTGGATGAGTGCACAGTCAGCATTGGGCTCCACCCTTCCTGTCGCCTCTGCCCCCATGGGAGTGGAGCAGAGGACAGGCTCGGAGCAAGGGGTGCAGTATTCATCCAGGTCGTCAGCCAGCGTATCCAGGTAGCTGCCCACGGAGATGTTATCCAGCCTGTCGCCCGGGTCCGGCAGACTGCTCCAGCTGCCCCGCAAAGAGGTGTCAGGACACTCGGCCAGGCTGTACTGGCTGCTGGTTAGGCTGCTGCAGCGGCTCGTGAGGGTGCCGCGCTCCTCCAACAACCAACGGACTGACTCGATACCCTCATGCACAGCCACCAGCTGCCGCAGAATCTTCACGTCGGCCAAGCGCAGGGATGCCTGGGAGGTGGGAGGAGGGGTGGAGAAACGTGAGAGTTTGAGAGGAGTTAAAGCAGAAGGGTAGACAGCAGGAATGTGAACAGTGAAGGAATGGGGAGGACAGCAGATTTGTAATATATCAAAGATGGTTTGATGTGGGAATTAATGATGAACAGAGAAGCAGCACAAGTTAGAGTCATCTGTTGCCACATGGCAACATTTTCATTATGTTCCAACATCAGTGGTTAATATTCCAATGAGGGACAAAGAAAGGGCAAAAAGTACAAACTGACAGCAGCAATGACATAAATACTGCATGAGGCAAAACCTACATGGCTGCCATGTGCCAGTCAGAAGACTAAATGCCCCTGTTTTACAGCCACCTGAAAAGGACTTTTATTTACTATACTGACACAAACCATCTCTCACACTCAAGAGCTACACTCCACCCCATCTATCTTTTGGTGTTTAACTCCTTCATTTGCTCCTGGCTGTAGCTGCAGGTCTGTTTTAGGATTCACACACGCTTCGTTTTGTGCTTTAGATCACTTTGTTACCCAGAGTGGCGCTACAAAACAGGCTTCTGTATATTATCGTATACAAAATGTAGCGGTATAAAAATTCAAGTGATACAAGTACTTTGAAGAATTGACTAATAAAATTTTAGATAAAAAATGATTTCTGCCATAATGTCCACCCATTAAGAGGGAAGCTCTGAAATGCACAGTGGCTGTTTTCACAGCTGTGAACTATTATGTCACATTCACCTAAAGCTGTGTTAGATGGTCCATGGTGGCGGTAAATAAGCTGAGGAATTTGCTGAGCATTTTAAAGTAACAAGTTAGTCTGAAGAAAAAACTTGAGGCATTAAATTATCTTCCAGTTAAACCACAGAAGAAGGAGCTCAAATGAACAAAACAGGAGGCGGCAAACGCTTGCCTAGTCTAATGTCCAAATCCTGTAACACTCGCTTTACTGGGAAAGACTAGAAGGGTGGACTATTAAAAAAAAAAAAAAAAAAAAAAAGGTACTTTATAGCTAAACAGGTCCAAAGACTTGCTATTGCTTTAAGTATATAAAGAAAACAGGCAGAAAGCAAATCTGAAAGCTAAAAAGGTATACAGCTTAAGCCAACAGGAAAAATACTAAGCCATAACTGCTTGAGAAAATCCAGCTGTATGAATGGAAAAACATGCACATGCAAATGCATCCATTTAACAACAATAACAGATCCACATTTAAGTACTAGTTATGTCTTAAAATGTCTGATGTGAATCCCACCAATGGCAAGAGAAAACACAAATGGGCTGAGCAGCTGTGCATACTGTACAAACACGTCTCAAGAAATACAATTATACATACATATATACACACACAGGGCTGAGTTGGCACCCGTAAAGTACTCAGACATAGCATCTGGGGGGAGGGGACTCGAATGCATCTTTGTATGTGCTGGCATAAATGTGCCGACAGGCAGGACCACAGACGGCAGCTCCTCAGCTGGCAGCACCACGCGGAGACTAATGAGCGAGGCTGTAAATATTCCCAGGGCTCAGTGTGGCGCTGGCTGCTGACAAAGGGGACGTAGGCATGCCCATCTGTGGGGGCTCGTGGGGCTGGCAACGTGCAGGCTGCAAATCTGCAAGTCAGCAGCCTAGATTCAGGGGAGCAAGTTTCCCCCATTCCACAACTCGAGTACCCAGGCTTACACCCTACGCTTCTGGGGTATCCTCTGGTCCACCGTGACCCTGCATTAGGACAAGCGCGTTCCAATAGCGGATGGATGTTCAGGGTGACGACGATCTTTATGCCAAAGAGGACCCCCTGCAACGCTAACTTCTCAACTTCTACTGACGTCAAAAGAAAGACAAAAAGTGCAAAAAATTGCTGCCTAAACTACAATTACTTTTTGGATGCTCTTAACCTGCATTTTTGGTTAAAGATCCCACAAGCAGAACCACACACATATATATGTAGAAACAGACACGTGTGTAGGAATTTGGACTGTGTACTCATACAGTAAACAGCAATGTACTATAAGGCTCCATGTTGTTTAATGATGAACGGACACAAAATACAGCCAAATCTTGAGAGGTTCCACCAAGGAATGTGAGCCACTGACACACTTTACTGGCTATAATATTAGGTACAGGTCTGTTACTTTGAAATAGGCCCTCAAGATATGTTTACTTCTTCAATAGCAGAGTGAGGTATAAATCTTTTACAGTGTGCATACTTTCTGGAACGAATGCGTCCATGTTACCGGGAACTTAAATATCATCTATGCATTACCCTACTGAACTCTATGGAGCCAGGTTACCTCATTTTCCTGCCAAGATGCCACGCTTCTGAAAATGTAGCTGTGGTAAAAATGCAGTCAGAGTCTGTGGTTTTGCTCCATTAGTTTGTACTGTCATGGAAACCCTCAGGGAATGTGAGATGACAGGGCCAAGGTCAGCAATGCAGAGGCCCAGATTCAGATTCTGAAGAGGGATTTCCAAACACTGAGGTATTCCACAGCGATGAAGGATTCATTACACACCGAGCACGGCAGCTTACGCCCAGTTTACTTACCACAAGCACCTAGTTGTAATGGTGCAACATAAGCAGAGATGGCACACAATGCAGCGGCACTCACTATGCCTGAACTGATTGATTTATATCCTTGTAGGGATCATGATAACAGCTTTTTGCCATATATAACTTTAATAAAGCACTGAAACAGCCACCCATTCATCCATCATCAAAAACTGCTTGCCCTATTAAAGTTGTTATGCTATAGTTAATAATGCAGCAATAACCCATTTTCTGTTACTTTTAGCCACATGAATGCCTACAACTAAAGACTTAAAACATATACAGGAAAGCAGAGGCAGACAATGTCATTTGCATTTATTTCGTTTTCTAAGAATGTATTTTTTGAAAAGTAGTACAGTATACTGTACTCAAACCAATTTCCCTCTTGCATTCAACGCGGTCCTTGTGTCACGAGTATGATGCGACACCTCTGAAAGCCCAAGGAGGACCCACCGGACCCAGGGTAGCGATCCATTACAAATGAAGGTTAGATGTGGCTGCCCAACAAACAATTTAAGCTTTTTTGAAACCTACTGATGCAAGAAAACCTGAGAGTGAATGCAAAGTTAGATAGGAAAGAAAAAAAAAAAACACAATGAATTAAAATGAAAGAACCAGTGGACAAAAAGAAAGCAAAGGTCAGGAAACAGCACTCTGCCAGTCACATGCTGCGTGGTCAAGAGAGGTTACACACCTCTACAGATAAAACCCATTTAATATAACAAAGTCCTTGTTCAGCTGCTGCCATGTCATCTAGAGGTTTTTATTCATTTATTTACTTGTGAAATTGTATTGCACGCAGTCTCATGGCTGATTCAGGGCACAAGTCACTGCATGGTGTACTTGGTATAACTGTATGTGATAAATAAAATTCTTTAATTCCTACAAGTTAACTTCATAAAAATGCCAGGAGCTAAGGGAACCACAACTGTTAGGCTGCAACGAACTTTTTAAACAATGATTTCAGCATGAGTGACTGTAAGATTTCTTTTTGTCAGCGGCAGGTATTGGGGACTGAAGAAGAAGAAGAAGAAGAAGAAGAAGAAGACAAACATGATCGACAGGACTCTGCGCGGTTATGTCGACCGGGCTCCGCAAGGAGACACACGGCCACACCTGCGCAGGTTAGGGTTACGATGGAGGCACACCTGAGCCACCGGCGATGACGTATGGACCCCCTAAGGAGAACGAACGAACGAACGAGGGCTCACCAGGTCTTCCTTCAAGCCTTTGATCTTGTCCGCGAGCGCCCCGGCGGCGGGGGGCGCGCGCTCTGCGGCGTCGGAGGTCGCGCGCTCCCCCCGCAGCCCCGCCAGGAGTCCCGCAGGGATTCTGCAGCCCGTCTTCAGCTCCAGATCCCGCAGGTCCAACGCGGGCTCGCCGGCGCCCGCCGCGTCCGTCATGCTCGCCGGCCCATCGAAGCCCCCTCTCCTCCGGACTTGAACAAGGGCCGCGGGCTTCGAACGCGAAACACAGCGCCGTGACAGAAAAGCGCGCACGACAAGGCGCAAAGCACAAGCTTATACGCGCAAAATCCAGCTCAGGTTCAACCCCGCTGCTCGGTCTTAACACTTAGCCAGGCTGCTAGAAGCGCTCCGACTCGGGAACTGAAAGCTCCTACCTGCTGGTTGCTGAAAGGCGCCTCAGGCTGATGCAGAAGCACCTGAACTGCGTGACGACCGTTTGCCTCACCCGACACAACTACGCCAACAGGCTTCCGAACGTCATTTATGCCACTGAGTCCTCACACTTCTTTAAAACTCAAAATGGTCTCACCTGTCTGCAGATATTTCGGCGCCCGACTTCCCAACTTTGTCACCGGGCTGAGCCGGACTCCGCAGCGCAGTTTCCACCTGCATGAACGCGGCGGCGGTCCACTACCGTAATTACTGCAATAGAACCTCAGCTAAATTCCCACGCATTCTCTCGCTACGGTCCTACACCACAACTACCGTAAGTACCCAAATACGACAGCCACAAGCGCAGGTTCTCCTCCTCCTCCGCACCCTCTTCGATTTGGAAACGAGATGGGAGAGACTGTGGTTGGGATGCCAGTCCATCACCTTTTATTTCGCTGACGCTAAAAACATAGCATAAGGGCAACTCATCACTATTTTGGGGAAATGTGTACATTTTACATCACGCATCGGTTGCTAGGCTTCATTCGTTTTGGCACGTAAACATAACAAAAAGTCCCCTCGCGATTAATAAATAGACATAACATCACCACAAAGCACTTTCAAATGAGATAAATGTACAGCATATCTACTATTCAAATTTTAATAGTAGACAGCAGTTGACAGACAGACACACATACACAGGGAGCATAGACAGGTTTGAGAAAACACATTTAATAAAACAAATTATATAATCAAACTTATAAATAAAACTTGTTAGCTTGTGTGAGTACCATGGTACATGCTGCAATGTGGATTTCAGGGTTATTCTGCATGTTCATAATCCTCACATTTCCATTGGCTCCTAAGGACCAGGTAAGGAATTCAGAAGTTTACCTTAGTGTAATAGCAACCTTTTTTTTCTTTTTTTCCTGCCATTTATCTTATTCATTTATTATCGGACACCTCGCAGCGTTAGGAGGCTGTAACCAAACTAAAAGACACAGCACAGCACCATCCTGTGCTTTCAGAAGAGGTTTCCTTGCGCTCAGCAACTTCACTTTTACGCACCATTCGGAGGGACTGAAGTTCCTTATACTTATTCATTTTCATAACTGGGTAATTTTTACTGAGTCGGTACAATGATCGAGGGAGGTACAGCAGGAGCAGGGGTTCGATCCCAGCTTCAGCCTCTAAGCTGCCTGCTGCCCCGTGGACACTGATTAAGATGCATAGAGTAAAACACTGAGGTAAAGTGAAATTTACAGCCTGCATGAACTTGAAACACCATATTTAAAAAAAATAAATATGAATAAGCAGCAACTGGAGGGAGACGCCGTCCTTCCATTTTGGTGCAATAATGTGTTTCCGCCGGAGGCTTCCTTGGGTCCCTGCTCTAGCTGGACAGAGAAAGCAGGGGGCAGGTTGCTCTCTGCCTTGTGTCCATGTCAGTATCGCCCCCCTCTGGACAAACCTGTGATGTGCATGAACGGCTGCTGGGTGCTGAAGCGGCGGGTGCGCAACCTGGGGCCAAATGGGGTGGTTGACTGAGGATGGCAGCCCTTGTGGATCCTCAGGGGTGGCAGGCGGACGGGTTGCTCAGCCTCCTCCTTAAACTTGTGCAGAGCCCCCATGTTGGCAGAGGGGGTGCCCTCTGTGTGCAACGCTGGTAAAAATAGGGGCAGACAGGAAATGGAGGAAACGTCACACCTTGTGTTCAGCAGACAACAGCATCTTCTAGTCAGCTTCCTTCCGTCAACGCCGTTTAATTCTCCCGTTCCTTTTCTGCACCCATACTTCCAAATTATCATTTTCACCCCCTTTTTATAGGTGGGGTTTTTACTGGGGACAGCGGTCCACGAGGTCCATCCCGATACGTGCTGTGGCCGCTTTGCTGGAGGAATAAAAGAAAGGAGGACAAGCAAGGTGTTACCTTTGACCTCAGTGAAGCTCTGCCTTTCCTTCTTCCTTCGTACACTTTCTTGGCTCTCGGTAACTTTAGAGCGCAGCTCCTTCATCTTGACCCTCATGTCATTTATTTCCCTCAGCAGGGAAGTGTTCTCCTGCCGGAACGCAACCGCAAAGGAAAGTGTGAAATTCAATGAAAAAGTGAAACGCAGCATTTAAATGTACATCGAGTGGCCAGTTTTTTGGGTCCACGGCCCACCTTTGCACAAAGTGTGCATTCCGGTAAGTCGTACGTCACGTGACCGTGGCATGTGGTATAAATTAGGAGAACTGGCATTTGTAGCATCAGTTAGTGCTCAGCTGATCAATGGAATGGGCAAAACGAGTGACCTCGGCACCTCTGAATGTGGGATGATAGTTGGCACAAAGCGTGTTGGGTCTAGCATCTCCCAAATGGCTGTCACCTTGGTCTTTTGAGGATTTACTGAGAATGGTGCAAAAAAGTACCTGTGACAGGCGACCCTGTTAATGAAAACAGCTTGCGGATCAGAAGGGTCGAAGGAGAAAGGCGAGCATCGTGTGAGCAAACAGATGGGCCGCAACCAGGCAAATCGGGTGCGAATTTGACATTTGCGCTCGGAACGTCATCTCGGAACGCGCCACGTATCGGACTTGGTTACGAATGGGCTGCAACGGTCAAAGGCCGTGTCGGGTGTTGACGTTGTCGGCTGAGAACAAGAAAGCGCATCTCCGGTGGACACAGGAGCATCAAAACTGGATCATTGTGGAGTAGAAAAAAGTTTGCTGGTTGGATGAATTCAGGTTCCTTTTGCTGATGGAAACGTTGGAATTTGGCACAAGCAACATGAGTCCGTGGAGCCATCCTGCCTGGTGTCAACGGTACAGGCTGGTGGTGGGAGGGTGATGCTGTGGGGAATGTATTCCTGGCACATATTAGGATCCCAGACACCCTTTGAAGATCGTCTGAACGACAGAGGATCTCAACATCATTGCTGACCAAGTCGACCCCTTCGTGGTTACGGCTTATCTGCATTTGCATCGACGCTTCCAGCAGGACAACACGCCATTTCACGCGACACGCATCGCTCGACAGCACGTTCTCAGCAACCCTGGATGTCAGCCCTTTCGAGGACCTTTGGGATGAGGTGTAAACGGCGGTGCAGCTCTACAGATGGCAACAACTACTCAACGCAATCATTTATACACAGAACGACATTCCCGCACAACACACATCGTAGATGAATTTGTCCTGTTCTGAGAACCACCCGAGGATGTACCTCCTTCTCAATCCAGATGTACCAGGGTGTACACCCATGTCAAGGCTGCTGGTAAAAAGAGCCCAGGCCTTCAAGCCAAGCTGCAACAAATGCCACGCATTCAGGCCAAAGAAACCATCGCTCTAAAGCGGATTAATCTGTTCAGCTGCTCTAACAACCAAGCCAAGCGTCACCTTTAGGATCTTGGAATATTGCACATTGTGCACTTGGGTGCTGGTGTCCAGGTTCTTCTTCAGAGAGGCCACGTTCTTCTCCAAGTGCTGCCGCTGGCGTATGTATTCCTCCTGGATGGTGGCATCGATCTTGGCCGTGTCCACCTGTACAGCACGTGAGCAGGCAGCTTTGAGTGAAATAATCCCACAGCTGTACTCAGCTATAACTCAAGAAGACCCTGCTGGCCCGTCCCATTAATCGGGTCCACTTGTCGTGGGATCCTATCCCTTCCGTTTCTGCGCTAAACTTTTTTCCGATTCTTTCCAGGATTTTGATACCGTATGTCGTAAGTCACGACAAAAATGCGTGCCAATTCAAAGTCATGGGACTGACCTCATATTTCAGCTTAGTGAGCCAGAACAAATTTTCAATTTTGCATTCATCCCACTTCCTGTTTCGATGTGTATTTAGGCGGGGATGAATACTTTTGGGGCTGGTAGGTTACGCTTGCATCTTTCTGGTTTGCAGACGTCCCTCTCATTCAAAGACAAAGAAAAAAGCAGGGCGGCTCTTACTAGTTTGTAGCCGCAGGGGGTCTTACCACGTCAGGGTCCTGCACGTAGAGGTTGTACATTTTGCGGATGCTCTTTTTGAACTTCTTGGGTTCCTGAATTAAGCCCATGCTGTTGTACAGATCGGTCTTAAACTTTTGCACGAGGGCCTCCATCTCCCGCACCTGCACACCGAAGCGGGGAGGAGAACAAAGAGGTCAGAGACTGAGGAGCAGCGTGCGGGGGACAGGACACACACACATACACACACACTCTGGTGGATCCATACCCTCTGCCTCTCTTTCTTCAGTTCATTATCTTTTGCTTTAAACTGCTGCTTAATGTCTGCTACACAGAGCTCCAGCTGGGTGATCTGCTTCTGCTGCTTTATTAATTCTTTCTCCATCTTCGAACGGTCCGGCAACTCCTGAAAAACGGGATTAGCAGAGGACAATTCTATACGGCGGACTTTGTTTTTACTTCCCTCCCACGACAGCGAAGCTCCACACCTTTAAATATCATCTTAAACGTGTTATTTCAGTCTGGTCCAACGCATGGATCCCATGCGTGCTCCCTGGAAATCGGAAGTTCGCACGAGAACGTCGGAACATCCTGCTTTGCTGTTCGCACAGGACACTGCGTCCAGCTGCCTGTCAGCCTCACAAAGCAACCCAGTGGCACGGACAGTCTCCCTGCTGCTGTCCACTGACACATTACAACCCTTTCACAACTTATGTCTGGGAACATTTTAACTCTGCCAATAAAATTCAGACTGAGAACCAAGTCATACTGCACTTCAGGTCAATTGATGGCTCTGACTGAAACCATTATTATTATTATTATTATTATTATTATAATACTGGCTTTTAGCTGACCATAGCTCCTATTATCAATATTATAAACAATAATTTCACACTATTGTTTTCATATATTTTATATATTATTATTTAGTAATTACAATTTCATTATGGCCTTTGTGCAAGGCAGTTTACCTGGAAAATTAAAATTTTTTGGGTGTTTTTCACACAGTCGCAGATTAACGCCTGGCTCACTCACCTCGGGACTGCGACCACCCACCTACCGACCAGGTGTGAACGCCATGTCCCGCTGCGCGATCAGTTTCCCGCGAAGATCGTCCGCGTTGTCGTCATAAACCTGTCCGTGTGAGGTTTTGTGTGTTAAGGTGTGTGTGTGTGTGTGTATTTTGAGTCTGCAGAGATGTGGATCTGCCTGAACAGCCCGACCCCGCCGCACCCGCAGAGGAAGAGTGATTGCGCCGGAACTGCGCGTCTCCGTTCACCTGTCACATTCACCGTTGCCGTAGCAACAGAGCACGCCCACCCCTCCCCAAATTAGACTTCACTAAGGTGGTGTTGGGGGTAAAGTTTTTTGTCTTTGGAGACATTATCACTGGGAAAAAAAGTCAGCAGACGGCAAGTTTCACCCAAACACCGCGGCAGCATTCCGGGAGTCCCAAGGAGCCCACAGGTTGTCGATTCCCTGGTGACAACGACAGGTACATTAATACACAGTAAATAGAGACTTGAGGTAGGTTCACCCATTTGTAAAACAGAAGTGCCGCACTCACACAACCACACACAAAAGAATTTAGAACCACCAGTCTACCTCAAACACACATCTTTGGACTGTGGTAGGAAAACTGTGCGAAGGGAGAGGATGCGGATGGCGCGCAGAGCGAGGAGGACCTGAACCCGTTGGCCGCGGACGCGACCCAAAACGTCACCGAGCGGCTTTCATTATTCTTGCAGTTTTCGAAGCACCGAATTAACCTTTGCTTTCGCGGTTTAACTTGAAGACTTTCACCGATGACAAGTTGCTGCCCGCGCTCGCGTTTGCGTGAAGTTTCAGTGTTTTCCGCCGCACAGCTGCGGGCTTTAACCCACGTTTCCACTCATCGCAAACGTTGAAGAAGCCCGGTGCGAGCGCAGCGCCACAGAATTATGATGATTTCAGTCACTGACCTCCAAGGAATAATAATGCACAACAACGGAATGAAGAAAAGGGCAAAACATGCACAAGAATTATATGGACAACAACAGCAAGTGGCATAACATTCAGTGATAAAACTGCAAAATATCCTGGACAAACTCGATATCAATCACTAAAGCCACTGGGTTAAAACATCTGAGGCCACGAGTGTCCCACAGAGATGACCTCGGTGTCCCAGTTTTACACTCGGCATAGAGAAACGTGCGCCGTGCCGTCCGGCTTCTCCCCAGAGTTCAAGCACATGCCCTGAGCAGACATGTTCACCTCAACAGATGGAACTCCATAACCTTAAAAACTCTGCTTCGACACTGTGGTCATACAACGTACAAACGTCTTTATTCAGCTTCCCAACCGAAGTGCTTAGTGGTTATAAATTAATCTTAGACACCATTTCCCTTCACATTTTCCCATTAAATTAACACAAAAATTACACTTATAAATCCAAAACCAGTCGCAAACGACAGCTTGCCCACAGCGCATGCGTTACAACCCACTCGGACTGCGAACGCTGTCACCGGTGAGCTCCAGAGCTGAACAACCATTTGAGATTCTTCCAGAACGACTTGGGGAATTTGCCCACATTGCACCGCACTTCCTACAGTTGTTGGGGAGACCATTTGTCTGAGGTGAGAAAAACTCAGACGTTACATTACTTTCCTTCAGGGATGCATGATAATGCTGAGCACACAACGGACTAAAAGTCAAAGTTAGTAAGTTAACCCAATTTGTGACGCGGAAAGCCGATGCTACCGGGCTGCTAACACCGCTCTCTCGGTAGGCAGCGGTCAGAGAATAAATAACAAACCATCTAACATGAATCCTAGGGTCTCCGCATCCCACGGTTCCTTAACATGAATAAAGAACAATGTTAATGCATTATAGATGTGCATAATGTAGCAGTAAAATGAAGACAGAAAATTATACAGACAACTGAACGGCTTTACATGTCAAGAATTAATGTCATACATGTTTTACAAAAATATAATTTCTTTCCATCTGTAGTGCTATAGACAATTTTAGAACTTTGTGTACTGTAGAAAGTATGCATGAAACAGGTACATTCACCTTACAACTGTATTACAAAAAAAAACCTTCATTTCAACATAAACATTTACTTAAAGCCCAAACAAAAATGCACAAAAATACCAACTGACTTCTCAAAATAGAAACTCTCAGCAAAAAATCAGTTTTAAGATTATAAAGTACATTTTTGATTTGTCTTACCAAACTATTTCAAAAATATGCCATGTCACAGGGGTACTTTGTTCACAGGTACTCCATCTTTAGTTTAAATAAGTTTGACAGTAAAGACCAGACTAGTGAGCTGTACTGTATACTCTCATTTTAAGGCAGAACTGAATTTTGGAATACAGATATATTCCCCCACCCCAACTTAATCCTGAAAATAACAAATGAATTTTCTAAAAAAAATTAATAATTTGAGGAAATTTGTGGCTGTTAAGAGCAACTCTCTGTTATGACTGTGCTATAATTCTAAAGTATGCTGCATGTCCTCCATGGCCTGGAGCAGACGACCTGAGACCAGACTGCAGCATTAACATCTACGCATGGTTCAGCTTAGAACCAAGTTATTTCACACTTCTGCACCACTGGTATAAACATTTCACAGAGACAAGAGTGGGACGCTGCAGGTTGAGTCAGTGACTCCAATGGCTGTGGTATCAAAGCCTGAACCAATGTTCATTCAAATTTCTTTTATGCAGAAGCCACACTCAGTCTGTGTCAACTTAGCAAGATTGCTCCAGGTTAATAAATGCCAAATACATTGTCCGTAAGCACAGTTTTAAATTAAAGGCTGAAAAAACGAGACCACTGTTACATTTTAAGGATTTAGAGCGGAAAGTATCGTAGCTTAAACACATCTCAAGGATTTAAATGTCAACATAGATTTAAAAAAAAAAAAAAAAAAAAAAAAACAGTGAAAATAACATGTTCATGTTGGGGAAAAGGAAGGATTCATTCTATAGTAGAAAGAGTGAGGGTTTGAGAGGAACAGCCTGCTGGACAGGTATCAGTGCCGGGCTGATTTGCAGATCTTGTCATACACCTCAGGGAAGGCCATCTTGCAGTCCAGCTCTTCCCTCAGCTTGTGGTAGAGAGAGCCATCAAACATTTCCCAGAATTCCTGACGATCCATATAAACATCAGCGTACAGCATCTGGAATCTGAGTGACATGGGGAAGGGGGGGAGCAATCATTCACTCCTTTGTGCCAAACACATAACTTCTGACATTTTGATTAGGAAGATGCTCTCTTACCCATGAACATCTCTGACAAACTTCTCTAGCTGCCTGGTGGAGGCTCTTGCCTGGAAGTGTTTGACCTTGGGTTCACCATAGGCCCCGATGTCCACGTAAAGCTCATCCTCGTCTCCCTTGGGATGCACCATCCCTGGCTGACTGGGCAGCACAAAGGGGCACAGCCACAGGGGGTAGACCTTCCAAAAAAATGTTTTTATATATATATATAAAAATAAAAAAATTAAATTAATCAGGACAGTTTTCAGTCAACTAATTCAGATGTTAACTGACTACGGGTTCTTTGTAGCACAGAATATTTCAGAGGGTTGTTGAGTCTCACATGGAGGTCTTCGTGGAAGTGTGAGATGGCTTTCTCCAGGTGCTTCATGGGAATGAGCATGTCCTGGACCACATGGTGCTGCTCATAGAGCTTGCGGATGGTCTCGCCCTGCGTAAGCTTCAGCAGCGAGATCTTGGGCGGCACCATCCAGCCAAACAGATACCGGAACGCAGGGTTGTTTCCAAATGGAATTATGTCCTGCAACAACAGGATACGCACACCTTCACATCGAGATCCAGCAGCAATCAATAAATACAAAACACAAATTAATTCACACTTAATCTGGACAAAAAAAAAATGGACGGTGCACATTTATTCTCAGTCTTATGCAAAATAAGGAAAATCTCTGGATTGCATGGCTCTTTGTTTTCCTGGTCATAACCCCTCTGCAAATATACAGAAGATGAAGATATTTAGTGTAAATATGCAGCGTGTTGGTGATGATAGGATTATGAGTGTCAGCTATCAAGACATTAAATAAGAACATTTTAGTTGTGAATACATCTTTTTAAGATTAAATTACACAAAATCTCGTCTGTGTACATGTTTGAATTTTTATTAGACTTGCACTTCCCGACAGTAAATGTGATGATTTTTTCAGCACAGCATTTTGAAATGATCCTGCCATTTCTTCAGTTAAAAGCAGCACTTTGGCACGTGTTCCTCAAAGCAGCCATCGTGTTAGATAGAGGAAAGGTACTCTGCCCACAGCCATTGGTACCTGTAGCTCCCAGAAGATACTGCGGGTGTGCCGGTGGTAGTAGTGTCTCAGGGGGATGTACTCCACCGCTCTGCGATCTTCCCTCAGGAAGCTCTCCACATGCTTGAAGAACCAAGGCTTGAAGTAGAGGCCTATACGGTTGATCTAAGGGGGGGGCGGGGGAGGGAGGGAGATGAGCAATACAGGGTTGCCACCAGTTACAGGTCCTGCACTAAGTGGGTCTCTCAGGATACCTGGCACGGCAGAAACCAGGCTACATATTTCATATTCAGCCACATCAGGTTTCATTCCCAACAACTGATAATAATAGCAATAAACAGACTTTAAGCTATATTTTTCAGTAACAAGGTGATTTTATGCAGAAACAATTGTCAGTTTTTGTGTTTAACAGGACAAATTCCGTATGAATTTAGAACCTGTGAAGACTGCTAGTTCCAAATCCATTAGGGACGGTTCTACAATCTTGCAACATAATAAATTAGCAGTAGAATAAGTGGGAAGACTGTCCCTTAAAACAGTCACCTTGTCTGGCTCTGCTTCGTCAGTCATCATCCCAGTCATTATGACAGCCTCATTCAGGGAGTACTGGAGCCCCTCTACAAACTGGTTCTCCTTGTTGGCTGACTCCTGGGCAAAACGCTGACAGATGGCCTGCAGTCCACGCACAGGCTCATATGTGAGCTTGACCCAGGCCCGTGCTGGGATGATGCGGATCTCGGCAGCCACCAGGAAGCCCAGCGTACCACAGGACCATGGCACGGCATAGAACAGGTCAGAGTTCTCCTTCTGTAACACATAGCAAGCAGCCTGTTCAGTGAGCAGCATCCAAGACAGAAACAAAGAAGCTACCTGCACTGACTAGAACTGTACATCTTCGCATCACAGGGGCCAAAGATGCTCCCCTCAGCACCACATACTCGACCTGGCAACAAATAATGATCCAACATGTGGTGCAGAACCAAGCAAACATTGTTCAGAGGCAGCACCTGCACTCGGTTGTGACATCTCCCTAAGTAGTGCTATCTCCCCCTTAGCGCAGATAACTGCCATGATCTCCGAGGAGCTCTGGCCACTGACCGTCATTCATCATCAGAGCAGATGATCAGTGGACCCTGGAAATACCCAAGACCGTCTCTGTAGTACATTGCTTGAAAATATTTCTGAAGGGAGAGGGACTCACTGCAGTACAACGAACGAGACTTCCGTCTGCCAGGACCAACTCATAGGCCACACAGATATGCTGGAAAAGGCCATAAATATGGGAAGATGACTCGATGCCCGTTCCCATTATCAGTCCTCCTGAAAGGCAAACAGAGTTTCAGCAAGGCAAAACAAGGCCACAGTTACCAAAAGGCATTCATAACATTTACATATTACGTAGGAAAACTCACCTCACAGCACTATAAATATACTTGCAAACAGAGAAACCAAAGTGGGGGAAAAAAAAATCTATTTACCTTTTGTATAAAACTCTGCATTCTACATTTACCATAACTAGCTTTAAGCAGGGAAGGTGTCACACATTGCCGTTTCCTGGGTACTTAAAAATTCTGTTGGGCTAAGAATGACAAAATTTCCCCTGAATGATTTCATCAGTTATGCTAACAGTGAGGAGCCACACTCACCCACAGTGAGGTCATCCAGTTCAGGTAGCACTGGCAAAGTCCAGCCAATAGAGTTGAGAAGAGCGGTCATCTGACCCATATTCACAAGAGGCTCAACGCGCACCACCTGCATTGGTGCAGCCAAGTCAATTATTTAGGAGGCACGATGCTTGCAGAAACCCAGCTATACCCATGTTATCTTACTTCATCCCAAGTTGCTTCATCTGAAGCAACTGTCAGCTTTACCATTTCATACAATTTCGTATTTCACTGGAGCAGTTCTGGCTCAACGCAGACTCAGGTGTTTCCCGTCATTGCTTTGACCAGGCCCTTAACCACCGTCTTACCTGCGTGTACATCAATTAAACTTAGGTGAATGAACTTGTGAAAGTGCTGATGCTGACCTGGCGCATGGTGTCCACTTCCAGGATGTCCATGAGGTTGATCATGATGTTCTTGTGGGTTTTCTTGTACTTGCCCACCCGCAGTGACACAGTCAGCCATCCTGGGCGCCCTGTGCACATGTGCGTCTTCCCTCCCTCTTTTCTCCACTCCCGCACCTGTCACCACAGGTACAAGGGCAAAACGAGTTCATCTTCCATCACAGAATAAATGTCATAATACTACTACACCGATTCAGGAGACACCATGTAAGACCATTCTATTTTAAGTTTCATACACAAACCTCCACTCTTCAAAACTTGACAGGTACGGTTAGTAAATCGATTCTTGTTCAATTTTTGGGTAGCCTTCATCAGGCCTGCCAAGATAGGCTGCAGATGTACACTTACAACAAACAAGGTGAAAAGAATGTGTTAATTTCCTGCAACGGTGACCGATTGTGCCTTTTTAGGCAGAAAATACAGGAATGCTCACCAGGAGGCTAAAAGACTGAAAATGCAGACAAATGCTGCCGTCAAAAACAGTTTTTGAACCTGTGGGCAAGCATAAGCAACATGTTTTCCATAGCCCGCGACCACTGTGAAATAACAGTTTTCAGCAAAAACTCACACAACTACATTATACTGGAAGTTGAGAATAAGTTGAAACACTGGGAAGGAACTGGGGTCACTTGATGGAGAAACACTAGGACACATAAGCTACATGTGGGACACTATACAATTTGTTTTATTGCATATAAAAATTGTCTTTTTTATATATAGAAAAAAAAAAAAAAAATTTTACCACAGGGCTCTATAACTAGCTTTACAGCTCTTTGCCTTTGAGCTGCAATATTTATTCATATTTTTCCAGTGTACTGATTCTGTCGCTATACTGTTGCTGTGACCCAGCTCTACTGTGTTGTGCTTTGATGGAATTTGGAGAGCTCGTAGTACTAGGTTAAGTCAACAAAACAGCCAATTCCACCAACAAGAACACATTTTTTTCTGTTTTTTGATGAAGAAAAAAAAAAGCCCAAGTAATTGTTTAAATGCTTTATTCCTAGAATTTACCGCAGGAGTTCAGTCGTGTGGCCCGTTGCTCTGCACACCACAGTACTTGGTGGCCATGCTGTTACTGTAGGGAAGCTGGATCAAACCCACCCAAACCTCCTGTTCTCGAATCTTATTAATCTTGACAAGTTGGTCAAAATTTGCCTCAAGTCTTCTATACAGTTGCAAATCTTGTCTAATTTATGTTCAAATTCAGAGGGGGGGGGGGGGGGGTGCACCACAGCATGCTGTCCAAGCGCTGCTGCCCACTGCGTGGTGCCAGGACCTCTACCCCCCATGGCCATCGCCCTCAATGGACGGCCCTGTGGGGCACCCTGTGCCAGGACGGGTCAGACCTAAAATACAAACACGCAGTCCATACAGAATCCAGTTTCTCTCTCTCTCTCCAGGCCCAGAGAGACTCAATTCCTACAGCACGCCGGGCGAAATCATAAACAACACAACAACCGGCTGCAACCAAAGCACAGTGCACCCCAATTTTTTTTAAGCAAGTAGAAGACACCACCTTTCAAAAGGAAGGAAAAAGCGCCATTTTCAACCTCGTTTCCTCGTCACCACCACACCTGTCTCTGGATGCCTCGGACCCGCTGGTCGTGCAGCCGCGGCGCGGAGCACAGGCGGAAGATGAGCCAGGCGCGCAGCGAGTAGTACAGGTCGAAGAGCAGCGAGAGCGGCAGCAGAAAGAGGCACACGAACACCCAGCGCTGGTGCACCAGCACGTAGTCGAGCCCCTTCACCTTCACCCAGAGCAGCAGCAGCGCCACGGCGCCGCCCGCGTACAGCACAGGACCCATCGCCCCAGCCGACGTCGCCCGCCTCAGCGACCCGACGACTGCAGCTCGAGAACCGCCGGAGACGCGTGCGAGAGCGCGCGGGCCACGCCCTCCGGGCTCCGATTGGCCGGCGTGCCACGCACGCAACGGCTTCCTCCAATCAGCGGCGGCGCAAAACGTCACACCATTCGGCCGCAACTCGTGCCACGGCTCGCCCGGCGACGCTCGAGTGACAGGTGATTCCATTAATATTCATATTTTTCCCCAGGAGACGAACACAACAAAGCGCATAAGCAGCGTGTGGAGTCAAAATTCATCGCACGTACCTACGTTTTTACGTGCACACATGCCCCTGTAACATGGGTTGGGAGGTTACATTTTAACCGAACGAATGCAATCATTTATAACGGGACCACTCGACATTCACTGCCCCGATGTGAAATGGCATCCGATTTGGCCCCCGGTCGTAAGCTGCAGTGGAGATCGTGCAGGTTAGATACCGAAAGAGCACAAATCCCACCGCTGCAGTGTCCCCCCTCTTCAGGGTTAGAATTTTGCGATTGTGTTCAAGATGACCACCTTTAAAACATCAACTCCGTCTTCTGACATGTTCTGATTTTTTTTTTTTTTTACATCTGCAGGACATTTCAAGAAAAACCCACATTTCAGAGCTAAATCTTCATTAAAGGACACAGAAGTTAAACTCCAACTGAATCTCAGAGATTTCCTACAATGTAAGACAACCTCAAACAAGTTACATTTCTCATTTTTGTTGATAAAGCACTCATTTTACAGTAAATATTAGGTTTAATGTGATGAATAAAAATTCCACATTTGTAAAAGGCTGTGCATTCCAGTTTATTTATCAAATATTACCATAATCAAACTGCTGTACAAATTAAAACCCAAGTTTTAACATGCATTACAGGATTTTGACATTTCTTGGTTACTTTCGGCAAGAAATTAATGCTTGAAAGAAAATCTTACAGAATAAAAACCCGTATTGACACTGATGCCCATACTCACCTCACCCCAGCTTTAAAAAAAGAAAAGAAAAACTGATTGAAACTTTCTCCAGGACCACTGTTGTCTCTACAATGGAGGAGGAAACTTTTAGGTTTTCCATATTGTCTTTTTGTAGTTTACAGTACTCCACAAAGTATTTCATAACCAACTGCATTAAGAAAAAAGAAAAAAAAAATTGTCCTTGGCAAAATGACCACAAAGTGACAATGTCCTTCCATTTCTCTAACCTTGCATCTGTTGCCAATATAAATTATATCATTGGAGCTCATAAATGGTGTATGAGTGTATGCAAGAGGGGGGGTAACCAAACACGTGCCTCTAGCAAAGGCACAGAAGAGCGAACTCTGGACTCAACTGCACTTGTAGCCGACTTCTGATGAAGCATGACAATGAGCTTCAGTTATCTCAGCAACTTCTTGATCTGCAAATCTTTACAGTTAAAAGTATTGGCTGTATTTCTATATGGTCACATATTGATTTAAAAATCCCATACATTCCTGTAACGAATCCTTGGGTTTATACAACCAATATTTTTCAGTCACACAGCTACAACTCTGCCCCCCCAGTTTATGAGTGTCAGAGATCAAGCACAGTTGCAACAGCATCCTAAACACAGCAAGGGGGGGGAAGAAAAAAAAAAAAAAAAAAAAAAAAACTCACTAGCGGCCTGGATGAGGAGCACCTCAGGTCTGAACAGGAAGCTCAGCTGAAGGGGCTCATGTGGACAATCACCATCACACACAAAGGCTTAAGCAAAGAACCAGACCTGAAATCACATTCTGCAAGAGAAAGGGAGGGAGGAAGCGAGAGAACCGTGAACGAAGCCATAAATTAAAGCCTAAATAAACCGGAAACCTTCACACTTGCGCCAAATTATCTGAGCTGGAAAAAAAAAAAAAAAAATTCTGTACAAAAGTCTAATGCTGTTTCTTAGACAGAATGCGCACTGCCAAGAGTCAAAGCATGCAAACATCATATTACTGATAGAGGCAATGGCCAGGCCCAGTCATGTCATCATCAGTACACTACAAAGTACAAAAGCAAACTGAGCTGAACGCCCAGCTGAGGAGACAAAACCTGCTTTGCTCCATCATCACAGTGTGTCCCAAGCCTTTAATACCGACGGTGACCCGCGGAAATGCGCAGCGTGGCTTGCTCTGGACAGCACCGCCCGGGGGAAGTGTGGAGGTTTGCGAAGAAGGCACCCGGGGGCTGTGTTCACAGGGTTTCTCTCTCTCCCTCTCACTGTGCACACAAGTGTGAAGATAAGGCAGAGGGGGAAGAAAACATTAACCAAAGGCAAAGCTGTGAAAACAGTACTCAGAGGTACATGTTGGCAAAACAATACCCAGAGTGAAGCGCAAACAGTTAAAGCTTACTGACTACATCTGTCGACCTTGGGAGACTCAGCACTCCGCAATCTTAAATCCTTAGCTTCATTGTACACACTACACGGACTGCGCACACGTCCAGGGTGACCACGACCAAAGTCCCAGGGGTTGCTGTCAGCTGCCTGCAGTGTCAAAGCCGTTTCACCTGCTCTCCTGAGAACGATGTTGCAGTCTGAAGCGTGAGGTGCAGCTGATGGCCGCAATGCCTGGCGCTACCATGCAAGAGGTTGAGGAGCAGAACATTTCTGTCTAGATTCCTGCTTGTAGGAACAATGAACTGTATCTACTGTAATTGATAACCTGTTGAAAACATCGTATTGGCACCTAATCTATCACTTTTCCCAACTCCAATGGTGTTTGCCAGCAACAAACTTGCCCTAAGAAGCAGCAAAGACTTCCAGTGATTCTGTAAGGCATTGCAAACAAAATCAATTGCAAAAATCCTAGTTTGGACAGTTGAAAATATAAAAAAAAAAATAAAATAAAAAAAAATAAAATAAAAAAAAATAAAATGACAAACAGTGCACTCCAGTGGACCCCTGGTCTCGCTGTCCATTGTGTACAAGCACAAACAGGTGGTAGCAGGAGCCCAAGGATGGAGATGCAAGAGAGATGCTTTCCTTCTTGCCCATCTGAAATTCTGCATAATATTTACACCCCTTCAACAATTTTTTTTTTCAGTCTATTACAGCCTTTTGATTGGACAAATCTGAGGCAATACGCTCTTGTAAGATGTTTACATGTGATTTCTGAAAAATATTGTTCGCACAGCAAAACCAAGTCCTGGCTTACTGGCTGACATGGTTGCAGCAAGTTCTCAAAAAGTAAAAAAAAAAAAAAAAAAAAAAAAAAAAGCCAGAACTTGAAGGTTTATATCCAATACACCTGAAGTTGAATAGCACCTCAATCACTTTCCCAATAGAAACTGGGTCAATCCTGCTGAAATAAGTGTGTAACCCTCTGCCTTTTACATATTACAATATTTAAAACAGGAAGAGAGAAAAAAGAAATTGATTTCTGAGCATCTACTTCTAGAAGGAAACTTGCCAAATGTTGTTATATTTGATATAAGCTAAATTTGACCTTAAAGTGCATAAAATCAGGCTTAGTAATTAATATTTCTATTCCAACATTCATAAATTGGCAGTTCCCTCCTAGAGAAGATAACACTTGTTTCTCCACAAATCAACTCAGAAAGAAAATAGGATATTTTAAAATATTATCTTTTAACATTTGAAATTACAACTATAGAACAAATCTTTACAACATTAGGAATATCTTCAATTTAATTACATTGGCAACCATCATAACCAGCTTTTAATGGAATAAAAAAAAACAAACTACATAACATTGCCCCTATACTCACAGATAGTTTAAATCCATGAATTCTGTGTTTTTAATAAAACTATACAGTCCCTTAGTGACGAAGCATAGATAAAAATATATATTTTTGACAGCAGTGTCTTCTGTATTCAAGAAGATTGGCATCTGCTGACCACATCCATAAGGGACATGTCATCTGTCAGGTCTTGTTATTCCTCAGTGGCAGGAGGAAGAAGCAGCAGAAACAAATCACTCCTATGATCTATTCCGGCTTTAAAGTTGATAGTAGCGTTTTCACTGGCAGGATCACGGTGGCCATCATCTAGCTGAAGGAATTTATGTACTCCTGTGCGTGTGTGTGTCTGTGTGTATATGTGCGCGAAGGGAAAATCCCCTCTTGCTGGTAGTAGGACTTAAGGATCAACGTCTTCCAGGTCACTTTTAGAATCGCCTAGCATCATGGGAGACTCGGAGCCCTGTAGCAGAGACAGAGTTAGTGAGAGAATGTAGACATAGCAGCTACAGTATTCTAAAAAGGTTACAAGTGCTCTAAATCAAGCTGTTCTTCCTGTATCAACTGTAGACTGAAGGAAACTTGGTGTCAGAGAGACTGCAGGTGGACAGGTACCTGTCGCAGGCTGCGCTCAGGATTCTCATTGGCTGGACTCCCATCGGAGCCATTGCTGCTCCCTGACTGTTCCTTCTCATTTAGGAGGGCTGTGGCATATGCCAGTGTGTCCTGTGGGGAATGGGGTCTGGGGTCAGTGTGAACCATTCAATACTCTTTATTTTGAAGTAGATTTAATCTCACACTTACATTTATTACACAATCTACATTTTAAATTGTGGCTGCATCTGTGCGACATGTTCTTTGCACTGGTCCAGTATGGAAGGACTGTACCTGTGCTGAAATGGTGCGCTGAAAGGTTTTGGCAGTTGAAGTTTCATTTGAAATGTTACTCTGCGGGGTCCAGTAGTGTTCTGACATCTGTGGAAATTACAGCAAAAATTAAATTTACACTAAAATCATAAACTCCTATTCCAGTATTAAAATGACACAATACAGTAAAACACCGGTCTCTTACCTTCTTCTGCAGCCACTGCACAGCCCAGCTCCAGTGACTGGACAGCTCTTTGAAGTAATCCTTGGCAGGGGCACATCTGAAACAATACAGAAACAATATCTTCTATGCAGAAACGAACAACTGAAATAACCTGCATAGTACTAAGTGCACACATCTGTAACCTTTTTTTTTTTTTTTTTTTTTTGCAGGATGCAAGCACAAAAAGCGGCCGAGAAAACAACTCACTTCTGGGCCAAAGTCACCAGAAACTTCACACATTGATAGCAGCGGCTGCTGTCTACGTTGTTACTTTGATGCATCAGAGCTGAAGGATAACAAGGAAAGAGGGAATGAAGCTATGGACACAAAAAACAACAATGGCTAGAATACACCACAATTGCATACACAGATGAATCAAAGAACATGACTTGTGACTAGACAATTTGTCATTAAAACAAAGGACAACTTGGTAACACATACAGTTACAGATTATCTGCCCATTCATACTAACCCAGCAGCCCTTTCTCTGATTCAAAGGCATACTTCAGCCTCTGTGACTGTAGGGGGTCCTCCACCATCTAAAAGCAATGATTACACCTTATGTTCAAAAACATGAGGAAAACAAGGCCTGGCAAATAAAATTAAAAAAAAAAAAAAAAAAAAAAAAAAATCCAAAGTAGCAAAGAAAACACTCTAAACCTCCTGTTATTCCAAAAATACATTTCTGCATTAAAATGGCATTTTACTATGTAACAATAAGACAACTTAAAACTTGTACGGTAAATTTATAATATGCTTCTATACAAAGCACAACTTGACTAGAAATGTTTAACTTGGGTTAAACCTATACCCTCTAGGTGATATGATCATGCAGCCTTGAGAACTCAAGTCTTTTTCTTCCTTGCACAAGCTGCTGGTCCAGATATTTTGCAATGATGCCCACTTTGCTGGAGGGTTCAGTGGCACCTCTTTTAGAGGGCTGTGGTATGGCCTCTTCAAGATCATTTCCATGTTGATCTGCAGGATCATACTCACCAGAATTTCCAGCAACATCTGGAAGATGTTCTTCAGTTCATGGGGAGGGGCTGTCTCAAGCTGATTCTATAAAAGGACAATGCTCTGATAAGGTATACATAAGTGTATACATATGTATTTTCCTCAGTTTGTGAAGATTTTTACAACTAATGCAATAAATAAACTCAGCCATATAAAATTTGAAACAAGGTATTTAAAAAAAAAAAAATAAAAAAAAAAATTGTTGGCATTAGTTATTTTCTTGTAATGCTGAATAAACTATTGATGAAAATTTGAATTTAAATTTTTTCCTGAGGAAGCGATATGCAGTACAATACTCTCATGATGCTGCACAACAGCAGCAATTTGCATCTCCCAGTCTGTCACACAGTTGCTAGTGTATACAACCGATACTCTACAGTGTTCTGTGTTGCCAGCTTTTTTTTTTTTTGGATATCCCCCCGTATCTACGTTTTTTTGTGCATCCATCATGTCCACGAAACACCCATCTATGTCTGTGTCTTCTGAAAGCGGCAAGCCCGCAATGCCTTTTAAGCTAGGCTATGATGTTCAGTAAGCATTATGGTGGGTTGGTGGAAGTAATCGTGAGACACTATGGTAATAAGTTAAAGTTCCATTAAACTCTTTACTTAGTGTTGTTTCCGACAAAGCGCGTTGGCGTTAGCCAAGAGCTAGTGCTAAACATTAGCGATTGGCAGTAAACAAAAACGGAAGATGCCACAATTCAAAATAAACAAAATACAAGGTCTTTAGCAAGACAGTGGTTGCAAGACTGAGCACTGATACGAGGTTTAGGTAGGAACTAAATCCCATCCACAATTGGTTCCTACGCCAATCCACACTCAGTCTGAAGATGGGCGGAGAGACCGCCTACGTTCCGGTGCTGAAGCGGCCACAGGCTTGACAGTAGGTTAGCTCGACTAAGGACATTTTCGACTTGCGATGGATTTATCAGAACGTAACCCCATCATAAGTCGGGAACCATCTGTATGCAATTTGTGTGAAGGTGTGTGTGCATGCGTCTAATAAACTAGCATCTCAGTGTGAAAATGGAAATATATCTTGAAGTGAGAGATTTTTCAAAGGTTACCAGTGACATGGCAATAAAGGGGCCCATTAAAAAGGACAGCCTACTCAGAGTAAGACATACCTTGAGGAGCTGCAGCACACCTAGGGAGAAGGGCTCATTGCAGAAGCAGCAGTAGTTGATCATTTCAATCAGGAAGGAAAGTGGCCCGGACAGCTCTCGCATGGCAAACATCACCTGACGTGCACAGGAGTAGATGAGAAATTCACCTCATATATGGGGAAAATGCAATATAACCACAGTGGGGAACCATCATGTCTCATTGCTTCCTTTGGCTGAAGCAGGCAGTCCAGTACCTCCAGTAGGTATGGCTGTCCATCCAGTTTGAAGAGCAAGGCTTCGATGTCAGTGTGCAGGGGCAGGAGGGGGCTAGAAGTGGAGATGCTGCTGGCACAGACCTTGTAGAGTCCTGGAGCTGAAAGCGCCAGCAGCAGGAATCAATAATATAGTGACTAGACTCTTGTTATATGACTATCATTGATACCCTCATGTGATCACACTTGGTCAAATGGCTTTGCTGTGTTTTGAGAAAATAACTTCTATACACAGAGCAACACTGCTGAACAGCCAGTTTTGTACCCCAAACACCAAGCCCATGCTAGTTACTGGACGGCAAACACCTACTGCTTAAACAGTATTGGCAATAATGATATGAAGGAAAGGGGGAAGCTCAGCAATATACACACCCACTGTCCTGTGCTTGCAGAGGTCAGAGTGAAGCACCAACAGGGCCAGGCAGTTGTGGAGATGAAGGAACTCACGGGCTTGAGTTGAAGTCCAGCGGCGATTCTAGGCAACGGCACACAGAAAGTGTGCGTATTAGGGGTACAGAGTCCCAGACACAAAGATTCCACCCCCAGCAATGAGCCCAGGATAGACTCCTCCCCTTTACCTGGTTGTTCTGTCGGTGGGGTCCCAACAAGAAGATGAGCATCCTGCGGTAGGCAGCGTGTTTCAGCAGCAGTCGACATGGCTCAGAACCCTGAGGGTGCGCCCGGGCACGCACACACATACATGGTCACATTCACGACTTATACAAATCAATTTAGAACTTTGAGAAGCACAGCAGATTGCTTATTCAAGATTCCGGAGGTATCCTGTTGTGGTAACCCTGAGCAAGATAGTCAGGCTGAACTGTTTCAAGTTAGGAAACTATTTTACTATGCATCTGGCTGAACACCTAGACAATATTTTCATGTTCTTCAATTAAAGAACATGGGTAAACTATATTTTTGTTTCTGTGGCTAACCATACAACATAGCTGATCACTCTCACCCTTTGCAGGAAGTTACTGAAGAGGGTGAAGTATTGCGAGCAGTTCTTGCAGTTCTCTGGGACATCCTTGTCCAGCAGGGATAGTAGGGCATCCAGCAGAGCATCCAGTCCTGGGTCCTGGAAGTGCAAGGCACTCTCCAGGGTCTTCTCTAGGATGGTAGCTACTACCACTCGCACCTCCCGCACACTGGACTCCAGCAGACAGATCCTTGTTCAGAGTCAGAAAATCATTAAAAATAAATAAGAGTACCTATTGAACCAACATGCCTCATACAAACTCCACTTCTATACAGGGACATTTCAACACACACACAGCTCACTTACTTGCTCATCTCACGACCCTCAGGTCCTACCAGGTACTGGACCATCCACTGGCATGCCTCACTGCTCTTGGACAGCAGAACCTCCACAGTGGTGATCCACTCATCTGTATCCACCCTATGGGGTCAAACAAGTGAGGCAACAGCAAGCCAAGCCGCAAGAAAACAGACCCTTTAGAGTGCAGATACTCTCATATATTGTTTTTTTTGTTGTTGTTGTTGTTGTTAAGTGGTGTCTAGCTGATGCTGGCTTTTTGAGCACACAGTATGTTCTACACTCTTTTTCTGTCCTTTGACTGAGGGATGTGTTCATTGGCACCCCATCTGGTGTATGCGTCACATCTTCATATTAAATTGACAAGCATCAAATTAACTATTAAGTAAATATATTTCCATCAGTAATGTGTACTAATCTAGTGCTGTCATGTTTACATCTTAACTGATATCAAAAATAGCAGGAAAGGCTTGTTTAAAGTATCAGAGCAAAAATGCACCATACATTCACAATTACATAATTTTAGCTAATTTATCATGACAGTGGGGGGGGATCCTCGTAGTACATGAGCTGGCAGAGGGCCATACCGGAGTTTCTTCTTGGTGCGGAGGTATGTGTGGAAGAGGAACTGGATGGCTAGCTGTAGGCTATCCTTCGCCATGGCCTGGTAGGATGGGTGTTTCAGTTTTGTCTGTAAGGCAAACAAATGGCAAAGGCTCACCCACACTCAGTGGATGTACAAAGACAACCTGGACATTTTTTGTCTCCAGGATAGTGCAACAAGGAGTGGTCTTAGCATACTGCATTGACTGAGGCCAGGGAGAGGGTGAAACTGAAGTAGTCGCTGTTATACACGTCTCTGTTCTTCATGAACTTGAGGTTTTCGTCTCGCACCATCTGTTACAAGAAACATCGCAGGAAACGTTACAGGTATTATAGTGGATAAGGACATGGAAGTGCCAACTTATTGGATACCTTCACCCAAATGGTTTATACTGTTCTAAACCGTTTTAAACCAAACTGCTCAGAACAAAAAAGTATGAAAGCAGTTATAATAAACTAAATTCCTGACAGAACACTCAGATTCTGGCACCTGGTAGATCCTGGCTGGCATCTTTTCTACAAACAGCCCTTTCTTCTCCCCTTTCTTCACCAAGCGAGTCAACAAAGAGAGCCGGTCGTTATTGGCCCTGGGAGGCCGTGGTGAAGACTGGGGGGAAATCTCAGGCGATGAAGGTGCAGAGCTACAGATGAAGCAAAAAAAGAAAGAAAAAAAAATCAGTAGCCCATAAATACTGGTTGCTAGACATTGATACAGCACTTAGGAATACTTACAGAGAGAGGTCCTCAGCTTCTTGCCTCATCACACTCACACGGCTCTTCTTCGGTACCACAGGAGAATTCTGGTCTGAGATGCGCTGATAAAATAGCATGTAGGCATTCCAATAGCGCCTGCGTACGTCTGGATACGGGTTGGCTGTAGGAAGAAAACATCATAGTCGTTACATTAGCACTCTGTTCATGGAAGCCCTACTGTATTGAAGAGTCTATGGAGAACTAAAATTTTCCAATGTATGTTTACATTTTATGTATTTACCATAAACATTGGTGACTTTAAAAAAGGTGGAGGAGACTCACACTGATCGTAAACTTTGGGTCGGTACTCTCCTCCAAAGCACTCGTACTCCAGGGTTTCATCGTTCATGTCAAACTCTTCCACCACAGTGTCGTTGAATTTGTACCACCTGCCCCTGGCGCTTCCACTGCAATGATAGCAAACTACACATTTAGCATAAATCTGCCTGACCTCAATGTTTATCTTTAACATACATATTTTTAAATCTTCTATTTATCTTTGACACATCTATGTTTTCATTTATTCTCTAAACTTTATTCTGTGCACTGTATACCCAAGGAACTTAATTTCATGCTCCCTTGTACTCTGCCTGTATAAGGGTGTTTGACAAACGATTCTTGTGTGCATAAAAAAAGAAGCCAAATCATTTCTAGTTCTTCAACATACACTGCCCGGCCCAAAAAAAAAAAAAAAAAAAAGTCACCACTTGGATTTAACTTAGTGTTATGATCTGGGGTTGCTTCAATTGGTCAGGTCTAGGTTCAGCAATGTTATGTGTCCAAAAAAATGACACGAGTTGACTACCTGAATATACTAAATGATCAGGTTCCCCCCCCCCATCAATAGATTTTTTCTTCCTATTCCACAATGACAATGCCAGGATCCATTAGGCTCAAATTGTGAAAGAACGCTTCAGGGAGCATGAGACATCATTTTTATCCATGGACTGGCAACCACAGAGTCCAGACCTTAACCTCATTGAGAATCTTTGGGATGTGCTGGAGAAGACTTTACGCAGCTGTCCGACTCTCTCATCATCAATACAAGATGTTGGCGAAAAATTAATGCAACTCTGAATGAAAATAAATCTTGTGATGTTGCATAAGCTCATGGAAACGTTGCCACGGCGAATGTACGCCGTAATCAAAACTAAAGGCACTCCAACAAAACATTAAGAGTGCGTGACTTTTTTTTTTTTTTGTGTGGCCGAGCAGTGCATTTACCACCCATCATTTTAAGTTTGATGACAAAAACCTTAGTGCACACTCACCGACGGTCTTTGATGAAGGAATAGTAGTGCCCTGCGTGTGCCTGCCCGCTGTGAACCACCACTCCCACCAACTCATAGTTCTCTGAAAGGGTCACCTTCTTCCTGGGTGACCCTCCTGAGGCCGGCTCACTGCCCCGCCCGCTTTCGCCATGATCGGCACTGGAGTCCTGACGTGCCATCCCTGCCACTGTGTATGGCTCCATATTCAGAACCCAAGGAAACTGGTGTTGAGCAGGAAAAGAATTTTTACAAATAAACAGCCTCCTTGAGCTAAAAGTTTTACATTAGTCACTCTAGATCTTATCCATCATCTTACATTTCAAAACATTAAAAAATGACAAATTAAATAGTACATTTAAATAAATCAATACCCAGATGAAAATTAAATCCAAATTTTGTTTTACTCAACGACTTACCCTGATCTGCTCGTCGTATTTGATAGAGCGTCCGCTTTCCCAGTCAAATCCAAAGCGCATCAGGTGAATAACCAGTACACTGGGGAGGGACTTGATACAGGTACGCTTCACTGTGGTTCTCTAAGGATAGAAGAAACCATTTTAAATGAAACAATGCAATTAACCGTAAAGTAAACAGCTTTTAAAAAAGTCTTTGCTGAAAGGGGAAAACAGCTGGGATCCTCTGGGGCCTAGAGCCATCACCCTTTAGGCTGCAAGTAGAGATCCTTAATTGCAATGTTCCCTGCTGCCCATGTTAAGACTAGCATGGAAACCAGAAGAAAACAAAATAATAATAAAAAAAAAAAACCATATTGCAGAAGGTGGTAATAAAGCCATCATTGACAGTGGGCCGCTAAAGGAGCAGCGACAGCTTGTGGGTTACACCACACCTTCTCTTTGCACTTCTCGCAGTAGTAAGCGTTGCTTCCCTCGAGAACCTCGCCACGCACAAACTGATCAAGCGAGATCTCCAGGCTCTGGCAGGATGTCACACCGAGGTTGAGGGCCATGAAGGTCTCCTCACGCTCATACCTGGGGGAACAGAGTCCAGGGGACACATTTATAAGGGCTGCAGCACTGCAGCAGCAAAAATCACCACCACCAGCATTTCTCAGTATCAGTGTTCACATAACCGTACCTGTGTGGACAGTCCTTACAGATTTTCTGGTCTGAGAAGATTCCCTGGAACGTGTTCTTGAAAATCTGCTCTCTGTTGATTTTCTAAAAAGTAATTTTATATGCAATGCTTAACAACCAGCACATTTCCAAAAACTGCTGTACATTTCATTCTCTTCCATTGTAGAAAGCACAAACACATCTGCAGTTAAAGTTCACATGATACACAATTTAACTTGATTTAATTTTATAAAATGTTCTCAAGTGTGTGACAATTCTGAGCGTATTGTCAGCAAAAAGGTGAAAGGCATTAACTATCTGGAAACAGAAGGAATAAATAAATAAATAAATAAAAAACCCAGATCAAATAAATGGGGAAAAACAGAACCTCTGAGTTGAGTTAGAGCATGAGATGCAGCTCACCACCTTATGTAAACATCAGTAGTATCACAAGACCATGCACAGGGTTATGTTATGCAGAATGTCTGGTAGTTGTGGACAGTTTGCATA
Source organism: Heterotis niloticus (assembly GCA_018136845.1). Classification (NCBI taxonomy): domain Eukaryota; kingdom Metazoa; phylum Chordata; class Actinopteri; order Osteoglossiformes; family Osteoglossidae; genus Heterotis; species Heterotis niloticus. The sequence continues at coordinate 29,445,966 of CM030898.1, forward strand.
CTGAGTTGGTTTGATAAATGAGCCATACTTTTAAAAATAAAAAGTGCAGTACTAAAATGGACCCATAAATTCAGCCTGGGGGAAACACAGTAGTTGCTGCAAAGTAAAATGTGCCCACGCATTTAACAAAGTTCAAACTTTGTTAAATTCCAATGGTATTGTTCTCCTGTCATTTTTCATTTCTTTTGGCATGTGCTGTTTGTTGGTTGAAATTAGTGCCGTGCTGTTTCAAACTGCCAACGGCAAGTGTATCATCATGCTGTCAGAACCATGTTTCCAGGCTCAGCTGAAGCATGTCAGCATTGCCTGAAAAAGCAGCCCGTTTGTCAGCACAGGGTGAGCTGCCTTACAATTTTGCCACAGAATGGCACAATCCAGTTTGAGAAAAAAATGGAATAGGGCTAAGAGGAACCTTGAGGTGCTCATCCAACTGGTCCACTAGGCTGGTGAAGAACTCATAGGCATCCTGTTGCTCCCGCACATAGAGCTCCTTGTTCCACATCTTAAAGATCTGCAAAGGAATATAATACAGTGGCTTATTTAAACATACTGCGGTTAATGTCTGGTAGCAGGGATTGGAGACAATAAGCCGAACCTTCCAAAAATTCTCTGGCACGTAGTACTGTAGCTTGCTCTCCATGAGGTGGCCAAACAAGGACTGGACCTGGTAGAAAACACTCTCTTCTGGGTTCTCTGTGTCATCCTCTATGGACAGAAAGGCCTAATGCAAAGAGGTGTGTTCTAGTTACTTCACACTTTATAATTTTTTAAATGTGAATCTGTTACAGTAGTTCATTTTAAACATGAAAGAATTAATAAGACTTTTTAAATGATGAAATAGTGATATAGGTATGTAAACCAATTTGTTTTTCTATGAACCAAGACTAAATTCAAATGATAACATTAGAAAACAGACTGGAATGTTTCAACCTTCCATTCATTCAAGGTAGAACGGAGAGTGGAATACTTTCCAGATGATACTTGCAGTTTAAAATAGTATCCAACAGCTACTGGAAAATGTGTAAGACGCAAATCCTCTAGATGAAGCAGTACAGAAAGCAAAAGGGTTGTTTGGCGAGCATTCACCTCAGCCAGGCCAGGCTGCATGTAGAGTTGCTGAAAAACTGCATTCATATAGCAGGTGGCCCCTCCATTCTTCAGGCCCACAAACCCTGAGACAGAGCGGCTGTCTACAGGGGGCAGGTACTGCAAAAATATACAGATACACATGCTGTAACAGCTGGACCATATTTCCAAATGTACTTTAATACTAAAGACCGGAAACCATATAACACCACCAGAAATACACGTGTAGGTATGCCACAACTGAAATATAAATGGTTCAACTGGCATAACGGAAATTAAACAATGATTTAGGGCTGACAAGACTCTCACATCAAACTCCTTGCTCAGAGAGGGGTCGGACTGGTGGTGCATAGACAGCAGCTCCCGGGTGATGAGCTGCAGGTTGCTCAGCGAGCTGTCTGCTAGCATCACCAGCACCTCATACGCGGCAAGGCGGCTGCTCACTGTGCTGCATCTGGCCCAAGAAGAAGAAAATTCAGAATGAGGGGGTTACTGGGTTCGAGAATGCACCTTTGGTTCCATGCCCAAGATCTCTTACTTAGGATAGAAGTCCTGAGTAGGTGCAGAGGAGCCCACTGGGTTGTTGCTGTTCAGGATGATGCGCGAGGCTCTGAAGAGGAAGTCATCTAAAAGTTGCTGAATCAATGATGGACCTAGAGGGCAAAATAACAATTCATAATAAAGACCAAGCGCAACCAAAGAAGAACTTCCTATCAACTCATGGAAGACACTGTACACTAAAGAGGAAGAAAATACGTATTTGATGTTTTTCCTGAGGGGACATAACCTTAAAAGTGGTAATAAACCTTAAAAACTGTTACAGAACATTGGTTTACAAAAGTGTGTCCATAATGACATCTGAGGAGAAACAAAAATATTGATTTAAAAAATATATATGGTTCATAATCTATACAACTAAATACTGTTTGAGAAATCTGCATTGCCAGTTTTTTGAGCTTGTGTCAATAAAAAAAAACACGCATTTAAGATTGATTAGAAAATGTGATGCAAAAAAAAAAATTATATGGGAGGTTGATGAATGTACAATGATGAATTGAATTTATTTCATTTTCACACTCATTGTTCAGCATGTACAGATGTGGTTCATAAAAGTGATAAAAGAGAAAGAAGACCAGAATCGAGAACAAGACGCACCAAGCTGCTCCTTCTCCGTGCCACACAGGGACAGCAGGGTCTTGATGAGGCGCAGGTGGCCTGCCAGCAGGATGTTGTCTGCCTCACTCGTCTCCAGCTCTGCTGTCCATGTTGGCTCAAAGTTGTCCAGCCAGTTGATTTCATCCTCCAGCATGGTGGCTGGACTGATCTGGAGTTGTTCCATCTCTGTGGCTGTAAAGGGGAGAGGAGACAAAGGAATCTTGCGTTGTGCTCTTCCTCAGGGACCACAGTGCGTTGAGCTTGAAAACTAAGAGGCCCAAAAGCAGCACCAACTTACAGGTGAGGTCATCTAGAAGCTGGCATCTCAGGTCAAAGTACTCAGTACACTGAGACAGTAGCCTGAAGATAAGAGTAGAAAAATATCCTTGAAATCACCTTTAAAAATAAATAAAATAATTTTCTGAAAATTCAAGCTAAGCTATGATTTATTAACAAAGAGATAAGAAAAAGCAGGTAATGTATGCCCAGATGAATGACCTTTGGTTGATGCCTCTCATGACGCTGGTTGGGGACCAGAGGGGCAGCTGGGCAGTAAGGACCACGTTTAAAAGGAAAAGGTTCGGCTTCTGCAGGTCTGGGTAGGCTGAGGTGTCCGTCTGGCTCAGCGTGTAGAGCTGGTCACTGGCGACTCGACGAATCTGCCACCCAGCAGCACAAAGTTACTTGGATGTAGATACTTGCTTGGTAATAACATGATGCATTGCTTAAGAGATGTACAAGGAAGTATGGGGAAATGAGAGAAAGAATGAGAACATGGAAATTGCTGCAGAGTTCATACACATCCAACTGATATTTTGCAGGGGGAAGAAAAAGCTATTTTTCTCACTTCATTTGTATGAGAGGAAATATTAAAAAAAAAAGTTTATTAAAAGAGAATGAAACTGGGCAACTACCACATTTTAAAAATTTTTTTAAAAAAAACCACTTACCTCTGCACTTGGTGATCCAAGGAGTATGTCAATTATAAAATCACTCACATTTGGTAATGTGTAAAAAGAACCTAAATGCAGAGAAAAATAAAAGTGTAAAAGCCCCAGATATTCACAGCTACTAATATTTTAAATTAAAGTGTTCACATTAATACTAAATTTATGAGACCATATTTTGATGTAGAACATGTCATCTTAAAAGGGCTGTACAACATTGCTTCACATCCGTTCAGTATTTACATTTCTGTGTGGCTATTTGGGTGTCTTTGGAGATGCGTGTGGATGTGTACACGTGAGTGACTCACAAAGCTGCTGGCATCGCAGTTGTAGGCAGGTAACAAGCAATGACAGGGCTTCGCGGGCGATGATTGTGTCCTTGATGGACACACACAGTTGTTTCACGCAGATGCCTGCATGTAGAGTGGTTGCTTCCCCCTCGCTGCTCGAGCTGCAGTTGCTACCTGTGAAAAGCACATTATTTACAGAGAAGGAAACGGCAAAGTGTGGATTACACAAACCAAATATGCAGAAATTATCCATAAAAGGCAGACAGATGAAGATTTCCCTGTCGGTATTTATGTAGAACTGACTGCTATCAGTGCACTTCAATATTCAGCAAGGGAAATCTAAGTGGAATGAGCACTGCCAAACACCAGGACAGACTGAGTGCTCCGTGTGCTGACCGTGTGGAAATCTGAGCACCAACACATGTAGGCACACGGGAACGCATGCATGTATAGGCTCCTTGACATATAGACACAATTAGAACTGGAACTAATTTGTTTTGTCTCCAAAATCACAATGAGAAGAAACTTAATACAGACTTTCCTTAAATTATTTGAGTTAGGTTCTGCAAAAGCCTGAATAAAGTTATTATAATACAGTGACTATTTGAGCAACAAGTTCAAATCAACAGAAAATTTTAAAAAATGCCGACTGTTGACCGGCATAATAATACATTATATTAACACATACACTGTTCGTCTTGTATTGAGCGATAATATTCAGAAACACCAGATAACTGTATACATTAAGAAAGCAAGCTGAATTATGGCGATACCTCATATTTTTTCTTCTGAATGCATTTTACTGATATCTACCAGCTGGCTGCAGAAATACATCTACGCTGCTGCAAATATTTTAGAAATTATAAATAAAAACAAACACAACAAAGGCAAAATACACAAATCTTTGAAAATGTGTAATGAGGTGAGTATTAGTAGAAGACACCGCCAAAGATTACAGTAGGAAACGGGAGGCGGCGACATCAGGGCTGACCTGTGCTGCTGAGGCGACTGCGGATGCCCCCAGGAAACAGGGAGTGGTTGCTCTCCCTGATTGGCTGGCTGCTGCCCACAAGGTCCAGCCTGCCTGCAGCAGCTGCCCACGTGAGGCGCATGAAACAGGCCACCGTAGAGGTGAAGTCACTCACTTCCATGGTCTGATGCAGAAAGAGGAAAAGACATCTTCAAAAATAAGTACCATTATCCATATGAACACATTTATTCCTCAGCAGACACTTTTTTTTACCCCCAAAATATGTGGAGATTTCTATTTGTTGTGCTCACACCTTCATCCAAGGCAACTTAGTGCTAGAAACATTGAACGCCATACAGTAATTTATCCATCTATACAGCAGAGAAGTGCAATGCAGCGTTTTGCATATGTAGCAGAAGACATATACATCTTACAAAATTTAACCCTACACTTATTTAGCTTCTGTACAGTAAAACTAGTCATAACTTTAATGGAATATGAATCATATAAAGTGCCAATTTCCTCTAACAACTTTAATTTACTCTACAAAGAAATTTGCCCAATAACCACTTGATTTTTTTTTTTTTTTTTTTTACTCCAACATTACTTGTTAATAATTTAGTTCCAGTTCTTTTTTCTGCAACCAGTCTTCATGCTATTTCAGGAAATACAGCTCTATGACAGACACCTGACCTGAATGGCCACTCGTGCGGCGGGGATTATCTCCTCCACTCGGATGGAGGAGCGCTCCGACAGGGACATCTGCCGGTAGGAGGACTTCTCTGGAGTGCCGCATAGAGACAGCTGCCTGCTGCTTTGGCGGTTCACATTACGGAAGGGACGAGAAGACAGAGTGTCCGGCCCCTCTCTGCTCATGTCCTCATCCAAGATGCTGGGCATTGTCTGCCCCACCAGGAGAAACCTACAGAGGGAGCCAGAGATCATAAAGAATGGCAACACCCACCCATATAGCTAAAAAAAAATCTACTGACATCCTGGAAAAAGGAAAAACCATATTGTTACTTAACATAAAAAATATTTTTGGACCAGGTAGCTACCTTGCAAGCTGAAGGCAAATGGAGTAAACTCCCTGTCTGGTCTCATAGTCCACCTCCGATGGTATGGAGTCCTTCTGCATCACGTTCACCACCAGGCTGAAAGCGTACATCCATTCATGCACTGCATTACCATGTCAGACTTAAGTCCATCTAGTCCTAGTGCCATGAGCTGAACTGTACCTTAAACCACCAGCTTTGAGGAAGTTTTCGCAGAAGGACTTGACACTAGTCTTGGCCATTTCATCATCAGAGGTGGGCATCAGCTTTGAGCTCAGCACCTATGAAAACAAATCAATGACTTGGGCATGTCCAAAAATGCTACACCAAACATTACAGACTATAAAACAATCTACTTATTAAGTATGAACAATTATTTTTGTCTGGCCGCAACTACTTTTCATACCTTGCAAATTTAAGTAAACTGTAAATTTGAATGACATTTCAACTACTCCCCCCATTGCTGGCTAGTTATTTAGCTCCATGTAACTAATAGCATAATTTGTTCCTTACATTACCCAATACATATTTCAAAATTAAGTCCTGTGATATTAAACTGGAAACAGAACTATAAGCCACTTATGAATGCTGACTGTTTGAAATGCATAGCTTTTGCTCCAAAGACAAACAGGACAGAAAAGTGTGCAACCACATCTTACTTTAGATTCTGACCGGATGTGAAACATGACACATTAGCCTCAAACATACTATTTTAAAAATATCCAGCCCACGGATGCATGCTACGTTAGCTGATGTTAAATGAATACAGAATGTTTTCGTGCCGTTTTGAAACATGTAGAGTACCTCCAGATTGTAGAGCACCCTAAAGGTGGACATGCCCGGTGCAGATGAGCGGAACAGTGACTCTAGGATGGAGGAGGCGCTCTGCTGGTGCTGCTGTTTAGAGGACAGGGATGGAGACTTGGAGGCTTGTGACCCGGAGCCCAGCGTGAAGAGCGTTTTCTGGGACAAAGAGACCCACTGTCCTCAGTATTGTCTTATCATGCCATGTCTACCACTAAGCGCTATGTCAGGAAACCTGAAGACAGTGGTTTTGAGCTGCTGAATGAGAAATACCTGGTGGCTCCAAACACTTGACTCTTTAGGCACAAAGTTGTCTAAAGCATCTTGAACCTCTGGGTCGGTGGGGATTAACAGCAGAAGCTTGCGGACCCGCAAGGTTATTCTGTGAGGATACAAAGGATCAGGGCTTCAGCAAACAACAAAAGCTCTATAGATGAGCAACTTTAAGAATACATTGACATCTGGTCGACCATCTCACCTAGGCTCCTCCAAATTAGCCAGTTGGTACAGCATCTCAAATACATTGCACACCAAGGCCATCACCACCCCAGGCAGAGACTTTTCCTGCGTGATACAAGATCTCACTTTTTACACACCATTGAGCACCTGGGAAACAGCACAGAGGCCTTCATGAGGGTCACTGGGGTACAAAGGGAGGGAGTAGAGACCTGCTCCAAGGCATAGGCCGAGTTGAACACGCCGCTGCTGCTGCTGCTTGCACTGGCCGACGAATCAGCAGAACTGCCAGATGGGGTGCCCGTGCCAGAACACTTGACCGTCAGGCTCTGCTCATCAGAAAAGCCCAGCTGGTTGAGCAGCTTCTGGTCGCGGTTCATGGTCAGCTAGACATTAGACATACAGCAGTATTATACCATAGGTGTAATGCTAACAAAACCTGTATTGTCTGTCAACACACGATACATGGCATTGTCAGCACAATTAGCTTTCAAATAGAGATAAGAGGTATTTTACAGGGAATAGTCAGAGAATCAATACCAATCATTAACTTAAGCAGGCTAGGATTTATTATCATAAATATCATATATGTCATACCATACTATCATTAGCAAATATCTGGACGTTATCCACAGGGCAGTTCAGATGCTCTGCAATTTTCCATCTGATGCTCCCAATGGTTTCATTGCTGTGTGCCTGAGGCATAAGAACATTCAAAATATCTGATCAAACAATGCAGCTCAAGACTTTCGTGTCTTTATTATTTCTTCATTTCATTGTCTGCTTACATAAACAAAATTGTCCATTCTCTCATTCATAACAGATGGGTAAATAACTGTAGAGTTCACTGCAGGGTATCTAACATAGTGTGTCACTTTGGATAAATGTGTTTGTTGCTTAATATATGACTGCTTCGGAGAAGTGCAGTTCCTAAATGAACAAATGTAAATTTAGTTATGCTATTACTACATGGAACATTTACCAAACTGTATAAAATACACACAAACATTCAAACAATTTCACTAATGTAAGATTAAGACATTATTTGGAGAATTACTTTAACTTTCAAAGAAACCAAGAAGGACCTGCCTCCAGAATGAAGGTATCTTTGGTAGACTCATAGGTGATGTGGAGAGCAACGGGGTGCCCGTTGAAAGAGGCACCGTGAGGTAGAATGGTCCGAGGAACTGAATACAAATCCTGAAAAGAAAAAAAAAAACAGACAAAGGGCATTACTTGTGTAGGACTAAAGATGTTAGTTCAGTACCTTCTGGAAATCGCTAGGATTCTCAAATCAACTAATACACAGAGCTTTATACTGCCAAGGAAAAATGTGTATTAATGTGTAGGAGTAATCACAAACAAACAAACAAACAAACAAACACCAACCAACCAACCTTGGGCAATGAAAATATAACTTGTTTATGGTGCACAAAAAAAAAAAAAAAAAAATCTAACATGAAAGATGTGCCAGACCCCATACATTTCCTTCATCCAAGTCTACCCCTCTGAGCAAGGAAACCAAAATGAAGACAAAAAACGAAAAACGAACTGAATTTCTAGCAAGAGATTCATTTCTAGTACGTCTTACCTCAATAGTAATGACATATCGTTCAGCAAGTAAAAGGAGTCTTTCGATTATCACCAGCTTTGAGGACCTAGGAATGACACCAAAATTGAAGTGGATACTTGAAAACTGGCCAAACTATCATGAGAATAGATTTGTCAAATACATTACAAACAGTTACGTGAAAACGAGAAAGCAGGTGGTCCTCGACTTAGTCGAAAATATCGCAAGTCGAAAATGCATTGTCATTCAACGATGGGGATACGTTCTGACAAAGGTATCGTCAGGCAATTTTGTCGCTGCACGAACATCATTGTGTACATGCACCGCATCACATCCGTTTTGACTTGTATACGGTATAGCCTATCGGCTCTAGGCTAAGGTCCATCGTTGACCGACACGTCATTAGGCAGCACATACCTGTACACCTAACCTTAAACAAACTTAAACTTATTACCGTGGTGTCTTGCGATTGCCACCCACCCGACGCCATAACACCTAGCGAACATCATAGTCTAGCCTACCTTGAAAGTCATCGGTTTTCCACTTTCATGCCACTTTCAGAAGACAGACACAGGTGAGTGTTTCGTAGACATGACGGATTCACGAAACACAACATAGATATGGGGGGAGGAGGTAATCGAAAAAAAAAAACGCAAAACATTGCACAGCATCGGTTGTATGCACTAGTGACCACATGGCATGCTAGGAGATGCAGTTCGCTACTGCTGCCCAGCATCATGAAAGAGTATCATAAGATAAAACTTTATTGATCTTTAGGGAAATTCTTATGTCAATAATATGCGCAGTTCCACAAGAGTCAGTAAGAATTAAATTATATTATATGCGTACAGGGGGGAAAAAAGGGGAAAGTTGAAAGGGAAATCAGATACCTAGGTGCCCTCCCTACAGAAAGGGAAGGAGTTATAAAGTCTAGTAATTATCGTACCGCCTATTGCTTCCTAGGAAAAATTCAAATTTCCAAGTACGATTTCTATTGAATGTGCATCGCTATTGCACCATTGTCAAGTCGAAAAATTGTAAGTCAGATCATCGTAAGTCGAGGACCATCTGTATCTGGGGGGGGGGGGGGGATTCTAATTAACCAGATGAAAGTCAAAAAGCTGAAAAAGCCAAGGATTTGACTCACACTGATAGCACCGATGTGACTTTTTCCCTACCTGGAAGGAGACTGAACAGAGGTGGCCACAGTGGGCATGGCTGTAGCTGTCAGCATCTTGGTTGCCCTGGTAACAGCGTGAGTCAGTGTGGGGCCCCCCAGAGCAGAACTGGCAGCCTGTGAAAAGCATCAGTGTGAAAAGATTGAGCTGCCAAATATCTAAAGCTGTAGAACTCAAGGCAGCAAATCCGCTTTGTACATTACAGCTTTAGCAAGATGAGATTGAAAGTAAGTTTTGAATACGGGTCTTCACGAGCTATACCAGTGATCTTCCACATAAATGCGACATCAGATTATTCTGACTTGAGGTTCCTCATACAAGCAACATGCAGCTTTACTACCAAAAAAAAAAAAAACTCAAGCTTGATCTGCTCACCTCTAATCTTTTATAACAGTCTGCTATAAACTTCTTGTGAAGGGAGACAGAATCCTGTTTGAAAAAGAAAACGGAGGAGAAAAAAGAATCACAAACAAGCTAGCAGATCTTAAGATCAGTGTGAAATGAAGGCTTCCATATGGTGATGCTTGCTGACCTTCTTCATTTTGGGATTGAGGTTGATGTAGCTATAGGTGATGATGAGTTGGATGGCTTCATTAGCAATCTCTTCATCGGGGGACTCCATGGCTATCCGCCAAATGAAGTCCATTCCTACCAGGTCCAGGCGCTCTACAAACTAGCTCCCCCAAAAAAAAAGAAAAGGTGAGAGGGAGGCAGGCAGAGGAAGAGGCATGGAGTGGCACAGTGCAAACTCATAACATCTGCAGGCATGTAAAAATACATGTTCATATTTTAAAAAAAAAAAAAAAAAAAAAAAAAAAAAAAAAAAAAAAATTTGGAATGGATTTCATTTTTCACAATGAAATTGAGAACTGCAGCAGATTTCATTTGGTTAATAGAATTCATGAGCAGCTCCATGTTAAATTACAGGATACTCACAAAATAACCTCTTTGCTAAATAAATGCATGTTTGCTAAACAGCCACCATAAGCTTTTCAGCTTTGATGCAAAACAAAGACTTATTGTACACCTTCATGTAGTTAAACATTCTCTACTTTAGTCCATGTATACTTTTCCAAAACCCTTCCCATCTAGCAGACCACAATCATAGCGGGCAGGTGGGCAACATACCAGCTGTGTCCCCTGACGCTTCAGTCGATGGTCACTCATGTTTACATTTTCAAAAAAGGTTTTGAACAGATTAAATCCTACAAAATGAAAAAAATAGGAGTCACAACAGTTTGCATTTACCATTTCAGACACTGCTGCCAGTTACAAAACATAAGAATTTAGAAGAATCTATATAAAAATTTTCAAAAAAAAAACTTGTCATATAAGCATGATGAAAACATGTACAAAAAGTGCATGTTAGTTGGCGGCATGAAAATGTGAGGTCAAAACAAGCTGAAAAATCCCAATTGGATATAAACCATCAACCCTAGACAGCAATTACCCAATAGCTATAACAGAGTAGATGTAACATATTTACCACACACACACACACACGACTACCAAAATATTTTGGTAACAGCAGGTGGCAGCAGTATGTCAGCATACTTGCACATCCAAGACATGGTATGGTGTATGATATTACATCAACTATGATTTCAAAATGTTTATTTTCACCAATTTATGCAATGTGTGCCTTGTTGAAAGAAAAAGAGTGACATGGTGGCTGAAATCACTGGCTGGAACAAATCCATACTTGATGTACAATGGATCATACTTTGAATTTAAACCTGCCTTTTTTTTTTTTTTTTTTAATATAAATAGTATTTTTAGCTGTTCAGTTGCTTTCATCATTTTTTTGTCAGCAGCCCACAAAACATTCCCCTGATATTTGCTGAAGACTACTCATCTTTGGTGTATCTACTGTGCACATAAGACAAAAACAAGTTGCAATGTAGTTACTACTAACTTATATTGTGTGTACTCTGAACCTATGCAAGAGGTAATGAAACTAACATGATAAATATATAATTCTGCTAATAACCTGGCAGTAATGAACTGAATACAGGGATGACTTATCAATAAATGTTTTACATTCTACAACTTGACTAAACATATATTTTTCTGTGCTACCCATAGAAATACTAAGAATATATATTTATGTATACATTTACTTAATGTTTTTATAGCAAACAGGACCAAAGTTGTCATCTTGGCCATCCCTCACCGTTCATGGTGATCTCATAAGGCTCCAGCTTGAGGATCTTCTCTTTAAAGAGCTGCTGCTGTACATCGCTCTCCAGGTCATGTTGTCCTTTGGTGAACCATTCAAAGCACATCTGTACCAAGATAGGAAAAGCGTGTCACTTTGACACCTGCAAATAGGGATCAATCATAGTCCCAAAGAGCAGTCAACTGTTATACAAGTACCATCACAAGCCATAGTACCAACACACATACCTACATGCATGTATACAAAGTAAGTCAATACTTCACGGACTGTTATATGTTGTTTGGCCAGTAGTAATAAGGAAAGATTGTCACTTTTACAGTTCTAGATTAATAGAGCAATTCAACTGAGGTACTTTAAGAACACATATGTGAACAATAGTGAAACCCTTCAGGGACCAACTCAAGCCTCGAGTTAGTTCACATTGTTAAGCGCTATGCTTCCTGGTTTCATAACTTTAACAAACCTTTTGCAAAGTTCCCTCCAAGACAGTCACATACATAGCATGAATTCTGAGGCCTACCTCTCTGTCTAGCTCACAGACATCTATGCCTGACACCAGGCATTCCCAGATCTCCTTGGCACGGTTCCACACCAGGTATAGACTAGCCTCCTGCAAGAAGAAGGCCAGGAACTTCAGGTGGCTCTCCAGGTACTGTGGGAGGACAGGAGACTCAAGTAAAGATCAAAGAACCCACACCAGGACACATACCACTATGTGATCAATGTTGAACAACAAAAACCTACACTGGGAGAAAATAATTCATATTTATCCCCCCAAAAAAATTCCCAATATTGTTAATTTAAAAAAAAAAAAAAAAAAAGATATCATATAATGAACAATTCTTTTCATTGGCTACAGTCTGTTTACTTAGCCATTGATTTAGTGAAGTGCTATATCACTACCTAATTGCTCTGGCAGTAATACAAGACCTCACCTCTTGGTAAGAGTACCGCCCATCCACAAGGGTGGACCCTGAAAGCCCCCCAGGGCCAGCAACGGACACAGCCAGCCGATGGCAGGACACTAGGCTCCCAGTGATCAACTTGACAATCTCAAAATTCTTCTTCAGGTCTTGGATGATGCTCTGCTGAGAGAAAAGTACAAGAGATCCATAGCACAGATGGAGAGGAGGGGGGAGAAAGAGGGAAAAAAAAAAAAACCATCTCTCTATAGGTGACTGCTCTTCACAGCTTCAAAACAAACCGAAGCTCATTGCCCCCAGAGCCCTATAGGATCATACAAAAAGCATATGCAAAAAAAAAAAAAGACACCCTGAAGAGCTGGATGGGCAAGTTTGGCTCACCTTGTCCTGTTTTTGGTATGTCTGCTTGATGAAAGAGCGTGTGATCTCATTGAGCTGTCGGAGGGCTGGTACCACCCAAACGGTCTGGGGATTGCTCTGCTGGGAAGACTGGGAGCATGGGGACAGACACGCTCTCAATGAACATCAACAAGCCTGACCGTCCCATTAAACACGCACAGACCAAAAATGGTAACACTCATTAGGAACAGAAATTTTAAAACTCCCCATATTACATAATAATCCCTTAGGTAAAGGGGTGGCTATGTTGCAAGACATTGCTGTTTCCAAACTGCCAAGTGTACACCACTATACTGGAACAGTTTTTAGAAATAAGTGTTTAAAATAAAGTCATTGCTAATCGCCAATAATAGACACCATTGACTGACTTGACCAAAAACTCCAAATGAGATGACTAAAATGTCAGATGGAAACAACAATGTTTTAAAACTGATTTAAGTAGGAAAGTGAACGTTGAACTGCAATATTTCATTCATAGAAATGCCAAAAAAAGTGAGCCCACAGGATGTCATTGCAGGGTTAGGAAATCATCCACCCGTTGTGCAATCAAGATCCACCATGGCTAAGGGTGCAGTTTTATCTGAAGGGAGTGCGGATTGGTCAGGATTTTTGATTTGACAGCAACCCTATGGAGTTTTCTTACTTTTGACACCAAGCTCAGTTTCTTCTTGCTCCAGGAACCAGTAAGAAAAGAGACTTGTGTCTCACTTGAAGATTTAGTTTCCTCCTGTATTTGTATCTAAAAAAACAAGCTTAATTTATTGCTCCCTCTAAAAAGAAATGCATAGTTATCCAGTTGTGGTTCACCTAGTCAGTCCACAACAAAAATCTGAAGAAAGGGTTAACAGCTTCAGGACTTAATGCCACAACCAACTGTCAGCAAAAACTAGGGTTTGAATGCAACAAAGTATAGTGAATTCAGCACAATAGCAGGGACTAGTGTTCAAGCAAATTTAATGTCACCCCAGTATTTGAACACAACTCCACTGAATGCTATTGCTAATAACTTATGTTCCCTACAAACACCTGACATGTTACACCATAGGTCTGGAGATGCAAGGAAATAAAAAGCAAAAAGCAGGAAGTCATTTGCAAGCATAACAAGCAGATAAATGGGGACTGATTTAAGGGATTCATCAAGTCAACAAAACCAGTTTATCCAGGACAACAGAAGTTTAAAAATACTAGTAATAGAGGGTCATGGGTAGGAAAAGGATATAGTCAAGTCACTTGCCAAATCAGTCTCCCCAAAGGGCAAATGCTCATTTGCTGTAACTCATTCTTTTTTGTACTCTGAATTGTTATTTAGCTTAAACTATCAGCCTTGTCAGAATTAAAAACTAAGAGCAGGATGGTGAAATACCAAATAGTTTTCTGTATCAAAGGAGAGGAGAAGAGAAAAAAAAAAAAAAACACATTTATGGAGTTTTATCTGCTGGGTATTCACAAACTCAAAGCAAAACATGTCATTTCAGCTGTAATTTCAGACCACAGGTCACATGGAAGCCAATATGGTATCTGGGGCTTCCTCTAGCTCCAGCTTTATTCTTGCTTACAAAAGCTCAACCACTTCCCACTGGCTCAACCTTCTTAACTTCTGCCAATGTCATATCTACCTCTTCACCACAGCAAAATTGCTACCTCCCACCTCACTTTACTGGCCCCTGCCCACAACCGCCCACCTTTTTGATGTCCTCAATGCACTTGATGATGTAGTTCCTCTTGACAGTTTCCTTGACAGCATAGGCATCACTGAGAATGGTGAGATGCTCATCCAGAGCCTGTTGCACCAAGCTGGTGGGCAGGGTAGGGAGGTGTGCCAGGTCCCACAGCAACTCCAGAACCTGAAACAAAGGTAGGTAGGGGTGGGGAGTTACGCTAATAGTCAGTGGAACTGTACAGCAGTGCAAGGCAAAAATAGTTTGAGGAGGTGGAAAAGAAAACAAAGGCCAAATACAAGAACACACGGCGGGTTATTTCAGAGCTGAGCAACAAACGCACCTTGCCAGTGGTGCCTTCAGAGCGAGCTTCTCGTCCAATCCTTCCAATAAGGCTGAGGAGCTTCTGTCGAACCCGGTCACTCTCCACTTCCCAGCTCTGAGAGGCAGAGAAAAACATGTCTTCATATCCACTTTTATGGCGAGCTATGACAAACCTGATTTGATAAAGTAAATATGGTATACGAATCCCCATGCCATTAAAAGATGGTCAATGCTATCTGAGTGACTGGAAGGCCAGGCTAGGGAGTGCCCTGACACGCTTTACCTTCTGAATGAGGAGAAACAAGTGGCTGAGCTGGTCGAAGCTGAATTTGACAGCTGCTGCTGCAATGATGGTGTGAATGTTCTCAATCACAGTGGAGGACTGGCCAGCCTGTGTACAACAGAAACAAATCTCATCGGTCACGAGAGGCAGGAAATGAGACAAATGACAGATGTAGACTGGGCACAGATCACACTTTCAACAACACGTTGCCTCTCTGCATACTGATGGACCCTCTCTACTGCAGCACAAAGAAAACACTGTAAGTGAAGTGACAATTCATACAAAATTCTCACAGAAGCCATTAAATCCAGTTTATAGAAAGGAAAACTGAGAATGTACAACCCCAACGACTTATGGTTTGGTGAAACATCTACAGATTGATGTGCTACCTGGCAGTTATGACTGAAGCTGGATATGAACCTGACAGCATGCTGTGCAGAAACAGTGGAGCAGCAGTTGGCATAGTCATTTGAGCCATCACATCCAGACTCAAAGGACCTGGGTTTAAATCTCACTTTTTGCTGTAGTACCCTTGAGTATGGCACTTTCCCTGAATTTATACAATAAAGATGACCCAGCTGTATAAATGGGTAAATAATTAAAATGCAGACCAAGTCGCTTTGGAGATGCATAAGCTAACCAAATATGACCGTTAACACAGTTAAGTACGCTTGAGAAGCACAGTAAATACTAATACTGTATTGTTACTGTAAGCAAAATCTAAAAGTACATTATACAAACACAGGCATAATGCTCTTCCAACTCTAAAGAATACAAAGTGGTTTATTATGTAGCTCTTAGTAAGAACCTTTCTAAAAAGTGGGGAGAATAAATATCTCCAAGGCAAGAACCCTTGACATTAAAAATAATGGGATTCATGTGTAATTCTGTTACATTTTTAGGCTCTTATAATTTACACCAAGAGGCCAATTATGATTTAATCATTTAATTATGATTTAAATCTAATAAGAGGCAACAGACTGTTAAAAATCTTTTATTCATAAATCCCTTGTCTTTTATGTCTACATGCTGCCATCTGTACCTGCAATACAGAATCGCATGGAAATGCTGCTGATCTGACTATAACGTGACCCCAACAAAATCACAGCACGAGACAAACTGGGCTTCAATTTCAAATCCATACCATGCCCCATATGTAAATCCTGCATGAAACACAGGCAAAAATGATGCACTGACCTGTATTCTCCAGATCTTGGAGAGTTCGTCCAGAGAGAGTTTGCTACCCAGGAGTTCGATAATTCCCTTTATGCGGTCACAGTACTGTGCTTGGTCGATATTCCCTGGGACACAAGGGGGAGAAGAGAAAATGCAAAGGGGAAGACAGTAACTTTTTTATATATATATATATAAAATAAATAAATAAAAAGACCGAACCGTACAAGTAACCGGTGAAGGAGGAGTTACCTTCCAAGGCTATTGACAGGACTGAATTCTCCACCAGCCAATCAAGTAATCGGTCAGAGTCAATGGCATTTTTCACAGTCTTTGATACAGTGCTTTCCTCTATCAGCTTTGTCACCTTTGGAAAAGCAGATTGATATTAAACAATGGACTCGTCTCAGGAAATTTAAACAAAAAACAAAAAAACCCTGAATCGGAGGGTGGTGAGTGCTACACACACAGCCTCACCTCCTTGAGGGAGTTCATCTTGGCACTGAAGTGCGGTGTCTTCAGCATGCGGAGCAGGATGTCCAGCCTCAGGTCATCCACCACTGTGACAAGGTCCCGCTGGAAACGCATGCACAGGAGCTTGATGGCTGACAGCAGCTCCGGGATGCTGACCAAACGCTGGGCGAAGAGGAGAGTCACATACTTTGACCATAGCGCAATGAAAACTACTGTATCTGTACACAGTAAAACAAGCCGTAATTGAAATAAAAACCTTACTTCTAGTTCTACAGTATAGTACCACTTTCATTTGTGCAACATAAATCAATTGCCAATACATTTTTTTAATGATCAATTTTTGTAAAGCGTTAAGATGACAAATAAAAAAAGCATTTTCAAGTCATTTTCACACTTCATTATAGTTGTTATTGTTGTAACTATTTGGCATCAAACTGCACAGCTTTTACTAAAAAAAAAAAAAAAACTATTTCTGAATTAGAACATTTCTATCTGCTTCCTGAAAACATCCAATACTTTAAGAGCAGATCATTTCCAGTATCTTAACTGCTTCCATCACCTGCCTGTTAAAAACAACTGTTTCCATGTAAATCAATGCTGCCAATTTAAATTAATGTATAAAAGACACTGCTTTACTGTGCCCCCCTGCAACTCTCCTGGATTAAATAAAACAAGTAGATCTTATTTCAGTCACTGACATTTACAAAGCCATGATTCAAGTAAACACCATATTTCACTGTTGGGGGTTCCCACGAAACACAATGACATCTTCTTTTGAAAAAACTGAATTAGCAGTGAAGGGTAATTGAGTGAATACTGGTAATGGAACCATGGTCAGATAACAAGGTATATGATCCTACTTTTTCATTACAAAAAATGAAAATTAATTTCTAGTACACTTTTAAAAATAAAAAAAGTAAATACCTTGTCTTTCAGATCCTTCTCCTCAAGATTCTGTACATACGTAATCATTTTATGAATGACAGGATCCAACATGGGCTGAGAATAAAAATCAAAAACTAATGTAACACCTTGAAACAGAATCACACAGCACCACATGAAATCTGTCAAAAACAAAATGTGGCCACAGATTTAAAATAGAAAAAACAAATTAGCATTTAAGCTGATGTCTCATGAGTTTACTATGGATTCAACCAAAACAGCCAATTTTTCAGGTATTGAGACTAGGAGGTGCGACCTTACCTGCATCAGGCTCGAGTTCAGGTACTCAGCACACACCCCCAGGGGCTGGACTAGCGCTGATACACTCTGTAGAGAGACCTAGACTTAAGGTTTGATCTTAATCCAAGTGGCCATATCACAGTGCCTGCATCCAACAGAGCTATGCCTGTTTACACGGCATAGCAACTATGCTGGTTCAAACACGGAAGACAAACTCATTAAATATTTCAGCACCTGAAAAAATACCTTTTTACCTAGCAAGAACAGAGCAACACAATGTAATATGCTCAGCAGTACATATTTAGGTATATTCAGATGTATTGGTATAAGTGTAAATTTGGAATATTTAATTTATTACATAAGAAGAAATACTCTTAAAATACTACATTTAGTTGTAAAACAGGTAGAAGAAATCCTCTATAAAGTAATCCGTAGCTAAGTTATATTAACAAATTTTAAAAAGGGCAAAATTCTTTCGTGACACCTGTTCAGAAATTGTTTTATATCCCCTTTTGGAACTCTTCACATGCCCAGATTTCCTGGAAAGACCTGCATATTTGTCAGTGATGACTCATGTAATGAATTATTATTTATAAAGATGTCCTGCTTCATTTCTTTATCATCAATAAGGAGAAAATGAATACCATAATGCTAATTATTTTACCTTAGTAGGTACCAAAACAAATATAAATGTACAAATACAACTGTATGGAAATCTAGAAGAAAGCAAAGCCAGCTGTGACTACAAAAGGTTGGTAAGACAGGAAATTAGTCTTAAGGAAGGCCAGAGTTCAAGGACTGCAGTCCCATAGAGTTAATGTATTTTTCAGCAAAACCTCATTTTTGAGTAGTGTTAATAGTACAATTTTAACCTCCAGTAACTGCAAAGTTCTAAAAACTACTGAGCCATGTATTTATTTCCAGCCTTTTGCACAACATGTATTCACCTGGAAATCTTTTCTGTCTTTGGACTACATTTTTTGTTCTATGTTTGTGCTGTTAAAAAAATAGTAAAAAAGATAAATGGGAATTAAATTATAAAAAAGCAGAACAGATTATAACTTGGGGGGGGGGGGTAATCAAAACACTGACAATTCAGCATGATTTCAAGAGCTCAGTTCTCTCTTTGTGGAGCCTGTCAGCATATCTTTGAGGTTTATAATGCTCAACAATGTGAAACCAGGAACAACCACACTGTCTTGTATAAGGTCTTCAAAACACCATTCACTGAATACAAGAAGTAACACAAACACACAGCTACCTACATACTAAAGCATTGTAGAAGTTTAGCAGTTCCCCGTCAAATGCTGAATAAGATACAGCAAACCAGCCAGGTTTGGTAAACACTTCAGGTGGTTCATTTCATCTGAGCTTTTAAAGTGCAACCCAACCATTTTGATGTCTTCTTCCTAATCCAGATGCCACCCAACACACACACAGTCCTTGAGGGTCTTAAAAACAAAAATAAAGTTAAAAGTTAAACTAAAACTAAATGGATGGAAGAAGGGCTTTGTGATGCATGCAGTTAAGCACTGTAGTTTCTTTGCTTTATACACCTGCAAGTTGCTTCATCATGGTGGCATTTATGAAAGAATTCAGTGGACAGAGGGGAGTTCTCTCCTCGTGGATGACACCCAACCTTTCTTCTTCACCCAGCACCTCTAGGTATGGCACTGGCTGCAGTGACCCACTTAAATACCACAATCAGCATGTTGCTTCAAATGTTTTTTCTGCCTTGGGGCCATAGATGAAAATGAAGTCAAGCCAACTCTTGAGTGCTAATCTGCACGATCTAAACCAAAAGTGAAATAAAACTAATGGCACGCTGGTGTTACAGAGTATAATTCAAGTTATAAAATAGCTCAGCACTTTATGCTGGTGCTATAGTACCAACAAGCCCATGAACTTCCACACCTCATTAACTACCTTCAATTCCTCTCCTTACTGAGCTCGCAAAGTGACTCACAGAAAAATGGCAGGCTGACAACTGTCTCTAGAAACTAAATCACACTGAAAATGGCACTCGCCCACTTGTTGCTTTAACTGTAGCTTTTGAAAACTTGTAAATCTACTGGCCTTCACAAAAGCTCATTTGGGGGGGGGGGGAAATTACGTCACAGAGCAGAATAGCAAATAATGCAGGCAATGAAGAGTAAAGTGCATGCTGTTGCCAGCAAAGAAAAAAAGCTGTGTAAAGCATAAGAAAAAACTGTGGATGATGAAATATACTGTATATACCCTACTGGAAAGAATTTGCATAATAATTGTTTAAAAAATATGGTTTGGTGATTCCTGATTTAAAAAAAAAAAAAAAAAAAAGTATATGAACAGGAGGCTACACAAAGCCATCTAAAAACTCATACACCTTAAATTGCCAAAGAAATAAATTCCCTCACCTTCCTGCTTCCTTCCATTACTGTGACTAAGTGGTTGAATAATTTGTGACAGTGACAAATGCCTCTTTTCATATTAGTGTCCTAAATAGCTTTAGCACATACAAGGAATCATTCCTCCCGCTATTTACACAGATACGGGTTTCAGCTCTGCCGTACTTGACATCGGACTCTCCTAGTTATTCTATCACTAAAGTGTCACAGTCTGTAAGACTGATCCATTTCATGCCACTCATTCCAGAAGCGTCCCCAACAGTAAACAAGACGAACTGCACACCACCCTCACACAAACCAGCTGCTGCACTTCACATCCATGCAGCTGAGTCCTCTATTTTGGGACTCCGTCACAGTACAACACCATAGTATGAGGGCACTCACTCACCGCAATTTCAACTTCTTCGGTATTCAGCTTTGACTGGATTGCAGCGAACCCGCCCATTTCTCCAAACTGTAAGTTAAGGAAGACTCAAATGATGAAACGGGTAATAAGCCTATAAGACTTACACATTCACCCCAATGAGCAAAAACCTTAATACAAAAGGCCTCCATTACAGCCACAAATGTCACAATGCTAGAAAACCTCAGTACTCCTACAATAACAGCAGCATTTGGCAGTGGAGTATGTGCTTTATAATCTCCAACATAGACAGGAAGTTGCTTATTCAAATCCTTAAATTTTAAGAAAAGCTTAAATAGCTTAGAGCAGGGTACAAAACAAGGGACTTAATTTAAAAAGACTTACTCGGTTGACAAGGTCCACTAGCCATCCATGTGGCTCCTGGAGAAATAAAAAGGTATCCATTCATTTTAACCACTCAGTTATTTTTAACCAATACACCTCTCTTCCAATTGCACAAGTACTGACCCTTCCAAAACCCAGAGAAACAGAAAAAAAAATAAGGAAGGAGGGAGGGGGGCAAAATAAATGACTTCCCTACTGGTCAGTAGAGGAAGTGCTATACTTGGTTTCCACTGAAGATAATCACTTACTGAAACCACAATGTGTTTTCAGTGTTCATATGCACTATTGTACCGCTATCAATTCCATAGTAAACGTCACCATCGGCACACACTTTGGTAACATGACTCACACTGTTTACCATTGTTCAAAGGCTTTTTAACAGATATGGGCCAGGTACAGAAGTTTTATTAGGACTAACCATTATGTTAAGTTTAACAGTATGCTTTAACAAATGTTTCATACATTAGTATTTGTATAAAGAAACTGTGCTTTAATACACTGTGGTGTAGTGTTTGTGCTATCAAGAATCAGCACAACTGTTGGTCAAACTTTTGACACGGTTCTTTAGAGCCCTCAGATGATACGCGGCCTAAGGCCAGTGTCCGATGGACAGCTTATTTCCGAAACTCTCATTTGAATGGTGAGACACACAACCCACCTGGCAGCAAGACAACACATACCCATTATGCAAAGTACTGGGTTAAGGGTACTGCTACCTACTCAACCAAGAGTGTGCTTCTCCACTCGAATATAAATAGACTTCAGCAAATGCCCCTCAAAATAAATACAGGTTAAGGTGTTGACAAATGTAATTTGTCTCTAAGATGCTTCTCTTGGAAGAGGTTTTCTGAACCAGAGGTCTACAATAGAAGCTGCTTTTAGACAAACTTTTTACTTTGCTGAACAAATATAGGGGGGCAGACATACTATGGTTCAAGCGGGTAAAGAGGGAGCTGCTGATGTGAATATCGAATGGTACCTTCTGATGGCTGGAGACAGGGGACACGGCGAACATGCAGTCCTCCCCAAACACTTCCACCCAATTCCTCTGACAGGCCTTCAAACGGTTCTTGAAGTGGTACTCGTTGTCTGGGTTAAAGGCCTTCCCAAGAGTTATGTGAGTACACAACAGACAGAGAGACACACACACACACACACACAAACACAAAAAAAAAGTCCGTTTCACTTGCTTTGTACCAAGTCCATTAATAGAGATGTAATCATAAACTGTGACTTCTCCAAAAATAAATATTAGCTGCTAAATGCATACATTTTTCTGTGCCATATGTAGTGATATAACCTGAAGTGTCACAGCTTTCTCCTTTTCTAGATCTCTGGTTACAAGTCAATATCCTTCTGGGCTCTGCCATGCAACCATTCAACATGCTTGCGTTAGAGCAGGACTTACCATGGTCAACACAGCCATCAATCCCACCGGGACAGGATCCTGCTTGACCCGCTCTGCTACCAGGTCTACGAGCAACATCAGCATGTTATAGATGCCTTCATGGATCTCTGTGCCCCACTTGTGCACAGCACTGGAAGTCAGCAGCTGCCAGAAAAAGAATTGGTTTCTCACATTGCTGCCACAGGTCTGAGCACTGTAACATTACACCGTGTCAGATTATGGGACTGTTTGAGCCAAGTCACTATGTCCATTACGAAAGCAACATTTTGTGGAAAAAACACATTCAGAACGGTCTATTCATTGGTGCAGACTGGCATTAAAACTGGGTTCTTTGGCAAAGGGTTAAAAACATTGGCTATCAGGATATATTTTAGAGATTAAAAATTAAAATGTTAAATAGGCAAGTAGAAGCACAGGGCAGCATGTAGTATAGTGGCTAGAGCTGCTGCCTTGCATTTAAGGGATCTATTTGACTCTACCCTGATGTTGCAGTACCTATGGGTTGAAGTAAAACACTGCGGGGGGGAATCATCCAACTGTACTAATGGGTACATCACTGTATGTCCTTTGGACGAAAATTAAACAAACAACTGTAAATGTGATACTCAAGAACCCCCAAGCAAACATCTAACAGTGTATTATTAGTCATGGTAAATTGTATTTAATACCTTTAAAGTATTTTCACCCCATAACCCCACAAAATGCCAACACATACTCAGTTATGCAAAAATGTGCATATTTAAGTTTACATTTTTGGAGTTCCATACATATTGATTTAAAACAAGTGGTTTAGTCAAGAGTCACAAGAGATTCGATGGCACTTTCTGTTCATAGCAGTTATGCAACTGCGGGACCTTGCAGCCTCAGAACCCAAACCCAACACTCAGCTGTATTTGTACTTGAGGGGCACTACCTTTTTGAAGGCTTCTGGCATGCACCTGTCCATGAAACGCTTGCAATTCTCGTCGGCATCAGCGAGACCTAAACCGATAAAGAGATCAATTTAAACAGATTCAATTTGCTGTTGTACACGCAATGTGTTTTTATACGGTAAAGTCTATTTTAATACCTTTGTGTCCCACCCCCCCGTGAAATGTCAATGTGTACGCACTTATTAAAACATACACGCATGCACGCAGAGAGAGGAAATGTACCATCTGCAGGTGTCAGTACTGTAAAAAGGTCATGCAAGGCAGATCAGAAAAGTGGGACACCCAAACATCTTTTCCTTAAGAAGTAACATTCAAAACACCACAGTATGCCAGCGAACTGAGGTCAAAAAACAGAGGAAGGTAGCCTTACCCAGGCGGGCCAGGCACGTGGATGCAACCAGACACCTGCCCAGTGACTCCTCCCGCTTGTAGGGGATGGACCAGTGGTCAGTGAACACACGGCTCTCCAGCTCATACAAATTGGTGGTGGGGAACTCCATGTTCCCCTCAGAGCAATTGCCATTTTCATCATTGCTTCTCGCCTGCATGACGCACACCGAGAGAGGAAGTACATCTTTGAGAACAGAAAAACTTATGGTCTTTTTAGCACAACCATTTAATATGACCAAAGCAACTGAACAGATTGTGAATTTCATGAGCAACTCTTGTTAAAAGAGGCTGCCATGTACAAAGAACATCATCGTACTGCTGATTTCATTACAGTGATTCAAGCATTACCAAAATATTGCTGGAGTACTACCAGAGCATCTGAGAAACGGTGAGTAAGCAACAAAATGGGAACCTGTTTGGGCAGTAATGCAAGACCACAGGCAGCCACCTTCTGCATGCCTTGTCTGCAGCTCAATCTCAGGCCTGTCTTCATTGTGACATCAGACAACCGACCCGTCTATCACCAAGATGTCACTCTCTGCCATTTCCTCTTGTCAAATCCAATTTCCTCTTGGATTTGACCTCTGACGTGATTTTTCCAGCCAATACCCATTATAAAGGTAAGTAAAAATGCTGTTGCTTAAAACAACAAAAATAATTGACCAACGATCACATAGTACTTTAAAATGTCAACATTTTAGACAACAGAGGCCTTTTCACCAAAGCCCGCATTTCTACCCTCTAGCCCAAGCATGCAGCGTGTGATAAAGTGAGTAAAGTGTTTTCTAACCGTTGCCATCCTCATGCTTCGTAAGACCGCCTGACCCCTAATATCCTTCCTGACGTTGGACAAAACCTGATCTTACTTGTCGCTCTCCATCTACAACAGGCTTTTTTTTTTTTTTTTTTTTGAACCGGCAGCATCCCATTTATGCGGTTCTCCGTGAATCGGGCTACTCACCGGAGGTGCATTCTGGATCTGAAGCCAGACTACGGTTCTCAGACATGCTCAACACGTGGTTTTGTTTGTCAATGCACTGTTTGTTTCCGCTTGCAGTTTTGGAATCTTAGCCAGACAGCTGCAAGTTGTAATGCAGAAAACATCACCACTTGTCCAGCTGAACTTACAGCAGTGTGAATGGCCCCAAAGCAACAGGCAACAGAATACACACTGCATATAAACCAAGCGCACAACAGTTTCTTTTCACTAAAAAATGCACACCATATTAGTGAAGCGGACACTAAACTATATTTAAAAAAAAAAAAAAAAAACCCCACAAATGCACACCCAAGTTATACACATTTGTTTAAAAATAGGAAAGTTTAACCAGAATGACTGAATAGCCAAAGTAAAAATGTTGAGCAGATATTACAATTGTGCATTCATTAAAAAAATAAATAAATAAATAAAAAATTAAGCAGGCATGGCTTATGCTCGATTTCATAAGCAATCTCAAACCCAGGCAAGAAGCTGCATCCATGGGTTACAGGTTGAACTGTACTCTTTGGTTTGAGTACGAAAACCTGCTACAGTCTTGATCTGAAACAGTGAAGCACTGCATTAATGGAGGTGGCACCAGTGCACTTCAAAGAAAGCCCACAACTCAAAAAACAGGTCTGATGGAGCATCATTTCTCAGCACTTCAAAGAACATACACAAGTACAACCATCAAAGCTGCACAGATCACAGCCAGCACTCAAGTCCCCCTGCTGTACAACTTTCTACGTTTCTTTTCTTTTAAACCAAGACAGTTCATCCTTGTTTAAATTCGTAGTTGGGGTCTCAAATGGATGGAGTATCAAAACAATCTAGTTACCCTATGATACTCTTCCTTATAAAAACACAGCCATATATAGTCTGGTACAATTATGTGTGTCTGTGAGTCAAGGAATTTCTTGGCATGGATGAAAGAGTTTGTTTATTCTACCTGTTACACTTAAAATAACAAAAGAAACACAGGTATCACTACAAATAAACTGGAGCGTTTTGAGCCAGACACCTTGAGCAAATACTGTTCTCCTTCAGCAGTGCATTAAATATACCATAACAAACAAACAAATAAATAAAGAAATAATAAGATAAGTTATCACTAGCAAGTCACAAGACTAAAGTATTATCGGGTCCCAATTTTTTCTTCTAATACCGCTACCTCGCAAATTGGTTACTGTCACAAAAACAAATATCCCAAAAGCTTCTGATAAATATACATACTTTCTGGGGCAAACTATAAGTAGCAATTTTATTCTATGAAGTTGGACACTACTTCAATGAGCAGGAAATAATATCTCATTTACCAACACATTTAGCCTGCTTCATTGCAAAACAATTTGAAGATATAAAAAGAGTTAAAGGCAAAGAGCTAGTATGGCCAGCAAATCCTTAGTGCTGATAAACTAACCAGCACCAGCATCAGCATCAGGCTGGTCACTTCTGTGACCCGAGGCACTGAGAATTCCCAGAAAGGGGCCACAGGGAGCATAATGGTTGAAAACCCAACCAGCTGCAGGTTCAAATAGTACGAAGGATTCTGACCTCACACTCTTGAGCAAAGCATGCACTCCATATACTACAGACATGGCTACATTTTTACGACTGTAGGCTGTTTAGCAAGCATCTGCCAAACAAACCAGTCTTTCATATCCTAGAGATACGACGATTTTTCCTTAGCAGAAGTACAGCTCGGGGTTTAAAGGCAAGGCATGGGTGCTGCTGTTTGTTATGGAGCATTCCAGGGCACCAGAGCCGGGTGGCAGGTTTCACTGGGACTACACATGGTGCTATAATTAGGGTGGCTCGGGGGAACGATTCGGCAACGGGCCTAAAGCTCCGGGAGAATCGACGCTCTGGGGTGCTACAAGGCACGCAGCGGTTTGCTTTGTCATGCCGAGTTCCCACAAAAGCAACATCTGAAAAACGCACTTGTGAGGATTTTTCGTCCCAGGATGAGAGCGGGGAAACAAAGAGCTGCTGTCCTGTACCGGCGACAAATGGATCGCACAAACAAAACATACAATGAAATCCTGACTACGGCTGGCAGGCTGCTGAGACAGGAGGACAGCCAGCGTATAGACGGGTCGGTCGAGTGGCGAGGGTCGCTGTTCTGCAACATACCACGATTTAAACCCCATCCCCTGCTGCTGTACCTCGAACAAGGTAGTTACACTTAATATAGTAGGAATACCCTGCTGCTGGGCAAAAAAGTGAATCTTAAAATTTAGTTGATAACTTTCTCCAAAGCAACTTAAACTGCTAAGATACTCTCAATGATTTAAACATTCATACAACAGGGTATTCTTACTGTAACAACTCAGGGTAAGTACCTTGCTCATGGGTACTACATTAAGAGGAACAAACTGCACCTTCATTCTTCCAGAGGAAGACAGTAGTGTTGTGCTTAAAGGTAATCTGGACAACCAGTTAATAAAATGAACTTAAATACACAAATATATTTCCCAACTTACAGTTCCACACAGAGACTTGCAAATGAACACACAAATAACGCGGTGTATTTTTCCGGCGCAAGCCACGTTACGTTCCTGGGTCAACGGTAGCACCCCAGAACCGTGCGATATCATCTTAACAAGCGGCCTTCAGGTTGGGAGTACGCTCTCAACCACTACTCCACCTAGTGGCCTGGTGACGGCAAGCAGGGCTCCGCACCAAGGCTGCGCACCAAGCTTAGCCTGCCGGCCCAATAAAGGTAAGAAAGGACACTGACAAAGAAAGGGATGCCTCCAAATCCAGGGCAACAACGTGAACCACACGGGACCGGCATATTCTGCACACAGTTGTCAACGTTTAAGGAAACAGCGGCGTCGTTTGTTCTTAAATACGGATTCAAGCTCGGAATATTAATACAAGATCATGCCGAGCGGAGCATGGCCACGGAAGGGGTTGGGGTGCACAGCGTAGTTGCGGCTGATGAACATTCTGCTGTAAAAGTAAAAACTGAACATTAACAACGGGGGGAAAATGAAATTAGTACAGATGGCGAGTATCGGAAGGAGAGGCGAGCCTGTGTGACAGAGGGATGGGGGGGACGGGGGACGGATGAGGCTCCGCTGTGCTGTTATGTTGGACACCCAACTCCGCCGCCGAACTACAAAAAAATACCGGTTATCACACAGAATACATTTCCTTTAACGAATTAATGGCAACTAACTAGCAGCCGATAACTAACAGGT
This sequence comes from Heterotis niloticus, assembly GCA_018136845.1. Lineage (NCBI taxonomy): Eukaryota > Metazoa > Chordata > Actinopteri > Osteoglossiformes > Osteoglossidae > Heterotis > Heterotis niloticus. The sequence continues at coordinate 29,474,122 of CM030898.1, forward strand.
GGCCGTTCCGCTGGAGGGAAAGACGGGGACGGGAACGTGCACTCGCGTCAAGTCCACGCCTGACGAGGGCCGCGCTCAGACGGCTCTACTTTCGCTTGTGACTGCCATTGCTAGCACTTGAACGCATTGCTACCGCTATGAGGATGTGCGGCACCGAAAGCTGAGGCAAAATACGGCGAGGCGCCAGAACCGCAGCGTTCTTCCCGCTCTCTTTACGGATGTGTGGCGCCGCCGCCGCCTCACTCTTCTCTCCTCTCCTCTCCAGTTCGGTGCACTCAGATGGGTGACCGAGCGCGGGCTCCCGATGCGTCAGTGCCGCCCAGGCGCCGTCATTTTATCCGTGCAACGGTACCGTGCCCCTCTCTCCCCCTCGCCCCTCCGGGGCTGCCCCCTGGCCCACGCCTCGCCTCGCTCTTGGGAGCAGCCGCCGGGAAACGCAGTTAAAAAGGCCCACGCGATGCGGATCTTACTTCTCCCTCCACGACGTCGTGGTACGCGGGAGGGGGGTCAAAGCCGCTGGTGCCGCTGCTGCCGCGCCCACCGGTCTCCCCGTCGCTGCTAGTGCCGGGCCCCGAGACGGGCCCGCTCTCCATGGGCTCGTAACCGTATCCGAGTCCGGGGCTCTCGTTCGTTAGCAACGCCACCGCCTCGTTTATATCGTTCTTGGCCAGGCGGAGGGCCTTCCGAATAGCTGCCGTGTCCGGGAAGCCCATGCACAGCAGCGTGGTCATGTGCTCCTCCTCGGTCTCCATTGTTGGCTCGTCGGGGGCTGCACCGCTCGCTAATGACTGGCTAGTCGGCAGCGCGCACTTGTGGCCGAGCACGCCGCCATGTTGACAGTCCGCGCCGCTCCGATCTGCTCTGCTCTGCTCTCCACCCAGGCACCACAGGCCGCTCCCCGGGAAGGGCCGGTGCGCTTGTGCTTGTGCGCGGGCGGGCGGGTCCCGCAGTCAAAACGGCCATTGACGCCGCGGCGCCCCGCCCCCTTTTAAAGCTCCCATTGGACCCCGCGTGTTCTCAAGCGTAACGCCATCGCGTTAAATAAATTGCGATATCGCAAGCAAGGCACAAAGAAAACGCGTTAACGTTCCCAGTGAGTTCCTGGTGTTATGGTGGGTTATACTGGGAGTTTCCAAGCTTTTTGCCGTTTTTCATAGCAGATACGTTGTAGTAACCCGCCAGCAGGTTCACGATTACGCATCAAATGGATTTAGTCGGGGAGAACGAGTGCTAATTTCAACACAGATGAAGATCAGCAATTTAATATGATCGTCAAGAAAAACTGACAGAAACGTCCCAAAGTAATCAGCGCGCCACAGCATTGTCACAGCTTGGTCTGGCACGAAGAGGACAGTCGTCGCAACGGCGGCCACTTTAAAAGGCGGGGCCGAAAGCAACAGCGACAGCTGTCAAGCAAGGGGTTAGGCTGTGACGTACGACTGGCGGTCACGTGAGGACCCTTTAGTCATGTGACGGGAAGCGTCTCGAACATGGCGACCAGCGAAGCGAACGGCGGTGCTGCAGTCATCGCGGCCTTTGCTGCCCAGCCGTCGGAGCCCAGTTCGGGAATGCACGCCGAGGCGCAAGGGCAGGCTGCGGACCTGGACAGCTCGGAAAGTGCGCCGAGACCCGGCCCACCTATCTCCAAAAAGCCGGGCAATAACAGTGAGCGGGCTAAGTGGTTGGCTAAAGTGTTTTTCACTGCCTTTAATTCGATATAACCATAAATGACCAAAGTACATAATAAACAAAATGCATTTGTTATACGTTTACAGTAAAGGGACCACGTGTAGTTTCAGTCGTAATTGAACATAGTATGGGCAATTTGAAGGGATTTCACCAGTCTAGGCAGTAACAGAAATAATGGAAGTTATTTAGAAATGTACAGTAGTGAAAAGTCACTTTCAGTACATTCTGTCAAAATTCGTCCATTTCATTATCGGGTGTCTTGTTGAAGCCAGCAAAATGCAAATATTTCACAGCTAGATTTTATGTTTAGTCTTAGTTTGTAAGCTTCCATTTCTCTGCCCATGACTGTACAAAGATTTTGTACATCACAGGTTATTATGTTACTATTGTATTGGTAGTATTTAAGCGTTCTGAAATGATTCATTTGTCTTAAAGTTTAACACACGTATTACTAACCTTTATGTTCCTTTATCAGGTTGCTCATCTGACAGTAGGCTTGCAATTTTTACACAGTCATACAGCAAGGTATTAGTGTATCAAATCAAGGTAAATACTTTAAACAAGGGTACTGCAATAGGAGAGGAATTTTAAATTGCAACCTTCAGATTACGAGGTGACAACCTTAAACAGTTGCTGCAAGTCATGTAATGTTATAGTCAAATGCTGTATTGTGTCTTCAGATGACGGGGGAGTGGAGACTGCAGAAGAGGCAACAGAGCCTGCAGAACCAGACATCAACGAGTTATGCCGTGATATGTTTGAGAAGATGGCCATCTTTCTGCAAGGAGAGCTCACAGGTTAACAAAATTGCTCATCTGCTACGTGCCAGAACATATGTTTTTAGAGTAACAGTCCAACAGATGGTTTGTCACTCATTGTGTTCATTAGTGGAATGTGACATAGAGGGAGTGAAAGGCTTCTCATCAATTTTATATGCGCCCCCTCCTGTAATTTGTTCTGTCAGAAAGGGTGATATTAGACTACGTTATTCAGTGTTGAGAACTGCCTGTCTGTCGGTTAAATGCAGCTTTGTTTATGCGGTGTTGTCGCTTTGGAGAAAAGTGTCTTCCGAATGAATAAATATAGTAAAGACCAGCAACCTGCACAGCTCTGCAGGGTGGGTAGCAGCAGAAAAAGTTTGTAAGTCAGAGACCCGCTATATATATATATATATATATCATATTGCATGCCTGCACTTATGCTGTCTTGTGACATGGTTAATATGAAAAGCTTTGTGTTTCTGGACAATAATTATTTGGTTAAAATATATAACCTGTATGTTTTCAGCTACCTGTGAAGACTACAAACTTCTCGAGAACATGAACAAGCTTACCAGCTTGAAGTACATGGAGATGAAAGACATATCTATAAACATCAGTCGTAATCTTCAGGACCTGAATCAGAAATGTAAGGCTGGTTTATGATTTACTTTTACTGATACCTTAAATTTCATGTTTGGATATGTTCATTTGCGTGAAAGTGTGTGTTAATCTGTTTTGTGGCAGTTATTGCTCCGAAAGTTTAAAACTCGACTACTGTACGTATGTACTGCGTTGATACATGCTTGTGAATTTCTGTAAAAGATGCCTTTAGTTGTAGCAGATGCACATGTGTGTAGTTGTGTACTTTTCATAATGTTAACTGGTGAAAATGGCCCGATTTTGTCATTCAGATGCAAGCTTGCAGCCATACCTTGACCAGATAAACCAAATTGAGGAGCAAGTGACAGCTTTGGAACAAGCAGCATACAAGTTAGACACCTATTCAAAAAAACTTGGTATGTGTTCCTTGCTGAAGTACTCAGTCTCCTGTTGCAATTTCTCTTGCTTCATCTACTCATCTATGCATTTTCAGTAACTTCCAGTTACATTGACTGATTGGTAAGGTGGGTTACACAGTGCTGGATGCTAGCAGTCACAAATGCAGTACATAGACTGTCTGATAAAGTTACACAGTAAGGGCATCTCAGGAGTCAACACTTGACACAAAGGCTTCTCGCTGAGGCAAACGGCAGAAATAACGGAGAACAATGCCGAGTTTCCATACAGCTCTGTATGATCCTGAACATCTTCATTTAGGCTACCGCACACTTAAGTTAGTTTAAATTGCTGCTGTGACTGACACTGGTAGTTACCAGTCATTCTCCAGCATGTGTACATCAGTTGATGTCTTTGTCCAAATAACTTTCAGCGTTAGGTTTGTACAGGTGGTCCTCGACTTAGGATGGGGTTACGTTCCGATAAACCCATCTTAAATCAAAAATGCATTGTCACTTAATGATGGGGATACATTCTGAAAAATGCATTGTTAGGCGATTTCATCGTTGTGCCAACATCATAGATTATACATGCGGCACATTACACCTGTTCTTACTTGTGTATAGTATAGCTTATTGCTCCTAGGCTACGGTCTGTCATTGACCGACATCGTTAGGCAGCGCATACCTGTACACCTAGCCTACTGTCATGCCAGTGGCCGCTTCAGCAATGGAACATAGGTGGTCTCTCCATCCTTGTCTTCAGACCGAGCATTGATTTGTCGGGGAACTAATCATGGATGGGATTTAGTTCCTACCCAGACTTCCTGTCAGTGCTCAGTTTCTGCTCCCAATTGTGAACTCCCCTGCAACCACTGTCTTGCTAAGACTTTGTATTTTGTTTATTTTGTGGCAATCATGTTCCATTTTTGTTTACTGCCAGTCACTTTTTAGTGCTAGCTCCTGGCTAATGGTAACACACTTTGTTGGGAACAACACTTAATAAATAATTTATTGGAACTTAAACTTATTACCGTGGTATCTCACGATTGCTTTTACCCACCCACGCCATAACACCTAGCAACATCATAGCTTAGCCTACCTTAAAAGTCATTACGGGCTTGCTGCTTTCATGCTGATTTCATAAGACACAGACACAGGTGGGCGTTTCGTAGGCATGATGGATGCACAAAACACAACATAGATACGGGGGGGTATCCATAAAAACGCTGACAATATAGAACACTGCACAGTATCAGTTGTATACATTAGCAACCACATGGCAGTCTGGGAAATGCAGTTCGCTGCAGCTGCCCAGCATCATGAGAGTATCATAAGATAAGATAAAACTTTATTGATCCCTAGGGAAATTCTTATGTCAATAACATGCTCACTGCTACAATACAAGAAAGAGTCAATAAATAATTTAATTATATAATAAGTATAAGTAAGTACGGGGGAAAAAGGGGAAAGTTGAAAGGGAAATCCGATACCTAGGTGCCCTCCCTACAGAAAGGGAAGGAGTTATAAAGTCTAATAACTATCGTACCACATATTGCTTGCCTGGGAAAAATGAAGAATTCCAAGTACGGTTTCTAGCGCATGCGCATCGCTATTGCACCATTGCAAAGTTGAAAAATCGTGTAAGTCGAGGACCATCTATACAGCAGGGTATTTTTGTTGGAGTATGTTAGGGTAAATACTATGATGACGGGTATTACAGCAGGAGCTGGGATACAATTCGAGGACCTTCAGATGGTATGGTGACAGCCCTACCCACCCAGTTTCCCCTTTACTGCCTCTGCTGATTAATAGCTTATGTTTTCAGCACTTTCCTGCCCTACATTTCCAAAATAAGTGGTGTTTCATGTTTAGCATAAATGGTGCAGACAGACATTGCAATTGATGTTTTTTTTTTTGTTTTTTTTTTTTTTTTTTGCATTATTTAGAAGCCAAGTTCAAAAAGCTCGAGAAGAGATGAACTTGGATGTGAAGTGGAAGGACTGGACTAAGGCAGTAAAGTGACTTTACAAGCAGATGTATCAGTTCTTCCACCTCCCACTGTTCACACCGCACAATTTGCAGTGGAGAACACAACTCCCAGAGGAAGGACTGCAGTGACTGGGACTCCAGTATGATCCGAGGAACTAAAATGGCACTTTTTCTTTCCTTGTGGATGTCCTGTCCCAGTGTAACTTCACTATTGGACTTAGAATAGATGCGATTCTGAGCGAAGGATGGGACCTTTGTAGAACGGCTGCCATCGGGGTCTGCTTGCTTCCAGCCTTGGATAGTTTGACCGCATTGTGTGCTCTTGTTAAATGAATTTGTTTTACAAGAGAATTGAAATGCGTTATGAGAATTCATAAAAATGTTTACTCAATACTAATAGTGTATTTTTTTTTTCCTTTTTTTGCACTGCAGAAGAATCTCCTGTGTCAGCTGACTAACCTAGTTGCACTTAACTAATAAAGTGCCACAGCTCTTTCTGTTCAGGTTTTGATTCATATTCATTCATGCATTTAAGTTGATTCCTTTTTTAATTTATTCAGATGACAACACAAGGTGTGCGCACGTGTGTGGTTTTAAACCATAAGACTACAATTACCAGTATTCTGAAGCTGAATCCTAATACAGATAGCACATGTGATCTTGAGGAAATACGGTAGAAGCATTAAGATCAGGCATAAATACCGACTTTTCAGAGATCTTGGCACTGACCTGACTTGAACAGAGGTTTCATATTGTTTTTTCTGTTGGCTCCAAAGGAAAAACAATATCGTGGCAAAGATTGCTGCATTTTGTGTGATGGATTGCAGTTAACGTTGTATTGATTTCTCTATTTAAAGGTGCAAATTAAATTTATAACCAAATGGACTGTACAGATGAGAGCTGGATGTCATTAAGTACTGCTTCTCAGCGTGTATACTCAGGACCACGAGTGCCAAAATGACTTTAGCTCTTAAAGTACTTACCTTGATGCTTACATAGATCAATTGCTAGCATTAGATGCATTATTGTCATTACAATTAGTACACAAGTGAAAATGCAGCCTGTAGGTGGCAGCCTTGTCCTTTCTTCATTATTTTGTGTGTGTGTGTGTGTGTGTGTGTGTGTGTATAAACACTTATGCTTTAAATCTCTTCTATACTAACAAATTGAATGATTCCGTGTGATAAGCATATAAACTTCAGTTTTCAAAGCATACTGTTGTGCACTTTTTTCAATCCAAACATCAGTCATCAGGTTTGACTGGACTGTACAGTATCTTGCAAAAGTGTTTAGACCCTTGAGAAAATCACACACTTAACCAGATAGCTAGATGTTACTTTAATATTTCTTTCCACGTGTTATTTTGATTAAAATAATGCTCAAAATGAGCTCTTGTGCATCAGCATGAGTTTTACATGACAAAATATGTTTTAAAGAAATGGCTGAAATATTCTGTTTGCAGAAATGATCACACCCTTTCATTGTTGCTAATCTTTCTCAAGCATCTTTATACTTTTGCAAGGCATTGTATTTCAGCATAATGAGCTCATACTGAGTCAGAATAGCCATTTCTGTTGTAGACGTACAAGATTCAGTTTTGTTGACTACAACAGCAATGCTGTAATGAAAATTCCAACACAAAAATAACAGCGGACCAGAAAAAAAGTCCATTATAAATTAATAAAATTAATTTATATATTTGAGCATGAGGACAGTTGTACATCTCACTGTATATATTCCATATTTCATGACATAATTCTGTTTTCCTAAATATTTTAAATCAACAGATATTTCTATTACATATTCTGCAGTTTGCTCTACTGACCTGCTGCATTATTTTTATTCTTGTTATTGTGTCTATTTTGCAGCTTTTATTGTCCTTCTAGTAACAGCTATAATTTAAATGCCACCTTTTAGCAATTGTCAAAACCACAGTTGGCACAACCAGCAGTTGGGTGGTTTCTCCTCGAGGAAGTCAGTGTTGTTATGTGAAGAGATCATTGTGTGGTTTCACACAGCTTTTTCCCTCTTGGGCTTAGGGTTAAATGTACTGTTGAGTTAGATGAGTTACTCTTATCCTGGGTCCTGGGAGGGACGGTGCTGAGAACAAGTTAGTTTAATGTATGGTAATGATTTGTTTGGTCCGTGATGCTTTCAGCATTAACCCATAAGAGCTGGCGCATTGGTTGCTGCGAGTATGCAGATCTCAGTCAAGATGGTTTACCATGAACTAAAAGGATTGGTCGCACTGGATCCCTACAGCCTGAGTGAAAGCATGTCCAAAATCTAAAGGTGCTGTTCAGTACGTTCGAGTTTTGATTTATTGCATTTGTTACAGGCAATCGAAGACGAAGGGAATGTGCTGTATAAGACCACTCAATCCCCGCCTTGTCCACCACCTCAAAACGCAGTCTTTCCCTCCTCAGGATGACATATGTTACCAGTTTCAGCAAGTAATCCCCTTTCCCCCCGGCCAGGCAGGTATTTGTTTCAGTGCTGGCAGAGTTTGCCAAACAAATGGATATACTTAGCTCCAACAAATGACAGTGACTGACATCGGAGCAAATGGAGCCCTGTGAGTAAAAGCAGAAATACAGTTCTTTACATCTCTCCTGATTTCTTTTATGCAGCAATAAAACGGTACTCTGGTCAAAACAGAGTCTGGGAAAACTGTTAGCTTAAGGTATAATCCAGACATGTATACACAGGCCTCAGTATACAGCACTGAGACCTTTTAGGTGAAACAATTACCCTTAAAGACAGTTTTATGACAAGATATGTTGTATAAGCTAGCAGAAGAGATCTTGAAGGAGTATAAAGGAGGCTAAGTATTCTAAGCCATGGTCGGTGAAACACCCATCCACCCCTAATCCACTCCAAACTCCTGCTGGTGTAAATTCGCCCAGTTTGGAGTGCACCCTGTCTCTCTATGCTACAATGGATTATAAAAATATACACCATTTTCATACACAGTGGGCTAATAATCCAGTGTAGCAGTGTTTTTCTCCACTACACAGTCCTCTAGAAACATCTGCAAACACATACATGTGCGCAGGTGATTCCTGGCTGTCGGTTCAGAGCATTTATCCAGTGCAGCGACAACAAAGTAAACACAGAATAAATGCTCAGAGAAACTTATAGGGTGCAATAAATCCATTCAACGGCGTAAAGAAACTAACGCTTGGTGCAAAAGAACATGGGGAACAACTTCCTGTCTCGCCAACCGTCTTGGTAATGCCAGCCTGCTCTTATTTTTTTAGCACAGGAAGTGTTTTTTGGATGAGGAATGATGTTAAGATCTGCTCAGTTTGTGCCACAGTGGTTTCAAAAGTCTGCTTTTTCCTGAGCTCAGACCTGAGGAGGGCGCTATCTCCGCACGTGCAGTCCCCGTCCACATGTAGCCAGCTTGACTTTGTTTAGACAGCCTCCGCTCCCTGGCAGGAGCCCAATCACACATGACTGCAGATACTTTTGTTGATTCTATACATGCACAAACACCCCGGGGGGTTTTAGACAAGGCTGCCAGCAGAGTCCTTCGACCCCCTGCCTCTCGCATGCCCTCTGGATATGAACATGTTGCTGGGGATTGGAAAGATGTCTGCCAGGCATGACCTGGCCAGTTAGAGCTTCTGCCAAACCATTGACTGGTTGTGGAACCTAGTGGGACTCTTGACCTCACCAAGGCCATAGGTCAGTAACCACTGAATTGTGCAATGTAAATATTTACTGCTGTTGAAGATTTTTCTACATGCCACACAAGAAGAGCACCTCTGAGTTCAGGATCGTACAAGTGCTGAATTGCAACCAACCTACAAATGTCTTAAAAGAGCATGTAGACATTGAGGACATACTGTTGTAGTATGCTTGCATAGAACTTTAAATGTTGTTTTATATACATATAACACATAAATGCTAAACTTGCAAATCAGACCAGTTTTGTGTTACAGTATATAAGCACACGCACTATATGGCCAAAGGTATGTGGGCATCTGAGCATCACATCCATACGTGCTTGTTGAACCTCCCATTCCAAATCCATTGGCACTGATATGGAGTTGTTCCCCCCTTTGCTTCTATAACAGTTTCCCACAAAGATTTTGGAGTGTGGTTGTGGGAATTTGTGCCATTTCGGCCACAAGAGGATCAGTGAGGCCTGGTGGTCAGCGTTCCACTTCATCCCAAAGGTGTTCAGTGGGGTTGAGGTCAGGGCTCTGCAGGCCACTCAAGTTCCTCCACACCAACCCAGGCAACCCATGTGTTTATGGAGTTCGCTTTGTGCACGGGGGCTCACAGTCATGCTGGAGCAGGAAAGGAGCTTCTTCTCCAAACTCTGGCCACAAAGCTAGAAGCACAGAACTGTCTAGAATGTGTTTGTATGCTGTGTGGGTGTGGCTGAAAGAGCTCAACTCGGTCATTAGAGGGGGCATCCACATACTTTTGGCCTTACAGTATATATGTGGACAAACTGTCTGCTCTTGCCTTCTGCTTCTAGAATTTCCTAAACAACTGTCAAAACACAAGTGTGCCGAAGGTCAGAAAATGTTGACCAAATACAGTTAATGTTCTGGTCTCCCGTGCCCAGATCACACGTCTGTATGGGTGTTGGGAAAATGTAAAGATGATGCAGACCAGCACGCACATACAGTCTCCAAAACAGGATCCCACCCAGGTCATCGCACGCTGAAAGCCAAAGTGCGGAAAAGCCAAGTACATCTGTGACATCAGTGGATTAAGCAGTTGCTGTTTCCTGTCTCTGTGACTTACCAAGTCCTCTAAAAATGTCCAGTTTTGTGGGTTTTATCTGCATACGGTCACTGCTTTAACAGATCATTGTTTAATCTCGCTTGTACACTGGGCTCATGTGCTGGTCATTGTAAAGAGGGCCTCTTGAAGCAGCCCGTTTTAGTGAAGATTGCAAGAAACCCTTTGTCTACCATGCGGAGGAAGGGGAATCGGATCCCTTTTGCGCACGCTAACCTATTTCACAACACCGAGAGATACAAATGCCGGTAGAGCTGAAAGGAGATACTTTCTGGAGCAGGAACACTGAGGAAGTTCAAGTCAGCGTGAGCTTCTCTGGGACGTGACAAGAATCAAATACCTCCTGTCCACTTGGCCTACAGGAAGCGAGAGAAATGCTAAACAGGTTGCTGAAGAAACTTTGTAGCACTTGATGTTCTCCTGCAGGAAACTGAACCAAAATCAGGCCTTTATGCTAAAAAACATAACCAGTTACCGTACGGGAGTAGTAAAAGTAGAGTTGCTGTTACTAATTTAGTTATATTTGAATAAAATTCTGTAGAAATTGTCATTTTCTAAGTAGTTTTTACTAAATTTAATTTGCAAAGTACAAGAAAACAATACAGTGCATGCACTTTTATGCATTACGTACAATTTTTTTTTACCTTTTAAAGTATTAGTATACTGTAAGCTTTTACTTAAGTATTTTGTATTGTCTTTCTGCAAAACAAATCTTTCACATTTATTATAAAATATGAGTGACACTGTCAGTTGATGCCTTCAGTGTATTTCATTTGCCACAGTTAGCTGTCAGTCAAACTCACATTTCTTGTAAATATTAATAATATTCTGGAATGTAAAAGTAAATAATGGTGCTACGATGAATTGGAGCAATGCCGATAACTGCTTTATATGTTGAGAAGAATTTTATTATCTACTGTAAATTTAGCTGAATGTCAAAGTAGCAACTTAAGAACCAGTATTATACGATAATAATTTTTAGTTCTAATGACAATCCGTGTTTGGTGGACATTCCGTTGGGCCTGGAGTCCATAAGAGGGCTTAGACCTGCTGTTAACTAAGGCAGCCGAAGGACCCATTAAACAAGACAGAGGTGGAGGTGGAGCGGTGCTGGATTTGTGGGAAAGAGTATCCACGGGGGGTGGAAGTTAGTGGTTGGTTATATGCATATGCATACATGATGGCTACAGATTTTATCTAATACTTCCGTCCCAAAATATTGCTTTTTACAAACTCCAGTTCAGCCCTACTAAGTAAAACATTAGGGTCAACAGTGTAAAACACTGAACTAAAGATCAATGAAAGGTAACAACTGAGATATTTACAGCATCAAATTAAATTAAAATATCATTCAAAGCACAGATTTAATACCATTTCTGTAGTATGACCAGGGCGGAAGTACTGAATATTCTGTTGACTGAGGTAATACTGAATTTACAAAACTAATAATTGTTCTGTTTCTTCACAGAAACTGCAAATTTAAAAGTGGTCCTTAATTTATAGGCACCTTCTGATCTGGATCCAATTTTTCAACAGACAGCTTCTGCTCTATGGCCTTTGCTCTGATGACAGCAATGTTAGGACATTTGGAAGACTACAATAGAGTAAGGACAACTGTAGTTTTCAAAGTATGGATTTGTAATATCCTCTGTGTCAGTTAAGCTGAAATTACTGAAGCAGATGGTACAGTCAATACTGTAATGGTCTCATTTATTATTGAAAAAGATCATAAAGTCATTGTTAGTAACAGGAATGATATTACATTTCCTTTCCAAATTCCTGCCGATTAAATTGCCAGTGATTCTCAACTAAAATTCAGAGTAAAATTCAGATCTGATGGGAAAAAAGGCTTATTTTTTACCACATTCACCCATCCATTTGTTTTTGTTAACCCGGTCGGGGTCACGCCGGAGCCCATCTGAGCTATGAAATCACACACTGGTTGGGACACCTCTGATGCCCCACACACACCCACTACAGACAATTCTGTAGCAACTTTAGCTGAAATGCATGACTTTGGACTGTGGGAAGAAACCGGAGCTTCCGAAGGATACGCGCACAGACACTGGGAGAACACGCAAACTACAGACACAGTTGGATTCAAACCCTTTCCCAAAACAGTCCAGCAGCTGTGAGGCAGCAGAGCTATTCACCAGCCCACTATTAATATGTGCAATCCATGCTCTATAATAAATATACAGTTTACCCAATCTCTTTATTTTCTACTTTTCGACATTCTAATTTAAAAATGCATGTAGACTTACTGAACCGCTGTGACCTCCTTACAGCTCTAATTTCTTTTGTTTTGAGCAAAACCACAGAATTCAAAATGCTATTTCCAGCTGAATTACAGCCAGGTCAACCAATTTGTGTTCACTTTTCTCACAATTTTTTGTAGCACAGTTACAAAACTACATCATCTACATCTCATACTGTTGTGGATTTCTTAGACGCAAGGGACCCTGGCAGATAGAGACCAAAAGCTAATAGATATGAAATGGTATCATTTATTCAATTTGTAATTATGTTATAAATGTCTACTTGAAACCAATAATAAGATCAAATGTACAATGATGAGAATGTGTCGGACCTTTCGTGACTTGAGTAAATGTGGGAGAACTCACGCCCAAGGTGTGATTCATGTATATAAATAGTAAAATCGCCCACCAAGATTGCTATGTCAGAGGTGATGGCTAAATCGGACAGAAGGTTGTTAACATCAGCATGGAAAGAGGAATATGGCCCAGGAAGTCAGTAGATGAACAGTGTAATTGTAGTAGGTATGAATTTAAGATCTATTGCTTGAGCTTCAAAAGATGTAATGTTGTCAAGGTTTCTAGAAGCAACTTACAGTTTACCGAAAACTGCAGCCGCACCTCCTTGACCAGCAGTATGAGATTTATAGAAATAATTGTATCCATCTGGTGCAACCTCAACTAATGGAATCGAAACAGAGTTGCTAAGCTCAGTCAAGACATCAGACTCAGCCAGGATCATATCATTTACCAGAGCAGCTTTATTACTTAATGAGTGAATATTTAACTGAAATCATTTCAGACTGCAATTCAGAGAAGCTGCCAGCGCTGTCGGAATTAAATGTTTTTTTTCCAACTACTGGCACAAGCACTCCCGCTGCTAAATCTGCTTAAAATCTGTGGTCTTTTAATGGTCTCTGTTTTTTGGTCATAATGGCCACTTTTTTTATGGTATGTAGTTTAATATTACATAACAGATGAGATGCCCCTTCACGCCGAAGTGGGTTATTAGTTGCAGAAACTATTACTATAAATTATACGGTATTACCCTGGTATCTTGCCAACCTTGCATATTGCCATAAGTTGTGGCAGAATTCATTTTCTGCCATGCTATATCCTCCGAAAGTCACAAACCTTTCTTCTTGCCCTCTCTACACATGGAATGTGGCCCCACCTAAGCAATTTTACCCCTTTATGCCGTCACTTGCAGATGACGATGCCCTCCGGTGCTACACTAACAGTCTGATGTAGGCTAAAGCCTTCCGGTACGCCCACCTCCATGCTCTGCTGCTGAAGTCTCACTCGGCTGTGATGACTATTTGCTGCGTTAAGTTCATTTCCACGTTTCATGTGTCATTTATGTGTCATTCTGCAGTAGAATTTCAGGCAAATGAAAGCTGTTTTGCTTGAGTGTTGAACATGAGACAGCTCTGTCTGCAGAAATGACCTCAAATACACAGCAAGAAACAATACAATTGTTTAATGACTCCCTGCTGTACCAGTTGTGGATTATTTTACTTGCACCTCACACGCCCCCCATTAAGTTTCCCAACCCCCTTCTCACCAAAAATTTGAGATATGAGCAACACAACACAGGTAAGATTATACATACTGCAGTCTTCTTACACTCAGTCAGTTTTGTAGTTTAGATGCCGTATTTTGGCAAAAGATATATATATATATATATATAAAGTCACATATACAGTATATATTTATGCCAATATTGATGTTTTATATATATAGTTTTATATAAAACTATATGGCCAAAAGTATGTGGACGCACCTTCTTATGACTGAGCTGAGCTGCTTCAGCCGTACCCACACAGCATACAAACCCAGGTTGGTGTGAAAAAACTTGAGTGGCTGCACAGAGCCCTGACCTCAACCCCACTGAACACCTTTGGGATGAACAGGAAAGCCGACCACTAGCCAGGTCTTCTTTTCCGACCTCACCCGTGCTCTTGTGGCCAAATGGGCACAAGCGCCCAAAATCTGGTGGAAAGCCTTCTTAGAGGAGCGGGGGCTGTCATAGTAGCAAAGGGGGAACAACTCCATATGAATGCCCATGGATTTGGAATGGGATGTTCACAGAGCACATACTGTATGGGTGTGATGCTCAGGTGTCCACATACTTTTTTCCATGTAGAGTTCACACAAGTCACCATGCTGTCAACAAAAGCTGTACAAATAGAATAACACTATACCGGTAACCACCTGTTTAAGGAGAGTGACTTACTGTAGACTACACCCCCATAAAAAATCCAGGTAATAGGCCAGACACAATTACATTTCTCTGCCCCTCTGGCCACACTGAAATGAAGTGCTTGTTTAATACCTCAGACAGCTCAATCGATTCTGCACCTTCGCTTCGAGAAGCCTAATAATCTTGCAAACCATTACTGATTCCAAAAATATTGATGTTGCACTTCTGAAAAAAATCAGAATTTGAAGTTCTCAAATTAACTGCCTTTCCCCTTATGAACTACACACGGCTTTGTCATTGCATAAACTGCTACAGCCATAACAGTGAGAGGAAGTATATCGAACAAACATTTACTTGGGAAGACCCGTTTGGCCAAGACTGAATCTGTTCATTGTTCTGCTAGCAATTAGCTGTTCCCATGCTGGGCAGATGCTGTGGCCCGATACCACAAAGAAGCTAGAATCAGCGACATTATGAGCAGTCTCTTGCTTTAGACTTAACCAAAAGCACATCACCTTGCCATTCTGTTCCCATCCTGTTCAGCTTAAACTCATCATTTGTCTACTCTTTTATCTGCAGGCCTCCTCTCTACCTCAGGATATTTATGGTATCTTGTTGCTTCTTAGCACCAGCACCCATGAAAATGGTAAAATATGGAAATGGACAGGGTTACAGTTGATCAGTGCCACTACTACAGTCCAGGAGTTGCAAATGGTGAACATGCATGTGAGCAAAGGAGCATTTTTTCCTTTTGGATCCAATCTTCTACGATGTGGCTGTTCAACTCCCTGAGAAAAGACAGTTGAACAACCTATCTACCGTTGCCCCGGGTTCATGTGGGAGATGTGAGCTGCAAGAGTAAGGCAGGTTTCGGCTCACTTTTGCAAAAACTGTAAAAGCAACAGTTGGCATGGCAGCGCAGTGGATAGCACTGGTGCCTCACAGCACCCAACCTGTTCAGGCATAGGTCTCAATGTGTCTTTGTGTGAAAATTGTACCGCAATACATTTGGCTTTGTGTTGCTTTAAAATGGGATTTTATTTAGAGCCGGTCTAGTGAACCA
The DNA here is from genome assembly GCA_018136845.1 of Heterotis niloticus. Classification (NCBI taxonomy): domain Eukaryota; kingdom Metazoa; phylum Chordata; class Actinopteri; order Osteoglossiformes; family Osteoglossidae; genus Heterotis; species Heterotis niloticus. Next base: position 29,489,841 of record CM030898.1, read on the forward strand.
GTCATGTATGCTGGCTTTTCATATACCTGAATCTCTAATTATTTTGCAGCAAAAAAGGTGCATGAATATAATAATTTTAACACCTTGCCTAAATGAATGACTGTAAAACGTATCAACAAGAACACAATGTAAAATAGTACAAAATGAGATTTTCTTTCCATTATTTAACCTATATGACACATTCAGTTAACTCAAACAAACACAATTCATCAAGCACAAAGACAGAACAAGATTCAGCATTCAGAAGATCATCCAGGACCTGGGATGACAAACCAAGCCTTAAAGAATGTAGTATGTATCAGTGTTTGTCAATATTGTTCAAATTACAAATATCGAAGCAGCAGTCTTATTTGAATGTAGACACATAAGGTGAGAGTTTTGGCCAAACCTGAACGTTTGTCCTAACGGTAATAAACTGTTGGTTCAAAACATGGTTTTTTTCGTACGTCGAGAATATCTCGGCAGCATTATGGATACGTTAAAACATTTGTTAGGACCCCTAATGATGGTTCTTGATGATGTGTCTACATTCGCAGAAGCATGACTGACATGATCACTGTAAATGGGGCGAAAAAATTCATGACAGAATGAGAAGCATGTGTGAGCTAGTGGGCAGTATTGCCCTGGCAGGGGCAGGGTTGACATGATGGACAGCTCCCCATTGCCCACTGCTGCCCTGCCTCCAGAGGCAATAATGTGAACCAGCTGTGGCCATGTGAGGCATTAAGAAGAATAAAGTCAACAGATTTGAAGACTCAGGAAGAATTTTGTGACGGGGAGCTCACCGCTAAGCAGGTCTTGTTTTGTGATTGCATTTGGTGTTCTTTTGTATGTTATTAAAGCTTTTTTTCTTTGGTGAATCCTGCTGTCCAACACCTTTGTCCTGCCTACATGGCTGCTTCTGCCCCATGACCAATCACATATGTAGTGAACTGTGTTGTAGAAATGACCTTGATAGCCAGGATGATGCAGTTCTCTCATTCCTTCTAGAGGCGAATCCTGTAACTCAGTCTATAGTTTCAAACTCGTCTATGTAAACCTGCAAACTTGGATCAAAGAGGGTCCTACAGTGGTAGGATATTTTTGCATTCATCTCTCAAGGTGGAGAGGGCTTATCTTATCCAAGGTAACTTATGTAATAACTGATTATGCATCTTGCCACATAAATACAACTATTTTCACTAGCCAGTGCTTTTCCATCGTAGGGGCCATAGAGCTAAAACTGGCCTAACTGTCCTCATTCTGATGAATTAGCTGGGAACTGCCTGGAGGTGCAAGTCACTAATATGTGTAGGGCATTGCATGTGTGTATGAGAGGTGCCCTGTTTGTCTTCATCTTGAGAAATTTGTTGAGATCTGCCAGGAGGTGCACATCACAAATGAGAGAGAGAGAGAGAGAGAGAGGGAGAGAGAGAGAGAGAGAGAGAAATGAGCTATTTGTATTCTGACAAATTAACTGGGAACTGCCTGGAGGCAGACATCACTGATATGTTTGGCACCATGTCTATGCACGTGTCTGTGGATGAATTTATTCTTGGTATGAATAATTAGCTCAGAGCTGCCTGGAGGCGAATCTCACTAATATATGTAGTGTCATGTATGCTTGTGTGTGTGCATGTTTGTGTGGGTGTTTAAGAGTAACAGAAGTGGCCCTTTTGTCTACATCTTGACAAATTAGCTGGGAACTGCCTGGAGGCACATGTCACTAATGTTTTGTTTGTGTGTGCATTCATGTGTGACTGGTTATGCAAATACCTCACTTAAAGTGAGAAGAAACTGTGTCGTGCATAAAAAACAAACAAACAGCAATGGAGCTTCATATATACAGAGACTGCAGGGAAACCACAGACCACCTTAATAAGCATTCTGCATCTGAAGCTATGGATTCCTTATGTGTGCAAACATACATCACACATAAAAAATACATCACAGAGAAAACTGTAACAATGCACCTTTTTGATACTATTAAAAAACATGCATTGTCTTTGTAGTCATTTTTTGACAATAGTCTCTGTGCACCTTTATGGGATAATATCTCACCTGTTTTGGTAATCTAACACATAGTGAAGTATAAACAGGCCTCTTGCTTTTCCCACTTGGTACTTTTAGTAGCCCGTGTTCTGTGACAACTACAAATGCCCTAGACATCTAAGTATTATTTATTTTTAAAACATTCCTTAATTCATTTTTTGAGCAGCACTAGGTCACAGCAACTCAGAAGCAGAGATGGCACACCAAGAGACTGCAACACAGCCGCGTACGTAGAGCAGGGGCTGAGGGTCAGATGGGCACGGTGTATGATCCTGTAAGTTCCTGTTTATACATTTCGAATCGGCACTGAATTATTCTGCAGGGCAAATGTTAATTGTTGGATTGGGAGGAAATTGAACACTTCACACAACCCGATATCCAAAGAGAAAACTTCACACGTGGAGCAAAGCATTAAAACATATTCTCCTGCCAAGTATAAGAACATTCTTCTTCTTCTTTCGGCTGCTCCCGTTAGGGGTCGCCACAGCGGATCAATTGTTTCCACTTCTTCCTGTCCTCTGCATCTTTCTCCGTCGCACCCACCACTTGCATGTCCTCCTTCACCACATCCATAAATCTCCTCTTAGGCCTTCCTCTCTTCCTCTTGCCCAGCAGCTCCATCCCTAGCATCCTTCTCCCGATATATCCAGCATCTCTCCTCTGCACATATCTAAACCAATGCAATCTCGCCTCTCTGACTTTGTCTCCAAACCGTCCAACCTGTGCTGACCCTCTAATATACTCATTCCTAATCCTGTCCATCCTTGTCACACCTAATGCAAATCTTAACATTTTTAACTCTGCCACCTCTAGCTCTGCCTCCTGTCTTTTGGTCAGTGCCACCGTCTCCAACCCATAAAGCATAGCTGGTCTCACTACCATCTTGTAGACCTTCCCTTTCACTCTTGCTGGTACCCTTCTGTCACAAATCACTCCTGACACTCTTCTCCACCCACTCCACCCTGTCTGCACTCTCTTCTTCACCTCTCTTCCACACTCCCCGTTACTCTGAACTGTTGATCCCAAGTATTTAAATTCATTTACCTTCACCAACTCTATTCCTTGCATCCTCACCATTCCTCTGTCCTCCCTCTCATTTATGCACATGTATTCTGTCTTAGTCCTACTGACCTTCATTCCTCTTCTCTCTAGAGCATATCTCCACCTCTCCAGGGTCTCCTCAACCTGCTCCCTACTCTCACTACAGATCACAATGTCATCCGCAAACATCTGTCTGATCTCATCTGTCAACCTGTCCATTACCATTGCAAACAAGAAAGGACTCAAAGCTGATCCTTGATGTAATCCTACTCCCACCTTGAAAGCATCCATTATTCTTACCGCAGACCTCACCACTGTCATACTGTCTTTGTACATATCCTGTATCACTCTTACATACTTTTCTGGCACCCCCGACTTCCTCATACAATACCACAGCTCCTCTCTAGGTGCCCTGTCATATGCTTTCTTTAAGTCCACGAAGACACAGTGCAACTCCTTCTTACCTTCTCGGTACTTCTCCATCAACACCCTCAGAGCAAACATCGCATCTGTAGTACTCCTTCTTGGCATGAAGCCATACTGCTGCTCACTAATCATCACCTCCCTTCTTAACCTAGCTTCCACTACTCTTTCCCATAACTTCATGCTGTGGCTGATCAGTTTTATCCTTCTGTAGTTACTACAGCTCTGCAGATCACCCTTATTCTTAAAAATTGGTACCAGTACACTTCTTCTCCACTCCTCAGGCATCGTCTCACTTTCCAAGATTCCATTAAACAATCTGGTTAAAAACTCCACTGCCATCTCTCCTAAACACTTCCATGCTTCCACAGGTATGTCATCTGGGTCAACAGCCTTTCCATTCTTCATCCTCTTCATAGCTGTCCTAACTTCCTCCTTGCTAATCCATTGCACTCCCCTATTCGTAGTCCCTACATCATCCAGTCTTCTCTCTCTCTCGTTCTCTTCATTCATCAACCCCTCAAAGTACTCTTTCCATCTGCTCAACACACTCTCCTCGCTTGTGATTACATTTCCATTGCTATCCTTTATCACCCTAACCTGCTGCACATCTTTCCCAGCTCGGTCCCTCTGCCTAGCTAATCGGTACAGGTTCTTTTCTCCCTCCTTAGTGTCCAACCTCTCATACAATTCACCATACGCTTTTTCTTTAGCTTTTGCCACCTCTCTCTTCACCCTATGCCTCATCTCCTTGTACTCCTGTCTACATTCTTCATCTCTCTGTCTATCCCACTTCTTCTTCGCCAGCCTCTTCCTCTGTATACTCTCCTGTACTTCTTCATTCCACCACCAGGTTTCCTTATCCTTCTTCCTCTGTCCAGATGTCACACCAAGCACCTTTCTAGCTGTCTCCCTTACTACTTCTGCTGCAGATGCCCAGCTCACTGGTAACTTTTCACTGCCACCCAATGCCTGTCTTAATTCCTCCCTGAACTCCACCTTAAAGTTTTCCTTTTTCAGTTTCCACCATTTGATCCTTGGTTCTGCCCTCACTCTCCTTCTCCTTTTGATCTCCAATGTCATCCTACAAAGCACCATCCTATGCTGCCTAACTGCACTTTTCCCTGCCACCACTTTGCAGTTTACAATCTCCTTCAGTCTGGCCCTCCTGCATAAGATATAATCCACCTGTGTGCATCTTCCTCCACTCTTGTACGTCACCCTGTGTTCCTCCCTCTTCTTAAAATACGTGTTTACCACAGCCATGTCCATTCTTTTTGCAAAATCCACAACCATCTGACCTTCTGCATTCCTCTCCTTGACACCATACCTACCCATCACCTCCTCATCTCCTCTGTTCCCTTCACCAACATGCCCATTGAAATCCGCTCCAATCACCACTCTCTCTCCCTCAGGTACACTCCTCGCCACTTCATCCATATCACTCCAGAATTCTTCTTTCTCATCCATCTCACACCCAACTTGCGGGGTATATGCACTAACAACATTCATCATCACACCATATTTGCACTGAGGATGCCTGGAAAGGAAACTTTTCATGGGGACAACACTGCTATGCTGTGTTGTTCACCCATGACAAATAAACCTTTGAATCTTGAATCTTGAATTTCCAGTTTCATAACCATCACTCTGTCAGACACTCTCTTCACCTCCAAGACACTCTTTACATACTGTTCCTTCAGGATAACCCCTACCCTATTTCTCCTCCCATCCACACCATGGTAAAACAGTTTAAACCCCCCTCCGATGCACCTAGCCTTACTCCCCTTCCATTTGGTCTCTTGCACACACAATATATCAACCTTCCTTCTCTCCATCATATCAGCAAGCTGTCTCCCTTTACCAGTCATACTACCAACATTCAAAGTTCCTACCCTCACGTCCACTCTCTTAAGCTTCCTCCTCTCCTCCTTCTTCCGGACATGCCTTCCTCCTCTTTTCCTTCGGCCTCTTCTTCTTCGGCCAACAGTAGCCCAATTTCCGCCAGCACCCTGTCGGCTAGCAGTGCTGGCGGCGGTTGTTGTTAACCCGGGGCTCGACCGATCTGGTATGGAAATTTGTATTTTTGTCCACATATTTGGTTTGGCACATTTTTACGCCAGATGCCCTTCCTGACGCAACCCTCTCCATTTATCCGGGCTTGGGACCGGCACAAAGAAATGCACTAGTTTGTGCATCCCCTTGTGGCTGGATTACCAAGTAAAAAGAACATAAACAGCCTAAACTGCATGACTTCAACAAAAAGAGAATTTGGGTTGCGGCTTAACAGGAAAGATGGGGACAAATAAAAGCTATTTTTAAAGTTCTCCAGAAAGGCTGGATAGAGCTCCTTCCGTTAAGCTCATATCTCACCAAATTCCCAGAATACACTAAGTGTATCAAAGTGCTTGGAATGGCTTTACATTTAAAACACAGCTGCAATGTCTCCGGGGACCATCGTATGAAGACGTACGGAGGAAAGGTAGACTCAGGTGAATGAGCTTGCGGTTTTGGTCCTGGATGCACAGGAAAGTGCAAGCAGGGAGAACCTTGGCACATATAGTTAACCATGAAAGACACGTCAAAGTCCCGTTCCCTTGTCTCTCTTAAAGCTTCATTGGAATGACTGCCAATGTTTGTAAAGGTGGAATAAAACACAGAGATCAAGCATCTGGAATTGATCATTGCACTGAGTTGTTTTTCCAGTTTAGTTAATTCTGTCCAACATCTGTTCCCTTTGTCTGAGGTTGTAATAAAGTAATATTTATAGAAGGCTGTTCTGTAGGCCAAATTTAATTCTTAGAACTTGAAAACTGACTTTGATATGAGGATGCATGTGACATGCACAGCAACCCTTTAGATAACCATTTCCAGAGTCCGATTAGACTAATATTTGGGTGTTTGGCATATGAAAAGTTCTTAGTAAGATCTGAGATCTTGTGAAATTTATGAATGAAAGACAGGGCCCTTCAACACGGGCAGCAGATGATTCCATAACAATACACAGCAAGTCTCATCAGAGCTGCAACCGATTTGTTTAAATCGTGCTGCTCAATAGCAGAGCCCCACCCATCACTTTCAGTTCTCCGAGTTTGGAGACCTCGATTACGTTTGTTTCAAGATAAACTTTGAGATGAAGACACGTAGAGTTAAGTCAGTTTCTTAAGAGGGCGCCACGGGCAGCAACTAAGTCAGTCAGCAAGAAGTAAAGCAAATTTTCAAGCGGGTATAGCAGGCAAGGTCCATCCTAATAACATTAATTCTTCCAAATATTGAACCAGAAAGTGAGGCCCAGGTTATCTTTAAACTTTTTCATTAGTGGAGAGTAGTTAGTCTGGTAGCATCAGGAGTGATGAGAACTCCTAAATAACTGAATTTAACTTTAAAGGGGAAACACCAGGCGGTTCTACTACTTTTGTACTGTACACATCATTGCTATGTCTGATAGCTTCGCTGAGGGATCGGTCAAGTGTGAAAAGCAGAGGGGAAAGAGGACAGGCTTGCAGGCAACCTCATCTTATGGTAAAATCAAGTGTCGGAAAACCATTCGTATTAACTTGTACTAAAGGGTTTGAATGTAAGAGCTTAACCGTGAATGAAATTGCTGGCTGTATAAAATCGTTCCAAAACCGCAAAAAAGAAACCCCGCTGCACTTTGCCTAATGGCTTCCCTGCATCAAGTGCAATAATAAAATCAGGTTCATTCAAACTTTAAAGACTAAGTGATGTTTCTCTGGTTGACAGCTGTCCTGGATCCAAAATCAATACCCCTGCGATATCACAGACGCTCCATTTGGCATTGCCGTGACGTTAAAATCACTTCTGTTTCCATATACAGCACGTTGGTGTTCCTGGAGAAACACTGACATAATCCAGCAAATGGGGAACGTTGCTCAGAATGGACATTTTCAACGGGTGGTGCCTGGACTTTGCTGTCGCCTGCCGTAATGCAAAATCCTACAAGCAGAAATGCTAGATGCAGGGGATATTGACCTGCGTGCCACTTTGGGACGGGATCCAAACCACGCATTTATATCCTGACACACGAATCAGTTTGAAGGTTTTGACCGGTGTGGGCTTGTAAAACCTTCCTCACAAGTCACGAAGAAGGACCGCTGAGGGTAGAGGCCTGCAAGCAGCCTCTTTAAAAACAAATTTTAATGCCGAATAATGCAACGCGGCCTACAACCCTGTAGCAGCATCAGGTGCAGCAGTAGAAGAAAGAAACATTCGAAACAAAGGGAAATTTAAAACCGCTCCGTCTAAGAAATATGTCACGAAATACAAACTCTTAAAAATTTCAAAAATGAAAAACAAACTGCAAACACTTCCGATAAACCGCATTCCACCCCTGCCTTTAACCTCCGCTTGACACCTTTATCTACTGCGCAAAGCCCAAGGCTGGTATCTCCCGTACAGATATTGCTGCGGAACACTCATCTTGGAAGGCCTGCAAAGAAATCATGGAAGTTTCCGGGGAGTTTTGGTACAGAATGCAACAGGGACCTCTGAATGTCTTCCGATTAATAGGAATAACAGCTCTCAGTTGAGGGGTGCACGTAACAGCCCTTCTGGAAGGTGGCGCGATATCAGCGCCTTGCGAAAAATGTTCTAGAACAGCTCTGGGCCAGCACCGCTTGTCCGAAATCGTGTCATAATAAAGCATCTTGCGCAGGGAGACGTAAAGGGGGAGGACAGCTGTACATCTGAATGATGTTAGCGCTGAGATCGTTGCTCTGGTTGCTTGCCAAGCACTAGCTTTTGCACTTTGGGCCGTCCAGGAAAGATTACTGCAGCCCAGCAGCATCTCCGGAATGTGACATCAGGGCCGGCAGCGGAGTTAACTCATCCCACTGTAAATGAGGGAGCGCACATGAGATTATGGGTGTGGATAATGGGAGATGCGCAGAAAACGACACGTCCTGCGGTCCACGTCTTTGACCCCACACATTCCTATGCTTTTAGCACATTATATACCCACAGGCCCCATTTTCAGTAAAAGGATTCATTGATTCCAGATTCTTTATCTCTATCGTGGGTGCGATTACTAAGCAATAAAACACGGGTAACCGAATACGTTCGCTCAAATTCTTGCACCAAAATTCTTGCAGCATATTTGCTCATTTGCTGTTGTCTTGTTAGCGCTACTGTATTTTTTCCCAAGGATAACTGTTAAAACGCAACACTTTGCTGCTTGCTTACAGCCATTTCTGGTCCAAAGAAAATTTAAATACACAAATTTTCTGCAGTTTAAGCCCACGTGCTTTGCACAGTATGAACATATGCTGCACCCAGCACTAAACATCCATATAACAAAACATTTATGTTTTGCTGTATATTTATACGATGGATTCAAATTCCTTTAAATACGGATAGGACGAACAACCGGTAAAAAGTGCCTCAGCTGTGTGAAAGCCACTGTTAAAGTTCAGCGGATAAATAAGTTCTTTTCAAACCTAAAGGCAACGGATTTCCAATTTATAACAAACTGCCAGGTGAACTGTCCAAAAAACACATATTTTCTCACACAGATAAATCTTGCACAACAATAGCATCCTCCTATCCTTACAGGCCCCAGAATACTGTTATCTAGCAACATCTCGGGTGCCAAAATGGCAATTATTAAATTTATGAAATGGTCCCAAAGCTCCATGAACTGCTCAAATACGGATGAGACTTGCACAGTTAATTTCAACCAACAAATTTGGAGCTTTTCTGTCACCGATCCCAAACAAATGAAACCCTTGCCAATGACTGCTGGGAAACAAGCTGCCTCTTATTTGTCATTCTGGAATTTCATTACGGAGAAAAGAGGTTCGTGCTATTTTTTTTTTCTAAATATGTGCGCAGTGCATTCATATCTACAGTCGTAAAATCTCTACCTGCATTCTGTCATTCATAAAATGTACAATTTCCTAATAATTTCAAGAATGTATTTAGAGACCTTCTAGTAAAATAATTTATACACAATGAATAAATATCTAAAGATAATCCTGGCTGTAGAGAGTCAGGTAACATCCGTATGGTCAGACGTTGCTTACTCCATCCACACCTTGATTTCCCCACGTCTGCTGGAATGCAAAGGACATTCCACAAAGTACGCAAATCCAACATCGCCACGAGCAGGCATTTCCGTGGACTTTTCCAATTTTTTTTCCCCAAACTGCATGACATCAGGCCCTGCAACGAGACCTGCTGATACGTCATACAGGTTTACAACCGAAGGACTTTTATTCAGAAATTCCTAAAAAAGGTAAGAGGGCAACCAATACTGTGTGCCTTTTGATCAGTTTAATATCGGAACCAAAAGCAGAGACCCGTAGGTCAGAAAAAATGAGTGGGAGGTCCACGTAAGTCTATCTGACACTTAATAGGGATGCACGGTGGCATACGCGGTAGTGCTGATGCCCCACGTCACCCGGGCTGTGTGTTTGGACGTGAGTTCGAAGTATTTGTGAAGTTTTCATGTTCCACCCGTGTTTCTGTAGGTTTCCTGCACGTGTTTTGGTTTCCTCCTTCAGTCCAAAGACATTCATGTTTCAAATGACTTGGGGAATCTCAACCGCCAACTCTGTAGCATGTGAGTGAATCAGCTGAGTCAGCAAGCAGAGAAGTGTCTGGAAAGAGGATGGTCCTGTTTTTTGTGTGTTAAACCTTCACGTCGGTCAAAACAAAACCAAACGCCGGAAAGAAAGATTTGGTGGAAAGTACCATTCATAACCGGCAATGCAAATGGACATAGAACAGACAGGGGTTGTGATATTCTGTGATATTCAAAGCGCAGTCTGGAGCTGTAGAAAATGAAAGGTTTCCAATACACAGCTTTACCTGACTGCAGCTAATGTCAGTTAACAGTACTCCTTTGGTGTCCTTCTTTCACCCCAAATGGGCTAAAGCTATTCGCACCTTCTTGGGAAACATCAACACTAAAACCTGGACTGGTTGTCTGAAGAGAAAAGGTTTGAGCATTAACCAACCTGAGGGCTGACACCTTGTTTTCCAGACTTTCAGCACTGCTTTTTTTACCGATCAGAAGCTAAAACTACAGCATCGGCAGCAGCGTTTTATGTACGAAGCCTCCCTCTGTCACAGTGAGACGCAACTTCCCACCGGAAAGCAGGGAATAAAGCTGCTCCCCAAAGTGTTTATGGAGCGACTTGTCAAAAAGCAGTAAAACTATCGATAAGTGGCTTAAGTCGTAAACAACCGCTAGTCTCATGGCGCTGGTAACACAACAGAGTAGACACAAGATTGTTGTTGGGTGAACCCTTTGATTTACAATGGGCAATAAAGGCCGCTGCCGTTTTCCACCTAGCAAAACAAAGTAAATCACAGCACGATTAGGTACCGAACGCCACTTCGCCAGGGAGGCGGGAAAGAGGAAGTGAATCACAAAACTGCAGCCGATGAACAATGATCCCTTTTTGTACCACACAGATCAGCCATAACATTAAAACCACCGACAGATGAAGTGAATAACATCGATTGTCTGGTTACAATGGCGCCCGTCAAGGCGTGAGGGGGGACACATTAGGCACCGAGTGAACAGTCGGCCCTTGAAGTTGATGTGTTGGAAGCAGGAAAAATGGGCAAGCGTAAGGATCTGAGCGACTTGGACAAATCGCGATGGCTAGACGACCGGGTCGGAGCATCTCCGAAACGGCAGGTCTTGTGGGGTGTGGGGTGTTCCCGGTATGCAGTGGTTAGTACGGTGCCTACCGAAAGCGGTCCAAGGAAAGACAAATGGTGAACCCAAGGCTCACCGATGCGCGTGGGGAGCAAAGGCCAGCCCGTCTGGTCCGATCCCACGCGAGAGCTACTGCAGCACAAATCTTAGTGCTGGCCATGACAGAAAGGTATCATGACACACAGTGCATGGCAGCTTGTTGTGCATGGGGCCGCGTTGCCGCGGACATCTCAATTCGATCGAGCAGCTGTGGGATGTGCAGGAGAAACAAGTTCAATCCATAGAGGCCTCACCTCGCAACTTACAGAACTGCTGCTAACGTCTTGATGCCAGATACCACAGGACACCTTCAGAGGTCTTGTGGAGTCCATGCCTCAATGGGCCAGAGCTGTTTTGCTGGCACGAGGGGAACCAACACAATATCTGGCAGCCGATTTTGATGTTGTGGACGATTGGTATATTAATGTTATTATTGCAATAATGGACTCAACTAAGTAGAAAATAGCCACTCTGTCTCTACAATCTAGTCATCCACAAAACATCACGTGGTCATACCGTTCTTTAAACAAGAAAGAACAACAGCAAGAAACCGAGAAAACCTGCTAGCCAAGCTAGATTTGAACATTAGGGGCCATGATGGTTAAGGACATTGAACAGTTGCTGGCCCTGGAATGACCTTGCTAAAGTATTACTGTGCAAAATTGCACTGAATACAAATAAGCAACAGAACACTCATATTAATGTCTTGGTCCAGAGAAAGGCCGATCAGGTATTGCAATAACACGCATGGTAAAAGAGCCAGCCGTGGCCCATAGTCCCCTGGAACATGGTTCTCATTTTTTGCAAATGATCTGAAAATTGATTTGGAACACGTGAGAATGCATCATAGTTGCTCTTGGCGAGCTTCTGACTGGTATGTTGGAAGAGATGGTGGAAAATCAGATTACAGGTCCTGGCTACCATCCACATCTTCAGAGCTTCAGTCAAGTCCAATTGTACTGAGGGAATTGACATATCCCCTAAAACCACGGTACTGTACAAACAGTGAGAGTGAAGAACAGTCATGGCTGACCCTTGTCACCGCGCAGAAGCACGTAGTAAAAATAAAAGTCTCAGTCAATAAAAAGTAAAAGTGCAATCTATTGCAGTGCATGGATTTACAATAGATGAGTCATACGAAAAAATTTCCGTGCCTGAACCGGAGGGGTTTCGAGTTCCAGTGGATGGATCTGCCATCTGTGATGTGCGATCGTGCCTTTTTACCAGCACACTTTGAGATGTTCCAAACAGCTGTTCCACAGTTAGTCACCGCATTCGCGAGTCATGAAATTGTGGAGCTTTAGCACTGGGACAATGACTCATCTCAGGACAAATAAAAGTAAAGCGGAAGAGTGCAAATGAAAAGAAACACAACTCTCCGTTTTAAAGAAATGTGACCTAAAAATACTGTATATGGACCGTACAGACGTTCTGGTTTCAGAATTAATAACTGAAACAAATAAACTTTTTTATGCCCACATCTACTGTTATCTACAGTGACCTGCCACTAAGCTTGAGAAGAGTTTCCTTTGCAAAATCTACATTATGTTCAAGTTCACACGGTAACTGTACGAGAGGTAAAACACAGTCCATGCCTGTGAAAATATGGTAGATAATCAGGAGTAAATGCCTGTACTCCCACACCTCTCCATTGGCGTATGGATAGCGGTTGAGATACCGGGGTCGTGACTTCCCTCCTATCCTGACCGCCGTCTGCCGATGGCAGCCAGCCCTGGAGCCCAGTTATTGAGGGACAGTGATAGACAGGGCAAGGAGCCTATCGGCCTGCACCTTGTCCGTCTGAACAGCATTCCTCTCTGGTGCCCATTTAATCCATCACCGATTTATTTCAAATTAACTGAATTTAGGCTTCTCACCGAAACACTCAAAAACACAACCCCCCTCTGCCCCATGGCCTGACCCCTTTAAGAAGACAAGCCAGGATTGAGTTAATGTAAAGCAGTCCATTCAGTCCTGGCTCTTGTCTTGCTGACCCACACAACACACAGTCATTAATTTCATGCTTAGTCAGCAGATTTCTCTGCATTCCCAGGGCTGCAATAGCTGGACAGAGACCTTTTCACAACCGGTGCCTGTTTTTCCAAAGCATGGCCTTGCACCTCAGTGACACCGCTTCACAAAAATTGAATTTCCTTGCATTTCTTTATTTCATAATAGAATGGTCGACAGTGTGGGGGGCCGCAGTGGCTCAGCAGGTAGCGCTGATGCCTCGCAGTGCCGGCATTGTTTGGAAATGGGATTGATCTGGATCAGTCTGTGCAGTTTGCCTCTTCTTCCCATGTCTGCATGGGTTTCCTCCCACAGTCCGAAGTCGATTATTTATTTCATAGGCTTGTGCCCGGTGATGCTGGGAAAGGTTCCTGACCGCTACATCCCTGCTCAGGATTAACCCGCTTAATGTGTAAATGACTGAATTTACACATTACTACATGCAAACCGAAATGTGAGATTTTCCCCCACCCTTCAAATATCCTGTTGTAAAGTCACGGTTGTCTGACCCATCGCTCTTTGCAGCAGCAGTCATTCTAGGGGTGGACATCAAATTCTGCCATCTGGTTCCAAGCAAGTCAGCTGACGGCAGCAACACGTATGCAGTTTGGCCAAAGAAAAAAGAGAGTCTTCAGCACCGCGAAGGTGTGAAGACGATTTGCATAAAAAGGTTCTGGAAGTCCAAGTTTTGTCCGTTTTCCCAAAGCAAAGTTTAGAAGATGAAATCCATCCAGTTTGGCACGTTCCAGTGGCAACAGATCTAAACCTATCCAACAGCACCAGGAACAATGTGAGATGTTTTACATCCTCGAACAGCAAGAACCATGTTAATGCAGCAGCTTGCAGCACACAAGGACTCGAATATGTTCCTTGTGTTTATTTGTCTTTCTTCCAAATACATCTACTCAAAGAAAAGGAGTATTATTTCCTCCCTGGCAAGTTATCAGAAAAATATGTCGTTGCTAATAGTTAAGTGCAAAAAAAACAACAACAATGATAGTACTGAACTGCGGGGTTTACTGAGCAGATTTTGCTGCCACATTTTTTTCTTCCTGGTGCCGAGTGGGAGAGAGAAACAGAACTTGCAGGAAGCTGTAGTCTAAATAAGGGAGGCACATTTGTTGGATTTGTGGTGCAGCGTTGCCTGTAAACTGCTCCCGACTGTTGACCTTCTGGATTTCAAACATTTACTTGGTTCTTGTGAAACAGCCGAAATTTGTTCATCTCGACCGCTCGCTGATTTTGCAGAAGCTGTTGAACGCGTTTTGTGTTTTCCGAGTATCGGTGCATCAGTATCGGTGCCGGTCTTCCCAGCAGCGATTCCCAGAGATGCAGGGCGCTTGTGGTTTGCGTTTGCTTCACTTTTCTCCAGCTCATCCCTTATGCAACAGCCACACTACCGACCTTAGGATTTCAACTGTGCATCGGATTTTCAATCCCTGTATCCAACACCCGACAGACGCAGTGCTGGGTGAACAGGGGCATCAACGGAATGATAAAATCCGCATGCTGCCTTTTTATCAATGGACAAAATGTAATTTATTTAGTGAGAAACAGCAACACTCCATTCGGGATTCTCTAGTCTGCGTTTGGCTACGCCGTCACGCTAAACGTACGGTACCAGATCATCTTTTGCAGCCGTAGCTGCGGAAGGCAGCATATAAAACCGATGCTACTCAAGCTTTTCTTTTAGATCAACGCAAGAGACGGTAGGTGAACGTCACCTGGCTGCAAGCAAACCGCCTGAGCAGAATTTGTTGCGCAGAACGTTTTTACTGTGTGCCACGTTTGTGGATGTACGCTTCACAGTGCATTAGAACCCCATGCTTGCGAGCGTCACGAGTATGTTGGTTTGTGGATGATTTAAACCACTGTCTACCGAGCCCGTGAATAGCTCGTGCCAGAACGTGGGACTAGGATGAGACCGTTACCTATTAAAAACAGACCTATCTCCAGGCAACATGACCCCATAAATCACAGATAACAGCGGGAAGTCGTGTGGGGGGGAGTGACGCACTCAGGGAGCACTGTAACAGGGGCCCTGCGGTGGATTGATAGCCAAGGCCCAGGGTTCAGAGACAGACCTGTGGTGATAAACACTGCTGACCTAAGGTAGCACCAGATGCACGCTCCCTTGGCTAAAGCAGAACTGCCCCACGGGGCTCACTCGGGGCTCCGACCTCTTTCCCAGCAGCCCCTTGGCCTGGTTCGCGGCACCTCGAATTGGTACGTTTTGCCAGATACACAAATCACAGCTCCACAAATCCAAGCAGGATGACTTTGGGGACGCGCAGATGTTTTTCATTTCTCCCTGAATGAGAGCAGCATGCAGGACTGTGACAAACAACCAAGTCACCTGAATAACCGCTCTACCTGTAAACATCACTAAATAGATGCTAGAAGGTTAACGAAATGCCATTCTAAGTGAAAAATTGTACGGTAAAGTAATACTAATGAAAAAATGGACATTTCATGAAACTTACGTGAATTTACATGTGAGACTATAACTCAGACCAAACAAAGACTGTCCCTCATTGAAACGTGAGTAGATGTCCCAGTGGATCACTGGGCTCTGCCACGTTGTTTGTCACCTCACCTAAGCACATAAGATGCTCCTTCTCTGTTTACATGAGTATGAATCCCGAGTCAAAAGTCATTCTTCACAGACCTCTGTGTGGAAGATAAACAAAAGGACTACTCCACAAGTCCTAATGTACACATAATGTAGCGAAGAGGGGGGAGAATGGGAACCAAGTGAAGTGATTTATTACGGTCTTCTTTTTTTGCATTGCAGACGTGGGGAGAACATCCAAACACCCTGAGCTGGATTTTCCTACACCTGAGAAAGCAGCTCAGATGCTCTGAGGAATCAGCGTGACCTGCTGAAGCTCATTTTTTAAAACGAAAATGAGAGATGTGAGCTTAGATTAGCACATTGC
Organism: Heterotis niloticus; assembly: GCA_018136845.1. Lineage (NCBI taxonomy): Eukaryota > Metazoa > Chordata > Actinopteri > Osteoglossiformes > Osteoglossidae > Heterotis > Heterotis niloticus. Next base: position 29,506,011 of record CM030898.1, read on the forward strand.
AGCGATGACCAGTGCTGATATGAACATTTAAATAAGCAGGTTTATGAAAAAAGTTAAAAATAATACAAATAATTTGAACAAAACAGGCTAAAAAACTTTAATTTTTACATCAGTTTTCTCTATCAGAGGCTGTAGGGATGAGTATGGGGAGAAAAAAAAATTACAAAATGGAACTTTTTTGCTTTCATGTAATTTGTAAGAAGCTTTTGTAAATCTAACCTGTGACAACATCTTTAGATGTATTGCTGAAAGTAAAGTAAATAAATACTGAGGTCATTGTGTTTGCTGCTCTAAAACTTCTTTTAAGGTTGTCATGTCCATATCCCTCCTCCTCTGCCTCTGAGGACCGACAAGCATCCAGCTGCAACATCCATCTTAAGTCACAGTAATGCTGTGCAAACGTGGTCAGGCAAAGCGAGCACTAGATTGGAAGTCCAGAAACAGGTGATAAGACACCAGCGTGGGCGTGCGCATTTCAAACAGGATAAACATTGTACGTAACAGTTTATTACAATAAACTGTACAGTAATGTACAGCATTTGCTGATTTTTAAATTTATTTTATTTCTATTTGTCTTTTGAATTTTTTTTAATCATGGATGATTTTCCAGTTAGGAGAGGCGTTATAACAAAACTTGAGATCCAGAGTTCAAATACTGAGGGATTGCTGTACATGTATGAATTTTCCCTGTAAAAAGTAACAAAAACTGTTTCAGACATTTCAGAATGCTAATGCTAACAATGGAGTAAATGTGCTTTTCATAGCATCGGTTTTAGGTGTCTCAATTCTGCTAATGCTGCAAAAGATTCGGACCACAAGACATATAACCCGAACACAATCTACACACTGCATCAAAACCTTTAAATAACCGATAACTATCTTTGTAGGCTCATGATTTATTTCAAAAGATTTTTCTCTGCAGAAAAGACCCTAAACCCCAAACATTCCTAATTTTAATGGGTGCATTGTCTTGCAGACATTAACTTTAGTTCATCCCATTTAGTTCCAATCTAAGACCAATGAAATACAAGTTAAATAATGAAAGTAAAAATATCTTGGGATGAATGTGTTATCTTTTTATTAGGTTCTTTTTTTTTTTTTTTTTACTTTTCTGACTTTTAGCAACTTTTTAAGTGTGACATAGACATATGTCATAGACACCCTACTGATTTTCTGCCTCATGCACACACCTGTCCCCGGTGGTGTAGCTGACTGATAGATGTATTAGCAGATTAATGTTTTTGCTATTGAATTAGCCAGCGGTTTCTTCCAAAATAACTTACAAAGTGAAGCGTGCATCCTAAACTACTTAAAATTACTTCCCCATTTATGATCTTTATCGATTCAGGGTAAATATTGTACTTAGGGGTTATAGAGGAGTAGGCTATACTGTTGGGTTTTTTAATAGCAAAGGGGTGCCTATAACCAGTTCTCTCTCTTCTGGAATGACCTCATGCCCTGAACACTTAAGTCCAGTGCAGAGAGTTCCTTAGGTGCAGGAGTCCCAAAAGTCCTCAGGTTTCATTTTCCCTCCTGACCGTGACCCCCCCCCGCCATCTTTATGTGCTACTGAGTAAACTCACTTCTACTCACTAAAACTGTGTTGGTGAAATACATCATTGTTGCGGGGGAGAATAAAATTCATTTCCTCACAGATGGCAAAAGCATGCCCCCAAAATGAATGGGCTCTAAAAATTAAGAGGTAACTTCAGGTAGTATTGAAAAGGGGGATTGACCATAGGGGCTGTAAAATTGAATGTACGCCAGCAAATATTTTCAGAGCAATTAATGGAAGCCCTAGGGGTAGACATGTGGTTAATGGCTGCTCAAGAGCCAATAAAGTCGTGATGCAGGGGCTGTAAAAAGGATTTAGTACAGACAGGATCATATTTTTATGAGCTCTGCCGTTCATTCATGGATTTAGGAAGCCATAAAAAATAACATAAACAGAGAGGCTGATCTAAATGCAATTAGAAAAACAATCCACGCTCTAGCATGGGGATGCTTGCTGGTGCAGAATCTCAGGTTTTGCAACGGATAAATCACCCGCATCATCTGCTAAGTGTGTTTGCAACCACAAGCTGAATTTCTCTACAGTCATTCAAATTTTGGGGGGGAAAAAAAAAAAAAAAAGGACTCGTGTCCGAAATGTCACCCCTAACATTTTACATGAACGTTAACGGCATTCAAAAGCGTCAGGCAAACATTAAGATCCGTGTTACTGGTGGTCAAAATTGGATGTCGACACCCGATCTAGTACATCTGAATATATCCGGCAGAGTGAGAAAATGAAAATGAAATCTGATTTTTGAGGCTACCGTCCAAAACTACAGGGCAACTGAACAAATGTATTCTCTCATTCACTTTCAGACACTGCAGGTACATTCTGCACCTGCACCAGAGAAACACCTCTGAGCCAAAAAAACATTCATATGGTAACAAACAACACGGATTACATCCTTCATAGCAGGACGCAGCAGAGATGTATGCTTTTCATTGACAGTTAACGTCAATTCTGTTGGTACCCTGAAAAATGGAAATGTTCTATTCCACCTGACAATTTTCCAAATATTATGCCGGACACAGCGTAATAAACAAACAGATGATATCCATCTTTGATTGCGCTCCAAGGTAGGTATCTTTAGAAACAGACTGGAAATCCTGTCATAAATGCAGTCACACACACCCTCCGGGGAGCCGGGGGATTGAAGTAAACATGTTCCCAGCACCACCGTTTCCACTGGGAAGTGAAATGTAGCCCGGAGCAACATTTCTGACCGCGGTCCCCTGGGAGCCCGGCTCCACCCTGTGCATCCACGAGGATGCAGCCAAAAAATAGATCTCTCCACAGGTCAAACCCGTGTCTCACCTTAAATTGCCTTATCACCCAAATGAAAATATACTGTAATCTTTCTGTTCATATTCATTCATATGTCACTGCAAACTAAACATGGCTATTAAACAGTTACTATAGCACGGTGTCCATATACGTAACAAAAATTTGTGTAGCTACAACAGAAGCTCGGGGAAGAAGTACCGCATCACCGTCAACCTCAGTACTGACCTGAGAGTCAGAAATAAAGCCTTTAAACACCGAAAGACCTACACAGTCTTGAATAAGCTTCTCATTACCTCCCACCACCACATCAACTCCCTTCTTTTGTTATTTTAGCATCCAGCTGGGGCCAAGGTACCCTGCATGGGGATGTGAGCCCTCCATTCAGGCTAAAAGCCAGTTCAAGTTCATCTAGTGTGTTGTTTAAGCCATTATTATGGTCTGAGATTGTAAATCGGACTACTGAAAGAATTATTTCAATAGCAGGGATTATATAATTAACTGGATTCAAAGATGTCAAAGAATGGAATGAGATGTTCCTCCTCAACAGGCAGTAAATGAAGGACCAAACACCCTTTTTGTTCCATTTTCTTAACATATTACTCCACCATCGTAGGTCCCAAGCTCTGTTGAGAAAGGAGGAAGTGGGGCTAGCTACTCTACTTCATAATATTTCTAAACTACATAGCTAGAAACTCTTGGAAGAGATGGGTCTTCTCCTTTAAGAGTATTCGTGAAGCCACGTGGTGAATGCCAGAGGTCTCTTGAAGCTACAAGGCCGGTTTGTCTTCCCATGACGGTTAGGTAAGAGCAGAGGCCAGCCAAGAAACACCTGGTGCAGAGACCTCAAGGCAGACAGCGAAAGGTTGGGATACACCTGGAATCAGTTGGAAAAAAAAACCCTGGACAGAGATGGTTGGAGGCCCCTTGTTGGCAGCTTGTACCACAGGAGATGTAGCAGGCCAAAGTATTCTTACACAAGGTCAGTTCAAAATGCACAGTTGAACCATGTTATTTAGGTAAAGATGTTGAGTTAGAGTTTAAAAATGTACATTTAAATTTAGGGTTAGGGTTTCAAGTTTAGCAGCAGCTTCACACCTCACTTTGTGTCACACTTCTTTCTGGACATTACAGTGTGCTTCAGAACAGGGAAATAGAAGAGAAGCCTGGCTTGCAGCTATGAAGAAGACTCTGCAAAGCCAGTGGAACCGTAAGGGTTTTCAACGCAAAGATCCCACAAAAGGGTGCGTCAGTGCCATTCCATCCTTCATGACGCCAAGTTGTTTCCTCTCATTGTTCCGCGGCTCAGGAGGAACCATCTAAAATAGACTTTTTGTTTAAGAGTTTGCCCAGAGGCAGAACTTGTAATACCGATGCTGTTTTAAAATTAGCCAGAGAAACAGGAACATGGGATGTGAATTAAGGGCTGGGTGTTTTCCTTTACAATATCATTTATAAGACAGATCCTGTTTCAAAACCCCTCATATTCCTGTTGTTGTTTACGAACCTGCATATGACTCGAAAGTTGCTGCTGTATATGGTGACCCCTGTGGTCTATCTTCCCGTAAGACAATCTGCCATCTCTTGGGAAATCCGTTTCAATAAAGACAATGTTATGTTAGCAAAATGTTTTAATGTTACACAATAAACATAATACTTATTTAATGAACAGTTTCCTCTTTCTGGGCCCTGATGGATGCAGATGTTGTCTCTATTTAACAGAGAGCCAGCAGGCAAATTTCCTGATACTTACATGCAGTAAGTAATAAGCGTTAAGTGACTTACATATCTGTCATCCTTTGAAGGCAAAATGCAGGCATCCATGGACCTTGTTGAATCATTCATTACGCCACTCAGTCTCTGTCAGTGGAGGTGACCACCATAAAGCATTTCAATATGTGCTTAGTCGAAGTGAAAAACTACAGACAGTCCTAGACTTGCGACCGGGTTAGGGACCGACAGCCCAGTCGTAAGTCAGACTGTACTCCTGACAGAATGATTATTTCTAAGCGTGTAGTCTATCATACGGTGAATTTCCAAACCTTTGTCCATGTTTTTTACTTGTTTTGTTTCATATCTGGCCACAGGGAATATATAATTCAGTATATTCTTCACCAAAGATTCTTTTGAGACAGATTATTCATAACATTTTTGTTAATACTTCAGGATTCTGTACTATATGACAGTGAACTAACCCACAGCATCAACACCTTTATGTGATATAACACTCGCGAGAATGAGTAGCACTGCGTGTTGCACTTTTTGTAGCGGAAGGGAGGGAAAAAAGAGAGGGGGACGAGCCAGGAAAAGGAACGAGCGGAAGAAGATGGTTGTTAGCGGTGCAAGGGCAGGAAGGATGTGCATCACACATTCTCTTTTGGTGTTCACCTTACGCAATACCACCGATGCATACAGCGAAGGTAGACACGTTCAACATTTTAATGCATTTTCATGACATTTTCATAGCACCACTCATCTCAGTACTGTATATGTTTTTGTACGGCTATCAGCAGAAGCCGTCCTTAGGCTATTTTTATACATGTACTGCATATTTTATATTATCAGATGCCCATGTATATATATTGTAATTAGCGATAAGGTGCTCATTTGCTGACGAAAATTTCTGGAAATCATATATATATATATATATTCCAATTTCTGTCCATTTTGTTTTTTAATCTCTTACTACTTTTTTATTTTTGCCTGCCGTAAGTGCAAGTCTGTTGTAAATCAAGGACAGTCTATACCCTGAGGGCCCATCGTGTCTCCTTTGACTGCTGTGGACAATGTCAGCGCAATAACAGAAAATTACATTATTACCGGAGAGCTGAGATTGGCAGAACATTCAGAAGTGCCACAGCAAATATTAAATATTTGATGGATGACTGTAATACACCTATTATTTATCAGAATTTCAAATAAAAAGTTTAACTGCAAGGATAGCAACACAACAAACATGGAGAAAAACCAAAAATTTCTTAAACGTGTAACTGCTTTTATAAATATTTTACGGGAATCTGTAAACAAGGATAATGATTTGCAGCCAGCTATAAAGTAAAACGCATTTTTAAATGGCGCGATAAGCATCACTTCCAAAATGATCTTGCGAAACTGATCTTTTCTGGACTAAGTTTTACAACACTGGCAAACACTTCACAAACATTAAAACACAGGGCCCTGTGTGGCCCATTATTGATTCCTCGTACAGCAATGAAGAAGTACAAGTGCAGAAAGATGGGCACCACGGATTTTGATAAAAGTTGGTTTTTCTTCACTAAAAATTTAAAACCAAAAATAAACACGGGACCTCTTTACTGGAAGGGAAGACACGAATAGAACATGACTTGTTTTTTATTGCTCAGGTAGTACTAGAAATGACAAAATGATCTGATCAAAAGATTAGAAAAAGAGAAAACTGCAATGTGAGCAAATAATTTTTCACTGTACATCACAGTAAAGTTGACCCCAGGTTAGCTATAATGCAGGCTTCATGGACTTTTTGTCTGTTGCAAGACAGAACTTTATTCCTACAGGGAAATCCACCCATCCATCAGCTCGACACGGAGGGCACATAAGACATTACCAGGAGACATAAGATGATAAATAAATAAATAAATGAATAAATAGTAGAAGAAGGTTCCCACAAGAGATGGACGCTAACTGTTGACGGGTCCCAGTGTTATGGAGGCAGGTGACCCCCAGAAGCGCTTATTAATGCACCTAAGATGAATAAACCTAGTGGCCAAAATAGCTCATGGTGACTGCGTTTTTCGGTTGATGCGAGCCATTGGACTGTAGCTTCCCCCTCATCCTGGCCTCTGCCATGGCCTCCTCCAAACCAGGGCTCAGATCCCTGACCGAACCCATTTTTCTTGCTGGCTTGTTGAGTCTGCGTCTTTTGCCAGAAGTGATGTTCCCCCCCAGCACACAATAGCATAAAAAAAAATCACACTGTCTTTATGCTAAAGCTGGCAGTAACAATATCTTTACGAACTGAATGGATGAGTATTGTTTCAGAAGGAAGAGAGGACATTGTCACTTGACGGCCCGACACTGATAGCGCAGGAGAGATGGGGCACTCCTGTCTGTGAAAATATTTGAGTGTTGGTCTCACCATTGGCCATGCTTTGCTCAAGCTCCTCCACCCCTCTTAGAGCACCGGGGAACGGCAGGGTGTGACCGCCAAGGCCCCTTACAGGAGGGAAGCTGTCTGTAAGCAGGGGTCAAGAAGCTGACGTCAGGCCTCCCAGACAGGACATCCTCTATGCTGGGGCCTCTTGCCTCGAACGGCCATTTCTGCCACACGAGGGCCTCGTGGAACTGCTACCCAGAATTGCAGACCCGTCCCAACTCGCAAGGTGTACAAGTGGCTCAGACTGCCCGGTCCCATGCTTACAAACTCTTTTCCTCCTCTGTGTTGGTACATCCGAAGACATCAGGGTGCCTGGAGTTTACGTGGATGTGGATTCGTGCTATTGGAACCGCAAGTACAAACTGGTCTTGACCCTTAGGAACAACTGTGGCTAAGATATCGCATTTGCTCTTTTGAGCTTCACAAACTGGAGGTACAGGAGTGTGCACAAAAATGGGAGAACAGGCCCGCTTTTTAAAAGGTTAAACTGTTTAAAGGGAAACAAAGAAAAATTCATTCTTAGCTGTTTAAGAGATGTTATTTGTAAATTATCTAAATTATGAATGGCACTCATATTAGTGTTCTGAGTTCTATTTTTATTACTTTTATTTGTATATTTCATATTTGTATCAGAACATTTATGACATGACAGCTGTTTATCTTAGATTTATTTATCATCTGAAACTGCCACCTTCCTTACTCCTGTGTCACACCCTACAACAAGGGACCTTCACCTTGAATACTTTTCAGCACTCTTTGTCGACTGAGTGAGAAAAAAGCTCTTAAAAATAAATGTTATTAAATCATTTCTAAGTAAATGCAATGTGAAATAACTATACTGCATATATATTTAATACAACCGTTCATTTTTTCATTAATAACCATTTGTGCAGCGTACACCTAGGATGGGACACCAGGCTATTACAGGGTAATCTCTCTCTCTCTCTCTCTCTCTCTCTCTCTCTCTCTCTCTCTCACACACACACGTCTTTGGACTGTGGGAAGAAACCAGAGGACCTGTAGGAAAGCAACAAGAACACCAGGAGAACGTGAAAGAGCACAGGCTGAGCCCAATCTGACCCCATATCTGAAGGCCCAGTCCAGGTCCTATGAGGCACTAGTGTTACCAGTCGTACCAACCCCATGCCAACCTCCTCTTGTTCTTTTTTTTCCCTATCCCTCAACCTAACTATGATGTCAGTCCAGGAAATGACTCTCCTACAACCACATTGTAAGTTTCTTTTTATTAAACAGGAAATAAATAAAGACACCCCTATCACAATGTGTGTCACAATTGGAAACCGATTTAAATGAATGATTTCCTTTACATTCAAGCATACTAACCCTGTGATGGACTGGAATCCCATCCAGGCTTTAGCCGAATCACCTCGAACCACTGACTCCGGGGTGGATTCTGGACTACTGCAACCCTGCTGTAACCCTGGATGGACCAGGATGTTGCTGTTGTGGACAATGGATGGATGGGGGACAGAAACATGGCAAATTTCTCAATATTAGGTGTCCACTGTGCAATGAGCAACAAATTGAAGATGCTGGTCGGCATGCGCGGCGGTACGGTGGCGTGGTACAATGGGAGCTAAAGAGGCTAATGGTGGGGGTCCCATGATTTGTAGCAGGGGGACTTTAGGCCACAGCTGCTGATATGCATTGTGGGAATCCAGGGACTCCAGGGAGCAAAATGTGACAGGTCAATTTACAGCTGTTGGCTCCCAGAAAAACAACAAATAGAGGACCACACCGTTTGAACATGTGTGCTGTCTGGCGAAGGGAAAGCGTGGCCACACCGCCTCGCACACGTCAGGCCTCATGCCGAAAACCCTTCCATCTCTCAGACAGGGAGCGCCCAACAGGCATGCGGCGAATCTTGTAATATCCATGAAGCTGAGTCTCTGCTTGTTCGTTCTTTCTGCATGACTTGTTTTTTCAAACCACTGACTTGAAATTTGGCACACAGGTGCTTCTCAGCCCAAGTGAGGTTTTCGTGCAGTGAAGTTCATGAAACTCCTAAAAGGTTACTTACTACTTTGGAAATTTTGAATTTGAGCACTCTGTCAAGGCTCACAGAGGTGGGAGTAGTGGCTTCATACGCAGAGGACGTAGTCGTGCGAGTGGAGTTTCTCGCCCCACACACACACACACACACTTGTTGAGCTCCTCCAAAATACACAGGTGTTGGCTGAGAGCCCACACACGCTGTAGCTATGAGACGCGGACGTGTTTTCCCACTCCGTAAATACGCACAAGCACACACATACGCACAACTAACAAAACGCTGAAGTTTTTTCATGCTGACATAAGAAATGTCGACAGATTGCAACACCCCCCCCCCCCCCACACACACACACACACACACACATGCACTTTCTCTTTTTCTCTCTGACTCACAAACACGGTAAAAAATCCCCCCCCCATTTTGTCCCACGCTCACAGGGCAGACACACATACACACGGTACTGCACACATTAGTGATGCGAAGATAGCAAAATTTGGAGAAAAACGTGTATAAAATTTATATAAAAAATTGGATACATGTACACGTATATACAGCATCAGTTCTGCCAATCTGGATTTGGCTTACAAAACTAAAAGCACCGTAAATTGCTGACGGTTCGCTCGGCTCCTCGTGCCAGTGAACTTCAGCTTGACATCAGCAGGTCACTTCCTGCCAAAGGGCTAAGGTTACAAGGCTGCGTCTGTCCACTTCTTTTTCCTCTCCTCAGTTCAGGCATTACTTTTCTTTTACTGCCTGCGCAGTGAGTGTATACAGAAAGCAACGGAATGACAAGGTCTTTTTTCAGTAAGAAATGAATCTTAATAAAATTCAGTTTCAGCACCATCTATAGATTCCCTCAGGCATCAACAGAATGGTCGAAGCTTTTCGTGACACTCTTGTCTCAGCTGAGTGTTAAGGGATATTAACAGAGAATTGAAAGAATGCGCTTTTTTATGTTGTGTATCGGACTTTTAAGAACAGAAAGGAAGAAACATCAAGAAATGAAAGCAGCTCTTAATTCTATCAGTAGTCCAATTTTTGTAATTCTCCAAATGTTCCTATTTCACTAAGACCCATGAACCCCATCTACCTTCAAAGTGGCGAGGCTTTGCTTTTTCTTGCATTTTTAAGTCACAATTCGACGCAGCTCAACACGGCTACTGACGTAATAAAGTTCGAAACGTTTCATATGTCGACGATATTCAGGATTCACTTTGCAGCCCTGCCCTGGATGACAGGGCAGCAATAGCGAATGAGCAAGTGCAAAGGTTTTGCGATGATCATGCTAAAATAAATAAAATAAAAATAAATTTAAAAAACTTTGTTTCTGCACATTTATAAAATGGATTATAACACTCATACATTCGTTTTGTCATATAAGAAATTGGATTTTTACCGAAGTGGCGCGCGTACGGTGGCGTCCGGTTCATCCTGGACTCAAAGCGCAGCCACTAAGCACCGTGACCCACTGGAATTCAGACGGAGTCCAAAGGAAACGAATATGAACGCAGAAAAACACCTAAACTTTACACAAACGCGCGCCCATAAATACACACCCGGAGACAGGAGCCACTCCCCCGACACTTCCAAATTAACTTTCGTGTTTGAGTTGCCCAACTCGGTAAAGTTGCTCCAGTGTTCGGACGTCCTTTTTATGAGGCCTTTTCAACCAGCACTCGACCTTAAAATTTTTATACAAGCCTTTATATTACGTCCAATACCGCCTCACCTAATGAAGGAAATGAAGTAAACTAGTAAGTTCTTATTTTCCGGAGGATATTTTTTTTTTCTAGCGGAAATATAATGATGCAGTGTAGGAGCAAAGCACCAGAGCACGCTGGAAACAGTGGGCTGTACAGAAAGGCCGAAGTAGCACTTTCCTGCTTTTTGTAACGGCAAGATGTAAAATCTATTAAAATTAAAGAAATGTATACTTACAGCTATTAATGCCTAAATAGTGAATACATGCCTTTTCCATCCTGTTAATAATCTATCGCAACAGGTAGCGTGGAGCTAAAGCAAGGTATGCGGCTCCTGCTCCCGCAGGCCACGGCACTACACACGGTTAAAAAAAAAAAAGTTCTCGAATTGCAAAAGCAAGTTGGCATTGCGTGTAGTGCAGACTTACACGCGCGTCTACATCCTCTGTTTGTACAGTATGAAGAACGCCGTCATATCAGGTTTGCGAGGGCCAAATCTTTCACACCGCAACGCAACGCAAAGCCGTAAAAGAAAGTCTCGGCTAATAACAGAGTTTATGTGGCGCGATTCTACCGGCTTCCGTTCCGGTTAAGTTTTTCCCACATCTATATTTCATTCTCTGTATTCAACAGCTGCACTTTTCCAAACCGACAAGCATTGAATATATCTAACAATCCCTGGAACAGTACTCTTTCGCGGGCATAGTTGGTGTGAAGTATGCTAGATCTTCAGGAGAGCATTTCCGACAGAGTTTCTGTTAATGCCGGTGGCGAACGTACAAATCCATGTTCAATTTTCCACGACTGAGACCCTGCAGGATCAGCACGTGCTAACAAAGAATATCACATATCTATATCACATACTGTATATGCATTTGTATAATTTTCTTTCGGTGCACACCAAGTCAGTTGCTTCCACAAAAGTAGATTAAAGGCCCTCTTTTTCCATTTCCTCCTTCCCAGACCAACCCGCTACCCACTTGTGAAAGACATTTCAAAGCTATGGACTGAAATACATAAACACTTCTCAGCTTCTGAGTCCTGGAGAGCTAACCCAGCTGTGAACTCCTCAGCCAGACTGCTACGAGTCTTGCCCACGGGGGGGGGGGGGGGGTCGAATGACAGGCAAAATATCTGACATAAAGGAACCAAACAGTCAGCATTTTGTGTTGATGCATCAATGCACAAAGTCCCCATTTCCTCTTTTCCTTTTCCCACTGGAGGCAGTCTGTGTTTTCCCTGTGAATGGAGCGGCCCTTACCTCAGCCCACTGGCATGTCAGAGTACACAGCAGCGTGGGTCCCTGCTTCGGGCCCAAGCCTTCACCCTCTGAGCTGGTAGACCGACTGCGGCCCCACCCCGCTCGCCCAGGGGTAAGCAGAGCGCACATCATGCTGAACGTGAGGCCCTTCAAGTCAAGCAGAACTGATATATAGCAGTAGCTGCGGCATTCATTCATGTGGCTGCCCTGGACCGGGGAGCACGCTGGGGTCAGCTCCCCACGGAGAAAGGATGACATGTAGTTTTATGCATTTGTTAGCACGAAGCAAACAATTTAAAGAAGAATGAGATGAAAACACAGCATGCCAGAATTACTGTCCTGTAAAGTGGTGTTCGCTGCACACACTGTATGGCCAAAAGCATGTGGACACCTGAGCATCATACCCTTACGTGCTGGTTGAACCTCCCATTCCAAACCCAAGGGCAGTGATATGGAGCTGTTCCCCCTTTGCTGCTATGACAGCCCCCACTCTTCTGGGAAGGCTTTCCGCCACATTTTGGACATTTGTGCCCATTCAACCACAAGAGCATCAGTAAGGCTGGGCACCAATGTTGGGCAAGAAGGCCTGGCTCATAGTTGTCCCAAAGGTGTTCAGTGGGGCTGAGGTCAGGGATCTGCAGGCCACTTGAGTTCTTCCACACCAGCGTGGGCAAACCATGTGTTTATGGAGCTCGCTTTGTGCTTGGGGGGCACTGTCATGCTGGAGCAGGAAAGGAGTTTCCTGCCCGAACTGTGGCCGCAAAGCCGGAACCGCTCGTATGCGGTGCGGGTGCGACCGAAGCAGCTCAACTCAGTCATTAGAAGGGGGTCCGCATACTTTTGACCACACAGTGTATTTGAGAAGATGCCAGTCAGACATGAAAAATAAAATTACCCCTACAAACCAGAAATTTCCTTAAACTTAAAGGGGTCTGGATGTGCTTCTGTGTTGGGTTTGCTGGAGCTCAGATCATTATGAAGCCCGTCTCAAGTATTCTGGGAGATGCAATAATTTATTACTACAGGTGAAACTTGAGATACGGACTTAAGACTTTTTCAATATATGAGCGACATTATTTAATTCCCGTTACTGAATTATGACGAAATATGAGGCTGATTTTTTCGCACTCGTGAGTAACAAGAGCCGAGCGTGGGGGAGTTCTCTTCAAGTTTTGCTATGAAAATGTTTACCGCATGTCCGACTCACGAGTTCCCCGGAGTTCGTGCTCGCAAGTGGGGAGATTCCTGTACAGAGGACTAGAGGTGTCTTCCAGGCTTGTCAGGTTTTTCTCATTAAAATTAACACCGAAGTTCAAAGACTGGGTTTAACTCCTTTACCCTGATTTTGCACAGATCAACTCCCGACTGCAAAGAAATGGGAGCGAGGGAATAAATGTGTAGAAGAATTAGACATTCCAGAGGAAAGTTATGGCAAGCAGAATTCAAATTCAGACAGGATTCAGAAGGCACACATGAGAAATTCTCCATCTTACAGTTTTTTTGGCCATTGTTTTGATCTATACAAACAGGCCCCAACTCTGCTCTCACGGCAGCTAAAGAAGGAGCCGTTTTGGTCCGTAGCTCTGGAAAAACGTGCCTTAGGGGCATGACCACAGACGTTCTGGGAAATGAGGGACTGTGAGGACGAAAAAGAGGCGCGTGGACCGTGCTGCTAGGTGCGTGTCTGAGAACGGTTCCTACAGGCCCAGTGTGCACAGCTTTGTCACATTTGTTCCTCCTTAGTCCAGGTTATCAGCGGGCCAGCATGGGCAACCCTCCGCGGAGAAGCCGTGCAGCACCACAGCGAGATGCTCTGCCAGCGATGCGCGTCCCTCCTCACACCTTCTGCCCGCAGTAACACAGCGGTGTCATCTCTTCGTTGTTTTGCACTGTCAGCTGGATTTTGGCGATAAATGGTGAATAGACTTCCTCCATTTTAAGATTTAGACAATGCCTGATGGACAGCATGACTGTACTAAAGCGGCATCTGAATTTTTATTTTGCCATAAATACATTGCATATCCTAATGTGGAAATATAACAGATGAAACATACACTGCCTGGCCAAAAAAAAAAAAGTCACCACTTGAATTTAAGTTAATGTTATGATGTGGGGTTGCTTTGGTCGGTCAGGTCTAGATTCAGCAAAGTTACGTGCCCAAAAAATGAGCTCAGCTGACTACCTGAATATACTGAATGAGCAGGTTTTTCCATCAATGGATTTTTTCTTCCAAGATGACAATGCCAGGATTCATGGGGCTCAAATTGTGGAAAAGTGGTTCAGGGAGCATGAGAGAAGCATCATTTTCACACATGGATTGGCCACCACAGAGTCCAGACCTTAACCCCATCGAGAATCTTTGGGATATGATGGAGAAGACTTTACGCAGCGGTCCGACTCTCCCATCGTCAATACGAGATCTTGGCAAAAAATGAATGCAACTCTGGATGGAAATAAATGTTGACACATTGCATAAGCTTATCGAAACTGTGTCACTGCAGTGAGAAGAGCGCTGTAAAAAAATAAAAATGAACTGAAACAATGCCACGGCAAACGCGTGCTGAAATCAAAGCTAAAGGCGGTCCAACTAAATATTAGAGCGTATGACTCTTTTTTTTGGCCGGGCAGTGTATTAGACCAACAGTTCATTCACGAACAGCAAGTGGAACACCATTAAAAAACTCTGAAGCACTGCAGCCCTGACCTGGATGGCAAGTGCAAAGGTTTTGCGATGATCATGCTAAAATAAATCAAATAAAAATAAATTAAAAAAACTTTGTTTCTGCACATTTATAAAATGGATTATAACACCCATACATTTGTTTTGTCATATAAGTGGGTTATACCGATCAACCTATATGCTTTAAAATTTCTGCCTAAAACAATACTGGCCAGTCTGGATCAGCTGCTAAAAGATGTGATCATTTTTAGTATTTTTTTACAAATGATTTTATTATTTTATTTTTTTAAAATAAGTCAGCAGCATTCCAGAATATATAGGGTTATTTTAATCCCAAGGAGATTCTAGAACAACATGGGCACGCTGTGCAGTGAGAATCCAGGATTTAAATTTACACACGGAAGCTTATCTCCTCTCTTTACTTTCCAAAAGATAAACTACTGTCCAGCTGAAGCCCTGGCTTTGAACAAAACTA
Organism: Heterotis niloticus; assembly: GCA_018136845.1. NCBI lineage: Eukaryota > Metazoa > Chordata > Actinopteri > Osteoglossiformes > Osteoglossidae > Heterotis > Heterotis niloticus. Next base: position 29,521,109 of record CM030898.1, read on the forward strand.
AATAATCCCACCATTGTTGGCGTGGGATAAGTACATGAGACCACTGACAGCACAAACAGAAGACGACATAATAAATGCCATATCAGTGGAAAAAGGCATCGGCGTTGAGAACAAGGGTGCGATACGCTGCACAAAATCAGTGCAACAGGGCCACGTTCATAAAAACACTGCCACTGTACAATGGAAATAATGCAGTACTGCATGGAAAAATATCAGCACTAGAAACAAACAAGCAAGCAAGCAAATAAAAAAAACTGTCAACTGCCAAAAATTGTGTTTTTCTCATGCTTTAGGGCTTCAGTAATACTTATAAGCTAATAATTCGATAAAACTAAAACTAATACTATTAGATGTTTTTCCTTATAGTAAGAGTACTTTTTTATTCCGAAATAGAAAATTTATTCCTTTGAGTTTATTCCTGCACACATCCTGAACTTTGTGAAAATAACTGACTACTAAACTGCAAACTCAGCACTTTTTGCACACGAACTACAGGTATTTTAGTTAAGCGGCTGCATCGCCAGTGCTCAAATCCCGTCTAATCCATTTGTAGGAAATGATATTCTGCTCACTCTGTCAATATTTGAAAATGTCGCAAGTTATCCACTTTCACCACCACAAGCTGAACTGATGCTGTGCGTCTGCATGCGGACGAAAACCCCAATACAACGGTTAGCTGCAATGAGTCAGTTTTCATGCCTGCACTTTTCAAGCAGGCAGATCCCCGACTTCGATGGATCCCACATTTTATTTCTGCTCCCCAGTTTGTTAAACAGCATCCAGATCTTGCTGACTCACTTCAAGATAGGGAGCCAGGGGGCAGCTGTGTAACTTCGGGGACTACAGGGGAGACCTATGGCACCAGAAGGATTTCACGCCATATGGTAGTCGCTCCCGAGCTGTCAGACTTCTCATTTGTGTTGTAATCTTCTGGTCCGGACCGTTTTGTTTTGACCTCACCTTTGCCTCCGTGAGACTTGGCCTCCTCGCTGCCGTCCCCAGGCGCACCACACACGGACCGTGGTCCGACACAAACTGTGTGGTCCCCACCGGCGAGGCTGCCCTTAGCTAAGGTTAAACACCTTTTGGAAGTTCTCTGTTTTTTTTAACTCTGACCCATGAGTCTCTACCTACATGAAGACAGATGGAGGGAAAGCGCTGCTCCTCAGCACGTAGAGTCTCCGCGAACGCTCTGGAATGCGGACCGCACATGGGGACGTTCGGAGCCACGATGGCGATTGGTGCAAACGTAGCGCCGGAGGATGCAGGATGACAAACGGAGAACCCCTGTTTTGAAACGGTCGCCCTAGTGTTGCGAGCGCTCGCTCATGACTCACTGTCGGGGACCGGCACTTCCAGGGAAGCCTCTAGCCGATGGCTGGAGAACTTTCGAAATACAAGGAACCGCTCCAAAAGAAAACAGTTGCTATTCCAGCAAATCCATCTTCCGAAGAGGCCCTCTAATCGGAATGAATTCCTCGGAACTCCTTGGTTGGCCGGTGGCCACATTTATGGGCTGCTACCAGCTATGCTGATGGGGGTTAAAGAACTATAAAGATGTACATGAACACAGAAGCTTGTGCTGCGTGGCTGAAGCTCTTGAACTTGTTTAACTTCCCCTTGGCTTGCCTGCAGTGCTTCTCTGGCCTTATCCTACCACTGACTCTTTGCATTAGAGCAAAATAATGCAGTACACGTTGTGCCGTGCTTTTATGATCACTGCTCTCTCATTACGCTACCCTTAAAATGTTGCTCGTTGCAATATTATGCAAGCAACTGTAAAAGAAGCCAACAGCTGCTGAAAGATCCTGGGAAATATCAACCGTTACACAACGCCTTCCATGCCTCTAAGTGCATTTTCAGCCCGGGCACAGGTCAGTCTGCATACAGATGTCTCATTAATAAAAGCATTACGTTTTCTGCTTTTCTAAGCACTTTATTCCTTGGTGCACAGACTGCGTTTTATAAAAGTATCCGGAAATGCAGATGGGCCTCAGCGTCCTGTCCGCAAAATCGGAAAAGATGTTGGTTGCCCTGAGCGATGCTCCCTTTGATCTGACCGCTGACCACAAATGGCTGTTTTTTACATAACACACCAGCTGGACCGCTACAGAGTTTTCCTCCCGCTCGACTGGCCACATGAAGACGGAATATAGATACGGTCTTGTACAACTCTCAGTAAATTAGCCGCGCAAATTCCACCACTACACCTGTGGGCCTGGAGGACACAGTCAACAACCTCAGTCTAGTCGGCGCACAAATGCCACGCGGAGGACGGTTAGGTCCGACACTGGAGAGCGCGGCATGGAGCCAGCGGCTCTGGGGGGTGGTCACCGGTGAAAACACTGTGCTGCGAGCTGGGTAAAAAGGCAGGATGTAGGGTATCCTGTTCAAAAGGCTGCATGCATCTCCTGTTTTTCTTGGCATTGCCTTTCCCCCAGCACGCTATGGTAAAGCCGAAGTTCAAATGAACAGCCTGGCTTGGTCCCTGGTAGCATTAAACCGTAAAGTCAAGTCCATACATTACACGCACACGCAAATGTCTACATCAGATGTGCAACTGTATAAGCATGAAAACATACTTACTGTACTTGCATGTACATATGGAAGCGTACAGATGTTAATATATTTGGCTGTTACTTGTATGCAATATTACCCTCTTGAGGAGAATTCCAAGAATTATTTAAATGCTGAAGTTGAAACAAAACATCTAGGGACTACTAGAACAACGTAAAGCACAAATTTGGTGCTTTGGAGGTTTTCTTTTCTTTTTTTTTTTATTTCTGTTAAACTTGGAAAAAACTTGTTTAAAGAGAATGCTTTCAGACTTTATTCTATTGAAAGAATTTTAAAGTAAGTAGATATGCAGATGTCTCTGATTCTAAGTTTTACATAACAGATGATCAATAATATTGAATATTAAGAAAAAAGCAACAGTGGAAGCTTTACGTGGATTTTTTTTCCTGTATTCGAGTTAGGTGATCTCATTGGGCCTGGCCTTCTTCGTCACATACTTATCTCCACAAAACAACGCATGCATTGTGCGGCATCCGGGAGCTGTGAATTGCTTGAAACCAAATGCATGGAGTGAGAGTAAAACTTGGGCTTCTGTGGGAAATGTGAAACAGAAATAAGTGGAGACCTTCTGAAATGCAGAATATGGAATATAGAATATACAGTACATAAAGTTTTGGCCCTCTTAGTTAAAAAAAAAAAAAAAAAAAGGGTCATTTGTGGTTTGTTTTTTTGCTTTTAGTAATATTCCTACATCATTTTCAAGCTATTTGTTTCTCAATTTCAAAACACCAGAACTGTCATCTTCAGAGAAAGCAGTTTTTCACGACCCCGCACATTTTGCTCCGTTGAAATGATCTAGCATCCGCTGAACAAGATGAAAAAATACAAAAAAAAAAAAAAAGAAAAAACATACATTTGTGAAATATCCATTAACATTAATGCATTTCGCAGAAAGTGCCATCCGGTGTGTTCCGGAAAAATCGTGCTAGGTTTCGTTGGCCGCTTGCAAAAAGTCACCAAAGATCGGCCCGCTCGCAACATTTGGCTAATTTTGTTTTTGTCCAAAACATCCTCTCATCACCGCGTCGCTCGGGGCGTAACAGAGGCCCGCATCCAAAAAAACAACACATCTCTCTGGAAAGGAAGGAAGCTTGGATCCACTGTGCAGTCTGTCCGCAACTACGCTGTGACAAGTGACAGCGCAAAGGCGTCCGTTACTTTTTGAGAAAACGGCTTTCGGTTTATCTCAGGATTCCATAGGTGTCGCAGGCCCTCGAAACACCACAGCACTTACGTCCAGGACCTTCACGCCTGTTAAAATAACAGCGGGCATCGCCATTATTTTTCCGCTGTTCCCACCGCACGTATGTGACCATTTTCAGGGCCCACTGTTATTGACATTTCTATAGCTTTAAAGAAACTGAGCATTTCACAAAATGTTTAAGACCAAAGGCAGAGGTGCGATGAACTTTCCTCGGCGCTCCATCGTGTACAGTGCACTTAGCGTTATTAAATCAGCAGAAAAAAGAGACTCGCACTGTTTAGATGACTAAGAGCGCAGAAGAGCTTGCAGCCATTCCAAGAATGTTTATTTAGATGAATGGGCCAAGAGCACCCAGATGGTTTGAGTTATGAACAATATGGGAGATTCATCCTGCACATGTTGCAAATTTGCTCCCCCCACACCATTTGCCATAGTTATTAGCTGCTTCTGGTCGGTTTCGCATTATTCCCCCAGGGCGTTCCCCTTTCCAAGGTCCCGGGGGGCCGTGGCCTCAGAAGGAGAAAACGCACCCTTCCTTCCATGTACGGGAAGTAGCTGGTTGTCACAGTGATATCACAAAAGCCAAACACCGTGTAGAGCAGCCGACCCGCGTTTAAGAGACACAACCCACATTGCTGCGCAGTGCTTGGAAGGCAGGGTGTCTGAACTTTGTACTTTAGACCTCGTTCCAGACATGGCCATTATAACCAGTTAGTAACTACTTCTTCAACAGGCCAAGTGGGTAGAAACAGCATGTTGGATAAGGTCAGGGTCCCATAGTCTGAGGGCTATTAAGAGGGGATCAGTGTTTAAACTCTACAGTGAAACTGTTAAATTGTGATTCATTTTGGATAAATGTGTCAGCAACATAATAATAATAATAATAATAATAATAATAATAATAATAATAATAAGGCTGCCAAGGGTAACATTTCCAAGTTAAAATTCTGTAAAAAAAAATAAATAATAATAAAAAAACCAACAAAATCACATTAGGGTAACTAATATGGGTAACTCTTGCTGCAACCATTGCACTTAAGGAATATTCTGTGTTTTTTTTTCTCTCGCTATAGGAGCTGTGCACAGGCCTGTGCGTGTACTGAATGTGGTACCTTCAAAAAGTTCTCAGACTGGTCTCTTTGTTGTCCTGCTGTTGTCTTTCACACATGGAGTTCAGGAGAGCCACACAGCAGCCAATCCTGACCGTGTAGATGCCCAACACTATTCTGTTATTTATCCACTATGGCCAGAAGGCACAGCATTTTGCAGATTTTCATGGATAGAATTTAACTCCTGCTATCAATTTGTCTGGATCCATTGTGGCTGGAAGTAACACAGAATATGAGGAACCTTATATTGCATTAAGCATGGTTTTATATAAAATCTAATACTTAATCACTAAATCGCCTTAACCGAAAGAAACACTGTATGTCTTGCTTTGTAAGATGGTTCTTCCCAAGTTCCAGCAGTCTCTTGTATATTTTGACACTGAAAGTTGTTTTTTGCCTGAAGTCATCCTGCTGAATATGCATGTTCTATTGCTGCACACCGCTTTCGGTTGCACTACCAATTCCTCACTTTCCTTCCCAGCAAACAAATGGACTAAAGAGGAATTCCATTCCATCACTGCTTTCAGCTCCCAAAATTTTTACCGCTCAGAATTTTGAGTCGGCATCTCATGACTTCACAGACAAACTCCTTGTTTTGAACTCACTGGTTATGAAATGCGGGTGCAAATAATAAATGCAACTTTCCAGCGAGATTATAAAATGAGGCCATGGAGACAAAAATTATTTTTGAATAGTGATGGCATTGACTGGTGGCAAGAAACCTAAAAAGGCAGAAAACAACCAGAGCAACAGACGAGACAGAAAATCTATCCTGGGGCTGCAAGAACAATTCAGTTTACAGATAAAATAAAGTTAACAGCTTTTTCACTGTCAGAGGCGGTTGTTAAAAGGACAAATCGTAGGTAATATTGTTCATCAGAATTATATTTTTTCATACATAACTAGAGATATAGTTGCATAGTCAATTCATAACTCAAACTCCCTCTGTGTCACAATCTATAAAATTTTAATATACAGCTTAGGGTTAGGTTTTATTAAAAGCATTAGCCAAAACTAATAAGAATTGAAAACTTGCACCAAAAATGTATTTTATTTACATCAATAGCTCATGCAATGTGGGGTCTTTGTGCTCCTTTGTATGGAAGCATCAGGGATGAAATGCAAAACTCTGTGTAGAAGAAGCTGTTTTATGTTCCTGAGGACACTAGGAAACAGGCCACCAGGACACCATGGCTTCATCCCATCGACATGTTTGACAGCAGGTGGCCGTTTCAGTATGCAGTCAAAAAAGATGAAATAATAAGCGAGTGCTTGCTTTCCTGATAAAGTCCCGGGTATAGCGATAAGCAAAATAAATAAGAAATATGGTGGATGAAATTGGTTTTTGATGGTGACCCTCCTCGCCCATTGCACCATTTGCATTTCTATTCTGGGCGTTTTGCATGAAATGGCGAAAAGTGGTAATGGGAACCTTTTATTGCTCTGCAAGAAATTTTTTTATTTTTTATTTTTTTAAATCTGACCAAAACTGATGGAAAAACTGGATTCTTCAGAAACTCATAACTCATATGTTCATGCCTTGAAGTACAAGTGCATAATGGGATTATAAGCTATTTTTACACCCTAGTAGATGACATAATGTTGAATTTGGCAGGAGACTAGGTGATGAAGAGGTGTAATTTCCACAATGTTCACACCTCTGGAATATTACCACAGTCTTCTTTGCCACAGCGCCCCACCCCTTCTTTGTCTTCATAGTCACAGTGGAACCAAGAAGTGGGTATGGCACTCACTCATTGAACCGCAAAAACATGGCCTAACACGGAGCTGGACAAACTTCACAGAAGCACATGTAGCGGTGAGAATAGCGTCTGCCATTATTCAAGTTGGCACAGCCGCAAGTGCCTCCGGGGACAGACTCTCAAACACGGAAACCGCCGTTGAGCAGCAAGAATCTGCACAAAATGTGAACAATAAAAAATTTAAAAAGCTGAACTTGCAGGTAGCTTTCGACAGGACTGACGCTGAGCCGCAAGTGCAGCGTTCGTGGCCAATGCCAGTCTTTCATTTATAAGCACTCGTAGTTAAAACGGGTTTATAAATGATGTCTGTCGAAGACATCTATCTGACTTTTGCTCTGGGACATGCAGATGATTCTCCAGAAAGACAGCGTAAGAAGCAGAGCTTAAACAATGGCTGGGGCACTAGAGCACGTAAAATGTTTTCTGCTTCCTTTTCTGTTTCCTTCCCCAAAAGGAAAGCATCAAAGAAGAAAGACACAGTGTGCCCCAAAACTCACATAAACACAGACTAAAATACATACGAACCCCTACACAAAGACAAGCACATTACACGCAGCAAGAAGCACAAATCTTCCGAAGAGGAAGAGGTGATCACGTGAATGGGACCTTCTCGGTATCAAAGCTCGCCTCTGCGCTACTTTGAAGTGCAACACGGAAAGGTTTGCGTCTTTTTTGCAACCTTTCTAATTTTGCAAGTGTTTGGTTTGCATTCATTTACATGCGTTCTGTTATTTCCCAACTCTCCCTAAGCGACGCAGTGGGGACTGGGAACAAAAGGCAGGCCAGATGCAGTTCAGTCTTCTGTTGTTTTATGAACGACCACAGCTTTTCATCACAATGGGAGCATTGCTTTCTGAGGAATCCAGATTATGTTCACCCTGGCTGAAGACTCTTGTACCCCTATGATCTTCTTCTATTTGGAGTACATGATAACTTTTGAGGGCACCAAAGGCAAAACTAACTGTAGATAGATCACCACCACCTTATTTTTAGCCTGGTATTGTCTCCAGGGGGTGTGTAAAAATGGCTCCAAATAACACCCATCTGTCCATGCCTCGGTCCAAGCATGAAGAGGGGAAATAAGACAATGGTGTGCTGGTGCTGAGGAAATCCAACACAGAGCATCAGGATTTTAACATGAGACGCACCCCAGATGCCCTGTTTTTTTTCTCTACCCTATAAGGTAACTTCATGAAAAAACAACCTGAGGTTGAAGAACCAGTCGTTTGGCCAGGTTTCATTTAAACGTCAGAGTTTCCCAACATTCCCGCGTTTTATAAGGAGAGGAATGACAACAGCGCTCCCCACGCGGACCTGTTCGACCGTCCTCGCGGAACCTACACGATCGACACTTTCGTCTACCGTCTCCCTTACACACTCGGGTTGCAAATGTACACGTGGCTGACGGCGTTCCTCCAGCTGTGCCGAGTACTGGAAACAAATGTTTAATACACGAACCTGTGGGCTAAGGACTGAAAAACTGTACAGAAAAAGCCTCCCTAGGGCCTACTTGGCCTTTGCCAGAATCACAGCATAGCACTACTAGTCCTAACTATGCCTGCAGAGATTCAAAAACGCCCTGAAACTTAGTTGAATTTGTTTGCAAGGTATGTAATGCAGTTAAGGTAATTTTACTAAGGCATTTTTTTTTTGGTATCCAAAGCAACCTACTATAGTTTGCAATCTTACATTTTGTCCTGCTTTATAAATGGACGTTTTTACTGAAACTTACTTTGCATGTTGCTGCGATTATTTAAGGAAAATAAAGCGTGCGCCAAACATTAGCTGAAACATCCAGATTGTAGATCCACTGATAATGGAGGAGAAGGTTCCCGACTCAAGACCGGTCCCATTGCGCTATGTTTACAGTGCCGAAGCCTTTCAAAGTCCACAGGCCTCGCGCTGAAGCTTTGGACTCAGTTACTGACTGAAACCCCCAGGGGTGCTGCCATAAGTTCTGGCAAGGGAGACATTTATTCTCTGCCCGAATTCTTGTGGTATGAAATTTATGGCCTCCAAAGCAGTTGCCTATAACAAGCTGACCTCGGAAAGATAGGTGAGGTCCCTGGATTCGCCTTTTCATGATTCATGAAAAAGATTATTAAAAAGCGCTCAACAATCTGTCAGCCGTAGTTAATTTTCTGCAACGTTGTCCCATGCTGCGTTCATTTTTCATTTATAGGTTTGGGATTCCATGGTCAGAGTTAACAGGGGTTAAATTAAGCACCGAACCAAATGTGCACAAAAGAAAAGTCCAGTTCGCAGCAGAACATCAAAGATGATTTGTCAGTCAAGGAAAATGACAAAAATGAAAACCATGCTATGACTTGAGCAGTGATGTAACAAGAAAAAACAACTTGGGTTTAAGAGAAAACCACCAAGTATTCAAGATTCTCAGCGGACTTTAGGCCAGACAGTTTACAAAAAAAAAAAAAAAAAATCTGTGCATTTCTCTAAAGAAAGAGTAATATTGCATAGTTCATGCCAGGAGCCACAACTGCACAGTACATTTCGTGGCACTTGCTTCATTTTCTGCAAAGTGTCTTTGAGAGACCACGCTATCCCGCACACAGCTACAGCCCCTCTGATACGAGTTCCCCGGACCTTCTCCGCTACCGCACCAACCCAGTTGCCCATCAACTTTCTGACATGCCAACCACCAAGGAATGACTGCAGTTCCGAAGGACCGAAAACAGTATCCAAAATCAGCAGCGCGGTGCCTGTATTTAAAAAGGAGGTAGAAAATATGAGGTAGAAACATTGAAAATAACTGCCATTTTCTAGAGAATCGGGTCGGCGCAACCTGCCCGATAATATAAAGCATTCACTAAACTGCCCGCATAGTTCAACCTTTACTATTATGCTTGGAAAGGACTTCTGCGAAAAGCGCAAAGACAACTTTCGACATAAATGGAATAAAACTGCCTGTGAAAAAATTTGAGAATTACCTAAAAAAGAGTTATGTTGTATTTTCATCGCTCTAACTTTCACTGTCCTGCACCAACATGAAGGTGAAAAACTGGCCGGGTCACACGAAGCTCCCTCGGGAACAATGCATTAGTGCAGAACCGTGTAAGAAAACATTTGCTTCAAATATTTCAATTAAACTGTAAGCGTGGGCATTTGCCTGCCAGCAGCATCAAGGCAAAGATCTTTAATACTGACATTTATGGCTCCACGGTACAGTACATTGTGCAACAGGACGGCCTTCGCTCCTCAGCCGTTTTGAATTAAGTGTTACAAAATAAAGCTCGAAAAGAAAAAAAGGCAGATCGGAAATGTTTGGAAAAAGCATTTTCGCTCGCTGTACGTCACACGTTTTCTGGAAGCAGAAGCAGTCTCGAAGACGCTGTCGCCGAGTAACTACCCAGGGAAGCAGCAGATTTCCTCTCCTCCTCCTCATCCTCTGCGCCTTTCACCAACACCAACCAATAAACCATTCAGTCTAACAATACCTGAGCAGATGTGCAGTTTGTATTTGAGATTTACTGCAGACATCACTCAAAAAAGCTGTCGAACAAGTGAGACGCAAACCCTACGAATGAAAAGGCTATTTGGAGAATCGGGTTTATTCACACGAACAACCCCCACGGTCTGCCATCTTATGTGTTGGAGTGGCCTTCACTTTGAAGGGTTAGTGCTCACGCCCGAGGTGGAAACCGGAACGGGTTATATTTTTGTCCACGTTTCCTTTTCTTGTAAAGGAAGTTGCTAAATGGATTCTGAGGATCGTGTCTGATTAGCAGGACCTGGGGAAGGGTCTGCTATCGATCTTATCGACACCGGCGGCACGAGAGGGGATTCTTCGCATGAAGCGGTTAAGGACGCACATTTTTAATGTGCAAATTCAGGTGACGGGAAGGTCTCGCTTCCCGCAAGCCCGTGAAAGGAATTCGGCCGGTTTTTCCAGCAGAAAGATTAAATCTTTGGCCATATCATATGGGTTAAAAAAAAAAAATAAAAAATAAAAAAATAAAATAAAAAATGCAGCGCCTTCGGATAAGAAAGTTAACTGGGCAACGTGGCACTAAAAATCACGATAAAACGTGAACAAGGTAACGGTGGCAGAAATGTTCTTTTCATAATTTTGCCAAATCTTTACTTATTAAGTTAGACCGCTATATATTTTATTGTCCCAAAGCTACATTTTACCCCCACATGCCTTGTTAAATGGGGGGAAACTAAGTCTTACATCCGAACTGGACCCCCAGAAATGCGCAATGGATCACACGCGACAGACGACACAAATGCTTCTTAAAATTTGACTCATTTTAAATTAAATTTATACAGCCCGCTTTAGAATATTTCGTAATAAACCGTCAGTTAGATAACCATTTTTAAGTGATTTTTCGCATGGTTTGCTTATCTGAAAATCGCTCCATCCGACAGTTTCTCAAGCGTGCGTCCAATTTGCATGAAAGTCCCCATTGATGTGGGTGCCGTTCGCGTGGATTTTGTTCTGCTGCCATCACAACTGAAAGCCTTCAGGCCCATGGACTGTTAAGAACATCACCGCTTTCCTGATGAAGAAACCATGTTCGGAACAAAGTGGAAAATGTGATTCTAAAATAAACACGGTAAACTCACCCATCTGCTGTTATAGACTCGCTGAAACATCAAGTACAAGAAATACAAATAAATAAAAATATGTTCAAGAAATTGAAGCAATACCGATTCACTTTTGGCAACAAGTGTTGCCCTCTTGCACACTTTTTCTAAATTAATGCAGAAAGAAATTGTAAAGTGCTAGAAAAAGCCAAAAACTGCAACAACAAAAAAAAATGAATGCAGCACACGGAATTAGAATTCATTTCGGTTCATGCTGCGGCCAATGGCAAACTGTACACCAAAAGTAGGGATGAGATTTCATTCTTTCTACATGGAAGTGTGCTTTTGGACTCTGATGTTCCTGTTGAAAGATGGCTGTGAAACACGACTGCATGCTGCACAGAGATCCTGTTCTGGGTGCCGAAGCCTGTGACAGGGGACGCACCCCTGTCCTCTGTCCTTTACCCTCCGGAGGGCCTTTCTCGTGTCGAAGAATCCGCTCCTCGGAGGTCTTTGTCCACGGATCGCAACAACCAGCAATTCAACCGAGCTGCAGGTGCGACCGATGCGCTACCTGCCGAAATCTGGACCTCACGAGCGTCACTTCCGTCACGACCCGTCGCACCTTTGGATGCGGCCATCAGGGCAAAACGGCAACGGTACCTTCCACCTGCTTCAAAACTTTGCGATCGCTGTAATAAAACAAAGAATGCGTCCCGGCTGAAATACCAAAGAGAGTTGAAACAAACAGGTTGCACGGAAGACCTTTTCGCCGGTATCGGCCGTGTTCCGGGAACGCGAGAGCAACGCTTCCAGTCGGTGCTGGGCTGGGATCGGGGGTCCGATGGCCGAGGGCTGCGTTATATCAGCCAAGGGGAAATCTGCTCCAAGTCAAACTGCTTTTGGACGCGGCTGCGCAAATCACAGCGAGCAGACAAAGGGCAGAGAAAGCCTGCAATTACTCAAATTACTCGGATGAAATATGACTGGGTTTACGTGCTTTTCCCAGTAACGCTAAAGCAAGGCTAACCTCTGGATGAATCCTGGACTTGGGGAAAAACTGGCCTCTCTATACCAATACCAAAAACATTTGTAGACCTCATACTATGTGCATACCTCTTTAGTCGCATACTTTAAAGCGCGTTTTCGGTTTGTTCGGGGTTGCTGTGTACACGTTCCTGTCACGAGGGGACAACCCTGTTGTTGGGGCGCCACCGTATGACCGCGGTGCGCCCAGCTGCAGAGACTTCAACGCGCCTTCCCGAGACCTGCGGTCCTGAACTTCCCTCGAGGCCCCGGGAAGAACCGACCGCGTAAAACCGATCCGCAATGTTTGCGCAAAACCTCTCAAAAAATCTGTCTGTGAGATTAAAAAAAAAACTAAAAAAAAAAAAAACTCCATTTCATAACACAGATGGTGTTTAGTTAACACAGAGTAGTGCCCAAAACTGATTTTGAAACAGTTTGGGGGAAGTTCTCAGTGTTTAGCAGTAGAAGAATTTGGCATTTCTAAGCAGCTCTATTCCACAGTACTGCTTTGTTTTCAAACAGAACATTATAAATTTGAATGAAAAAATACGCATGAGCCATTTTTAAAAAAAGTGCCATGTTAGAAATATTAAATCAAAGCCTATATGAGTATTTAGACGGGACGCGGCAAAGAAGTTCAACCTTGGTGCTGTTTAATGCACGGGTTCAACCCCTTACACCGAACAACCTCACCGTGACGGCAACTTTAAAAGCTAAAACAATTATTAAATAACAATCTCGCACGAAATAGACAACGGGAAGATTTTCTAACAATGAACAGTGTTCCAAAAAAAGAATATTCTAATAATTTCTTAATACAAAAACTAATAATGTTGTTATAAGCATGAGTTTCAGACTTCACTTGCCAGTTTGTGGGAACGGGACAGGGAGGCTCGTGGAAAAACTGCCCAGGCTGTGGAAAATGTGAACAAGCACGTATTTTCCGGGTTGATATCCAAAGCACGTGAATTTCCTGTCAGGATAAGACGAAAGGTGGATCGCGAGTTCCCTCCTTACCGCCTGCTGCTTCGCACACGGAGCTCCGCACGTCGGCCCCCCGCCACCTCGACCAGCTCCACCAGACCTTACTGTGGCACCCGGCTACTCGGCGGTACGTTATCGTGGTTTTCCTTTAAAAAAAAAAAACCCCGCTGCACTGAACATTTAACTGTCGTGTCCCATCCTCCTTGCAGGGAGACATTTTCGCCTAAAATCTTGGCAAGTGCTTAGTCAGACCTCAGAAACAAAAGAGCAATTTCTACAGCAAAGGTTGCAAAAAACAGAAACCAAACAAGACCTGGAATGGAGTCAAAGTGCGGTCGCACGGAACAACAAGGTGCGATCGGGTTTTGTATATTTTGTCAGTTCTGCAGTGCGTGGTGGGGGGGTTCCTCACTTACACTGGGGGCCTCCACTGGTTAACTGCAAATCCCATGTAACTGAACCCCTGTGCCCTCAAACGCCATCCCGCTAGCAAAGCAGGTTTCCTCTTAGCTCGGAAAACGTCCCTTCACCCCAACGCACGGGACCCCCGGTTATGCCTCCGGCTCCCAAGGATCAGGCTCTGCCGAGGGCCAGGAGAGGAAGCCCGAGAGGCCACAGCTGGAGCCGATTATAGGCGCACAGAGCTGGACGTGGGGCCGCGAGGGGGTCTGCGCACGGGCAAAGTCACCTTTTCCCACAATAACTTTGTCTGCGGGATGCACGCACCGGTGTTGCGCACAGGAGCGCTTTTTCCCATCCGTCCTGGCAACTGTGCACCAGGTGGTCCACGCTGGTTGGATGCGGGCTGCAGCCCAGATGCTCAATGGAACTGAGGTCATCGCTTCGACAAGACCGCCACAATTTTGCCTAATCCGGGCGACGCTGGTAACTTTCAAGGGCTCGGAATACTTCTGCAAGACTTTTTCCACTCATGCGTCAAACGTGGGAATGTGACAGAAGTGCTCGAGACAAAATGAGACTCGCTCATCCCCTTGGTCTCGCAAGACCCTTTCCCCCCCCATTTATTTAACATGCAGTTAACACAACTCGGGGCTTGAATTTTCTTTTGTCCGTTCAGTAACGGAGACCCCGTTTGAAAGTAGTCGTGACCGAGGCACGGTGCATTGTGGGAAACGCGTACCATTTTATTAACAAACGTTAATAATTATTAATTCCATTTTAACGTGTCAACTTTTTCCTTTTGACTTTAGGCGTGTTTTGGGGTGATTTTCGGGTGAACTCCGGATAGCTTCGGAGAAAAAAAAAAAAACAGAACTTTTATTTTTATTTCCTCCGTTTTCAGAAACAAATTATGACTGGATATTAGGGGATAAGCGTACCGATGCTCATGAGCTCTTCAGCCACCACAGACAGCTTCAGGGGACACAGGAAAGGCATCAAGGAGGATCAGGCAACACAAGCATCTAGGATCAACTCACACAGCCTGGTTGTAGATGCACAATGCTTGACGCTAAACAGCAAAGCTCGTAGTCCTGAAAGGCACTGCGACTAAAAGTCAGGGAGATTTTAACAACAACGTTAAAAATAAGAATCCAGCCTTCATCGATATTTCTTATCAGATGGTCTTCCATCATGCACATAAATCACCTTTACTGTACAACAAATACAGTTATAAGTGTGGACTGAAAAGGCTGAACAAAATGATGCCGCTTGCTGGACAGGGACATTTATGGACCAGAATGTAGGATTTGGCTTTGCGCAGTTTTGGGTTTCGTCAACTTTTGTCCCTGCCTATGAAGCATCAGAGCTACAAGAACTTCTCATGCACGGTGCTTAACACCACAGTGAACCACCGTGCATGTTAACAACAACTACACTGGACCCGAGGATGTCATACGTGGATTAAAAATGAGGTTGACTCTGCGGACAGCCGCGTCTTGAGAGAAACTGTAATGGAGTCCCAGATGATCATTTATTGCCCAGACAGTACACGTAGACTTGAAACTGCAGCTTACAAGCACTCCACATGGCTTATGCTGTGTTTACGCTGCTTTCAGCGCCATTTGCTTGTAAAACCATATCAGAAGTATATCAAACTCATATGAGGTCTCCTGGGAGATTATAGTTAAGTGGGGCTGTACAAACACAAAGATTCATTAATAGCAAAACCATGCAATGAAATGTTTTGTTCTCCCCTGGTTACGTACTTATACGTGTGTGTGCGTATTCCTTTCTCACGCAGTTTTTCCCTGTGGGTGGTATCTCTCCTCAGACTTGGGCCTCCTAAGAGACCTGGGAGTTTGAGGGTACGGTGCAGCAGTTTTGCTGTCCTGCTCTTCTGGACCAAGACTGATGTTATCATTCCTGGAATCTGGTGGAGCTGCTCTTCTAGCTTAGGGGTCACAGCCCCAAGCGCTCCCATCACCAATGGGACTACTTTGGTTTTCACCTTCTGAATTCTCTCCAGATCTTCTTTCAATCTCTATTTCTCCAGCTTCTCGCATTTCTTTTTCCTGATGTTTCCGTTGCTCGGAATTGCAACATCACGCAGCACTGCTGTTTCCGCCTCCTTAACCATTAGCATCGTATCTGGTTGGTTAGCCGTCATCTGCTTATCCATCTGGATGTGGAAGTTTCACAAGATCTTGGCTCTGTTGTTCACCACCGTTCTCTGTGGTGTCTCCCATTCACATTTGGGAGTGTCCAAGCCATGTTCCTTGCAGATGTTTCTGGATGTGATCCCTGCCACTTGCTTGTGCCTCACAGTATCTTCTGTCCCTGCCTGTATCTTGAAACAGCTACTAGGTGCTGGAATGCCTAAGGGGCATCTTTGCACAGCCTGCATCTGGGGTCTTGCCTGATACGATACCTCTGTTTGTGTACTTGTTCTTGTGCTGCCACGATCAGTGTCTTTCCGCTATCCTTCAGTCCGGCCTCTTCCAGCCATTGGTAGGATCTCCACTCGTTGGCCGCCTTGGCTATTTGTTGGCGGTACATTCCATGGAGTGGCTTACCCTGCCATGGCACCTCCTTTGCTTCCTTAATATCTCCATCCCCAATCTGCTTCAGACGTTCCTCTAGCAGCTCATCTTTAGGGGACATCGCTCATATGCACTCATGGATGTTTCATATTTCATCCAGGACAGTGGTTTTCAGGCCCCTACCCCCTTCCACCTAGCTGGTGTACAGTCTCTGGCTGTTGGATTTTGAATGGAAGGCTGTATGAACTGTTAGAAGTTTTTTGCATCTTGATGACTGCAGCTTCTATTTCCTTTCTTGCCAAACTTACTACGGCAGCTGGGTATCTGAAGACTGGTAGAGCATTTATATTGATAGCTCTGATCTTATTTTCATTCAGATGAATCCCACAGGTTGGCAGGATTCTGGACAGCATAGAGCCTGATCAGCACCTCCCACAGTACCATCACTACTGTTTGTTCATACTTATCCTCTTATCCCGTTTATTTTCTTTTTCTGTCTATTCATCCATCCATCAATCTGTGCTGTCCTCTGTCAACACCCTGTTTGTTCAGTGTACTGTGCATCACGGTCCAGGGGAATCTACATTTTATTCTCTCTTACGCATCTTTACTAGGGCAGAACAATAAAGTGAACCTTGGACCGGTTTTCTAACCTACCGGACTGCTATGGGGGCAGATACCTAATTTAATGTTCAGTATGGGGTGTGTAACTGGGACAACAACATTGTCAGGTATTGGGGAGGGGGCAGCAGCTATGCTACTCAATTGACTTGTGTAACGGCCTGCTCTAAAAACACGGTACTGCGCGACGTCTACCGTAGTAAGAAATGTCCGTAGAGCAAGGGTCAGCTCTCCCTGCGGTGTAATGCGTTTTCACCTACAGGCTGAGGCATCAGTAAAGCCCATCCTCTGATTTACAGGTCCTCACGGACTTCTTGCTGTTTCCAAAGCTTCCCCTGCATGCCCTCTGCTTACGTCATGTGTTTAGCTGCACTTCTGCAATTACGTCACCCTTGGACAAGCAGTGCGCGGACAAACCCCGAGGAGGCGGCTCTGCAGGCACATTTAATGGTTTGGGAGCCCTGGGCAAAGGTAAGAATGAGACCCTCATCGATCCCAGCTCTCATAGTCTTCTCTTATTTTCTGGCCTGTTTGTAAAAATGCCTTTTCACTGCTTAGTGGAGGAGCTGCTGAGTTGATACCTGCATCCAGTTAGCTTACAGAGTGAGAAGATGTAAAATGTACTGTGTTATTTAGCAATGATCAAATTTCTGTTATGAATTTCTAAGGTTTGAGAGGCTTTTCCCATCAAATGTATTCTTTCTATATTCTGACAATACGGTACAAAATCACATTTTGCATAAATTCATTGTTTACTGAACAAATTCCTCACCCATCATCATACAGTCAGCCTTGATATTCTGAGTTTTCAGCAAGTCCTTTCTACTGAAGGTAAATCCAGACGAGATAAAGACACATCAGTTCCGATCTTCTTAGAAATGTTTTTATGTACAGTAGATCCTATGTACACGGTATGGGCAAAAGTATGTGAACCCCCAAGCATCACACCCTTATGTGCTTGTTGAACCTCCCATTTCAAACCCATGGGCATTTGTATGGAGTTGTCTGCCCCTTTGCTTCTATAACAGCCTCTGGCTTCTGGGAAGACTTTCCACTGGATTTGGGGAATTTGTGTCCATTCAGCTACAAGAGAATCAGTGAGGTAGAGCACCAATGTCAGGCAAGAAGGCCTGGCTTGCGGTCAGCATTCCATTTTGCCCCAAAGGTGTTCAGTGAGGTTGAGGTCAGGCCTCTGCAGGCCACTCAAGTTCTTCCACGCAAACCTGGGCAAACCATGTGTTTATGGAGCTCACTTTGTGCACGGAGCCACAGTCGTGCTGGAGCAGGAAAGGAGCTTCTTCCCCAAACTGTGGCCACAAAGCTGGAAGCACAGAACTGTCCAGAATGTGTTGGGCATGGTCAACGTGAATGCTATACGGGTGTGTCTGAAACAGCTCAACTCAGTCATTAGAAGGTGGTCCACATACTTCTGACCATGTCGTGTAAGTCTGGAGCACACGAAATCCCTGTAATGCATTTTCTGTTACTGAAGATAACTTCCATCTTAAATATATGTACTTGGATTTATATAATAAAGAGCTTCTTGTGCAGTGATAAGAATTTAGGGGCAGTTTACTTTTGGATTACGCATTCTCCAATTTTCAAAGTTAGATCAGCTTGTTCACTTGAGTCATGCTGTGGTCAAGCAAAACACCCAAACACACACACAGACTGGGGGGTGGTCCCTGGTCTTCTGTTGTCCTAGCACCTTTTACAGCCTTGAAGCAAAACTGGGTACAGGATGCAGAAAGAAGCGCATCAGCTCACTGTTTTTGCAACCTAGCAGATTCAATATGGAATTCACTTGGTCTGCATTTTGCTCGAATGAATGAAAAGAAGGTAGTAAATGCCAACGTTACTACATTTTCTGTTTCAGGCAGCAGGTCGATGATCATCATTCCTGCTGTTCCAACCTCAAAAAAAAATTTCTGGAGGGAAGACAGAAGAAGCGTTCTTCTAAATAAATCTATTGTTTTTTTTTTCTCATGAAGCAGACAGCATGGCCCATGAACATGACCTCATGAGAAAGGCAGAATCACATGAGCACTATGCATACTGTGTTATTTTACATTGCTCTGATGATGCGAGCGAAGGAAATTGCTTGTCTGTAGCAGACAGTGGACCCTTTCTTATGAAGTAATAAAATAAAATTAAAAAAAGATTTGAGTTAAGGGTTCTGGAGGCTCCATCATATGCCTTTGTCCCCAGTGCATGATTCCTTTAACCAAAGTATCAAACGCAACCCAATTCTTCCAGTTTCACGCAACCTCAGTCTGGGCGCACCCAGCCACAGCAACTGGAGAACTGCATTCTTTCTAGGAGGCAGGTGGCTGGCTTTCAACCACCAGAATTTCCTTGAACTGACCTTCATCCATAATTCCGAATTTACAAATCATTCACATATACAGTAAGGACAGCCAGCAGTTAGTCACAAAAGTCCATCCATTGTCAAACAATAGTTGTCCAATGCAATCACAGTGGCCCCAGCAGCATAGGGACCAAGGCAGGGTACACCAGGGATGGGACACCTTTCGAATGAAGAGCAATAAAACACACACGAAAATTTAGTCATCTAAAGCACTTGCCTTTGGATTATTGTAGGAAACCCATGCAAACGTGGGTAGACCATTCAAGCGCCAAACTGAGCCAAATTTAAACTCATATCAAAAAGTGGAACTGCGAGGCTTCGGTGATTCTCGCCGTACCGCACTGCCGCTGTTAAGACGACGACCGAGAGGAAGATGCCCTTCCTTTCGCCCTTGGCGGATTACCATGGAAACGTCAATAATGCAGATGAGGAAAAGGACTAACTTGAGGTTCCCCTCCGTATAAACGTTCCCCGAAACTTAAACAATTCCTGCTGTACATTATCTAGAATACATTTCCGTCAAAATAAATCACTATTGACCGCACGCTGAACCTCATCGCTAGTTTGTACGAAGCAAATTAGAGAGATCGTGTGTATTCGTGGGGCTTTTTTGAAGCACACTTTGCAGCAATGTCTTGGGTGACAGCAACAGTATTGTTTGGGTGGCCATAACAAGATTACAAGGCTCACCCTTCTTACTCTTCTACACGCAGCTTCTGGGGACACGGACTTTTAGGGACCAGGGGTCATGACCTTCTCTCGGCAAGAATTTTCAGCCCCTAAATCCACTTCCAGCTACACTTGGCAGAAGCGCGGACAAATAATCTTTAGAAATAATTTCCAGTCTAAGCCAATGTTTTGGGAGGCAGACAGAGCGATTACAAGCCACAAACTGAACAATAACCCGGAAGACTTATCGGTTTCTTTTTGCAAAATTAATGAATGAAAAATAGTAACAAAAAAAGCTCATTTTAGTGCTCGAGTTAAAATGCTTTTTTTTATATTAAATTTCTAATTCAAATAACTGGTGGTTTTGAACGGTCACAGCTGGTCACACTGTCCCGCATTTGTATTTCCACTCCGACAACCATAAATGTTCTTTTAATGTTCCGATTTGATCATTTCGCACTGAAAGCCCACACAGCCAGCAGGCTTCTCGGGATGCACGATGTCTCGGGGTTCCTTTGCACAGGAGCAGCGAATCGCAGACATGAGGTGAAGAGGCCTGACAGCTTGGTTCCAGGCCGACACACGGGCCAGCTGGGGATGGACCCCATAGCAACCCCCCCGTCCTACCTCCTGTTGCTGCCATCAATCAGTTGAATTTCCCTTGGGCCCGGCGACCCTGCGAGACCACCCAATTAACACAGCTCCCCACCCATGAACCAGCTGCTATTCTCAGCCGCTTTCCTCTCATGCCAATGCAAGGAGGCTGTAGGACTCAAGAAACCTGGCCTGCCCAGGCTTCACTGAAGAGCTTCCTTCGCTCATTGTAGGTCTCACACGTTGCGCAGGCAGGGTGCACCGGAAGGACCAAATCGAAGGGTGTCCACGGGGTCTGCTGTTTGGATGAGCTACCTGATACGCAGGTCTTAACCTATGCTCATGGTCCAGAGAAATGCGGTCCAGATCCACAAGCATGTTTACATTCCATTATAAGAAGCCACAGGAAATATGTTTCCCTGTTTTGTCGGAAGTCTGTAAATATTAAACAGTAAATTCCTTCCTTGTACCCTTGAGAATACAACACACACACACACACACACACACACACACACACACACACACACACACACACACACACACACACACACCACTGTCTGAATCTGGACTCTCAAGACACATCCTGCTTTACTCCTATGAACTTGAAGGCACCATATAACCACCAACTACTGCTCATTTTCATGTCACCATCAAGAACTTTATGCAGAAAGTGTATTTTTTCTTAAGTGGAACTTTCATCCAGAGCAGCTTTAAAATTGATCTAGAAACAGTAAAAAGCTCTGGCTGGACATTATGTGCAAACAACCATCAGGTTGCAAAACCAAGACCACTGTATTACCTGCAACTATAACTCATAACCCCATACTGTTCCTCATCCATTTTACTGTCTTGTTAATGCTATCACTGTTAAATACCTACATGTTCCATAGACATTACTCTTTTATTTATCTCTCTTACTACTGTTTGCTGTATCGCCCTCATTTAGCCTCACAAAATGATTTGCAAAACTCACACTGCGCATCTGGCAGATCTCAAGGAAGTCAGCAGATAGGAGGAAACAATTCAATTCCAACGCATGCTGCGGCTCCTCGGTTTTAAGAGCCACTTTAGGGATTCCGAAGACCCCAGGCCAGTCGGAAAGGGCATTTCATTCACCGGTCCGACTCCGGTGCCACCGCGACTCCATCGCTCCCTAGCAATAAGGAGGCTGCGGCAGCTC
The DNA here is from genome assembly GCA_018136845.1 of Heterotis niloticus. Classification (NCBI taxonomy): domain Eukaryota; kingdom Metazoa; phylum Chordata; class Actinopteri; order Osteoglossiformes; family Osteoglossidae; genus Heterotis; species Heterotis niloticus. The sequence continues at coordinate 29,542,697 of CM030898.1, forward strand.
GGCAACAGCGGATGGAACGCTTAGTCATGCAGAGTCTGCAGAGGACATTTGAGGCCAACGATACACTTATTTTATGATGTGTTGAATGAGGCAAACATGCTGTGCGAGAGAAACCGTTTGGTAGGAATATTGCGTGCGTCCATCCCAGACGATGACCTTGACAAACACTAAATTCGTTGTATTGGCTGCTCCTTAAAATCCTCAGTTATGAAGACATTGACGGCCATTATTTTTGAAAGATTATAGCGAGGACGGTTTACGATCGCTGGAAACATGAGTAATCTAATAATAAATGTTTCATAAATAATAGTAACATTAGTCATCTCCATATGTTTACAAGTCTGGGGCTGAGATCATTCTTGCATCTTGCATGATTTTTTCCCCCTTTTTTTAATACAGGCAAAGTGGAAGCACTCACAATTCGTCATTTTGCTCCAAGAACATGTTATTTGAAACAGACACTTAAACTTCAATATGAACAAAGTCTAACCAAGAATACAAACTCTTATAAAACAGGGACTTAAATGATGGTAATTTTACGACTCTCGCAACGGTCTTTTGCAGGCCCAAGGATGAGTTATCTCAGAAGGAGAGGCGCTTTGGTCAGGAAAGCAGGAAGCAGGAAGGAAATTTGCACGAAGAGCAAGAGATAGCAAGGAGCGAGGAATATCGAGGCTCAGAACAAGGCCTCGGGTGCAGTTAGCAGTTCTGTAGCCGAGGAACGGCAGGTCAAGCGCCAGCAAGTACCCAGTCCAGTTCAAGAGGCGAACGAAGAATCCGTAAGATATTGAAAAACACGCCTATGATGGAATGAGGTGTTTCCGCGGTAAAACCCTGTGGGCTCTCTTCTTTACCTTCATCTGACACACACGGTCTTTCCAGGGAGCCTGCACGAACGAACCATCGATTCTTAACAGCTCTGCGCGCGATGCCTTCGTTCCGATTCACTCCAGCCCGACCAGTTTGTTACGAGACAGAAGACGGCATTTCTGCTTCCGAGAAAGGAGATGCTTTTCTGCTGCCACGCGAGCACAGAATTCCGGATATACGATAACCACCTTCTCCATAAACATCGTTGGAAAAATCATCCGAATGTCTCAACATCCTCGGTCATTTGGCTGTCATTTATAGACCCGGTCGTTCAATGTGTCGGACACCGCAGCGTCATTTCTTAGCAGTCCGCTAACCATTAAAAACTCCTTTATTATCTATGTTTCAGTGTGAGATGAGAAGAGATTTCACTGCTTGTGAAACAAATGTCTTTTAAACATTACCATCTAATAATAGGACACTCAGTTTAAATCTGGGCCTAAACTGCCACAAATTTAATGGGAACCAAACAATGGGAGCCAAAGCCAAATTCCCTGTTTGTGCGTGCATACTTGGACAAATAAATCAGATTCTCATAAAGCTTTAAGTCCTTCTCCCCGGCAATTTGTAAGAAAGTGAAATATACCTGCTTCCTGCTTCCAGAAATAAAGGCTATAAATCAGAGTAAAACTGCTGCTCAACACCTGAGATGTAGAATTGGGGTGCTGAAGACCTGACATTTTTTTTTTGGTTCGCTTTGGAATCGTGAACTTAATATAAACACAATAATTTAGGCCTCAGGCACAGCACCTCACTTTTACCCAGAACATAAAGCCTAACAAGAAGAGCAAGAAACACCCAACTCAAAGACGGCATTGTGGGAAACAAGGAAAACACGCGTCACCACCTGTTGTACCAAAAGTTCTCACTCGGAAAGACTTGTGTTGAGGAAGGAGACTGCAGTTACAGCCTCAGCTGTCAGCACATGCAATAAACGTTTCACCACATCGAACAGCAGTGCAAGGTGGGTAGGTTTTGTGTATCCGAAATCCAACGTGTACGAAGGCGTGTTTCAGACAGTTCCTGCGAATCCTCACCGACTGTTCAGGTGGATGCTACTGCCCTCAGTCTTATCTCCATCTTCTCAGGTTTCCCACATTCTCCCAGATGTCTCTTCTAGGGGCCAGGATGTTATTGCTAACAGGGCTTCTACTCTGTTGAGGCATTGCTGGTTTTTGAGCCAAGTCAATGCTGGGAATTCAGCTGTTCTGTGGATTTTCACATAAAGCCAAATCTTCAGGCTGCTGGAAGTGAACTGAAATGGAAGAACGCTTTTGGCTACAGGGAACACTCAGGCATACCATATTCCAGCGTTTACCTACTCCATCTTGAGATAAACGTACTGTATATCTGAAAACTTTTAACAGTGAACTCTAACAATCCCAGCAGTTAGCATGATAATGGATCTGTCTTGCAACATCTCATGAAAGGATGCAAGGTAATGCTGGGGTCAGCACATCTTTGCACTGATTTTTGTTTTAAAGTATCAGGCAAAGCTCATTTCCTGAGAAATATTATAAAACATATCAAATACATGTTGTCAGGGCCATCTTTGTGTTTTCCCTGAACTGCTAGGCACTACGGCACTGCCTTCATGTCTTTAACCTCAAGACGGGTGCGCCTTCTCGCTGCACATAAGGACCACGAGGCCAGTCTTCTGACCGTGGGGAAGGGTACAATGAACAGGAAAGGAGATGCTGTGTCTCAGACATCCTGATCACTGAGGTCAGTGAGTGCAGAGCAGGGAATGTTTACGGATTCATTCTGAAACTGCAGAGCGAGAGAGAACACAATGCTGTTGAATTCGCATAGCCTCATGCAGCAGCGCTGCTCAGAAACTGGATGGCAAAAGGATTCACATCTGGATGGGCCTTTTGGCTAGCTGACATGAACGTTTAACCCCGTGATTTCCCGAAAATGCCAACTTTGTAGAGTGCCCTGCTTAAAAGGCTCATAAATTGGTAGAAATACCGGCGAAATGGTGCTGTAGAAGTTAAGGCTTTGGTACTGATGGAAAACGGACACCGACTGTACGGTTTTAACATCAATGAAAAATTGTAACGCGTGAAGTATGAAGGATTACGTTTAATTCCTAGCTGCAAACTAATTGTTTTGACAGGCTCATCTTCAGTTTTCAAACAGCTAAGGTTCCTGCATGGAATTCTGCATAAGCAAACCGTGAGATTGTTCCCTGCCATCTTTGCCAAGTCCTACAAGCACTGACCTTATGTAAATGCTTTTCTGCTGTTCTCATGATATTCTGGTATGTTTGCTTATTACACAAACACACACAATGTTTACAGCCAGGATGTTTGTACGCCAAACACATTTTCATTCATAGTTTTATTATGTGTGATATTGGAATTGAATTACATGGATAAACTCCCATGCGCCGACATTTAATTTCAAGCATTTACTGTAGGTTTACGGCAATTTCACCATTTAAAAAAAAATTTTTTTTTAACTTCAAAATGTATTTGTGTGATGCCCTGGTGAATGGGATGTGGAACTGTATGGCTCAGTTTTGCAAAAAAAAAAAAAAAAAAAAAAAACACGCTAGGAGGGATGCATGCATTGTACCAAGCAGACCTGAGTTCACGAATGGATCGGACCAAATTACCATGGCTCCTTCCAACCAAAATCCCAAAGCTCCATTTTCTGAAAAATGCAAAAACGTTGCTCAAATTGCCTCCATGTGTGCAACAAAAACATACTTCTCATGCAGACCTTGACTTTGTGAAACATTTTTCTGATGCTATCCATGCATGCGCCCAACCATCACCTTCATTCACCTTTAGATAGAAGTTGCTGGTCTGTGGCACTGATGCTGATATGCACTGTTTTTCTGAATTGCTATGACAAACTTCTCCACCAACAGCGCCTTCCCAACTGCCGGAGCTTTATCGTGCTCACGTTGGTGAAATGAAGCAGCTTCTACATTATTGTTCAATATACTACATGGTTTTAGAAAGTTTGTCCTCGTATGCAAAATACTAGAAAACCAAAAGAATTAAAGATTACTAATAGTTAAAATAATGATGGACCCCTCCAGCACAAGCTAGAGGCATCCCCTCTGCCAAGGCCCTTGACCCATGTGGTCACTTTTGCTGTTTTCCTCTGAAACAGAACCCTTGTTGCTCTTTCACCTCTATCACAAAAACTATCCTATCTCCCACCCGGACTTTGATGTTAAAATACCAAATGCGTCTCCATTGCTCAAATGTCGTGTTCCTGAACAACATCATACCGATTAAAATGTTGACCTATGTTGGAAACTGAGAAATAGTTTCACCCGTTCACATGGAATAGAAGAGGCGACAAAACCACGTCAGCTTTCCATCTTAAAGGCAAATGGCATCCTTGGTGTTTCAAACATTACGGCAAGAGGGGTGTCGCTTCCAGAAGTTGATGGATTCCACACTTGCCGATTCTTTGTCAAGGGGAAACGGTTAAGTTGCATGTTGTGATTCTTCCAGCTCAGAATCCTGGTTCCACCTTGCAGTAGCTTTGAAACTTCATGGAGACCATGGGGTAAAACCGTGGCACAACACCTAGACCTGGCCTGAACACGACTTTGGCCACAGTCCGTTTACACTTAATCATTCGGGGAAGGTTTTTGGCAAAGCAGTGTGTAAGTTGGACTAAAGTACATTTCACAGCAGGCAAAGAACATTAGATGCAGACGTGAAAGTCAAAGCAGATTGTTCATCCAATTCCACCATTTTTCCAGCCACGTGTTGCAGTAGTTGCCTATAAAACTGAATCTGCCTGCAAAAGCACAGGAGATCATATATGATCGAGAATGCTATGCAAGTTGATTCAAATGTTAGCAGGATGCTTACATTCTCAGTCTACATACAGCGAACAACTGTACGAATTATTTTTAAGTGGGTGTTAAATATGAAGTTTGACCTCATATTTAAAAAGTTTGGTCTTTAAATAAGGCAGATTTCCAATCCAGATACTTTAAAAGTAAGGCTCATGTAAATGAAGACAAAATATAAACCTCATCAGGACAACCAGGACAGGGAAACCGAACTGAAGAAATGCTGAAATGATTCCAGGCATTAGATTTTGTGGGGAGAAAATAAAACTTTTACTGTTCATTCCAGAAGGTAAAAGTGGATCCTTGGAAACATTCAGATAGCCATAACACTAGCTTGTAGAAAGAAGAAGAAGAAGAAGAAGAAGAAGAAAAAAATTGTCAAACATTAAGGATGAAGATGGCAGGCCCCCAAAAAGGCGCAAAATCAGACCTAGACCAACCATCCCAGCTGTGTATGATAGGAAATTGGAGAGCATACCCTTTGGACCAGTTTCCTTGTGCAAGGTAAGCAGGGCTCGGAGTTGTTAATAAAATATCTAAAAGGAGGAGGGAATACTGAAGGCCTGGAAGGTATATGTATGTGGGGAGGCCCATGTCCAGATGTGGCCACAGTTGACTCAACAACTGGAAACGGTCATGTTGTTTATAATCATCTAGAGTTTTCATGAGTTACTGTTCCAGGTGTCGGTAATCGCCTACAAATTGCCTAGAGACGTTTTTTCTTCATGAAATGTGTGACCTGGCCCTACTCTTTTCCACCATGAAGGGTGGCATAAAACATCTGCCGTATGGGTAAACCTCTCGCATTTTTTTTTCTAATGCTGGACACGATCCAATATGGCAACGGTCTCTGTAGCCGTTCAAGTCCCGTAACGTGATGTTCAGGGACCCTCCCGACGGAGGGAGGATAAATCATGGAGTCCTACGGCTCTGCTCACAATGACAAAGGAATGAAGGAGAAAAGGAATCATGGGTCATACGAGTTATCGCATACAGTACGATCACCTGTTAATGCCTATTTTCAAAAAGTGGAAATGGTAAAAACCGCTCTCTGCAACCTCTACTACATTCACTTGAGTACAATTCACATCCTCAGTGCTTGCTGCTTAATCTTAAATCTCATTTCTTCATTTATTCTAAACCAGTCTGTAGGGATGCCAACATCTCATCATCATTGCCTGCAGTTTCTCGGTCTAGCTCGGGGGGGGGGAGTTTGCAGGTTCTCCTCTGTGGTTGTACCCCTCTAAGGAAAAAATATGCCTGAAGACAGCAATGGCAAACCACTTCTTTTCCTCTTCGCCTTGAAAATAAAGTCAATGTTTGCCCAGGAGTCAGTAATGACTTGATGGGACTTTCCATTTCCAGAAAGGTATTTAACATATGCAGGAGAAAGTTATTGATAAAGATTAATAAGTAAATAAAATATATTAATAAGCAGATTGACAACATGGCCGACCTCCACAAACAGCTGGACTAAAGGATCATCATTTGGTCGTCAGTAGTAACTACTTGGCCCATACAGAACAGCAATGGTCTGGAACCTGTCCCAGAAATATGGGCTTACAGGTGGTCTACACCCTAGATGGGATTCATTTTAGTCTGAAGGATTAACATAGATGATTTCACCATGCAAATATGGAAGGCATTCTTCTGCTAATGTGCGCAGTAGAAGTTTACAAGCAAAGACCGCACGCTGCTAGTTATTGATATTGTAACACTCTCCAAATCATCATGGGAACGTAAGTCAAATGTGCAGAAGCAGGTTTAAGGCCAAGAACCACACAAAAAGTAGCGTTTTTTTAACACTCTCCTTGCCTGACTCCCAAACAGCAGCAGACCCTAGAACCCACCTTGGAAGCACAAGCCTGGCAGCTCCACATGTACTGTCACTTTTCAAAGCAAAGTGATGCACCGGCAAAAACAGAGCCGCAACCGCTCCATAACAGACATTTATGCTTGTGACAGAAAACAAGTGTCCGCATGCGGTGTGTATTGAGGCGTTAGGTCGAGAGGAGGAACTGATCTGGTTTTCCACGTATAGTAAACTTGAATATTCTGTGGGTCGAACTAAATGGCTTTCGGTGAGAAGAAATACTTACGTATTCGGTTCATCTGATTTCATTCATCTACATATTTTCCTTGAGACATGCTTCAGTATTTGTTGTTGCAATGCCCCGTTTTTCTGTTTTTCTTCCATTTCTGAAACAATTTTTGGGATAGGCGTGTGTCATGCTGCTGTGCAGGATGCCAAGTCACTGACTTCCATGGCCTTTGGATGACAGTGATGAAAGTTCTCCAGATGTGCCTTCCAGAGGAAGCCTCCTCAGGCCCGCATTCATTTTTGCTTTCAGGGCAAAAATCAGGCAGCCATATATCTGAGTCGTTCGGTTTTTCTAGTCATAGCAAAACCCCATCATAGCACGATAAGCAGGGTCCAGAAAACCGAATCTTATAAAATGCGGGGTCGGGTCGGTGCGAGGTTAATGAAAGAACAATATTTTTAGGTCAGCGTTCCAGTTATTGTGTGAAAAGAAACCGCAGAAAACGTTTCGCACATTCGTTTTCATTTGCTCGACGTGTAGGAAATAGATCGATTGTGGTGAACGAAGCATGCACGCGGCAGGCAGGAGGTTGGTGGCATGAAGAGAGGCCTCAGGAGACTGCGCAGACAAGCTTTATTCCTCCTTGCCTTGTTCGAACACAGGCACTCACAGAGCGCAGGAACACACCGCACAAAAGCTTCTGGACACAATGAACACACAAGGTTTTAACTTCGCACAGTTACACACATGTATTTATAAACACGCAACAGCAACGCATTACGGGAGAACTATTCTCATCTACCCTGCAACAACATCTACCAACACTACTAAAACAATAACGCAAATAGAAACTTTCACTCTGCATTTCCTGAAGATTGCAAATATAAAAGGCAAAAAGTAAAGATTTTAACACCAATACCGTACACAATTGCCCCCTGAGCCGAGAAAATCCCAAAGGATGAGTCGCTTCCTGACCACCAGTTGCATTATATTAGAACTTGTATTATCAGGAATAACCGCGCTATCGTGCTTTTTTTTTACTGCAGTTTCCTCTTTTTGGTGATGAGTTTTAGTGTTACCGGTTGTCTTTGTTCAGTCGAAATGAGGCATAAAAATGCTCTCCATGCTTTTAAGAATGAAGAGGCTTTTGTGCAGAGCCAACATCCTCGCTGATAACTTCATCATCTCCCCCTTACAACTTCTATCCGCTGCTGGGAAAATGCAAGAAACGCTACCAGCTCTGCATTTGGAAAGAAAACAAGCAACAGCAGGCCGGATGACAGACGTCGCTCTGCTCGCGAATGTGATGTTTGTACATAGCAGCGCAGTCCAAAGTTGTGAGACAAAGTGCTCCTCTGTGTAAACAACGGGTTTCAAAAATCCCAGCAAAGTTTAATTTATTTAGCCGATATGCTTCCCGAAAGCGACTTTCAGCGTTGGGTCTGTACTAAGCCACATTAATACGGCCGGGTGATTTTTACCAGAGCAGGGTAACTTCCGTACCTGGAGCTGCGAAGTACTACAGCGAGAAGATTGCTGTGCTGAGATTCACAAGTAGGTTCTTTTACTCCAAGGCAGCGGCACTAACCACTAGGTGACCTGCTGTCCTAGTAGGTGATGTAAGGTGAACATTTACACGCAACTTCAGATGCATTCCATTATGGTTTTATTTGCCCAAAATGACCAGTTTCCTCATTCGCACGGCTGGATCAGTACAGTATGCGGTGGCTCATGACTAACAAAGTAGCCCTTTTGCTCTAAGGGTTGCAGACATGACCAAGCCATACAGCGCTCGCTGACGTTCGGATGACTGTAAAGCCGAAGGGACATCGGGCAAAGCTTGGCAACGCCGGCGTCCCTCTTGCCAAACCAAGAAAGTGATCCCTGGGTTTTGTGTTTGTCAGCAAGCTTCCTTCCTCTCGAATTTCCTCCACCAGCTATGTATATATATATATCCATCCATCCGGGCGAGCCTATTGTTCCTGCCAGAGGCTTTCTCACAAGCACTCATCCACATACACTTGCAGTTGTCCAGATTTAGTCATTCATGTTCTTCAGAAGCTGTGGGATTTCGATAAATTTGTAGGCCTCAGCTGGACAGGATGACAAAACACAACTACTTCTGGAGGCTGCGTGAACCTGCGCCGATCTACAAATGCTGTTAAACACCCAAAGGAAATGGAACTTCAAAGTACAGCGTAATAAATAATTGCAGGGATTTGCTATCGAAATACCTTGGTCGAACAATAAAAGCGACTGAGGAGCTGTTGTGTATTAGTTCAACTGGTGTTTGAATTGTACCTGCTTTCTGTGGTTTTAGGGTCTGGAGTTAGCACACTTTTGGAGGGAGGTGTCCGGTGTATAGCGCTGATGGCCTGCAATGAACCATGTGTTCCACTACACCGTGCGCGACGGCTGTACATAAAAGAAGCGAGCAAAGACGAACGTGGGTAAGTACCGCTCGACTGCACCACGGCGGCAAGTTCACAGGTACGTGGCGGTCCGCACATTCCGGTTCCACCTTGCCCACACAAAAACGTAAGAAAAGCAGCAGATGCTCCTACACTTATAAGTGTTTTGTTAAAAGGACCCTCCTTGTAAACCCCTTTGTGGTCTCAGTTTCTACACTGCTGTGCACAGCAGCCCATACTTCTATCCATCACCACCAGGGGGAGGCACTACAGACTGAGGTCGGTGCCGGTGAATAACTCGCAGGTACGGCAGACAACGCGGGTCAGAGCCACCCTCACAGTTTCTGTATCGGTTCACAGTGTCTTTCCATTTTGTTTGGAGCACTATCCCGTATTACATTCTTGCTTAAGAGAAAGCAAATGTTTGCAGAAACTAGACTGAGCTGGCGCTGAACTGGTCGACAGATGGGAACGGTCCCCTTTCCATGGCCGGTGCAGTTTTTGCATCAACGCTTGTGAAAAAGTTCAAATGCTTACTGTTTATACACCCTTAATGTGCAGGTGTCCCAGATTGTGTTTATTTTTCCCCATCGCTGTTGTGGCACCTTCCTCCGAGTACCGCAGGATACGGGTTCATAGCCTAACTTTTGGCTCGGCCTACTGCAGGGGTTTAATACAACAAAAGACAGCTCTTTGAAATAAAATTTCCAGATTTACGTATCACCTGACTGAAGTGAAACGACTGAATTTCCACAGGTGCAACAGCTGCTGAATAAGACAAACACGGATTTACTTTGTGGATTTAATATGCTGGGATGCAAGCAGACCCCAGAGGGATTATATGTACAACAGGGTGAGTTTCCAAAATGCCCCATAAGGACCTGCCGACAATTAGACCGTCTTCTGCTATTAGTTATTGCCATTTATTCATTTGTTTTGTGGTTTATTCACTGTTATGTGTCCAATGTGTCCAGTTGCCGAGCGTGTGAATTTCCCTGCGGGGATCAATAAAGTTCCGCGTTGAAACGGAAATGTGAGTGCTAGAAACCTGTATAAAAAAAAATAAATAAATAAATTAAAAATTAAAAATTAAAAATTGGAAAAGGAAAACGGGAGAAAAAAAGTGAAATAGGAGTAAATGAGATGGAAGAACCAGAGCGGCCAGGAAGACCACACAAGGGAAAGAGCAAGTAATTTATAATAAAAGGAAGTTTTCTGGAGGGGACAAGTATATATTTCGCCAAAAAAGAGAACCAGAAGCTCGGCTCGTGGAGGGGGGAAGAAAAATACAGCATTAAGATTTGTTTTATCGATGTTAATCCCTCTAGGCATAAACTGGAGAGAAGATATTTACGTGCATTTATGTAAATGTCCAATGTTAATCTCAGATCTGCCCTTTTTCATGGTCTTTATAGCCAGATGTCCTATAAATATTTGGTTCCTTCGCACACGCCACCCGATTTAACCAACTACCCCTGTTAAGTGCTAAATCTGGTCATTACTTTAAATCAGGTGGTGTTGGAAAATACCCCTCGGCCCATGAATGATAAACACTGTTTGGGATGACCGGGCAAGCCTTGTTTTTGTCTGCGGCGCTTAGTTACGCTACGCTGAGGACTCAAACTACGTTCTGGGTAACTTTTCCAGCAGTATAAATAAATACACGTTCACTTTTTTCTCCCCTGTCTCCCGCAGCAGCCTGCAGAGGAGCAGGAATGTGCAGCGCAGATGAGTGGGTCTGCGCAGCCTGCAGGCCGTCCTGCGGGACAGCTGTTCGGCGGCTGTTCTGTGCTCAGGCCTACATGTGGCAGGCGACTAACTTACCTAATGGATAAACCCCAGACCTGGGCTTAGTATCCCAAAGATAAATAAGCTAGTTGCTTACCTATTCAAACTTTAACATTACTGAAGCACCACATTTTAAAAAAAAAAAAAAAAAAAAAAAAAAAGGATCGCTGGTAGCATAGTGTATAGGACTGAAGCAGAAGAACCAAATTAAAAGTTTTTTAAAAAATTAGAATTAAAATAAAAATATAAAATTATACCAGCTGTACAAACAGATAAATCGTAAGTAGCTTAACACCGCAAACCACACTGAAGAGCATCGATGAACAAACAGATATGAGCTAAATTTTCAATTTGACTACATCTTATTTGTCAAGAAGTTAAATGCCAAAAAAATCCTTCAGTGAGGCCAGCGTCTAAGGGCTGTGACTCAGAGTCAATAGTAGGAATGGGATGGTTAAACTTTCCAGCACATGAACAGATGAACTGGGGATGGCGAGCAGGTACAGCCTGGGTAGAACAAGTATGCAGGAGAAATTAAATGAAGGGCTGACAGACATTACAGCTGAGAAGCCGCTTGCCGAACAAAACTCATGAGCAGGATCAGTTATACTGGTTATTTTAAGCAGTAACTTGGTTAGCAGTTAAACATCTATGGCCAAGTCTTTCTGATATTCGCTGTATGCAAGGATCGTGTACGGACTGGCAGCTGCCAGGGCGGTCATGCATTTGCAGCTCAGAAGCTGCAGGATGAAGTCAAAAAAGTGACCCTGCGGCCATCTCCTTAAGCAACTTAAGTTCAGAAACAGGAAAAAATGTTCAGATGTTTAAAAATGGAGTGGTGAAAGTATGCAAGCTGCTTTGCAAAAGAGTGTCAGATGACTGCCTAAATACATGATCAGTTATGGAGAGCAACCGCTTTCATTCCATATCTTGGAAAAATTCCTACATTCTTACTGGAGATTCAAGGCAACCCCTTAATCTCCGCACTTCAAAGGAACCAGGTTAGCGCCTAATGTTTATCCCCTCCTCTCCCTGCTCCGTTGGACTCTATAGATGCCAATCCATCACATCCCGCAACCACCTCTGCTTTGATGCCCGTGAGTCGGTTGTCTGTCCCCCTAAGGCTGCTCATGGCACCCATTTCCAGATACCAGGAGCTTTGCATCATGTACTTAGTCTGTGAATTTTTTTGGAAAACACCACAGCAAAGCACAGGACTTCATCCCATATTCAGTAAATAAGTTCCGACTTGGATTATTAGTGCAAGAAAACAAAATGAATGGGGAGGAGACTGTATCCAAGCATCAACGTTTCCTTGGAAACACAGCAGTAAGCGCAATAGGGGTGAAATAATACTAGAAGTTCCCAGTTTGAACTCATTGCAGCTAGAAGGTTAGAGCTCATTTGTTTCTGGAAGTAGGTGCTGGTGACAATGTACTGAATGTACACAAAGTCTTCCGAGTGGTGAGAGCAGTGGACAAGTGAAGGCTGCCAAGGTTTGGTCTTGGAACCCCTTGTTGAATGCCACCATGTACAGTGGGGTGTCTTCAACTGGTAGGCCTCTCGGAGGAATGCATAAAATGTGGATCCGCAGACGGCCCCAAGAGTTCCTCTTAGCCTCTAAAGCGAGACCCGGATCAAAGCGGGGGGACGGGGGGGGGGGGCTGCTCTCTTTTCTTCACCATCCAAACAAACCCCTTTCTCCTCAACATCTCAACACTCTGGGCTGTCAGACCAAGTTCCTCTGGAGCTGGTGATAGTGCTAAGGTGGCCTTTCAATCAAAACAGAGAGGTCAGTCTCTCAACACACATACAGACATTCTGCCCAACCACAGGGTCTGGTCCACAGATGTCTCCGACATGACCCTTTCCAAAGTACAGCAGAAAATGCCTCTACAAGAAGAGGTCATACCTTTTTTTTTTTTTTTTTTTTTTAACTATAATTTCTGGCAATGCAACACCCACAGTGCTCTAAATTATATGGACATTTTCTGTTGGGGATGGAGAATAGAATTTCAGAACTTATTAAAAATTAATAAAAGCTCATATTAAATACAAGGCTACATCAAAGAGTATGGCAACTGCTAAAATTGAGTTTATAGATTATACATAATACAGCTTAAAACATTAAGGTTTCCTTTACAGCAAGAACACAGCTACATAAATTCTTGGCCAGAAACGTAAAGAAAAAACACTAATAAAACAGTGGGCAGCATCTCAGGCGTTTTCTTGAGGGGGTTCAGTGAACGTCAGTCCTCAAAGTCCTGTGTGACTACTGATGTGCAGATTCAAGTCTTGCCTTCAGCACCTATCAACCACATAGCTGCGGTACTGCTACTGTAGGTGACGTTCTACAGCCTCAGATAAAAAGTTGGGAAAGTATGGAAAATGCAAATAAAAACACAATGATTCTTGTATTTACTTTGACTTATTTCATTGCAGACAGTATGAACCCAAAATATTTAATGTTTTGTCTTTTCAACTAACATTTCATTTGTTAATATACATCCATTCCTGCATTTCAGGCCTGCAACACATTCCAAAAATAATTGGGAAGGTAAAGCATTTACCACTTTGTAATGTGGTCGTTCCTTTTCACAACACTTAAAACGTTTTGGTACTGAGGATACCGAGCGATGAAGCGTTTCAGGTTTTATTTTGTCCTATTCTTCCTGCAAACACGTATTAAGGTGTGCAAGTGGCATTTGTGAACGTAACTCCGTATTGTAGTGCTTGACAAAGGTTTGCCAAAGTAATCCCTTGCCCACGTGGTTATATCAGCTATCGACGAATGACTGTTCTCGATGCAGTGCCGCCCGAGGGATCGGAAATCACGGGTGTTCGGCTTAGGCTTGCGCCCTTGCCCTTTACGCACCGAAATTTCTCCAGATTCCTTGAATTGTTCAATGTAGAGGGAGAAACATGCAAATTCCTTCCAATCTTTCTTTGAGGAACATTGTTTTTAAACATTTCAATAATTTTCTCACACATTTGTTGACAAACTGGAGATCCTCTGCCCATCTTTGCGCCTCAAAGACTCAGCCTTTCATGGATACTTATTTTGTACCAAATCGTGAATACAGTTACTTGTTGACGTCACCTGTTTGAAATCACATTATTATTTCATTTTTTTTTTTTTTTTTTTTTACCTCATTACTAGCTCTAAATTGGCCCCGTCCCAGCTTTTTTAGAATGTGTTGCAGGCCTGAAATGCAGGAATGGATGTATATTAACAAATGAAATGTTAGTTGACCAGATAAAACATAAAATATCTTGGGTTCATACTGTGTGCAATGAAAAAGAAAGTCAAAGAATCATTGCGTTTCTTTGCATTTTCGATGCCGTCCCAACTTTTTCCTGAGTTGGGCTTGTACCTGCACACCTGACTCAGGTGACAGCCTGCGCTTTCCTCGAGACGCAGGAAAGAAATTTCCATCTCCAGGACAAATCTTGCTGTGTTTATAGGATGTAATCATGCAGACAAGTCCTGAAAACCCTGGAATGGGAAATCCCTGTGACCTTTTCACCTTAACCCTGGTGCAGGGTTGGCAGTCGCTCACGTGGAACAGAGCAGAGATCGCAAACCAGTTGCCGATTTCCAAAACTTTCTGGTTAAAATACATACGTTTTACAGTAAACACTACCGTAAGCAAATAGCCCGAATGTCTCAACATTTCATCCTGAAATTATAATCTTAAGATCTCTATAACAACCTGAAAGCTAAACAAAACACTTCAGCAATTCCTGAAGGTCCTCCAAGACGTTTCTTCAATTTGCTTCAGCGTGATCGAAACAGCAGGAACAGAACGTGGGAAGCGGAAACACCGGTTCCATTCCTGATGGAGGGCAATCGCACATTTTTCATTCGTCTAAAAGTTGAGTTCAAAAGCACCCCAGGGTGGGACATTAACTGGCACTTCATGCCCAAACTTCACACGTGCAGCGCACCAAACATCCATCTCCATCATCCATTCTCTGCAAGAGCAACCGCAATGGGTAAAAAGTTGACAAGTCCAGTACAAGTGAAGGATTTCATCTTTTTATTGGCTCTGTACAAATGTAGGTTATCAAAACAGAGGGATAGAGGAAGTCAACAAGGAATGCCTCAAGATTAGGGACAGAAAAATAAATCACTGCTTGGCAAATTCATTTTAAAGGAAGAGGCTGCTAAAGACAACAAATAAGTTGGGATTCTCAGTTTCTGCAACACATTCAGGGCTGGCAGCAGCGTAGTACTGAAGGACATGTGGGTTTGAGTATCACTTTTGCTGTCGCCCAACCCCTTGAGCAAAGTGTCCCGGTAGCCCCGGTACAAGTCCCAGCTGTACAAATAGATTTGAACAAATGCATTGGTCGAACATTAGCGAAGAGTCAATAGTTGCTTAAGTTTACAGCTTTTTGCACGTAGATGCAGTGTTCCCCCTCAAACCCCAGGCGCGAACGTGTCAGCTGGAACCGCGCGCAGCTGAACACAAAGAATTCAAACCCTCCGTTTAAAAACCACCACCACTTCATAAATAAAATACAGACCAGCAAAATACATATCCCACCAAACTTCAGACCTGACCGTTTCCAGTGCCAAACACCTTCAGACTGGCCCGGTCTCTAGGAGACATCCATCACGATGGAAACAAATTCTGATCAATCCTTGAATCAATTGAGTTCAGCGGGCATTCAATGCAGCCATATTAGTTTAACTCAAGTCCAACACATGGAGACAGCAGAGCATCTGATTTAAAAATTCCTTTTTCCATGTACCAGCAGTATCCTTCTGAGGACTACCTGGAACCATCGGCTGAAACACGGCGATAACGCAGCTTCCGTTTCCGTTCCCCCTCGTCGCAACGTGGGAAACAGGACACCGAAAGAGGAGCCACCGTGCATGGGCATCAAGGTAACCGTGCGTGGGTGAAAACTGTCAGCGGCCCAGTAGCAACACCGCAGGCTTCTCACGGAGAAAAGCAGAGGGCTGACGCTGCGAGAAAGCCAAGTGCACTGCGGGGCTTCACTTGCAAGTGGTTAGCCTGGCAAAGTAATTACAAGGCCACATTAGTGTGAACAAACTGGAGAAAATCCCCGAAAAAAGAAAACATTTTTTATTACTCTGCCCTTGCCATGAATCACAGCTTAAATAGCTTTTCGGCTTTATTTATTTATTTATTTATTTATTTTTTTAACATGGAAATGCTGCAGGCCCATTTACTTGTGGAGAAAACTGTTTATAACACGCTGATAATAGCTAAGTCAAAGGGAGGGAACTATTAAGAAGTATAGTGCCGCACGGCCTCCGAGGCATTGCAAACATGTGTCTTCATCTGCTGTGACCGTTCCCCTTGGGATCTGAATTACTGGCTAACTGCTGTCAGCAAGGTCAAGAGCCCCAAAAAGCACAACAGGGACATGAGAGAAAGGATGTCAGCCTGGCCAGCACTAAAAATGGTGGGAGACATCCTTTCCCCCTGGCAAGGACGTACCAGCAAGGAAGCATCCGCACACCCATAGCCAAACTGACCCCATACGACACGGCAAAGTCCGAACCAAACTCACGGCGGGACAGGGATCCTCACCCATTTCCACACACAAGCACCTTACCCAGAAACAGGAGAGGTGAGGGCAAGTGGAAATTCTCTCGGTTAACAGCTCAAACGCCTGTGCCTGTAGAAGCAATCCGGCAAAGTGATGCTGGAAAGTTTCGGAGGCCATTTGACCTAATAAAGCCTTGTTGGCTGCCATGTGTGTCAAAACGAAAGCGCCGTCTCAGACGGAACCGGAGCGTTTCAGAACCCACGTGTTTGACTAGAAAAGCCTTCCAGCTCGCGACTGCAGGACAAGTGGGAGTCTGTCAGCGCAAACTGCATGAAAGCACTCTTTCAGTGTCACCCTGCGCGAGCCCATCAGTTAAGCGTATTTATAACATCCTCAAGCTGTTAAGAAAATATCTCTGTCTTGGAAAATCCTCATACTTAAGCACAATCGGTTCTGCAAACCTCGGCGAAAGCCGAACATCAGCTGCAGGTACCGTAGGCATCCTTTCTGGAACTCGCGCATCCGTCCCCACTTCAGTTTGCAAAAAGAGCAAAACGGCACATCAAAGGGCTGAAATACTTTCAAAATGAACAAACCTTTAAAGTGGAAAAAAAATCTTAAGCGATAACAGCTCGGTACGGTTTACACTTTTACTCCCTCGGGGAGGAAACAACAAACATGTGGCACCGATATTGGCATGCCAGCATAATTTGCATGTTAGCACTGGCGAAAGCCCCCTTTTCAGAAAGAGGCATCAATATAACCACATTACGCCATTCTGCTTCAATTTAAGCTGTTTACGCAGAAGTGAATAATGGAACAACTTGCCTGGGAAATAATATTTGTGCTCATTTCGCCATACAAGCAAAAGCAATTCAAGAAAGCGGGGGGGCCGTTGGCTTTAATATGTTCATCAAACTACATAAACGAAATGACGGCACGTATTTTGTTTGAACCGCAGACGCACAAAGAGCGATGGGAAGGGATGGCTTTCGGTTGCTCCCGAGGGCGCTCAAGAGGACGAGGCCTCGGGCCGAGCCGCGGCTGAAGGAACGTAACGGAACAAGGTTGAGATGCTCTCGCGTGCCCCTTCATGAATTGGCCTGGCGTGCGAGGAAGCTAAAATGAAAGAACGCATCGCACTCTTTCCCAATCTCACCGCAATTTGCAGTTTCTTGTAATTCAGCTGCTTTTTATCAAAATTTTCTGCTGGGCTTCACAGAAATGACACCAGGGCTTTCTGGCAGCTTGTGGCTAAGAGCAAATGGGAAAAGAAAACTGTTGCGAATCCAACAAAGCAAAAGCGCACATAAATTCGCTCGGTCCAACTCAAGTTCGCACGTAGGCTTTGACGGAAAAGATTACTTTTGGGATACCCGTGCCTGTCGTCTTCTAAAATCACATTTGCATCCCCTTTCATCCTGAACCGTGCAAACTAGTCATCTTTGAACTGATCACAGTTCAACCTGACCGCCAGTATTGCTAACAGACCAAGAACTTGTTAGCGCTGATCCAACTGACCACTCTTGACTCTAAAAATGCCATGGATGCTTGGAGGAGAAAAACAAAACAAAAACAGCCTGTATGGCCACAAGATCCAAAGGAATGCAAAGCACAAGGGGATAAGCGTTCCCTCAAACTGGCTGTAAGTGACAAATTAGCCCAGCAACTTAAGCTAGTGCTCGAAAGCCAGCGTGCTGCTGGAATGCAGTTTGTCTCCATATTTCTTTTTCCCGTCCTTTGCTTAAGATGGGGTGGGAAAGCTCTATTTCTAGCTCGGTCTAGAAAAGGCAGATTTGCATAGGGTTGTTCTTAAAAAGCAGGCCTTCATACTTGCAACCTCGAGTATAAAAAGTATTCCCATGTCGGCAACCCTAATAACTCACAATTACAAATGTCGCTTAAGTCGGCGCATTTCCTCGACCGCAGGAGGTCACCTTCGTCTTCTTTAATATCTACCGTCTCCTGACTTAATAAAGTAGGGAGACCTGAAGAGCGAAAACATCTGCCTGCAAGCGTGCCGCTCTGAAAAGACCTGGGCTGGTGTAAGAAAACCCATGATCTCTCCAGGATCTCATGGGATGTAGCAGAGTAGCCGAATTCTGTCATGAAACATGTGCGACTCATTTAGATATGATATTCAGTTCAATTTGGTCTGTTTTTATATAGCATTTTTCTTAACATGACGTTAAGAAACCAAAGTTGTGTTTTTGACCACTGTACGTACTTTCGAATGAGTCAATGCAGTCAGTATCAAAGACGATCCTGAACATTTCTGTACGATCCAGCACACGAATGTCTGTTGGTGAGATTAAAATGTAAGTAAGCCAATGTCAAACTTCAGCCCACTCTCCTGTTCACCCATGACAAATAAGCCTTGACTTGAGGCAGCAGGTGGTGTGGCAGCAATTGGAAGACCCAGGTTTAAATCTGAAGTCCTGCCATTGAGCAAGGAACTCAACCTGAAATGATGAAGGCCCCTGCAGTATCAACAGGAAGCTTAACATTACGAGGTGCTTTTGGAGGAAACCGTTGCGTGAAGTCGGTCAATAAAATAGAGAGCAATGATTCCTGCTCTATGGATATCCATATTATTGAAATGAGCAGTTTTGCAGTTATTGAAATTCACTGTTTCCAAAGGTAGGCTGTGAAATGGAGAGCCCAGGAGGAGGAGAGGGAAGAGTAAGGCAGTCCTTGTTTTTGCTGGAGAACGATAACACAGGAGGGAGGGGATGGATGCCCCCAAAGATACGACTAGCAAAAAGCACCTAACCCCTCCCATCATGGAAGAAATATTAGACAGAGCATCTAGCAGCGACGGTGCTCCTTGGCCAGGCTGGCTGAAAGCAGAGCAGACCAACTGGGCGAGCCCGAACAGCTGAGCGCTTGTGGAACCCGGTCTTCCATTCCAGGAGGCCTCCTGTCTATCAAAGTAGAAGCTGATAGAATGGCACACTGTACTGTGGTTAACCTATTTATAGCAAACACTACAGCAGAGCTGCTGGGCCCACACCTTCTAAATAGACTTAATATTTTTACAACCATGCATGAGCCAAAAAAAATTAAGATATTCTGCTTTAGCTGTCCAGATCATTCCCACTCAGTGAAGTTGAACCTTTTTTCAACAAAGCAAGGAAAAGTTTAAACTACCGCAGCGCTTTAAAAAAAAGTTGCTCTTGCGGCTTTGTAAAATGAGTACTTGTGAACTAAAGTAGCTTTTAACATTCATCGGGTTGCTTTCAGCAAAATTTGGTTTCTCTGGATAAATCGATTGCTGTGGTTTTCATCGCCGTCCAAAGTTTAAGACGCGTCTTCACCTGTGAAAGTGACCGCACATCCGTTTGCTTCCTTTGCCCTTTTTCAGTCAGAGGAAGGCCTTTCTACCTTTTTCACAAATACAAGTCTTACACTTGTAATGAAAGTTACGAAAGGGAAAAAAAACAAACCTAGGATTTACAGAGAAGAGACCCCACTTGAGCAAGGCCCAAAGGTAGGCCGGTGGAATGCGCAGCAGTTGAGACCAGATGAACAGCTATTACGTGTTGAGATTCAAGTAGTTGCCGAACTTTGCCAAACCAGGAGAAGAGACCGATGCGGTCTGGCAGATACGAACCTCTGTCCCTGCAAGACAACACTGAAACCGGCACACCCCCTACCACCGAATTTTGTCCGCGGGGACTCGTGAACCTCGCCGAGAACATTCCAGAAACGATCCCACACCGCAGTTTAGAAGGACGCACGCACAACCACCATGGTGTGACACTTTGCCACAGCACATTGTACCCAACAGTGGCACCCATACTCTAAACAGGGCACAGCGGTAGCCTCGTCTTCCTGGAAACGAGCATCTAACACAACAAAAGAGGGCCAACGTTGCTGTTGAACAACATGGGAACTGCACAAGAACAAAGCCTGCCTGGGTGATCCGGAAACAAACCAAAACAGCCGATTGTGGTGGAGATGACGTCTGAATCGCGAACCGTTCTTCTGTGCCCCCTGTGCACAACCTCGCTGCTACGATAACGGCCGTGCATCCAGTTTCCGTCACACCTCCACGCTTTAAGATGTTGTGCAGCATGGCGGTGCACCTGGTATCCCTGGGCTGGAGGGTTCATCTGGACGTGCATTTCAAGCCGGTCTCTATGAAGTCTGCATGTTCTCGCGAGCTTTGCATTTTGATCATGGCTCCCAGATATACGTCAGCTAGTAAATTAAGGTACGAAGCTACACAAAAGGCGTCACAAGCAACGATGGCCATTACCTCCATTAACTGGAGGTCGTGTGAGTACAAGGCTTTGTTGCATGGAGCTAAATAAACCAACGCACGCAATAAGAATGAACCATGAGGCACCATTTCTTGCATGCACACATTCCCCGCTTTCACTCACAATTACTCTCTCTAATCTCCATCCAACTCCATCTTTTCCCCCCTACTTGCCACTCAGAAGGGGGTCAGTTGCCTAACTTTATCACGACTGGCCTGCCATGAATTAGGGAATACATCTAGATGGCATGGAGTACATAATAGATCCCTGCTGGGGTTTTGAAAAAGGAGGGGGGGGGGGTGTTGTGGCAGCTTGCTGGAGTTCGAAGCAAATCGTTTAAATAAGAAGTCTGTGCCAAATGAGTGGAACATGTAGGTCTGTGCCCCTCTTCTCCAGTTTCAGCAGGCTGTTGTGTGTTTAGCTTTAAATCACGGGCAGGTCGACACCACCTTATCTATGAACATTAAATGAAAACTTCTGCGTCACTCGTATTTGTTGTCCCTTTAATGACAGCAGGCAACGACGGAGCCCCCCCACCCTGTTTCTAAACCATGTTCTCCAACTCTAGAAATAGCATTTAAAACAAACACAAAAACAGAGCTTTTGGCTGCTGCTGCTGCATCAACGCCAGTCTGAGCTCTACGCTACGTAAACTCAGGTCCTTTGGTCCACTAAATTCAGGTAAACCCTGCTTTACGCAGTCCTAGTTTGCACTACTCACAAGGTCAGAGACAAGATTGCTTGTGGAGTAAATGGCTTGTTCCTGTCTCACACTGCCTTGCGTCCAACTAAGCTCCTGTCCTGTACGTACACAAGTGTGTCAAGAACTGTAGTGTGGCAACCTGTAAAGAACATACTTTGCTAACATTCTCGGTTTGTCTATTTTGTTTCGATGCCTTCATTTTAATTTCATAGTGTTTTCCACCAAAATGGAGACAAAAAGGTAGGATAGCTTTTGAAAAAAATTTAAATGAAATAAGGCAAGGCGGCTAGAAAAGTACATATGACAGAAGTGAAGATACAACTGAGGTAAGCGCCCCACCGCAATTCAGTCAATTGTTCTCTTCCCTCTTGAGTATAAGAATTTATTACAATAAATCCCCTTGTTTATTTTATTATTTTTTTTATCTCCACTTTTTTACATAAATTTCAGTAATGATTGGGTACTCCTAGAACACGGAATCCCCTGTCATTCACGATCTCTTCCTCACCTCTCTGGTCCAGTCTCATTTCCCTACTGTGAACAGAGGGGTTAGTGCCTAGTGTGTTACACATGTTGCAAGGCGTTTTACAATGTTTTAGTGATATTTGGGAAAATTCATTTGAAATTTGCTGCTAATGCATCATTTTACCCATTTCAAACAATGGAAACTAGGATCCCAGTTCACCAAAATTTGCTTTGTGCAGAGCTTTCAGGAACGAATTGAGTAAAGCGGGGTTCCTGCACATACCGCTGATGTGTGGCCTTCTGCACCTCACAAATATTAAAATTTATTTTGCAGGTCTGGAGCTTATTGAGTAATTTCAGCAACTTTATGTGCTGCCATTTCACAGCTACACCGGCAACCCTCATACAAACTTGTAGAAGGGGTCATGTCACGCTCCTTTGCACAGGCCACTGTGGTTACTGGCAGAGCTTTGGTCCCCAACCCTGATAACTGGGCAATAACTGTCTGGTTCAGACAGAAAGCCACAACACATACTTTGTTACAGTATGTAGGAATAACAGAACAGCATTATAACCCCAGAATCAAAAGCACATCTGGCAACAACCATCTCAGATTATTCAAAAATATAGGAGAGCTCAACTTATTGATAATTTGCTGTACTTGCAGGTTAACTTTTCCAGTTTGCATTTGTCTTTTATGTGCAGTGTCTTTATGGCTAATCGCATGTTGGGTTGTGCCAAGCTGAGTTTTACAGTGTGGCTTTTCCTGCTGCTGGTAAACCAAAACCATACATGCCAAAGGAAATTATGTTTTTTTTCCCTAAATTTCAGTAAACGCACATTTAAATCTTATGCAATTTGATGTAAGAAAATGTGTTTATTTGCTTAAACGAAGGCCTCGGTGAAGGGCAAATAATTTGAAGCTCAGCTGAAAAAACGCAAACGTTTTGTCAGGAATAGAGTTCGGGAAAGCCCGACTGTAGGCCACTATGCGACGATTAAGCTCAAGTGACATAATGTGTGGTCTAACATTTCACTGCGTACTTCAGAACCATAAAATAATGCCCACATCCTGTTCTTGTGGAGTTACTCCCTGCTCTCAACACCGGGAAAATAGCACTTTGTGTGTCTGCATGTTGTCTTGGCTGCTTATTAGGGTCACAACAGATGGCGGCGATGTGTGGTATCTGCGGTCCGTTTCACCAGACACCCGATGTACCAGTGTGCGGCCAGCAGATTCCTGCAGGACCAGCGCTTGACAGGTTTTCATCGGGATTAAGGGATCAGTGTAAATCGCTCGGCAGAACCGCAACGGCAAGGACGTCAAGAGGCAGCGATGAGATGAACTGAGAAGGACCGGACTGTTATGCACCGAGCCGGAATCCTCCGAGCTCAAGAACGCCAGGACCTCTAGCTGGCAAGGCTTCCGTTCCACGTTGCAAGCTCGTGAGTCATTCTCACCTCTAAACTCAGCAGCAGGACACTCCCACAATGCACCAGGGGAACAGGCCGGCAACCATCGGCTCGTATAGAAAGACCTCAGTATGAGGCCAGAGCACGTCCTTCACCCGCAGAGGAATTCAGCGCGGTGCTAACACCTCCAAGTGCTGCAGCTGCACTCAAGTTTTTCCAAACTTTTAGATCAGCTAGCGGTCAAGTACAAAAAGTCAGACAACCAAGAAATTAGAACTTCAAGCAGCCTCATCCAGTTAAATAAAGAGAAAGGCTGATCGTACGGACTTCGTTCAGACAGTGCTGTTACCTGGCTGCGGTCTTTGGAATACGTAGGCAAACAAATGCAGGTTTCAACGCCGACCAATTTATAGACTGACTTATATTTGGCACTGTTCACACAATTATATTTGTTTTTTGAATGATGAGGGGGAAGTAAAACACGAAGCAGTTGCCTGTAAGAGCTCGATGAACCAAAAGTGACTTTTCAATAATTTCTGACCCACGACCTGAAGACCAGATTCACGGTCGTGGTGTCACGAATTAACCGAGAAATTAAGGTGGACGGACACTCATGCAACTCCAAGGAGAACGTCGGTGAAATTATTTCAGGCAAACTGGCTGGCACAGCGTTGCTCGAGGACGTCCTGTTCACGCTAGGAGTCCAGGTCGTTCCAGGCTGAAATAGAACAGCGGAGATGTTTACTTGGCAGAGTTTCTTCCAAAAAGAGGACTGAACCAGGCATTAATGTCGCTCAAAGTGGCTGTAATAACACTTTACATCCAAATAGCAAAGCTCTTACGCAACTTTATCGGGCTCACGTTACGTTGGAGTGTTGTCCCACTCTTCCTTACGCCATTGCTTCAGTTCATTGATGTGCGACGGCATTCATTTAGCCGCAGCTCTCAAAGTCCTTCCTCGGCATCGGTGGACTTGAGGTTTGGACTTTCTGACTTTACCATTCCAACACCTTTAGTCTTTTTGTAGCATAACAGGCATTGACGTCTCCACTTTCATCTGCCCAGAAGACCGTCCCACAAATTTCATAGTTGGTTCAGACCCAAGTTCTCCTACAAACATTGCCATATTCGTTGTGAAGTGGCTTTCGCCTGGCTGCTGTTCTATGACAGCCATACTTGCTCAGTATTTTTGTAATCACGGAGTCATGAACTTCAACATTAAACCAAAGCCTGCAGACCCCCAGAAATACCCATTAAGCACTTGGTCATTTCTCCAAACAATGCACAGTGTGAGTCTGCTGGGCCGCCCGCTTGCAGAAAAACTGGCAACAGTCTTGAATGTTCTCATTTGTAAGTAATCCTTCTTCCAGCAGAATCACAGATTTCCAAACCCTGACAAATGGCCTTACAACTGGCACACCAATGACTGCTGTCAGGTCACCGCTAATGCTCCTTGGCACAGCATCGCTACCCAACCAAAAAAAAAAAAAAAAAAAAAACTCAAGACCACCAACCTCTCCGAAGCTCTGCTTTTATAGAGGTGGTGACACCTTGCGGCGCTCAACAAGTCAAGTGCATTTCATTAGCAGCACCTGGATGCTGTTTATCTTCTTAATTCCTATGGCAGGAATTCATTTCCCCCCCACATGGTCTCTGCATGATGAATAAATGATGAGAATGAAGTCTGTTATGAGCTGTGTGTTACCTCAAGCTGGATTTGTGTCATTATGGAAGTCGATGAGGACCAGATTGGTTTTTAATGCCCTCAAATGTAAAACTGTTAAATAGAAAGAGGAGGTACTTTCTTTTTCGGGTGGCTGTATTCCTCACTTGCTCGGGTAGTGGTATGAGTCCACAAAACTAGTGGAAAAACATAAAAATAAAATACATAATATAATATAGGTTAGACAGGGTGAAGGATGTGGTGGTGCAGTGGGGCAAGCTAGTACCTCACAGCTCTTGGGCTGCTTGTCTGATGTGGGGTTCAAGCCCAGCTCAGGGGTGGGTGTGGCGTCTGCAGGGTGTCCTCCGTGTTCACAACCCTCTAAGGGCAGAAGAAGGCAACGGCAAACCGCTTCTGTTTCTCTTTCCCTCGGAAACCGCATCAATGGTCGCTCAGTACTGAGTCAATAGCACTTTTCTTTCTATATATTAGGCAAGAGCCCAGATGCAGAAAATAATATAAATGTACTTTGAAAGTAGATTAATCTGGTGGATTAATATTTATATATCTTGTTGTTTTAATCACTAAGAGTTTGCATTTCACCTTCGGTGAACTTCATGTGTCATGAGTCAGGACAGGACATGCCAAGGCGGTGGGTAACTTGGGCCTCGTATGAGTCAAGGCATCCAGAGGATTTGTTTGCGACAAGAGCTCCAGTGTTTAACTAAACCTTCTCCATAAACCATGAGAATCAACATCTGCTGAAATTTGTAGGTCGCTCTTATCCCCGAGAAACATTACATCAAACTTGTTTTTGCAAATAACTATGACCGTGCAACATCTGCTACGCATTTGCACACGCCTGCCGCTGCAGTTGCGCACTTCAGTCACTCCTACGCATCTGTGCTCCAGGTTCCCGGTGATGGACCGGCAAGCAGTCCAAAATCTGAGCGCTCCGAGAAAAAATGGAAAACGGTTTGAAGACACAAGAACATTAAACCTTACTTGCTGAGCTACCTTTGCCTGTCAGCATGTCGGCGTGTCAATAAATTTCTGTCGTCTCAGTGAAGTAAGAAGGACACAAACAGGACTGACTTTGAAGTTCAGAGCAGCTCCAGATCTTTATTTATGGAGATGCTGCTTTACAACCATCCATGCAGTGGCCTCCACTTCCAGTCAAGAGGCACCGCGCACCAACAGGAGGGTTACCGAAGCAAAAATCGACCTCTTTCTCTCCGTCGCTTAGCATTTGAGAATCAATAGTTTTCATTGAATGTTTATAACAGATCGCACTGTCGAAATTCCAAATACCCAAGGGGTGCAGCTTCAGTTTTTCCATTTATATTCCTGGGCCCTTTCAACGTGCTTGAATGCGGGCTTTGCAAATTTTTTTAGCTAAACTACGATTTGAAACTGCACTATGGTGGAAAATACTGTGTGAGCCACAATGGTGACTGGCGGGGCTCAAGCTTATGTCATTAATTGTAAAAACAAACAAAATTGCATTTCACACCCCTCAAACCCTAAATAAAGTAAAAAACTCTTTGAATACTTTTTTGTTTTTTTGCTTTCTTTTTAAAAAACCCAAATCCACTGCTCAGTAACAGTACAGACATCACAGTAACTGGGTTTATTTGCAAAAATCACATTTAAACTGTGCTCTGGCTTAAGGACAAGTGCACCTCGTTCGAGGAAAAATCCAGTTACTTCTACCGGGCGGATAGACTTCTGACTGCGGTACAAACTGCATGGAATCATTCTGTTTGTTTCAGACTAAGTGGGTTGTTTCGTATCTTTCGGAAAAAAGACATCTGTTGACAAGTTGGATAAAGGTGATGGATGTGCTGTGTCTGGAACTGGGGGGACATCATTGTCGCTTGTCTGCAGACCGAGTGAGCTGACTTGGGGCAGACCCTGAGCAGAAAGGCGGTGAAGATCCTTGAGGATCAAAGCGTTGTCTGGCTCCTGTCAATCTCAAGTGTTGTCAAGGCAAACCATTTTTCCAAAGCCTTAGTCCTGTTTTGGCTTTGCCTCCTTAATGCGGCACCAAGATGTTTGAACCGGTCAAAGCATGTAGCTGAGATTTACTCCTTTCGTCTTTAAAATCGCCCTCTTCCTTTAAAATGAATCATTGTTTAATGTAGCATTTAATATGGTATTTCTCCCCAACTCGAGCACAGCAGGTTATAAATCATGCTATTCACCAAAGTCTCCATATTTCGCAAATCTCAGCTGCCCATTTCAAACCAAAAAGTCTACTGTCAAAATATTTTAAATATATCAAAAGTTTCTTAAAAATTACACATTATAGCACATTTGGGCAGGGAAGAGCGACTTCAGTCAAATTTAACTCATCGTGACCACCGGCAGGGTTTTTTAGGGAGGAAGTGATTTGTCATCGCCTTCCTCTGGTTATCTGTGGGCTGCAAACATGGAAGAAAGACGCAAGCTACACACATCCAGCCGGATTCAAACCCGCGTGTGACCGGCAGCTCCGAAGCTCAGAATCCCTGGTTTTCACATTAAAGAAACATTGCTGGTTAAAAGGGTTAAATCCAGGCTCAGGAACAGTAAGGGCGACCTTTGTGTGCTGCAGGAAATCTTGAGATTGAGTATTTTTTGAACAGCCAAAGATATCATCACACGAGTCCCATAAGCCGGGCCGCCATCTGAAGCCTTTGCTAAGGTTTCTTCCCGTCCAGCTGCTTTGCCATCGCAGCTCTGATGCTGCTCTTTATTTCACCTGGGTGCCAGCAGAAGGAAAACCCGCTCGGTCCAAACTGTTTCGGTTTCCTGGTTCTCACAGCGCTGCCAAACATGAAAAAGCAGCAGCTGTAGAAGGGCATCAAGTAGCATTCGCTGTGAAAGCGCTGGCAAAGCAAAAGGTGACTTATTATTAGCAGCAAATGTCAATTCAAGTCATAACTTTTAAAATCTGCTAACAAATGGCAGGACTGGAGCGTGAGGACCGTGTGCGACTGAGCACATTGTGTTGAAAAGCTATCATCTTTACAATCTGACCCAACCTGCACAGCAGAAGGAAATCATTGTTTCATGTGCAAATGTTACAAACAGCATAATGCGGTTTTGTGATCGTTCGCCGCACTTCGCACGGCCGGGATTTCAAAACTCTCAACAGAGACCCCACAGCCCATGAATGAGGTTTGTGTCTTTGGCCAGAGCGTCTGGTGGAATTGTGTTCGGACCACACACCGCAGAACAAAACAATGTGTTCCAAGAAGCGATGGAACGCCATGCTGGAGGAGAAACAGTTGCAGTGGACAGATTCATCTTCCTCCCTCGCCGAATTCGCTTCATCTGCAGCTCAGCATCAAGGTGGGCCTGCGCAGGAGCCAAATCCCATCATTACTTCAGCTGCGGAAATGTGTGGCACTACAGAGACTTGGAGCCTCTATACAGCATTCAGCCAGACTGCTAGATGTGACCTGGTATCCCCTAAAAAACCAAACAAACAACATTATCTATCTATCTGTCT
Organism: Heterotis niloticus; assembly: GCA_018136845.1. Taxonomy (NCBI): domain Eukaryota; kingdom Metazoa; phylum Chordata; class Actinopteri; order Osteoglossiformes; family Osteoglossidae; genus Heterotis; species Heterotis niloticus. The sequence continues at coordinate 29,571,165 of CM030898.1, forward strand.
GTCTGTCTGCCTGCCTATCTGTTTCCGATCTTTACAGGTTTAAGCTTTCTGTGAGTCCATCTAGTTTCCTACATTGTGTTTTTCATTTTCCATTGAATGAAGCATGTATTTCACACAACCAAACAGACAAATGTCTGTAGTGGAATATATATTGAGTAGGAAAAACATGATTGTGTTTTTGTGAACAAACTTGAAAGTCCTTTACTGGAAATGCTAAAGGGAGAAGATAAGGAAAATCCATCGCAGATGTTCAAACATTAAAGACCGTGGCAGCCGTATTGAAACCAGAAAAATAACCGAGCAACGTAAAAAAATAAAGAAATGGATATCCCAAGATGAATTATTTCAATACACTGATGTTTTCAAAGAATTAATGTATTTAGAGTACAGGACTGCATATACCAAACTGTGAAGGCTACATCTTTATACAAAGCGAGGATGTTACCTCCACCTGCACCACTTCCACCAGGTCAACTTTCTTCTGGCCATAATTTACCATTTTCACCTTTTCCACCTTTGTGGAAATATATTCAAGGTTCAATTTCTGGGGTCAGCTTGGAATGTGAGGTATTTCCCATAAGGAAGTGCAATGCTGGACCCAGCCCAGCCAAGCGGTTCCCACCTCCAGACACACCCTTGTCTTTCTCCCAGGGCAGAAGTGAAAAGAGGCTTGGAGCCACAGACCCCCTTCCTGTAGCTCCCACCCTCAGAAAAGTACTCCCCCCTGCACTACACGCCGCTCCCTTTCACATTGGTCCTCCTGTCCTGTGCTTTGTGCCTACCTTCACCTGATGTTTAAAGCAAACGGGTCACGATAATATGTTGTGAAAATTTTTGGAAACAAACTACAAAAAGTCCTGCTATGTGTATATCCTTCAATGATGGGTCAATGAGGCACAAATAACTGAGCTTTTGCTTTTTTTTTTATTAAATTGTTTTTTATCTTCTACAAGGCTTGCAGCATGGCAACATTTGCCCCACGCGGAGTTGTGTGCGCGAATTGGCTACTTATCTCCACATCGTGTTAATCTTATGTGAAATAAATGTCCGCTCGACCAATTTCTGCCGGATTACAAAAAAAAAAAGATTTATTTATTGATTCACGAACTTGAATCTTTCCGTTATGCGGACGTGTACGCTATGTGTATTACAAAAATTTTGCTCCTTTTAAAGACTCAGCTCAAGCCTAAGGATTACGTGAAATATGGCAGGCAAGTTCCGGCAACATTTTCATCTGATCTGCATTTTCCCGTACTTGATCGTAGGCACTTCTCTTTATAACGTAAAAGGTGATGAATAGCAAATGTTGGCTTTCGCTAGTGATTCGGAAGTTGAATCCCAAAAGGCAAAGGATGACCTGTGACAAACAATAATTGCCAGACAGGTTAACCTACCGTCTGACTTAACTAAATCGACAGCAGAGAGCAAAATCAAAATGGTGGTGAGGTTATAATAAGGTGATGCTTGCCACCAAAAAAGTCCGGAAAGTAAGTTTGCTTGGAATAATAATCCAAAGAATGCGTTTATATGAAATTATTTTGCATTGACGTATATTTCATAGAGATGTTCTTATTGGTGTCCTGTCAGACATCACTTCCTGGACGGCCGACCATCATTTAAAAGTTATTTTGCCCAAATCTGACCTCATGTACCTTCCTGCAATAAATCCCTCCTGACCTCCTGGTCAAGATTTCGTTGGACATCATCCCTTCTCCTTCAAAAACCTCGGTGCGATGATGGATGACTGTCAGCTACGACAATATTTCTTCACTGGCCTGGATCTGTCTGTTTTCACCCTCTGTGGCGTCCACAAAATGTCCCCCTTCCTAATCTGTGTTATCTGGCTCCTCATCCAGGTCTTTGACCGGTCTTCCTGTGTTTGCCGTCCACCCTTGTGAGCTAACCCGATTTGAAGTTTTGAACAAAACAAATTTCGGGAGGGAAGTACTAGACCAAACCCCTGGCCACAGTCCATCATCAATCATGCGCACACGCATATAAGTGCGCCCGGCTACTTCCGCCCCTTAGGCGCCGTTTCTCGTAAACCTGCCACCACCCAACCTCCGCCTCGATCTTCTTAATGGGGTCCAACAACTTTGCTCTACAGCAAGTCCAAGCCCTCAGGTGGACTCCCAGCACACCAAGCGCCCATCCAAATGCATGACCAATCTTGTACTTCCAACTCCTAAAATGTGGTTCTTCATTTATTGCAGATTTCACATTAAATTCGATGTCCCAGTTTAGTGCTCCAATCTTAATGCACAGATCCCTACATAGCACAGCTGTACACCACTTTTGAGTTTTAAATGCTGCCTGAAATTTTCAGCCCATAACCCACCTTCAGCCTCTGCTTGCCTCACAAGAAAGAATCTCTCATTCTCTCAAACAGTGGAGTTGAGCTGTCGCCCAACATTGTGTGCTACAGGTCTTCTGAGCTTCCCAAAACCCAATCTCTTCACTTATCTCAGACCCACATGAAAATACCTCATACGTTCCTTTATTTGCCCATCAGGATCGTGGAGGTCCACAGTCTATCCGGGAATCACTGGGCAGTAGCTTAGTAGAGTGCAGTGCTTGGAGGAGTCATGCTGGAGCTTCTTCCCCAAACTGTGGCAACAAAGCTGGAAGCACACACGTTGTCTAGAATGTGTTTGTATGCTACGTGGATGCGGCTGAAACGGCTCAGCTCAGTCATGAGAAGGTCCGCATATTTTTGGCCACAGAGTGTAGCTCAAGTAAAGGAAGTTGGCTCAACTCTCACTTGGCCACCAGAGGTGAGCACAGAGCTCATAGAACCAAAGTTCCCATTTTAAATCACACAACACTTCCAAGATACTTCTTCACCAACCACTCAATAGCAACCCACACAGCACCACACGTTCCTCCAACACTCCATTGAACAGATTAAACACAGAATATGGACAATTCACACTGCACTCATGGATGAGAACCATGTGCCAGCACACCCTTGCTCGCCCATCTGTTTAACATTCACCCACCCCTTAAGCCTTGCCACCGAGGAGGCATCAAACCAGGTACAATTATGGGTTTTAATCTACTGTGTATGTCCAGCACTAGGAGGGCACATTGTTTCTTCCACCAGACAAGTCTTCCTCCATGCCGGCGCTTCACCTGAATCGGCCGATTGTCGATGGCAACTGCAACGTTGTAGTCACTTGCATTTTGTGATCCGAGTATTCCTATAATTTTCCCTAAGCAAAAGTGTTAGCCAGTTAATATAGCCAGTTATTGAATAATTCTGCAATATTTAAGAAAGAAATATTAGGATGGTTGACCCAGGGCTTTAATGCTGGGATCACCCGCATTTGTTTTATTTAAAAAAAAAAAAAAAAACACTTGCAATTGTCGACTGGTCAGACAAGCATGTTAAAATGCTGGTAGCTCAAAACGGGTGTACAAAAAAAATGTGAGCTCAGTCCCCATTAAAATTTTCAGTTGACTGGATACCCTTATTTCAAGGGAAGACTGCCGGCACAATGAAGCCAGAAAACACTGAATAATTTGACAGGAGTTGCACTTTTTGTTTAATATCAATTTTTGGGGAAGAAGTTAATTTGCTACTTAAAGACCATTCCCTACAACTGAAGTTACAGAATTACTGACATACATGGACAACTTTGGTTACTAGTGACCGTAAAAAGGTTATGAGAACTATTATTTAATGCTTGGCTAATAATTGAGCCCAAAATCTTTTCCTTTGGCTTGAAACATTTAAAAAGTGACTGAACAGTGACCGAGCATCACAAGAAACCACCATGGAAGGTGAAGGAAACAGGATTGGCACACTGGAGTTAAGGGTTGCACGGTGCTCAGGTTCAAACACAGAAGAAAACATGGGAACAAATTCACTTTTGCTGGATACCTAAATGAATGAACAAACTAAACTTCACCAAGCTGTGGAACATGAGCTTGAGGGACTTCCGCTGAGGGGACCAATGTGTTAAAAACTACCATTTCATGCTCAGAATGGTCACTTTAAAAAGATTCAGTAAATATAAATGTCTAGCAGCTGTCTTTAAGCTCCAATAAACCTTTTTGGTAAATCAAAACATAACAAGCGTGACCAATGTTTTTGTTTTATTTAAAGCATATTAATGCTGAATACATTCTGTAGGAAACGTTTAGCTAATAATTTGTACAAAAAAGACAATACAAAAATACTAAGTAATTTTAATACAATCACAAGTAAATGTAGTTTTTAAAAAACTTTAAAAATGCACTACCTCATCTAAAGTTCACTAAATAAAAAAATCTTGTCAATCAATGCTTTTTAAGCAGCACTTTGTAAATATAACACAGGTCGTAACACAATGTCATAGTGGAAATATCTGGGGCAAGGTTGATATAATTCACAATTTTTAGTAATTTATACATTATAAACATGAAACCAGTTGCTGGACGGAGTAAAGCGCGTAAAGGATATGGCGTTTTTCTTCTTCAATGTGTATAAATACTGTAAAATGGTCTGTAATACTGTATGCTTCCCACACTGTTAATGGCGAACAAAAATCCGCAACAGAAAACACCAACGAACCACAGTTTGACCCCCAGTTCACGTGCTCGTATACACGAGCGCTCCCGTGGCCGTGACCCGACAGCTGTAACAAACCCTACAGCTGGCTCCATGTCACCAGCAGTGGCCCTGCATTGCTCAACTTGCGCTGACAATGACGCTGAAATTGAGCGCACATCTGGCGTCGAATGCAGATGTGCTCTTCCCATCTTGCATCAAGCCAAGCCCTTATGGGACCCCTCCCAGCCAGCAGGAAAAAAGACCCACAGCCCAAGTGTGCCCCTTCGGCCCTTGTTAGGGGGTCCACCCTATTGTGGACCCCCTCCAGGTCCAGCGCCAGTATTGCTGAGCCAGACAGTTTGGGGATAGCGTGGCACAGCCACGTCCAACATTCACCCAGGGGGATGGATGGCAGAATAACCTTTCTAACCCCACCCATTCTAACCCAATTTGAACAGAACTTCTTCCAGGGGGGTAAACCTCACATTTTTTAAATCAACTGGTTACAAAATACGTGACAAATACGTGATACTATACACACACACACATTACACCTTGTACTGTAACCTCTTTTGCAGCACCCCCACTTAAAAACGAGGGAAATAAATGAGGCGGCGCGTCCTCGTGCAGCGAGGCCCACAGTTTCTTGGCATAATAAAACCACAGGCAAGAAGTGGATTTGTACAGTTACGGCTTCCTTGCTGCTGATGGTGCCTACAGATGAGTCTGAATACAGTGCTGTTAATTTATTCCATAATGTTATACGAGTTGTACGTGTGCATTCCGTGATAATATCGACTGTAGAATAAAAAAAAAAAAAAAAAAAAAAAAGTCATTCCCATCACTTAGGAATTTGTTGCAAGTGGAAGGCCACATGGGGATGGAGAGAAAGGAAAGCTGGGGCGGCCCCAAGGTGGTCTGGAGCCTGTCAACATCCTTTCTCACTCTAACCATTCATTCATCTCCGATCAAGCAAACGGTCAACAAGCTACAAAGCTTCAAACCCTGTGGCCTCAAGCGTCCCCATTTATTGTCCATCGAGGGGTTTAATAAAAATATCTATAAAAATTCTAACAGGAAGTAATACACATTTGTCACCCCTCCCTACATTCTATTGTCAGATGAGAAGATCGAGTAGCCGAGCTTCAGCTGCTCTTCAGTCACAGATAGGTTCTTCACACAGTTCAGTGTCCCCACAGGAGCAGCGCCGCTCCGTTAGACCATGTTGTGGTGGTTATTCCGATCTATGATGTCCGCTGTGGGAAGGAGCTCCTTCTTGATGGGTGAAGGAGGCATGCTAGTGGTCTTGGCTTTGGGCTTGAAGAGATCAGACACATAAAACACCTGGCAGGGCACAAGAAGGAAAAAAGTTCATCAGCAAGCGGTCTGTGCGGTCCACATCGGCACAAACATCTACACAGGTTGGCATGCATCTTCTTCGATCCATTCCTGAGCTATGCAAATTTGAGTCTTGCGGTTTCAAATGTCACGACTATGCAATGAGCAACCGGAGGACTACCAACGGCAGCTTCTGCAACAGCCTCGGCACAAACGCCCACATCGACACCCGACCGTCTTCCATAGCAGGCTGCGCTACCCGAGTGTCCGTATCTGAGGCACAGTAATGAGTCGCCCTTTTCCAGACCAGCGAATTCCATTCCGGTCACAGAGTCCATGAGGTCACCAGCGGTGACCACGGGAGGGCGGAGAAATGAATTTTAAAGGCAGCTTTTCCTGTCCCTTCAGTGACGCAGCTGTGGCAAAGCAGGATATGGAAGCTGGTTTACCTGGGAGTGGTGAACAGGATGTGGGGCTCAAGAAAGCCCACTATTGTCACAGATTTCCTCCAGACCTGAAGAGTCCCATTAGCTCTTGAAAGACCACCGTGGCAGACAAATTGACCTTCACACCAAGGGAATCGCGACCAGGCGTTTTAATAGACACAGGATGCCGAACATTTGGCTTCAGCTTAGTCTAGATGCTAACCTCACAACCCTACCCCGAAAGTTAAGCCAAGACACGTTTTGACTTACCAGCGATGTCGAAGACAGAAAAATGTGTCAGTGCGGGCTATAAACTGCCAAGACTTTTATTCAAGTTACAAGCCAAGTTATTTAATTGGAAGTCACACTAACACATTCCAGGAAGGGGGTAGGCACCATAATTTGCATCCTAAACTAGGAAACTGGGCCAGCATGAGAAAACCCGCACTTAAAAACATCTGCCCAGTCCCAGAGCCACCATTCAGTGCATCAGGCCACTGAGTCCTGTTTGGGCCTTTTAAGAAATTGAGTACTCATCTCAACTCCCAATTCAAAACCTTACTATCACACAAGGAAGACACGGCAGGGCTTCTGACCCATGAACTCTGGGCGGGAACTGCTCCTTTATGGTGGTCGGTTCAAGACCAAGAGCACCGAAGCAGCCTTTCCTGAATTGGATTCATCAGTGCCGTGAAAAACCAACAGGAAGTGGTACTTGATGTTCGGGTCCCTCTAGAAGACCCCTTACTAAGGTGTCGCAGTGCACCGACACAACCAGCCTCCTCGATGCCAAAACAGCGGAAATTTTAAATGCCAAAAAGACCCGGCTTGGTGCTCACCTTCGCCTCTTTACCGCGAAGCACGTTATCGGGCATGGTAATAACCAGGACATCGGCATCGATGGGGTGTACTGCATGTGGAACATTCACAGGGTGCCAGGATTGTGGTCATGCTGCTAACATGGTGAGAAGTGGTCTTCAGTTCCAAAAGGAGCCAAATAAAAGCACGTCTGCCTCCCCAGTGAGAAGTTTCAGAGCATGCTTAAGTCCGCTGGACAGATGGAACCCTTTAAAAAGCCAGGTTTTATGACATCTGACTCATATGAGCACCAAGCAAGGCAGGAAATTACGCTGCAAAACCACGCCGCTTTCAAACACTCCTTATTTATATTGTTAAGTTTGTTTTTTGAGACCAAAGCAAAACAAAAAATCGTTGCAGATGTGCACCATACACGGCATCTTCGCATTTCAAGAGACATGAACTTATTCAAATGGCTGAAAGCATCAGGCGAGGATCTTAAAAGCTGGACATTCAGCACTGAGTGCTTCCAAATGTTTTCTTCCCTTTCCTGGCATAGGCCGTGCTTACCCCTCTACCAACTTTGAAAGAGCTGGACAAACTAAAGCAATGGGGTCCAGTTGGCCAAGGGTGCTGGGGGCGTGGGCTCCGTGAGGGGAGAGGGGTAGCAGGCAGTACTGCTGCCAGGTGCGCACAAAACTCGGCTTCCAAACGTTCGGACGTGGAAGTGCATTTAAGTTGGTGCGTTTGCACCCTCACGGGGCCCTGTTTAGTATCTGGGGTTGAGTCAACGCAAAGGGATGAAAAGCCACACTTGGGTGCTTTTTGTTTGGTTCCTCAACTTACCGCATCCCCCATACAGGCATGCCCTGTGCATATTCAGCGCATCGGGCATTTCACCATCTGACAAATTTCTTCAACAAAGCCAGTTAAAATCCGTGCCAGCCCAAAACTGGTACCAGTTACGAAAAGCCAAAACTTTCTATAACTGCCTGAGCAAGCAACTTGACAGCCTTGGAGAATTTAACCTTTAAACCTGCAAAATGTCAAGTGTATAAACCCGTCTTGTGAACCTAGATATCGCATTAGCCAGCCCCATATTACTGCTGAATTTGAAACCTTTAACATTTTAAATGCTTAGAACCCCTTCCATTTCTTCAAAGTCCTTAAATTTTGAAAGACAAAAAATTTTTAAAATAAATCTTTGTGCGCATGCTACAGCTGGAAAATTTCAACCGTACGCAGCAACACGCTGCCGTCCACCCTTGCAGCGAGGCGAGGATTCGAAGTGGCGGTCAATCTCTTCATTTGCCATTAATAAAGTCAGTCAGTTCCATTTCCAAGCACATTCAAAGATCCATATCCCACACCCTCAAGGGTGATCTACCGCATCCCAAATTTGACTCTTTTCATTTCGTCCCCTCCAAGGCTGAGCAGCTCCGAACCCCAAGTTATTAAACATATTTTAATTGCACTAAGTAGTCACAGATGTGCCTTTGGCTCAAACTTCAATGTTGGAGAGCGGGCTGGAGAAAAAGTGCCATAAAATACCAAATGATCTACGTGGATCTGCATCAACTGGGTGCGCCTTTAGTCATCGCAATGAACTGTGCCCTTTAGCACCCGGAGTCCACTTTTTATGTTTATATACTTTTAATTACAGTTGCACCATAGCTATAATTTTCCTTTGGTGAACGCTGTTTGACATGACAATTCTTCTCTTGCTTAAAGCGCCATACTGCTCGTGGATCAGCCATGGCACCTCTCCCGAACAAAACTGCGCCTCTGCAATACCGGCCAACTTCGTAGCGGGATTCGATGTCCTGCGGGAGGAAACCCGTGTCCGTGACCGGGAACCTCTACGCGGCAAATAAGCGTCTTAAGGGACGAACTTTAAAAGCGACCACATCTCTAAATTACGCTCGTGACAATTGCTCAATAAAGGCCTTCGTGTCCTTATGCAACAAAATTCAAGTTGAGTCACAACAACAGGAATCCCCAAGACACTAGACAGGGGAGGGGGTCCTTTTCGGTTGCGATTTAAGTGACGAAAAACACTCCCACCGATTCTAGCCACGAAGGTCCAAGCCTGCCGAAAAGCTCGCGGGGAGCAACGGGGCCGAGGGGCAAAGTGGCGGAGCGACAGATGCGACGAATGCCAAGATGCGTGCATTTGAGGGGGGACAGTGCTGGTTCTTGCAGAGCCAAAGCTCGCTGAGGTTTACATTCGCAAGAAACCAAGGCATTCGCTTTACTTTCTTTAGATGGTGAACAGAAGTGCCAAAACCTTCATCTTTATGCTATGAAATGTTAAGAGAGAAACACTTACAATGCAGTACGCCACCAGGGCCCCCTGCACAAAACCCGCCAGGACATCGCTGGGATGGTGCTTGTGGTCCGAGATGCGGGACAGACCGGTGTAGAAGGCCATCATGAGGAGGGTGAACTGCAGGAGGGGGCGAAGCAGACGGGCGCCACGCCACGTGAACCGCGACTGTAGGTAAAACTGCAGAAGGGGAAGAGGAGAAGTGAAGGTCAGGAAGATGCGGAAAAAATGTTTTTATGAGTCCAGAAACAATGTTGACATCTAGATGCTAGTTAAAATTTTCCAAAAGATGTCACAACAATGATTCGAGCAAGCAAACTGTAAAGGCGCATGCGTATTTGCTGAATTATTGTATCGGTGCATCTGCCCTATCTGAACCGCTGCAAGCCTGAACGAAATACAAGGGATTCTTGTCTCTTCACAAATGCAAGTGGCGGCAAAATATAACTTTTTTCTTTGCGTCACGACTCAGCACAGGTTTTAGTGTGTACTTTCCCAGTTTTAGACTTGACTGGACAAGCAAAACAAGCACGAATTCAACCAGCCTGCGGCGTGTCCTATAAAACCACGACCGCCATAGCTTGGAAAGCTGCTGGCAATCTTGGGAAGACGAGACACCGCACTGGTTACCGAGTGTCCAAAAAGAATCCCGCCTTACATCAGATTTTCAGAATTCAGAAGAAAAAATTCCTTCGCTGCAGTTTATAGTATTCGAAATTGCTAGTACTCCATTCTCAAGTTACTTTTCCACACAGCAGGATACAAAGCTGGACCCCCAAGGTGAATACACCTATGCGTAGCTGTTAACCCATTTGCTCAACAGTCAGGAGTATTCAGTGCAGGTGGGACGGATGGTAAGGCATATATAAGACGCAGAAGACATCAGTTTATACTGTACTACATTCACCGCAGGTTGACCGTTTTTATTAAAAGTACCTCACGTAACAAAACCACACTTTCCACTCTCACTGTTATCACATTTGCATGCTGACTACTGCTGTCCCATTGTCTCGCACAAAAGGTCACCGAAGCAGTACAGCACATTAGATTTACAGAAGGCCTCAAACTTCCTGTAATTCTCTCTCCTACAGCCCTGTGGTGTCAGTCTGTTTATTTTTATTGCCCGGAGGAGGTGGGGCTCAACAGTACAATTCACATTTCAACTTCAGTCTTGTGACAATTGTTGCGTTGTGGTCGACGGTCACAAGATGGAGATCTGGCGCAAGGGAACTATAAATGTTGGCGTTATGTGACATGCCCTGTCCGCCGACCGTACGCAGCATCCTCCAACAGACCCATCGGCCATCCCAAAACGTCACCGTCACTTTCCATTAAGAGAAGCTGGCCGAGCAGCTCCCACGCTTGCAGGTGTGGGCGGGGCTACGGCAACACTTTCCCCAACAGCAACACAGAGCAGCACAATGCCTGGAATGCTATGCCACTTGTGTAAACACACGGCAAAACAAATACGAGCAAGGGTAAAGAGTTTGCGGAGAGCCGATCCTCCAAATGGCTTCCTGTCAACATTAGCGTGGAAGGCAGGGCAGGCAGTACCCCAGTTCGTGGTGGACCGCTCACTCGCTTTTATTGGGTGCCAGCTAGGAAGTGCCCGTGACGCTTACTTGGATAATAAAGGCTTTAGCCAAGCACACTGCAGGGCCATCATTCAAAGAAAATGTTATGACAAACATCAACCGTTGTAACCGAACCATCCACAGTTCCATTTGTTGAGCGTGGATAGCATTATTTCCTTGGAGGTTCATGTATAGTCATTACATGCATCTAGATAGCAAACATTTTATTAGGCGTTCCAATATGTCGTCCTCTTACGGAATGCAGGAGACCCGCAATAAAGTTATGACGCCCGCATGGCGTCCATCTAGACCCATTCCTATCTTGATAGGCCAAAGTGGCAAACAAAGTGCGGCTGATACCTTTGCCCTGCCCCACCCCCAACAAGGCTAGCACAGCCAGGGAACCAGTTTAAGACACCTCAACCCACCACCCAGCCCCCACAGACGACAAAGACACACCAAGGGTCAGACCTTTGTCCTGTAGTAACTCCCTATCATGAAAGAATGCCTCTCTCCCCTTAGTGAGATGTGGAAGAGAATCTGATAAGTCTGACAAACAGCAGAGACAAGTTGAGGTTTGGAACCATGCGCTGTAACGCTGCATGATTTTGCACATACGTCTCAAAAAATTGCCCTTTTCTGGTTGCGTTTAAAAAAAAATAATAAAAAATAAAACAAAAATTACTGGGCAACATAACCACGTTTTATCTCTAGTCCACCGTTCAATGCCAGCCAGATGTTTGGTTGCGCTCTAACAAAGCAGGCTGGCACACAGGGAATCGTGAAAGAAGCCAGCTCCCTTTTCCCCATTTCCCGCACTGTCACCTCCTCCCCCCCGCTTTCAGGAGAGGCAACAACTCTCGCACCCTCGATCGGCTCCTCTTCAGTTTCTCCGCGCGAGCAACCTCCTGTGGCTCCCTGAAAGGCTTGGCTGCAGAATCCCATGTTCCCCGTGCGGTCTGGGCCTTCTGGACACACACAACCCGCCGCCAAAACCAGAAGCCATCTGCTGTAATGGTGAGCTGTCTAAGGGGAGGTTACAGTGAGGCTAGAAAACACTCGCACTACAAGCCCTCATCCACCACACTACAGGCTGACATCACGTCCCGCCACGGCCGGCTGGAAGCGTAGCGCAAGGAGAAAACAACAGGGAATCCCAGGGAGCCACAGTCGTAACTATAGTACCAACCCATTTACACTGAAGCAGGACAAACCTTTTCTATTACGCTTCTTAAAAAAGAGAAAAAAAAAAAACACTACTGTAAAAGGCGGCACAGGTAGGTGTAAAAGTTTTTTTTTTTTTAACTGTAAAAGGCGGCACATGTGTGGGGGGGGAGGAGAAAAAATAAATAAATAAAAACTTTTACACCTACCTATGCCTTCTTTTACAGTACTCACTCACTTTTTACAGCCAAGCATTAAACCGCAAGTTAACGTACCCAAAAACACTTAAAATCCCCCAAAAATGAGGCCTAAACATTTAAGTTTGGACCTGGACACGATTCCACTGTGGCATGTCACAAGTAGAATAATCCAGAACAAAAATATATTTAAAAGGGTTGCAAACTAATTGTGTCACTCATCCCTAGCAAGTATTTGCAGAAAAAGGCCACAGTTTTTCCATGGATTATTTTGCAGGAGTTTGGCACTCAAACTCCCATGACTCCAGCAAGAGAAATGCACAGCCACCACATCTAGCCGGGATCTTGAGGCCCCTTTCTTTTGGGTCCCTCTGCTGAGACACTTGTAGGATTAAGCTGTGCCGGACAAAAAAGTGGAGCAGGGGGGCGGAGGCAAACGCTGGGATTTCTCACAACTCACAGAAAAGGTTTAACAATGACTTTAGAATGGGGGGGGTGATTCATACAAATCTCTGCACGTTATGGTTATCTCTAGGCAGATCCAATATGTAGCTCACTGCAGAAAGGGGGGGTGGGAGGAAGGAATGCCCGCCACAATTACTTAACCACGTTTTTCAGATTTTCATTGAATATGAATTGCACATCCTACGCAAACAATCCCAACAAGCAGAAGCCTGTTGATCTTGGGATTTAGACAAGGAGACTGCAAAGTTCTGCAGCCACATGTTTGTGCTCAGTGATCACAGGGTTGAACAGGTTACTCACCGATAAATACAGCATGGTGTACAAGGAGAAGGAAGCGTGTCCTGAGAAAAACGATTTCCTAAGAAGAGGGGGGGGGGGGGATTAGGGACAGTTCTTTTGAACATCAATTTGCAGTATGCATTCATCTGTCGCTCTCCTCAACATTGCTAGGAAGTTCCTCTGAAGCATTAGTAAGACAAATTGAGTATTTTGGAGTCCAGATAGAGATAACATTTCAAAATACAGAAAATAAATTCCATTATGTTTAAATGTATCGTATAGTCACTGCAACTTCTCAAATACACGCCATGTGCACTTTTCTGCAGCTGAAATAGCAATAAAGTCTATTTCGCAAACGCCGCTGGGCCATACCTGGCCTCCTGCACTCTGCTGTCTTCGCCCAGGCACCGGTACTGCTCTGCCGTAATGTAGCCGTGCGAGCAGTTCAAGGAGAAGTCCGGCTTGCACACGTCCAGGAAGTGGGGTCGCAGGCGACCCACCGACACCTTGGCGATGTCTGTGAAGGACTGACTTATGGCACAGCCAAAGATGAAGACGCCAACCTGCTTGTATAGGGCAGAGATGTATGGGTTGCCCACGAAGGACTTGGAGCCCATGTTCAGGTAGTGAATCCTGTAACACTCCCCGATGATGATCTGAACAGCAGAAAGACATGCATCAGTACAACGGCACTAAATGACAAAATGACTTCATATTCAGTTTTGTCATTTCCACACAGTACTGCACACAAAACTAGTTTCCAGCAACTGGACTCACTTTTTGCGTGCACAGCAATAATCATGCTACCATTTGTTTTAAACCCACTTGCATAAATCTGTCACCACGGGACTGCATACGGTTGGAATTGAAAGTCAAACAGAGGGGAGATATGAGGATGGATTAGAAGACAAGTGAAAAACGACTTGAGGGTGGGGAAGAAGTACATGCACAGCTAATGGTTCGTGTCTTCCCTGGGTTAGAAACCGTTGGCGTGGGGGTGAGCAGAACAGCCCGAGGATATATGTAACCTATTCAACAGGCAAAAAGTAAAAGGTGGAAGGCAGCACAGTCGCTCCAAAAAATGTGAGAAGAGCAGGTGGTTAGGTCTTTAGCTGCATGATGCGAGTTCCAACAGAAGCTCTAAATTTCAGCTAAGGCGCTCAGCTGACGTAGTTCATCTGCAAATGGTTGAGGATTCCAAAAATCCTCAGCGCATCCAACATGTACCCAACTCACCGGTGAACGACCGAGTGCTGCTCGTATGGACCGGAGCCAACGGAACCATTTCAGGTCCGCGTCCATTCGAGAACAAATCCTCTTAAATGGCGACACCTTTCTCCTTCCCAATCATTCAGTATTTCTATTTAAATATTCTGCACTGTGTTGGCAATTTCACCACATCGCATGGTAATGTGCGTGCGCAAGCTGCATTTCCACTTGTGTCATTTGTGGGAAAAAGATGCCTTGCGTGTAAAAGGCACCTTCCAGGGAAATCATCAGAAAAAGAATTCAACATTGGTGGGCTGCGCTCTGCTTGCAGGCCAGGCTAAGAGGAGTCTGGGTACGAGGGAGCCTGAGGTGAGGGGAGCAGATTGGTGGTGTAGGAGGCGGCGTAAATTAGCCACAGCTGTACCGATCTTCCCCGCCTAGCGCCCCGCGGCCGAGCCGCTCGTACCCAGCTGCTTCCAATATACCGAACTGCTGAGCTGGGAGAGGCCCGTGAGCTCTACCAGGGTGTACCTCTGTTTGGGTTCTTAAAACATGGCCCTGGAGGCTGCCTCAGTGGGCTTCTCCCGGAACCTGCCCCTCTCTTTGCTTCTAAATTACTCTGGAGCCCCCAGACGCCTTCCCAAATGAAGGAAAGAGGGGTCTACACCACAGACACCTCGAGGACGCGCCTGCCTCTCTGCAGCTGGTCCGCGACACACATTCGGGCGCTCCCAGCACAGACCCGCGCTGCCTTTTGGCGTGCAACTCTCAATTATTGCCACTTTTTACAGTGGAAAATTTGAGCAACGCATCTCAACGCAGCCGTAATGCTTCCATTTGGGCTCCGTCTGCAGGAGACGGGCGAGATTAGAAGTTAACAGCCACCCAAGCGAGAGGGCCGAGTGCTTATCGGAGCAATGACTCGGGTCTTTAAAAACAGGTCATTTCCCAAACAAGACGCCCACTGCGACGCTGGTAAAGAGAGGCTGCACCCTTCCAAGCTAAAGCTAGAGCTGCAAGAGGTCTCTAAACATGAACCATAATGACACGCTTCTGGGAGTTCCACTGCCATAAACTCGCATCGCCGCCATCCCTCATGTCTACAGATTACTGCTGAAAAGGGCAGAACTTTGAGGAAATTCCTCTGCAAATTTCACTTCGCTTTTTCTACAAATCTTCACATTTGCCGAGTGCAAAGAAAGAGCACATCAGGCTCAACTTTTCCTTGCATGGGGGTTTGTAGATGATCCACCAGCCCTGACCAAGATGATGGGAAGTTTTTCCATCCTTGCTGCCTTCAAGGAAGCTGGGCTGGGGTTTCCAGCACAGGCCAGCTCTGCTAATGAAGCAGTCTAAAGTCCTTTGGCACTTTGTTTTATACTAAAGACAACAAAACAAAGAGATGAAACAAGCAAGCAGTGCTCTTGGCTTTTCATCCAAGTTAGCTGAGGAATGAGGGAAGGTTAAATATTAACATTTAAACTCAGAAAATATGAAAATGCAGAAAACACTGACAATTACATTGAAGACAACAGTAGCAAGGCAGCTAGTAAAGTTAGTTTGTGGACTGCTGAACTTCATGCTCTCTTAGAAGTCTTCCTCGTGTTTGAGCAAATGCTTGCAATTCAACGCTCGAGAAAAACTGTGAAACCTACAGGCTTGGTATTAGCTGATGGGTGCCCGCCTTGCTGCGTACGAACAGTCGAGAATAACAAAAACTTACAGCAACGATGGTAATAAGAATGCCAGCAGCGCTAAGGACAGCATCGCTTATGGTGTCTCCACTTTTGTATGGGTACTTGATGGACTCGTCGTTGCAGTAAAACCCTCGGTGGTAGGGCTTGACGGCGCTAGTTTCGATAACCAGGAAAGGCAGGCCAGCTACAGTGAAGAGGGAAAAAAAACAAGGGGAAGAGGTCAGTGCTAGAGATACAAACATGACGGTGCGCATCAAGTGGGAGTACAGCTCAGGGGACCCAGGCAACACAGGGAAAGGGGCGATGGCGTCGACCTCACACCTAAACCGGATCAAAACTATCCGGACTTTCTACTTTCTGGAAATGGGCTTCAACATGTTCAAGAACACTAGTTCTGATAAGGGGGCAGGCGACGCAAGACCAGCAGTCGTGCCCCACCCTTATACCAGCATCCTCCGCATTGCCTGGCTACAGCTACATGGCACTTACAGGAGTGACCGGCCCAACAGGGCTCATGGCCAGCAGAGCAAAAGATGGTACTGTACTGCTTTAAAAGCGTAGCCGATGCTGCTGTCACTACAGCGGAGGCCCCGCTAGCAGGGCAGGATGGCTGACTCGTGCAGCACGATGGAAGGGAGCACGGCTGCGCAAACAGACAACAGCGACATGAGCCAAGTCGCTGTTGCTACTTACCTGTACCGAGTCAACTTGGTAGCATACCTTCCCTTTTTTTACTGTGGATCTGGGGGTGGGACAAGCTGAGAACATTCACAGGAACCACAGGTCACAGGAAAAAACTGTAGGCATTTTGCTTCCCCCCCACAAATTTTTCCCCCGGCTGAGTCACCGCATTTGGAAAATGTGTTTTAAGTTAGTGCCAATTTTCCAGGTTTGACCTAACATCTGCATGGCAGTCCACAAAAAGAAACAAAAGACCCTAATGTCAATAATCTGTTTCTATAGGGAAGCCGAAAAAAAATCTGTAAACTCATTTTATGACACCGTTCATCGCAAACAATGGACTTTACAGCAAGTGAGTCATTTACACAACAAAATATCTCACAGAAAGAATTTAGGTTAAGTACTTGAGGAAAAACAAAGGCCTTTTCCTGAGATGTGACCTGGAAGCCTTGTTCTCCGCCATCTCCAAGTCTAGAAGCATTAAAGGGTTAGTCCCCCCACTGAGGAGTCCTGGACATTTCACATGGCTTGGCCATATTCATTCTCCCACCTCCTCCTTCAGTAGCCACGAACAGACAACAGTGCAAATGATAATCTGATCGGTTTATAATGTAATGGCTATCCTCAACCTTCTGATACTCTTTGGGGGTGGAGTGATTTTTAAACACGATATTGGTTTTGTAAGGAGCGTTGGAAAGAGCTTCCAACAGGGCACCTCCATGAAGCATGAAAAGAAACAGCCCTTCACATGCAAAGCCATTGAGAGGCGGCATCAGAAATGCTGCCCAGGGGGTGATGGGCAGTGACAAGATTATGATGTAAATGAGCGGGACGGGGGACCCGCGAGGCTGGAGCTCTCGGGCAGATAACCACATTATACCTATTAAAGCAACTGAAGCTGAGTGCAGAATGAGCTACACAGACCCAAAAAAAATGGACTCTGACCCTTTCAGGGGGTGGGATAAAGGCAAAATTCCAAGTTTTGCCATGAAACGGAGATCGCTAAATTGAAAGAAAATGCCTGAAAGGGTTTTTTTGGGGTAAAAAAATGAGACCCAGCAGTCGAGCTAAGAAGCACTTGGTCTGGCCCCGCAAACCATGCCCAAGTGCTTACAAAAGTGCCTCTGTCCGAGCCACGTCCTCCGGCTCGCTGGCTACCCAAGACCGGGGCAACATTGTCTTTACCCTCTATGCCATCGCCATGAGAGCCCCTCAGGAATGCTGGGGCTTCTCCATCTTCAGTCCCTTTGGCCAATGGGAAAAACAAGTTCTTTTGTGGCACAGTCACGAAAGGCAGAATGCGGCGAACGCGCAACCCCGCAAAACAGCTCGCTAAAAATGCTAATAGTAGAAAGGGAAATTTCCAGGGTTGCTGAGGCAGTGCCGGGGTGGGACTGACCTCCGTCTATGACTTGATCATTTTCGAGTGTGGTGGAGTGGAGTGGGGAATGAAAAAGCTGTAGGGAGTAGCGGTGGGCAGATCCACCAACACAAAGGCCTGAGAAGCAGTGAATTCAGGAAGAAACCTTCAATGGGGCCCAATTCAGGCAAACTGCAGTTGTTTCAAGGCAAACACAAAACAGTTATTGGTCTCAGAACAGGTATGTGACCAGAAATTCAAAGTAAATTTTAATGGCTCTCTGAAAAAGCTGTTTTTACCTCCAAAGGGGCAGCCACACACACACACAAAAAAAACTAAAGCACCAAGTCATTCAATACTGAAAGTAAAAACAAGATGCATTTCCCCCCCAATGAGTCTAATCCAAAGCAATAACAATCATTTACAGGGAAAAAGGAAATGTATTTATTAGCAGCTTAGTTCAGTATCTCCACAAGTTTACTTTTCGTAACAGACAAATGTGCTCAGCTTTTCTAACTGAGGGCACACGTAAACTGTAATGAGAAACAACTGGACTACCTTTTCCAGGGCTGAATCTTGCAAGCCATCGGAGGCCATCGGATAACCCACCATAATGGACAATTTCAGCAAGCGTATCCGACGCTGGCTTGCAGCTCATTGCCGAAACTATGCGCAGGATCCTGCACTAGCAAAGTCAACTATAGCTACATGCTATTTGGCAGTCAAATTGAGAAACTAACTCTCAAAACATTTAGCTGCGCTTTTGGCTGAATCTTATCAGGATTTATGCCGCTGAAAATGTATACAAATATATTCCCTGCAGAAGTCTGGTAGAGTATGGGCAAGAGAATCTGGAAACATTTCATCTGATGCGACCCGCTGGGGGTAATGTTACAGCACGACGTGTCCCAGCTGTTTTGCCCGTCTCGCTGGCAAGGATAAAAAATACACGGTCACACTGCAGGCTGTATTAATGAACATCATTGCTGTTTTAAAGGAGATATAATATCCACTGTGGCCATTGGAAGAAAGAAAAAGTCAGGAGCACCAGATAAACTGGAAAATTAAAAATTGGGGGGGGGGACCCCACCATTTCATTTATACCTCATATAAATTTGCCAATTTCTCCACAAAGCACCTCACGTTCACACCTCGGTTCTTTTATTATTTTTGTTCACCAGTCCACAAACACAGCGTTTAGGGGTTTTCCCTGCCTTCTTGGATGCGCTCACTCTAATGGAGCGTAGATGAAAGACCATCAAAGCGGATATTTGGCGTTAACAGAGGCAGGGGACAACTACGCCAGAGACTGGACCTGATGGAGAACAGGTAGAGAAATTCCAGAAGTCACGACACTCCCAGCCTCTCCTCTATCACCAGAATCAAAGGGCTTGTAAATGTTAGTGCTCTCCAGCTGGCAGCAAAGAGACTCAAAGCACAACCATTTGCAAATTCCAAACATGCTGCGAAACAATCCCTCCGTTTGATGATGTAGGATTTTAAATAACCTACAATGAAACCCAAATAAATACCTCCGACCAAGATGCTCCAATGGTCTATGTACTACCTGCTAGACACTGCTGAGTCTGTAGAACCACGTTTGAGATCCCGATCCCAGTTTAACTGCACGGTCTGCAAAATTTCACACAAATATTTGTAATTTACATTGCAGATCTAGACCCATTTTTCTGTATTTTATAAACATGTGCATCGGTATTAGCATCCGCCAACAGGCACAGATATCATCGGATACTGGCATCGGCACAGAATTCTCGCATCGTGCAACTAATTTTGAGCACGAGATCTGCAGAGCTGTGGGTGCAGGTCGCCTTGTTTCGTTTCCGATCGATGATCTTTACTCGAGACTGGGGTCTCCGGTCTGGAACTGACAATGGACGACGGCGGATGGTCGGCCCAGCATGATCCACACAACTTCTGGCGTTGCCGAACCCAAACCGAAGAACTCGGCCGAGGGAAAACGTGTGAATCGCACAGAGATCTGAGCGTTGCGAAACGGCACGGCTGAAGGAGCCGTCCACCAGATTCTGGCTGCAGCGAAGGTCTGACCCTGGGGGGTCAGTGTAATGGCCGGGACTGTTAACCA
This sequence comes from Heterotis niloticus, assembly GCA_018136845.1. Lineage (NCBI taxonomy): Eukaryota > Metazoa > Chordata > Actinopteri > Osteoglossiformes > Osteoglossidae > Heterotis > Heterotis niloticus. The sequence continues at coordinate 29,591,316 of CM030898.1, forward strand.
AGGAAGTCAAAACAGTCAAATGAGAACGTGCGCTGCAGACAGAAGGCTTTATGCGGAGAATGAAAAGGAGCAACGGTATTTAAATAGTAAAAGCGCCCTGTGCGATCCTCCTTTGAACATCCATGCTGAAACAGCTGCGTGTGCATTAAAAAGGGAGGCACAATAGTGCATTTTAACAGTTCACCCTGGGAGACCTATGTATAGCAGTGCCGGCTGGAGAGGTGCTGGTGAAGTGCTGCTGGCGCATTATCAGAAACCACCCCCCCCTTGAACCAGAGGTGCATTCCACACCTCTCAAATCTTTTAAATGCAGTGCTTTTTTCATGATGGTTAAGAGGACCCCTGACCTTCTGTCACTACCAGGAGAAGACTGGTAGAGGGGGGTGAAGGTTACTTGAGTCTCAGAAAGAAACAGAACTGAAAGTTCAAATAACTTATTTGAACTGCAATGGTATAAATTATTACATCACTTCTACAATGCAACTGGAAATTTAAATCTAGTTAAAAGATATTTATTATTCACCTGCACCCACAGCTTATTCACTTTACAAATGACACAGCAGCAGGAGTAAGAAATACTAAAAGCCGGAATCGGATGAACAGGTAATACCTCGACGCTTGTACTAGACAGATCGCATCTTCAGTGAACAACAAGATGGCATGATCCACAGCAGACCGTGTCCTGCTCGTCTTGTCTCCTCAAGTCCAGCGCACCCCGCGGCTTTATCGGAGAATCCAGCTGAGCGACACACGGCGCCCACAGCACCAAACCCTTCCTCTTTTATTCTCTCAACACGCTAAACAGGATGCTGGGCCTGAGCCCTGCCAAAAACAGGACCGACTGCGACAATGTGTTTTCATAGAAATAAAACTTTACTTTCCCACTCGGACGCTACGCGGCATGTGCTGCAGCCGACAGGAACTGCGCAGTGTCTCTGCGGGTCCGGAACCCAGCTGCTGTTTATGGTTTATATGGACTCGAGCGATCTTACATCATTTCGCTGCAAAAGCCGGTAGAGAGCCAAAATGTCCATGTGTTTGCAAGACAATTCAGTCACCGTTGCAAAACAGGATCAAGAAACTGCTTTTCCATGTTTATAGCAACACATGCAAGCCGTACCCATTGCGACATGCAAATCCCTCTTTGGCCCCAACAATTTTAGGACAAAAACTGAAGCTTTTCCTTTCTTCCACAGGTCCTCCATGTGTTTTCCATGCCTTGCAGCAACATTAAGAAAACAGATGTGGCGACATTATACTGGGCATTGTTTTCCACGGCAGAGCACTTTACTCCATTGAAGGGGTCGGACCCGGGCTGCTCGCCCTTTTACGAAAGGTACCGACACAAAAACAATGACACATCCGTGCCCACTGGGTCGGGAGCGGAGCAACCAAAACCTTGAATGGAGGGGGGGAATTTTAAGAAAAAGGCAGTGCGGCATTGTCTCAACACTAGATTCTCCACCACAGCCAGACACGTTTACAACACAGGCGTCGGAATTCATCTGGCTTCAATCTCCACAAAGATTTATTGGAATCCGTTTTCGAGGCAAAGGCACTGAAGGGAGGGAACAGTGACAGTTCCTGGTTTGAATCAGAAATAGACACCTTCCCGACACACACACACACACACACACACACACACACACACACACACACACTTTCAGCACTCAAACCACTGAAGTTGATGTTTGACAGGACTACAGAACATTTAAAGACAAGCCTACCACTGGGTTTAGGTAGGTTGGGATTCAGCCAAAGAGACCACAAACTAGAAAGATCGATGTTACAAGTGAGCTTTGCGGCCACAAGTTCTTGTGGGGCTTTGGGTGCTAAATTCCATGGCACTCATCTCCTCTAAAGTCTTTTGAATTTTTTCAAAGCCTATACATAGAATATATCTCAAATCAGCATATATATTTGAATTCAGACATAGAACTCAAAGAATTCCCGCAATATCTGAGACGACCAAATCATTAACACAAGCAATTGATGTATTAAGAATGTCTTTAGCCCATTGCTTTTCTCTCCAAATGGGATGAAGTGGCTGCTTAAAGGCTTGAACATTTCTAAAATAAATTCCTAATAAATGTTGACTTCCCTTAAGGATTAAAGGAACCTGAAAATGGAAGTGAACCCAGAAAAGCGGCCAGGATGCCACAGGTGCCATCCATCCTCCATCCGTCCATCCGTCCTTAACTACTTTATACCTGGTCAGTTGCCACAGGGCCTATCCCAGAATCAATGGCCACAACGCAATGAAACTACACACTTGAGGGGATACCAATCCATCACAGGGCGGCCACACACAGAAACTTCCAACAAATTAACCTCAAATTCCCCCGTCTTCAGACTGTCAGAATAAGCCACAGCACCCATAGGACACGCAAGCTCGACACAAAATCAAATTCAAGCCCACACGCAGCGACCAGGGCGTCGTGCAACAGCCGTGCCGCTCGCTGAGGCACCGCCTCACCCCCAGTCGGTACCGTCACGTTACGTGTCCGAGGGATAAACAGTCCTGGCGACACAGACGGCTCTGCAGAAGCTGCTGACCAAGGAAAGGAGGTGGGACATAATGGCAATCCTTTGCGGTCACTCTCTCAAACAACAGCACATGGTGTTGGCCTGTTGACAGAACCAGAGCGCATGTGCATGGCACACACACACACACACACCTCACGAAAGCAGGCTCATTTTTATCTTTAATGTGACAAGGAAAGGTATCAAAATGTTTATAAAACTTTTGCATACACTAGCACGCCATTTCCTGCAGCTCTGAAAAGGGAACAAACACACATTTAAAAATTAATCCCTGAGGCTAATAATCCGTCAAAGAATCCCGTGACCTCAAAGTTACGTTAAGGACCACCAGCGCGCCTGCCGTTCCCGCCACCGACGGACCCTCCGAGCGCTGCGCTGTCTGCACCCATCCAATCGTCCTGGAAGACCCCCCGTGACCTAGCTTCAAAGGGCACCATCCAGGTTCTGTCCGCATCCGCCAGCGGGGCCCCCCCATCCTTTTCCATAAAAAGGAACCCATTGTCTAAAAGGCTCAAAACCCCCACGCCAAGCAGCTCCGTCCCAGAGATCATTGTCGGAAGCAGGGTGAGAGCGCAACAGGATGGCGTGGACCAGCCAGCTGACCGCCGAGACCCATCTAGGCATGAGCTGAGCCACACCAAGTCCAGCAGACACAACTGACTTACCAGTGACCCCTACGCACCATGGCAAACTACCAGAGTGCTCACTGCGGTTCGGTGTGACGTACAACCCCGCGCTATCATTGTCCAATATCCCTAAACGCATGTATACATCCAACCTAACGTAAACGTCATTTCGTGCCGTCTTTCCGTTATTAATGCATTTTAAGCTCTTCTTGGCAGCTCACCCAAACTTTTCACCACAGCCTTATCCACAGTCATTTTCCCATTTCTTAAATCTCCCCCACAAAGTAAATTCCACACCGGCTCGAGGGGGAGGGTTTGAACCCGTGCGCAGACTAAATCCAATGTTGCACGGCTGTGAGCAACCTGCTTCTTTTTACTGTACAGAGCGTGCAGGCTTCATCGCACCTTCATGCTTGGGAGAGCGTCACTCACTCGGTCTACACCCAGCATTCCTGTAGGCGCCTGGTTTGGGCAACGTCAAGTCTCTTCCTATACTTGGTTTTCCAGGAGAAGCCGACGCTTTTGCTCCGTTTGGGCACTGCTAGGGATTCTAAGGTACCATCGCACGGTAATGCACTGCACTACTGGTGCAGATGTTTACCAAAAGCCAGTTACCGCTCAGCCTTTCTGCAGAATCCAAAATGTTGCACAACTATTCTGGGGGGGGGATCTAAGTGTGTTTTTGGGGGGGGGATCTAAGTGTGTTTTGCTGCATTGTTAACAGCAGTGTTAACACTGTAAATAATGCGGTCCACTTTTTTCCTCTTCAGGCCCCATTCTTGTTTACAGTTTGCGTGGGGACAAGGATTGAGATGTCTCCAAAACATAAGCAAGAGAACATTCATTAAGGTCTTGCTGCAAACACGCCTGCTTCTCATCACAGTGGCCTGGTTTTTGACCCCCCCCCCCCTTGGTCAACCCCCTGCATCCTTCCCAAAAGCCCTGCACCCTACCCCTGAAACAGATGCAAGCGTACAAAATCCGATCGGATAAGTTTTACATCTGATGTGCCCGAATTTCACAACCAAAGTTCCCATTCAGTGAAAATATTTACCAGAGTTGCTGGCAACCTGCGCTGGTGAAGGAAAACGGCCTCAGTGGGAGGCAGGAAGTACCAGTTGGCAGAGAAGTGTGTGACACTTCACAAGGAGCCCAGTTGAAGATACCCTGCGCCGCAGTTTAACCTAAAGTGCTGAACGAAAAGGTACCGCGTGTGCGATCATCTGTGTCCGAGACCGAAGTGCAACTCCCAACAGGTTTCTAAGGAGAAATCGCACTGTTCTGCGGTGAAAACCTTTCTGACAAAGCAAGCTGTCTTGGAGAACAGCTGTGGGATCAAGCGTCCTGTCAGGGAAGAGGCCCCGTCACAGCCTGTTCAACCACACGTAAGCAAAACCAGGTCCTTCTCCCAACACTCACAGTTCACAAGTGATGTCACGTTACCGCGACAGGGTTTCCTTGCATGGGGAACACTGGCAGGTCCCAGAAACAAGGATGCAAGATGTAGGATATGTAAGCAATATTGTACCGCACACAAATTGTCCACTGCCTGTAGGGGTTCCTCAGCAAGTAAGGTTAGTACTTCCTGGGCTCAAGTCAACTGGTCAGACGAAAGTTCATTTCAGCAAGCGGTGATGGAAATGAGGTCATTTCGTTACAGCGGGTCGAATAAAGCTGCGCGGGGGTCCGAGCTCACGCAAAGTGCAAATACAAACTCCGAAAAGCTGAGGAAAACGTAGTCTTCTTGACAAATCTGCACATGAATATAACAGTACAACTTTGCCCACAAAGGTGCAAGAGCTTTACAAGCCCCCCTTGCAGGATTACTGGGGGGGATTGAGCAATTCTTACTTCATCGCCTTTGCAGCCCCCACACGCAAACCACAGTTGCCCTAGAATAGGCCGCACTCGGTTCCAGGGACGCAGCAAGACGCGGAAGGGTTGAACTCCAGTGCCGTTTAGGAGCCGGGGGCATGGGGGGGATGTGACCCTGATAGGAAGCCTGACCTGATAGGATACCACGTGAACTCGGCCTGCCAGCAGAAATGAGCTGATAAACAGCCGTTACAACGGTTTGCACCCATTCGTACATCTTGGGGGCCAAGGACAAAAAAACAAATCACTGTTCACTCCGGGGTCTGCACAGAGCAGAGATTCAGAGATTCTGCTCGAGTTCGGGTTCGACCGTGCGACCGGGCTTTCGAACGCAAACCGTCAAGTGCACGGAGCTGCCAAGTAAACCATCTTACAGACGGGCAAAACGGCTTCTCCGGAGCCACGACGTTACGCATCGGGTTGGTCATCCCAGCTACTCGACTGCAGCCGGGCCCGAGGAAGCCGTCCTCGCCAACGCGTTTCTTGGCGCCTCTCGCACAACCATCACCCTCACCGACGCTTATCACCACGCGGCCGACAAGAGCAATGCTGCCAGCAACAACCCTTCCAAGGTCAGGTTCTCAGCTTTCACTACAGATAAAACAGCTCACTGCACCCCCCATGAACACCAGCAGCACTGCGGGACACACACACACACACCCCCCACCACATAGGCAAGTGTTTGGACAGAAGTCAAGACTCTCCAGCGAGCAACATCACCAATAAAGTGCAACTTGTCGCCAGCATGGATGAGATAAGAATATGAAAGCCATGTGGTTCAGCCGATAGCGCTGCAGAAAAGAACGGATTAAATTCAAATTCAAAGCCGCCTTTTGCGACCCTGATAAAAAGCTCTGCCAGTCTTTATCGTTTTATAGTTTCAACGCCGGGTTTACATGGCGAGTGTTGGGGGGTGCGTTTCACAGATACTTCGCCGTCTAGGGGAGATGGGAGGATGAGGGGAGGCGGGCCGTACCGAGCAGCAGGCAGAAGAGGTCCAGACCCACGAGCAGCCGCCTCCCGCCGCGCTCCGCTCCGCCGCCGCCGCCGCCGTTGTTGTTCAGACCCGCGCTCCCGCCGTTCCGGCTCTCCATCGCATTCTCGTACGTGTAGCTCTGCATTTAAAGGCAGCGCTGGCTTTTGCGCTTCTCTCCTTGCGGGTCCGCGGAACAAGACTTTCTCTGGCGCTGCGGAGGTCTCTGTCCCGGCTGCGCCGCCTCACGTGGGGGGGACGAGAGCCCGGTTCTTGGGCCAACTCGCGAAGAGCTTCGGGCGGCCGCCTCCTTCCTGCTGCGGGGCAGACTTGAGCGCCGGCACTTGCGCGCACAGCGAGGATCCGGCGACTTGAGGGCGCGCTGAACTGTGACCGCACCGCCTTCTCCCTCCTCTCCTCTTGAGATCTTTCCCTCCGTCTCTCTGCTCTCTCTTCTTAAGGATCTTCTCTCCCTCCTCCTTCCCGGCTCTAGAGCTGCTCGACTGAGACCCGCGGCGATGAGCCGAAAGCCCGGCCCCCTTCCTCCGCCTACAACACAATAGCGGCACCGTTACCGCCTCCATGTCGCCCTGGGTCGCCTCCCGCTATGGAGCGACAGCGCGTGGCTCCCAAAAACTCACCCCCCCCCCCCTCCATGAAAATGCAAAACATTAGATGTGGACTTTAAAAAAAAAAAAACCTCGTAGACGGGGGGGGGGGGGGTCTACGAGGTTCCCCCATTCGCGGGTATTAACCTGCTTGGTTTATAACCTAAGCTCACAAAATGAGTCCAAGTTTGAAAACACTTTGGTGGCCCAAACACGTTCAGCTTTTTGTACTCTTTTAATTTCCATGGCAACAGGACACCTCTTGCTGCGCCCCCGCCACTTTCGGCTTTTAATGTCTCCATTTTCATCTCCATGGCAACGTGCAGGACGCCTCTTGTTAAAGGGGCTAGAAATAAAGCATTGCTGTTTTGCTGGGATCTGTAAGCTGGCCGTCACGTTTAGTGTCGGGACGAGCAAAAACGCAACTTAGCCGCTTTTGAAGACCACGTTGTGGCAGCACAGAACCAAACGCACGAACACAATGCATTTCTTTTTTATTAACGTAGTAAATGCCGATTTTCCTCCGAATATTTTGCCACCACATATCTACAGGATAAAACTTAAGAAATTGTGGCCAAAAGAAAATTTTGTCTTATTATGGCATTTACTTTAAGCTGACAAAGCCGTTACGCACCGAAGTGCGGCCACTTTGGATACACAGGTAGTTATAAGCTTAAAACCCCATGACAACTGTATGCATTTTCAGCCAAGTGAGTGCAATAAAACAAGCTAACTTGAGGCAGCCAGGGTTGCATCGTGTAGTCTGGAAGGGGGTAACAAGACATGGCAAGTTGGTGGAAAAACAGCGCGCACTAGAGGACTGCCGCTTTCCTTTCCATGATCACCTTTTCAAAAATGTTTTTGGGATAACTGTGCGATGCTCCCATATCAAATAACGAGCCAAAAGGTGCGTAAACGCTACCTTGTGACCGACCTTACAGCGGACTCCTCCTTTCTTAGCCTTTCCAGCTCTTCTCGTCCTCAACAGGGACCTGTAACTGTATTCCGGTTCAAGTGCACACATTGTGACTCGGCTTTATGCACTTTAGTTTCCATGGTAACGTGACATCTCCAAGGCCACTTTACTAATCTTTCCACTTTCAACTTTATTCCCCGCTTTAGCCTCCATGGTAACAGACAGGACTCCCCTTCCTACTGTCAGTCACTAACGTGTTAGTAACTAACGTTTATCAGTTGGCACCCTAAACACAGGAACTGTTTTGTGTAAAAAAAAAAAAAAAAAGTTAAGAAAATAATATTTTGCTTTCCTTCCATGCAGCTGCAGAATAAAGTGGGATACAAAAAAGATGCGACTCAGCTGCTAAATAAAATAAATAAATAGCTTACGTTACTTTGAATGGAGTATTTGCGCCCTCTGCCGGTAGTTAAGCGATGCCCGACTCCTTTTCAGCCGAACTTCTGCCTCGGTCACTGATCGAGTAATGGTCGCTTTAAAAAGTCCCGTTGACAAAAAGTGAAAAGGACACAGTCAGAATTCTGGAGAGGTAACTCTCCCATTACTTAGCCATGTCTTCCTAAAAGGCAGTTCACCAGGTTATACTTGCCCCTTAACAGTCTGAATTGCTCCATTACAAAAACTGCCTGCTGGAAATTGGTCATACATGCTGCAGTAGGAGTGGAGATGATTGCTTTATTTCCTAAACCAGTTAACATCCTTCATACCATTTTGTTGAAAAGTAATAAAATACCTGTGGGTAACATTCACGCCTTTAAAAGTAGACCCAGCTACAAACTATTCTGTAATGATTGTCTACCAGACTATGCGGTGCTGCGTTTTGTTGTGGTATTTGAGCAGGTTTTATGGCAGCTGAATGTACGATGTGGCAACTGCGAGTGTGAGTACTTGGGACAAAACACCACGTGATGCTGCGTAAAAGGACAACATTAGCTGGCAGGAAATGATCAGTCACTCACAGCAGCAGGTGGTTTGGGTTTTTGGAGAGGTCAGCCACATCACTGTCGCTTTCCAGTCATCCGCCTCTTACGCCACATCTCCTACCCAGACACCCTCCACAAACCACCATGGAGTGCTGCATAAAAAGACAAGAACATCAGTTGGTGGTGGAGAAATGATCCTGTCACTCGCTTCAGTTCAGTGGCCAAACTTTCAGCTGTGACAGCATGAAGATCCTGGCTCAATCCAGCTGCAGACAAGCGCGGGACCTTCGGCAAGTCTGAGCTTATCAACAAACGCGTGGATTTGGATTTGACCCACAAAGCAGTGGGGCAGAGAGCTCACGTAGTAGACTCGAACACGATCACAATATCCAGAAATCCAAAGACGTCCATCCCAAACTGACCGGCCACCCACAAGTGCCCGATCATCCATCTCAAAACCAGGGACGAGTTTATGAAATGCAAGAAACAAAAATGCACTTTACTGCGCCACACAAAAAGTGGAATGAGTACACACATCTTCAACAGGAATGTACTATTAAGTTCAGCCCTTAAGTGTTGGTCTGCATTAAGAATTTCCAGTGTTAGTCCTAATGCTGTACGTTTACTTAATCACTGCAAATCTAATTTATAGTTTAAGCCCATTCACCTTCAGATAAAGGAAGCCATACTTAAACAGTTTATTGATTGCAGCAGAGAAGTGATATTTCACAGCAAAGGAGAAAAAGAAAGTCATGTCAAAAGTATTCCAGTGCATTTAACAAACTTTATCCCCAGTGCCAACAGAACAGAAAAAAGTTTAATGAATTCAAAATAACCTTAATACTTTCAAACACTTGGAAGAGCTAGAAACAAAACACAGTAAAAAAAATAATAATAATAAACGTGCAGTTTCTGGCTATCTAGCACAACACCATACAGTAAATTTTCTAAATGCGTGCCACACTACAGTTAAGGGCTACCAGGCCTTTGCTGTACATCCCTAATTCAGCAAACTAATCTTTTGTCACATCACATGAGCAGATGATATTCAGTCATGGGTTTACAGAGCTCCTCCTATATTAATCCTAGTCCAAAGGAGGCCTTCTTTAGTGCTGTCAAGAGGACATGACTCAAGCTGACTGGCATAGTCACTCTTCACAGCATTTCTACATCCTCTGCTCAAACACTAAAGTCCATGGCAAAAACTATAATAAACACACGTCAAGACTCCAAGTCATGACGCAAGGGTTATTTCCTTCAGTTGAGAAAGTCATGCATTTGCACACACAAAGCTGAGTCCATCAAGGTTCCTTGGTCTCCACTGGCTGTTCTGAATGTAAGGAAAAGACAAAGAAGGAAGGAGGATATCAGTTCCAAGAAGCACAAATGTTCATTAAATCAAGTATTTGTACAAGGTAGCTATTCTATTGTCAAAAGATCAAGCTGTTTCCAATGATCAGGCTTGCAAAAAGTTCTGAACATCACAAAAGCTCTAGAAGCAGTCATGCAAATAAAATGAAACCATGATGAGGCAAATTTTTTTTATTTTTTTTTTTTAAAAATCAAAACATTCCTAAAACCTAACTCCTACAGACAAATTATATTGAGAGTTAAGGAAAACTGACTATTACCTGGGATAGCACTCATGAAGTCCATTATTATCCTCTATCTGCATATGGCTCTGGAGGGGGCAGGATCATCAGGTCTGACAGCTGGAAATCATCTTGCTCACTGTTTGTGAACACAAAACACAGCAGGGAAGGCAAAGGCTTTGTCAAAGACCACACACTCAAATTCTGCATGTATTCTGAAATTTTTTTTTTTTTTTTTTTTTTAAATACTTACAAATAAGTTTTTTCCTCTATTGAAGACAAAAATCCTAAGAAAAGACAAAAAGTATATGGTAACTATGTGTGATTATTTAGTGACCACTGGGGGGGGGGGTTCCAGTAAAGATGTTGAATTTCTTGGTACATACACAGGTACGCACTGCATAATGACATGTCAGTCAATGACGAACCACATATATGACAGTGGTTTGTAGTCTACTAGCAATAGGCTGTGCCACAAACAAGTCAAAATAGACACAATGCAGCATATGTACACTATACTACTGTTTGCACAACAATGAAATCCCCCAACACATTTCTCAGAAAGTATCCCTGCTGTTAAAATAAAATAAATCACTTACTGAATTGTTCTTCAGTTCTTGAGATACAGCATGTGGAGACAAGGGGGAGATTAAAATTATTTGTAAATATGTACAAGATAGGAACTTTGTTATAATAAAGCATGTATTTTATTATATACTTTGTTGGGTTCATGTCTTCATTTTCTGCTGTATCTCCAATTTCCTGTTGTTGTTCAAAGAAGCTGGCTAGTCTCTGGAGTGCTTCATGTCTTGCACTAGCATGAGCAGTACAGGAAACAAAAGATTAATCAGATTACTTGGGGATATTTTTAGACAACTGTAGCCCCTATATTTCTTCATAATGTTAATTAGTTCTACTTTTGAGGGCTTAAATCCAGCTACAGTACACAGAACCCTTTGTTGTTGTAAACCAGGAAAATTCAGCCAGTACAAACAGCGAGGAAAAAAAAAAAACAAAAAAAAAAAAAAACAAAAATTATCTCCAAGTTACTACTGTAATTAAAATTAATCATTTTAGATGTGGAAACCCTGGTGTGTCTGGACTTACAGCATGCTGCTGTCCTCTGAGCTGATGTCACTGAAAGTAAGTTGAGCTTTGCCATTTGTGAAGGCTGTAGAACAGACAAAACAGTTACACATGCAAAACAAGGCTATAGAGCTCTAGCACATTTGCAATCCTGTCACTTTCACGATCCCTCCCCCACATAAAGATTTAATTACATATAGCAAAACACCAACCAGCACAAATCATTTCATTGACATACTTACATGTTTCAGGCATTGACAGGTTTTGGTTATGATATCTGTAAAGAATTGAAATGCATGAATAAAAAATATTGCTGATTGAAAATGCTATTTTACCTTCACGTACAATTTAAAATCTTTTGCACAACTTTTACACTGATTCCCAGCATTTTATTAACAGTAAATTAGTGTTATTCATTTTACTGGTACTTTTGTATTCATGAGCACTTCAAGTCAATTAAATACACAGTCCATGCCTGGGACTCAGCCTGGCACATTCTGGCAATAAGTCCTTAACCATACATTACTGTATTTCCCTGTAGAGGTAAACACCAATTTACACAACTAGTTCGTGAAAATGCTACTCACATTGAAATTTTGTACACCAGGATCTTATGTTACACTAACTCAAATTGGAAAAATAATGCATTTCCAGCAAGCCTACTCTGCCAAACATCTGTTGTTGTTGTTAAGTACCGTCGAATCGGTGTTGGCTCATGACAGTTTTATGGACAGCTATCCTTAAAAGCATTCGGTCTTCGAAATATCTCCAAAACACTATAAAGCACTTTGTAGCATGCGCAGCACAGTACTGCATAACTGTGTACCGACAATGTTACACAGCACAGATGCATTGTATTTGCACAGTAGAGGGCCACAAAGTTGTAGGAAACACTTTAAAATAAAGAATATACTTTAAAGAACTTTCATTGTAATCACAAGTGATGAAAACAGACTGTCTTTCAACTCTTATCCTGTAATCATTTAGTTCTGTTCTATACGCTTTGAGCTTTATTACCTTTTATTTATTTATTTATTTTAAAACCTTTTTGACCCCATTTTGGTGGATTACACCTTATTTATGAGATTAAAATAGACACTGCACCAATGTGTAAAAAAAAGTGTAGGAGGAAGGAACAACTGTAATTCTTTGCTTCATACTCACTGTGCATCTGAGGGTAAGGAAATAGTTTCTTCATCACATGTCCATTCCTCACTGTCTGTAACTGAGCACAGAGGGAAAGCAATGAAAAGCAATGAGCACAGAGGGAATTGCTCAGACAATAAGGCTTACACTTGACTGCAGTCCCACAGAAATAAACTTACAGCTGCTAGTCAGAATGTTCCACTGGTTAGAAGACCTGCAAAATGAGGACAGCAGCAAACCAAAGCAGATATGCATTGTCTGAAGCAGCATTCATCCACAATGCTAAATGATGATTAGTAATCTGAAGGTAGTCATCTATTGAGATCAACATGCTCGTAAAAGTGATGGTTCACCTTAGCTCAGAAACACAGGTACCTGCTGCCTTCGCTGATGGAATCCCCCTCCAATGTGCCACGGCCTACTGCCTGACTTGCCTTCTTTCCCAGCTCCAGCATCTCCTTGATGTCCAGCTCCACATTCATCACAGGAATGTAACCATCTGTAGGAACACAGCATTTCATTCACACCTCTTTAGACTATAATGTGTCCTTCAGAAGCAATGAATACATTTAGAAAATCATTCAATCAAAATTGCTTAGCATAAACGTTACAATGTTAACATATATAACTGAATGTTAAAGGAAATTTAGCTCAAGTAGAACTTTTTCTCAGCAGATGGGGTAAATGAAGCTAGCTGAATACGGGGTTTCTCAAAGCTAGTCTCCACTAATTAGAAAATTCCCATGCAGCCTTAGTGTCACAACTGTGAATTCAGAGTTGAAAGGGCCTGAGGTATAGAAATAAAATGGGAATTAGGCCCTATAAATACATAAATAAATATACAGATGTGAACTAATTTAATAATTGGCAAAAAATTACAAACAATTCTAAAGAACACAAAGCCATAATAAATGCTAAAGTAATACAGTCAATGCAAAAACAGTTATATTATTTACCATATAGACATCAATTGTACCAAATCATAAAATAAACCACACTGTAGATAAGGGAACTTCAAAACTATGAGGATTATCAGCAGATCTGAGAACCTTTATGTGGTGGTGGGGGTTGAAAGCCATTTCTAAACAGACTATTTAAAAGAAGGGCCGTAGCTGCCAAACAACTCACATCTATTGTTGCTGTCCTGTGCCAGCCATTTCCCTTTGGGGCAGTTGGTAGTGCGAATTATGCTGACTACATCCCCAATCTGCACAGGAAGGTCTCCTTTGCGGCCTTTGCTGGCCATTGTCACCTTGGCCTGATACATGGGCTCCTCCTCCCCAGTTATCTGATGGGAGATTTAAAAGAAATGGTACCCTTCTTAAAAGCCTTGAAACAATCTGTGAAACACCTTATATCAAACAGCTAAATCCTATAACAGCGATACAAAACTAGGATTCACCTTTTTAAGATAAAATTAAGTCATTGGTAGCATCAACACAGATTTAATTTTAGCAGAAGGCAGAGTCCTACCATTTTTCAAGGTTCACAAGTTCTAGATTCACTGTCAAAAATATTACCCTCATACAAGTGGAGCAATGACTTAAAAAAAGGCCAATTATCAAGCTAGAACTGTCCCTTTGTAAGACCCTGCACTTCCACCTCTAAGGCACCTACCTTGAACTTCTTTTTCATTTCCTGCTCCTTTTTCTCTTTCTCTTTCTGCTCCTTCCTCTCCCGTTCCAGACGATGTTTCTCTCTCTTCTTGAGCTCTTTGTCCTCATGGGCCTCGGGGCTCACCTTTCGACCCTGGCTACACAACCCACAGGCAGCAGACAGAGTAGTAGTTAGACATGCTTTAAGAACAAAATAAATCAACCTGGAAAAAAGTGTTTGCAAACTATCAACTGATAAAATAATGAACAAAGCTCATTATTCATTATCAAATGCAGAGCCAGTAGGTATTGCCAGTCAGTGCTATGTATTACCAATGATGGTATTAATGGAAAATAAATTTCATGTCATGATACCATAAAGACTATGCATACAAAGGAACAATGAAACATGAACATTAAACAATGTAAATTATTGTTAAAAGAATAAAACGAACCCATCTCCATAAGAGTGTGTGAGATTATGTAGCTCCCCAGCCATACCAAACCTAGAAAACAAAGATGACAGTAGCCTCTACATTCTCTGTATAAAACCATTTACGTGTATAAGACAATGCAATTTTGTGCCATAAAACAGACACCCCATGTTGACCTACCATGGATTATGAAACCATGTGCTCCTGCGTGCATCTTCATTCTGTAAGCAAAATATTTTTAAAAATCCTACAGTAGCATTCTCATTCTGGTGCCATCAGTTAAATCTGAGCAAAACATGCATACTATCATAAAATATTCTTAACTGTACATATGTTATTAATATAAAATAGCCCCTGTGCAGAGCACGGTTACAGTGTAAACAGTGTACCTGTTAAGTGTAAAACAGGCAGAGTACAAAATGGACATGTTGACTCTGCATCGGAGTACATTTTAGATTTTAAATTCAAACTATATTATAATCTTGTTTAAATTCACTGAAAACAACTTCGCAACCCTTCATTCAATACCACTGATCACTGAATTCAAAATATTAGCCATCATACGAACGTTTAAAATCAAAGCATTGTGACAACTGGACAATTATATTTTTTCCAGTTACAATTAACTTATTTGCTTAGCAGCTGTCGTATAGGCATTTTTAGTTATAAATCAAGGGTTTCATGCATGTTTAACTGGATGCACAATTACAGTGACTAATAAAACACAAACCAAAGATGCTGACCCACTAAGGAGAACCCATCTTACAATCCATGTACTACATTTCTGTTGTGTTTTCAGTGTTTCAAGTACAGTATCCACCTATCTTCACAACTTGGGCAAAAACCATCCTTACCGTAACCTGGGTATCAGCATACGGATCTACGAAACAAAAAAATAAATAAAAAAAATAAAATAAATAAAAAAAATCACTCAAGACTCAACTTTAAAAAGCAACTGTATGACTAAAACAACTGATAGCATGTGCTGATACAGCCACAAGTCATGTACATCAGTAACTCAGAAAATATGCACTTTTGCCTCGCTCAACTTGCATCTAAAATTATGGAAAGGCTTACTTTTTGGAATGCTTTTGCGCTTCCATGTATGATAACGGTGAAGCTTCCTGACATTCTCAACATCTTCATAAACATTCTCAGAGGTGTCGCACCTGAATGTGCGCCAAGAAACACACCACTGTGACATTGTGTACCCAGTGAAAGATGCCAGTGCACAATGTAATGTCCAACCTCAGCTGTTAACAGAACCAACAGCCAAAATGCTAAAGGGCATGTGCATGGAAAAAAGATGAGTTTTAAAAATAAAAAATAATTAAAAAAAATTCTTAAACTTTACCCAGCTGGCTGCTTAACTTCTGTATGAGATCCTATAACAGGCGCAGGAAATGGAATCTGAGAATCCTCAGGAATCGCTGCTCCTTGTTGTGCAAATTCTGTAACTTCAGAATGCCAAGATTTGGACCATAATCCAAGAACCTTAAGACCTGAGACCTTAGGTTCCTGAGTCTCAGGCTCTGTAGCACTAAAGGCTTGGTACACAGGATGTAGACCCTTGATCTCTGTGGCTTTCAAACCTGAAGTCCTCGATTCCGGAAATTCTCGGGTCCACACATCTACAGCCTTATTTTCTGCTCTGTAGAGCTTTGGATGGGCAAGGGCCATATTCTGAGGTGCACCGACTAAATCTGAAACTAGAAAAACTCCAAACACAAGGCAGACTTCATCACCATCAGTTTGCCAACTTTCATTTGTAACATATTTGTACAGATGGTCCCCGAGTTATGACAGTCTGACTTACGATTGTGCAATAGCGATACGCATTCAAGATGCTGGGCGACAGCGACCCGCATCTCCCAGTCTGTCACGCGGTCGCTAGCGTATAAAAGCAATACTCTACAGTGTTCTGTGTTGCCAGCATTTTTTTGGAAAAACCCCCGTATCTACGTTGTGTTTTATACGTACATCACATCTACAAAATGCCCACCTGTGTCTCCTGCTATTGGTGAGAAAAGGAGGAAGGCAATTACTCTTGAGGAGAAACTCAAGATAAGTGACCAGCATGAAGGCAGTAATGACTTTTAAGGCAGGCTTGTCTATTATGTTCGGTAGATGTTATGTTGTGGGTTGAAGCAATCGCGAGACACCACAGTAATAAGTTTAATTTCCGTAATTTTTTTTTTTTTTTTTTTTTTTTTTTTTAAACTGAGTGTTGTTGCCGACCAAGCGTGTTGGCGTTAGCCAGGTGCTAAACATTAGCAATTGGCAGTAACCAAAACGGAAGACGCCACAATTCAAAATCAACAAAATACTAGGTCTTTAGCAGGACAGTGGTTGCAGGAGCGTTCACAAGGTGGCCTGAGCACTGACAGGAAGTTCGGGTAGGAACTAAATCCCGTTCACGATTGGCTCCTACGCCAATCCATGCTCAGTCTGAAGACAGGGGCGGAGAGACCACCTATGTTCCATTGCTGAAGCGGCCACAGGCATGAGAGTAGGTTAGGTCAACTAACGATATTTTCGACTTATCGATATTATCGGAACGTAACCCCATCCTAAGTCGGGGACGGTCTGTATACTCCAGTTTAAACAAATGAAAGTTCTGCGATTACACTCCCCCCCCTCCAGTTACAAAGATATAAAACATAAACATCGACTGCAAATACATAAAAAATTAAATACACATACATACAAAATATATAAAACATTAATAAATGTACAAAATCTTTGAAAAACAGGTCAACATACCCTCAGCGTTTACCATTGTAGCCCAGTAAGGACAGAGATCAACAAACGCTGGTCTGGGAGGCTTCTCTGGTTTGGGACCGAGGCATTGCAGACTTGGAAGTGGTACTTTAGGTGGTAAAGTCTCAGCCTGACACTTTTGCTGCAGATCCTTTGTCCCTGACCCCATTATCTCCTCCAAGGTTTCTATCACCTTTCCTGTTGGAGGGGATTACAAATACAATGATGTAAAAGAACTTTAAAACTGTTTAGAACTATAACAAATTAAAATTTTACAAGAAAAAAAATGATACCTGGATGCAGCCAGAGTCCTGGTTTGAACAATTTCAAAGGTTTCTAAATTGATTTCTATTCCTGCAGTTACTACCCCATGGGCAAGGTGCTTATTGTAAATCAATACAGTGCTGTATAAATTTTGTTACAAAAGTTTTTCTAACACCAGACAAGTTGCCTTTGACAAAGGTGTCAGTTAAATGAAGATTAATTGTAATGTGAACCAAATAACTGCTGTAAAGGTACTTACTACGAGCACCGCCATTGACTTTGGCCGCTATAGCGGACACAGCGGTAGACTTGGCGTCACTGCTGGATTTGTTGAAGAATTCTTCCTTCAGGTTGTCGTGGCCTTTGGGGGAGAGCTTGGAGGACGGCTCAGGATGGTGAGCTTCACAAGCTGCTGACCTGCTGGTTGAACTGGTGAGCGGCAAAAAAGGGCCAGGCGTGTGCTCTCCGTTAATATTTTTAAGAGAATTAAAAGTGCGCGGCACAGCGGCGCTAGACATAGATCCGCTGGCTGCTTCTTCAGATAAGAGAAGGCTAGCCGGTGCATCTGACTTTTGAGACGGGGATTTATCATTTGAACACAGCTGCAGAAGAGCAACCGCGCTCTCCGCCATGACATTTTCCTCAAATGGACCAGTGGAGCCGGGCTCTTCTATGGGTTCCGGAGATGCCGATTTAAAGGGAAAAGATCCCCGCTTTTGTTGTTTGTTAGCCTGAGGGAGGCCGCTGGACAGCACAGCCTCGACAGATTTGCGTTCTTTAGGCTGCACTGGCAAAACAAGCGACAAACGCTTGTCTCTGAAGGAGCAACGTGCATTTTCGTCTCCGTTGAAGAGGGGAGGCGTGCAGGGTGGCAGCGGGAGGGGTTGGTAGACAGGACGCTTGAACACCAGGCACCTTTTAGTGTCTTTTAAGACCACCTTCGGACCGACTGCCGCCCTGTTTTCAGAGGAACCGCCGAGAGCACTCGGAAGGGGAAAACTCGGTCCAACAGATGGAACTTGCTTTGGTTTGTTGGGAATGGAAGGCTTGTTCCTGCTCTGGTTTAAAGTGATCTCCTCCTGGAACTTGGCCCGTATGGCTTTGAAGTCTGGTAAACCTTCCTATAAAATATGATACATTTTATTTAAAAATACACATTCGAACAGCGTACATATACTTACGCACACAACTTTACAGATGGCCACATACTGTAAATCGCAATGAAACTCTTGACTCCAGCACATCTACAACAATGCGACGACTAACACACAATGCAGGAAATATATTTAGATGTAGTTACGCACACAAAAGTGCACGCCATTTGAAACAAAACGAGAAATGGCCTCAGAATATGGACTTTAAATAAAACTGAAAATTGTTTTTAACCCCACAGCGTGGACTTCACTGGTCCACGAAACTGCATTGAGGTCAAAATCTGCCCGCATTTCGGCCAGCAGTGCCACGCTAAGTTTTAGCATTAAATTTAATTTTTTTAAAGCACTCGACAGACTAAGGATAAGGGAATATCTATACTCTTAGCAAAGACTTCTCAAAAGCTTTCGTAAAAGTTGAACACCATGGCTAAAAACGCTACTAGCGACATAACCATTTTAAAGGTTTATTCTTTTAACAGCACGGAAAGGCCGCGATGCCGGCTTTAAGCCACGAAAATCTCTTACCGGTTCCATTACGCCCGTGTCCTCATTTACTAAATAACTGGTATCAGGAAGCAAACCTGCGTTTTTAGAAGGCCAGTCTTTATATTTACGAGGGAAAAAGACGTGCATCGCCAAACATTAGCAGTTTATTCTTTTAAATCAAACATTTCCTTTCCTGTCAAACAAACGAGCGAACGCAGCCGCGCGCGCGCGCCCTTTGGCGCCCATCCGCCATTTTAACGCCTTCGCTCTACGTCAACGTAACTCCGCCGACCCTCAAACTGAACTCTTCTGTGAATTTCTGTCATGTTTGTAACCCGCAAGAGGTCTCCCGAGCAAAGGCATGGAAATAAATGTTTGCTCAAGGAGCTGCGTGGGATAACTGAAGAGGAACCCTGTGTGTGAAAGCGAGGGAGAGCAGTCCTGGTGTGGCACTTGGTTCTTTCGCCAAGCTGGCAAACGCCGTTGTGTTGCAAGATAAAATGCCGCCGTTTAACCGTATTTGCACTGCGTGCTGCTGTCTGTTCCTCTTTGTACTTTGCAATATGTGGGGCGTTAGTCGTTCACAAAGTCGTTTAAGTATACCGCACGTTAGAGTGACCGATGCCCTTGTCGCCTCAACGGCGCCATTGCTGACGCGTTTGCAGAGCAAAATCCCTGCAAGACTCACACACGCTGAACACAGCAGTTCAAACAAGTTTACTGTCGATTAGCAAATAATACTGCCGCAGATGCGACTAAAAACACTGCAACTGTATGTTAATATATTAAAGGGGGGAAAAAAAATCCCCAGTGTGACATTTGTGAGTTTAGATGCTGTTTTACTGGAAACCAGAGGTTGGCCTCCCAACTGTTTGCTTTGACTGATCATTTACTTGCCTTCTGTTTGGTTTGCAAATAACTTGGAAAAAACGCCATCGCGCAGACGGACGCTCCGTTTTGAGGATGGAGGCTGGAAAACGCTGTGCGTTGTGGCTCCATCTAACAATAATATTAATAATAGATCTCAGCAGTCATCCGGTGGCAGCGCACGATGAGGAGAACACAGCAGAAAGCAGGTAGCCTATTTAAAATACTATAATATTAAGCAGTTAATAAATATCCCTGAAGATCCTGTTCTTAGTAAGGTTCACGTTTCTCTTTTAGAGTTTGTGAAAGAACGTAAAGAAGCTGTGTTGTGTGTCCTTGTGTGTCGCTGCGAAAGGCCCCTGACGGTGAGGACGTCCAGGGCTGCAGACGCTCCGGCTCCCATCGACTGCAGAATGAAAGCCTGGTCCCCATGGACCCCCTGTACTTCATGCACTAATGTGACGGTAATAAACAACCTCTCTTTGCACCGTGAAAGTCAACAGTTACATCGCCACCGCTTATGAGCAGTCTGCTGAACACTTGGGAACGTAGGGTTAGGGGTTAGGGCTTAGGGGGGCTAACCCTAACCCCTAGCTCTAACCCTTGGGAATGTACGTGTAGCCACCGTGCGCTACCATTTCACAATCCGTTTGGCAACGTTCGGTTTCAACGGCAAGATCGAAACATCGCGATCGTCGTTTTCCTCTCATGTTTAACAGAGTACAACTAAAATTATTACGCGTAATAAATGTCACGTGGGCCCCTCCTCTCCAGTCTCGCTTCAGGTACCTCGAGCAGGCGTCCCAGTTCCATGGCACAAAATGTGTGGGGAGCCAGTGGGGTCACAGGGCATGTGCAACAAGCGCACCCTGCAAGCGCAAGAGTGCGTGTGAAGATGGCTTCACTTGCGAGTCAGGCAAGTCAGACGCTCCCCCGTGAAGGTGCTGTGTGGGCCTAGACCGTTCTCAACACCACCTGCGAGTCTGCCGGTGGAAAATAGCTTTTAGGTAACATGTGTAGAATATTTTGTCGTCGGCACTGCGTTGCCTTATCATTGTTTCGCCAATGTCCCCAGGACGGTGTTTAAGTAAGAGCCTGCTTTGTGACGGCCAGCAGGACTGCATGTTTGGCTGCGATGAGATAGACTGTGACATAGAGAACTTTGTCAACAACCTGTGCACCGATCTGATACCCATCCCAGGATCTGAGGTCAGTGCTCGAGGGTAAGTTTAAAAAAGAAAAACCTGTCCCAGACCTTAACAATAATGTGGCCTCAAGTACAGGGATCTTAGTCTCCTATAGGGGCTTACCTTAACACAGCTGTTGTGGCTACAGGGTGAAGATGCCCTCCTGATGTACAGTCTAGCCAAAGAATTCTCACATATACACAGTATGGCCAAAAGTATGTGGACCCCTCCTTCTAATGACCGAATTGTTGCAGCCACACCCATGCGGCATACAAACACGTTATAGACAATTGTGCGCTTCCAACTTTGTGGCCACAGTTTGGGCAAGAAGCTCCTTTCCTGCTTCAACATGACTGTGTCCCCATGCACAAAGTGAATTTAATTTAATTGATCTTCTCTTTTAGATACAACGTTTTAACAGGGGACTTTGTCCAGAACACTGTTGACCCAGAATATTACGGTGGCCTTTGTGAATATGTCTACAATGGGGAGTGGAGAAAACTGAAATATGATGCTTTCTGTGAAAACTTGTACTACAACGATGATGAAAAATATTATAGAAAACCATACAATTTCCACGCTTACCGCTTTATGGTAACTGCATTTATAAAACTACTACGTATTATGCACAGTATGCAAGCTTAGAAATAGCCAAGCCAGTTTTAAAACTAGTCTACTTATTTCTGAAATCACAGGAGATGATCACTAAAGCTATTTTTTAATAACTGGTTGTGTAAATAATATTTAATATGTTATTAAATCATGTCCAGGGTTTATGTTGTACTTCAGCTTTGAAGATTCCTATAACTTTAACTTCTTGATGAGAAGAATAATCTCTGCCATTGTGTAGCCACAAATACAAAAAAATAGAAGTTTGTGCGCGGGATAGACAAAGAATGGCATATGTAAAAATCATAAATACCGACAACGGCAAGACATTCCCTGACATTCCCATCTGCATGCGTGTGTTCAGGGCCATGCCGAATCTGCCGGTTCCAGCGAGTACTTTGAAGATGCTGTCAGGTTGTTGGAAGCCAGACAGGAAGGCAAGTCCTTTAATTTGGGCATCAGTGTTGGAATCAGCATCGTTGAATTTGGTGCTTCGGGACAGCGGGAGTCAGAAGTCCTTGGGAACCTGTCGCAGTACACTGACAAAGTAAGTTATACGTTTTAAATACATATGGCATTCTCATTAAAAATCATCTGCAGCGGGTGTTTAACATGCCTTTTTTTCATCTATCAGGCATGAAGGAAATGAGTAACGGGACCTTTATTTCCACCAGAACCTGGGATTCGTAAGGCTCACGTCGACGGTGCAAACTGCCCAATTTAAAATGAGAAGCCGAGATTTGATGCTCGATGAAGTGCTGCACAAGTCCCTCGAGGAAATGCCAGAGGAGTACGACTTTGGCCCGTACTCGCAGTTCCTCAGCCGCTACGGGACTCATTATGTCACCTCGGGAATCATGGGAGGAGTACTGGAGTACATTCTGGTGGTTGACAAACAAGCCATGGAAAAGAATGGTAACAAATTGCTTAAACTGTTGCAGGAAGACCTTATGAGTACATTCTGTTGGTTAAAATATGTGGGGAATAATTAACAGCGATGCTGATCAATGAACGTGTCATCTCTTGTTATAGTGTAACTATTGGCAGTGACGTGTGAAAAAATGTAGTGCTGACTTTGTGCTTTTCACAACATTTTTTAAGAAATCAAAGGAGAGGAAGTCGGAACCTGTCTCGGTGCTTCTTTGGGGCTGTCAATAGATATTGGCAAAATTTCCGCTTCAGTGTCTTCATGTGAAAAATCGAAATTGGTGGACTTTGGTAGGTGTCTAACATTTTTAAAAAGAGTTCATTCAGCGCTTGACTGTGACTGAACGCATAACACATGAATTTCATCTGAAAATATAGAGCTGTGAAGATGCCCCCTTCCTGATTTCCCCTATTACTGCACATTTGTCACAGTCATGTAAGAAGGAAGGAGTACTTTTTCATAGCACTGTTAAGGACACATTCTCACTTGCGTGTGTTTTCCCAATAAAGATAGTAAGGAGTCCAAAAGCTACGTTACAGATGTGATCAATCTGGTTCGTGGAGGGAGAACAAGTTCCGTCGGAGGCTTGCTGGCAATCAGGAACGAGAAGATGTACACGTACTGGGGACAGTCGCTGAAGTACAACCCTGCACTGATTGAGTTTGAAGTGAGCCAGCAGATGTGGTTTTTATGAACAGAAGCGATTCATATATTTTAAAAGAGTATGGGTTTTAATATTTTTTTTTTTACCAATAGAAGATCTATATACTGTATAAAAATGTCAAAAATTTCAAGTGGTGTTTACAAAACCAGCAAGGATGGACTGCAGCGTAGCTTCCACAGATCTCACCACCTTTCCAAGCTGCAGAACAACTGTAATGTGCCATTATGTTGGGTGAAGGAAGGCTCATGTTTCTATGTTTCCTGCAGATACTCCCAATATACGAGCTGGTCCGCTTCAGTACAGCAGCCGAACAGTTCAAGGGGAAGGTGGTCCTTCTCAAGCGCGCCTGGGAAGAGTACCTTCGGGAGTTCAACTCCTGCCGCTGTGCACCATGCAGGAACAACGGTGTGGTTGTTCTGCAGGGGACACAGTGCACCTGCCTTTGTAAACAGGGCTACCGTGGCATGGCCTGCGAGCAGACCGAGCGGAAAGGTAACGTCCGGCTTCCCCGTCGATCGAGGAACCTTCACGTCACCAGCATGTTGGTCCAGCTTTTCGGACATGGTCTTACAACAAGGCTACTCCTCTTCAGCTGCGAAGAGTGTGGTGCAGTAGGACAGTACCATTCCTCCATTCAGGAGGGGAAGTATGTGAATTCAGTAAAAAGCTAATTACAGTATTTTAAAATGATGTCAGCCACCCACCTTCTGAACTTAGTCCTCTGTGGGTGGCACTGGAAAGTCATCTCCTGTCAGATTCTCAATTGCACAGGAAGCCATTTGAGTAAAGTGCACACCGCAGTGGTATCAGCAACACACAGTTCTTCAATAATTCTCACAAGTACATTTATTCATTTAGGAGATGCTTTCCTTCAAAGTGGTGCACAAATTAGAAAAACGTGTATTTCACCAAAACTACCAAATAGAGTAATTATTGTAGTCACATTATTGCTTTTGCTGCACTTCAATAATAATAATAAGCTTGCTGACTTGTGCAAAATGCAGATGTATTTGTTTACTATGAGCCATTAATGTGGAGAAAAGCATCTTTAAATGAATAAATGTTAATATCACTTAAAAGGAGGAGCTAGGTGAGTAGAGAGACTTCTGGAATTTGCTGGTACAAGACCCAGGAAGGAACTTGCTTCTGACCAAAGTACTAACCCAGTGCTATCCAGCAATATAAACAAGAAGCATTTTAAGTTGACTCAGATGTCTGCCCCCCCCCCCCCCCCCATTGCAGGTCCCACCCATGGAGGGTGGAGCTGCTGGAGCTCGTGGTCAGCCTGTCAGGACAGGATGAGGACAAGAAGTCGTCACTGCAGTAACCCTGCACCCCTCAACGGAGGAAGAGGTTGCTTAGGATCTGCCAGCCAGAATCAGAGATGCTGAAACGTCATCTCATTCCAGATCATGCTCAAGAGGTCTAATGTGAACCACAGCTCACCACAAGATCAACCACAACACCAGCGTAAACCACAGATCTTCACATCCACAGGCTCTGTTTGCATCCACACCCAGCACTTTCCTTATTCACTGAGTCAATGTGAGGACAAGTATGACAGCACAATTGCATTAAAAAGTATGCATATTTATATCGGAATCAAGTCTGCACTGAAAGTTGTAGCAAAACACTGCTGCGTGTCAGCATTCACTTCTTAGAGTCACGTGACTTCAGAAGGTTCGAACATATTAGTATTACATCGCAAAGAGGATTTGCTACTTATCAGTTTATAGCAATAATGCACTATGGAAATTTTGTATTGTTGCATTTTGAATGAATGCATGTACTACATTAGGCCATCGTTTAATGCAAAATGGAAGCAGGAATTCCTTTAGGAATATGAACATAATTTGATTTTATGTTGGAAAATTGTACATTACAGAATGGAGGATTTTTCCTGCTCAGTGTTTACAAAAACAAATAAATGTACCCTGGATAGGAATGTGTGTGTTTTTGATTTCCATTTTTTCCTTGTGTGGATAAATAAGTTGTGTAATGGACGCTGGATGTGGTGACTTCCCAGCTGGACTGGTCTGTGTAGTGTATGCAGAAGAAGATTGTGTGTACTGTAATTTACTTGCATTATACAAACTGTACATGATGTAAGTTAAATTCCATGTGCACTATGTGGCATTAGAGAAAGTGAGGGAGTTAGTAGCCTTATGGCGAATTTATTTGAAGCAGAAATGTGGAAGTTTCTCACTTATGTGTGTCTGATTTGGGCTGAAGATGCAGCACGGTTATGCAGGTGTCCTCTAATTTTTCAGTAAGAGATATTCTGCAGCCAACAATCCGCTTTTCACAACCTTTGTCTTCCCTCCTCTCCCCACAGTCCCTGCTGTGGATTTTGTCTCGTTCTTTAGAAACAAAGTAAATTCCCCCGACAAAAACTTCTCGGCTTCCACCTACCGCGATCAAGCCGGGTCTCCCGGCAAGGCCTAGTTCTCCGCATTTCCCAAGATGAAATCTCGGACCTCCTGCCCCTGCACAGACCCACTTCCTGCTCATCTGGTGCCGTCCATTCTCCTCTTGCAACTCGCTTTTCCGCAACTTCTAACTCGGCTCTGGTTGCTTCCCATCTTTCAACCCTGTTCAATGTACACTGCTGTTAAAAAGATCCACACAGTCCAGAATTACAGGCCAGTCTCTCTCTTCCCTGCTTTCCTCTGAACTCAGCCTTTAACCGGTTGTCTGGATTCCTTGGGCAGAAAGATCTCCTTGATGGACATCACTGTGAAGCCATAAAGAGAATAAAGTGCATCCTCCCTCCCTGTCTTTGTCTACCGACTCCCTGAAGTTCCAGTTCAGGTCCTGCTGTGTGCGGCTCTGCCGTTGCCTTGAGGATCTGGTCATGGTGCCAGGAATGGCAGCACAGCTGCGTACAGCAGGTGAGGATGAACTGGGCTGTTACTCTTTTCAATCCCAATGGTCACGATGAAGAATCATCTGTTCTCCAGGTAAATGGAATAAACGTTCTAGGTGCTGCGTCATAAACTGTCCACATTAAGTACTTAATTCCGGGCTGTGAAAAATGAATTGGCCCCTTTCCAGTTTCATGCATGTTTGCAGCTTTTTTGACATGAAACTCAATCAGATATTTCCGTCAGTTCTAGTAGTACTGACCTAAGTGACATCAGCATAGTTTTTCTGTCATTTCCTTAATGTATATCTTAAGACGTACTTTGGGGTTCCATTAAGGGCTCTCCATTTTCCAGTTCCTGGCCTCTAGTAAAGTTGCTGCACGTGGTTTGAAGGCACTTGGCAGTGCCCGTCTTGGAGCGGAGCAACTACCCGCTTTGGCGAACGCAAAGGATCTGCTGCTCCCGTTTCCTCCTTCTCTCATGCCCCCTACAGAGGCGTTAGCCTCTTTCTTAGAATGCACCTCATCTCTTCCAGTGCCACTATTTCCTCCTCGCCTGTTACCTTGAACTGATTCTACAATGCCCTCAGCTCATACTTTACACCTGGGTCCTCCATGATCGATTGTGCTTCGTGAACTCCAACTTGACTGCCATATCTTCTGTGTGAAGTCTCTCTGCTGCTAAGCTAATAACAAAGGTTGTCGCCTCTTGTCAGCATCACCATTTGAAGCTGCCTCCAGCACTTTGTCTGCATCTTCAAACTCCTTCCATTCTTTCCTCTTGCTACCTGGAGGCCATTTGACTTGACACCAACTTCCTGCCCCTTTTTCCGTCTATTAGACTGTCTTTCCAGCTGCCAGCAAACCGTTCTTGGTTGTCAACCAGCCTCTTCCTGGTTGTCAGTATACAGCCCAGCACCAGCATTTATATCGTACGGAAATATAAACTAATGGATTGCATCACGTTTTCTGATGCAAAAAAGAGACACTTTTTTTGGGTGGCCTATTTAATTTATTTGAGGGGCGTTACTTGAGAAAATTATGCTTAAATGCAGTCAGCCACCTCCTCTTTGGTTCCACTACATGTCAGGCCCCCATTCTGAGGGGAAGGGTTGGTGCACTGCCGGCTCCGCTGCTTCTTTCGACCGCTGCAGGATGACCAGGAGGACCAGCAACTCCAGCCACCGTCCACCGCAACATCTGCAAAGGTGAACACTCAGAGATTAACTCCCACACTGGACCTGTAGAGTCCATTAGCTTGGGCACCAGAGAAGCGCACAAGATCCTCACCCGTCCTCTGAGTGATCTCGCACGCCCTCCCGCTGAAACCCACCGGACAGATGCAGTCACACCGTGTGCCTGCCCGCAATAAGAAGTCATGTTTGAGCATGGCCACAGCACGTCCTGTTCTTGAGCTCAGCCTCCGGGATCCAGTAGTGATTAAGAATAGCAGGCCTCACTGCTTTGAAATATTAACCAGGAATTTAAAAAAGGTCCTCATGTGCATTCTCTCTTCCACTGCCTCAGCTCCTGCTACTCTGAATAAGTTACCTAGATAATATTTCACCTCCATTAGATTAGGTGGGAACCAGGCAATATTTAAAATGCAATTTTAAAACATCAAGGATTCCACTGTACAACTTCCAGAAGCCCTCACCCAAGCTCTCCTCTATACTCACTGGCATCCATATCACTTGCTACTGAAGAACACTGTTTGGCTAAGGCTAGCGCAACCCTCTTCTACTGTATTAAAACACAGCTGAAAGTAGGAGCGAGGTGCAACGATACCTTTAAGAACAGCCACCCCATTGTTGAGGCAGGGGGTGCAGCGACATGAGCTGACCTCAGCCAGATACTCCACCAGGGCCCTGTTGAGGTTCTTCTTCAGTGTGGGAGGATTCACAAAGTCCCTGGGGGTCACCAGCTCAAAGAGGGGCTGCATCTGCACATCCAGGCAGGGTGATCTGTCATTCAGTTACATTCAACAGTGGAGATCACAAACCTGTTTAAATTCCGGTTTACTCAAAGCATTTTACTGGCTCAGATCAGCTGGCCAACTTTGTCAAAAGTACAACACCTGGATCCAAGACTGAAACTGGAAATCTTTAGGGTACAACTGAACATTCTTAGCCACTTAGATTAAAGCCTGCATGTAGTGTGAATCCTACCTTTGCCTGAATAAAGTCGGGGTTGTAGAACACAGACTCTCCCCAGTCTCGCATCACCTCTGGAGTGGGCAGCTGCTTGTACACCAGCCGTGTAATGGATTCACTTCCACCTCCTTTCACCACTGCCACAAAGTCCTCCACAAACTTCCCCTCCTTCTTGCTGTCTGGAACACCATAACATCTGATATATACTTTAGGTGACCGAAGAAAGCTACCCCGCTAAAATGCAACACCAAAACTAAACGTCACACACGGGCACGGTGCCGTTTTTGTCAGCGTTTAATTTCCAGGCGAAGCATCAGCACTCAGGGGTCAGGGAGTGAAGCAAATGTGAATCTGGAGAAACAAATTAACTGGAAAAGCAGGGAGTCTCTGCTGACAAACAACTCTGATAGTAGTTGGAAAAACCAAACGCTGGGCAGAAAACTATGAGAAAAGACGTATACATGAGGGTAAAAGGTAAAGCCACACATGACATCCACGTTCGGGCGATAACTCTTTACCTCCGAGTTCGGTGAGCAGGCTTCTGCAGCTGCCTCCCTGCGCTCCCAGCGACAGATAAACTCCATATATGTTGAGGCCCACCTTGAGACCAGCCTGGACACATTTCCTCGCATCATCTAGACTGTATCCTGGAACACAGTAGAGGAGGACCTCACTCATCGCACACAAACACACACGGCCAGGACAAAAGGTCTAGTCACATTGCTTCCTTATGCAAAGCATGGGTAGGAAACTGGCATTCCCCTGTAGTCAGTGATGGTCTGTATGCCCTGCCATATACACTCCTCAGGTGCTCCTAGATCTTCCAGGCATAGGCTGCCCTATCTCTCATGGAGCTGCTGGTTTGTTTGGATGTTGCTGCTTTGAGGACTATTTTCGTGCTAGGTTTAAATGCAGTATCATGGACCTTAAGCAGCGAGTGGACCTCAGAACTCAGCCAAGGCTTCTGGTTGGGTTAAACAGTGGCTCATACAGCCCGTGGCAAATGATGTGCACTCTTCTAAGTCCACACGGTCGCTATATGCAGGAGCAGCTTTGAACATGTTCCAGGCTGTGTGGTCAAAACAGTCCTGCAGCACTTAATCTTTCCTTACAGCCACACTTTTATTTGCTTGATGATCAGTTTAGCTCTCCGCAGAAGTGGTTTGTATGCCCCCCCCCCCCGCTCCTTGTCAAACAATGGACACGTTGGTAGAATTTGGGTAGAACTTTCATAAGGTTAGCCTGGTGAAGTCGCCTGGTGGAGAAATGGCATATGTGATCTGACATAAGTTCTAATTTACAAACATCCTGGTGGTTATTAATTTGTGGCAGACTTTTTAAACGCATTGGCCAGAATTATTTTTTATAAATTATTTTGAGTCAGCTACAGTAAAGTAGTAACGCAATCTGCGATAAGATGAATTTGGATAAATCGGAACTGGAGATTGGTCCCCGCCTGCTGCTTGCTTGTAAAAAGTTGTGTCCAGCTGTTGTGGGGATTTATAGAGGGACTGTTGACCATCTCTGTTCAAGAGCTTTGGGGTGAATGCGTTGTGGTCTGTGAGTGCCAGTGTCCAAACCGACCACAGAGAAACAAAGGCGGTGTTCTCACAGCCCAGTCTCCTGAGCCCTCTTTTTGCAACAGCACGGTCAAAGAAGACTGGTACAGTATTATTACACTATTAATATTAATACATATATATCTGTCATGTCTGTGTTTTGTCTATAATAATCTAATAGTCTATTTCCTACACACCTAATTAATTACATTTTTTCCCTTTTTCTTTTCACACATTAACTGGAAGACTGACTGAAATTTTTCCATTAACTTTGCAATAAGGTGACGAAGACTGAATTTTTTGGACCCTACTTATTGCGCTATGGCTGAGCTTTACTGCATTTTTTGGTTTGTTTTTTTTTGCCAGTTTCTTTTCTCTCTAGCACTTTTTTGTTCTTACAGAAATCTTCAGCTAACATTCGCTACAGGTGCACCCATGTTTTCTTAAGTTTCAGCTACCCTACCTGCCTTCTCCATGTTTTCTTTATTGAGCACGACTGAGTACTCGTATTCCCCTCCAAGGGTGGCCTCTGTTATATAGTGAGTCCCGTAGTCAGTAAAAATCTGTCGGTACTCCCCGTAGCTGTATTCCAGAGGCAGAGCCTGCAACCGTTCGAGGAATCCCGGGTGCAGCATCAAATCTGTGGACTTGAGGGCGTATCGGGCCACCTCCAGCTGTGAGCGTGCCCTTAGGAAGCTGTTTTTCTGTGGCGGGGGGGGGGACCAAATGGTTTGTTCACACTTATCACTTCACCTTTCAGAAAGTGCAGCCTTGGGCTACAGATAAACTATTCAATTGCAACATGAGCTCTGGTGACAAGAGATCACCCTTTAGCAGTTGTCACAATAGATTAAGGCTCATGGTTTAGCTTATTGTCATTCTACACATATAAAGATGAGCAAACTTTAATTTTTAAGTCATAATAAAACACCACATTCTCCTAAAATACTCATTACATGTTATGTTAAGGCGAGCACAGAAAAGTAGGGCCTGGCCTTTCTTTCCAACATTCTTCTGAAAGTTTGGTTGTAAAACTTACAGTTCCAGAGAAGCTGCGCATCTTTCGAATGGATTTCTTGTATTTTTCATCATTATAATTAAAACCAATTTCAAAGACTCCGGGCAGTTTTATGCCAAAAGACACAGAGGTTTTCGACATAGACGCGTGCATACTGTGCTCATCAAAGCTGGAATATGATTCAAAGGCGTCAAGTGTAAAATCATAGCTGCCCTTTGTCTGCAACAGAGAGAGAGCGAGAGAAAGAGAGAGATTAAAATCGGAACTCCTTCACCGACAAGGACACAACAGACACTGTTTGCACACATTTTCTTTGCCTTACCTCAACCGTGTAATGTTTTAAGTTATAGGGCTTCCTGTATCGGGTGTCCAGGATGTAATGAGGTAAACAGCTGCCTGCGTAGTACCTGTTATCAAGGACCACCCCTTCCAGGTTGCCATTCAGGGTATTAATTCTAAAAGATGAGAAGAATTTATGACTGAACAGACTACAGGCATCCATAAACCAAACCTAATGTTGCATCCGATCAAGAAGAGTAATTGTGTACTTTGTAAAAATGGAGCAGGTACTGATGGATTATATGTGGCCTAGTCAGGATGTGACACACTGACCCACCCCTTGGCAAGATTCTCAATGCCCCAGTATTCTTCTGCCTTCTCTTTGCAAGCCCAGCTGACGGTCTTGCAGCCCCGCTCATCTGAACCGTCTCCGCAGTCATCATCTCCATTGCAGAGAAGTCGCCTCGATACGCAGCGTCCTGAAAGACAACAGGCCCGCACAGCGGACATTAGCTACTCAAGGGTGTAAACCGAAGAGCCAAACACGAAAGCGCATTCCATCATCTTCCAACTGTGCACCTGAACAACAATACAGATACTAAAATGCTAACGTAGATGATGATGCTTAACATATTTATGGAACTCATAATGCAGTCTCTAAGCTTTGAAATTTTTAGGGTCGATATTATATAATACATTTATAATGAGAAATTTTTACGGTAGTGAAGGAGAGCAGGAAGCACAGCAGTTAAGATCACCGGCTTATAACCAGAGATGATGATGATGATGATGTTTGTGGTACTGCTCAATGCACACATCTTGAACTCCTCCAGTGAGGCAGCTGATGTTGTGAAGGACGAGCATCCAATCCAGAGTGAAACCTGCCTGTCCTAGTACCCTGCACTCCTGGGATGAACTCTGGACCACCAGCCTGTCTTGGTCCAGCAGTTAATGATACCAAGAGATACGTGTGGATGACATTTTGGGAGGAATTTAAGTAAAATGAATAACGGAAAAAACAGGCTTCTGATTATTTTAGAAAGAATAGAGGATTCATGGAAGTTTGCTTGACCTCAAATGCTAAAAAATAAAAGCAACTATCATTCTGGGATGAAATCATATTAAGGAAAGAAGCACAAACATGTCAAAAGCATAAATAAAGTAATAGCTCGATATTAGAATATAATTCATCCCTTGGATTTGATTGGATACCAATTTTTTTTTAGATACTGAGTGCCTTTTTCCCATTATTTTTAACAGAAAAAAATTGCATACAGGAGACATACAGTAGATAAATACTGACATTGTTTCATTTTGATAAAAACACTTTAACACCAGTTACCTCATTTTTTTACAGCACCACTTAATGCTGTCACTAATTTGCATGGTACAGTATGTACAGTACAGGACATTTTGTGTGGTGGTGCTGCCGTGGGCATTTAAATAAAGAGGTTTGTATTAAAAATTACATTTAGTTAAAAAATTGCAGATAATTTACACAAAACAAGGCTAACAGCTTTTACTGGGTATCACAGAATAAAGTGAAGAAAAGAGGGTTGTGAGGTTGTGTGGAAAGAGGCGGCACTGTATGGTCTTTATCTTTTATTTGTTTTGATTTTTATTCACACTTCATCTTTTTTTAACGTATAAGCTTTGGATAAAAATTCATCATAGTCAAAGTTTTTCTTTGAACACCTATAAATAGATATGTTTTCAAAAGCAGTTTTAGGGAAAATCCGGATATATAGAGTTCAGATACCGAGAGATCGTGCTGAGTGATCGTGATAAAATGCAACCTTCAGTAAAACCGAAATGTTTTTTGGGATATGAATTATTATTGTAGACCCTATAAAAAAAGAAACACATCTGTACATGGAGGTTCACAGACGGAGATAAATGCTCACTTGTAGTGGCACAGACAAAGGCATCGCACGATGGAGTGGATCTACAGCTGAACCTGGGAGGAACGTCGCAAGGCTCCTCCTCTCGTCCGTGGAAGTGGCAGGGCTCTCCGCCAAACTGAGATGGTCGCTCCAGCGTTGCGTATCGATACTGTATGTTAAACAAAGGCACAGAAAACACAGAGAAGGAAGTACAGTGCATGTCAGGTCACGGTACAACTCTGAAACATTAACCTTCAACCGAAACCAGGGCTGACCGAGAGTCATGGCATGGAGTGGGCCTGAGCTTGGCTGACGGCATCGTGAGTCATGAGGCAGACATGTAGGCCCTTCTGTTTTATACAATCCCGATATTCCAAAGCATCAGCTAAGTAAAGAGAATAACCATAATGTTCGGATAATACGCTCTGAAAGGCTCTGGAACTGGCATATGAGGCAGATGGTGGGAAACCATGAGAGAGGAAACAGTCTGAAAAGGTTAGACACCTCCTTCAGAAAAGGATGGTTTTGTCGCTAAAGTTGCTAGTGAGGAAATTGATTCATGTCGCTGCTACCACATTTTGTACACTACAACATTTTTATACACTGCAACACAAATGTACTTAAATATTCGATCCCCAGTTCGTGTCTGCTGTCCTGTGCTTCTGTCCCATAACTGACCATAGCAGACATGTGCACATGCAATGTATTTATGTATATATCCACTGTCATTAACTGCTTTATCCCATGCATAACATATAATATCCCAATACATTTGTGAAAAAATGTGGTGCTTCATCACATAAACAAGCAGGGGGTTTGGTCAAAATGTGGTAGGGCTACAACCCATCCTTATACACTGCAACACGATCACCTCACCTGTTCAACATCATCTGTTTCACATTTCCTTGTTATTTCAACTTGTCACATCATTATTAGCCTTAAACTACTCCTGTACCAAGTTTTTTTGGAATGTGTTGCAGGCATTGATTTCAGAATAAACATATGTCTTTAAACAACAAGGCAGTTGGTTAAACTATGAAATACTTTGCCTTTACACTGTTTTTGTTTGAATTCAAGTCAAAGTAAATTTACAAATCACTCCATTTTGTTTTTAATTTAATTTTCCATACTGTCCCAATTTTTTTGGATTTGGCCTTGTACAGCATTTGTACCTTGTGCTATATTGATGTATGCCTACATGCACCGATCAGCCACAACAATAAAACCACCTGCGTAATATTATGTACCTACACCTCACCCTCGTGTGACCAAAAAAGCTCTGACCCATTGAGGCATGGACTCCACAAGACCTCTGAAGATGTCCTGTGGTATCTGGCACCAAGATGTTAGCAGCAGATCCTTTAAGTCCTGTAAGTCCTGTAAGTTGTGAGGTGGGGTCTGGGGTGTATGTGGCCTGCAACAATATTTAGGTAGATGCACTATGTGTTCTGACACCTTTCTATCATGGCCAGAATTAAGGTTTTCAGAAATTTGTGCTGCAGTAGCTCTTGTGTGGGATCGGACCAGATGGGCTGGCCTTTGCTCCCCACACACATCGGTGAGCCTTGGGTTCACCATTTGTCTTTCCTTGGACCACTTTCGGTAGGCCCTGTACTAACCACTGCATATCGGGAACACCCCACACCCCACAAGACCTGCCGTTTCGGAGATGCTCCGACCCAGTCGTCTAGCCATCGCAATTTGTCCAAGTCGCTCAGATAGAATAGAACAGAATAGAATAAACCTTTATTATCCCACGAATGAGAAATTTAGGTCCTTACGCTTGTCCATTTTTCCTGCTTCCAACACATCAACTTCAAGGGCCGACTGTTCACTCGGTACCTAACGTGTCCCCCTCACGCCTTGACAGGCGCCATTGTAACCAGACAATCGATGTTATTCACTTCATCTGTCGGTGGTTTTAATGTTGTGGCTGATCCCTGCATTAATAACATACAAGTTTAATGTTTGGATTTGTACATACTGTAAATATTGTAAAATAGTTCAATGTATTTGACTGGATCATTAAAACTTTGCCTAGGATTTCTGTGTCTGCAACTTTGCTACCAAAGAAACCTGGGGGGGGTTCCGGCACACTTCTTAGCCTCACTACCCTCGCCGAGGAATGGTCGGTGTGACGGTTCCTCAGCTTGCGCGCTCACCCTTTTCTTCAGACAGGCATCACAGCGACTCCATGAAGACCACTCTGACAAACGACAGTCCACAGGTTCCAGCGAGGCTGGCAGGTTGCTCTGTGCCGACACTCCATCTGCTTCACTGCAGAATATATACACATACACAACACATTTTACTCAGATTTACCACTTTGGTATCAGCCTCTATTGTACATGCACAGCAATATAACCTGTATAGATATTCACAAGGGAAAAAAGTATTATTTTAAATGTATGTTAATGTAATAATACATATATCCTATACACGTATCCATGAAATATGTGCAAATAAAAAAAACACACCAACTATCTGAATTCAAAGACTATTGTTAGTGGCTATAGAACACCACATGTAAATAATTTTAACTGTATAAAATTTTTACCATATTTTTATGAACTGGTGAATTGTAAGAAATGTAATTCACTTTCGGGCTAATATCAGCAAATTAAAAAAACAATGTACTGAGCTCACGAGTATGACAAATGCAGGCAAACATCAAAGAACTGTTTTGTAAGTCTCGGCCTTTTTTGAACTCTCGACTAGTAAATAAACACAAATTTCAATAATTTGACCTCCTTGTCCTACATGTGAAAGAATTCCATCGCGACACTGAGAAATATTTTCTCAGACTGAAAATTAGCTCATTTTGCAGAACAAACAAAAAGGTGGAAACAAAAGCATTTTTACTTACAAAAGGGCAGAGAGGGTCAAACTGACGACAAAGAAGTATCCCTTAGCACCAGCCTCACCCATGCTCAAAGACGATGTAGTCAGTAGAACTGGAAAAGGAAGGGAAGGTAGCGCTGCGGGGCCAAAGCAACAGCGGGTTCACTGCATAAATAAAAAGGAATCAATACGTTCAGGGACATGAACTGTGCCCTGGCCTGGTGTCCTTTAGGGGGAGTGGCGATTTAAGCTGTGTAGATTTAATGGTTTTGCACTGGCGAACTTAACATCTGGACTATTTTTCAGTTTGCCCCCAATGGCCAATAGAAGAAAATTAACCCTCAGAGCAACTGCAGAGTGATGGTAGGCCTCCCTGCTTTCTGCTTTGTTGTTTACATGGCCCTGCAGACCTGCTGGCAATGAGGCTTTTCAATCAGTAAACACAAAGTCTAAAGCAAACAAATGTCACCTGAGTGTCGCCTTGGTCATACTCACGGGATCCAGGGATTCCCGGCAGGAGTTCTGGCCGGCGGCAGCGTGTTTGCTCTACACACAGACGTCTATTTGCAGTATGCTTGTGTCTTCACTGCTGGAACTTTGAACTCTAAATGCAAAGCCTTCATGGGAAATCCCTCCCCTCCTCTATTTTATGTTCTGTCCAGCAGAACATCTTCTCAGTTGTTCTTCAGTATGTTGGGTCAAGGTCATTTGGCTGAAATATCCCATATGCACAAGTGCAGCAACGGTAGTTACGACTGTTTGCTTGGAATTTCATTGCTGCAGTACCTGGCCTTCACAAGGAAAACACAGGGCTCTGCTCAGTTTAAACATGTCTCGTGAAACATTACAAAATGAACTTTCGCTCATTTTACGCCCAAATTTGTGCAAAATAGCGTTGAATGTGAAATGAGAACACAAGCTCTAATTTAACTACTGCTTAGTTCGGTGCAGTGTTAACACAGCAGTGTCTCAATGATCCTGTGAAAACCTTTGTGTATTTTCTGAACAAAAACGCATCCTTAGAGTTTTATGAAGTGAATACAAAATATGCAGCTTCTTTTATGAAGTATTTATTTGTGACATTATTACATGGAGGGATACATAAATCCAAAAAAAAAAAAAAAAAATCTAAAAATCCACCATAGAATGTTGTATTCATAAAGAAAATAACATGTCGTTGTACATTAGCAAACCGGTAGCTGAGGTAAAGTAAAATTATAGCTAAAAACGTGAACCTGTATAGTAATTTCCCTTTTGCTGTTATTTCAAATATGACTCCTTAATTTGAGATTATTTCAAAGATATTAAATCGAGGCCATGAAAAAGGAAGTGGAGGATGGATGAAGCACACTGAAAAACATATTTAAACCACAAATCGAGAGGAATGACAATATACACAGGAACAGGAACATCCTGGAGCTATTTTACTGCTTAATTTTGCATTCTTCGGACTGAAGAAGTTGAAATGTTTCAAGTCAAAGTTCACAGCGCGAATGCTAGTGGAGATGGAGAATTTGTACTTGAAAAAGCTGAGGGTTTACATGTGTCAAACTCTGTAAGACGTCCCAGTATCCATCTACATTTTGCTCTCCTCCTACCTGTGCTATATACAGACTATACTACACTTGCAAAAGACAGTAAAGGCTGGACTTTTAAGGGCTGAACATGACAGCTCAACATTTCCAGACTAATATGAGTGATTAAGGTGTACAATTGATGGTGTTAATACTTTCAGGAACTTTATAATCGGCCTTTATTATTATTATTATTATTATTATTATTATTATAATAATAATAATAATAATAATCTGGTGGATGCTTTCCCACACTTCAAGTGGGCAAATGTGTGTGAACAAAATTGCATTTGCTAGAAAAGCACCAGTGTGACACGACGCTGGCTTGGCCACAACAGCCTGCTGCTGCCATTTCGTGAATCCAGACTGGAGGAAATCTACAGACCCAAAGCTCTTCCGCTTAATGTTGCCTCTGCTAGGATGCAGCCATGTAAAGCGCTCCTTTTCGCACCAAACGTGGTGTACAAACTCTGAAAGTAAAGAAACAAGTGAATTAAAGGGATTACGGCTGACTATCATATTGCAGCGAAGTGCAAGTGCGGCGTTTCGTGTTCACAAATGGATAACAAGACCTTTATTCCCAAAGGGTACATGAGCGGCTGCAATTTCTCTAAGTGACTCGCGCTACGGCACCGACGGACCACGCTGTACTAAAGAGCCCTTTCCCAATTTACAACCATTCTCACGAACCATTGTGAAAAACACATCTCTACATGATGCACGACAAACAAAAGCTAGGCTGAAAAATAGGTGGGAACTAAACAATAACTGATGAGCAAGTATGCAATAGAAAAAAAGGCTTATATTGCTTGAGGACCATGAGGAGTTTTGCATCATTTGTTTCTGTCTGTTGTATGGCACAGAAGTCCAGGTGAAGAAATGGTCAATATTATTTACAAAATAAATTTGGCAAAGAAGGGTTCATATGCCTTAAAGCCATTTTGTTTACCATAAAATCACATATAGAGTTGACCCCAATGGCATGATTGAATTATAAAATAAAAATTCCATTTTAATTTGTTTTTTTTTCCTCAATCAGTATTGTAGAAAAGCTATAGAGAATAAACAATTCAATGAGAGAATTATTTTTGCAACTTCCATTACTCTTAGTGTCTGCTTCCACCGGCACCTTTTCAAAACTTTTCTCGGAGTCTTTACACAAAGACAATTTTGGCTGAATAATTCCTTGTGCCCACTAAAGATGTGTGTGGCTCCAGTCTTCTCTAGCAGCAGAAACGCACATGAGGGAAATATTGCCAAAAAAAAAAAGAAAAGAAAAGAAAAAAAAACAATAATCCAGGTAATCCTTTAAAAAATTTTTAGTTTATAACTCCACAATCATATCCACCTGCTTTCCTGATTGCGTCTGGAGTCTTTAGCATCTTTGCCCTCTTTACAAACCCTGTCGAGCAGCAGCTGATGCCCCCAGGAGATGATCTAGTAGCTAGAGGTACCCGTGTTAGCAGAAGCAGCTCCCTGCGCGTACCCACGCGGTGTCGCCATCTGGTGGAGAAAGTCCGCACGGAGAGGAGTTGCTAAGGCCGGGTTTGTGGAAACAAGAACACGACGCTGGGCACTGCAGAAAAAAATCAGTGTCTCGTAGCCAGTGCGAAAGAAGGACAAGTGAAAGGTTGTTACCCCCCTCCTCCCAGGGGTCAAAAAGCAGCAGCGATGTGAGCTCAGTCTGGCCAGGAGGCTCCGCAACGGAGGTGCCTTGCGAAAAAAAGAACCGTGGCGATTGAGGAGGACCTGCTGCCATTTACAGTGAGGTCCTACTGGACTCGCTCGCACGCGTTACCTTTCGCTCTCACGGAAACGTTCACTCTCACACGCTCTCATACACACAGGTCAGGCGCACAGACTCACTAACGCGCTCACGCTCGTACAGTCTCGGTCTCCCTGCGGTCTCCAAAGCCAGATAGACCAATGCAGCGTGGCCTCTTGTATCTCAGCTCTTCACTCTGTCCGTTTGAGCACAGAGAGGGTTCTTCCCCTGCGGACGGTAAAAACGGGGTCAGTGCACAGGGTCTGCACAGCACAGCCAAAAGGAGGCAGTCAATTTAGAGGAAAGCAAGAGCAGGCAGCCACCCATTTGGAAATTAAATGATGTTACATTACCTTATTTTTGGCGGATTTCCTAACTGCTACACAGTACAACACAGCACAGGTGTAAGTGCCAAGAGAGAATGGCGCACGGTAGGTGCCAAGGTGCGAAACACATTGTTGCTTCTACACAACCATTTCTGTCATAGGCATAGCAAGTGGAGCTATGGAAGCTATAAGCACCGATGCAAGCTCGCGTAGGGCCACTGAGTGCTACCGTTAACAGTTTCCGCCCACCCCGAAACAACAAGCTGTTATATTTCTAACTCCCGTGCACATAACATTAATACATTAATAAGATTTGCTTTTAGACCTCATTAGACTGATCGACAGTAATGTTGTAGACTGGCGATGAAAACTATTTGCCGTAAGTTGATCATTTCGATTATTTCTAATTCATTACGTTCAAGCTATCGTAAAATTATTAGCAGGTGTAACACAGAAGCTGATCTAATAGGTCAAAAGATTCTTAATATCCATGCTCGCTCTTAATTCTAAGCCCAGCAGTTAATCCCATAGCACCTATAATACAGACAATTTCTCAAGTGCTGTGGCGAGGTATTCATGCAAAATCTTTCAGAGGGAAATTGAGCATCACAAGGAAGAAAATGGCAGAAAAATTAATACAAGTGTATGGATTTAGGAGATGGATGTTCCCTCATTTGCTTGGGCTCTGTTTGCGTTTCAATCAATGAACTCAGTGAACAGTACAGTACTTTAGCTCACGGTAACATCCTGACATGGTAACATGAAAACTTGAAAATCTGTCACAAATTCAGTTTTTTTGCATAGTTGTGAATGAAGTTGTGTGGACGAATTTACTTGTTCGGCTTGTTGGCTCATTTAATAACCACATCTTACTAAATCTCTACACTTGTGCTCCTTTCCTAACTGTTAAGACCCTTCCTATATATTCCTGACTTCTCATTTTCAGAATCACTCATAAAAGGCAATACATGTGGATATGATGATGAACAGCTGACAAGGGTTTACAAATTCAGACGTTTAGGCCCAGGACTTCAGGAAACACAGGCAGGGCTACGTCTGACAATTAGAAGCTCAGTAACTATTTCTTTGTTGGAAGTCAGAGCTGTGAACCCAAACAAGGTCACCCCTTGTAGCTGTGCGTGTAAACCGACTGTCACTTTTCAGCGAGCAACATGAAGTTGTTCCAATCACACACTTGCGCGGTTATGAAAGGCGTAATTCCCCTGTCCCATTACAACCAGTCAGCAGACTTCCCATGGGATGTGATGAAATCAGATCAGCTTTTGCTGAAATCTGGGTCAATCGAGCAAAAATCAGTTAAGTGACGGCAAAATACATGAGATTTTCTGTTGACATTTATGAAACACGTTTGAAGTTGGCCAAGAGCCGGGCGCTTGAAACTGGGGTGGGGGGGTGGGGGCAATGACGGGATGTCCAACGTTCATCTCAGAATTGTGACACAACATCTGCTTAAAATCTCCAAAATCATACAAGTATATTCGCAAAATACATCTTAAGGTTCAAGCTCCTG
Source organism: Heterotis niloticus (assembly GCA_018136845.1). NCBI lineage: Eukaryota > Metazoa > Chordata > Actinopteri > Osteoglossiformes > Osteoglossidae > Heterotis > Heterotis niloticus. Next base: position 29,632,405 of record CM030898.1, read on the forward strand.
TCGGTCACCGAATGCAGGCTCGGAGTTCACATTTCATGCACACAAACAGCAGGGGGCAGTAGTGGCCTCCCCGTGAAGAATTTGCCTGTGACCTGCTTTTGCTCACGGCTGGGGCGACGCTGATGAACTCGCGTACAGTACGGCTCCACCTATGGAAAGGTGCCGGTCAGCATGGGATGGCGGTGCGGACCGCGAAGGGGCAAGTGCGCACGCTCTTCTAGTCCTGTCTTCAGTCGCCCAGTCCTTCACATACATTCGGACAAAGGCAACGGAGAGGATAACGGAGACTTGCACGTTGACTTTTATTCTAATTTTAATGTTTTTACTTTGCAGCAACACGAAGGAAAAATAATTCATTGTGTCCTTTTGCTGTTTATAACACTCCGTGTGATCAGCAGGGAGGGCCAGGGCAAGCCAGAATGTGTTTGTGACTGGGCTACAAGGACAAAAATTTGACGTACAGCGGAGAGACGCTGCCAAAACACGTAGAGATCAGCCTTTCTGTGGGACCAGTAGTGACAGCCAGCAAAAGATATCTTGGCTCTGGTCGCTTTGGATTATTAATCTCTTTGACAGCCCAAAATGTGAGCTGGAGGGTCAGAGTCCCTGGTCTTTCATGCAGGTGGAGGTTGGGAGCTCTAACTCATGTATGGCGGAAAAAGCACAGCAGTACTGTCCCAGTAGCTGCCACCCCAGACGTGAGCCAACCTGAATCACCCTGGCATGCTGAACAGAGAGATGCTTCAGTCTTTACACTCTCTGGCCCACTGCGACACAAACATTTCACTCAGCTGCATTTTCGGAAGACCTCAGGCAACACGGATGCAAAAACAGCTAAAAGTTCACTGAGTCAGCAATAAAGATCATTACATTAGCTAAGTGCAGGAAACAAATAACCTATTCTACCCATATTTGTAGCTCTGGATAGCATGCAAAATATGTTTGTGCTTTACATACACATACGTTCTGTAGCCAGAAGTATGTGAACGCCCCTTCTAATGATTGAGCTGAGCTGTTTCAGCTGCACCCATACAGCATACAAACCATATGAATGCATTCTAGACAGTCATTTGCTTCCAAATTTGTAGCCACAGTTCGGGGAAGCTCCCCTCCTGTTCCAGCATGGCCGTACTCCCCGTGTGCATGAAGCGAGCTCCACAAACACATAGTTTGCCCAGGCTGGTGTGGAAGAACTTGAGTGGCTGCACAGAGCCCTCACCACAACCCTACTGAGCACTTTTGGGATGAACTGGAACACCGACCGTGAGTCAGGCCTTCTCACCCGACCTTACCGATGCTCTTTGTGGCTGAACGGGCCCAAATGGCCAAAATGTGGTGGAAAGCCTTTCCAGAAAAATGGTGGCTGTCACAGCAGCAAAGGGGGGGAACAACTCCATATCAATGCCCATGGGTTTGGAATGGGATGTTCAAAAAGTAGATATGGGTGTGACCCTCAGGTGTCCGCACACTTTTAGCCATAGAGTGTAGTTGTCTCAGTGTCACTGCTAAAGTCAAGAACCAGTCCTTATAAAACGTCTATGATAATATAGCCCTCAGAATTTAATATTAAGCAAAGACAAACAAAATGTTGCATACATTCCCTCCTTTGTCACAAGCGCTGTAATAAACCAGCAGCACTAGAGCGTATAATTATCGAGCCCGTGATCAATAGCCATCCTGGCTCGCCTGACAAGGCCCAGAAAATCACAAAAGGCACTTGAAGGAAAGCCAGTTGAAGGGAATGAAGTCTTCATCACCAGCTGTATCATGATGATGTCACTTCAACAGTTCAGTCCTCTGTTTATTCACTCATTGCATAGATGGCTGAATGGGGCAGCTTTGCAGTAATGGTATTTGCACACGTGCTCTGAGTAAAACTCTGCCCGGCCAAATCAATACTGAAGCCAGTCAAATGGGGCTCATGAAGTGTTTTACGGCTCTGCCATTTGTATCCTAAAGCAACAACAGTATTGGGGGGGGGGGGGTACTATTCTCCCATCTGTGGTTATAAAATGGCTAAACACTATGAATACAGTATCAAGCCGCTTAATTGGATTTGTTTTGAGGCCATTTCCATTTTTGGCTGAGGGCCATCCACTTTAAGAAATTTACTGCAAGTAAAGAACAAAGAAGAGGTTTTCTCTGAGAAAGAACTTGAAGCAATAAAGATGGCGAAACAATCATTACTTTAACAAATCCAAAATTTCAGCTGGCAACTAAAAAAGCGATAAAATGCTCACTTGAGACTGGTAGACGGAGTAAAAGGCAAGGCGGCGACAGCGGACGCATGCTGCATACTCTTGTCCCCAAACTGGTCTGTGTTCCAGTCATAAACACCTCCGCACACATACATAAATATTGCTTGAAAAATAACTGCTTAATCAGAATAATTTCATGGGATAGACATACAGAAAAGCAGGAGAAGATCGGAGGAATGCAAACAGCCACGACGTGGAAGGGTTAAGCAGCAAGATGGGCTTGTTTCACTGTTGAGGAGCAGGCACGTTAAGGACAGTTACCTACCAGCATGTGTCATCTAGCTACCGCCCTGCGGGCTGGTTGGCTCAGAAGAGGGCTCCCCAGGGGGAGTCTGCGAGCCATCGGCCTGGAGAGGGGCAGCAGGAGGTGAGGAGCAGAGCTGAGAGGAGGGACAGAGGATGAAAAGGGAGAGAATTTACAGAAGAAAAGAAAAGACAAGCAAGCAGCTCAGAGCAAGGTCACCAAAATAAACCCTCACACCAGTTCCACCTTGATCTTCCTCCCAACCCCCAACGGCTGCAGTCTGCACGCCTACTAATATTGTAAGAGGCTTGGTTCCTAGGATAGGTACAGGCAGGAAATGGGTTGCGAGGCAGGCGGTAAAGGAAGCGAAAGCGGACTTGAGGCAGCTGGAATTGGTCGGGAAGGTACAGCAGGGACGGGAAGGTCTCGGGTACCGGATAGGAGACCCTATGTGGAGCAAGGCAGGCCCGATAGAGAGAAGGAGGTTGGTGATAGGGCAGGTGCGTCGGCAGGAAGAGAGAAATAGGTGTGTCAGGGCGGTCTCACAGGGGAAGCAGGGACAGTGGGTAAATTGGGATGGGGTGGAGAGAAGGAGGCTGAGCTGGAGGGAACTGTGGAAGATGGATGCATATCAAATAAGGTTCCTATTAGGAGCGGTTTATGATGTGCTGCCATCACCTCAGAACCTGAAGCAGTGGGGGGGTGAGGACTCCGCTTGTACTCTGTGCTCAGAGGTTGGGACGCTGAAACACATTTTAGTGGGGTGCAAGATTAGTCTGGCGCTGGGCAGATTTACATGGCGGCATAATCAGGTGCTACAGTGCCTGGCGGCAACCATTGAAGATTGGAGGAGGCAGGTATGTTTAGAGCAGGAGGTTGAAGGTACAGTGGTACAGTTTGTTAGAGAAGGGGGTAGGAGTAGATATAGAGGTAGGAAGGAGTTAGGCGTAGTAGGGGGGGCTAGAGATTGGGAGATGCAGGTGGACCTGGGAGGAAGATTAGTGGTGCCCCAGGAAATAGTCAATACAAGCTTGAGACCAGACATGGTGCTGTGGTCAGCAAGCCAACGGGTGGTGTACTTCATAGAACTCACGGTTCCGTGGGAAGGATCGGTGGACGACGCTCATGAGAGGAAGAAGCTTAGATATAGCGAGTTAGCGGCGGAAGTAGGGGGGCGTGGCTGGAACGCGAAGGTGAGGCCAATTGAAGTCGGTTGCCGTGGGTTTATAGCCCGATCGACGCTTGATTTGCTGCGCGAACTCGGGATTCGGGGGCGGAAGTTGCAACGGGCGGTGAAGGAATTGTCACAGGCTGCGGAGCAAGGAAGTCTCTGGATCTGGAATAAGAGGACCAGTGCGGATGGTAGCGGGGCGGCGAAGCGATGAGCAGGTGGGTGCCGGCGAAGCATTAGCGCGTAGGTGTCATGGCGGCTAGTGTATTGGCGTATAGTTGTTAGCGAATAGGTGTGATGGCGGTTAGCTGTTAGCAGGCGGTGTAGTCGAAGTAAAGTAGGTGGCGAGGGGCTTCTTCCTTTTAGTCGGCGGGTAGAAAGAGCGGTGAGGGTGAGGACGCTGAGGTAAAGAGTCCGTAATGTGAGAAGCGGCGGGGTGGCGTAGTGGTGCGTGCGGTAATGGAGGGGAGCAGCTCCGGGACGCCTGAGCCGCGGTTGAGCCTTCTGGAGGTGTCGTGGGCCTAACTCGACGAAACGCCGACGAAGGAAGGTGCCCACTTGATAACCCCGATGAGATGACGCGCCATTGCTGCGCCACACCATGGTTGGCACTATGGTTGGTGGACGCTAGTTAGCTGGTGAGTAGCGGTTGGTAAGCGTGCGGGGGGGGGGGTTAGATAGGTGTCAGGATCCCCTTTATAAATCAAGCTCCTGGTATTTAGCACTGTGTGTGTTATATGAACCTGAGTGTTTTTCTGATACGGACTTTACACAAAGATACTACTACAGCAGATTTTTCATTGCGGGGTCCTCAACCGCTTATTTTCTTTCCAGCTTGCATGGGAGTGGAAGAAATGTACAGGTCTCTTCTCTGTTAGAAGCATTATACCGCATATAGTCGTCTGTTTATACCAATGACCCTACCTTCTCGGTAACCAGGCTGGCAAAACTAATTGGTAACCAAATCCATCAATCGGTGGTCAGCTGTCCAATTTACTAACCAGCCCGTACGATTAGAACCACTCAAGCTATCAATACAAATGAAACAGGAAGAACAACAAAGCTGCAATATTTTACTGCTATGTAGAATCTTATTGACGTGTTCTATTCTCCCCTCCTGACTAATCTATAACGTTTTGACAGAAGGTTTAAGTTGTACACAGCTGAACACATCAATACCTACAGTAACTCATAGTACTTTTGGCAAATTCACAGAGAGGACAATGTTAGGAAATGCAGGAAAACTGGTGCCATATTAAGAATGAGCAGTGCATTTACCAATAGCGGTACAATACACATGAAAACAGGTGGAACAGGTAATGGCATCATGGGAGTTACAGCTACAAGAAGCTATTAAATGAACACAAATGGCAAAATGGGCATTCAACATCAGCGTCACACCGTAACACAGCCGCCTTAAAGTACAGGTACACTTCAGGTCTTAGCAGTACTTATTTGTTTTAATTCTCCATTCCATAAATGACCATGACTGCACTCGGGCCAATAACTCATGGCATTTTAGTCGAATGACAACCTTCAGTGATGGCCAGTGTAAGCCAAGTCCAACCTTCTGCATTATTAAATTAGCAGGATCGGTTGCTGCCGAATGTCGGGTTTAATGCGGTAATGTGCAAAGGCCCTTCCATTTCATGGAATTCGATGAAATGAATTAACCGATGCTCCAGTAACATCTCAGATGTGACCTCCCTCTAGATATTTTTAAGCAACATGAAATCAAGAATAACTCACTGTAAAGGAGTTTTGCCATATTTTCCGTGTTTAATAAAAAAATAAATAAATAAAAATTTTAAAAAAAGCCAAAGTGGGCTTGTAGGGTATTATGAATTATGAAACGTATTCGTCGGCAAAATGTAAATTTATGAACGTTACTAGACTGTAATTAATAATGCTAATAACCTCATTGGTGTTGCTGTGAGTTAATTTAACGCATTGCTGGCTCAAAGTTGATCAGACCCTGAACGGGCTGAGAAATGATTCCTATCGAGAATGAATGCAGCATCTGGGTAGCTGGCCCTGTCTCAGCAGGAACTCACAAACATATTTTAATGAAACAGTGGGAGTGATTTCCTTGGTTTTTGTTTGGTTGCTGGGCTTGAGGATCAGACATTTCTGCTTTCAGCACATAAGAATCCCAAGCCTACCCACTGTTTTGTTTTTATGTGTACACCTGTCCATCGCCTAACTGGTTAATTTGTTCCATGTGATTCAAAGGCCCATTGCAAGGGGTCCAAATTACCATTATTTCTTATGAAAGAAAGAGTTGGCCAGCACAGTGGCTCATGGATGTTTATGATATTAAGGATTAAATTTCTGATTCAATGCTAGATTACCTTTGTTAGATCATGAAGTTAAGGCTTTGCTTATAATGTATGGGTATTCATGTTGTAAAAGCTATTTACTTGCTATAAATAACTAATAGTTACAGCTTTATCGATTATTTTTAAAAGTTTGTATTACGGGGCAGCAGGTGGTGTAGTTGTCAGAGATTCTGCCTTGCTTGACTTGCAGGACACAGGTTCAAGTCATGCTTAATCATGCTTCCACTGTAAAACGCTTCAGCAAGCTACTCCCAGCTATATAACCGCAAACAACTGGAGGTAGAGTACGTTTCTTAGTCTGATTGGAGAAAAGTGTCAGCTAAATAAATGTAATAATAATTGTATTGAAACAGTTGTAACTTATATTTGCTTTAATCAATAGTTGTGACTGGGTCAGAATGCCCACGTGAAAGAGAAAAGGTAAGAAGTATGAAGAACAAACTGCCCTTGACTTAATGCCCAGTTTAGGGACCTAAGCATTAACACTTACAGCATCGTCCTCCGCACTTCGACTTGGGCTGCCTTCTGCCTCCCCAAAAGAGTCATCAGTGGGGGGGTCACTGGCATGGGAGGTGGAGGATTTTGAAGGAGAGCTCTGCCGTGGTGCGGGGGTGGGGGCTGCGGATGGAGAAGGAGAAGCATTTTTAAAAAGAGACGTACAACTTGATGTTACATCCGGCATGTTAGCCCATTCGCTGGGTAGAAAAGGTATGCAGGAGCACCGTTAAGACACCATTACTCAAGTTGCTGCACGATATTCAAAGCTTGGTAGAACGAACATTCTCAGTAGGCCACAAAGCGGTGTATGAGTATGGTGAGTTCTGGATTAAAACACAGAAGCAGCCCACAACATACCGCAATTTGAGGTCTTGTCTTCCACTCACGGTATACGTACTGAGTACATCTTAATCCGCTTAGATTCTTGTGTTTGACAATGTCGAACAATTCTCACTGCCGGCTACTTGCCATTTCAATCATTTCCTGTTAAATTTACATTTATGAGTTATCTATTGCAGTTTTTAAGTATCACGTTTCCAACATATCACACTATTTGTGTCTTTGATTTTTTTTTTTTGCATATGTGTAATATTTTAGTCTAGTAAATTTTTACTTCTTCCTGGCAACTCCACGGCAGAAGTTAATAAGTGAAATTTCACACTAGACTCCATCCAGCTGAGCTACCCATTACGCGCCTGGGCGCCAGCGCATCCACTGAGGCCTGCAGGAATCTCCTCTCTCATCTTGTCCCTGTTTGGGCGTCAGTGCTCAATGTCCCATGCCGCTGAGCATTAAACAATGTCTCAGGATATTTACCAGCTTAATTATATTTGTACACATTAATGAATCATTAGAGAAGGCCCTGTGTTTCAGGGTTTCGCCAGGATGCAGATGCAGTTGCACATTACACCGTAAATGCACTTTATGTTTTCCCACACAACTTTGCTCCCAAAAATGCCATGCCGAACCCCAGAGGTACGGTAAGTTGTCCTCCTTGCTGATCCGAGCGAGCATTTGGAAGCACAGGAAAAACCGGACAGCACATAACTAACATACATGCTCCTTAGCTATGCCAGAGTTGCACTAGCCTGGTCTCGTAGTGCCCTTCCGCTCGCACCACCTCCCTCAGGGTATCAACCTGTGTAGGTGCTTGAGTCACACAGCTGCCAGGTAGGAATCCAGCATTCTGTGAGCTTCAAAATTTTTTTTAACTGTAGCTTGCCGCACTCAAAAACGTCGAGCGATTAGCTCGTGAGCCTGCTGCAAGTGGAAAATAGCGTGCAAGTTGTGTCAAAATAGTGTTTGTTTACTGTGTCATTCGGGAAGTTAATGTGAACAAATTATTTATGCATTAGTGCACCCTGTATTTGCAGAGATCATTAATACCATCGCTGCTATATAAGTAACACAATATTTGTATGTTGCGGATAGAACATAGACGCCATGGGTGATTTGGTTGTTTTTATACAGATATCACGTAGCAGATTCTATACTGAAAGGAATATGTGTGAGAAACCATCTCCACATTATACATCATACAAATTTTCCGATGACTCCGGTTTTCAACAGTCGTATCCGAGTAAGAATAATTCAGAAGGTGACTGATATCCGTATGTAAATGCATCTGTATTTATGAGACACTGGGTGTCAGAAGCGTTGGAGGCTCACGTGAATTGGTGGATGGTGTGGTTGAGGTGACGGGCGTCAGGTTGAGCTGTGATATGTCAAAGTCGTCACAGTCGTCATTGTCCTGTGCTGTGCCCACACGGTTGAAGTAGCTGGAGAAGGCATCAGAGGTGGTGGCCAAAGAAGGCTGATCAGGTTTGCGGGTAGATGTGGCGGGCGGCTTGACCATCTGGAAATCCTTGAACATTTCTTTGCTCATTTTCTGCCGGGACCGATCTGCGTGCATAGGGCTTGAGATGGACCCGGCCGGACGTTCGCAGGCGAGGGGCAGGGCGGCAGGTGCTACAGGGGCCAGGCCTGGGAACATGGCAGCCGACAGTGGACCCACAGGTTGTGGTGGCATAAAGGCAGCCTGGGGAAAGGCGCCTGCCATGGCGGCCCACTGCTGCTGAGTGGCAGGAAAAAGACCAGCCTGGCCCCACATCATGGGTTGGGCCCCAGGGATAACCTGAGCAACCGGCACTGGTGGTTGAACCCCAAACGCCATGGGTGTCTGGGCTGAAAATGGCTGCTGGCCCCACTGGGCTGCCTGGATGGCTCCCATGGTGACGTAACCTGGAAATGGAAAAATAAAACAAAAAGACAAAAATGATGAATGAATTCCCAAACGGTACTACATACCACCTGGTGCGGCAGACTGGTGAACATTTACTTCTAACAATGATGGAACACTGTTATTAAGCAGAAAACGGCAGCATTTTCATCAAACTCTAAGAGGTAAAACGTGGTCATTTTTAGTTATGTCAAAAAGGACGATGAAATCACAGCAAAAGGAAAAAAGCTTGTGAATTTGGAACCAGTCCAAACTTTACATTCTGTCAAGTAACTTCATCTTTAGGCCTTATTCATTGCTGCTAAAGGTTTAGTGGGATTTAAGGGAGGCTAGTGACATAGAGGGGGAAGTTGTACGAGAATAAACTGTTCACAAACAGCTTTTGGGGAAGGAGCATAACCACCCTGGGCACAGGATGCTCCTGTCTATCCGCCCATTAGGACCGTTGCAATGTGAGATTCTGATGCCACAGTTATCGTGAAAATCACGTGAAATACGGCGCTCAGCTTGTCGCACAATTTTTTCAGGCGCTTCAAATTTTACTTTATTTTCAGGTAACGAGAGAAAAGACACAAACAGCCGAGCTGAATATTTTGCTCTTTCACAGGATTCTTTTGATCCTGCAAATAAAATGCAAGTGAATCTTCTTTGAAAAATGCAAATATGATGGGGAAAGCTTGGCACCTTTAAGAATTTATTGTAGTTGCCTTCAGCAGCAAAACCGCATCTATCTTTTGAATGTATATTAATAAAAATAAATAATATATGAAAATAAAAACGCGCATCTAACTTTTGAACAAAATCGTCAGCAGCTGGCTGCTCTGCATTTACAGCAGGATCAAAGGTACAGCAGTTCTAGGCTAACAGTGAATTAACAAGATCATTAGCTTAATCCATGTCAGAAAATGTACTGCAGATTTAATATTGCAAGCATAGTAAATGAACCAAAATGCTGTCCTCATCAACTATCCAGGAATTTTTATAATGTACCATTTGGTTACTTATAAATAATTTACTGCATGTAAATGGAAATATTCAGAGGTCAGAGTCTCAGCTGTTCCTCTCCTTGCTTGTCAGTAAATTGTGTATTTACCCACCAGGGCCAGCAGATGGAATGGTGGTGAAGACCGATTATAGGGAAAATGATTTTAAGTGGTAGAGGTATGGCTGCAAAATGAGCTCAAATGAAAACAAAAGTTGAGGTATAACTTCATGTAAGCTACGTCATGTAAGCTACTATCTTTTAGTCACCTTGACTTGCGTACAGTGGGATGGATGGTGATCGTGGAGATGGCAAAGTAGATGTTGCTGAACCTTTGAACCACTGTTTTGCAAACTGGATTTCTCTTACCGTCTACTTTCCCTTGATCATTCTCCAAAATACTACGCGGTGCTGATTTCAGGCGGCTTTTGGCGCACAGCTGAAATGTCATTTTTACAGCACATGTGCCCAGTAAAAACCTACGACACGTGACTCACTTGCAAGAGGAAATTTTCAAAGCAATGTGGAGCGTGAGGTTTCTAAAACGGTTTATAAAATTCTCACGGACTGAAATTTTTAATTGTGGATAATCGTTACATCCCCATTGCCTATCCTCCACACAGTGGGGCACATGTTAACTATGCCAAGGTGCGAAGAGCCTGGAAGGACACTTAAGAAACACGGCTTGACTCAACCATGGGCTTTTGGGCCCCGTAACCAGGCACAGTGGACTCTGAAAGCAGAAGAACTCGTGCAGATGCTGACAAACAAGACTGCTCCTGTCTTGTTCTGCTACAATGAGCACAAAAACCTGTGCAAATTAAATCCCCTATTATACTTGGAGGTGGTGAATCCTACCAGCTGAACTAAATGAAAAAAATATTCATAAGGCATTTAAATGCTCACGTATTTGACAGGATGCCCACCCTTAATATGCTGCTCACAAACATGTTACCTAAAGAGTCCTATTAAAGAGTCATTTAAGCACAAGGGAGTGGGGTGTCAGACTACTCTGAATTGTATTAGCATACATCCTGCAGCAAGCATGTTGAAGATATCGCGTGCAAGTTGGAGAATTTCAATGAAGAACTGATTGGATTTATACAGGCCGTCAATCAGCCGGGCTCAGGTGCCTCGCCTACGTGAGCCACAGAGGCCTTCCATTAAGCACCTATGTGAGGTAACCACAACGGCCGCATTCCAATCAGCAAAGCCAGGCTCTCTGCGTGGACTCCGCCGTATTCCCGCTTCCACGGTTTTTAACAGTACGTGTCACAAGCTTTTCAGCTCATGAACTCCAAAGGCTTTTCGCATTTTTCTGACCACGAGTTATTAAACAATAAGGCTCATTTTAGAAGTATATTACTGTTTCAAAAACTAAGTTTAAAGAATACACAGAAGAATTTTTTAAAAAGCCAAGACTTTGCTATTCCTGTTACACAAGTAACTCATTTACTCACTCAAGGCTCAGAATAATAATAATAATAATAATAATAATAATAATAATAATATAGTTGCCCCTTGTTAAGGTCAGGATGTAAGGCAGTGATAAATTTGAAACACAAAAGCTATTCAAGTCCCTTGATCCTATGTGACAAATTATCCCCCGAAAAGGTGTTTAAACAAGGTAATAAATTGCCATAGAAAACTACCTATCTTTACAAACTGTAAGCTTGGATTAAAATGTCACTTCAGCAACATTGTGGTAATAGAAGCCATACTCTCGAAGAAAAAGATATGTCAGAAGCCTTGACGAGTGTGAAGGTGGCTTGGTGATGGATGAAGCTGGCATATTCTGAGGAACACGTGCTACACACAGTGCTCAAGACTCATATTTCTTTAGTCCTCTCCACGTTTAGATAAGAGTAACCTTTTCTAGCTTCCTATCAGCGCTGTCTCCTTTCTCTCCACCCCATCCACCTCACAGGAGAATTGCAAGCGTGGCTAATATTGGCTGCTGATACAGCCGTGTCCTTTTCCGATCATCTCCACACCCTTTCTATATGATGCCTTCTATAAATTGTTTTAACAACAGATTCGTGCTTTTCTGCCAAGCACATGGAAGAATGTGGTCCACATGCCTGTTTGAAAGGTAGCAATATCATATGCAGTGCTAATATCAGGTTGCTTGACCATGATGTTGTTGTACCTGAGGGCACAGAGGCAGGGCTGAATGGTGTGAAGAGTTCAGCAGGAGGCTGATGGGTGAGTCCCGGGCCCAGCGTGTTGGCAGGTGAAGCAGGGGTCTATGAGAACAGTTAGCACAGCTCAGCTCCACACTGTTACGATGCAATCTATCCCATAACTAAGATTCACAACCTTTGTTGCAGACATAATGAGGAAAAAAACAATTAACGGTTGACAAAGTGTCTATGACAACAGAATATATTATCACTTTACAAATACACCATTCACAACCAAAGATCCAAAGCAAAGCACAGCAAAAATACATTTAATTTAAAAGCCTTTATTCTATCCAGCATATCTAAGACAGGACCATCCTGACATAACATACAGTACATAGCTGTTTTAGGATGCCTGCTTTAAAAATAATATTTGATTTTATTGACTATGAAAGATAATATGTGTAGGTGCAACGATCAGATATTAATGTCCTTTTTCAAAATGCACAAAATAAATTTAGCAGTAAGGGTAATGACTGGAAAAAGATGGAGGAAAAATAAACTAAAAATTCAAGGTGCAATTGAATAACATACAACAGTATCTTATATTCTTCTACATTTTCTGACATGGGCAGAACCCTTGGTGCCAGGTCGGGACTTACTGAAGGTGAAGTGATGTCCGGAGGGGTAGACATATCGCCGAAAAGCTCTAACTGGTTAATGTTCTGGAATCAGACAGAGAGTATACATTATACCATCAATACCAAGAAAAACATGGCAAACTGGGAAGTGGTCATTTTCACATATGCAGGTAAAATGTTTGTGACTGGCAGTATCACCACTTTAGAGGATGAGTAGCTTTTAGTGAATGAATCATGGCAAACCAATGGGATGTTAGTCTGATGGAGTGTGATGAAATACCTACCCACAATTGCTTAATAATAGTATTTTGAAAAAAGTACTACTTTGCCATTTAAACTAGTACATTTAAACTAGTACTATATATATATATATATATATATATATTTATTTTTTAAAATAATATTTGAATATACCCAGTTCTGTAAACACTTCATTAAGCAAATTTCATCTACACAGGACCAGGACTACAGATGTCCATAGAGACTTTTAAGATAAGAATTTGAGTAAAGATAAGCATAATAAATGAGTTAAGGCTAATTTCATTCAAGATCGCAGATGTTCTTAAAATTGCTTTCTGTTTTCTATAATTTTAGAATGCTGGAAATGCTGCCGATAAAGTCCCTTTTTTATCGAGAAACTAAACTTAAAGCATTTCATGGTCCTTGCTGGTTTGATGAATTCACTGTACATTCTTATTACTGCAGCAATTCGCGGCGAGTAGCCAGGTCAAGCCGGGTCAAAAACTGAGGGAGCAAGATTTGAGTCTGGGTCCTTGGAGTGAAACGCAGTAGCTCTAACCCCTGCTTCCCCTTAATATTAATATTAATTAATGAATTAATGTAACATTAATATTTTAATATTAATATTTTGACCAACCAAAAATAAGTCTAAATGTTAAAGAAATAATTCAATCAGCTTTTTTTTGTTTGATGACGTAACACTATATCGGTGAAACAGAAGAGATCAACCTGGTGTCACCCTAATTTATCTTTATGATGGGTGTTTAAGAAGATGTAACTTAAACTTGAATATTTTTTGATGAGAAAAACATAGGTTACTCTTAAAAATGCTTTGCTAAAGATGGGGAGAGCTGTGGCACCCCTCTTCCAGAAACATCTCATTTAAATGTACAGCATTTACATCATTTTGAAAATACCTACAGAACTAGCAGCCTTTCATCTAGCTGGTTTTAATCTTAACTCATTTCATTAACTAAGCCGGCAGTTTAACGTGTTCAATGTGACCTGGACACCTATCCTGCCACTCCTTGCCCTCTGCCTCAGCCTTACCTGGCAGATCAAGCTAATGTCCTCGTCAATCTGCACCATCGACTGGCCATTCTGTAACAGCAAAGTGGTATTAAATGGAGTAGGGGTGGGCAAAGGGGGTGCAGATGAGATTGTTTCATGGCGCTCCCTTTCTAGGACATGGACAATAGAGAAGGCAGGATAAGAAGTGGGATGCTGTGAGGTGAGAAAGAGGTGGGATGGGCTGGAGTGAGGGTGAGGGATAGAGGAGCAAGACAGCGCATTTGCCCAACAACCTTTGTTTAATACTACAAAGAATGGATTCTCACTCACGACCACTCATCACATGTGGCATTGTGTCATAAACACTACAAAAAAAAATCCACTCGAAAAAGGTAAAAGGTAGCATTTTTAGACTTAAGAAAAGACCAAAAGGGCTAGACTGGTATATGACACAAAACCTAAGAGAATATGAATCTTGATTTTCTAAGTATGCATGCATGCACGGATGGATGCTGTTAAAAATGTGTTTAATCTATTGTTACTGTGTAAAAAAAAAAACAATAAATAACAAACAATAATAATAAGGTGTAATAGTGAAGACAGGCAGCCCATGAGCCGCATTTACGCTGTCTGGCAAAATCACGTAGCAAGAGACAAATAAACTGAAAGAAACATACACGACCAAGGCTAGCAAAAAACAAATAATTGCTGGGGACAAAGCACAAACACACTTGTACTCACAGACACAGTGGACAGTACATTCAAAGCACACTTGAACACAAAGCAACTGAACTTCTCAACCCATGTGCGAGATATTAAATTATTCTCCATTCCTCTGTGCCACGCGTGAGCATGGCCAATGTGTACCGGGACAACAGAAGCAATGAACACCCCAGAAAGAGATGGGAACAATAAACAACAAACACGTGCCTACGCGTTTCATACGTAAACATGTAAGAGAACCCGATCCCCGGGGAACCGGCACCTCCAGCTATATTTTACATAAGAAAGATAAAACGGACTTCATTAATGAAAATCAGCCCTAACTACATTTAACCAATTGTATGGCATATTTTGATGTGAACATAAAATAAACAGTATTTCTCCCCACAGCAAGCAAGCAACTTTGATTAAAAAAGTAAATGGATAAAACTGAATTTGCATTTACGGTGTTGTCAGAACTGTTATGTCTGAGTGTCAAGCTTCTGAGCTCCCATTTATAGGAGTCAGGTCCAAGCTGACATGCACATAAAAAATAGGGAGAACTGAAAGCGATGATGATTTATTAACCCATATGATTTATTAATGGGGGTCAAGTCGTAATGGGGTGGGCAAATATCAGGGGACAGTGCTTAAAAACTACAAGTGACAGCGCTATGCACTGACTTGACAACACACTATACCTGAAATGTGCCATTTAGCTATGTGTTTAGGGAAAAGGATTTTATGACACAAATATCCATAACAAAATCTGAGAATTAAGCATTTGAAATGTTTCCACTGAACTCAATATCAAGTTAGTAATTAATGGAAGAGGTTTATAGAAAAAGAACTCCATTTCTAAGGGAAATACTTCCACATAAAGAGGGATTTTAATCTGTGGTTCCTCACTGACCGCATTAGCCGCTGTGGCACATTAACCGAGTGCCTCGCTGGGTCATTACTAGAGGAGAGCAAGCACATATTTAACAAAGTTAAAAGTGGCAGAAGATTAAATAAAACCTTCATCTGCACAAACTATAGACTCGGTTTTATTAATACATTCTACAATGCGTTAAGAAATAATTGAATTTTCCTGCTACAAAGACTTAAACTGTGGGTCTTAAAAATTCATCCCAGGACACAGCCTGACCTTTCATCCAAGCCAAGCTTGCTTCTTACTTCCGAGTGTCTCACTTCCAGAAAACTAGAGACTCTGGCTCATGGTCAGATCAAGGAGGAGAGGCTCTTGGAAAGTGACACATGACACACGAGCTATGACGATGACCAAGCACCATGTGACAAACACAGCATGCTACAAAAGTTATTTGAAAGTCAGACATAGAAACAAAAAAAAAAAAAAAAAAAAAAGGTGATTCGGTGCTGCAGTAGTATACTTTTTTTTGCCATCTACAGTGGCGACATACAGTACGTAACAGATGTAAAACCATAATGGTGCTGGATAAAGTAATAGGCCTTGGTCCATAAGTAGCATTAGTCATTAATAAACTTTGACAGACATCAGTTCTATAATTTGTACGGGACAGGTGTTCTAACATGGATTAGCAAAACAAAGGCAAACATGGGGAGAAAACTATGGTGACAATACAGGAAATGAATGCAGGAAAACAGGGAGAGGAAGCTGTGAGGATTCCGTGAGCTCCAAATGAAAGTACAGACCAGCAACAGAACTTGAGGAATGGAAAATAATTAGAAAGCCATTTCAAGTAATATAGTAAGGCAACAATTAGAATCGAAAGAATCCCTGGGTTTACATGCTGTAGCGTCAGCAAACTTCCAGACATAAAACCAACCACGGTGTTGTTTTAAACGTCTAACTAAATTGGAGTTAAATGACTGATGCCAAGAGGCCTCTTATCCTCTGTTAATGGCTACATCTCACAGACTTAGGCAGATAGAAGAGATTCTATTTTCTCCTTCCATGTTCCTCATACAAATTTGTGTTTAAGGTGAAAACTATGTGCTTCCAGATAACCTTGAATGAGTAAAATTGCTTTCCTCAGAGAAAAACAAATGGTACTGAAAACATATATTTGTTACCCATGTGGGTGGAGTCTGGAATTGAGGCACCACACTGCATGCTCGTATATGAAAAGCCACCTCAAGCAAGCTTCTGAATATTCCCAAATAGTCACAAAGTCACAAGCAAATTTTCTCCAGGTTTGTCCAGAAGCCTGTACATCTTCAGTCTATTTATGTTTGGCTTAGTTGTCAGAGTCTTGAACTGCATTTCACTTAAATGCTTTTTAATAATACTCGGGGCTTTCACATGGCAAAAATCGCAACTGCTAAGTACAGTATTTATTTAGCCAAACATAATCAACAAAATGCAGCCTCCCTCCATCCTGCTCTTACAGGTAATTGAATATTTTTTTGGCAGTCATTTTAGTCGGTGACCATGAGGAGCCTGCAAGAGAATTAAACTGCTCTCTGCCAAACCTGTCCTCCAATACCCCCCCCCCCACACACACACACACACACACAATGGCAGGTAAACACATGCAGGGAGTGAGACAGGACATCCGATTTGCATTGACTGGATTACCCCTGTCTTGAGATGCAGCATCCCTGGGACATTTTAGCACAAGCAACAGCCCTCCACAGGCTCCCACCCCAACAAAAAGAGAGCAAGCACAGGAACAGTGACAAGGAAAGGCGTTTCAGAGATGTCATTTGGAGGAACTAAGAAGTTTGCCCGAGGGTAGCATGAAACAAAGTGCAAACACCTACACTTAGTGGATGTCGTTTTGGAACATCATAGACCCCTTCCTTCTGCTGACTTGTGGGAACCTAGATTGGCAGTTAATCAAACCAAAAACAAGTAAAACATCATTATCTTGAGGAGAACTAAACATCTTAATCTTTCAAAAAACAAACATTAATGGTAAAAAGCCGTCATTATTTGAGATTTATGGCCCATAACCCCCCAGAGCAAACTATGTGCATAGAATAAGCTGAGTTTCGGTGTTTGACTTGCAGACTGACATTATAGTGAACTGCATGCATAATTACTTTTATATTTATATATATACAGCCGGTATGGCACATGCATAAATTGTTACAATGAAATGTTACTTTTGAGTACAGAATATAATCTTTATAAGGAGAAATATTTGTTTTAGTCATGTAAATTTAGAATCTCTTCCTTTGAAAAGCAATAAATGACCTTAACTAGTAGATAGCATTGCACTGGGCAAATCTATGGATCAATACTAAGCAGCTTTGAAGCCACCGCCAGTTCAGTTCATTAGGGCACACCATTATACCAGTACCTGGCGAAAGTCAGACTCATCCTGGTACCAGCATCACATCTGGACCAACACAGACCCACCGTGATACCGCGAGTGCATCAAAATCCGTGCAGATTCTTTGAGATATTAGGAACTGGTAAAGGTCATGTACCAGCAGCAGATATGAAGTGGCTTGGCTCCTCAACATTACCAGTATCAAGTACAGTATAAGAGTTTGCACAAAAATAATCAGGATATTTCTGACTTTAGTGCAAATGAACCTTCTCAATTACACAATCCCACGGCACTTACACGTTTTAAATGTGGTGAGAATCGGAGATGTACATTACAGTTACATCTACATCTTACAGTTACACCAAAAAGATCCATTAAGAACAATAGAAAATGAATGCTGCTGTGTTATCTCATTAGTTTGTTTTTCCTGCACGTAATTTGGTTTTAGTTCAGTAGAAAAAATTTCACAAGCAGAGAACTGTGCGCTGGCAGAGACGGTGGAAGCTTATCTAAAAGATAGGCATCTATCTACAAAATTCTCTAAGGGACTTGTCTCAGTGCATCCAGAGTATTCATATCATGATATAAATTAGATCTGTTTTAATGGCACGCTACAGAGTTATGTTCCCCAGAATCAGTTAAACTTCTAATTGTGTTTCAAAGTCATCAGGGGTAGTCTTACTTATAACTAACATAGAGACTATATGTTGTATTTTACAGCAGTGATGGAGCCTATAGCAAAAGTAGTAGCCATGGTAACTGTTTAGTTATTAGAATGATTTAAGAAAAGAGCACATAAACATATGACAGCATTTCTGACCATAAGTAACTTGGCCAACCACGGAACTCCACAAATGTGAAACAACACTAAAGTCAACAGCTTTGCTGTTTTCTGACAAACATCAGATTATACCATCTTAAGCCCAATATGCATTACATCACACATGGCACATAATTCCTTCATAATTGTAATTTAAATTTCATCTGGTCGAGCCAGAGCACACATTTATTTGTGATTTTATGCCAGACCTATTCTGAGAATGGGATTACACTTCACGGTGACTGGAGGCACACTATGTTAAACTGTATTTCTTACCTTTTCTGAAGTGCTTGGAAAGATGCTGAGGCACAACAAAGCTGAAGCCCTGTGCCATTAGTCACCAGTTAGCTGTCTAATGGTGCTGAAACGAATGAACGGCTGAGTGGAGAAAGACACCTCCACCAACAACAACCGCCGCCTGGATGGTACAGGAGGTTGGACGGAGTGGAGGGGGTCGGCAAGTAAGGCAGAGAGTACCTGATATATGCTCTCTTCTGACTGGGGGTCACGGATGGGCTCGAGTCCAGCCTCAAACACAATGTACTACAACATCGGTAGCATAGCGAGGAGAAGGAACAGACAAGGAGACAGGAGGAAGAGCAGAAATGTGATTGGTGAAGCACAATCGAAAACAGTAAAGCAGTTTGAAGCAGAACGCCATGCGAGCGGATGCTGTCAGCTGCTCGGAGCGCTCAAGTTTCACCAACACCAAGCTAATCAACATATTTTAACAATTTTCCCTCCACGTTCTTCAATTTCTTCCACGTTGTGTGAAAAATCTAACACAGAGCTGTACTCTATGGGGTTAGGAATGATACAGCTTTTCTTCTCTGTCATGCCTGTGTTTGCTATGGCGCAGAAAAAATGCATGGCTCCTTGTCCACAAAGTATAAGCTGGACGTCAGTGTGTGCACACAAATGTACCAATGCCTGGAAAAGTCACACTGTCCCCTGTGTGTTTTCCTTCCCATGTTGTGTTTGGTTCTCACCTAGCAAAATTATTATGTTTTCTGGCCTAAAACGCATATGCAGTCCTTTTATACAGCCAAACATATACAGAGGAAGCCCTTTTGTAATAAAAATATATAGAGTTTTGGGGTTTTACTTTGTAGTGAACACATTCAGTTCTGTCAGTAAGTAAATTTTCAGTACCATTATACCCTACAAAATGTTCCCTTTCATTATTTAGAATCTATAATAGGATATTTTTCATGTCTTTGGCATACAGTGCTTCATGCTTCTTAAGGGTTAAAGCAGCCTGTCTTCAGTAAATGCTGAAGAGCGTTGCATTTTGAAATCAAAAGCTAGAAGAGGAAATGCAATAATGCCGAAGACCTAGTTCTCGTGTAGCACGCCAGGAAAATGTAAAACTGAAACGTTAAAATGAAGCTGAATGGTCATATTACAGATGGAGAAATGGGAAAACGATGAACCGAATCAAAAAATCAAATTAAATGCCTGTAACTAATACGGGAGCATTGCATAAGCAATGTACATCAAAGCATGGAACACATTTAGCTGCTAAGACATTGTGATTAAGAATCTGTACCTGGTACACGGGGTCTTCCACGTCATCCTCCAAAATGGTCTTTGCGAGCAATTAAGAGCCAAAAGCAGATTGTGAATCAACAGAGAAGAGAGAAGGAGTCCACAGAGCAGAGGGAATGAACTGAGAAGCAAGCAGGTCAGCAGATTTGACAGGGGCACACTGAATTTTTTATCGTTCCGGTACTACAAAGCGATTCTTCAAAGATAACTTTGCTACATTTTCCTTCCCAATTGTGCTCACTCTGTTCTAACAAACTGTACACAAAATAGCCCAGTAACATCTATCGGCCTTCCAGCAGGTATGTTATCTATCCAGCCGAGAGGATGAAACAGAAATGGGAAACTGTTTGTGATCTGAACATCTCTCCTGTGATAGCTTCAGTTATCAGCAGTTAAATCCTTGCGCTTTGCATCTTCTTTGAATGGACTTTAAAATGATTTACCCATTTCATTAAATGCACTGTACTCTAATACCAATATAATGACTTTCTACAACTATACTACTCTCAGCCACATTATACGCTCTAGTATGTTTTGGCATTGAAGAGAGCAGATCTCATTCTTGCAATTTTCTGGTAAACATCCTGTAAACATTTTTTTAAGGCTATACAATATATAATCCTTTTTTTTTTTTAAACATTCCCCTGGTTTGATTGAAGACATTAGCTGTGACCTTGTGCAATGTTCTCATAAATGCCTGCTCCAACATGTAGAGAGTCTATAACAATTGTTTTTTTTTTTTTTTCCCCGCTGACATACTGTATTTCAATCAAGATCCAGGGTGACAGAACATGTTTTATAAGTGCACGAGTTAAACATCAGACAGGTTTTACCTGGTACACCGCCTGCTCGCACTGTTTGTCCTTCTGGGCCTTCTTTTCCAGTTCTTCTCGCTGTTTGATCTCATAAATCAGCTGGAAGAGGTCACGCAGGTCAAGGATCACAGGCTCAGCCTGCAGGGTGAAGAAGGGGAGGATGAAGGTCAGGTGTATCCAAACACTTAACCAGAAAAATCCACACTGTTAAAAAGAAAGCGCCAGGTTGTTTGAAACCTGCGGTTTATAAAGAAAAAAATGTAAATAATGTAAGGATGTTTAATAGAGTCTGTAATACAGATTCGTATTTACCTCTGTAGTCTGTGAAATGTAATTTATTTCCAAATATTGATCATAAGGAGAAATTTCTTTAAATGTACACATTTCAACCAAATGATACTTATCTTTGGCAGTTTCCACTGGTAACAGGCCTTCAGAATACAAGGTGGGTGTAAAAAGAGCTGACTTTTTCCAGCTGCTCTCTCAGGTGAACGGATGTAAGCCGCTGAACACGGCCAAAAAGGGCTTCGCCCATAAATACTGCTATCGCACAGCCAACATGCATTCTGCATTGACGGCTGACCCCCAGCTCTTCATCTTCCCATGATTCCCCATCACAAAAAGAAAATAGACTTTTCCTCATGCCAAGAACTTAACATCTGTCTCTGTCATAGGGACCTAGACCCATTACAGCACAGATCAGTGGGAAATGAATGGGTTGTTTGAGTCTAAGACAGTCAGCCATCGATTCAGCATGGGAAATCAATACAGAAGCAGACTGAGACTGCATGATACAGAAAAGAAGAGACAAAATCTTGTTCCCTAACAAACCACTGCTTTACCAGTGCTTGTGTTTTGTTACTGACCAAATATAGAACTCTATAAGTGTGCGGTTGAAACTCAAGATCTAGAAACACCCAGCGCTCCAGATTTGATCAAAAGCAGGCGCATAAAAAAGCATGCAAACTACAGCCATGTTACACTCGTCTTGCACGGCAAGGATAAACAATGCATTTGGTTGGCCAATGAGGCACAATAGCTGTGTTGCAGGCAGACTGGGGGATGTTATGGAACCAGCACAGAGCAAACCAGGACTGATACTCACAGACTGAGCTGTCTTGATGGCAACAAATCTGTGGTGGCCCTCTTTCCCACAGACATAGCCAAATGCACGGTGGTCTGTGATGTCCTTGGCAATGTAGGAGATCTCGTGAACCGCATGATGATGCTGAAGGATCTGCAAAAGGCGTGCAATGCCAGAGTCATAAATGCCTCGAAGATCAAAAGTCCGAAACACAGAACAACCTTAGTAACAAGTGGAAAGGTAGAAACATAAGGCATAACTTCTGAAGTTTCTCAAAACAGAATGTTCTGGTGCTCTTTAAATAAATAAATAAATAAATAAATAAACACACACACACACACACACACACACACACACACACACACACAGTATATCAGCCCATCAAGGGACTACTGACTAGAATTTTGACTACGTCAAGCAGACAGTCTGTTTCCCTACAGGAAATTTCACTGTCAGTAACGCCTGAGAAGAGCACAATACTCAGTGAAACCATGCCATTTTTTTTTTTTATTTTACAAGAAACACTGTGGATAGCACTGATGTGGCTGATGGACTAAACACTCATTTAAGAGTTTTGTCAACTTATTTTTCACGGCTGACCTCATCATTG
Source organism: Heterotis niloticus (assembly GCA_018136845.1). NCBI lineage: Eukaryota > Metazoa > Chordata > Actinopteri > Osteoglossiformes > Osteoglossidae > Heterotis > Heterotis niloticus. Next base: position 29,654,993 of record CM030898.1, read on the forward strand.
CAGCAACAAGAAGTCTTTTACGTGATTGTTTTTCTTCTCAATGCAATGGAATTGATTCGCAGTTTAACTATGAGTGATGGCCTCCCCTATACTTCTCTGTTCCCAGAATGGCATTTATTTCAGACCAAGTGTTTCAAGAATACATATGGGACAAAATATTGTTTAACACTGTCACAATGTATGTGTCACTGATCCCCGGTATTTTTGAAGCACAGGTATTTAAAGAGACGAGAAGAACTGAGGTCTGGCTGGCAGGGGACTAGACAAGTAGTGTAGGAACTACAAGGTTTGGGAAAATGGATGCAAATTTAAAAAAATAAATAAATACTTGCTGGACAGAAAGGTAGAAATAATTTCTCTCGGCTCCAGGTTTCAGGCAGTATTACAGGGTTGACAGTGATAAGCTAGGCAGTAAACACTCTAAATTGGGTGATGTTTCCTAGGCTACAATAACCCACAGCTCACATTTGGAATTACCTTCTTGCCTTTGTGTTGGCTATTGTTTTTTGGGGGGCAACTGGGGGGATTATGCTATGTGTGACGAATGGCAGGAAATAAACCTGCCTTGAACAGCTATCTTTTGTTTGTGCCCTTTTCTTTTTGTTTCTGTGCAAAATCCTTATAGGTCCCTGTGGCCCATGCCTGGATACCTGGAAACCCTGAATTCCTGTTCAAAATTTAATGTCTTAAGCATTACAACTGAATAATACAAAAAATATATATATATATATATAACAATCGATACATAAATTTTAACTTGACACTATTTCACAAGATATAAGGTGGGATCTGTTTTCAGACTATTATGAGTGTTCTAATTCATTTCTTGCAGGTGAGACACTGCTTGTGCTTAGATACAGGTACAGTTGCCGAAAAAGCTACATGCTTTTTATAACCTATCGCGTCCTATGACTTTATATCATTTTTAAGCTGCTTTCAAGTGTCTGGCAAATAAAAAAAAAATGAGGGTATGTACTGAAAAGCTGCAAGCCACCCTCAGGCCACGAGCTCGTAAAAATGGCTGAAGTGCAGAACTATATGCTTTGTAATTCATTTTAGATAAAGCATCTGCAAAACAACTAAACAATGAACTGCCATGTAATCGGGTCACTCTGTAATACCACAGCTGAAATGAAGGAGATGGCAGTTCCCTCTTGTAACTGAGCTCAGCTCATCCTTTAAACAGACATCCATTCAGTATGCTGAGAGGACCACACAGGGATGGCATGACATTCTGTGGCTTTTTACACACAAAGCAAGAGAATTGCCTACAAAGTATAAATCTCCGTAGTAGCCAAGCCCAGACAATCCATAGCTATCCGCATAAAGGACAATTAAACAAATTGTTTTATAAATTCAAAGCGAGCGTGCTGATAAAGGAAGCTTTACGTACACGTCCATCCGATAGCTTAATGCGCGGCTGTGGCCCCAGTGAACGGTTTAATTTGAAAGTAGTGAGATCCTGCTTCGGGATGTTGCCAATGCAAAGAGACAAACACTTTCTCTGGCTGTTTGCAGGGAGGGACTTTGTTCTCCACTGACGTCCAAGTTCACGGTGCAATTGTACAAGCAGTTAAGGAACGCTGCTCCGTTTTCTCTAAAAATGTGCAACTAGAACCATTCATTCATTCATACCACACAAAGACTAAAGCAGAGCATTTAAAAAAATAGCTGCAATCATTTACAAATTTGGACCTGGGTGTTTTATTAAGAAAGATCATTTCGAACTGAGTCCTGTGACAATGAGCAAGGTCGAGATTTGTGAGAAATGTAAAATGGGAACCGAAAACCAAAGTGTACATTTTTATGATGGTTTATTTCTTAAGACACTTATTACAGACCAACAAAATTTGTAGAAAACAAAGAATGCACTCGGTCTACCTCATCTAAAAAGATGCCGAAACATTTTCTCCTGATGCCAGTATGCCGTATCTAACTTTTGTTCTCACAGACAAAATCCATTTATAGAGCAAGTTATGGCAGCAAAACCTCACACAACAACATTATGTCTGCATATCTCAGAAGAGAAAAAGCAGCTTTTCCTTTTAAGCTTTTACACCGTGATCTATGACCACTGACTGAGCTCGACAACCGCGCAGCTGGACCTTGAGGTGGGCTAATTCAGTCTGAGTTTGGGGTTCAAATGGCTAGTGGGTCACTGAAAGCTCAAAGCAAGGCGAGGCAAGGCCAAGCAAGAAACTGGAATGCATGTGTAAACATTCTGCTTTCCTGCTGGGTGTAAATCACAGCCAGTTCAATTTCGCTCTTGGCGGGTAACCTCCATAGAGATTTATGTCTGCAGAGTAGCACTGGAGCAGGGCTGGAGTGGGGAGCTCAGAGAAGGTGCTGTAAATCTCACACAGCTAGGTAGGATCAAGGACTCAGGAGGCTGGATGCACAGATGCCACCTCTCCATCCTTACACACCCCATGGGTCTCACCTTTCGTAGTCCACAGACACCCAGCATCCTCTACAAACTAGCTTCCCTGTCAATATTTTGGCACTAGGGTGTACTTTTATGCGATACAGGAAATCCACAGCCTCTGCTTGTTGCCTGTTAACACGGTGAAAACATGAAAGGAAAATCGCTTTGTGCAAGTGTACCATGCTTAAAGAACAGAAGACCTTAGTTCCTGCACGTTAAACGTCGTGGTCTCAGCAGAAAACAACTTGCATGGAAGCAGAAAAAAGAACCTAACAATAAGTTTTCAGTTTGATCATATGTTAAACATAGTGCACTCGCATATTTTCGAACCTTGTTCTCGTGCCCCTTCAAAGTACAAATGACACTGAGACTCACAAGGAGATCATTAACTGAATGTGTGCCAGTGGATTTGTCAAGAAGCTGCGGAAAATGAAGAAATGTATTAAATGTCTGGTGAATCAATTCAGTATATTCCTCACTTGTTAGGCCCTGCACCCTTCGCACAACTACGAAGCCAGTTAACAGAATTCATCGCCATCTTCCTGCATGTGCTAGCAGCTAGGACAGAAGAAGGTGCCAGGCAGCAAAGGTGAAAAAGCAGCTCATTTCTTCACATGCGCCAAATGCAGAACAGTATTTGTAGAAAGTGGTGAATATTCCTTACGATTGTTGCCACACTGAAAGCAGCACACCCACCGCAGGGGATTCTGGATAATTAGCTGATGTGCTGGTAATGAAAAGAGCTGGGAAGATGGCTTAGATCATGATGAAGAACATGAACCACCCCTCAACATGACAGCACCACTGTAAACATTAAAGACTGGGCTCATCATTAGAAGAGAAGAAAAATTCCACTTGATTCAAAATCACTCGCCATTGACAAGTTTGTGTGTGCGTGAGTGAGCGAGCGAGCAGATGTCTAGACAAGATGGTCCTGGTTACGCAGCCAAATAAATGTGTCATAAAAGGTAGCTGACCGTGATCCCCCCCCCCCCCCAGATAGAAGGGACATCGGAACAGATGGGAGAACCTAAAGGCATCATTTCGATCCACATGATGGTTGGTCTCTTTTCTCCTCTAACCCCCTTCCCCAGCACCCTTGCCCTTGCCATCAGACACATAAGCCCAATGAGATAATTCCTGGCTCTGGACAACCAATCCCTCTGCACTGCGCTTTTAATAAAGAAAAAACCCATTCTGGCATCACTCCAGACTACACGGACAAGATGAGATTAGTCAAGTTGCAGCAGTGGATTTTGCGGCAACGTTGCTTTTGTAATGAAATTATAAGGTCAACTCAATTTGAAGACAGCGGGGTCTGAGAGTTGTAGAAACATCAATGGACTTGTAGGTCACTGCAGAGAGGAGGAGAATGGAAGACATGGCAGGGGGGACAATGGCTGTAACAAAAAAATGCGTTGGATGAAAGACACTCTAAAGTAGCATTGCGACTGCACACCGTGCTGTGTTTTTCCCTTGCTATTCGGCTGAAAGCAGTTTAACTGATCTTACCTTTACAGACCTTCACAGATTTTTTTTCCTTTCGGTGACATGATGATATCTTTTTAATGAACATTTTAAATTCCGCCTAATAATATTTCCATCTGCATTTATGAAAATGTGGTAAAACATCATAACAATGATAATAGCTGTTCTATATTACAATAAAAACTCATAAATCTGTGAAGCAACTACATAATGTCCATGACAAGAAATTGATTTATTAAAATATGAAATCAAGAAATCTGCTAAGACGCTAAAGGAATATTTATGAATGCAAAAATAAAGTGACCGTGTTCCTGACAGAACGACCTAGTCGTGCTTTGACAACATGATAACACTGAATACCAAAGTGAAAGAGGCATCTGGGTCATGAAGGAATAGGTGGACTCAACTTTTTAACATTAATGCCAAGGAATCAGAGATTCCACATACACCCAAACCTCTTGTTACAAATGTAACGTAACCATCTAAGTTACGAATGTCTGTTTATTTAATTTTTTTTTTCCCCCCAGTTTATTTTCTAGGGTTTCTCTGTTGCAAAAATTGGAACGCCTCCATTTCTGTTTTCTGAATTATTCTAAACTGTTAGTTAGGAGTAGAACACACCCAGATGAGGAATAAGAGTAGGAGCAGAATAAGAGGAAGTGGGGATATCCATAAGGAGGTGATTTGGCACATCTCACTGATCTTTAATTCAGTATTTTTATTTTTTTATTGCTAGATACAAATTTTTCCAGAAAGTATGGAATGAATAAGCATAAGTATGTTTACCCTATTTTTGATGGTTAGGATTAATTGACCAGATTCTAACAAACATGTTTATGTGATGAGTTGGTCTCCTCCTACTAGGCAGTAAAGTACAGATAAACCCCAGTATGTGCAATTTACACTATAACACAGCCAAACCTTTAATACTACCTACCAGAAATTCATCTGTAAAAAATGAAGATATTCAAGTTTCATATGTCAGCACAAATAGCTTGCTCCATGTACAGTACCGCATTGCCTTGTGATGTAATACTGTACAGCACAGCAACCTGTAAGGAACATAATTTGCTAATATCCTTAGTTTTGTGTTTCACGTTCCCTTTGTTTGTATGCATTTGTGCAGTGTCTCCTTTTTAATATCATAATCCTGCAAAGTGGAGCCAAAAAAACATAAAAGTTTGTGAAACAAAAATGAAAATAAATTAAGTGTAATACGGCTAGAAAAGCACATATGACAGAAGTGGAGATGGAAGTCATTAAAAGAACTAAAAGAAGTGAGCCACCCACCACAACTCACAATCAACTGTTCTTTTCTTCACTCATGGGTAAAGTAACAGTACATTACAGTAAATTGCCTGGTTTATTTTAAATTGTTGTCTTTTTCTAAAATAAATGTCATCATTGAACGGACAACTCTGGAACGTGAAGCCCTCCGTTTGTCTCCGTGTCCTGCTCATGTCTCAGGCCAGGTATGATTTCTGCACTGTGTACAAAGGGGTTGATACTCTGTGTGTGCCTGAGCAGCATGATACTGTGTGTGCTAAAAAGTGTTTCATAGTGCTTTAGTGATATTTGGGTGGTTTGCTGTTTTTGGATGGTTTGGGAATGCATTACTATTTATCCTAACAATTAAAACACTATTAGCTATTAAAATAATGGTAAAATAAGATCTTGCTATAAGCAATTTCAATGCGCACAGCATTTTCAGAAACAAATTAAGTGCGTAAAACAGGGTTTACCTGTACAGCCAGAATGTTATGGTGCATGCTTTTTGATACTTTATGAAACTCAATGTCTTTTCTATACTGCACTGCTTTACATTTCTGTGGCATCTCTGTACCACATGTAACATAAAGTAACACGGCACTGTCTTGTGTATATAAAGCACAGCACAACGAAAAGAAAGTTGTGAACATAATCAATTTTTTCTTTTCAGTCATTTTAATGTAAACTTAACTTTAATGTTGCTTCATGTTGCTAAAAGATAATAAAATAAACCAGCATCCTGTTTATTTGTTTGCTTTCCCTGCCTGACACTCCGTGTTCTCAGTATAGAGGAACACAGAAGCCTGTGTTACATAAGCTGTTGATGAAAATAGAATAAATAAATAAAAGTGTTACAACAAATTTTTCATTCATTAGTGCTTAATCTGATGCTTTTATCAAAACCAAATTGAGGAATTAAGCTTCATTATTAAGCTTTTATTGGTTGTGATGTAGTGGGTGGAATCACAAATAATTTCAGGTTACAAACTAGTTTCAGATCTTAATTTTGCTTGCAAGATGAGCTTCAGCTGTACACGGGGAAAACGGTTTGCTTTTCTGTCTTGACACATAACGGATTTCAAAAACCAAGTAAAAACATAGACTGCTGAAGCAGTCCGGCTCATCCTGCAGCTCATAGAGCTCTACAGCTGTAATGTCCATTACACTTATAACTCTCTAGGGTGAAAATCCGGTCCCAGAACAGGTAACACAGAAAAATACAGACAAGCCGGAAGAAAATTATGCGGTAGTGTATTAGGAACATAGATTAGTGACAAACCTCAAACTATTAAGCCGAGCATCCTGAAAACAATTAGGTTACAAAGCAGTTCATATGGGTTCTGGGTACTAGGAGAGACATAACTCCCACGATTTACTGACAAACTGTCCCATCAACTCAAAAGCTTATGTGCTTTACCCTGCTCTTTTCCAATTCCTTTTTTAACATCAGAACTAAATCTGAATGCATCCCCCTGTTCATGTAGTCAAATAAAAATGAAATAAATGACTCCCCGCCTGCGCATTCTCATCTCTCTGATATGAACTGGATACCTCAGGGTGGCTGGACAGGAGAAGAGCGTTTCACACTGCTATGAAGGCCACCTGTTGACCAATTCAGACATCAAACTGTGTGTCTTGCATTATGCACACAGGGGTGTAGTCACACAGCTATAACTTATAAAAAAAATAATAATAATAATAATAAATTTAAAACACAGGGACCTATAGGGCTACATAATGTTGTTGTAGATTCAAATCCAAAGACTCAACAGCCAAAAAACATAGATAAATCATATGACTTTTCATGTTCGTATACCCCACCTCCAAATGAGCACCCAAAGTCCGTCATCATGTTCTTGCATCTTATCATTTACCCAACTAAATTCCTCAGGGATCATGGGATTTCCTGGTTTCAGTACTGAAATTTTTCATGATATCCATCACCTTACTTGGTTTACCTGCTCCTTTAATATCCCCCTGGTCTACAGGTCATCAAATAATAGATTCTTAGATGACATTGTAGTACATTAACTGATAAGCCCTATTATATGAATAGGCTCAGTAAAGATGGACAGCTAGAGCAGCAGACACACCCAGGTCACCAAGTGAAACTCATTTCGCATATAAGCAAAACCTCAGAGGCCAAGGATGAATTTTGAAACTGTTGAAACTAAACACTGAGATTAAGAAAGAAATACAATGAAAAAATACAAAAAGCCAGGGCATTATATGGGCACCAAGACTTCTCTGAAGACTTCTAAGCACCACTGCATTTGTCCAGAGGTGGACTGAGATTACAGCTTTCAGCACACAGAGGGTTGTTTAGCTGTTAAATACCAATAAATGGGCTGTAAATAGAAACAATCATTCTATATGATAAGTTTTAGTGAAACATCATCCAGCTGTAAAAGCCCAACAGTGAAAGTAACACTAGAGCGCAGTATATTAATTACTTTCCACTTTCTAAAAACCATCCAACACATCATGATGTAGCTCATTCCTCTCAGCAGTAAGATGGCTGCGAACGCAGCCGATGAGAACCAACTTTAACTTCACGATCTTTGGGGGCGTGTACATTTCTTACTTACCCCTGACCTTTCATCAAAGATCTTGATACCTCCAAATGAGACGGTTAGAAAGACTTTTTGCTTGTGTTCTCCTTTTGAACGCCCTGCAGCAGCAATTCCCTGTGGGGGATGAAGAAAAATTGACGATATGGGGAAAAGAAAAAAAAAAAAAAACTATCGAGGACTTGTCATCTTTACTGCTTCCTGCAAGCTGACAGGTGTTACTTAAAGCAATATGTGGTATCTTCTCAGCCCTTGTTCTTTTTATTTTATGTTTTTCGGAGGCCTATTTATAACATGTGCATTAACCTGCCTGCTACCATTCCGCTGACTGACCACATTTGCAAGAGAACCTGATACTGAGCCTTCAGAGAAGACATGCTGACTCAACGGCTCACGGTACAGCTTTGAAGTTGATGTTCCCATAGATGCAGATTCTTTACTCAGTAAAAACAATTTAAATAACTGCTGTTCAGTCTTCACCAATCTAACTGCCCGTATCCCCGATACCCCTTTCAACTCCACTTTGAGTTTGAAAAAATAACCCTTCAGACGTAGCCAGGCGGCTCCACAAATCCTGTCGCTAGCTGGGAAAGAGTGTGGCAAATGCCAATGGGAGAAGTTATCTGCTTCGTGATCAGCCGCTTGCTTCTTTGTTGGAGGATTAAAACGGCCACAATGAAAGGGTAGTCCTTGTCCATGCTGTTGCACTGACACTACAATGCAGGTATCGACAGATAGGCTGCTCCTGTGCTCCTTCTGTAATCTTGGCCAGCATGGTTGGCTGGATGTGGCCTTTTGCGGTCTTGGACAGTACACTGTCATCAGAAACAGGATTACCGTGCACCCAGGGTGCACGTTGTGCTCCATTTAGGTCAATCTCACATTTGGACTTGGCTCTGTAAACTTAACACGCAGGTTTCCCTGTCGTTTCTTTTTGTCTGACAGTGTAAAACTTCTAGACTTATTAACCGGCAGACACATACTGTAAATCTCTTGGGCATTCTTTATGCATCAGCATAAGGACTCCTATTCAACCCGGACAGCATTAAAGGAAGTAACCAGCTATCAGGGCAAAAAAGAGATATATTTTAGTGAGCCTCACATTCATACAGTGCTAAAAGACTACAGCTGCAGTTGCTACTGGACACTTTCAACTAAACCAGCCACTTTCAGAGATCAATGTTTTACTGAACCAATTTAGGTTCAGCATCTTGCTTATACCCACTACACTAGATCTCAAGCTGGGATTTGAACTGGTAACCTACTACTTAAAAGTCTGTATCCTTATTTGTGGTACCCATATCAAGGCCACATACATTGACAATCAACCTTGGGGAGACTGAAAAGCAGCTATGCCAAAGACCATCACCAAAGTACACTTAACATACTGACACAAACAGTTTAGCCCTTCCTAACGTTTATAAAAAATGTGGATGAAAAGCTGGATATGCTGACCCCCCCCCCCCATTTTTACCTTAAGCTTTATCATGGAGTCCTGGCACAGCTTGTCCCCCCGAGCGGCCGTGACCTCGTCCATGCCGATCAGCTTGGCCTTGTAGCGGACCCCATCCCCCTTGAAGCGTTTGATCAGCCCCGCCTCAGTGCGGTCCTGGCCTGGGGAGGAAGATGAGAACACCATGAGAACAGCAGCCAGCTAGCGCCAAAAACAAAAATCCACGAACCACAGTTGCTCAAACAGAATTTCTTAAAAGGAGCCTGAGGTACCTGTAGAATGTACATTTGAGTTGAATTTTATGCTTATTATCTAATATGTTACTATAGCATACTTAGCTGAGCACTCAAAGAACTAAATACGTACAAGAACTAAAACACAACTACAAAGGTAGCACAGCACTTTTTTATTGAGTTCTTTGATGAGAACATGTTAAGAAATGTAAAATCACAGGCTGAAACAACTCCCTGCGCCTAGCCGAGTCTCCACAAATGTTTGTGAAAGTCAGGTGCCACGGCATGCTTTGTCATCTGTCTAACGCCTTGACCAAACTTCACATGAAAACGAGTCTAAGAAACCACAGTCAGCTCTTCCTTTCAGTCAATACTGTCTCTGTCCTTAAATCTCACATCTGAAGCCTTTAACCATACCTCTACTGCAGCAAGAACAAGGGCTCCTTTGTGAGACAGTACAGACTGCGTGGGCAATATTAAAATATGTGAAGGACCGTAGTGTTTGTATCTGAAACTACAGAGGAGATCTTCCTCACCAAGAAATCTCTTACTTAGTTACCAAGATTGGAAGCTTGCTACAATATGACCAAAAGAAAGCTCAGGGAAAGCAACAAAACACGTACAGCGAAAAAATTCTTCGCATCGTGCTTAACACACATTCATTACTACAGGCAGAAGACTGAAAGACAAAAGAAGCAATGGTTCATCGTGAATGGATACAGTTGGAGGAACCTGGCAAAAGTGCCTGTGGCATCTGGCAGCTAATGTGCCCCGAGCTGGACTGCGAAGATGGACCCATTCTGTGAAGTTATATTTGCATGTCTGCCCAAGTGAGTGAATGTCTAGAGAGAGGAAGGGGCAAAGAGTGGCAGCAGGTCCCAAGAACCAGTCAGCAAACAGTGGTCGGACACTGGTCATGCACTGGTCAATGGTCAGCGATGGAAGTAGCGGGATGTTCTCTGAGGAGCTAAAGCTGTTATGGAGGACACATTCCCTGATTTTATGGAGCGCTGGAATTGGACTGGAATAGGCTGTGCTGAGCTATGGATGTGCAGCAGTAGGTGCAGAAGAATCCTCAGCTCCAGCCAGGAGAGCTTCTGTGTCTTGCTGTGGCTTGGCAGGCACAAGAGTACTTATATTTTACTTACTCCATTATAGCCAGTGGGACTTCAGAAGCAAACAGTTTCTGGACACATTAGGTGTTTGGTGTTTAAAAAAAAAAAAAAAAAAAACAGAAGTAATGAAATACACAGCAGTTTAAAGAGATTTGACAGGGATTAAAATTTATTACTTCATAAGTGAATAATAGACTAAACATTTGCAAAATAAATTTTGTAACATTTCCTTCTATTGCAGAAGAGTTGCCACTGGTATTGGCAGTTTTACTTTACAACAGAAGAAATCAACCGAAGGGCTTTTTTTTGTATGTTCATCTCTTTTTCAGTCATAGTCAATAACCAGTTTATATTCAGCATTTTTGCACTGGCTAAAAATGGTAACAAAAACCAAAAGAGTGGAACAAAGAACAAAAGATTATAGTGCTCGGGGTGTAAAACTGTAAAGCCCCAAAACAACAATCTATTTTTTTTTTTTTTTTTTGTCTCCATCGCTCCCCTGACGTCGTCTCTCAGCTCCACTTTGACGGTCCAACCTTCAGCGGGTTCGGGCTAACAAGCCCCCGCTCCGCCGCGTTTGCCTCGAAGTTCAGAGGCTCACGTTTAAATTCTAATCGCGTGTGCAATTTGTGCAAAAGCAGAGGTTCTAGAAGTTCAGCACAACAGCACGTGTGTGTCGTAGGCTAACCGCAGGCATTGCGCCACTCAGGATGAGCTGCCTGACTGGCGGCATGCAGAAAGGTGGGTAATGTTTGTCCCCTGAGCCCCCCCTGGGCAGAGGGGCTTTCTGTGCTTACAAACCTGCGTGAAAGGCTTCTTTTGAGAGAGGTCTGTTCGGTCGATAGCTAGCCCGCAGTGCTTCCAGCCCCTGGGAGAGCCTATTGTGTAGTCTCACTTTTGCCCACTTTCCCTTGTCTAGACACCCCACTCCTACCTCAAAGACATCTACATGATGTACGGTCACATTTCTGTCCAATTACAGCCTTATAGATTCATCATCGTCTCCTATTGTTCAGCTAACCTTCAGTTTTTGTCCTGCTCATGTACTTACATGATCTTAAATTGTTCGTGTCCACATTATTTGCAGTGCTGTTTTTAAAAGAAAATATTCTGGTCTCAGAAACAGGCCATCTGAGTAAAATTGATTTTTAAATTTCTAAGCGATTCCTGCATGGAGACCTGTCACTCTAACAACCCAAAGAAAGAAAACATCACTTTTTCTTACCCCATCTACAACAGCAAAGATTCAAAAATTCTTGCTTTCAAAATTATGTTTAATATGCTTGTTTCAGGAACTGGATTAGTATCACTGGGACACTGACACTGTGCTCTGTAGACTACCTGTCACTGTAAACAAAGCGTGTGCTTTGAAACAGTGTGATCCATTCACTTGTGTGCCTTAACTGTTCTACTCATCAAACCACGGTACCTCACAACTTTCAGATTTGATCCTTCCATCCTGAAGACAGCGAGAATCACCTCACGGTGGGAGGCAGATCAACAAGCCATGTTTTTATTTCAAATCCACCCGTACATCCTTTCCCCTGGTAGCCCTCTTGGAAGACACTCCATTATCCAAACCCGAACCCAGACACAAAGAGTCTTTACTGCAGGGGGTGGAGGAACAAGCCAAGTGGCAGGCTTTAGTGTCAACATCTCCAACGCAGCCTTTGTGCATGTTGTGCTTTCAAAATGGAGCAGAAGTTCTGTAAAATCACTCACTGCTTCACAGGTAAAACTTGACACACCTGAACATGCAGGCAAGTGGTGTTGTGGAAAGAATACCTCCCTGATGCGTTGAGGATCTTCGCACGCACGCACGCACGCACGCACAGCCCCTGGCAGAAACAGCATGAACCTTAAAAAGCAGAATCAAAATTTGATAAACTGGTAATGTTAGGACTGGTGAGGTAGGGACCACAAGGGAATTTAAGAGAAAACTATAATAGAAATAAAATTTAAAAAGATCTGAGACATTAATAGTCCCAGTAAAGTTTTCTATCTCCATGAAAACTGGTACTAAAATGAAAAACACATTTTACTGCAATTTTACATGTTAAAATGGAAAACCTTCATCATACTGCAGTATGCAGTGAACACAGTAAAACAAAAATTACATACGTTCAGCTTCCCCACTCTGGGGCCCAAGAAATGCACAAAACCCAATATGCTTTTGGAGCTGTCTGCCACATGTCGCAGTGACAGGACCATTTGATCGTGCTGGGAGACACCAGCAGGAGGACAAACCAAACAAAACTGAAAAAATATTGATACTGTAAATCTTTTCGCTTAGTGTGGCAGTTGTGATATAACCGTAGCACATTTAGCCCCTTTTTTATTGTATGCATTTTGCCAATTTGCTCTTCAAACCAGCAACCTTCCTAAGTGGCAAGCTAAATCTTGACTGGGATTCTTTTTTACAACTGGTGGTGCTGGAAGTTCATGTAAAAAGCTTACTGACAACAGGAGAATCACTGCTAACTTACTGTATTCATGAATAGTATGTGGCTAGCCCATCAGTGGCGGTCTAAAGACCAGGTAAATGGGGAGAGTTGATGTCAGGAATGACCGCCACAATTCCGTATGACAAAAATGCAGGGAAAACAAAGGCAACGGAAAAGAGGAATCGGGTAAGTGGCTATTCAGAGTGTGAGGCGAAGGAGTAGGTAGAAACTCCATCAGGCGTACGTGATGTGAGAATGCAGCAGACCAAAAGGTAGCCTCCAGAAAGCCAGCTCATAATTTGTATGTAGAAGTTGTATTGCTGGCACCGAAAAGACTCTCAGCGGCATTAGAGTTTTGACATGGGGCGAAGGCGTGAAGCTAGAATGTGTTGACAGGTTCTGTTACCTTGGAGACATGTTGTAAAATAGTTTACTAGCAGTCACATCTAGAAAAAGCTTAGAGATCTACTTCCCACGTTTATGTCCAAGGCAACATCTTTAAGAATAAAGGGAAAACTATTCGGTTTGCTTTAGGACATGTATGTTGTATACAGTGAAACCTGGATGCTAAGGCTGAAAATCTGAGGGAACTAGAAAGGACTGAAACAAGAATGATAAAGTGGGTGTGTGATGTGTCAGCAAAAAGATGAGAAATGAGGAACTAAGGGAAAGGGTAAGTGTTGGACTGTATAGCAAACTGTTACTCAAAGAAAAGAATGACTGGATCAAGAAGTGTATGTTTCTAACTGTTAATGGAAATCAACAGAGAAGCATGTCTAATTGGATTGAATAGTAGCTGTGGACATGAAGGCCATGAACCTGGCAGCTGAAGATATGCAAGGTCAACCACTTTGGAGATGCAGCATTTGGAGGAAAACAGCCGATACGGGTGGTCCTTTAACAATGCCATAAACATGATGACCACCACGACGTACGTGATCATAAAAGGGCATCACTGAGTACAATGGTGACCATTTACACTACAGGTGTACCCCTACTTGCAATACTTACAAATTAATGCACACCTAGAAACCAAACTGTAAACCAAAGACTTGCAAGTTGGAGACGTAATTGCCATTAAATTCAACAAGAAACATTCTGAAGTGTTCCTGGGCCCACAGTCACCCCTGTGTTTGTTCAAGTAGCACCAAAACCAATATACAATTAATATATCTTCATTAAAAAGAGACATTTCTTTTCATTAATAATATACAGCAATGTAACAATAATACAGTAATGTAATGATAATATGAGAATTTTTTGCTTTGAAGAACTGTCGATCTACTTGATCAACAGCGGTTTCATTTTTCTATAATGGGATGCCTACTAATACACAGCACTTCCACAGACAAAGCATCAGCAGTAGTTTCCATTACCTTTCCTTTTGCCAAATAAACAGTACATACAGTGGAAGATGGCAAACTATGCATTCGCATTGCATCTTTGGTTCCCTCACCGCAGTCGAGTCGATTAATCAAATCAGATTTAACACAGAGAAGAACAGCCTTTCGGTCTTTTTTTGGGCTTTTCTGACTCTTTCTCATCCTTCTTTCCCACTACCTAAAATGTAGGGGCCATGATGCGCTAGATAAATAGAGACAAGATCCCAAGAATGCACGCAAGGATCACCGAGCACAACTTGAAACGAAAGTATAGAGACAGTAACTGCTATGTGACATTAGGTCGTGGTTATTAATTATGGATGTGTATGACACTCTGACAAAAAGCTCCGGCCTTTTTGTCTCTACAGCAGCTCTTCTCTTTGTATTCTCCACCCTCATCCTTCTTCTTTACACGTACTATATATATCACCAAACTTTAATACCCTTACTTCACTATTCAACCAGGCGTGTGTCATGTAAAATTTCTAACCAATGTTTTTTATTTTCATTTGTGTACATATTATAGTTACTGGCTTCTGCTGCCATTTGGAATTGTGATGATAATGATGATATTTTCCCATCTCTGAAGCTCCCCCTGTTTGGTGAGAGGGTGTGTGTGTGTGTGTGTGTGTGTGTGCGCGCAATGTGTGTACCTGTATGCTGTGTGTGATGGCACTACTCCTGCTTTTCCAAGGCTTGTTAAAAGCCAAATTTTACATTTAGTAAATAGTAAGTAGCCTTTTTGAAGTTTAATGAACTGCTCCATGCAAATACAGTACCTCACTTGGGGTGAGAAATACTTGCGTGGCAATTTTCAAGTCTGAAAAACAAATCTGAACATACACAATAAACAGGCAAACAGATTTAGCTTTGTAGATACAGCTAAAGATGCTACGTAAATAGAGAAACCCATGAGAGACATGTTTTACTAATATCCTTAGAGTAACTGTGGACAAGAACAGGTGCTGGTGCTTCTTGCTGTGGGCTCAAATTTGTTCCTCATAAATGCAAAAGAAAAAAATCAGCTTGTAAAACTCATAAGTCAAAGACTCATATCTTGCAGGCTACCTGTACGTAATTGTTTCATTTACTTGCTTATGAGCATTATGTGCAATATGAACATTCCAAGTATATATACATAGGATACTGTACAATGCAACCAATTACCAAACCAAAAACATAACGCAATTTTTTGGATTTGCCTCTAGTCCATCCATTACAGAGAGGCTGCGACAGGAAAAGCCAGTGTCAGTAACGCAATACTGTAAGCAACATTTCTTAATAAGGCATCAGCTTGACCTCGAATCTCAGATGCTGAAGCCGGTGAATTCAATCTAAAGTGGAAAGGAAACAAACGTGCCGGTGGAAGACCCCTGACGTCCCCCTACATTAGGAGGCAAGACCTAACTCACAGAATGGGGCAGCTCGTGACCTTGGAGAGAACGAATGGCCTCTCGCGTCTGATTAGCCTGAAGCTAATGAGCAATGTGCCGGCACAGGCTCCCAGATCACAGGGTGCAGGCAGGGATGACAAACAGGCCTGTCAGTCCCACCTGTCAAGACCACCTAAGTAAAATGAGAAGCACCCCAACCCCCACACCACCTTCCTCATTTATAGGAGAAGAGACCCATTAGCACAAGGCGCTGGTCGCAGCTTTGTTTCATCAGCACGCTTGTAATGGACACCTGGAGGGATGAGCCAAGAAATGAGAAAAGTTATATTGTTCATTTCTCAAAATGTTTTACTTGAAACTTGAAAAAGTGAATACACGCATTGATATATTTTTGTAACATCATTATATTCTAAAAAACAAAATTGCGTTTAAAACAACGATTGCGGCAGCTATATTTGAAACAACAGATTAAAATAGGAAATACATTGCTGTGTGTCAAAACCTGTAGCCTAGAGCAGTTGCACAATTCATTCTGGGGGTCTGCCCAGTATGACAATTACTGTAGGTCCAAAAGAATGCACACTACCCAGTACCTCCAAGAAGCTCACAGGATCTTAAGAAATACTGGGCAAAGCCCAGAGTGTCGCTGTTACCCAAACTCAGCTGGATTTGACACGAGAGCCTCCTAATACAGCTACGCATCCTCCACATCTTCGAATCCAAATATCGGTACACGCGTCAAAATAAATTGGACTGAAAACTGCGCGCAAAGCCGAACGGCATCCCAGACAACAGATCCGAAAACAAACTTTGCTTCGTCGTACTCGGCGCGGGCCTACAATGCAGCCACAGCTCGGCCCAAAGCCCTAACTGCGCGACAAACCCAAAGCCTGTTTAATAGGAGTGGGATAAATCCGATACACATCGGAGCCCTCCGCATTGGACTGCTGCAGCAACGGGCAACAGCACTCTCCAGATGTACTCTGCTTCTGCATGAAAATTGATTTATTATCTCATTCCCACATATTGATTATGGCTTTGTAAAATGTTCGTCATCTAATACGCAATTTCACAATAATTCCACATGGAACTATTTTTTTTTTTTTTACAGAGGCTGTGTATCTCACCCTGCTCTATAATCTTCATTCTCTTGCCTTGTTTATAGTATTGCATTCCCTCGATTTCTCCATTTCTTAAACAGTATACGCTTTTCTTCTAATAACCTATTTTTGCGTTTTCCCACCACTCATTATAGTCAGAAAAAAAAAAAAAAAAACATTTCGCTGGAATAACTGAAAACGTAAAAGGATTCAATTTCTAGCTTTTAAAGCTAAATATGCTGGGCAAGCCCACCTTAATCCACCACCCAGTTTAAATGTTTCAGAGCATAGAACAATATGAGGCACGACAAAATCCTAAAAAACACAGAAAACAAGAACCTACTAAATCTCATCTGATTACGTACAGAAATCGTAAAACCATTAACTGCTACATTTCCAAAAGTACAGTGAGAATGTAAACCATGCTTTACAGTGTTATTTACAGTAAAACGGTCAATTATAGGTTTTCTTCCGAAAAAAATGATCCTGTGGTAAATTAGTATTGAACAACTGGCATAAAGTGAAATAGCCAGTTTAACTAGTGTGGCATTTTCACTGTTAAAGATATTAATATGTTTTCCAATTCTGCTGCGAAACGGGGATGAATCTGCAGCTGGTGTGTGTATCTATTTTCTACCTGGTACTTTGGGCATTTATCAGCAGAAGGGTGCTGAACAGACAGCAGTTCCATGACCACAAAGTTCAGTTTCACAGACAACAAACACCACGAGGGAGGGTAAGCCAATGACTTGGCTCCTTCAGATGTTCTTTTCAACCCAGCGAGAGTCGCAGGAAGTGAACTTTCGGGACCCGAGTCTCCCGGGTTCCTCCCCGAAGGCTTGACTCCTAACCTAGTCTGTGCAAATTATCAGTTTTGCTTCCTTTTGACTCTATTTCTGCTCATAGCACCTTCAAATACCAAAAACATATCTTTCTTTCTACTTGCATCATCCTCACAAACTGGCTTTTGTAACTCAATATTTGGAGGGGGGGGGGGACTCTATGCAATCTATGAGAAAAGTCCGTTTCCTTCTTTTATTTAACAACTGAAGAAACAAACGTACTGTGTTTTATGTTGCGTAATGCGAGGTGGAGTTTTTCAGAGGATCACAGTAGGTAGTTCCTGACAGTCTTATTTTATCCTGTAAACATGCTAACTGGTTACTAGGAAGACATGAGATAGAAGTATCAGTTTTTGCAGCACTGACTTCACCTTGAATTCCAAATCTTGGCAACGTCTACACTCAAGAAAAAGTAAAAATGGCAACAATCGCTGACAGAATGAACTCAAAACATAAAACAGAGGTGAGTAGATTATGGGAAATTAAGCACCACATTGCTTGTTTTTAATGTTATAGTAACTCATGCATGACATGCCATTCATCTTCATCTACATACCCATTGTCACCTAAAAAAAAAACCCCACTAAAAGCAGAACACTGCCTGAAAGGAGTAAAACTGTATTTCTGTAAAAAAAAAAAAAAAAAAAAATGAGATGGCGATCATACATGTTTGATGTTCAGTTGCAGCAGAACAACAAAAACGCAACGTACTTCATCACAGAAGTCAAAATAGCACGCACTACCTTTGAGAAGAAGCCCCACAATTCCTGGCCATTTCTCACATATCAGAACACGATGCCCTGAGATCAGAAGTGAATTAAGCGCCATTCTGCTTTGCTCCTTTGCGCCAATTTCTTAGAACAAATCAGATGGCGCAGTTGGGGGTTCTTCATCCTTGGCCTTTGGGTGCCGCAGAAGTGCTTTCTGGGATGTGTACGCGAAGGAGTGGCAGGTGGAAGCCATTGCTCGTAGCCTGGGTCCTTTGTCACCGGTGACTGAGGAATCATTAAAGAAACGACCCTCAGCTAGTATAATTAAAACAGCCAAAGCGTAAGGTCCACGGTTCTTGTGCGTATCTCTCACGCTATAAAACAATCTGCACATTCGACATATTTAAAGCGACATCCATTGTGGTCAGAAAATAACCTGTTCATTCATTGCAAAAGTGATTTTTTTTTTTTTTTTTACTTTTCATATTTGCTTAGCTAACAGTTTCATTTAAAGCAAATGAACACTTTACCCATTTATATTAGTTAACTGGAGCAAGTCAGACGAAACATCCGGCGCCAAGATACCACATTTGGGCCTTAACTACTGCAAATGCGGCCGATATACAGAAGAGTATTTTCATGGCCGGGAGGGAAACAAGTGTCTTTAATTATTAAACAGTGAAATGCTTTTAAAAAAAAAAAAAAAAGAAAACAGTGAAACAAGCGCCATTGAGATGTTCCACAGTGCACGTGAACCTAACAGAGAGATTTCTGTGGAACAGGTACTTTATTCAGATCTTCAGAGCCCTGCTATTAAACTAATTACAGGAGCTTCAATGAGAGCGCTGACATTTTATTAAATGGATTTATTTACAGGTTTCGCTGCCTTTCGGCAAACAAGCAAAATAGATTCACTGTAATTTCCTGTCTGAAACAGGGCACCGATTTACATGCAAAACACTGGGAATTCTTCTCCGCGCAGTATGAACAGGTGATGGTAAGGAGCTGTAAATCGTGTACTATTGGTGCGGATGTAATGAACGGTGTGTAGATTAGGGAGACATACTGTGCAGATGCCCGAATTAAACGTGATCTTCGCATGTGCCGTAAGAAGCAGAATTTTCATTATGACTATTTTTCTGCCACCCATAAAACTGTTGTAAAACCGGCCACAAATCTTTGAGTTATTCGCAAGGGTGCTTTTGTAAAACTCTGGGCTCACGTGCCTTGCTTATCTATTTTGTACGTTTTCGTCGCCGCTCCTTCTCTTCTCACTCGAGACGAGACGGTCTTGGCTCTGAAGCCCCATGCAGGCATATCTAGGAGACACAGTAAGAGAGGTTATCCTAAAAGCCCCTCTTAATGGCCAGCCTCTCACAGCCCCCCATATCTTCCGAGATCATCATATTAGTCAAGTCTTTTCTTTCACCCGCAGGGGATCTCAAAAATAATTACTTCGGAAATCAGGTGGACGCTGACATCAGAGCGAATTCAAGCGTGTCTTTACATTTGTCCCCATACACTGCAGCTCGAATCCTTGAGGGCAAGAGGAAATCCTATTACAAGATGACACTGGATCAAGAAGCCTGTGTACTCTCACTGTCAGAAATCACATTTTCACCACCTCAATTAATCCGGGGCTGCCACAAACGTCAGAAACGCCGGACACTTCGGGCTACGCGGCAAATTGAAACAAATTAATTCAGGACCAAACCAAAGTCATTCTCTGCCAATGTTTGGTTACAGTGTATTAACAGAGTGTGGACCAGCGGCCAGTTTCGAGTCCAAGCTGTTAAACAACATGCTGGCCTTAATAAGCGATGAGAACATCTCAGCGGTGAAATAAAATTAAAATAAGCTGTCTGCTTAATCACTTCTGAGATGCATCTACAAAATACATTTACTGAATGGAGGATGATCGTATGCAGGTTTTGAACACAAAAAGAATGACCTCATCCTCAAAGCAAATCCTCATGTATATTCAAGCCAACGCTCAGTAGCGATTGTGGTTTAATGTTTAAACAAGCCAGGTTCGGTGTCCGCATGCGTCTTCCTAGCTTATGAAAGAGGTTTCATAATGCACCTGGCAGGGGTTTGGTGCTGAGTCTGTCTTGTCACACAGCACCACAGGAACAGCCGGAGGAGGGGTGAGCTACAATATTCAAACTGAATACAAAACAACCTTTCTTTGCATATGCTCACAGGCATCGCCTTAAAATGGCAAATAAAAAAAATATATATGAAAACAAGTAACCAAAACCAGTGAAAAATTTAAAGTGTCCTGAGGGACATCACTGTCAAGAAAAATCAAAACTGTTCCATTCTGAATTTTTTTTTATTATTGGTTTTAATTGAAGCTACATATTTCACAGTGGAGGATGAATGCAAAAAAAACCCAGAACTACAACTGATGTTTACAACTGCAAGACTGCCATTTTCTCAGCTGCTTAAAGCATGTCCAATTTTCATATTGAGTCCTGCTTTGATTCATACCGGTGAGTGGCAGCGGTGGGAGTAAGTCACTCGTGTGCAAGTCACAGGTAAGTCTCAGGTCTTAAGCTTCAAGTCCCAAGTTACAGTGTTTAGAATCAAGCAAGTCAAGTCAAGTCCCTGCATGGAGTCAAGCAAGCCAAGCCAAGCCAAGTCAAGTCAAGTCATTGCTTAGGTCAAGCAGTTCACAAGTGAGGTCATTTTGAATTCTAGCGCCCACATTTAATGTAATAATTTGGGGGGATGCTTATTTTGTGCAGCCCTGTTCTACACATTCAGAAACAAGTTTATTTTAATCTGACACCGGGGCTACTGGATCTCTGTTGACTGTGAAATAAAATTGCAAAAACCTATTTTAGTAACATCAGCAATACCGTCAATATAAATTAACTGCAGAATAATTTTAATGTCAGCTGTCATTCTGTTAAAGAATCAGAAGAACTTTTTCATTTCATTTACCTGACAGTAACTATGGGAAGTACCTGCTTATTTAAGATCGCAAAATCTCATACATACACGCAACATATTTAGATAAGAACATATATAATTTGGAATCTATATGGAATATTTCAATTAACTGAACCCAATTGTAACATAATGTAGACGTCTATGATCGGAGGAGCTCTAGATTAGCGTAGCTACTTAACAAATGTGAAAAAGAAAAATGAACGCTACCTTTTTTTTTCATGGCATCTGAAATGCTGAATGAAGTTGGACGTTGCTGTGGCAGTGTCACTGATTCTGGAGCCACAAACTTTGCACACTTTCTTGTACTTTGATGTATAACGTATCGATCCTCGGAACGGCGCCTGCCATGGTGACGGTTCTCTCCGTGCTCATTGACGTGACATCGACGATCGGTCCGAATGTCTACACGCCTGGGGCGTGTTTCGTCAGCCAATCACGTTTCAACAAATGATAACAAAGAAGACAGAAGTTTTTTTTTTTACATAATGAAACAAAAAAAAACCCAACATTAGGTTGTAAAAGAAAGGAAAATGAACATATTTCATTAAAAAAATGTAAAGTCCTTCTGAGTTCTCAGTCTAAAGTCAAAGTCAGGTGGAGTCTTTTTTTAATTATCATAAAACAAGTCACAAGTCGTCAACTTTACAACCGAGTCTGACTCAAGTCAAGTCATGAGACTCAAGTCCCCCATGTCTGGTGAGTGGAAAACAGAAGTTCCTGTTTACTAGAATGGCTTTAACCCTTTATCAGGTGAATGACCATTTTTGGTAACTTCAACAGACATCCAAAATGCCCTCCCCATGCTTCTCTGTGAAATTTTGAATTTCCAAGTATTTCAGTTAGTGCCCTATAAAGGGTTAAAGCTTAGTTTCAGGGACTACACCGTTTGGTTTGACACTCAAGTGTCCCAAAATTTCTCATTAAAATGAAAATACAAAATACTGTACATGGTATTTAATGTGCTCAACTGCAAACAGCACATCAATTTTATTATCACAAATGAGTGCGATTGTCGAAATAATGGATACCATTTTCCAAATATTCAGTGCCAAATAACAAAACACATCGCTGCCCTGATGTGATCTAAGAGCATCAGCACTGCTACAGGACAGGGGGAACTATTGCTCAAAATGCCAGCACCATCATCCACTTGTTCAGCTGCATCTCCTGCTGCCATAAATGAGTACAAATTTGGTTTTGAAACAACCTTTGGCACAACGAGGATGCCCACAGTCACCTGAATAAACAGAAGGGCGAGTTCAACACTCAGTGCTCACGTACCGCACTTCCGCAGCTATAATGTCAAAGTTTGCACGCATGCAATAAAATATATACAATCCATTCCTTAGGGTAAAGCTAATTAAACCTCACATATCTGTTTCCCAAACCCCTCTCTGCGCAGTCAAATATTAGACTTGACAGGCCAAATACAATGTTGAGAAGCTGTCGTTGGGGGGTGAAGGAGGAAAATAAAACCAGTGGAGATGGCAAAGACGCCCCTCCCTTGAGTGAGGGATGATATGAGTGACAGTGCCTGGAGGAGGGAAAGGGTAACGCACCTGCCCCGCCTTGCCCTTCTGCGCGTGCCGCTCCCGAGTACCAGCCCCACATCAATTATACCCCCCAGTTACAGGACAGCACAAACAAACCACGCAAGGCTGCTCCATTATACATACGCAAATGAGCGTAAACGCAATTGCCTCGGCCATTTGGGAGCACCTTTTCTTTTTACCAGTACAGCTGCGTGCTGTTAAATATCCGATGCGGGGCCTCTATTATAAATCCAAACACACCGTTGATGCGGCTACCTCGATCGGAGGATATAAAAGCAATTTCTGCCGAAAAAGAGAAGACGACTGCTTTATGTATCACTGCACTGGATCTCGACTGCTCAACTGTTATGGCTTCTGCAACAGCCGTCCCAGCGAACATACAGGCAAATTCTGTTTTACCTCATCTGTTCCTGAAAACGCTACGGGTAACAAAATCGCTTACCCTGGAATTTCCTAATTATTTTAGGAAAAACCACAGTGCATTCCCTGCTCATCCGAAAAACCTTCAATTCAACTTTTCCAAATGTAACTAAAACACTGTAAAACGCCCTGCAGCACACAGAACACCGCACAGCCCAGAGCAACACACACACGGCATGGTGCTACACAATCCAACATACACAAGGGGCAGTAGGGCGATCAGACCTGTCTAGGCATGTGAGCTTTTCTAACCTTATTATTATCTTCTGTAATTTCACAGTTTTCTTCATTTTTTGGCCCCATTTCGATGAATAACACTTTATTTGTGAGTTTAAAAAGAGGACACTACAAGCGTAGAAAGTAAGCAAACATAAGACATGAAACTCTAAAGGTCATAGCAAAATACGTTCCTTGTAGGTTGCAGTACTGAACAGTATTACATTGCAATACAATATCACAAACAAGCTATCGCAAGGATGTAAATGTCCTAATTTCTTGTAGACAAAGTTCTGGTTCTGCATTATAGCTGTGCATCTATTACACAAACTCAGAGCTGGTATTAAAAGTTTTGTTGAATTATAGCAAAACTGTGCCTGCAGTCTGTCTTTGAGTTATTAAGAACTCAACATATGACAGATTTAAGGTGCTTACAATGGTGAACAATAATAGTAGGAACAACTTAAAAAATGAAAATTGTAAAAAAGAAAAAAATATTTAAGAGCTGTGGTAAGAAAATGAACCTTTTATAGCTAATGAAAACATATATAAATGAGCATCTAACGTACACTATACAATACATGCACGGCATTGTAGTATACTGAGTATCTGCTGACAGCTGTATGAACACATACAGTGTGACACGACTTATAGCTTACACCGAGGATGAAAAATGTTATGAAACACAGCCGGTAACTGGTTTCTTCTTGTGTCATGCACAGTGCTGGTTGTTCTCATTTGTAAAAATTTTCCCTCGGCCGAAACCATATATCCTACAGCACCACCTCCGCACCAGTCACGCCACTGACCGATGCCTGGCCATCAGCAAGCTCAGCGGTTACTGACACAACACCTGCAAGAGATCACGCTTATTACATCCCATTGTCCTATGGCACAGAATACTGCATTACTTAAAAATACTATTAACATACTATACTTCTTGAAAAAGAGTTTTGGTAAAAATGTAATGTCGGGAAGGAATAATAGAGTAAACCCCCGGCCACGCACCGGCATCAATTATGCACACATGCATATACAGTAGGTGCAACCTATTACTTTTGCCCTGTGGGTGCCGTTTTCACTCACAAATCACCCCTCCTCGCAAACCAGAGACCACAATATCCATTTACCGCTCCCCTCGCTGTCACTTCACTGCCCCCATAATGCAACTTGAGGTTTATTTGTTTTATTTATCTATTTACTTCCTTACTTATCTATTTGTTGTTTGTTACTTGTCTTCTTGGTGTTTGGTTGTTTGTTTTTACTTATTGCAAATTTTTGGAATGAAACCACACGCAGTCTCCTGTTGAATCAGGGCACATTTCACTACATGGTATACTCGGTAACCATGTACGTGACAAATAAACTCTTTTGACCTTGACCCCCCGCCTCCATCTCTCTTATTCACGAAGTCAACGGCAGTCCAGTGCACCCAAAGACCCAATGGACAGTTCACCAAGTACCCATCCAAACACACAATCGGTCTAACACTTCCTAAATTCACGAGTTTCACCGTCTCCCTCATTTTATGCTTGCACGCATCACACAATTGCAGTTTCAATTTGAGACAATAAAGAATACAAGAGCGTGTAGCTGGTTTTACACCCACTTGCGATAATTTTGAAATAGGTTTTTCCAGACTCGCTGTAATCCTTTTATGGTTGTCCACGCCATTTTGTACTAGCTACAGATCCTGTTGTGCACCTCTTTGCAACCAAGTCCTCTATTGTGCTTTTTGCTGGAATTCTGGCATTAAGAACCTTAGCAAACACTGCAGATGTTTTTATAACAGATTCCATATGCACGCGGCTAGAAACAGTCACGATAAAGTTGCGGGATGGTCGAGGTGCTATTATAGAGTCAAAATCACACAGGTCTGAAGCGGGCCAATTTTAAGTGGAACATCCTGTACTGTATTACCATCAGAAATAAAACAAAATAGGTCAAAAACACGAACCAACGGGAGATATTAAAAACGCCTACACTAATTCAACATTTGTCGCAAACTTTTTCCTTTTCCTTCCTAAGGAGCATTTTTAATCCACTAAAAGTATACATTTTTGACACACTATATGTCAGCGCTTGTACTAATGGCTTCACTGAAAATAACTTATATTTTTGCCTATTTTAAAGACATTGGTCTTTGTTACTGGAACAAATCAACATAAGTACCTTGCACACATGGAACTTGAACCTTGAGGTTTCAAACTCTTCAGTGAACTGCTTCTTCTACTTATTGTCTCAAGGCTTTGCAAGAAAACATTTCAAGGTAAGGTGTAAGCAGTACCAGCAAAAATGCTAATGTTAACAACCCTATGGAAGCATAAGAGAACAGAAGGTGAATATAGAACGGGTGGCAACTGTGGTTTTGTGTGTTCAAACTCAGCAACTACATATATGGATCTAATAAATATGAACAGAATTAATGTAGCAAGGCTGCTAACTTGTCCAGCAGCTACAACAGGGGTTATGCTGCAATTCACCAGAATCCGCAGGAGCTACAAGGAAAAGAAGTAAAACACAAGGATACATCACCGGAGAAAAGTGACACTCAAGCGTGAATGAATTATTCCCTCTCGTGCCTGGCTTGTCATCATATCTCTATATTTATAAAGCTCTGTCTCTTTTTGTCTGTTTGTTCTTTATGCACAACTTTGTTTTTCAAGCCACAGATTAAAAGTTTGTCACAGTGGTAATTCTCATCCTAAGCGAGGATAAAATAAAATAAAGTCAGTACTGTGATTAAAACATACATTTGTACAGTACAATGAATTACATGTAAAAGGCAATGAAAAAGGTGCACCAATTCCGATGTGGTTTGCCGCATTCCGAAATCTAACAAAGGAGACGGGAATCATTATTTTACGTATTATTGAGGTTATTTTCTTCAAGTTAAATGTTGGTATTGTCCATTATTATGCTTAAAACAGGTTTTTTTTTCCTTTTTCAGGATCCATCGATCCATCCATCAACCACCGTATCCTCTTCAGGGTCCCCCAATATTTATGAATTGTTGCATTTTGGCATGACTGGCGTGACAGCCTATGGGTTGAAGCAGGAATGTATCTCTAATAGTAGTTAACTCAGCCTAAGTAGCTGGTAAATATGAATGAACAATCTTTTTGCCAATCCCAACCTTACAAATGCACATTTACATATTAAAACAATAATGTTTTGACATAAAACACCGGTGAGACTTGAAAGCTGAAAAACATAAGGTATGGTCAGAGATCAGACATTGGACAGATGAAAGTAGTGACATTGGTAGCAACTGGCCTGTAATAATATGACTTGTTTAGAAGCCCAAATGAAATAACTGAAAAAGGAATACATTGGCTTCCCCTAGTGTGTTCCACACACTAAGGAAAAATTCCCTCTTTTTTTTATCTTTTATTGCTGTTTCAAATTAATGGTGTGGTGCTAGAAGTGCCAAAATTGTCAAAATTTTAGTGTTGCCAGAAAAATTTTGGTATAACTGTGGTTCCGAGTGTTATACGCAGTTTAAATTCTTGTTGAGTAGGTGCTATGGAGTGTGCTTGGAGAGAGGTAGACACTTTGGAGTACGTGTGAAGATGGGTGGGCCTAACAGAGTACGTGTGAAGAGAGGACGGTGAAGTGGAGTGTGTCCGCTACTGTGTAGTGTGTTTGGACAAAAGAACGTGCAGTGTGTGTTTAGAGAGGCACAGTAGAGCGTAACTAGAGAGAAGACGACACAGTGATGTATGCAGGGGGATGATGGCTGAGAGTGGAGAGAGGTGATGTGAAGTCTGTACACAAAGAAATGAATGCAGTAGTGTGTCCAGACAGAGATTAGCTAAACTGTCGGTCGATGATATGAGCCGAAGGCCTGGGGGGGCAAAAGAGCAAATCTCAACATGGAACAAGGGCACGCTCATCGGCCTCCATCTGACGAATTCATTCACTGGGTAGCCATCTCGGTCTACCAAAAACAGGCCCTCCCCTGAGGAGGACAGGAGAGAGACAAGGAAGACAGATGGTGTCGGGTGGGGCGACTTGCCTGCCGGATATGAATTTGGCAAAAGGCAGATGCAAGGGATGGTCCTGTCCAGGAGACCCTTACTTCACTTTCCACCTGGGGCAACCCTAGTGACCCCTCCCCAGCCGCCATCGCCCATGCCAGCTTGTCCACAGGGACTCCCCTGCTGGTGTCGCCAGGCACCGAGCAGCTATTAAACTGCAGGCGTGCTAGCTCACCCGATCATGCAGACGGGGCTCTGCCCATCACACCACAGTGATTTATCATGATTACCCAGTACAGTTCCTGGAAAACCCTAATGGGAAATTAGTCGAGTGTGCATCCCCAATGCAGTGCATCATTTGTCTATGTATCAGCCCGCAGCAGCAGGCACTGCATGTGTCTCGCTTTCATAGCACGCATTCTGTGCAAACGTCCAGGATGCTTCCGCCGTGCGAACTGATGCCTACAGCACAACGGCTTTTGGATTGCTCCTAACACGAGAGCATTTCTCGATTCGTTTCACCTACCGCGACGATGCCGTTTGGTCCTAAACGGGCGCGGGCTTGCCACCATTTCCGAATCATGACGTCAAGACTAACAGCGTCCAGAATTGCGCAGGACAGATGCGTCGTCTCCCTGCTATCAGTACAGAAGCTTATCAACCCCTCTGCCCCCCGCCCCTTGAGAAAGGAAGTGGAAAATGCTGTCTCATGTGTGCCATAAAAAGGCCAGTGATGGCTTCAGATCTGGTCGAGAGAAAGGATGTGGCAAATTGCCTAACTGCATCATTCTCATCAGCTTATTTGTGATGCTCTGGCAGGATGATGATCAGATGATTAAATACAGTGAATAAGTCCACCGCCGCTGCTGACTGAAGCAACTACATTTGCTTTGGCAGCTCCAGCTCTAAAGGCAGACCCAAACCTCATGGTTTCCTGCTTGGACTAGCAATGAGGTCTACTCCATATATATCTTATGGGGGGGCGCCCTCAGTATTGTACAGGAAAAAAGACACACACATCTATCGTGAGGCCATCCCAGGATCATAGATGGTAAAATCATCTTTACTGTGACATTGGGTGACTTTCCTCCTTTCCCATGGAGAACAGGCGTTTGAGGCCCTACGCTCTGATTTCCAGACAAAGTGCTCATTTCTCACTACATCTTAACCTGCTTTTAATCGTGAGGTAATTATTCACATGAAAGATGGGAAGTCGGCCGGAGAGGGCGTGCCGGGATTAAAACAGATATGACGCAAATCTCTCTCTATTCATTTCCTAATGCACTTTTGAAAGTATATCAGTTAACACTTGTGCATGCACACCTATGCTTTGGCCAGTATACATTTTGGGGTTTATTGCTTGCACTTTGCACAGATGTTGAATCAATATGCGTGTTTATGTCTGCTTTTGCAAAGAGGAGGTGGAACCAAGGCATTGGGTAGAGAAGGACATGGCGGACAGCCCCCCGCTGGCCTAACCGCGACGCTTCAAGGTAACCATGACCAGTTGTGGCCGATCGAGACAAACATTTAAAGCAATAAGTCTGGGAATGTATAATGTGTAAATGAAGGCCCTTCTCTCCTGTCACCTCCACCCTACATGCGGCCATGTAGCTTGCACATGCATCTTTATTATTTTAACTGTTAGGCAACAGTTTGAATCAAAGTGTGCTGCAGATATTAGGACGTCTAAACGGTTGGAGGTTTTCCTACATTGCTTCATTACCAAAGTACTACAGCATGGTCCCTTATAGGATTTGAAATACCAGTCTCCTATTTTCAAGGTCATGCAACATCTCGCGTTACGGCCTGTACATAAGGTGCGTTTGTCCGTGTGAATACTGGCATCGCTGTAGAAGTGTACGTGCTCCCTAAAGCGCGTGCGTGTGCCTTAGTGCATTGGGGTCTGTCTGCTAAAACCTGTGCTTCACATGAGCTCTGACAGCTGTGCAGTGAGGCTGCACTAAGTAAACAGGCCCTCAGAACATGCACTACGCTGCCCTACAAAGAACGAAGGCTGCCACCGCATTTATTTGCATCTGTTTGCGGGCGACACTCAAACGGTGACAACAGCTCTTGTCACCAAGAAGTAAACTGTGAAAAACAGCAAACACGGTGCTCATTCCTACTCATAGCTAAATTGTGACATTTAGGATTTGTACTTGGGCAGGAGCTAAAAAGGCAATTCACAAATTATGTTTTTTCAGATAGTCGCCAATTTTTTTCCTGGCTTGGACTGACTGGGCGGAGACCCTTCGCCGGTTGATCTCACTGACAATGCCGTCCTTAGAAAAGAAACTCACTTGTAGTGTGAGGCCCTAAACAATAAATCAAATGCAAGTGCAGTGTTTTGTGGACTAAGAACCAACGTGGCATGGTGGAGGGTTTCTACTCTACTCATAGTGATCGGTGGTGGCGGTGGCAATGCACTCGGTGTGGCGGACTCATACAACGCATCATCAGCGAGCCAGCGAAATCCGACTGTTCCCACTCACGGATCAGTTTGCTGGAAATAATTTGCGCTTTTACAACATCAGAAACACAGGAAGACAACTTTTTTCATTCTTTGTAATCATTTTTCCTAGGATCTGAAGAACCTTCTGTATTTCAAAGGAGGAAATGACAGACATGAGCAACAGCCTTTGTAGTCCATGTTTAGTCTTTCATTTTAAGTAACAATATCGGTCTCCTCAAAAAGCCACATTAATTCCCTCCTTGTTTAAAATCACAAGGAAAAACGGTACGATTTTTCTTTGCTTTTTTGGGATCTAGGCCACTAATTTCTTCCTCCTTCATGCTTCCATTAAATGTACGTCATGAAGTGAGGAAACGCGCCTTGCCATCTGCCCGCACCTCTGCTTGTACGATAACAACATTAGGGCCCAGATTACGAGGACATTTTTAATGACCGAGCCTGAGCAGCGCAGGGCAGCGACCGTGACAATAAAAAGGGCTCCGATAAAGGCACCGCTTACGGAATTGGCGTGGGCTAAGCAGCGGTAAACACCATCGCACGTATCTGATCAACTGGTGCAAACTGCGACGGCACACGTGCCAAAACGAGAAGACACATGGGATGGTGACTGGGGCGCTGCCGTTGGACCTTTCAGCCCCATTAAAACAACACGGAGGCCGTGTTTACACCGAGGCTAGGTGCGATTTCCTGGTGAAAAGATACGCCCTGCTTTGTAAGGAATGCCTAGGGAATAAACAGGGAGAAAAGGTGTGAAAATCAGATGCACCACTAGAGAGATGGGGGAAGGGGTTGCTGCTGAGGGGGAAATGTAGCATTTTCCCACTGTGTTTGAAAATAAAGGACGCATCACAAGGAATAGTCAGTGTAAAAAGAAGTTAAATATTATATACATCTATTAATAATACAATGGTAATGCATCCATCCATTCATGATCTTTAACCGCTTAATCCTAACAAGGGTTGTGGCAGTCCAGAGCGCAATCCCAGAACCACTGGGCACCAGGTTATGGAACCACCCCAGATGAGACGCCAGGCCATTGCAAGGTGGTCTCACACACCCGTGCACACACGTACATTGCGGGTGATTTAGAGAGACTAATGAATTAACATGAAACACACGATGTGGACTGTGGAAGGAAACCAGAGCATGCAGAGGAAACCCATGCAGGCATGGAGAAAACATGCAAACTCCACGCAGATAATGATAGTACATTCTGACGGATTAAGCTCGCATGAGAAATAAATCTACATATTATTAAAATGTCACTGAAGTGCATTTCTTATTCTGTTTTACTGCATACTGACCATTCCACTGTTAAGTGTATTGTACATCTTGTTCTTAATAAATTAATTTCTGTGTCTGGCCTTTTAAATGAAACCTGTATTTGCGCAAGCAAGAACATTAGGGTCTGACATATTTTTTAATAAAAGGTTTATGAGATACAAATTCTGACTAAAAAGTACAACCATTTTTCCTTCCTCTACAGCACTTAAAGAATTTCCTATAGTCTATAGCTTGTAACAACATTTAACTAAAGCTAAATAAAATTACAATAGGTCAAGAGTACATTCTTAGAACATGGGGAGATAAGCAGGTAATACATTTAAAATTCGCTATTTGTTTTATTACTGCAGTTTGATTTGCTGACATGAACATGAGGTGCTTCATTTTGCATGAATACAGCACCGGAGAGCAACAGTTACTATGGCAATGAGAATTACAGACATAACCATAAAACCCATACACAGAGACCTTTACTCTGAAAACAAGCCCTGAAACATTTCAAAAAAGCACATGGTGAAAACAGAAAATACTTCTTATATCAATGTTGTTCTCTTTGAAAGGTAATGCATTATTTATGCTTTGATGCGAGTATTCCCTACAGTTCGCAGTTTCTGCTATTGAACTGCTCTCAAACCCTGAAGTAAACTTTAAAACCACCGAGTTTCAATCTGGAGGCATCACACGCTTAAGTTCTGAACGAGTTTCTTCCATAGCAGGATGTGGATCCATTTTTCTTCAGATAAACTCAACCTAGAAACTGCCAAATATGCAGCTCATTATAAACCAACTAAATCGCTTTGTACAATGTTACACGGAAGACAAATAAAACCCCTCAATGCACACAATTTTGTGTGAAACAGAATTCGATAGCTTGAAGAGAGGCATACTGTGTTAGACCAATTACAGAAGATGCTCAACTGGTTGCAGGTGCACATTAAGGTGTAGAGTTGCTATTCAGTTGCACTCTGCCAAAGATGGGGCGAAAGAATTCTGGATAGGAAGAAAAAATTAGGTTACGTAATATAAGAATATAAGAATATTACAACTACCACTGATAAAAAATACCGTTAATAATACAGCACAGTAACTTTTTTTTAAAAAAATACAAATATTCATCCTGCTTATTAACGTAATGTGTTCCTGGAAGTCGACTTGTCAGGTGAAATTTTGCAATGGCAAAAAATGTTAAGTGTTCCTGGTCCCACAAAAATCACCCCCGTGTTTCCTTAAGTAACACCAAACCCAACAAGATGGATATAAATAATAGCATTTATATTAAAAAACTGAAGTTCACACTTTCATTTGTAATATACACCAGTGCAATAACATCAGCGTAGATGCACTGGATAAACTGAGAGTCACAGAGAACCAAAACTTAAAATGAAGGTGTGGAGATCCTAACCGGTGACAAGGACAGCTAGTGGTGAGACAAGTGAGCTAGACATGGCCCTTGTGTCCTTGTAGGTTACTCGGAGGTAGAGTCAGGGCAGACATTTTCAAGACAGCTTTTTCTTTTTCAAGACTCTAAAGGCTGCAAACATTCGTGCCGCTTATACGGTCACTTGCGCAGTCATTTGACTATCCGATCCTTTCCTTACTGGGTCAGCAGACATTACAGCCCATCTTCGATTTTCCAATCTATGTGGGGAGAGGAGGTGTCCAGACATGAAAAAAGTCCATCATTTGTAATTCAAGCAACGTAATGTAAAGTGTATGTAATGTCCACAGTAAGGTAAAATCAGTACTGTTTTTGAAACATGCATGCATAAAATACACCAAATTCTATGCAAAAGCAGTGAATAAAGCAAAAGTATGGCTCGGTTAGAACACCACTACAAGGGAATTAGGGGGCGCTTTGCGGACTTAAACTAACAATACAGACAGTTGGGAGACTTTTTTTTGACACAGTATCAATGCTTACTTTATGTATTAATGAAGTAATTCTTTCCAAAAAGAGCTAAACATTGAAGTATTCATACTGCCCTTTAAATGACACTTAAAATATTTTTCCATATTTATTTATTCTCATTTATCTATTTGATTGTTTATTTATTTTGTACATTTTTGTAAATTTATTTATTTGCGCTGAGAATGGACACCTGAAGATGGACTTTTTAATGAGCATGTTTTCCCCTCATATGTTTGGATTCATTGTAAGCAAGAGAGAGTCTGCCTTCACATAATGAGAGGTAATATTGAACTATTTAAAACAGAATTTACTAAATGACACACCAAACATACAAAATTTTAATAAAATTGACCTGCGCTCGCTTGCTGTGACATATGTATACTATTACTTTCCCCTGGATTACTCAGAAGGACTTTTATACTTGGATCCCCTTACATAATCTGAAGAAAAACCCTTAGAAGTGCAGGGGGAAAAACTGAGATCAGAGAGTGGGAGCCAGGTGTCATATGCACTTTACCTTTGCAAGCATATATACAGTATATATACTGTATAAACATAGACATAAATATACACATCTACAACACATTACCATACCTTCAGCGGCAATGTTTAAGGCAGAAAGCATCCCTAACCAATAGAACAGGTAAAAAGATGCAGTAAAAATAAGCACTACACACCACTGGTACAATACAATGTAATGCCTTTGTTGCATGAAGCATTTGTAACAGCAGAGCTGTACTTGCAAGTGGAGATTTTTTTATCATTATGTTATGCCATAATTTTCTATTTCAGTGTATTACATGGTGTGCCTTAGGCTTGTGCATTCTCTAGTGACTTGTTTCGCCACACCACACCAGAACCTCTCCCAAACCCTGAGACCACCTTTGTGTGCACCACTATGAAACATTAACAACTCTGCCTCCAACATGCGGCACGCATACACCCGCACACATGAATGCATGCATGGACGTACTGAGTGCGCGCGCGCGCACACACGCACACACACACACACACACACAAACTCCCAATAGGCCAAACACTTACCTGGTGAAAAATCACTACTGGAATGCTAAACAATTTTGATGCAATACATTTATCAATAAAAAGAAAAACAAGTGTCTGTTTTTATGCACTGTTCTTATTTACTGGCTTTTATGGGAGACTGATTAATGGATGAAACAACTCAATGTGAGTTGGGTCTGAGTAAAACAACCATATGGGGAACTGTCACTGGAGAGACCTTTAACACCTTGGTGTTCCCCATCAATAAAGTAGAGATTGTCTGGAGAGTTGGGGTTTGGGAAGGAAGCTGCCAACAGTACACAGAAAACCTCTCAGTTTGACAATAATCCAAACACATGGTGGTGCAGAGGCTCCTCTGCTATTCCTGTACATGTCACAGCATCACTGTAGGCCAGGGAAATGTGTTTTAGCAGGAAGGTGTAAGAAATGAACAAATAACTATTGTTAAGTAGCTGTCCATGGGGAAGAACTAAAATAATGGACATATGAAAGTACATCTCCTTTACATATACTGTATATGACATTGTTTTTCACAAGAAGTAAGACAAATAGCAATGTGCAACATATACTACATATACATATTTTTGCAAAAATACAATAAATAGAGATTTTGTATATGCAGCACTCTATCCCTGGGAATACTCACCAAATGTTGCATATATGCAATATTATACATATACTGTATACAGTATATGTATGTGTACACACACACACACACACACACACACACACACACACACACACACACAGAGTGAGGTCCATAAGTATTTGGACAATGACACAATTTTCAGTATTTTGCCTTTGCGCACCACCACAATGGATTTGAAACAAAGCAATCAAGATGTGATTGAAGTGTAGACTTTCAGCTTTAATTTAAAGGACAGTTACTTATGGACCTGACTGTATACCGCATATTGCAAAACTATACTGTAAAATTTTGGAACGCCTATATTTTGTATCACATGCTGGTTTGTATTAAAGGTCTACAACATTCTCTGACCACTCTCCTCACTGTCACTGTCCTTCCAGTGCACCTTAAGGTTTATTTACAGTTTATTTATTTACTTACTTATTTATCTATTTGCTGTTTGTTTCCTTTCTTCTTGGTGTTTGGTTGTTTGTTTGTTTTACTCATTGTAAATCTTTATGCACAGTCTCCTATCCTGAATCAGAGCACATTTCACTACATGGTATACTCAGTAACCACGTACGTGACAAATAAAGTCTTTTGACTCTTTGAGGTGGTTGAGTCCCATCAACACTCTGGCTATTAAGAAGACACACATATGATAAAATGTCTTGTTTCTCAGCAGGCATTCTGCTGTGAAATGCAGGCACAGTGTCCAGGCAACAGTGATGCTATCTCCAGGTTCATGTGTCATCACACTGTCATTTCAGCATATTTCCCTTCACTCAATTCTCTAACCAGACAGTACCGCAATGTGGAGCCAGTCAGCTGAAGGTAGAAGTTTTTGTTTGTGAGTGTGTGTGTGAGTGCTCTTCAGGCATCTGGGGAGAATGTGGAATGCGCTTCTTCATGATGTGGGTACTGAAGTGGAGAGAACAACCCATGGCTTTGAGTGCAGATTAGAGATTAGTTCCTCAGCAAGGGAGGATGGACAGCCAAATAGTTCTCCAAAAATATCGCTCTTAGATTTAAAAATTGCATAACTTTGCCAACTTGAATGTGATCATGAGAGACGGTTCAGCGGTGGCCAAAAGGCAGACAGCTGCATGGATGTCAAAGGTTTCATTATGAATTATTTTGTCACGTCCATCAAGTTCTAAGGCTTCAGAAATGAGACTTCAAAAAATATTTTGGTGAAATATAAGCATAAAATGGCATATTTTGATCAAAGCTGTTACAATTTACATTTTATGGAGGTAACAGATGTCAAGTCAGGTTTTAGTTATGAATTCCTTTACAGTACATACAACTGTTAATGAATAAATGCCTACAAATTGCAGATCTGAGGCTACAGATGGCATTTCTGCTTTTCTTTCATGTTCCCATGCAGTGCTTAAACCAATGCTTCTTAATGGATAAAAGAAAACATGTTAAATATTGATCTATGTCAGTGTTTTATGAGGCTCTAAAAAGAAAACTATATTTTGTCCAAGTCAGGAAACAAAAGCAGAACTGGCAGTTTGACTGGTAATATCAGAAAGCACTTGTAAATGTTTAGCCTTCGGTAAGATTCATAGGAATATGGTGGACAGGACTGTAAGATAAAAGGTTCACCACAAAGTGTTAATATTTTTACAACCTGTATAAATGAATAAGTTAAGTATTTATCAGCCTGCTGGAGTTTCTGAAAATTTTATGGTGCCAATATATTATTAGTTAGAGGGGAACCAAAAATAAACTTTTCCAGCTGTCTGAAAGGGTTACAGTCAGTGGGAAAGACGTATAGTTCCCCATCCATGATAGGCAATTTTTATGTGGCAATCAAAAGCCATTTACAGTATGTAGCTTGCAGAATGAAGCAGATGGAAAGACATCTTTACCGAAAACACTATTCGCAGTTCATGACAATGATTGTTTATCTGTACCAGGCATGTTTTTTCCTCTAAGACATAACAAATTATGACAGACTTCCTCAACCCACTAATGTGTATAAATATTAAACATTTGTCTAGGTAACAGTAAAATGCATTTTTAGGACACTGCATAGAAAATAGTCATTATTGTGACTCAAATGATGCAAAACTGGTGTTGAACATATAAGACACGTCCTGCTCACTGTAAATCCCTTGATCTGCAGATTAACTTAAAGAACTGAACCTTAAACTATCAATTCTCCTTTTTAAACTCTAATTTTGCTAAACTTTAAAAAAAATTTTGTTTGCTCATTATCAAAATCAATCATAAGAAATACCAACATTTAAAAGCAATACAATGTTAATTCTCTCAACTTTGGCATGACGTAGCTTTGCCACATCCCCTAGATATCAAAGCATAGCATTGTTTAAGTTCGGCCTCTCATCTTGTCTTTACCGCTCCAGGCCTACAAAAAAAGGGTCAAAAGATTTGAACTTTATAAACTGGCCTCAAAAAACCACATGCGTGCTGTACATTACATTATAAGATAGAGTCTTGCATGCTCTAAGGTCCATATCAGTCAACCAATAAGGCCCACAACTTGTTAGATAAACAGAATAACAATGAAAAATCCTACTACAGATTTGTTGCTGCTGTAATCTCAAATAATCCAATATAAATACTAAAAAATGCAATATGCTTTATGCAATAATGATTGTGCTGACAAATATCATTGCATGTGTCTTACATCAGCCAAAAACAGAACAAGCCTTGTCATTGACTGTGCCTTCCAGCTGGGAAGCCAAGCTGTGCGGCTGTTCATCAGATGCCAAGAAAAGGTTATTCAACAGGAAGAGGTGGCGAGATCTCAATATGTCAAGCATTATGTCGTAGCACGCTCCTCTGTGTCTCTACGTAGTGCGACCCTTTAGTGGGGCCACATCTTCTACACACCCTTGGAAGCCCTCCAAGTGCATCCCACCTCAACGGATCTCCTCAAAAAAAAGTCTTCTCGCTGCCTACTCGCTGCCTTGAGGAGCACAGGCTTTTTTGCCAACTGGGACTGTGAGAAAACTCAATATTCATATTGAATCAAAACAGTGGATTATCATGAAAACACAGAATAAAAGTAGAAGCTCAGCTGCAAGTGGTACTTAGAACACAAGATTGAATGATGTAAAGTGCAAGTGTTGAACTTCCTTTCTTCACTATTTAAATGGAGTTCCCAAACACTGCTTGGTGGTATGGATGCGCTGCTCCCACCAGTACCAGGGTCTCAAGGCTGAAAGAGCACTGGAATATCCATCCAGATGTTAATGGTTACAGTCATAAAATGATTCTCCTAGAAATTTTTTTCAGGTAATGCTTCAATAGCAACCCTAGGACTTAGTTCCAGGCACATCTGAAGAAATATGAAATGAGGGGGCAAGCTGGGGGCTTTGAGAGTCCAGAAAGAATGAAGTGAAGAACCTTCATTATTCAATGGCCGGGAGAGTGCAGAATTCATTACTTTCAAAATTTCAGGGGCCATTACTGCTTTTTTTAAAACAAATTTTCTTATACAGACACTCAGCAGATTATGGTTTACAAGCTGTTTTGGGTCCTTTTTCTATCTGACTTTCTAGCATGGAAGTCACACTGAAAAAAATGAGGGTTGTACCATGCTTGAAAAAGGGTTTAAAAAAAAAACAAAAAAAAAAAAAAAACACAACACTGGTCCAAATGACTTTCCACGCTTTGTGATGTCATAATACAAACCCATATTTCAGGATTTGATTTAAGTTTCCGTTATTCTAGACAGAGGATAAAGCTATTTAAAAACCAATAAATATCTGATTATGGTGAGTACTATATAATGTCAAAGTGCATAAAATGTCTTCATTGAATATATTACAGACAGTGTTTTAAGCAGCTTTTGGGACATGACTCAGGAGTGGGAGCTTGCAAGAGGATTCATTGTTTGGCCTTTACCGTGGTGATTTCCTATCTGTGGCACAGCTATCCTGTCGTGGCCTTGATTAAGAACTAATGGCCTTGTTCCTTGTCAGCCAAGATTTACTCCTTGTGTTCAGCTTGGGTGTTTCAGCTCAGTTAACACTGTATGCTCCCGGATTTTAAAACAACTGCAACTAGGACCCACTAAAATTCACTAATGGGCATGATGATATAAACTGTTTAGAGCTCAGTTCTATAAGTTTGGACCATGTGTAATGTGGTAAGAACTTGCGAAACCCTGGGGAAGAAGTCACAGTGACACTGCTTATTGCTACAACTATGCTATTCATTTTTCTTTCGTTACACCCCAGAAATACTCATTACTGACTTGACTCTTTTTTAGGACTGCAGTGAACATGTAATAGCTCCCCGCACAACCCATAGTCTTATATTCTTGCAAACATAGCTGGAAACATGCTTAGTCTATCAGAAACAGCAGTCTTAGCAAGGGCAATGCTCAAACGCAAAAATACGCCTGGATACAAGATGGGCCTCCACCAAATCACGTATTCTCACTGAGTAAAAAGCTATCAAAGTTCCTTTGGTTTCTATGTGCAATGCTCTACTATACTAACACTGGTATAGTAGCCTGATCTTTTTAAAGCAGCTGTGATTCAGGTCCCAGTGAAGTCCTCCTGACCTCTTGCTCTTCACCACTGACACTCTCTGCAGGTGGGGCACACAATTTGCAGGCCCCCTTCTTGCTCTGTTGAGCAAATCTTGATGACACATTTATCTCTGGTGCAACATTCTTGGCTGACTGCTTGAAGAAAATGATGTAGAGACAATTGACTGTAAAACTGATGAGACATAAAATAATAAAATACAAAGAAGTGAGACATTGTTCACTATAAGATTAAATGTATTGTAACTGTTTTCTGTAAGATACCTGTAGCAGGAGAGATGTCTTGAGAGACCTGTTTGAATATAAATCAAAGGCTATCGCAGCCTGAGGGCCAAAACCACCAAGTTCAGGAACAGCTTTGTACCCCAGGCTGGACCACCATCACCACCCACAACCACTGACTGTCTGCACAGGAAGGGCAGACAGTCTGTGGTCGTGTGTGTGTGTGTTTACACAGAGAAACACACATATGTATCAATAATAATACATATAGATAAATTAAAGCGCTATATATATATATATATATATATATATATATATAAAAAAGCCAGTGAAATGAAGGCCAAAGTGATTCCTGTGGTAATAGGGGCACTGGGGGCTGTGACTCCCGAACTTGGAGAGTGGCTGCAACAGATTCCAGGTACAACAACTGAGGTCTCTGTCCAGAAAAGTGCAGTTCTAGGAACAGCTAAGATATTGCGCAGAACCCTCAAACTCCCAGGCCTCTGGTAGAGGACCTGAGGTTGAGGAAGGCAGGCGCGCGCGCACGCACGCACGCACGCACGCACACCGAAATTAGGGAAAGGTGAGAGGGAGTTTTTTTTTTTTTTTAAACAGATGGATAGATGGCTTACTAGTGCAAAACAGTGTAAAGTACATTAATAGAACCAATTCAATGATTATGTTTTTAACATTTTATGGAATATTTCAGTATCCTGGGTAATCTGTAAACACTGAACAAAATATAGAAGCTTATAGATTTTAAACAAACCTGTATATATAAAAGAACATATGAACATCAAAATCAAATCTATAGGCAAGATCAAAACAAGGATGAGTCAATGCAGTTCACATCCTGAAGGACAGAGCCAGGTACTCTGGTACATATGCTGATGAAACAGCTGAGATGCTAGCAAAGTGGTACTGTGTGTTGAAAGGGTTTTTAATGTTTTAACGTGAATTTGGGGTGACACCTAATTTACAAACATGTCCTGCCTATAAAGGAAATGGGAAAACCACATCTGAATATAAAAGAACATATAAATAAGGTATCTTTTCTGTTTATTGCAAACTTATTCCACCATATAAATTAATGTATTCATTGTGCTTGCCAAGCCAGAAACAGCTCATTGCGATGTACTTGCACTGATCAAATAGAACCATAATTTGATTCCGTGTACTTGTTTCATTTCTTGCTTATTTCGTGTAACTTCTTCAGTTATGAATGACTACATTAGCTTTGAGATAATGCATTTTCTCTTTAGACCGTCCCTTTAACAAAAGGTAAGCTATGAGTTCTGAATCGATCGTGCAGCGATGTAATGAAACAATAAAGGGCATGTGAGGGAAAAATAAATGAACGGCAACTATTTGTGCTTCTTTGGAGGAATATCTGACCGTAACACAGACCTATGGCCCTGCACTCCCACTGTTTCCACAATCAATGATGAATTTAATGTCTAAGTCTGTATTTAAAAAAGCAGGAAATCATTTGCTTGTGGTACAGTGTTTTTGCTCAGACTAGCTGCAGAGTCGAGTGTATTAAATTATAATGGAGCGCTAAGGAAGCCTTGAGTCATTCTAATGAGGATTTATACACAGAAGTGCTGCGGAACCCTGGGTTAAACACGTAAAGATAACTTTAAGATCAGGTCCTTGCTTAACGTCAGTGCAGTTTACAGTCCCGGTCAGACAAAAAGTATTAACAGCCAAGAACTCATTGATCCGTACACAGACCACATATTCAGTTTTACTTCTCAGCTCAACAACAGGTTCACTAATCACTGTCTCTGATAATCTGGCTGTAGAACTGGATTCTGCAGACAGCGGTAGGAGAGGCTGAGAGGCTAAAGGGTAACTCGGGTGTTACTTCGAGCGTGACTTACTGTGCAAGTCCAACCACAGAGTCACATGACAGGCTAAAACGGCAGGGCCCGAGGCCCCTTTCAGAGCAAGCCTAGGCCTTGGCACAGCGGCCATTATGGTAATAGGGAGATTAAAGTAAAGCTATTAAGAGCTATTTAGCGCTTAGTTAAAGAATACAGGTCGATAGGTGCTCAGAGAATGCCTTGGTGCTTCTAAAAAGAGCCACTGCCGCATTAGGTTCCTTTACATTTTAATGTGCGTTAATGGCATTCATATTCATTAAGATCTCTCTCCACGTGTGTCCATTCTGCTCGCAGCAGATAATATTTCAATACAATGTTCGCTTTTAATCCTCCCGAGTGAACCCGTTGGGAAATTCACCCGTAAAGCCATTATTAATTACTACAATTGATTCAGCAGAGATGCTTAAACCCTATTAGAGGAGTATAAATTACTTACAATTAATAACGTAGATGGAGAAAACATACACAAAGTGTCCCTTAGAAGCTGGTCAAATAACAGTAATAACAAGCACGACGTTAGAGCCGCCGAAGAACCAGCGTTTAAATCCTGTGCAGCTCACAGGTGAGAAGGTGAACTCCTTTTCATCGGAATCATACTCTTTTACAGGAAATAATCCCAAGCAACAGAGAACATCATTTTCCCTTCTTATTCTATAGGACATTTTCATTTTGCATAGCACATTACTTTTTATTGCTTGGTCAATATCTTTATTTGAAATTAACTTACAGTTTCACTCATTTACCAAACGCTGATATTTTACGATACTGTAAGTACAGTGCCTTCATCAGATCTCCTACTGGGATTCAAGGTCTACAACCTTCAGGTTCAAGTCATGCCACCTGCAGCTCCTGCTATGATCCTATGTGAACAAGGTTTCTATTGCACCTGAATCTCAGGAGAACTGGTATCACAGACACTGTGAGAGTAAGAACCTGTCACAACACTGTACACCCCCACATCTGGGACCTGCTTCCTCTTGACTTCTTAGTTTCCATAAAAAGACACCAACATTTGCTGTGTTGTTACGATGAATAGGAGAGATACAGAAGAAAGACCTTAGCTGAGTCCACTAGTGAAGAAGACAATTCTCTCCATAACGTGAATCCAGCTCGGTGTGAAACTCTGAAGGTCCACTTAGTCTGTACTCTCTCCAACTTTTCCAAGAATCTACCCTGTAAGTAAAAGGGCACCAGGCAAAAAGACAGAGTTGCCCTAAAAGCTCCTCGCCAAAAGACGATTGCAACATGTTCTCTAGTGACTGAAACACGACTGCTAAGGTCAGACAGGTTTACACCAAAACAAAAGCACATAAGGATGGCCCTGAGCGAGGCATGCACAGTTAACTAAGTACGACAAACAGTGCATAGTACAAAAAATGCACACTGCACGTAGTAACATCACAATACCCTGCAACGAAAATAGATCAAGAGAGCTCATGAAAGCGATTGTGTGCATTCATGTTCCTTTCTTCTGGTACAGCTAATGTAAGCATGCATATGATTTGTAACTTGTCTTAATACTTAGCCCTGCAAGAGGTATTCAGAGCTTCTCCTTTCAAAAAACTAACAGGCCACCTATTATGTATACCTATTTAGACAAAAGACTACCCTACTTGCAATACTTTTATAATCACTGAGTTCTTACACATGCTGACTTTATGACCTTTTAAAGTTTAATTGCTTTACATTTGCAGTAACTCAAAAGTTGCCTTATGTGAAGAACATTAACCTTTGCCTGCACTCATCTTCTGGAAAGAACTATTGTCCAACATAAAGTGGGACTAGGAATGTCCTCTACTCAGTATGTTGTGTATTCATAGACACTCATAACAGCTACAGCTTCCATATATATATCATTCAGTCGGCATTCAAGAAAGCACGGAATATAAGTAAAAATGATCGCATGCCACCTATAAGCTAATTCTACAAGTCTAAGTGATGGATTTCAGAAAGACAAACCTGAAAGATAACATGCAGGAATTCTCTTCCTCATTCTAGGAGAAAGCTGAAACTACAAAAGTAGTCTGGCTAAAGGGCTGCACCAAAATCCATCATCTGTCACCTGTACCTCTTTGCTTTGGATCAAGGCATGTTGATGCATTCCACCTGCGGTCTACAGTAAATGTCCTTGTGTTTATGTGTGTGTACATATGTGTGCGCGGGTGTATGAGAGAGAGAGAGAGAGAGAGAGAGAGAGAGAGAGAGAGAGAGAGAGAGAGA
Organism: Heterotis niloticus; assembly: GCA_018136845.1. Taxonomy (NCBI): domain Eukaryota; kingdom Metazoa; phylum Chordata; class Actinopteri; order Osteoglossiformes; family Osteoglossidae; genus Heterotis; species Heterotis niloticus. Next base: position 29,698,727 of record CM030898.1, read on the forward strand.
GAAAGAGAGAGCGCACAGAGGCTGCATCAGTTGACAGTTGCTCTCCAACCTTTCTTCCTGGAGTCTTTTCTCACACTGGGTCTCACAGCTGACTGGAGCTCTGTCTCTGCTGACATCCTATTGAGTCCTTGTTCCTCTTCAAAGCACGTCCGGTGGCACACGCAGGCTCATTTAGAAGGGTTTTCCTGCTGACCGTTACTTTGTCCCACCACCAGATCTAACCCTGACGCAGCATCCCAGTCACTCCTTTTGAGCGCTGCAGAAGAAATCACTGAGAAAACAGAATGAGAATGAACAGGAATTAGCAAAGGGGTTAAATGTTAAGGGCTAAAAAAAAAAAAAAAAAACCCACACACCTGAATACTTGAACTGACTGTTTTATTTTAATCTAAATCTGTGCAAGCTCAATGCATCTAATTCACAACACCAGAACTTTTCAGTGCTTGGTGTAGGGCAACAATTGTGTTACCACTGTTTCTATCCACTTATTTGGCATTGCCATGGTGACAGATTCATTGACAAAGCCACATCCTTTTTGCTTCCTTCTGCGTTTTTATTTTACTGAATGCCAACCTGAATTCCAGTTTGAAATCTGATGCTCTGCTAAACCCTAGCCTCTATACTGAACCTAACCGTTGGCCCACATTTACGGTGATTTTCGATTTCAAATTTGTGTCACTCATAAATAATAAAGATCACTGAGGATTGTAAAACTGACTGCTTGCACTAAACACTCAACAGTAAACAAAGTTAGCAGAAAATGCAGCATCAATAATCGCTAACAGCTAAACAATGGCAACCGTGTCATATATACAGAATAAAAACAATCAAATATGGATGAAATGCCGCGGCACAGTCGAAAACAGAATGGCTTGCTAGAGCAAAACAGCGTGGAGTACATTAACAGAACCAATTCAACGATTATGTTTTTAACATTTTACGGAATATTTCAGCATCCTGGGCAATCTGTAGACACTGAACAGAATATAGAAGACGACACCCCTCTGACAGTGTCCTCTCTTGCTGTTATTTATTTCTACTTGTTTCCTTTCTGTGATGAATTAGCCTAGCAGTGGACGTATGCCAACGCAAACACGGCCACTTGATCAAAAACAAACATATTTAGACAGAGGTCCAACGCAACTGAAATATTTTCTCAAAATTACTGAAACATGCTTTGTTTGTTGATTTGCAAATTTCCCCAGAGGAAATAAGCTTAGCTTGGGCAGGCAGAACACTTAATAAATAAGACTAGAAAGCTGAAAAAAGAGAGTATGACTGCAAAATAAACACAAAACTGCCATTAACCTGGTACCTTTTGAAATTGTATTTTTGGCACACGAACACGCCTCTGCACAAATCAGATTTGTCATCCTGTAGACACAAGTTTATATATTTTAATATACCGGTCTTTGTAGGACACCCACTCCTAGGGACAGTAGGTGCTGAATGATGTTGAATTTCTTCTATTAGCAAACCCATCTGCCTGGCTGTGGACTGATGGAGATCCAACTCTTTAGAAACCCTGTAAAAAACTGTAACCTTTTCAGTCCAATGAGGTCCAAAACTCTTTGCCATATAGCCAATTAACAGAATTCTTTTACAAAAAGCAGCTATCAAAAATTGGTTGTTGTTTTTTTTTTTTTTTTTACGGGGCAAGACGGATCAAACTACACCTGGATTGACTACAATAACCAAACGCCCTCTTTCTAGGATGAGCGGACAGATGCGATGGGCTATGTTGCCGTCTTTTACCCCCAGTTGCAGCTCCATAGTAAACGCACAGTGAAGAGGACAATTAAAACAACAGGGTGAGGAATTACTATGCAGGTTGACTTATTGTGATACCAAAACAGCCACGAAGCAATGGAACAATATCAGGGGTGTCACATAAAAAAAATGTAAAATGCTGATGGATATCTGTATCATTTAATATATAAATTCATAATAATTTAACCTACACATGTACAGTATGTCCCTGTTCATACATACTTTAATGTCAAAATACATTTAAAAATGTAAGCATGCTCTTCATCGTGATGACTATTATTACTATTAAAAGACTGCCCTAGTTGAACTAAACATCAAACATATGAAAGTTGTACTTGTATGAACATTTAGGCCTACTATGTTAGGAAAAATTACATCGACCAAAAAAGCAGGAAATTGGCTGCCAATAAATACACTGCTGCCAAGAAGGTAGCTAAACCCCCATAAATCATCCGTGCCTCACTGGGCGCCGCTGCCAGTGCAGTGTGGATGCTGGCAAGCGCTTGCTCTCACTCGTTTCAGTCCTCCCCCTGCGTCCTCTGTGACAAAACTGCCAGAATCATAAGAGGGCCTCTGTGCTACACAAGTCACCCCTCACAGGTCACCATAACCAATCTCGTGCACAAAGGAGAGGCGAGGACTTGCTGTATCTGTATTTGACTGCGATATAAAAGCTGAAAAAGAATACTTGTCGGTATCACTCCCTTACGCTGTTATGGTATATAATGATTCCCAGCATACCCGAGTTTATCCTATGTATGTGCAAAGTACTGTGACTTACCACAATGTTTGTGAGGACCTTCTGGAACCATGCACATCATGAGGAAAACAGCTACGCCCTTGTAAAAACATCAAAAACCAAGAGCCACCAGGTTCTCTGTACAGGCAGGCACCTTTAACAGTGCTCTTGGGTATAACCAAATGAGGAAAACAAAGCCATTTTGAAACCAGGTAAACTATTAAAATTCCATTTTTATTAGCACGGAAACAGATATTCAGGCACATCATTGTGTCAGACAGCGCATTGTGCCTGTTCTACAAAACAGTGGTATCTAGGTCATATCGCTCTCAATCTGTTCTTTGTTTTAACCGCTTTGTGTGTCGTGGCCAATTTAGGTCACATTTAACAAACAATATTTGTTCTGAAGGCTTCAGGAAGAACTCAGCCCATCATGGGCTCCAGTGGAAGGCTAATAATCTTTTTCATATAAACTTAAGAGGCTTCCTTTCTTGAAGCACAAAATCCATCCATCTGCAAGTCATACTCGCCGCAATTCAGACGAGCAGCAGTCTCCGCTTCATTCAATATTAGGTCGACACCTTTATTAAACAGAAGATAACTGTGCAAAAATCTTCTCGACATCAAAAAGCATGGCTAATAATCACCGCTTTACAAGCAGCTTATAAACCAGGCCCAAGGACACGACATGAAACAGTAGCTGGACACCGCACGTGTTTTTATTCAGAGCACAGCAGTGGAGACAGTCAAACCTGTGGCCATTATGCAAAACCATGTGTTTAAACAACTACACTAACTTCAGCCAATTTCTCATTCTAGCCAAGAGTTTGAACACATCTGGATTAGCTGGGTAATACTTATATGGAAGGAAATCAACACAGCAGTGGAAACAAAGCAGCCCACCAGTGTCCTGAATATCTGGGAATTTGTAGAGAAGAGATGGGAGGACATGGCAGTTCATTTCCTGATCCAACTTGTAAACCAGATGCCTCCTGAAAAAGAAAAAAAAAAAAAAAAAAAAAACTGCAGTACTTTCCTGGAGGTGTACTGAAATTTGACTGGTGCCATATGTGCAGGATGGCCACACAGAGCAAGGGCATTCAAGGAGAGAGGAATCATTTCAGGCACAACCCCTGAGTCTGGCTCCTTGCCCCTAGTGGTGGGATGTGACCTCAGCCCAGGTGGCCCAAAGTGGGATTCAGAGGGAGTGAAGTTGTCAGCTGGCAGGGGCCATCTTGTTAGGAGAGAGCTCCAAGCTCATTGTTCAGGCAGCAGTGTCACAACACAGGCCATCGTCACTGCCCTATTGTTCCAGCAACAAGGTGACACCAAAGTCTGTCCAGGACACTGGTGTGGCAAACACCACCAGGTCACACTTTGCACAGCGGTTTTAATGGCTCCCTACTCTGCACTCCGCATTTGGTCTTTCACCATTTTAGAAAACTATGACATTTGGAATTGCAAAGAAAACATGCAACCTACTACCCAACCAATCTTTACTAAATAAATGCTGTTTCGAAGTCATGCGAGTATAGACATTTTCACACAGTTCTGCACATAAAGCAGCCCTGCTCGGCTACGGCTACAAGACACAGTTTGCCGTGAAGTGGGACAAATTACATAAAGATGGCGCAGACCTTCAAGAACGAAGCAAATGAAAAGTAAAAGAAAATTCTGGCTACAAATCCTCAATGGGTTTTCATTTTGTTCATACTCAATTTAACATGAGAAGAGGGGGGGAAAAAAAAAAAAAAAAAAAAAAAAAACTGATCACTGATCTCAAAAGAGAGCGACTTTGGAAAAAATCTATAAAGTTCCCAGCATAATTATAACCTCAATTTTATAATTCATAACTGTAGGGCTGCAACTATTGATTATTTTAATAATTGAGTAATATACTGATTATTCTGATGATTAATCGAGTATTCAATCACATTGAAAAATTTTTTATGCTTTATTAAACAGTAATAGAAAACATAGAGGAAAGGAAAAAGTTACATTAAGTCTCTGAAAATGAACAATTACGTTTGGTAAATCTAAATGAAATTGAAAATATATAATTTTATATGTTACATAAATTAAATGAGTATACAGTATGTAGTCTAAATCGTAAAATAAACATGATCAGCCACTAAGGGTTGCGAAATATTAAATAAGCTATGAGCTGCAAAAAAATGTTCACTGAATTACAAAAAAAAATAATAATAATAGTTCAAATTACTTTACAAGGTACTACCAAATCCTAAGGCACTAGTAAATGAAAATAAATAAAAACAAATAAATCAACAGTGCTTTGCTTATGAGTCCAAGTTCTAAATAGAATTGAAAACAGTGCTATTTAAATTTCAGAACTAAAAGTTGTGATTTAAGTACAGCTCAGGCAGAGAACATCAGCCAATATGTCAGTCTGACAGGAGCATGTGGTCGCTCTGAACAATAAAGCATTATAATGATATGCCTCAATGGTGCTGTTGATGCAGTTACAGATGGAAGACATGGGAGAAAAGGCCATGGGAACACAAAATTTACTTCTGCATGGCTTGTTTAATCAGCAGCACCAAATAAGCACAACCCCCCAACACACCGACTCGGTCCACTGCTCCCCTGTAACTTTCCACAACGGTTGAACAACTATTTACACACACACACACACACACACACACACACATACACACACACATACATACATACATACAACAAAACATAATGGGAGAGCAGCCACTCCTCCCACCATTGCTACAACCCCACAGGTTGTCCATCCTAGCAACCCACATTCAGCCCACGGGGTCTCAGTAGCCTGGGAAAAGTCTACCACTCTCGTTTCGGTGCCGAGTGGTGCGGGAGCAGGGACTCAGACCAGACAGGTCGCTGTCCATTCCATGCTTCCATGTTCCACAGCGCCACTTGGTGTTGTGGTTGGAGACCTCAAAACAGGTGTTCTTGAACAGTGGTGGGCTCACACATTCACAGGGAGAACATTCATGTCTTGCTCTGCCTGCTCACCCCTCACAACTGTCACGCATTGATCTCCTCTCACAGTGTAGCCAGGCTTCTCTCCACACAGCCCTCTGTGTGCCTCAGGGACAGCAGGCCAACTTTTGTTGAGTGGAGGTAGTCCAGCAAATGTAGGGCTCTCACAGGGCGAGTTCTGTCTTTCAGTGTCCTATCTGTGTGGCTTTCTCGAATTTTGTGCAGCACAATGCTCTTGGCAATCGCATGTGCGGTGTCCTCATCTCTTGCAGGGCCAGCAGATAAGCTCTGTACTGGGCCGCATGGATGCTGCTCTTCCCTCATGCTGCTCAGCCCCTTCGTCCTCATTGCTACTTGTTACCCTCAACACCTGGCAGTGGCACACATTCCCACACTCACTAGCACTCCCTAGGACAGCCTCCGCACATTCCGCCTCCCCCAGGCTCCCTCTCAACTAACAGGGGCAGCAAAGCTCAAGTGTTGCTGGAACCGCTCTGGTGCGAGGGCTCTGAGGAACACGTGCAGGGCCAGGTCGTCGTGTAGTTCCTGTAGGTACAGCAGGTAAGCATGGCACATCAGAAATTGAATGTCCACTTCCAGAATGTCCAAACACTCTCATTCTCAGCATCTCTGTAGCAAGTGATTGTGGTAGCACAGCAGTGTTTCTGGGAGCCCAAAACAACTTGGCACCGGAATATTGCGGCAGGAGGACCAGTGGGGACTGCTGCGGATCCTCCGGATGCACTTTGCCGTGGTTCGCCGCCGCCAGAAAAATTAACAGCTCTGCTCCACCAATCCTGTGGGACTGCTCCAACTCTTGTGTTGGTGCAACTTCCGCCATGAGTCCTTCATGACCTGGGGGATCTTCTTTCAACCATTCTAGGATACTGCGCTTCATGGCCACTTGCTACCAGAAGTAATGGAATTTGCGCTTTAGGTGCTCGTCCATCTGGACGTCTTCAGACAAAGTGCTGATGCCTGTCTCACTTCTTATCCCCGTGTAATGACCTGCTTTGATGGTGCTGTTGGTAGAGTTATAGACAGAGGACATGGGAGACACAACTGTGGGAACATGAACTTAATATCTGCATGGTATATTGAATCAGCAGTGCCCAGTAAGCAGCATGACAACTGACCCTAGAACTCCAAAAAACCTACACAGCAACATTCCTAACATGAGGTCCATTCCTCCCTGTAATCTCCCCCAACAGTTTACCCACACATGCACTGCAAAGCATAGGCGCCACCATGGGAGAGCCACCACTCCACACTGCACCGTTATTATAGCATATTTTTTTGGAAGGAATTTTAGCATTTGTAAGAGGCCAGACTTTGAACAATTTTCTGTTGTTTTTAGCACATTCCACTTCTCTTCACTCAGTCTGCCTCCATTTGTCAACCTGTTTTATCATATTACACGTCAACACCATCAAGAGGTACTGTCATCCACATGCTCTGTTGTTCATTATTCTACTATAACGTAAAAAATGTATAGTGAGTTTGACTGAATATACTTATTCTAAATATCCTAAAGGGAAATTACACAGGGTTACAGAAGTACACAACACAGAAATGATACAGGACATATAATGACATACATAGGAGTGTGTGAACTGCAGAGAAAAATAAAAGAAAAGAGAAATGCAAGATCAACTGGACCAGTTCACCACTAAAACAGTCTCCCAGAAACAAAAGTGTCACTTGACAGAGGTCTACAAGGGCAGCATAGTCAGCATCATACACCGACTCTATGGACCATTCCAGTGACGATCAAGACACAGTGAGCTCAATGTCCGAGATGCAAGTCCATTCCACTGGGCAACATGACCATTGTTCCACCATGCACTGTGCAAAAGCACGGCAAGTACAAACCTCTCATCCGCTGCCAGTTCAGAGCACTGATGTACCAGGCTGCCTCCTTGGGGCTGGTGGTAAAACTCACAATCAGGGTAAAAGCCAGTGAAAACCAAGGATTTTAATAAATTAAGTTACTCAAGCAATTAGATTATTCACTTCTGCCCTATCGTACCATGTTTTCAATATTTACTTTTACAGAGTCTCAACCCTTGAAGACAGTATACTGCCACTGTTAAAAATGAAAATTTATATTTGGTAGAGTGGTATGTTCTGAATTCAGACTGACTGGACTGGCTATCTCTTGCTTGATATTGATCAAAATCACACACTGTGGTGGCTCTGTGCAGCTGAGGGTGTAAACCATAGTTCACTGAGCCTGAACATCCAGCTTTTCGTGGTATTTCAGCTTCCCTGCAACATGAGACAATTTACAATACAAATGTTGCCTGAATTTTTCATATTTGTGACAATACAAGCCCTGTGATAAATGATTTATGAACACAGCCTCAATCCTTCTAGCGTGATTTGCTTCGCACCACGTGAGTGATGCACTGTGCTCATTAAACTAAAGTGAATGGCAGTTTGCCTTCCCATACTCCTTCACACTTTTTTCCACAATACGTTTGCTTAAGATTTTATTCAAAAAAAAAAAAAAAAACATCATAGCTGTCTGCTATCAAAACTTGTCAGTGTAAAAAATGCAAAAAAAACCCCCCAACAACTCAGCTGAGTACGATGATGCATTTATGTGGCAAGCCATAATGCTGCTCCCAATAATATACACATAAATAAAAAATGTTGTCAGAAACTTGCTGTTTAAGCCACCATTTTGCTTAAGGGAGTTCCCCATTTTAGCAGTGATCTTCATGGAGATAAAAATATTTTTGACACCTTATTGTTCATTTTATTTTCATTAGCAGCTGGAAGGGGACCAGAAAAAAAAAATTTAAAAAAAAAAAAAAAAGCATCTTTGATGTGAGCTTCCCTTTGGGCAAATATATTTAACATTTAATATATGTAACTGTTAGTGTTCCCTTTGTCAAAGTTTCTTACAATTACATTGTCTCATTATGAGCATACACTGTTGTTTTTTGTATTTAATTTCCCATCACAACCATAATTTCAAACAAGTAAGGTCTGTGGTCCGTCCCACATTTGCAACATTTGCTCTGAATATTTTTAGTTATACTGTATATTAGAGTCAACAAAATAATTTATTGTAGAATTTTCCTTAATTATATATTTGCAAAAGGATTTTAGCTCAATGTGAAGTCAAATGTATAAATGAAAATTTACCAGAAAAGCAGTTACACAGAAATTTGCAGTTTGACCATAAGAGCAGTTCTTCTGTAATTTCTTCAGTGTTTTAATGTGACACCGCAAACCCTGATCCTAGCTTAGATGCTCTTAAATCAATTATTCATGTTTTTCTGTGTCCCAGAAACGTTACGTATACTGGTTGTAATAATTGGGTTTTCAGTGAAAATAGAGTAAAAATCTTGCCATTATGACACAAAACACATAGTAGTACATGTAAAATACATATCTTTGTTAAAAATCCTTTTACATGAAAAATCTTGAATATCTAACCTTTAGTTTAAAAAAAAAAAAAACATACTGGATCTAGTTCAGGAAAATATGTCATCTCTATCTCTGCTTTAAGATACAAATTTGTTTAATTTGTAAGTGTAGCCTAAATGACCAGGATTAAAGAAGTCAAACTTTTTGTTAGTTTTGTTCATTCAAACATTGTTTGCCCATATACTTTAACAGCACAGTTAAATAAAAGCAGTGAAAAAATAAAATAAAAGCAGTGAAATCAATTTGAATATTGAAAAAAAAATGAAAAAAGTTTGCTACTGTCAACTGTTCCCTTTACACTTACATTTTTATGCATAAAAATGTAAGTTTGTTGCTTATCTTACAAATTTATGCATGTGGTTTTCAAGAATTGCAATAGTCTTCCTCTGTTAGAGCTTCTTTTCCATACTGAGTTATAGTAAAAGTGTAAAAACTCAAGCAGGAGGTGACAGAGCAAAGTTCAAGGTTTACGGTGTAAATAAGCGTGCCATCATATCTCACTGCCAGGATTATAGCCATAACTGAGCATTCCTTCCAATGTCAGCACCGGTTTTACACACTTACCGACTCACTTTCATGACCCGCTTGCCCATGCCAGGGTCATGGCTGTCTGCAGCCAATCTTGGGCACAGTAGGCCAGGCTAGGAGAGTGCACCCTGGATGCAATAGCAGTCCATCGCAAAAAAGATTTTTAAATAAATAAAATGTCCAAATCATGTCCATGTCTTTTTAAAAGTTCTCTGACAAAGAGCGACTGTTTCATGACCAGTTACTGTATAGTGGTGATTGTGTGTATATTAATTTAAAAAGGTAAGTGTCTACAAATAACAGCACATGCTCAAAGTCAGCTGCCACAGATGCAAAACATGTTTTCAGAATAATAAATATATAAATAAATAAATAGGATCTGTTTTCCCATCTTCTGTGACACCCCTCCCATCTTGTTACTAGTGATAAAACGAAAATGGGACTTTGCACAGCAGACTATTCCCTTCTTCGACTCCATGAAAGGGGAAAAAAAAAAAAAAAAAAAATAAAAAAAAATCAGGCCCTCTTGAGTTGCTTTTTTTTTTTTTGCTAAACTGATTGATTTCATACATTCTACTTCATATTCAGTGAGACTTTTTTTAAGCCTTTCTTAACTATTTTAAGGGTCAAAAATTTTAATAATGGTGTATATTCTTGCATTTCATTTAAATTTTCAGTACACAAAGATAGCAGGCATTTCCCTCTTTATTTGAAAATATTGCCGTTATGGTGGACTAATTTATCTTCTGTAACTGTAAAATGATTCACAGGCATCTGAAAGAAAGATCTTTTGCTGTCAGTAACATGAAAGAAGCTGGACACACATATACGAAAGTATATAATTATTGTTGTTGGTGATGATAATAGTAATATATAAAAATCAACTAATAGCTAATGTGAATAAAACCATAAAATCAATCTGGAGCTCGATAATCTGATTTTTGGTTATGTACTTATTTTAGTACACATTTTTCATTTGTATGCAAGAAGTAAAATAGTTTGCATTAAATCTAAAGTCTGCACATTCAACTGAGTTTTTAATCAACTGTAAATGTAAAATCTTTTAACTTTTCCTGAGAGATTTCTGCTAATCAAGTGAGGCTCGGCTTTGATTTGGATCTGAAATGGGATCCCTTTGGGTTTTAAAGAATCATTTCAATTTTCACAGTTCCAGAGATAAAAAAAAAAAACCCAGTTCTGAATTTCAATTCATGAAGCAGGGGAACTTTCATATTTATTTCACTCTGGCTGGTTTGATAAAGAACAGTTAGTAGACAGCCCATGCGGAGTTAAAGGCCTGTAAAATCTGTCAACCTGCTGGAGTAGCACAAACCAAAGAAGCCACCACTTCTCTATTATTATTGTTGTTAACTTTGTTACAAATTCATTTTTTTTTACATATGTCTTTCTTTTAATGCCAGTTGGGTATTTTGCACTATGCATTGTAGAAGGGTTTAAATTCTTAAAGACTTTTCCAAGGTTCATGGCTGAAGTGAAAGTGTTGGTTATTGCCACGAAAGCATCGAATACAAACACTGACTGTAATTTTCCCGCAAATAAAGTAGCCTATCACTTTTGTCAAAGCCCTTTATTGCTCTATTTGTGAGATCATAAATACATAGAAAATGTCTAAACTGATTCATTCGACCTATTCCAAGTGTATTTTTAAATTTAGTGTGCTTAACTATTTAATAGCCTCACTGGTAATCTATGATGTTGTTCCATTTCTTAAGTATTTCATGGTCTGAAAAGAGCAACAAATGGCTCAGAAATTGTAGCACTGCTAATCATGTTGTGCATGCAACATGTTGTGCATGCAGATGATGCCATGTAATACCATGTAAAGAATATTTGTTTAGTATCCAAACACCATACACGTAAGTGAAGTAAGCTCACTATACCACTTACTACTGTAGTGCTCACCGATAAGACCGCTATTTCTTCACATCTTTGTTTGAAGAAGAGATCACACATGAAAATCAAACTTTGCCCATGCAGTTTGCAGGCTGGTGGCCAGTAATGCCCTGGCAAGGGTGGGCCTTGACTGATGAACAGCTCCCCAATGCCCCCTTGCCCAGCCCAATGGATTTAACATGGAGCAGCTGTTGGCTCTTAAAGTAACATCAGCGAAGGCCTTTACAAGCAGCTGTCCTGAGGTCTAAACAAGGGCTGTTTTGGGGGAAAGTTGATGCATGAATTACTGTGTTTGTAGAGATTCACCAATATGTGCATTCTGTGCCAGTGCTGATATAATTTCTATGTACATATCAGCCAATACCAATACACATTTTAAAAATACAGAGGAAAAGATGAAAATACATCTGCCTGGATGAGATGCATCTTTTCAGAATGTTCATTAAATAGCCATTAAAACAAATACCACCTGCTGAAGCACATTTAGCTTAAAGAAAGAATAGGTTTGCCCACATTGCATTAAATGCGCCATGACTTTTTTCATGGTAAAAATTAATAACTAAAATAATGAAAAGGTACAACAAATACATGAAACCCCCAGTAATCTTTTTGTGTAAGTGCAGTTTTTAGCAGACAAAGGTTTTTTTAAAACTAGAGCATGTCTGCCATGCCATGGGAAATTACTTTGCTTTTCATTCAGCACATTAGAAGGAATTAAGCTCGTGGTATTGCAATTTGGTACTTTCGTCCCTTCGTACAAGACATTAGCTGTGAGCAAACGTTACGAACTGCATATTTTATTTCTCTCTCGCTTACTTGGAAACACTTCCGAATTTCAGACACTTTTCATTTTAGCGTAGCCGAAATGTTTTGCTCAACCGGAACACAAATGATGTGTGATTAAATATCGCTTTGAATGATCAAATCTAAACATTGGTCCGATGCCGATAAAATCAGTTTAAACAAACGTCTGCTGATACCTATATCATTCCAGTATTGTTGTGTATCCCCATTTGTTTCTGTGTTTATATTTTCTTGAGTTATTAAAGTTGTTTTATTTGAAGAAGCGTGCTGTTCAGTGCTGCTGTCCTGCCACGAGCTTGTTGAAGCTGAGCTACATGTAAATAATATTTAGAATACTTTAAAGTCATTACATTCTTGTTTATATAATATTTAAACAGAACCTTAACAAGAAATACAAAATAAATGGCAGTAATATGACTGCACTTTTCTCCAGTATCTGCATTGCCGACTAAATGACACAATTTACTGCAAATTAAAAATAAATAAATAAATAAATCTTTACGGGCATTAGTGAGTACACATCCATCTATTTTGCTTAACCATTTAGTAAATTTAATCCTTAGCAGGGTCACGGTGCAGAGCCTATTCCGGAAGCATAGTATGCTAAGCTACAAAACAACCCCCGGATCGGACACCAGTTCGCAGCAAGGTGACCACACAACGGTTAACTCAGAGTTACCAATTCTCCTGAAACATAGGGGTTTGGACTACGGGAGGAAACGGAGCAATCAGAAACCCATGCGCGCATGAAGACGACAAGCAAACTTCCCTTGCATTGAGCTCGATTCAAGCTCAAGCTTCACCATCCTAGGTGTTGTGTGGCAGTAGCACTACCTCTTGAGCCACTGTGCTGCCATGCAAGATTCTGTGACTACATGAGAATTGATTACATTTTTTCCACTGGCTCATGACTATAAATCATATAATGTTTCTACTAACTGTCTTAACTTGTGAAATAAGTAGTTTTATTAGGCCTGAAGAAAACAGGCCTGGAATTCACTGATGTGCAAACTGCCAACAGTAATTTGGTAATTACTTGTTTCCATCATGAGGTCATCCGGGGGCATCGCAGCAACTCCTCTACTGTAGTCACTCTGTTTTAATAACCAAGCCACCGACTGAAGACTGAGGACACCCAGAATGATAAGTCACATTGCTTGAGAACGGCGGATTCTTGTCAAATGTTAATAGAACCATTAAGGTAACAGCGAACGATACGATAAACAAAAGCAGATGTAGATCAGTAGTGCAACGAAAAGAGCTAAAGAAAATGACCCGATCAACGTCTGTTCATGAGTTCACTGCCGGTTCTGCAATTTGGGTGCATAAATAGGAAAATATATTCATCTGCAGACAATTGGTACTTAAAGGGGAAAAAAAACAAGACAAATCTAAACACATAACAGTACACGCGCGTAACGCTGACAGTGCTGCTTCTGCAGGACACTTTGTACCGATTCAGTACTGAACTCGAAACATCTATTGTCATTTGTGGATGTAAAGGCTTCTGTCACTGTATTCTTGGAAAAATGCATTTACAAGCTCTGGGATAATTCTGTCCATAGCCAAAATTCGAGTGTTTATGGAACAACAAGGCCATCAAATGAAGGTGATCACGGAGCAACAAAACAGAGCTGGCAGAAGTACAAATGTGATTTTCTGGGCCATCACTGTTTACAAACTGATCTGTATAGTCAAAAGACAAGTGCCATTGAGAAACATTATTGTCTTTTCCAAAAAAAGTGTTTAATTTTTTAAAAGGATAACTGGGATGGAAAAAAAGTCTAAGTTTTCAAGAAGCTTGTTTCACATCAGTGCGCTAACATGTGAAGAAAACAGTGTTGGGATGCACAAGACATTTTTAATGAATTTTTATTACTAGAGTTACAAGAAGAACAAGTCCATGTTGGGAAAACAATCTGCGACGGTGCTCAATTCTGTAAGAACTACAGTTAATATGGAACAGTAGATCTTGAGTTAACCTGTAAGCAGTAGACCAATTGGGTCATTTAATTCCACTGAAGGTGAGAAAACAAAAACAAGACATTTTTTATAAAAGTGTAAGATATTCTATCATTGTCACAGCAAAAGTCCTTTTAGGCTGAATGTGTTTTTAACAGTCCAGCAATGCTTCCATTTTGGTCCAGATACCATTTTGAGGGAAAATGGGCAATCCGATGTGCCAGAGAGCTTACGAAAGCCAGAAATTAGCTCAGGTCCCCCTGTGCTCAACATTTCCTTGAGCATCCTCAAAATTTTAAAAGGGAGGGGGAAAAAAAAAAAAAAAAAAAAAAAAAAAAAAAAAACACAGAGTGGCTGTAAAATATTCCCAACATCAAGATTTTATTTTATTTCTGCTACTCTGAATACTGTTATAACGTGATCAAGCAGAGCAAGGAGATTAAGACGAGTGCCTGGCAGGCATAACAGATAAGAACAGGTTTCTCGTGTATTAAGGCTAATTAAAGTTAAGGAAGTTCTAATCTCTGAATTCATTTCTGCCCGCAACGTCTAAGAAAATGAAAGCAAGCAGGAATCGACACTCCTCGGGTTATATTTAGCCACGTCCCGAGGTTGATGTTTGGCTGACTTCCTCTCTAAAGTCTGATGCTAACGCTTCGTCTCTCGCTCTCTGGCTGCGCGCTGTACTCATAACAAGCCCGTGAGCTCCGCTCATTTCAGTCCTAGTGCTGACATCCCATCATAATCCCGTCCTGGCCGGAACACAACTTTAGACCATTCCAGACCAAATAAACAGTCTTTGTGGAACATCGGTGTCACAAGCTAATGTAAAGATTTAAGTATTTTGGTGGTTTGGACGCTGTTGTGTTTGTATATGCCGGCAGGGCACCTGGAAGGGTGCTGTTTGCCCTCTGAGGTGGATTGTGTGTGAAATAAGATCACTGCATGAGGTGTGTGAAATTCTGGCAAGACGTTTCTGTACGCTGATTTACAGTCATAGTGAAGCAAATTTTGTAAATGATGGTGATTAGGGAATCTGTTTCATTTGCCCAAAGGCCAAGGAGAAGACATGGTGCATCAAGGTTATGCTGGCGATAAGCAGTGCCAAAGTGCCCAGCCTCACTAACAGCGCAAAATGCTCTGTTAGGGCACATCCAGGTTAACAATGCTCCGAGTCCAAGGACAAAAGCCTTGTAGGAGTCTGGCTCATTTCAAAATTACAATAGAGCTATATCTGCCTACATAAATAAATGCACCTCACTACGAGCATATATTTTTATGTAAATTCCACGTGCTAATACCTTTAATAAAGTTCTTACAATGATGACTAAATTAAATTACCAGAATATAACTTGTAAAGCCACCTAACACGAGCTACATATAACACCAAGACCATACAGGTACAAAAATGATTTGGCATTCACAGGATATAAAATATGGACTTTAACTAAAAAAATCTAAACGTGAGAATATTTATGTTGTTTTGGGGAAAAAAAAAAATATATATATATAAATTTTTTTTTTTTGGATGTGGGTGCAGGTGAGCTTTCCGATTATTGTATCGGTGTGAATCAATGGAATATCTACAGATAATTGGACAGTTGTACGAAAACAGCACAAGTGAGTTTGGCAGCAAAGTGACAGTGATCTGAGTAGCAATAAATGTAACTGACATGAGCCATATAAAATTCTGACTGAAGCGGCTTGAAACTGTTGATTTAAAACTGTGAGATGCTGCACTTTGCCCATTTGTATTCTCTGAGCAGTGTCAATTACTGTATTTTGCATGGTATACTGAACAGAGGGCCGCTGATTTATTGATGATTCATTTCCCTGCCTTTTTGGGAATAACTGTAAACAAGTCTTACGCTAGGCTGCCACTGTCACGAAAATGAAATTAAATGGTCCAATGGCTTCAACCCAATGTTTATCTGCAATTTCCATCATTAGGACACTAAGAAATGCAACATGCCAACACCTTTAGAATAACCTCTACACAGGGCAGGTCTCATAAAAGGAATAGGCAATTACTAATTTAAATTCAGATATGACAAGTTTATCTTAAGGCCTTCTTTCTGGAACTGTGATCCAATACAATGTCCTTGGCCTATATTACGAATGGGATAAATGTCCCTTTGTTGAATATAAAAGCACTTTTGCGCTAAATATACAGATCAAATCTTGGCATCATGTGTAGACAGCAGATAAACCTTTAACAGAACGTTTCTTCTTCTTTACTGTGCTTTTCTATACTTATAAAAAGTACATAATTCCAGAACACAATTGCGACTCTTGTCAGCAGTACTACAACCAGGTTTCAGTCTTCACTGTTCAACAGCTACAGAATTACAGCTGAGTACTATGTGAGCACTTCCTACAGGCAAACAGATGGTTATGATGGCAGGCGCCACCACACCCTAGATCTTTGTTTAGCAAGAGGAACGTAAATAACTTAACGCGAACAAAAAAGTAGAGGCAGCCCTAAATGTTAACATATACGTAAGACATGCTGAGTGCATCCACAGAAAATTCTTGCAGGATGAATGAAAATAAGATGGTTCCTTTGGCTAAAAGTGGGACATCAAATACAAGCCAAGGATGGAGGAGCAATTCCTTTGTTCACTATGGTAGAGTCTGGCTCCACATCTAAACCCCCCTCACCCACCAACACACACACACACACACACACACACACACACACACACACACACACACACACACACACACACACACAAGCCCTTAGGACCATTGGTAGATGCACAGTCCAAAAAGAAGTGCTCCTTTCCTATTGCCTGCTCCTCCTCATCCCTGCCATCTGGGATGGGACAACTGTATGACAGCACCGGGTACTAAGAACCCGAACTGCCTGAGGCTCGACTACAGGCGTGTGCTCCTATGTGTCCATGTTGACGGCAACAACTTTGCTGTCCACGGTCCAGGGCGATGCGGCACAAACAAAGCACCCGATTCCTCTTAAGCACCGCACTGCTTGCTGCCATATGATCGAAACACAAAATGATATGTTAGGCACAAGCTAACATTAGCATTTCCTTTTCAGCTTAAGTTATGCTAAGAATCTGTCCAATAACCAATGGATCAAATTTATTCAGCTAATAGCCTTCAGTGTTGATATCTATTTTGTGTGAGCTACTCTAAATCGATGGGGCTTCGAAGTGAAGGCTGCACTACAGCGGGATCCCGGGGGGTGAGAACAACAGGAATATCTGCGACCAATTAGAGGCCGACGTGCGGCGAGCGCCAGCACCGCTGGTCACGCAAACGCTGGTGCGCGCGTTGCAGTCGGACCCGTGTCTGCGTTTCTCCCTTGCGCGTTTTCTTTTTTCGCACCTAATTTCACATGTGAGTAATCAAACTTGGTACAACACCCGGAAGTGGCATTTTGTGCGAATTGCCTTCTGGATCCGTCGTCTCAATTCGCATGGCACCCAAGAGAACGCACCAAACAGCACTAAAGCCCAACTGCGCTTCCACGGAACAAACTAATCATCCTGATAACAATTTGAACCATGATTTTTAAAATGATGTGTGGATATCTTTTACAAAAGGAGAAATAATTAATTCTAAAATATCCAAAAAAATAAAATCTGAGGGTCTGAGATATAATCAGTAAGTCATTTTCCATGAAACCATCAGGAGGAGATAAAGCAGGAATATTTTGCGCAGAACCACAGGTGAAGGTCATTCATTTTCTCCCTATTTGCCCTGCGTTTATCATGCAAATGGTAAAGATTTTAATTTAATGTGTGACTAGGTTCATTTCAGGTCCTTTGGGATGCCCCCTGTCATTTCAGGCATTCATGCTAAATGGGCAGCCTAAAGACCATTTAACACGGGGGCAATTACTATGGTCCTTTCCCAATTTGTCCTTTAGTCACAGAGCTCTGTGCAGAGCGCAAATACAATTCCCAATAATGTGTTTTTTGTTTGCTTAATTTAAAAAATTAACCAATCAGATTTATTGAGTAAACCGCCGCACCAGACCATTAATCCTCATCGTGTCCAGCGGTACTCTAATAAGAGAAATGGACTGACTTTACTCAACAAGGTGATCACACAGTCTAGCACCAAGAAACACGCGTTCACAGCCAAAAGAGAACAATTATTTGTCGTAAAGAATGGCCTCCCAACAACAGTACAATGCTAGGTCCAGTATTCAGACTTTACCGTAACGCTAGGAAAAGTTTACTGAGCAAAATATCTCTTTATAACACCTTAAAATATCAAAGAAAGAGGAAACATTAGCAGCTACCCAAACTGCTCATAAAGACTGATCTTATACCGTGTAACAAACATTTCACTGAGCAACTTTAAACTTAAGCGCCATACAGCCCAACTTATCAGCCACAAAACTGGGAAAACAGCCAACTACGATACTGTGATTAAATATAGACCTACAAACTGATCTTTAAGAATGATTTCATTTAAAAATAGACTTCTAAAAACATAACCAGAATAACAACATGCAATGAATGTACGAATATACTTGAGTGTTTTGACTGAACAGTAAGGAACTGCTATTTATTGACATGTTTTAGCACAACAGCTCTGGCAGTCATCCATTTTAAAGTGGACATTTAAAATAACATTTTTTTTTTTTTTAAACTCATCTTTACTAGAGCCAATAAAATACAAAGCTGTTAAAGTATTTCAAAAGTTCTCCAAATCAGTATGTTCTTGTGCCCTGGGTGCAGGATGACCCAAGAGTACCTGTAGGCTTGAGCATTGTGGCTATGCTGTTGATTCACCCTGACCCACAGGCAGACTCGGGCTTCCAAAAGCCCTTTTAACTGGGCTCTTTAATAGATGCTCTGCTTTAATTCAAATGTGCTGATGTACCAGGGTTAACAAAGGGCGCAATGCAATGTCCTCTGCTGCACTTCCTGTTAGCAGACCCTCAGGAACCAATGTGAGCTTCATCCTAAAAAAAAAAATGGTTCCATGCAATTCCCAGTTATGAAAAATACAAATGCCCTAACTACATAAGCAGTATTTAAGACCTTTTGCAAAAGGATTTTCCCCCCCGAGATACTGCTTTCAATATCGCCAGATCAGTAAAATTAAAAACAATAGCAAAATCAAAGCACAAATTTTTAACACATTCTTTGTGAATCGCTGGATTTATGACCTTTTACATTAAACACTACTGAAAGAATCGTGTACCAACAATATAACAAGTCAGTGATCCAACACATTGCTTATAACAATACATATTATTATTCCTGCTATTGATTTGGCTGCCTTCACTCTGAAAAGCTGGAAGGAGGGACAATATAATTGTATACGGTATAAATGTAATAGGGCTTATCAGGACCGCAGATGACATCAAGACTCTCGCAATGGCCAGATCGGGCTACCTCAACATCACTCCTGAAAGGACCGGGCACGGGGAACCAGCCATGCTTTATGAGATGGAAAGCATCTGGTGACTGGAACCAAAGAAATTTCCCCAGCTAAGCCACCTGAACCCCATTATTTACGGATCAATCCAAGTCGTTAACTTCACTTCCACTGGATCAACAGTCAGGAGGCAAACATGGCCTCGTACCCTTGTCTGTTCCTTTCCCCTGAGCGAACCGACAAAGCCCTGCCCAAGTCATGGGTCATCTAGCCTCAAAGCAACGATCGGGTCACCAGTAATGGTGGTCATGTGATTGCAGCACATTAAAGGTCTCCTACCTTTCTTCATAGCTGCGGCACGTGGGAGCAAGAAAACACAGAAGGAAGCGCTCTCTTTTCGGTCACATACGCAGTCGAAGGAAGTCATTTTCCGCACAGGAGTTAGTCACACATGCTGCCGTACCTATGGCCGTCACATTTATAAAAATACATGCTCTGCGTGTAATTTTTCACACTCCTCTGATCTTTGTGCTCTTTCTTTTGACGAGAATGTTGCATGTGCACTTCTTCCTTGCGGAGAAGTGCCAAAGGGTATTAAAGTGCATATTATTTTTGATGGCATTCGAATAAAATCCCTGAATTAATTCCATTTCGGTGCGTTTCGCTGTAGTAAGTGAAAAATCCTAACTAAATTAAGAAAGTAATTTCTAAATTTAAACTCTCTTTCATTTCTATATACTATTAATATTGATGAAAGTCTATGCACAAGAATGTTTTTATTAACAATCAACTGTTCATTGAAAACATGTTCAGTGCCAGTGAACCCCTTCCCTATCACCGAGAGTAAAACAGCATGCGTAACAAAAGGTAATTCCTTGCTAGCTACTGTATATTAACTGACTTTATCATCATCATCATCATCATCATCATTATTATTATGCATCTGACTCTCCATAAGAGCTTATCCTTGTCAAGGTGACCAGAGCCAATGCCAGAATCACTGGGGGCTAAGCTAAGAGACGTCGGCCCATCTCAGGGCAGCCATACAAACACAAAGTCGCACGCTACAGGCATCTTGAAGCTACTCATAAACCCAAAATGTTTGTTGTCAGACTGTGGAAGGAAACCAGAGCACTCGAAGGAAAGCCCAGCAAACACAGGGAGAACATACAAGCTCTACACAGACTGAGTCAGATTTGAACTTGTGCCACAAAAGGCCAGCTGCTGTGAGGCAGAAGCACAATAGCACAGTGGTACAGAGTGGCACAGTGGCACATTGGCACAGTTCCTAATATACAGTCTCGTGTGTAGGTGGAATTCAGTGCTCTGATGGAACACTAATGGATGCATCCTTCCCAAATTGTCTGAGATCATAATGAGGACCGGGCTATGTACTGGGACTTCCACCAAACCGGATCTGTAAACACAAGGACCATCTAAAGGACTAACAAGAAATTGACACAATCCTGCAACGAACTGCTAGACATTTCCAGAAGTTCTAATGTTATGAGAATTAACGTGCCACCCCAAAAACCGTGTGAGGCTACCGGTTCAACACAGAGCAAGAACCCTGTTGCTGAATTCATGCTGTGCGGAGGCAAAAGAGGTTTCAGCTCTCTGCTGGTTAACTGTACCTAATAAATTAGCCAGTAAGTGTATTATCATTATAGAAGGGCAAAACGCAAACCTCAGCCTGTATTCTTCTTCGGTAAGTATCACAACCATTCGTCTAGGGCCCGAAGAGGAAAAAACCCTCAGGATGGATTAGTGATGTTAAGGAAAAGATAAAGACTGAAGGCATCTGCAAAGACACAGAAGTACCAAAATATTAATGACAGCAACACATTTTATACACATCCCTTGCATAGCCACTGCATACTCGCCTTTTATATAGCAATAACAACCTTGTAAATCAGAGTTTCCAATATCACAGATAAAAACTATTAATACTCTGGGTATATTTGGAGCTTTGCAGAAATTCAATAACAAAGCGGCTTAACTAATTACAGAACAAATCTATGAAAGGTAGTAAAAAATGCTGCATCCAATAATAATCTGTTCAATGTGCCTTAAAATATGCAATGCACATTTGACTTGTTGGGGAGAAAATACTTTGATTCTCACTTTGCATTGCTCTCAGCGGAATTTTATCTTGTACTCATTAGGAATCGGTCTTCCCATTCCAATACGACACCACAAGCAGCTATAAAGGGGTTGAATGACACAGCGCGTGTCGAGAGCACTCATACCAGGTTCTTTAGTTCAACAAATCAACCTGGACGATGAAAAGCCCAGAAACAGAACCTATATTTTGAATGCAAAGCAGCTTCTTTGCTACCTGCAATGTTTCCAAACTCCAACCACCTGTCTGAACAGACTCTCATTATGCAGCTTACCTTACATGCTATGGCTGGACTTACAATAGCATGTCTACAAGAAATCACTGAATCCTCTTTCAAAGAAGTCTCTAGTGAATCTAGCAAGCTTCTGCTAGACTGGTTCAAAATGCATTTCCAGCTTGTCTTAAATATCAAAACAAAAATATTTCTTTTTGAACGCCATTCAGTATAAAGCAAAAAAAAAGGCTGACTTGCCACCTTTCTAGGTAGAGGTCTGAACCACCGTACAAGTAATCTAACTTTACTGGTCATCGTTCGTTTCAGTTCACTTCAGCCAAACGCAGACGTTTCTCGGCTCACGGTTGAACACAGTGCAACAAAGGCAGTTCACAGGGACATATCCTTGCCAGCAGAATATAATTTATGCATTCCGAGCAAGTATCCAACAGCTGCTGCAGAGGGAGTTTGTCAGTACGGCAAACACAAAGCAAGTGTATAACAGGGAACCAGCGGGTCAGCAGTGAACTTCGGTGAGGGATGCCTGCCGGTGGAGTGTGCAAGTTTCTCAGTGAGGGACTTCTGGGCAGAAAGTCTATCAGCGTGTCAGAAACCATTGCCACTCTGTAAGCTGAGCACATGAGCAGATCAAGGCAAAACAGAACCGCTCTCTTGCGTTTATAGCTTCCAAAGAGACGGAACAGAACTGAGGAGATGCGAACGGGAAAAAGCTGAAACTGAGAGGATCTTGCGGGAGTTGTCTTAGTAGTTCCAAAGCCTCTGCTTTAGGTAAGGAACAAAAAAAGACAGCACCAACCGGGCGTGTTATGCATTCAACACCACTGAAGGAAGTAGACTACTGGGAAATATATAAATAAATAAAAAAAAAAAAATAAAAAAAACACAACAGCTTTTCACCAGAGTGGAGAACCACCAGCTGCATTCGTTTGTTTTTGTTCTGGGAGAATGAAAGAACAGCGCACAGGGAACCGTTGCTATTTTTTAAATAATTGTTAAAAATGGAGGGAAAAATGTGAATTTAATTTATTAAGCTGTGTTCTGCTTCCACAGGTTTTACTATGAAACATCAAATGAGATACATAATTCCTCAGAGAGCAGTATGCATCTCCTGAATGCTCATTTTTGGTCCACAGAGGTTTGAGTTACCTGCTTGGAGCCCCATAAGCAGAGGAAAAAGGGCCTTTGCACCATAAATGTATTGAACCTCTAATCCAACATGACTTGTGTATGTGGCACACTTCAGAATGCATTTCCATTGTGTTTGTTTTCTGTGCAATCCAACTGTGACGTGGTCCAAATGTGTCTTGTTCTTGGGCCAAAAGCAGCAACTGTGCACACATGTTCTGATAATGCGGAACTGGTACAAAAAATCCAGTGTTTGTAAGGAAAATAATCTCATGTTGGATGGACCATGACTGATTCCCAAGGTTGAAAAAAGGAAAAGAAAAAAAAAAACAAAGCTTAAAATAACTCGTGATTCTAGCCAAATAAAAATATAACAGTACGTTCAGGGTTTTGAAAGACTATTTTAAAGCAGCAAATGCAGGCAAAACATTAAACAAATATGAGCTTTACTATTCATACCACTTCTAAGGGAAACACTTTTACAAAATCAAATCTATATCAATTAGAAATTAAAGAATGTTGTGCAAAATCGACACAACAACTGCCTTCGGTATCATACAAATGATTAAAAAAAAAAAAAAAGAATAAGCTGCTGTGTTGAAATATTAAGACAAAGGTTAAATTTGAAATTTCTCATCTCCTAGAGATGTCTGCAGTATTACAGGATGCTCCGACCGAAGAGTAATGTGCATTTTATTACGTGTAGCATACAGCACGATATGTACACAAATTAAAAGCCACTCTTCAGCATGTACAGTTTAAGTGGAAGGTAAATGTACTGTACAAATACAAATCCAGCACAAAGGGCGAGACCCCGCAGAGATGCGTTCGCGCTTTTCTCGACCCCTTAGTCAGCCACGAGTTGCCAACACAAAAACACGGTTGGTTAGAAGCTTGCCGGTCCGTGGCCCAGCCTGCTTGCGTCGCACACCCCCCATTCACACACTGTCGCTAGTGGACACTTCACAGCTCATGTGTGACCTTTGGCCAATGGCAATGATGTCATGTGGAATTACAACTTACGCTGCTGCTGCATGACAGCTACAGACGGAATGCTTTCCCGGAATCCTGACAGCATTTCACACCTGTTGCACTCGGCTCAGTAAGTATACATAAAAAAAGGTACCAATAAGCAGATGATGGAAGACCGAAACATTGAAACAAATTCTTTGGTGGCCTCTGCTGCTCTGTACTAACATACAGTAGTCCATATTAACCATTTATGGATAGTCAATAAGAAGAAACAGACTACGGATTTCCAAAACCAGAACAGCTACCGGTCTGAGGTTCAGCAGAGAGCACAGAGGAACAAGACATCGGGAACGATATCTGCTCATCGGAAAAGTCAAAAGTAAACGTTTATGGTCTTGGTTACAAATTAGAGGAAAAACAAAACACTTTTCAAACCAAAAAATGCCAAACGTACCTTCATGCATAAGAATAAGAATAAAAATTTATTCTTATGCATGAAGATATTACGGCATGTTTTCTGCCAAAGACTATAAATTCATCCATGAGCTGCAGCTTACCTGAAAGCAAAACAATGATGCTAAACAAGTGTGTACACAAAACAAGTGACCCATAAGAAATCATGATTCTACAAAGGCAAAATTATAACCTATGAACTTGAACAGAAAGAGCTGTAAAAAGACAGAAACCAGAATTGATCACAATTAACCTTACAAGACAGACCAACAGTTAGTAGAAATGCCTTATTGCAATTAATCCTGTACAAAGGTGTGAAATAAGCTACATGATATAAAAATGTATAAACATTTCCACAGCTGCGTACTAAACGCTAAATCATATACAGTAAATGGATAAATGGTAAAAGACTGTTATTATCTGTGTCAATGAGCATGTAGTCCATATTAACTGCTGATACAGAGATTTAGGAAAAGTTGACAAACTATGTCGGCTTACATCAGTTTACTTATACTAAGATGTTAAGAAATCAAACCAAGCGAAACAAAACTTTGGAAGATGTATACTTTCTTACGAATAGGGAGGTTTTTAAATTAATGATCTATCGAGTGCTCGGTTATTCTTTCGGGCAGCAATAATGTGATCTATACTGCCTGTTTACTCTGTCACCTTCAGAGCCTATCCTGGAATCCCTAGGTCCTGGGCTAAGAGAGGTATAAACTTTATTCCACTGAATATATATATTTTATTCAGTTCACAATTTATAAGCATATAACTGGAAGATAATGTGGTATGGTACTCTGCAACGGAAAAACTAATCTAAATCCAATCTTACTGAGTGACACATCACCATTTTGTAACCAGCTGTTTGCAGGAGTGTTCAAATGGCAGGGGTGTCCAACTTAAGCAACAGCTTCACGACAGCCGAAAACACACCTTTCCATTGCAGGTTTAAAAAAAATAAATAAATAAACAAACCCACTCGATGATGCGAAAATGTTCACGGTTTAAAAACGTTTCCCCGGACAGAGCAACCGCTACCGTTTTGACAAGTTCATCTCATTCTTCAGAAAATGTTCCAAATGTACATTTTTACGGAGGCACAGGGCAAAGAAGTTAAAGCGGGATATTTGCATTGATCAATGGCAGACTGAGATGAGTACTGGCGGCGCTTTGTCTCTCCGACCGGGTTGCTGGGGGCAACTGGTGCATTTCGATGGGCCAAAGCTTCTAATCATTAGCACGACTTAGCCGCTCTCATAGCGCACGGTTTGACCGGCAGGCGGTTTTATTTACATCATTAGTAACAGACACAATGGTCCGGTCATCTGCCTAAGGGTGGGTCACGCAGCAGCAGCAGCAGCAGCATCTTTTTTCCAGCCCAAACAGTAGAATCACTTCCCCCTTTTACTCCTTTTTTGCTTTCAAGAATGAGTGCGATTGAAATTTCAAATGCTTTTCATGCCCAATTTGGAGGAAGTCGGATGCACGTTCGCGTTTGTCTTTTCCCCGGGTTATTTAGTTGACACGGGGAGCGGAACAGGACGCTACAGGTGCGTAACACCTTGTGGGATGCCGGAGTCCGAAAAAATATCAGCAACAGCGGGGTTCAAGAGCGCTGGTCCAAACACCGGGCAGGACACGGTCCACCTGCTTACGCCCATGGTTCACTACCAACAGTGCTACACCTGTAAATGTGTTCAAATATGGGTCATTTCTCTCTGCATTTCCAGCAGGTTCACACACTCAATATCGCCAGCTATTCTTTTTCACTGCCTTTCTTTCCGTGTGTGTCCACGTGTGTACACCTCCTGGGTTCTGAAAATTATTATTATAATAATTTTTTTTTTTTAAAAAAAATAAAAAAAACTGGATTCCTTTCAAACATCCAACACGGGAAGACAGCCAGGAGACACGGAAGCCCTGGTGCTAGAGCTCATAAACCAAAGACGCGGGAGAAGCGATGAAGAACTGGAGGGCAACGCCGGTGCGGAGAATTTTCACGCAGTGTCTGTCAGGTCTCCGCAGGAACTCACTGTTGCCTGCTGGCTGGCCATGAACGCAGACGTCCAGAGGCCCCAACGGCCCAGCTCGAACGTCCGGGATCTGCGCTCCAAGAGGACGGCAGCTTAGCGCACGGAACTGTCCGGGTTCAGGCGATCCGTTCGGATCCAAACCTAAGGCAACCAAAGAGCTGCGACGTAAGAGGAGTTCCTTTCTGGCCCAAGGCGCGCGCCTCCCGGGAGCGCAGGCTGAGCGCCGGGAAGAGCCGCCGAGCAGCCGCGCAACGCGGCGCCTCTTTCAAACGCACTTTTGCATCCGCAAAACATCAGAATTGCTGCCCAAAAAGCTAAAAGAAGAGCATACGTCAATCTCTCACTGTTTTGTGCCCGAAAAGGGTTCGCTCTAGATCCTGAAAAACTTGAGCGAGTCCGTCAAGTGTCCCGACCAACACGTTCGCACAAAAACGCCTCAGAAAACACCCCGCCATTCCTTCATACCAGCAAAAGAAAACTAGGAAAGGCCACCGTGTGCCAATAAATTGCCAAATATAAACTGCGGTACAGTAGCTGAACACGGCAGGGAGTGTTAGATCAGTCAGCTACTGTACCAAAATGTAAAGCAACGGTCCCAGTCTCTAAAAGTGATGAAAAATAAAGGCTTTATGTAGGTTCGCTAGGGATCCTCTATCTGACTGACTGATATAATGGCTCACATACAAGTGGATTATTTAAGTTACAACGCGGAGCCTACATCGGAAAGTAGGCTGCGACTACAACAGCCTGCTTTAAAATGTTCGTATTAAAAATTTTAAAACGTTTCAGAAAGTGTACGACGCCGGGCGTTCGCTGACCGAACGCAAGCCCGCACTACGCCGCGCGTTAACCGAGCGCAAGCGCGCAACATTCACAACAAACTTGACACGGACACTCGCGTCAAAAGACGCCGCGAAGCTGCTTCGCGAAAGACGGGGCCAAGTGCGGTGAAGTTCTGCGGAGCCACCGGCACAGGAGAGCCGCGTCTCCGTGGGGAAACTTACCGGGACATCTTCACTGACCTTTTTCACACTTGAGACGTAGAGATGCTGCCGACATTCTGGCTGCGAGACATTAATTCCCGATGCTGATACGCGTAGAGATCCATGGCCCGTTTCGTCCTCCTCTAAAACAAAGGTAAATCCGGTTCCCGCAGCAGGGATGTCTGGTAAAAAGCGGGGCTACATCATTCCGATCTCCTCGGAGCCTCCGGATTTCTGGATTTGAGCGCTTGTTTGTGCGCCGTCTCTTTTTTTAGCCGCTGCCGTTCAAGTTGCCTGGTTACCTTCCTCTCTCACTCCCTCACCCGCGCTCTCGAAAGGGGGCGGCACCCACCGACTCCGCGACCAATCGCAGGCTACGCCGCGGATTAACTCTTCCCGCCCCCCCCGACGTTCTGATTTCAGAGCAAAATCGAGGCGAGTGGGCGGGCACGGCCCGAAAAAAATTAAAAAAGAGGGGGAAAAATTTCTCTTATGGAGTTGGGGGTGTTTGGAGGGGGGGCACAACTCCGTGCAAGCTGAAACAAGACCAACGGTCTCATCTGTTCAGATTGTCCAAAACAGATGTAGGTTGGGGACTGATGTATGTCCTGAATAAATAAATTTGAAAAATGGACCATTTTTGGAAGAAAGCTCATATTTTAAAACCTTCAGCAGTGACTGACTTTGTTTTTAGCTCTGATGAGTCCTCTCATTTTGCAGCATGCAATGCAGATTTCAACTGCAGGAGCCCCTTGCCAGTTTAGTCGTCATCGGGTGGTGAGTAATGACCTCTGTCCACGTGCAGTGGCAGGGAAGCTGGGGGTTTGTGGATTAATATCCCCATCCAGAAACTGATATTTGTTATAAAGCCACTTAGAGGTACTGTGGAGATGCTTGCTCTGCCATCACACTGAACAGAATGAACCGGAAAAATAAAACTTGCGTTCAAAAACAACAAACCTGTGCTATTTTAGACACCATTGTAACTGGGAATTGAATAAAATTCAAAATTGAAGACAGGAGAAGACAATGAGCAACATAAAATTAACATTGTTACGCAAATAAATAAAAAAAAAATCTCAGTACATGAGTAAAAGAATCTGATTGATGTCAGATGAGTGTATAACAAAAGAAAACAGCTGAAAAATAATAGACTCTTGAGGACCCCCTTGGCCTGTTTTCTACATTCTGCATGACGCTACCCATCTGCCTGACTAGTGTGCTAAGACGCTGGATGGTCTTGGTGAGGAAAGTGCAACACGCATTCATCAGATCAGAGCAGACTGCCCAGGTCCACGCGCCGTCAAAGATCAGAGATCTGCCTCCAGTAAACGCAGCAGTTCAGAAAACATGAATATATGTAGGCTGCAGTAGCCCCAACGCACAACCCCCTCCACCCCACCCCAACTGGAGCAAAACGGTAATCCTGGCTGCAGCCAGAAAGAACACGATGTTTAGCGCTCACACTTTGTTTATAAGGACCTGTTTTTCCCAATGATTTTAATCCTCCAACCATGCCCCACCCCCACTCCACACCACAACTCCCTCAAACCATAAGCTCCCTCTGCTATACCTATCCTAAATACATTCATATAAAAATGGGTCAGCCCCCTTAAAAGGATCAGGCAGCTGAATTTCCCATAATACCAGATTATTCTGCTTTCAAAAAAAGGTTTCAGAGGAGATATGGAAGAGGCTTATGACATTTTCTATGCATATTGTTGAACAAAATTCAAGACTTCCCTTTCTGATTGACATATCTCACTCAATCTCTGTTACAGTCTACAAATTTGGCACAGGCCCTTTCATACAGTGTGACCGGTCTAACCAGTTTTCAATGTTTGAATGGAACAAGAGGGTAAACTGGGCTAATGGGGATATAAAATTAATAGCAGTCATTGTTCAAATCCATCCTTTGAACACCCGACAAGATTGTAAATAAACATCTACGGAGCATGCATTTCTTTGTCCCATTGTTAACATAAATGGGAGCACCGCTACCTGTAGTTTACAGCTTGGCGAGCATGTCTGATTTATCCATTCCAACCATTATAAAAAAAATAGATTTATTGTAGAATTGTCCAGCAACCGATATTAATAGGTTGGGTAGAAGTTTGGTTAAAAAGACAGCCATCCAATTATGATAAATATCTGAAAATATTGTGATTTTTTTTTTTAATGCAATGAACCTCAATACCACATCGAGTGAAGGGTCATAAACTGAGTAAAGAAGTTATGCACCAGTTAAAAGTTATCAAGCATTATAAATTTTTAAAATAATTTAAAGGAATTGGGAGTTAACCTCCTGTATTTGATTGTCCTCAGTTTCTTGACCTTTGCACTGGTGCGATGTTCCTCAGGGTGAAATCTTCCCCAGATCATTTCTATGGCTGGAGTTGAACTTTTCAGCAAAATTAGCAGAAGCTGTGAGCTTTGCTACTGAGGTACAAGACAGGTGATAGGTGACTTGCTGCATCAAGTCGGTGTGCCACGGTTCAGAAATGAATGTTCTCTACTCCTGGATGTCATACATGTTTACACTTGCTGCCGAATGCAGCCATGTGGCTGATGCCCTGGAGATAAACCATGTAGTTTCATTAGAGCAATTTACAGACATATCCTCTCCTGCAGCAAACAGCTTTAATGGAAGCAGCTGTCTGTGCAATATGCAGCCCCGCATGGTTCCACCTTGTGCAATAACCTGTCGACTCAACACATGAAGTAGACTTTAAGAAACCAGAAGTGGTTTTTTAAAGTCTAAAAAAAAAAAAAAAAACAGATTGCAGGCAACAATCGATCACGGTTCAAAAAACTAGCAAGAGCACACACTGGTCAACTGTGCAGCTTTTCCCCCCGACATCAGGAGTCACGATTGCATCCTCTTCTTTGATTCATATCCAAATTCCCTTCCCGCTTCCAGGATAGGCTGGGATGTTAACTTGGGATAAGGAGTTATCATTTAGTTAGTGAGTGAGTGAGTGAGTGAGTGAGTGAGTGAATGATTGAGTACTGGATTTCAAACTGGAAGATAAGGGTCAGCGTTTCTGAAATCTAAAGGAACTGTTTAAAAACCGTTGAAACACGACACACAAAAAATGTAGGCCATTTCCTACCGTAGTGCAGCCACAGTCGCTTTCCATATCAGTGCCATATGAAGAGCAGGAATCACCTGGGGAGAGAGAAAAAGATGTCATGTCGCAGCAAACACTACCTTCTTCACAAACCACCAGGCCCCAGGCCCTTTCTGTATCATTAGCCATCGGCAAGGGCACGGTCATATGAAATGTATGCGAATCGGATGGTAAGCGCAGTCACGGAATAAGTGCTGTTAGCCATTACAATACCTGACAGGTGTGACAGGTGCCTGGCTCATTAAATGATTTTTGTCAAATTTCATGCAGAACATGGGCTTTACCGTAGATGTCATACAAGCAGGTGATGATGTCACTGACAGTTCAAACGGCTCAGTTGGCATAAAAAGCTGCACGTTTGCTGTTATGGCCGATAATAATCAACCGATTTAGGACTTTGTAGACAGTTTTAAACGTTCGCAGCGAAAACCCCTAAAATATGGGGCGTCGGTGCAGAATAAAGTTTACTAGCACATCTCGCCATACAATTTTGCAATAAAATCAGCACCCTACTGAGAGCACTCTTCCCTGAACATTGCTATAAATATAAAACTGTGGCAGAACCACCTGAAAAACAGCTTCTCCTTATCTGACACCTCAAGAAATTTTAAGCCAAATCAGTTTATACAACCGCAAGCCACAGGTTCTGGAACAGTGCCAGATGTGTGCAGTACAGTAGCTAATCTCTAACACACGTGTAAAGGCATCATATTTATTACAGTTAATGCTGACAGCCGAAAGCCTGGTGAGCCGAAAACTGTTGAATTAATCAAAAGCAGAAGATAATCTTATCAAACCTTCTTCGGTAATTATTTAAAAATTATTAAATAATTTCCTTCACATTTTAAAAGCATTCCCTGGGATGAGAGAAGTGTCTGTTTTTTAAGGTGTAATCCTGTGTTTGCACGGTGAAGGGTTTTAAAAAACGCTTTGCATACGGTAGGGTCCCTTGATGCACATACAGGCACCGTGTTAGAGCAAATGGACATTTTTAACGTTATACTATTTATACGCAATATTTTACACAACAAATTTTGCTGAAGATTGAAGACGTAATACTAATGGCAGTCTGGGAACAAAACAATGAGATTTATAACATATTCAACTGATACACTTGCTATATGCAGAATAACTAAGAGTTAGTCACTTGCTGCAAGTTTCATCTTATGCAAGTGAACATTAAAGTATTTGCAGAAAAATAATAATTTTTTTTCCGAACCACACAAGTAGTAAAGGAACTGCCTATATATTTGATCGTTTGACATAACATACGGTGCTTTAAAGGATTTCCATTTGCTCTTAACAAGTATTTAAATAGTACCAGACAGTGAAAGTCAAACCTGGAATCGCTGCAAAGGCACCGGCGCCCGAGTCATACAGCTGAGATCATTTTAGGGTTTAATTAACAACTACAGCGAGTTTATATCTAACCTGGCAACCTTTCCGAGTCTTTTTGACGCTCTGCTGTGCACAAGAAAACAGTGGCCCTGGTCAGCAATTCAGACAGCAAAAGAGCTGCTGGTGTGACAGACATTACTGCCCCACCTCAATCCAGAATTCAGTACCAGACTGGCACGTGATGCCTCACCATATGGCATTGGTGCGGTTCTTCAAGTTCTACCAAGTGGAAAAAGTCTGCGGCCCTTTCTTCAAGAACCTTTAGCAAAGACTGAAAAAAAAATCTGCTTAGATTGATGTGCGGCCTTGGCGACGGTTTTTGAAGTTTGGACATTTTATCCATAGGCACCACGAAATGCATGACATCTTGGCTAGTGATAATGGATCGTAATAAACATGTGGAGGTTTTGCAACATTTTTAAAGATCAATGGTGTCAGACACATTCATTCTGTTCTCTTTCATTCCTCAACTAATAGACTTGCTAAATAGTGCATTCAGATGCTAAAGTTGGGTCCTCCGAGTGTCCTGTTGCTGTGCAACATCGCCCAGAGTATTTTTAACTCGCTTACCCTAACACCCTATTTGCTACAACCAGAGTCCCCTATAATGCTCTTCCTTGGCCATAAACTTCGGCCCTGTCTTGACTTGTTAAACCGAATCATGATGACTGCTGTACCCCAGGGTGACAGGTCCTAAATCCTACTTAGCCAAGTCGAAAACACTTTTCAGAAGGTGCTAGTTCACGATTACCAGAGTGGACATAGGGGTGGTGTCAAAAACTTCACTGGTGTCATGTACTGTTGATGTCAGAGCTGCACATTTGATGCCATGCAGATCAACTGATACCTTATAAAAACCAAAATGATGAACTGGAACCCGGTGGACATCATCACCTCACAGTTGCACAGTGTCAGATACCAATGTGCATAAAGCAGTTGAGTGTTGAATTTGGAACCCCTGGCGTGTGAATAATGCAAAAAAAAAAAAAAAAACATCTGAACTTGTAGTAATGAAATGGACAACGGATTTAGCTACGTTGGCGAGCCTATTCACGCAAGAAAAAGTGGGGCGGGATAATCCCCTGAATAGGCTGAAGGTCTCGGGCAGTTTACCCCCTACCTCTACATAGTTGTTGCAATGTTTTAACCTATTTATTTGGACCTTTGGGGGGGATAAAATGTTATGGACTCGCAGTATTAATTGTGTTTACTCCCAATAGACTGGTGCTGCTATAAACTGTTTTGTGAGATGTTGTGTGGACTTCCCTTAATGGATAAGGCCGTACATTTTTTGTTGTCTGTGCGCTATAGGCCTACACTAACTGTATCCATTTATGTGGAGCGCCACCGCCATTACTGAGCGATGAGGACTTGAATATACACACGGCTGCGGCCATTTTTTCACTTGCGGACATATAAACGCATATTTCAAATCATGTACTGTATCGAGGATTTAACATTGAGACAGTTCCAAATAAAATTTTAGCGGATTATCGAAATCTTTCCATGAAAAATAGTGCTACCGCCGCGCAGTCGGGTCCGCGCTCGAATCAAAGAAAGTCGGGTTTCTTTCATTGGCAAATTTTTATCACCAACAACCCGAGGGGTCGCCGTGTAATAAACGGTTTCTCGTAGCTCCAGTCAGCTACAATAACATTTCCTCTTTGATTCGATTAAACGTGCGGGATGTCGGCACTTCAGAGCACTGAGCTGAAGGACGTGGCGGGGACGCAAGCAGTCGGCGACGACCGATTGCTTGGCTTTAGAAACCGGGGTAGCGACAAGGGCCACCGGGGTAGTTTGAGAAGTGGCTGATGTGGCGACTGCATGCGTGGCCACCCTCTGGTCCCCATTTTGCAACGGTCATCTCAAAGACCTGTCTTGCGGGCTCAGACGGACGTTTCCTACGTTCGGCTGCTGGACGGAACCTTAAGCGGCCATCGTAGGGTTGCCCGCTAAGAGCTGGTATTATGCCGAATGGCCATCACACCTGTGATGCTGCAGAGGCTGTGTCTCTGGCCTCTTTAGTCAACCACGACAGCTATTAATTTCACGGTTAGACAAAAAAATATGAATTCCTACAGGAAGGAGCACCTATTTTAACACTGTGCTTACAGATGCCAGCTGCACAAAAAATGTGGCGTTATCGGCAACAGAACACAGCCTTGAAACGTGGAGGAAAATGTAATAATTTTTTATAGTTTACTTCTTAATGAATCGGTTTACATCTATTGCTTATTCTGACCGAGTGCTGCTTATCGGTACATAAATCGCCTGCAAGTGGGATGCGCAACTGCACGTATCCTAATCTTCAGTTTTTCTGCGACAGGTCCAAGTCATTTGCCTTTTACAGCACAGCGATTATAATGAAATGAACAGAAGTGTAAAAATGCTTAGACAAGAGTTACTGTGGAAATCCTTTCTGAGTTATTTCTCATTACTTTAATCTTAGTGAAAACCGGAGTGAAATTGCTGCATATTCCATTATGGTAAAGTGCGGCTTGAAGGGCTGTAATTTATCAGTTTCACAGATCCTAACCCCCTTCCCCCTCTACACACACACACACACACACACTTTCCATCCTCCGCAGATGTCTGTAAACGGTGAAATGTTCTATTTGACACGAAACATTTTCTCCCTTTGATGCTCTTGTTCCTTACCGATGTGCCGACCAAGCAGAGTGTAATAGTCTAATATTTCACAAACAATGCGTCTCCGCAAGGTGAGCGAGAAAAAATTGTTTGCTATGCGCGGCCGCAGCACATTTTGGTTTGTCATTCCAAAGTTATTATTTTGTTTTTCAAAAAGAAATTTCTCGCCGTAACATGCTGCGGTGCCAAAATCTGAACTGGCAAGTGGGCTGGCGCCTTGATTTATTGCTTACAATATTTTTTTTCTCCTCACCTGCCCCCCCCAAAAAAAGAAATACCAAAATGAGATATAGCCGCTATTAACATCTAAGAAAATGGATTAACAAACCAAACAAAAATACAGATAAAAAAATTAAAGCACAGTTGCTGCAATGAGGTAGCAGAGATTTGGTGTGCTAAGGTTGCTCAGTCAAATTTCAAGTCTGGCCTTGCTGCTGTACCATCGATCAAGGTGCTTAATCTGAGTTTCTCCTTTAAAACGGTCATTTCTAGAAACTGGTCGGAACTGCTAGTCATTTCAGATAAAAGTGTCACCTAAGTCAGGGAATAATAATAGTAACTGACAAGAACCTCCACCATCAAGGGTAATTTGGCATCTCCTGGTCTTGTAGATGTCAGCATCTTATCTAATAGCGTCGATCTGCATCAGTGTCATAGGTGCATGCCCACTTCCAGAAGAAACGTGGCAAAAAGCGTCCTGTCACAGCTTCAGACTGCAAATGAGAACGCGGCAGCGAACTGAACAGAGAGGGAACCTTTCCTCGAACCGACTCTCCGGGACTTAGCACCTCTTGTCAAACACAAATCAGCGCTGACGTTCAGCATGACAGGCAGCTGCGGTTATTTTTAGGGCCACATATGATGACTGATAAACACAACATGTCAAAGCTATGTATCTTCATAGCGCTCAAAAACAGACGAGCAGAGTCTGACAGCCTTGTGTTTAATGCATGACCATGTCTGCGTGGCGGGATTGTGCTGCATCACCGTTGCTGGTCTACAGCTAAGTCGAATGGAGGAGCCCGTCTGCCTAAATGGCACAGGGCTCAATGCGTTTGGTGAGTTAATGCAGGTAATGCATGGACGGGCCTTCTGGAAACAACAATGTCGTGGTTTAGGACAGGAAACTGCATAAAAGCCATAATTAAAAACCGACCTCCTATTTAAACAACATTAATCCTGTGCGAGCAGGAGGCTGAGGCATGCGGTCCACGTGAGCTGCTGCTCGACGTTCCCATACGTCACGGTGCACCTGAAAATGGCTTGGACCTCATTGAAACCGGTAAACAAATGCAGATGTGTCTGTGAAAAGGCAGCGCTGAAAAAAATATAGAAACAGGGTGTAGTGTGAAAAATAGTCTTTGGAAGTAAGACACAAAGAAAACAGCAGAAGGCAAAAGTTATTACGGCGGTGATTTAATCTTCGCCAGGCTGGACATTGAGCCGCTCTTCCATTGCCACACATCACCTGACAGCCGAAGCCAGATGGGGCCTCAGGGATGACTGGCAGCAAGGCTGCAGGAGAATGGCACTTGAGTGATGCTCTGTCACTCCTCCGAAGGCTGGAGCCACGACAAAGACCTTGTCAGCATCCCCACCCCTCCATGCTCATTCCCCCACTAGTGAGATTTATGGCTCAATCTCGGGCTGCCAGCTACAATTGCTACCCATGCTACCTCATATTTACCCCTTCATCAATACTGCATGGTAAAGACCCTGAAATGCCATGTGATTCATTCCATTGCAGACATCTAGACTTGCTTGCCCAGCATCCCACCTGCTGTCAAAAGCACAAAAGGCAGTTCCAGAAACCGCCTTAACCACAGGGAGTGCCTGAAGCACAAGGAATGTCCACCAAAGAGGTAATGGCTCTACGCCTGGGACAGACCATCGGGCAGAGGTGATTTCACACACATAATCTCCGCAGGCTGAGGAGCTTTGGAAATTTGCCCGTTGTAGCTGACACAAGGCAGCGGTGCTGTCGGACGAGGGTCGTATCCGAGCCCTGCTGCCGCAAGTCTTCCAGGGTCGCCATGTAGTCAAACAGCCGGGGTGGGTTGGATAAACACTGCCTCCGTGCAATAAAACTCTTCTCGCACGC
Organism: Heterotis niloticus; assembly: GCA_018136845.1. NCBI lineage: Eukaryota > Metazoa > Chordata > Actinopteri > Osteoglossiformes > Osteoglossidae > Heterotis > Heterotis niloticus. Next base: position 29,735,418 of record CM030898.1, read on the forward strand.
TCCCCCGTGGAGAGGAGGTCGCTCTGGAGGCCATTCAGTTCTCTCATTTAGATAATCGGTTTCCAAAGACCAGGTCAGAAGATCCCTTCCGAATTAGCAGGGCCCTCAAAAGGGCTGGGCCAACCAGCCAGTACACATGCGACTTTGCGGGGGGCTTTGAGTCGCATCCCCGAACGCAGGGTGTTTCTGACACTCAAAAAGCGGCTTACGTTGCCCCAGCCGATGTACTGGATGCAAATGCTGTTTGCGGTGGTGTTTTTTGTTAAACGTGGAATGAATGAGAACAGCAGGATGTTAACTTGTGTGCCATTTTTACTATACACGGAAATCTACAAATCCAAGAAAAACAAGAAGGTTTGCTTATAGAGCCTTAAGAACAGGCCGCGCAAGACTGAGATACTGGAAATATTGCCCAAATGAAGCAATTGTAATTATTAATATTGTTATTACTGTTTTAGTTGTTTTTTTTTTTTTTGTGCTTAAGATGGTGCTGCAACCCCCACTGCACCGTTCGCATCTCTGCAGGGTGGTGCTGATGGATGTGACGGTGAAGCGCTGGCCACTTTGGGCAATATGAGGGATTACTGTGACAGACAGGAAGCCGAAGGAGTAACTCAAGAGTGACTCTGCTTTCCATAAACGCATGCCTTTGCCTTCTGTTGTTCCGCCATGATGCGGGGCCAATTTGACTTAATTCTGCTCTCAGGGAAATGCTGCCACAGAAAAAAAACTGCAACTGGAATGGAACTCCGGTGTTTCGGTCAAGTGGTTTGCGTCCGCAGCTTCCTCACCATGGCAACATGCAAGCCAAAGGTGTCAGAAACATAAATTACTGTTTTTGGGGTTACATTTGTTGGATTAATTAGGAAATAAGTGTGCGGAAGTCTACTGAACACATTTTGTCAAAATATTAATGCATCAGAAGAACATTCATATGTAAATAAAACAATGAATGAACAATGATATTGAAAACCTTTGGCTATACTCCCAAAATACGTGGCTGTGTGGATAATGAATACTGAATAAGGCTACCGAATATCCTTATATTCTAACTAGAATCTTTGCTAACAAGGGGTTATCCTCCAGCAAGGCCGTTTCCCTGTCCCGTGTAAGGGAACCCATCCCCCAGCTCCTCCCCGTAAGAGGTGTCATCGCAAGGGGCCTCTTGTACGGGCGCTGGTCTTTGACCCCAGCCCTCCGCCGAGCCCCGACACAGACCTCACTTCTGGGACTGTGGCCAGCAGATCAATGCTCATCATAAAAGCCTGCTGATTCAATTGTGTTTTATCACCCAAAAAGTCAGAAGTGACTAATGAGGTCCATTGGAGGATACAGGGCAGGAGCGGGAGGAGGCAGAGGCCACGGGAGGAGAAATGCAACCAAATCTCCGTTCCTTCTACATTTTAATATTCTGAGATTACAGGCCTGGGACCCAAGGTAACACAAAAGGTGCGGTTTTGTTATTTACATTTTTCAGTTCCTGGGTTCAGTGACAAACATGCCGTTCACAATAGCGCCCACCGTGCTTAGTGGAGCTTTTTCTGTAAAAACGCAAAGTTCAGGATATAAAGGACCATGATTTTCTTCTGTCGTTTAATTGAGAAGTGCCATATTTTGAAAGAAAAAGCAGTAAATAAATATCTGAGAAAATTTTCCGAGCATCGCGTTCAGGCCGGAGCCTCCATCGCGACTGTATTTAATTCAGCCTAATGGGCCCTCGGCCTTCCGGAGCCTCTTTACCCCCCCCCCATCCCCGCCCTGTCTCTGCATTCAGGACCACACACGCGCGTCATTGAGAATCCCTCCCAGCACCCACACACGCTCTTTGCCGGGGAAAGTCGGGCCATTGCTCCCCACAAGCATCTAAGTTGCAGCGTCGAGAGAAAAAGCCCGCGCAGCGTTAATACTTTCGACATGCACTGTGAAGAGAAATGATCTTCGGTGAAGTGTTGGGCCAGGGTGGCGGAAAACGCAACGCCGATTTTTCGCTCGATAATATCGCTCGCAGCTGCGCACGTGCACTGGGATCACATCCGGTAGCCTTCAGCCCACAATGCAGAATGTACCAACTTTGATCATAAACATATTATTTGTTATGTAGGTGACGCCTTTGTCCACAGTGACAGCCGGCCGGAATGAAATTGGCTAACAACTGAAAGATCGCGCAATGTTTTCACTTTTTACGTTCCCTTTGTGATAAACCGAACAATTATTTTGTTGTTAACAGTTACTGACCATATTCACGCTCTAGATCTTTATACTGGAGCAGAAGAAATACCATGCCGATGGGTACTACAGTGGCAATGGTAAGGTGACTGTCACATGTATGTGATAACGCTGCACACCGTGTTTTAATAAAACCATCTGCAGCTTTTAGTTTTAGCGTGTTTATGTGCAAAGAGTGCACAAGGGAGCACTGGGTGCCATGCGTACTCACCCGTGGTTCAACCAACCTGAACAACCTAGTGCAGATTTGCCAAGATACTGTAAGTAGTAAAAATGATTCCTTAACTATGTGCAAAGCTGGTAAATTCTTGACCCAAAAGGCTAGAAGCTGTTATGGTAGCAAAAGGTGGCCCTACCGACTATTAATGTTCAGGGTCTGAATAGTTTTGTAAGTGGAATATTTCAGTTTCTCATTTTCTTTAAAATATCTGCAAACAAATCATTTATCTTGGCTCTGACAACTTAGTGTTACAGCATATCGCAATAAAAATACAGTTTGGAAAAATATGTCCGATTATAATTTGTAATCCAGGAAATAGTAATAATTTGGAAAGGGGTCTGAATACTTTTGCACGGCACCGAAAACAGCAGGTCAGCGAAGCTCAACTGTAAACTGCGACTTGCGAGGTCGGACGGCACGGTGCTGCTAACTTTGCGACATATATTGCGCTAAAGTATGCTAACAATACGTGAACAGAGACAGAGGTGTTAAATTAAAATAAGTCATTACCCTGGAGCAGAGGACAAGGACGCGCATTAAAAGTAAAAGGCCTTCTAAACATATTAATTGACAAGTTAGTTTGGATTATTTTTAAATTCTGAAATTTAATTTGAAAATTAATTTGAAAGCCATCTAATTGAAAATATGCAAATGGGCTTCCAGCGTTCCGACAACTGAATGAGCCTACAAGGGTAAGTAATTTCAGACAACAGTTCCATTACATTCACACCGACTATTTATTATATATATGATAATGAAAGTCGTAGCTGACCAAATGGCGTAAATTGTCGTCTGCCAGTTCATTCAATAAAACACAATTGTGACAAATTCCAAACACAACTAGACTGGCCACAGATATCAGAAAAAATAATTAAAAATACGACCCTAGGGGTTTGTATCGCAGTCTACAGCGTAAACCAATGACAATAAATAAACCAGAAATGGTCCAAAATAAAACATTTCTTGTTCCTTACTTTCAACGGTGAAATTTACTGTTTGGGCTTTATCGTTCACTACTTTTTTACTTTACTGCTGCATTTCATTGTACAGTTTCTCTGCCTACTGGCAAAGAGTTTGTATTTATTTATTTATTTTTTTATGTATTACGAACGAATTAAATGTCGCATCCTCGGGAAATAATTTCCACTTTAAACAATAGGCAGTGGTTTCATATTGTAATTTGCCATCATTTCGTTTTACTTATCATTGCAATATAGAGAATGGTTAAAAGCACTGCGCCATGCATTTTTGACTTTTGAATGGCGATAAATCTCCGTTAATAATTCATTTAATCATTTGCTGTGTACTATTTCTCATTTTATACCATTAATAATAGATCGATGCTGCGCTTTATAACACTGTAGTGGATGTAGTGGCACTTTATCTAACAGAGCAATTACAATACGGGACATGTGTTGCTAATGGAAATTATATTATTTAGTGTGGAGGTTGTACCTGTTAACCCTGAATTATTGGCACTGGCAGAACAGCTGTGTTGCTCTTGCAGGTGAACACTGGGCTGCCCGTTCGTGTGGACAGCAACACGGTCTGTAGCAGCAGGGGGCTACACAGCTGGAGCAGTCAGGGCCCCGTGTGGCTTTGCATGCGATGGAAGACCGTGCTCGGGGCAAAGGAGAGAACCTGGAACGGGGAACGGCACGGCCTTGACTCTCGGAGTGCTGGATACGCTGCTGAGAGTCTGAAGGAAGAAGGTGTGGAAATATTGAGACTCGCAATGGTCTCACTTAAAGGAACATCTAAGAGCTGAGGATTATGGCTTTCAAAGACATTCTCTCCTCTGCTCAGCACTCAGCATACACCAAGCTCCACATATCCACTACTCTTGCATCCGTTCAAAAAATATATATGAGAGGCATTAAAGGAAAATGCTAGAAAGAACCAGGAAGTTGAGCCCACTAGAATATATCTGACTTTGAAGGGGAGAAAAACTTGCCAAAATAATCTTTCCCCATGCTCAAATTTTCAACAACGTACTAGACAAGAGACTGCAATATGAGACAAAACACCCTTTCAAGGAGCAAAAATACTAAAATGAACTTCTTCTCACATATAAGACATTTATAATCCAAACAGCTTACACCACGAAGTCACTGACATCTTTCATCGCAGCCCAGATGACTTTCGTCTCTTTCAAATGTAACATTTTACCCCAAAAAGGATAAAAAAAAAAAAAAAAACCCTACACCTTTTTCCACAGTTTGGCCAAGTTGCGCACACCGATAAACTGCACGCCTTGTGCCATGCGATGTCATGATTCTGCAATGCGTTTGCGAAAAGCGTTATTTGCCAAAGCGTGTTTCATCCCCGCATCTGTAAGGAAACAACTAAAAAAAGAAAAGTTTGAAAAAGGCACAGAGACTTAAAATGTATTAAACAGCCTTAAACAGATTAAAAACTAAGAGAATGTTATGCAAATTTGGTAACAAACTGTATTTTCCTGAATATATAATGTTATTTATATATGCTAAGCTCCAGAATTCTACTGGCACGCGATGAAACGGTAAACCGCTTTACCGCTCAGACCTCTCAGAAGATACAATCGAGAGATTTTGTGCGATTTAGCAGACGTATAAACAGTTTAATTAAAACTTCAGATGCAAAGCGCAGCGATGCTAAACAATGGAAAAGGGACAGAAACCAGTTTGACCTGGGGAGGCCGGGGAATGGAACCAACTGCCAGCCACCGGCAGGTTTGTAATCTTCCACGAAGCACCTGCGGGGGTCTGCCTGGCTTGCTGGGCTCTCACCAGATTCCCCCACGTGTTGCTGTGAGGTCGCTCCCATACGCGACTCGACTCTGCTTGCCGCTGCACATTTTAATGGAAAAGCTCATCGATGTAGCCTCTTGACTCCTAAAGGCTTTAATATTTTTCCCAATGCGGTCGCAACAGAAATAAGAAAATGAATAAAATCCTCAGCCATCGTACGCTCACCGGCCTCTTTATTAGGTACACCTGGTCAGCTGCTTGTTAACGCAAATGTCCAATCAGCCAATCGCATGGCGGCAACTCAATGCATTTAGGCATGTAGGCATTGTCAAGACGACCTGCTGGAGTTCGAACCGAGCATCGGAATGGGGAAGAAAGGTGATTTAAGTGACTTCGAACGTGGCGTGGTTGCTGGTGCCAGACGGGCTGGTCTGAGTATTTCAGAAACTGCTGATCTACTGGGATTTTCATGCACAACCATCTCTAGGGTTTACAGAGAATGGTCCGAAAAAGGGAAAATAGAGGCAGTTCTCTGGGCAAAAATGCCTCGATGAGGTCAGAGGAGAATGGCCAGGCTGGTTCGAGCTGATAGAAAGGCAACAGTAACTGAAATAACCATTCGGTACAACCGAGGTAAGCAGAAGAGCATCTCTGAACGCACAACACGTTGAACCTTGAAGCAGATGGGCTACAGCAGCAGGAGACAACACCGGGTGGCACTCCTGTCAGCTAAGAATGGGCAACTGAGGCTACAATTCGCACAGCCTCACCAAAATTGGACAAAAAGAGATTGGAAAAACGTTGCCCGGTCTGATGAGTCTTGGTTTCTGCCGCGACATTCGCACGGTGGGGTCAGAATTTGGCATCGGCAACATGAAAGCATGGATCCATCCTGCCTTGTATCTGCGGTTCAGGCTGCTGGTGCTGGTGTAATGATGTGGGAGATATTTTCTTGGCACACTTTGGGCCCTTTAGTACCAGTTGAGCACCGTTTAAATGCCACAATCTACCTGGGTATTGTTGCTGACCCTGTCCATCCTTTTATGACCGCAGCGTGCCCATCTTCTGATGGCTACTTCCAGCAGCTCAGATCATCTCAAACGGGTTTCTTGAACATGACAGTGAGTTTACTGTGCTCAGATGGCCTCCACAGTCACCAGATCTCGATCCAACAGAGCAACATTGGGATGTGGTGGAACGGGAGATTCGCATCATGGATGTGCGGCTGACAAATCTGTAGCGATCCCTGAGGAATGTTTCCAGCACCTTGTTGAATCTACACCACAAAGAAAATTGCAAATATGCAAGATGAGGAGGATCATTACATTAATAAAGCATATCATCGCTCCTACTTACAGCTTATGCGGAACTGGGAAGTGCCACGAAGTCCTGGGTGACCACTGATGTGGTTTTCCAGGCAAAGAGGAACACAAATGGTTCGCCATTGCCTTCTTCCAATATATTCATATTTTTTCCCCACAGAAGGGTGCAAACACAGGGGAGAACCTACAAACTCCACACCCACCCCTGAGGTAGACTCGAACCCCGCACATCAGCCAAGCAGCCTAGGAGCTGTTAGGCACCAGCTTACCCCACTGCGGCACCACGACTTTGACTTATGTATATATTATTTATTTACGTCACTGAAAGTTTTTTAAAATTTAACTTACGCTGTTTCTTTAGTTAAAACTGTATTAATTGTCTCTCCAATGCAGAAGTACTGTAATCTCTCCCCATGCATGAAGGTAATCATAAATGGCCTTTCCATCGCGCTCAGCATTAAGTTTCTCTCACAGAGCTCTAGCATTAGTGACTTTTATATCACCCATGGACAAAAGCAATAAAAGTTGAAGGAAGTCCATTTAGTCAAAGGCAAGAACGCTATGAAAAAGGCAATGTATGCAAAATCGCAGGAAAGAGTGAAATCTGTGAGGAAATGCTGTTCAGCTGCTGTCCCAGAAGTATGAAGCTTGAATAAGAATGAATAACTCAGCTCATGGGAAAGGGCAGAAACACTGCAGAAAGGTGAGATATAAGCAGGGCGTTTAACATCTTGGAAGGGATATGACCTTTCAGACAGGGCAAAAATGGAGACCGGAACCGAAAGGATTTCACAGCTCAACGGCAGAGGAAAAGCCGTTAATGTCTTAAAATATGGTTTACTGTCATTGCTTTGGGCAACATCAAATGACTACAACATCAATGAGATGGGGAGGGGCACATAATAGAAAGACTTTAAATAACCATTATGGCAAATGATGAGCCAGATCGTAACTAAACATTAAAGATATGTTTAGAAGATGTAAGTTAGATAATTGGTTGTAAGTTGCTTTCCCTTCATGAGTAAGCACACATCCATTTTTCCTCCATCCATCACAATGTGTACAGCACTGTCCGCACCACATAGCCCTAGAAAAGGATCCACTGATATTCGCTGGTAACGCAGTCATATAATTATTCTTTAGAAATTAGAATTTTGAAATATCTGCAACGGCTGGGGACTCATATCTTGCCAGCAGGGGTTTTAAACCGGAATGAGCACGGAGGGAAAGGTGTAGCTCATCCAGATGCGTGTGGAAGAGGGGTTATGTGGCGGAGAAGAGTTTCCGATGCATAAGCAGGTGGAAAACAAAATCGTGAAAGAAGAGGTGCAAGAAGGTCTTCAAACAGGGCCTGGGATCGTCAGCTAAAAGTCAAAAGTACCGTCGGAGTGCTGCTTTTGACAAGTGTTGTTCGTGCTTACTTGCAATGCCCTCAGAGGTGTATAAAGCTCAAGAAGTTGTCTACCAATCTGTGATAAGAACAAATGACCAAAACACCCTTTCCCCTTTGTGAGCAACTGCATAGTGGCAGCACTGAACGCACTGGTCATCAATATGTTTGGCCAAGAGCACAATTGTGAAAAGCTAAATTCAGCCATACTGAAAGGTATGAAACCGGCAGTGAAATACATGCTTTCTTGCCGCTTGTTATTAAAGTGCACGGTAAACCGTACGGGTCTGAAATTTTTCACCTCCACATCCTGCTGACAGGCTAACCGTACAGGATTATGGTTGCCAAGAAGATGGATGGAAATGATGTGTCACCTGACTCTTTGTATGAGATGTTCTGCGTTGCCACACTGTGGTCCCCCGCTGGAAGGCTCTGTAAACAGGGGAGCTCTTATCACATCAGATTATCTCTTTTACCACCTGGACTGGAGTGATCAGAGTCACGTTCCAGAAAAATCACATCTTTCACATTCGGAAATCTAATGCTTCGTATAGAAGAGCCCAAATTGCTGTAAATCTCACCCACCTGCTTACAATTGACATGACCACACTGAAATACCACAGTGACAACAGCATACACTACATCACACCCTTATGTGCTTGTTGAACGTCTCATTCCAAACCTATGGGCATTCATATGGAGTTGTTCCCCCTTTTGCTGCTATAACAGCCTCCACCCTTCTGGAAAGACTTTCCACCGGATTTGGGGAATTTGTGCCCATTTGGCCACAAGAGGATAAGTGACATCAGGCAAGAAGGCATGGTGGTCAGCATTCCGGTTCATTCCAAAGGTGTTCAGTGGGGCTGAGGTCAGGGCTCTGCAGGCCACTCAAGTTCCTCCACACCAACCTGGGCAAACTGTGCATTTCTGGAGCTCGCATTGTACATGGAGGCAGCACAATCATACTGGAGCAGGATAGGAGCTTCTTCCCCAAACTTTGGCCACAAAGTTGGAAGCACACAGTTGTCTAGAATGCGTTCCTATGCTGCGTGGGTGTGGCTGCAACAGTTCAGTCATTAGAAGGGGTCCCACATACTTTTGGCCATACCGTGTAGTATAATACCGTATATAAAATATGTATTACTCGTGCGCTACGTGAAAGGAATGTCTGTAAAAATCTGTGAGGTTTTTGAAATTTGTCTGAAATTTGACTCGATCTCTCGCTCGTGCTATAAAATAAAATGTTTGCCTAATGTATGTGAGTCTTTGTATATTTGGGTCTATGCTGCTAGATGGAGGCGAGGAAATGTTGTTTAGTTACTGCTCAGAAACTCCTGTAAATTGTATATTAAGCCAAATCGAGGCTTCTGCACATTTTGAACGAGCTCAAAGACAATTTTTGCCAGCCTCGTGCAAGACCGCATCAAGTGCCTAAAACCCATAGTCGGCAACGAATTGATTTCGCCTCTAACTTAAGAGCATTACCTCTCTTATGACCTGAACAGTACTACAAAGCTTGATAAATGATTTGAAAAGCGCTCACATTTGTAACAGCAGAAGAAAAATGAGAAGGGTTAATGGACTGCGTATCGAACATCTCCTCGGGCACACAAAATACATTTCCAGACAATTCGCAAAGCTCACATGACCTGGCGTTAGCCAATCGGCAGCAAGCGATGCTGCAAATTAATCATTCGCAAAATATTTAAAAAGCATCCCGAAAATCTTCTAAACACACCTTGTTACCTCAATGTACTTAACCATGGAGTACGATCCAAAATGTTAACCAGCAGGATGCCAGGCGGTTTTCCTGGTGTTGTTTTTCCATTTCCAAAATTACGTCTTGAAACTTAAGGAGAAAGTCACCAGCAGGCGTTTCATATTTTAGGCATATATTTACAAAGCATTTAATTTACAGGATGAAGTTGAAAAAGCAACTTACAAAAACGTAATAAATGTAGACTGACTGCTAGCAGCTAAGCACCTGTCTGGAAGAGGAGGCCACTGGTTAATGCACGGTGAGTACCTTCAAAAAGACTGAAAGACCTGTGCTGTAACTACAGCTCTGCCAATTACTGTCAAGAAGTCTTTTTTAATGGCAACAGCTGTAATGAGACGGAAAAGACAAAATTCGGAATTTAAATTCTACCTTTTTTGCCTGGAACAACCCTAGGCCTTCACACTGTGAAACCTGTAGACAAACCCGAACCGTACTGCTTATTATTCACATGCACCAAGTCAGCCATAGAAAAATGAACACTTTTGCACTCGAATGAGGTCTCGTATAGAAGTACATTTCTTTCGTAAGAACTCGAACATACAAGCAAATACACTTTGCACCCTAAAATTTGCATAAAGAGAATTAACTCGCGCGCCAAAAAACCGGCTTAAATAAAATGACTTTTATTTTTTTTTTATACTAATTTTGGCTTTTCACCTTGGTGGCAACAAGCACCACACAGGTCCAGAAGTGCTCAATATGTAACGTACAAGAGATTCCAAATGTGGGTTTTAATCTTGGATTTAAGGTGTTCACAATAGCTCTGGACTTGGTTTTGAAATGGATTTTTCCTTTTGCTTAAAAAATAAGCAAGGAATTTAGCATGCTTTGGGGGAAAAAAAACAGGTTTTGTGGCTTGAACACATTTACTTTTCCCCCATTTAATGCTCGTAAGTACTTCTTTTTACGAGATTACCTTCATGAGCAGATTTTGAAGAATGTTATTATGTTGAGGAAGATTGTATTAGAAATGATCATAGCTCGATTCAGTAGTAAGTACTGCTTTGTAATTGAATTTAAGCAATGTGCCCAAGTTTGTTTTTTAAGAAATATAAACAAATGCTTTCTGTAGGGCCATTCCACACGTCTACGTGTCCACTAAATATGTGCTTTAGTGTCCATTTCCATACACAGTGCATGCTGTTCAACTAATGTATACTTCCCATAGGCATCTACTGTACAGTACATACTGGCATACTCAGAGGCTACAACCACATGTACCCTATGGATGGAGGTACGCATGTTTGCATGTATCTAAAATCTTATATATGGTATATGTAAACACATTTAATATGTATCCAATATTCAAATTCATATCAAACACAAAGTGATAACAAAAGGACTAGTGCTTAAAAGGGAATCCTACTCCCTAACCTTCATCCTAAGCATACATTTTACCTTATGCTGCCCTGCAAACACCACGGCAACCCCACAGTCAACCCAAAGCAAACCTGTCTAACCACAATGCAATGGCTTGTATCTCCCTAGTACCGAGTGCTAGCGAGCTACAAGTCCAAACATGGCATAGTGAAGTGATGGTGCAGTATTTCATCGGGGTTGTCAAGTGGGCACCTTCCTTCGTCGGTGTTTCGTCGAATTAGGCCCACGACACCTCCGGGAGGCTCGACCACAGCTCAGGCATCCCGGAACTGCTCCCCTCCACCACTGCGCACACCACTGCGCTACCCAGCAATACACGATATCCACACCTTAGTACCCCCAGTAACAACTTTACCCGCTAACTGCCAATTCTGCTACTCGCTACTTTCTTTGTAACTCCATTAATCCCACAACTTTGCTATGCCTATGCTATATTGTACATTAACCATATATATACATATATATACATATACATATATATATACATACACATATATAATGAATGTAGATGTGCATATACTATATATATAGCATCTACATTCATTTTTATAAACCACTAATACTGAGCAGGGTTTTGGTGGTCCAGATCCTCTGCTACCCCAAAAACAGAGGGCACAAGGCCACAAAACTTCCCATCAATGGGACACCAGGTACTGTATAATATAAACAATAAAGGCAAAAAAGTCTTGAGAATGTGGAACGGGGTACAGTTATAAGTACACTACGTGAACATCATTCTCAGGGAACGACATGGGAATATAGTAAGTCCGTTGCAATGATAAAACACAGCACAGGCCGAAACCGTTTCAACTTATTAAAAACAAAGTTTAAAAAAAAAAGCTCGGTTAATAAGAGAAAAAAGAACAGAGGAGGCAGAATACATTCACATAATAAAAATTGACAGATTAATAGATTACTAATTGGCAACTGTTGGGTTTTTCAGAACATAACAGGGCTGTGACCCAATGCCCTTCAGAGGTATTTTACATTTTGAATACTCAAGCATATTTACCTTGCAGCAGTTAATTAGCATTGTCATTTTTGTAAACTTGCCAGATAACTTTCATTGCCCCGAAACACAACCGTCTGCAATAGTTACAAGGATAGAGGAAGACCTTGGATATCTTACCTTAAAATTCCCCCAATGGCTTTTTCATCTCTCTCTTAGTTTTTAACTTTTAAGCTTCTCGGCTTCAGCTTTTTATCTTACTTCTTATTACCTTACAAGTCATGACGGTGGCAAAGATCTAAATGGTGATGCACCGGGGTAAGCTGGTGGCTCATAGCTCTTGGATTGCTTGCCCGGTGTGGGATTCGAGCCCAGCTCAGTGGTGTGCGTGGAGTTTGCATGTTTTCCTCCACACACAAGGAAAAAATATTCTGGAAGAAGACAATGCCAAACACCTTCCAGTCCTCCTTGCCTTGAAAACCATGTTGTTGCTCACCTAGAAGCCAGACATGGCTCGATGGCTCTTTCCAATTCAAAAGTGTGTCTGCCAAGACCCTACAATTATAAAAAGGAAATATATTTTACATTATAAATAAGCAAAGGCATTGTAACAAAGTCCTAGTATACCCAGCTTGGACAGGCTTGAGAGCTGAGTAAAGCGGCCAGATCGTCACAAACGCAAAATAAATTGGCATATCTCCACAATGTTCTAGAATGTTTCTATACCAGGCAAGTATTGAACTGTGGTCTGAAAGGGGGGGGGGCGGGGAACTGCTTTAGACTTTCTGAATTGGCATACGCCATCCCAAAACAGTCCCACCCAAATGCACCGGGGGAACGCCTACCCTACAAGGAGAATCAGGTGCCAAAAGATTCACCTTAGGTCCCTGGCCCTGGGGGAAAGTCACACTAATCTACTGGGGAGTCAATTACAGGTCCCAAGGCTCAGCGTAAGTGGATTTGTGATGTTGCTGAAACACCGGTAAGCTCCTTTCCTCCCCTGAAACATCAAAGGTACAAGTCAAAGTCTGATGGCTAACAGGAAGAGCGTAGCAGTGTAGGGGGTTGATTTAATAGAATGGGAGAGCTGGGAGGCACAGGCTTGGTAAGAAAGGGACGATGAGATCATGGAGAAAGGAGTCCTGTGCTCAATATACTGTACAGCTCTGGAAAGCCATGCAGAGGAGGTAGATTGTTTACATGACCTCTTGGCTTCACTCAGAAAGAGGCAGGTGAGACAGCGAGACTGATGGGGAATCCGCAACCTGCTGGAAATGCAGTGCTATTGAGATATAAAGCAAATCAACCTGTCTGTCAAGGACAGCAGCCGAACATCAGTGCAGCCTTAGTCTTGGGTGACTGGGTTGTTTTCAGCATTAAATTGAGAAAAAAAACTTGTTATTTTAAGCAAAGATTTTTTTTCCTCTGAAATATACCACCATACTTCAGTGACTCCTTAAGCATCTCTTGCGAATGAGAACTGAGCGTGCGGAGTATTTCAAAAGGCAATGCTGATGCAAACTCAGGAACAGAGCATGCGATCAAGTGTTTGAGCACATTTTAATGAAACCGGTAACAGAATCAACCTGTGTCAGTGTTTGCTCCAGAATATTTGCTCCGAATGATCATACTGAGCCTTTATTTCCATATACATGCCTTTGGCACTGAAGGACAGGGAATGTTAAAGTGGAGCGATGCTGATAGCAAAGGTGACAAAAAGGACGGCACCTGTGGAGGGAGGTGGGAAAGCAAACAGGTCACATGTGCCGATACAGGGGGGAGGATAGATTCGTGAAAATCACTTGCAGGTGAGGAAGCCATGCAGGCAAGGTTGCTGCCCCAGATTCTAAAACATACACACAGGTTGAAAAAGTGTACCGTTTGTGTTACACTACTTTAATATGGAGAAGGATATTAAATATTGTAATCCATCAATCAGTATTCAGATCCCATTCAGCTATGGAAGTGCAGGAAGTAAATTAGGGTAAATCCAAGGGGAATACTAGTAGGACACACACACACACACACACACACACACACACACGCACAGAGTCAATTTAAAGACACAAATTTGCCTGGCCAGCATGTCCAGGGAATGGAGGAAAACTGCAGCTCTGAGAGGAACCCTGCGCATACAAATACATGGAGAACATAAATTTCACACAGAGAGCACCAGTCACAATCAAAATTTTCATTGAATGCCAAACAACTTGTTAGCTGGCCGTGGGACAGACATCGGCGAGGCGAGTTTACCTCCACCGTGGCACTTTATGTTTTGACATCAGTCCACTTAATTCACCTGTGACCTCAACACCGAATGAGAAATGAACCTGTTCTGCATTGCATGCTTTTATAGTCCAATAGCTGAATTAGCTGCCACTGGCCGGGTCAAAAAGGTGTAGCAGTAATAAAAGTAATAGCACATTATATAATCACCAAACTGTTTTATCATTGAAGTAGTTGCATTTAGTGCACAATGGGTGTTGGTGCTGCCAGAGAGTGACGCTTGTGCCAGTCGAAGTCAAACGGAAAGGGAAAGAAACAAAATATAAACCGCAAAACTTTATTACTTACACACACTAATATGTGCAGCACCGTGTTTCTGTGTCGTGCATTTCGTTATTAACTTCCAAAGTTTCATTTGCTCACATACAGCAGTTCTGGGCTGCTGTGGCCGAGCACAAGGATGGCACTGACAGCAACCCGCATACCGGTAGTGATGCGCAAAGAGCAGAACCACATCATAATACCACCGCGCCTTCTTGTTTTTCAACATTTGTGCGAGTGTGTGGTTATGTGGTTATGTTTGTTTGAGTGGGAAAATATGTCAGTATGTGGTTGCAGAGCGTGTGATGTGGCTGTGCTCATATGTGGATGAGAAGGTATGTGAGTGTAAGTGTATTTACATGTGCTCTGTACCTGCTACACGCTCTGTGTGATGTCACTACTTCTGCTTTCCCAAGCCTTGTCAGAAACTGAACTTTACATTTGCAAAATATTACGTTGCCATTTGGGAGTTTAATGACCTTTATGCAAAAACCTCACTTGGGGGGAGATGCACCTTTGTGGCAAATTTCAAATGTGCAGCTTCAGAAACAAAACCTTGCACAGAGAACAAACAAACAGAGACTGACCCTTATAGATGCAAACTTTTCTTGACTGCCCCAGTACGCAGCGGAAGGCCTCTAACCAACTTTAAGAATCTTTGCTAGCCACGGAGAACCGCTCTAAACTCGGCGAGGCATTTCCGAGGCCTTTCCGTGTCAAATTCAAACCGAGAGCCGTAGTCCTAATAATAGCTAAATACTGTCATGCGGGCATAAAAGGATCAGCGGTTGGGCTAAATCTAGTGCTGGATCCCAAAAAGACATAGACATCTTGAACAAACAGGGAAGGGATAGGGCCGTGGAAACACACCGGTGTGGAACACTGGTTTGAAATCCATTGCATTGAGTGGCGTCTTATAACCAAGGGTTAATGAAGCACAGCAGTTTATTTCATTTTTAGCCAGGGTCTCAGATTAGCAATTCAGATCGGGGCTATTTCAGTACATTGGCCTGATTTTCTTTTCTGCTTTCCAGGCAGTCTGACAATATTTTTGTGAAGCACCATTTCTCTCACACACACTAACAAGCATGGCAGGGGCTGGGGGATGGTTGGTGGCCAGAGGGTGGGGACCGGGGTGGTAGGACATTGGTCCCTGCCAGCGTGCCTGCTGAGAAAACACAATTTGCACAGAATAACAGATCTACTTGTACGCAGCATTTTTCTTCCCATTTACACTACATTTAAGCCGACGGTTTGATTCCAAGGCGACTTAAAAAATGAAGGCGCCAACAGTTATTTACCCAGAATTAAGGGAGTTAAGCATTAAAACACATCCGAAAGTAAATTCGCGTGAGACTCCCACGGAGCCGGAGCTCAGAGGAGCGGGCGATACGAGAAGTACGAGGAAGCAAGCACGGACCAGCCCCCGGCTGGAGTCCGCCGGCGTGGCACAGCGGTGCACGGTGACTCATTTCTCCATGTCATTTTTAGGAGAATCCCTCCAGGGAATGGATTTTAGGAGAACCCAGCCTCTTGATTGTACTTGCATTATCTGAAATGAAATATTAGGATTTGTGCTGCATGGCAGCCAGGTGAGAAGCAGGCAGCGGAATTCAGCTGCCTTTCAGACTCGGCAGTCGGCACCGAGTCCGGACTTTATTTTGTCCGTTTTTATCCAAATCGCGTGCGTCAAACTCCATCCACGAATACCTGCCGCTTCCATACCAATTGGGCCAAGTTTCATTCGAGCGCCACCGTGCGCCGTTCCAACATTTTATTGTTTTCTTAGAAGCGGTTGATTAATCTGTGCCGCAGATCCGAGGACTTTTATAAGTTAAACAGCTGCGGCTGTTGGCCATAAAAGATGTGAAACGCATTCAAATGGGCTTTGGGCCGTATAGCATATTTCTTTGCTCGAAAAAAAAATTATTTCACAATAACGGACCGTTCGACAACGTGTTGTGCACAGTAAGTCCAATTGCCAAGCGGTTTTGGCTTTTTTTTTTTTTTATGCATTCCCACCGCCCCGAGGAAGAAGACGGCAGCAAGGGTTTGCAGTTCATGAGAATTAATGGCAGTTGGGTGAACTTATGAATTATTAGCACTGCCGCTGACACCACCGGCAATAAAAATATTAAGAATAATTAAACTGTTATACAAGTCGGAAGTCCGACTTGCTAGATTTTCACTCCAAATGTAACATGCCGTGTGTTTCAGAGCAATTCTATGTATTTTATACTGCGATTTACTAAGGTGGCGCAGCAGCCTCAACAGCAACATGCGCCTTTAAAACACCTTCTTCAGTTCACATTCTGCCCTTCTTTGATCATCTCCACTCACGTGTATGATTTTACTAAAATTCACGTTCCATCTAAAGCAGAAAATTCCACACTTATTGTACAATACAATTGATCATCGAGCTTTTATTTCCATATTTCTGTGTGCGCATGCATACATCCGAATGTCACACCGTGGAGAAGAGGAGCAGAAGCGAGGAGAAGCATAGTCGCGTTTGCTAGGCGGTGCACTCAGATGAGGGGATGGGGGGCAATGCTGGGCTGGCATAGCACAGGGCAAGGATGGGGGGGCAGAGCCCTTTCACAGCATGCTGCTCATCTGCCCCCTGCTGACCCATATAAAGGGGGTGAAGGACACAGCAGGGCAGCTGGACCCACATCCAGCTTCGGCTGCACTCCTCCCGCTAAACTCAACCTCTCTTCCTAGGTAGGCTGAGCCACAAGAATATGGACTAAATTGGCATTTATACCGAGTGCTTCAGAATCTAAATAACCCCAAGATCACTTTTATCTGCGCACATTATTTGCTATGAAGTCACGCCGCATCACCGAAAAGAATTAATCGATGTGCCCAATTCATATTTGATAAAAATCCTATCCGAGTTTTATTATTCCAATGTGCCGATTTCCCATTCATATTCAATTACGAATTCCATCGGTTAAGGAAGGAAATGTTCGATGTCAGACGACTTGCAAGGTTCGGGTCCCTCAGATGCAGCGCGCGATTTGGACCAAGAAGCGAAACCCGCGATGATGTGATGCTGAAACAAATAAAGAACAAATCCTCGCTCGGAACCCATCTGCCAGCCTTCTGTACTCCACACGACTTAACACTTCAAACCAAGGCAAAATCATTAAAGCAAAAGAAGAGGGGAGAAGCACTGGCAGCCACATGCAGTCATGCTGTGCTTTTCGCTGAGAAATACTATTTGTCTGCCCGAAGTAAGGCTGCTCCGAGAGGAAAATTAAAAATGTATTACTTAAGAAAAGCTGCCTTTGGCCTTTACGGCTCTTCCAGTATGGTTTTATTAAAGGACGAGAAGAAATAATGGTCTAATAATGACACATGTTCTCAATTTCTGTAAATTTTCTGCCATTTTTGCTTCGGCAGCTTTTCGAGGTTGGTTGCGACAAGATGGTAGAAAGTTGAATTTAAGGTAAAACTCTCAAAGTTTGAAGAATTCGCAGCTGGGTTACAAAAAAAAAAAAAAACAAAAAAAAAAACGCGGAGAAATAATAAGAAGGCTCCGACATGGACAATGTTTAGGTGAACATCACCTCTTTGAGTCGCAACAAATCTTAGCTGTCTCAATAAAGCCAGGAAAATTTACTTTAAGCCAGAAAATGATCCTCTTAAACGTCCTTTGTCGGGATCTTAACTATCAGCTGTGTTTAGTGAAAAATCTTAAATACCTTCGAAATTTAAAAAGTAAAACATGCGAGGTTTGCCCCTGCCAAGAATCTAACAGCTTGCGCCCGAACGGGCACATCTGCTGCAAAAACCCTTCCGTCCAAATTTCAAGGTTGATGGCCGTGTTGTTCCTGTTGTTGGTTATCGAATACGGGCCCGGCGTTAGGATGGTCTCATCAAGCAACAGACTAATGGGATGTACGCCCATCACTTCCCAGCATGCAAAAGACTCCCGACGTCTGATGTGCTTGGATGTGTTCCACTCCCCTCTGTAATGATCCTTGTCAGTTGCTAACAATGCCAGCGATCATTCCTTACGTGTATTTTTGGAAAAGCGCGTCAAACGACAGGCAACACGCTTTGCGCATCCCAGAATGACCATGAAGGGGGGGGGAAAGACATTTTTAATTAAACTATTGGTATTTTTAATGTCATTGAAGACTCATTTTCACTGTTTTAAGCTAGCAAAAAAAACTGTCAAAGGACACCTGGCATCTGTATCGGTGAATTTTTTTTTTTTGACGATTCTAGGGCTTTTGTCCTTGGCCGGCCACCATTTTTCAGAATTCAGCGCAGCTTAAACCGAAACTTATAAAATCCAAAAGTTAGTCTTTCATGAATCAGATTTACATACATTCTGGAAAACAGTTTTACGGGGAACTGGCAGGAAAGTGAATGTGTGCGGAGATTTTTTAAAACGGCATGTTTTCAGGTTTGAAGCTAGCTTAATCCAAATTTTTAAATTTTATTTATTTAAATACAGATATGATGGTAACCCAACGAATTACATCGTTCTTCTGGCGAAATCTGTTTATTGGTTGTTTGCTAGCAATAACTGGGGGGCAACAAGGCTCCGTACACCTAATATTAATTCTAGTGTTTCCTATTACAAATGCAGACGCAAAGACTTGAATGTGCCTGTTAAAAGCATCTAACAGGAGAAACTGGTTGCCCATTGCGAGCTGGCAGTAAGGGGACTCACAACACTGGTAGAGACTGCACTTGCTGAACAACTGCCCAACGGCCATTCTATGCCAATTTTCAAAGAAAACGACAATAACTGACTCTGAGACTATTGTCAAGTTGTTTAAGACAGCTGATGTGCAATTGAAAGGCAAGAGAAGATAGAGAAGGATGGGGAAGGAGATAACTACATGTCCATGATAAATCTGCGGTAGCTTCTTTGAGATATTGCGGTTATTTTGCCAGTAAAATTGGTTTTCTGTTCTCCTTTTCATCGGTTGACCTAAAGGGGCTACACCTCTGTGTTATTTCCCATCCCTCCATCCATCCATCCATTATCATTAAGAGCACCATCCCGGTCAGCGTTCAGGATCACTGGGCGCTAGGCTACGAACCAGCTCCTGGATGTGACAGCAGTTCATTGCAGGGTGGGCTGTGTTATTTTGTTCTGTATTAATAAAAGTTTTTCGCCCGAGTACTGCTGTCGTATCCTTTTATCCGTCTCATGCAGTGGCTTGCACCCACAACAGAGTACAGTATGCGCACCAAAATAATCCATGTGGATCCAAATGTTTTTTTTTTTTCCACCAAAATGCATGGTGAACTTCCCATCATATTTAACTCCTTATGCAATTTTTTAAATTAATCCAAGGCCGTTTTGCCCTTGTACATACTAACTGATAAATAAGGTATTTATTTCCAGCCTCCAGAAATAGGCGGCCCAATAATGAGCCCGAGCTCCTCTTTGGAAGTTCTCCCAGACAGGTGAGACCAGTACGAAGAAGTGTGTAAGAGGGCCATATCACATTCACATTACTGGCCCGAAACCACAGTTCAGGGATATTTGCACAACACTGACAAACTGAATCTAAGCTTTACATTTCAAAGTGACAACAGCTTGTGAGTGTTTTGGTTCATACTTCCAGTAAATTACTGTTAAATTAGCACCCAGCCAGATCTTGATGAAATGAGACAAACCGATGTACGGATTCCAGATTTTTTTTTTCCCGTTACTCGGAAAATTGTCTCGAAATGAAGAATCGGAGATGTTCCAAGAGCTCAAGTTGAATGGAAAAATTCCTTTCAAACGCTAAGGCCGCCTTGGTCCAAAAGCCTCTTGCTGCCGAACAGTGGGTTTGCTTGCATTTCAAGCTGCATCTGGATCCAAAGATTGTCTTCTCCAAGCTCCGGCAGAGCCATCTCTGTTTCACCATACACTATTAATAAAGACACCGATCTGCATGAGTGATGTTTAATTCCCAGGGTGATTCAAAGAGGAAGATGGAGAAGCGCAGAAACAATGAGCTCTGATATCACTCGAAATTCACAGAGGACATCGAGGAAGCTTAGCTGGGCTTCCTCCATGGAGATGGTCCCTATGGGTCAGCAGAGTATGCAGAAGCAGTTAAAAAATAGATGGGAGCAGAAAGACTGATGGCTGTCTAGCTTGAGCTGTGTCTGGAAAGATGGATGACAACCGGAGAGCATGTAGGAAACCTAGTGCATTGCAGACTAGGGGTTGAAGAGAACAGATTGATGGATTATGGAAATACACTCTAACAAAGAGAAGTGATGACGGAGTGGGTGGACTGAGTGGAGTGGGAGGGGGCAGCGCTTGCATTAGCAGTCATGTTTTTAAAGTTTTGGGGGAGGGGGAGGGAGATTTAGAGTCTTTTGCCGATGGAGGTAATCCCTGCGTGGAGGAAACACGGAAATGGCCCTCGGGACAGACGGGACATCAGCAGTCATGGTTCGGGAGACCAGATGCAGCTTAACTGCTTGTTGACATATTCTGAACCATGTTATTGAAGATTACCGAAGACCCAAGATCAACACAATAGCAACGGTCCGAGGCAAAATGGACAAAAGCTAGTGTGAACAATTTATTTGTACACAGCTTTAGCCGGAAGTGCGGTGGGGCTTCAAACTAAGCATGAAAACAAAGGGGCTGCTCGTACCATTTGGCAGCAGCTTTACAGCAGTGTGAAAAAAAGTACTGGCACGGGGACGCCGGAGTTGTGCATTACAGCAGCGGTGTCTACATATGTATGGAATCTGACTAACATGAAAACACTGAATCAGAATCAGATTTACTGGCCAAGTATACTCACGCACACGGAGATTTTGGGTTCGGTTTCCGATGGCTCTCGGCGTACATAACACAACACGACATACATACATACAACATGTGCAAAAGAGGCAGAAGAATAAGAATAAATATCAAAAGGGTAGGAAACATATTAAAAGGAAGAAGTGAGGATAATAGGTCCTTTCCATGCCCATACACCAATTTGCAACCCATTGTGCTTCATAGACCAGCTAGTAAGAACGCTGGTTTTGAACAGAATTTATGAAACCCTCTCAAAGAGCCAACTTAAACCCGAACCCAAAGCGCTAAGAGCAATTCCTGCATTTATACACTGACCATCTCACAACGCAAGGGTCCACGCTCCTCAATCAATATTAGTAATAAAGTTTTGCGGTTTACCCGGCGGGATGTACAGCAACAGCCCACTTTAATGGCTGCGTACCTTTTAGGAGCAGTTGAGGATAAACGCCTTGCTGTGTGACAGCAGTACCGGGGTGTGTGGCTTCAACTGCCATCTTTGAGTCTGTTTTCTTTATTGCTATGCTAGGGCTCTATTCAAAAGAAAGAGTAGTTGACCCTTCGAAATCGGACATAAATTGGGCAGAACCTCGGCTTCTCGGACGCTGACCGGCACTCGGCATAAATAAGGCCAAGCACGATCGTTGCCGCCCTTTGCTTGATCTGAACACAAACTGGGCCTTTACCCCCACAGTTGCTTAAAACAGTGACTGCTTCGCTTCACCCTGTAATTGTAGTGTCATTGCTTTTTGATGTATTGGACTTGTTGCAACTGTAAAGGCTTTTTAATAAGGTCACTGGAAGCATCCTTTCCTCATATTCCATGGGTAATAAACGACGGTAGATCCCTTCTGCCATTACCAGGGGACGACATGGGCAGCTGTTGCGCAAAAGCGGCAGGACGGACGCGCAAAGCCGCCGGAATACCAATAGGCAAGTGCATTGATTTAAAGAGGATGGCTCGCTGGTGGCCACAAAACAGCCATAGACTAAACCACTTTAATTAACGCTGCTCATCATTTGAGGCCGTAACCCATCCGTCACCGTGAGCGTAGGCGCCGGAAAGAAATCTCAGCTTTTAACATCTCTGGCTGAGGATGCGAGGGAGCAGTCGCCGCACGCATTTAAATTCCCCTCGTACTGCAGACCGTATACGTTGTCACTGAATATTTATAAACGTCCGCTTTTCACGAGCGGCAAACGCTCGCCTTACCTCGAGCGAAACGGGAGCCGAGGGCCAAGTGGAGGGGGGGAGGAATTGTGGGAGTTGCAGTTCTAAATGGGGAGAGTCCATCGGAAAATGCGCAGAAGCGCGCACATCGATTGAATTTGGTCAAAGAAATGACAAGCGGTGTTTGTAAAATGCTGTGTTAAGCGAACGCTCAGCTTCATGCACTTCAAGCGAATGGTGGTCACGTTGAACTTTAAAGGAAGAATGGATGCGAGTTGATTTAAATGGCGAATGGAATGACTTTGGGCAGAGCCTACCGTATAAACTTGTTTGTTTCAGAGAAGAACTAAGAGATGGAAGCAAGTTAATGAATGGAGAGAATTGTTGTCAAGACTCTCGTTCGCTAGCAGAAGTCTGAGGTTTGTAAATCGTCATTGTTGGGACTGTAGCGCATGAACCCGTTGTGGATCCACTTTAACCTCATGCCCATCTCATTGCTTGGCCAGCCAGGTCACGGTGGTGCAGCTGTGGGATGAAGGATTGACCAATGCAACCGACAACAGGTCTGAATGCTCCCCGAGGTCCATTTCGGAAGAGAAGCATGAAGTGATGAACTGCGTCTCTCTGGTGAGTTTATCTTGTGGCAACCACAGTACTTTATCCATCCTTGTTGGATGACTGCTACCATGCACATTAAAAACTGGAATGTACTGTAACCATCCAAATATTGGAAAATGCGTAAAGTTCATAATAATAAAAATGATAGTAGCACAACATCAGAACACTTTGTAAGCGGATTAGCGGGACGACTCTCTTTCGTGAACGCAAAACACCCTCCATTCATTACCCAACCAAGAAAGCCAATACAAAGAGTGGAATTTTACAACATCAAACAGCCAAAGCATTACAACTGCCAACATCAATACCGTCAGCCCTGTTCCTGGTAATGTGATACAATCTGCTCTGGCCACAAACCTGTCAAACATAGGAAATGCATTCAGCTACACCGCAAGTGCAAAACTCACCAGAGTGTGATATCAAGTCTCTAAGAGACGAGAAAATAAAAACAGTCTGGAACTGAAGGGACTGTAAAAGGCAAAGCTAAAATGACTATGGGACAAACAGAAAGGCGTGAAGGTTGAGCCAGTGGATACAGTACCGGCTCCACTAGGACAGGGCGCGTGGGGTTAACTTTACCGCATCGACCCTGTAAGTCCGCTTTAATGGTGGGCTCCGGTGGGCCCACGGCATTGATCGATACCACGTGAACCCTTAGGGCGCCACAACGATAGACTCTTGCTTTTCCTTTTCCGATGACAAGCGAGCCATTAGCAACCTGCGTTACAAAGAGTTCAGATAAGCACAGATCAGCAGCTGCAATACAGCGAAAGGCAATTGATGGGTCCTTTCCAAACAGCAGCAGGTTGTAGGTTCAAACTGCACCCGACTCTTTGTGCACCACGGACAGCTGAACCGAATCGGTCGCGTTAGGCTGTTTATCACGTGGACACCAGGGCGAGCTCGGGACCAGCAAGTGTCCCTACCTGGAAATGGATCCGCGGAAGTTTACGCCGAGGCCTGCAGAAGGAGACAGAAGGTCACCTGACTCTCACGTGTGCATTTGGCGGTAACTGTGTTTGTGCTCACCGTGAACCTGGAATCTAATTCCAGCATTAGCGTTCATGTCATGAGCTGAATAATTCTGTTCCAGAAAGCTAAAGACGATCTGGGTATATAATAAAACAAAGTTAAAACAGTGTTCCCGCCATCCAACCATGACAGCCAATCTCCAAGTCTTCTTGTCCCGTGTTTTTATTTTAACCAATTATTTCACTTTTATGGCATAAACCTGCAAGCAGATATGGGCAAAAGTGTCATTTAAAGGAGTGAATATTATATATAGTGTATTTCCACAGTATTTGTGGAGTAGAGTTATGTAGATGATAAACGTTTCCTTTGAAAAACTCCCATTAATGCAAGATATAGACATGAAAAGTAAGAGGAAAAAAGTACAAATTCTGCAAAGCGAAATTGGCCAGAATGCCGACTGCCCACCGTGACCACACCGCTACAGGGAGCGTTTGGATGATGTACGTGATGTCCTGTCCACTAGTGAATCTAAGGGATCATATACTTTTCGCATTGATATTTCAGCAATGAACCCATCGAAGGTATTAAAATACGCAGTTTAGTTTGTGTCATTTGTTTAACCAGACTTTATTATGACGTATAAGAAAACCAGATCACGTTCCAGTGCGGACGATTCAAACGGGTTCATCGTTTTTTTTTTTTTTTTGCCACAATTCTATGCAGTTATAAATGTGTTTGTAGATGCATAGTAAAATACAACAGGGAATATGGTAAATGTGGACATTTTACATGGGGACGCACATTATTAGGGCTGCCGATTTTGCAGACTTGCCCCGGCAAAATTTATCCGCCTGTCTAAATGGGCAAATAACTGTAACCGGTTCAACGCTAAGTCATGTAGAGAAAATCGTGAGCTAAAAGATGAAAGGTCAATATACTAAAATTGAATATTTTTCCTTAAAAAAATAAAATGATTCATAAAAATATTCTTTGCATAGTATTTTAAATATTTAGTACGCTAATGCTTTAAATGCTTCAAATATAGTGCATGGTTGGTCCTCAGACTGTTCCTGGATTTGTAAACCTTTATTAAAATGCTGTTATTTCACATGGTGAGGAAAGAAAGTGTTTCATTTTCTGCAGTGTGAGAGGTACCATGATAAATCTGGCATTGCTGGGGTTGAAATGAGTACTGACTCAGATGACACATCTCCTTGCATTATACATGGAGCTATAATGGCTGGCATCTCCCAGGCTGCAGCGCTACCCAGACTGTTGGACTGTCTTATTATAATGTACTCCTTGCTGCTGACAGGACACTGCAGGGAAAAAAGAAGAAGGTTTTCCTTTTGGTTGGGGCAGATTTGTTTAAGATTGACCAACACTGAGTTGAGTCAGGTAAGCCAGGCCCTGTGCGTGTGAGAGGCGGACAGGAGCTGCGGCTCAGGTGCGTGCGTGAATACCCGACTATAGTACAGGTACAGCAGGTTATCGCCATCCACAATGTATGCTACATCCTGGCAGCTGGACTTCTTCTTTTTTAAAAGACACCAGGATGTATGTAAAGCTAGATCAGTCAGGAGAGCAAAGCATAACAAAATGTCATGCATAGTTCATACTGGCAGCTACTGAATTATGGGTACATGCTGCACGATTCTCCTGCATGGACAGAATTTTCCACTGAACTTTGCCGGTTATGGCGTGAACATACGATATCGAGCGACCATCTTAGCAACGTGACACAACCGTACTGAAGTCCACAGTCCCGGTGAGAGAGAGGATCTCTGGGATACCGCTATGCTATACCGCACCTTGGGTATCTGCAGCCTATTGCGGGCAGGCTAAAAATACTGTCAGTGGGAATCCCTTCGGACTGCATATTTGTTCTCAAAGGAAACAAATATTTTGAACATGTACCCCGAGAATGGAAACAGCAGTTCCATCACCCAGCACCTACATACCTGTCAGGGCGAATGAGCGAGCTCTATAAATCTCTGCAATCTGGTTACTTCCGCAACAGAGGTTGTCACTTGGTTTATAAGAGTGTTGCCAGCATGCTTATTGTGCGTCCTGCTGACAGTGCAACCCAGGCACGCACTGGAGCCCCAGACATCTCCAGAAAGCCATCCATCTTCACCTCTGTCAGGCTACCACCCAGCCCTTCCAGGCCCCTTACAACACAGACTCATTGGTATTCATGTCATAAAGGGGCTGCTGGAGTGGAGGCCATGCCCTTTGCCCTGTATCTTGCTTGATCTCTCTCCCTCTCGCTGTCATGAAAACCTTGTGAGCAGGTCGCCGAGAACTGACTTCAGCTTCATGGAACTACCCTACTATTTTATAGTTATTATTTATCCATATTAATGTCTTTCTATAAAAAGTGAACTGCTAAACTGATCTACTGCAAACAATATATTAGCATAACAAATACTGCATATGGAGAAACAGAATATATGGAGAGGAACTGATTTATGACAAACTAGTCCGAAACACACAGTGAGTCCGAAACACACTTTTGAAATCCGCAATGAAAGAAATCGGTGAGGCTTTTGGCATGGAAAATTGGCACGGAAACAGTTAATCTCCAGGCTGGTATTAGTTCAAAACACTTTCAGCTCCGCGTGGCAGCCATCGAGGCCCAAGCTGAGCTCCCTCACCGAGAAACTAAAGTGGATGTTGACAAATGAGACGTTTTTGTCAAAAACACAAAAGGCACAACGCGTGCCCTGCCCTGGTTGCACTGTTTGAGCATTGCTAATGGGTAAAAAGGCAAAGAATATACAACCAAGCGCCGCAGGATCCTTTTGTGTATATATAATGTGGAATTTACAGTTCTTCGTGCATAAGGGGAATCTAAGCGACCCCACTGTTGCCTGCGTTGTGAAATGCGATTAAAGATTTTAAATCGTCTTTATATTTTGCCACCCCAGAAACGTGCAGGCAATTCTAAGAATGAAACGGTCGGTTTTTCATATAAAATATGAAGTAGCCTGGAGCTGACTTTGAAAATTATGGACATTAAGGAAGCCCTGCGTCTGAAAGAGAAGGCCCACGGTGGAATATGATCACATGTGTTTGCCATTCAGTTTCGGTTTTTATGACTGTAAATTTCTCTGGTTTGTGTTTGTGGCTGTTTTCCCGGTAATCGAGGCTTAACCATCAACTATGGATTGAAATGCCGTAACAAAGCTCCCTGTCTCCACGGCTATAGATGCATGGGGAAGGCGACTGAGAGGCTGGATAGACAGCGGGTGGACCCGGTCTCTCGGAGCGGAGTGCAGCGGCCCTCTGCCGCTCGCGTCATCGTCGTGCAACCTGTCCATCCATATTCACACAGCTAGGAAAAAACCGACAGTAATGAAAGCTCACCCTGGTCGAACGTCCGGGCCTGTTGACATTTTGGTGGGTTGCCCCTACGTGCTGGAGTCTTGCTGCAAAACACCAGCAAATACAACTATTGGATCAACAGTTCTAGGGATCCGGAAGTCCAACGGTCCCCGGTCCTGGTACGGGCAACCCCGTATGTACGCAGGCTGTCAGTTTACCTAAACGCTTTCACGAGTTATTGTCCTAATAGTACTAGATCAAATGTCCTAACAGTATGAGATTAAATATTTCATTTGACGGTATGAAGAGAACAGGAAATCCAGGATGTTGACCCCCTCTTGGCACCCCATCCACTCAGCCCCTTGGGACCGGTCAACTGGTGGTTCTACAGGGGGCTTACACAACAGTTTTGAGCTCTTTATCAGATTTCAGGTGAAGAGCAGGCAAACACCGACCTTGTACACTTACCTGCTGCCCTTATTCCTCACAGCCACCTCAGAAAAGCACCCCATCTCGCACAGCATCCCCGGAGACGCCGCGAGCACTATCATGAATAAAACCCTTTCCTCCGCGTTTTAATATTAAAAAAGATTTTATCCAGTGTCCGTATTCTTCTGGGTAATGGGATGTTTTGCACCTGCCTCACAAGTCAGAGAAATGCTGTTCTGAAAATAAATTCCATTTTCTCCGCAGGACTTTATGTTGACAACAGACAGTAATAAAATATGTGCTCGGCGAAATTTATTCACCATTTTGTGACGCTAAATGAAAGCAGTGGCAGGAGCCTTTGTCTGTTTTTAGATCGCAGACTTCACATGCCAGAGCAGAGACAAAAACATTCTTAAATTACATATCGGCTTGCCATTTGCCCGCTTAGTAAGCCACGGCGACAGAGTGTCTTTCGCCAGTGTTAAAGCTGTGTCATTTAGAAAAATCACACAACGGCAAAGCCCATCCAAACTGAGAGTAAAGGACCCCGTTTTCCCCCACACGCTGTTAAATAAATACGTATGTGCAAACATCATTCATCGCGTTCATCGACGGGCCATCTGCGATACGGTGGCTGCAGTCCCACTTCGGTCCTGGCTTGAGGATGCTGTCGCTGGAACGCCATGCCTTCTCCATTCCAGCCAGAGAGACGGGGGGGCGAGAGGGATCGAATCGGCCGACCCTCGGCGCGGAACCGCGGCACCGTTGCCCTGCGGTGGAACGGCACCGAAGCTCGATTGCGGAAGGCGCCGGGAACACGACTTCCACCTGGAGTCCAGCCCGAGCGCTCTTTCAAGAGCCGCTAACACAATGATTCACGCCGGGCACGCATGCTGCTATGAGCTATTGCTTCCCACAGCTGCTACCAAAACAAACGCGGTCCCGCAAGACTCGAAGGTTAACACAATGCTTTCATTCAACGGAATATTTTCGGCAGACGCACATTAAATCTAAATGACTCTTCCTGTCAATCAATGATCCGAATGCTGAAACGCACAGATGCACCCGTATGCAGCGGGTGAGATGGGTTTAAACGCAGAATTTGACAGGGGACAATGCTTTAGCCCCCGGGTACCTGGGACGTCAAGCCGTTCGCATTGTAGCCCTTGCAGCACTTAACATCTGAATGTCCCCGGGCCCTTCGGGGGGGGGATGAGAACACAGTGGAGCGGAACCACGTTATTCCTGGCCTTTGTCGTGGCCTGCCTGCTGAGACGGCCGGAGTACACGCATCTCAACGCACACCGGACCCCGGTGGCCACCCCGTACCCCCGTATCGCCGTTCATTAGCATAGGCCACAATAGGTGGCAATAAAGCCATTTTTCTCAAAGACCCTCCCCTTCGGAGAATTGTAGCGGCGAGGACGGCATGGGTGTGAAGTCACAGAACTAATTTGGAGCGCTCATCTAATCCCACATCCGATTTAAAATGATTTTAAATTACGTTCTATCATCGCGCCCCCCCCCCCCCCCCCACACACACGCACGCACGCACGCACGCATTCAAGAAATGGGAGACCCGTCCATGTTGGGATCCCCTCAAGGGAGACATGGGCCCAGAAACGTACTGCTTCTCCGGCAGATGGGGACAATGGAGATTTTTCTTTCCGTCTTGCTGCCACTGTGATCTATGCCTCCAAAGAATGAAACCTTTATTGACCTTTAAGGTTCCCATGGAAACGGGGGTTATGGCTTCGGTGTAGTGTAGTACAGGCAGGGATTTATTTTGGCGTATGTTTTTTTGGTATGGGAGCGATGGGTTTGCGCCTGAGATTGCTGCGCTCTTGGCAGAACAAAGTATAGAGTGGGAAATCAGCACTTTTTCACCTGTCTGATATCCTTGCATGTTTTTAGCTTTCACTTTGATCTTGCGGACTGTTAAAAAGGCTCACATCCCTGGACCTTGGGGTATCGGGAAGAATTGTGCAAAGCATTACTGTTGACCTTTCTTAGAGAATGTTAAATTGCTTTCATTTTGCAGAATCAAGAGTAGAGAAAAAAGCTCTAAAGCGAAGGCATTAGTAACCGGCGCATGACAAAAACACAGCACGTGTGTTTTAGAGGGATTTAAAGGGCCGATATTCCTATTTTGAAACTTTTTAATTGCTCTTTAAAGGGCTTTGCTATTTAAACATGCCAATTTCAACAAACAGTAGTTGTTTCCGTAGCGTAAATTTTTTTGGACGCATCAGTACAGGCATTATTCAAATGTGAGGGACGGAAAGGTTGCAGATCTTTTTCCTTCTACTTTATTAGCAAATTCAAATAATTGCAGACGGCAACGTTTCGCTAAACCCATCGCAAGTCGAAAATATCGTAAGTTGAAAATGCATTTAATACAGGTACGTATGTGTCGCTTAACAACGGGGATATATTCCGAGAAACGCATCATCAAGCGATTTTGTCGTTGCGCGAACATCATGGAGCGTACATGTGCCGCATTACGTCCGTTTTGGTTTGTATGTGGTATAGCCCATTGCTCCTAGGCTACAAACCACCACCGTGTAAGCGGTCCGTCATTAGGCGGCGCCTACCTGTACGCCTAACCTACCGTCACAACCTGCGGCTGTTTCAGCAGTGGAATGTAGGCAGTCTCTCTGCCCCCATCTTCAGACTGAGCATCGAGTGGCGTAGAAACCAATCGTGGACGGGATTTAGTTCCTACCCGGACTTCCTGTCCGCGCTCAGTTTCCGCTGCCCCTTGTGAACTCTCCTGCAACCACTGTCTTGCTAAGACCTTGTATTTTGTTTATTTTCAATTGTGGCTTCCGTTTTTGTTTGCTGCCAACCGCCAGTGTTTAGCACTAGCTAACAGCAGCACTCTTTGTCGGAAACAACGCTCGGTATGAGCAATAAAGCGTTTACCGGAACTTAAACTTCTTACTACGATGTCTCGCGATTGCTTCCACCAACCCATGCCATAACACCGACTAAACCTAGCCTAGCTTAAAAGGCATTGCAGGCTTGTCGCTTTCGTGCCACTTTCAGAAGATTTTCAAAATTCGACGTGCGATTGCTACTGATTGCGTATCGCTATTGCCCCATCGTAAAGTCGAAAAATCGTAAGTTGGACCCTCGTAACTTGGGGACCATCTGTACAGTAAAACACCGCCAAATCCAAAACACCTCTTAAACGAAAAATGCGACAGCACAGCTAGTCAACGGGACGTCTTTCTTGAAATGCACGTTGCAATATTACTATAAAATCAAGAATAAATAGAAATTGGAGTGGAAAATTTGCATATAAATAATTTTTTTGGCATCACACTTGTATTTAAAATATTGACAACAACTGCCTTTGAGTGTTAGATGTGAGGCTACTTAAAAGGAAAATGAAAAGTAAAAAGACCGCTTCCAATTTTATGGATGAAACGGGGGCATTATATTGATATTTAGTTATTTTTTTAATTTTTACATAACAGCTATGCTGTCGAACACGCAAAGGCAAAGCTGATGATTTATTCGCGTTAAAAAATCATTGCACCCTAACACGCTTTTCTTTCCTTTTATTTAGCAGTAAGGCCCACGATGGCACGACAAAGGCTTGCAGGATGTAACTTTGCACCGCATTTTGCTCGATGTGTGTAAAAGGTTTAGCGTAAATCGATCTTTTACGAAACATGCACTTTTGTGTGGAAATAAAAATATGGTTTTCAATTGTGTGTTTTGGGAGGACTGTGCAGAGCCCCGTTTGAACATGAAAAGACTTGGCCTCGCATTCAAGTTCAACATACTGTGTATGTGGCAGTGTCAGTATTGTGTTAAAATAAGCAGAGAACATTTAAAGGTGTACCAGCTGTGGCACTACAGTGACCTTCAACCTCTATTGTCAGGGTTGCAGCATCCAAACGCGATGGAAAGGTCTGAGCCGCAGCTCCACAGAAGCAAAGACGGAAATTATCACCCAGCGACTCATTACCATAGCACGTGTGGGTGCTTACTTACGGATAACTGCAGCCGTTCTGCCTTCAGGCAGTATTTCTACACACAAATGAGTCTTTCAGATGGAGCTTAGGCATACCGGGAAGTTTTCTTCTAATACGTTTTAAGTTTATTACCTCTCATTGTACACATTAATAAGAGTGATTGTTCTTAAGGGGATATTTCATACCGTCAATTACATTACAGCTTCATATTCATATTTTACTCATCCATTGTCCAGTGTGGAGCACCAGGCGTCCAGCACCCATCCCAGAAGCACAGGTGTGAAGCAGGGGACGCACTGTGTGGAAGGCAAGTCTGTCACAGGCCAAACACACGCACTCATACAATAAAGCATTTGCGAACAACTGCCAATCTATAGTCATCAGTTCCCTTGGAAAAAAAATGCCTTTGGATTGTTGAAGGGAACTGTGGTACCTGAAAAAAGCCAGGAATGCATGGGAAGAAGCAAGCACAGACTGCACCGATTGACCTGGACACAAGCCCATGTTCAAACCCCCAGATATAGGGCACCGGGCCCAGCTGCTGCATCACCATGCCATCCTTCCGCATTGTATTCCGAATCTTAATCTGCATACAGAAAGAGGATCAGACAGAGTAAATCTTAAACGTGTGCCTCCCTCTTTTGTTCTCGCGAGAAAGAGCGGCGCTTCCCCCCACCCCCATGCTGAAAACGTGCAAATCCGAGGTGTTCCTTTACCTTTCTTCATCCAGAAAACACCAGCGTATTTAAGTTAATGCTCGCTGTGAATGACGTTTACTTGGCTTAACACCACAGGCCCCGCAGACACAAGGATGCCCCAACCTGATCCCACACAGCGAAGCGCCTTCCGATGACTCAGACGTACCTCTTCGGTAAAAAGCTACGTTCCGCTTAACCCGCCAGCCGAAAACCCTAGCGCATCGCCGGTCCCAAAGCATCGCAAGTGCAACGTAATTTCCACAAACCTCTAAAACACCACCCACACACTGCACGCAGGCAATATAGCAATTCTGCGATACGGTGGCGAGCAGGAAAGAAAAAAGCTACAAAACGTCCGTAAACTTCACGTTTTACATTTTTCGCCCTAACTTGTGTGCGATTTTGCTTTGTTGCATCACCAGCGGTGCTCTGTGGCCAAAATGACTGTGAATATTTGCCCTTTCAGCAACGCCCCAAGATACCTCCTCTGCGGCGGTGCATCCCCTAAGCCAGACCTTAATCATTACTCTCGGTCGGCCCGCAATAAAGGCGCTGTTTAGAACTGTGTTTTATGCCCTATTAACTCGCAAAGGAGGTGAAAGCAATAAAATGAAAAATGTTACATTAAGTAGAAATGAATAAAGGCCTTGTCCTTCCTAACAAAGGATCCCCGATAGCAATTATACTTTTGTTTAATCAGTTATGAGCATAAAAAAATTCTATTTTTATTCTGCTGTGGCATTTTTATATCTCATATTTCTCTGCCAGCACTGGGTTTTTATGTGCAGGGGAAGCAGCATGCTGGAAAATGTGACACATTTTATTTAGTGAAATCCGTCTGACCTGGCCCATATTTGCTGAGCCACACGGGGGTGGGATCTGGCTGTGCAGCAGCTCCTGCTATAAACACCCGAGCAGAGCACGAGCTCGCGCCAGTCGAAGAGGAAGGCGGACGCCGAGGAGGTACCCGAAGACGTCTTCCTCACCTGTAGGCTGGGCCGCAAACTCATACTGGCGCGCTGCCCCCCCCCCGCGCAATAAGAACTGCTTCATGAATATTCGCTACCCCCTCCCCCGAGGCCTAGGCCCCGTAACACAGACGTTGACAGTACAGCAAGCATTAAAGGGAAGACCAAAATGGGAAAAAGCTACTTTAATTTAAATTCAAATACCACCCTCTCCGCAACATCTATTCAATGCGATGGAGAAGAAGAGAACATTGTTTTCCATCGAATGATTTTAATGTAGGGTTGCGAGCGTACACACCGGAACGTCTACGCGGGCTGACGCTGGGGTACGACGCGGTTTGCCGGCTTCTCCCGCGAT
Organism: Heterotis niloticus; assembly: GCA_018136845.1. NCBI lineage: Eukaryota > Metazoa > Chordata > Actinopteri > Osteoglossiformes > Osteoglossidae > Heterotis > Heterotis niloticus. The sequence continues at coordinate 29,769,266 of CM030898.1, forward strand.
TGCTAGTCCAGGCACATAACCGCCCACTCGCTCCCCATCTCGGCATCAGCTTGCGTTTCTGCGCTCGCGCGCTGGGGGAAACAGGTTAAAAAGACACTGTTATCTCCACTGGAGAAGAGCAGGGAAAGATGGCCCTGAGGACCAGACAGGAAAAGAGGACGCATTATACAACTGTTCCAGTGCCGTGCTTGGGCCTCGCGCTCAAATTCACGCTCCCGCGCTCCATTGGAGACACTCCTGTCAGACCACAGAAGGGCAAACCAGAGAACAAATTCGGCTGCAGCCACCCCCCCAAAAAAAAAAAAAAAAAAAAAAAAACACATTTTGTGATTTCTCCATTATTCGGCCTGCGTGTTTGTCCAGCTCTGTCTGGAAGGAGGAAGGTGTGAGATGGAGGTCAGGCAGGTTGTGGGTTGTGTAAATCCCGTCACTGTCGCACTTGAGATCTCCACGTTCGGCTTTGCGAGCGAAGAATCCGAAAGCCTACAAACCGGGCCCGTAACCCTTAAAAATGTCTTTACAGAGACTTGCGCGATCCGCCGAATATACTTCCTGGTGCTATGAAACCCGGCTAATTGTAACTACAATCGCGACTTAACACATCAAGTGCGACGCATTGTTGTGCGGTGCGGATGGATTGCCGCACGTCTAAAAGTCCTCAAGGAAGCGAAATCGCACCCATTCCTACATCTAAAAACAGAGCTTCTCCCCAGAATTAATTTCATTTTCTTCAGACGTTGGTTCACTTCTGACATGCACGCAGGAATTAGCCATTGAAACCAATGGGTTTTATTTGAAGATGCAGAGCGGCATGAATGCCATTTAAAGCCTTTTGACATGCTGCATAATTGTGGAGCGTTCAGCTCCTTCCAGCGCTTGGATAAGGCAGCGGCGAGCCCGTTTTCTGGTGAGAACCACGCTCAAGTTCCCATTGACATTTCATTCATGTGCACCTGTGGGTGCCTTCTGCGAATTAGTCTCATTTGCTCGGCCCCATTGTAGCGCCGCAAACCAGTTTTACCCTCTTTGCTTCAATTTATTCTCAATCAGGGCGAGCAACCCAATACTTTGGTGTTTTACCACTGCATCCAAGCCCAGTCAATGGTAATACAATAAGCCGTGGATGCAAGACAACCGGCGCCAGCCTCCGTGAAATATTCTGCCCGTAAGAGTCAGCTGTGGTTAATAAAAGCACAAGCAAATTCTTGCAACATAATTCACTGCGTTTTAAAATGACATACCTAAGAATCCACACAACCTCACCTCCACGACTCTCTCAAACACGAGCACTCGCAATTGTCTGAACTGTTCATGCTTCCAGGTCTGTAATTCGCTTGTTATTCTTTTTTAAAAAATTTTTGGCTAAATAAAATTGCCGGGAAACATTACAACTTTCGGGGGTCCACGGTGCCGAAGGAAAACATGGCAGCTCGCCTTCAGCTTTAGACCTGCAGAAGTAACCAAGAGTAGCATCGCACGTTTGCCTGGCCTGGTTCAGCCCCTTTAATCCTTGCTAGTGTTTAGCAGTCATCTTAGAAGATCTAACTTCACAAATACCTCTGTGAGCTCAGGTGTCATCCCAAAGTAAAATTTACACTTAGTTTGGGACGATAGAATGGCTAGACCAAGCATCTCAAAATACTGCATCTCAAGTACAGGAATACAGCGCACAGCACAATAGGACCAAGTTAAATGCGTCAAGTTAAGATCCTTGCAATACAGTCTTTGCCCTTTAGTGACTCTGAAACACCACAGGCACGGCACTGCTTAGAGAAACACGGAGCCCACCGAATCTGCGACTTCTGTCCAACACAAGTTTTATGCATTTGGACAGCAAGAAATAGCGGCCAAATACTCAACTTAAGGGCAGCACAGCAGGGCTAGCAAGAAGTCAAACATGCTCATGCCAGGCAGCAAGCGGAAGGCTTTGGTGGTTCTACATGAGCAAAACCAGTAGAAGACGTTGTTACCGGTCTGCAAGTGACAAATACAGTAAAAGAGAGCCAGTTCTGGGTTTTATTAATCTGTTTTTTATTAGTTTCTATGTGAAAATATTTCTTCCTTTGCTCATACTGCGCTGATTATTTTAGCATTTGGCTATCAGTGGCACAAAACATAACTCAGAGTCAATCTCTCGCTTCCAGTATTTATGCAGCGATAAGCACAATATTAGAAGTCGGGCTGCCATGAACATGACAAAGCGCTTTCCGAATTAGAAATGAGGATCGGGGAAGGTTTCGTCTAAGTTTATGAATGCTGAAGGTAAAATCAGACAGCCAGAGCCGAACTCATTTCGCCCTCTGCTTAAAATAAAATAAGATGGTACTGCTAAGCAGCTGTTTGCGATGTAGAGATAACCTGAGCGCAGGGCAGCACAATGAAACAGCCAGCCTACATCTCAGTAATGACTCTAAGCTGCAGCCAATAATGACTAAGCAGCAGCTGGGAAGGCAAAAGGAGTCTGGATCGGCTTTTTATTTTCAGCTTGGATTAGATTTGGATTACGGCGCAGAGCTCAGGTCGGACCCGCGGACTGGCAGGTCCGGCTCCTACTGAACAGCCAAATGTGATTCTTTGTTCAGCAGGGGCCAATAAACTGTCAGATTCACCTTGACACCAGTGTGTCTTTGGTTATTTTATCCCCATCCGAGGTTGCGGGGACTTAAGTAACTTATAAGAAGCGGTGGGTGCGTGATGGCCAATAGCTTGAACCCGCGGATACTAGAGCGACCTTGCATCTGTGCTCCAGTGACTTTGGTGGAAGGCCCCCCATGGGTTATATATAAATACACTTACAGCTGGAATTCACAAATAAATGTGTGCGGTAATCCTCAAAGAGGGGTCAGCGGTGGTAAAGAAGTTTCGCCATGCAGTCTGGAGGTCAATGGCTCAAATCTCGTGTCCTCCTGAGCTACAACTAACCCTGAGTTGGCTCCAGTCAGCATAGTCTGTATAAATGGGTAAACGGTTGTAAATCACTAATTCCAGCATTCCGTAAGATACGTTGCGCAAGAGCACTGGAGAAAAGAAAAGCCAGAAGGGGAACGCAAAGTCGGATACTGAACGCAACAGGAAACAGGAGAGGTTCTGCTTGCGAGTCTGTTAATATGATTAATATTCTGCACATGTGAGCATTTTTCTACGCATATATGGTTCTCTATATGTCTAACCATCCATAATACAGCTTATACACTATATGGCCAAAAGCATGTAGACACCTAAGCATCGCAGCCGTATGTGCTTGTTGAACCTCTCATTACAAACCCATAGGCATTAATATTGAGTTGCCCCCCCCTTTGTTGCTATAACAGCCCCAACTCTTCTGGGAAGGCTTTCCACCATATTTGGGGCATCTGTGCCCGTTCGGCCAAAGGTGTTCAGTGGGGCTGAGGTCAATGCTTTGTGCAGCCACTCGAGTTCTTCCACAACAACCTGGGCAAACCATGTGTTTATGGCGCTCACTTTGTGCACAGAGGCACAGTCAGGCCGGAGCAGGAAAGGAGCTTCTTCCCCAAACTGCGGCCGCAAAGCTAGAAGCACAGAACCGTCTAGAATGTGTTCGTATGCTGTGTGGGTGCGGCTGAAAGAGCTCAACTCGGTCATTAGAAGGGGCGTCCACATACTTTTGGCCACACGGTGCATCTCATCGGTATCAGTGTCTAAATTCCATAAGTATAAATCACATATATGCTTGGGCATATGTACAGATTATGTTATACGGTTAGAATGAAAATACACCGGGTACCACTGAGCGTGTCTCAGCCCCTACGCAGTCACTGAAGCATCGCCTGGTCTGTGCGCGAGCTCTGCGATCGCTCAGCGTGCAGCCTGCAGCATGCAGAGCATGACAGCTGGGCTCGATCCTCCCGGAGAACAGCGGCCCTGGAGCGAGACAGTCTCGTTCCCCACGCAGCCCCGCGGTCCATGCTCTGCGCGCCCGCCCCTGCCTCTCCTGCACCATTAAGGCTAAAGTGCCATTGAGCTCATCATACTCATCATGCCGCACATACCCAAAAGTTCACACTGCCAATAAAATAATTTCACCCTTATTTGTTTACCATACATGAAAGTCACACACCATAAATTTTTGCAAAGCTGCTATTACAAATCTATAAATCCTGACTCCTGAGGCAAATGAGGCCAGACAGCCATGAAGAAATTGTCAACATTTCTGATTGGGGAAACTATTTCCTACCTTAAGCTGCTCTCTCCAAGGTGGTTCAATGAAAGGCATAGCATTATAATGCCAAGAAGAAAAGACCGAGGCCAATTCTCTTCTTCTTCTTCATCTTTCGGCCACTCCCGTTAGGGGTCGCCACAGCGGATCAGTTCTTTCCACTTCTTCCTGTCCCCTGCATCTTTCTCCGTCACACCCACCACTTGCATGTCCTCCTTCACCACATCCATAAATCTCCTCTTAGGCCTTCCTCTCTTCCTCTTGCCCGGCAGCTCTATCCCTAGCATCCTTCTCCAGAATCTCTCCTCTGCACATGTCCAAACCGACGCGATCTCGCCTCTCTGACTTTGTCTCCAAACCGCCTAACCTGTGCTGACCCTCCAATATACTCATTCCTAATCCTGTCCATCCTCATCACACCCAATGCAAACCTTAACATCTTTAACTCTGCCACCTCCAGCTCTGCCTCCTGTCTTTTGGTCAGTGCCACCGTCTCCAACCCATAAAGCATAGCTGGTCTCACTACCATCTTGTAGACCTTCCCTTTCACTCTTGCTCTTCCTCCTGTCTTTTGGTCAATTCTGAAAAGATGAATTAAGGAATATACATAAAGTGAGGGAACGCAAATAAAAAGCTGCTGTGTTACGAATAACAGCGCTAACCCCGCCTCCGTCCCCACTGCCCCTTTCTTTTATTATTGCAATACAGGGGATTTTTGTTATTTTTAACTGAAAAATGCTGAATTTGAATGGCTATCACCGATTAACAATGAGGGGCACTAGAATCAAAGCCAAGCAACAATATTGATTCAGACAAAGCAAGCAGCTCATATCCGAACCCCTGTCGGTGTTCTCTGCTGGAGTGCAATTATTTCCAAAAATAATAATAGATTTGTGTCTGTCAGCGCAGCCAGCTGTAGCGTGAGAATAATTTTAGCAGTCGAAAAGGCTGCAGAATTCCGAGTTCAATTACGAGTAACTAATGACAGCAGCCAGGTCACTTTTGGGGCTTATTTCACGAAAACTAAAGTCACATTTCACAGTTTTATGGGATCAATAAGCGTCAAGAAGGGACCTTCTGCAAGGTCTTGCTTTGCCGTGGCGCCCAGGTTCCTCCAGCAGGATCCTTGAACACGCGCAGGCACAGCAGCGAGAAGGAAATGCTACTAATACACAAGGACAACACTCTTGTGTCCATACATGTAGATGCATAAGTATGGAAGTTGGAAAGTGCCATCACATCTGCATCTTAGGTGAACACCGCCAGGGTTTTCCGGGGAAAGAGGAACACAAATGGTTCGCCGTTGCCTTCTTCCAGCATATTTTTCCCGCACAGAGGCGTGCAAACATGGGGGAGAACCTGCAAACGCCACACCCACCCCAGAACCGCTGCAGCTTGAACCTCACAAGTCAGGCAAACAGTCGAGGAGCTGTGAGGCACCAGCCTACCCCACTGCCCCACCATATAAGTATGAACCAGTCATAAAGTCATTAAAATGACTTATAAAAGTGAAAGTTTACCTTGAGCGTTGGTAAAACAAAGCAAAGTTGGATGGTGCAGTTTTATCCCCGTTGATCAGTTACATGGGAACGAAACCATTTCGACATCTTTTCATAGTTTTATGATGCAAAAGGAAAAAAAGATTTACAGTGCAGTTAGGTGATGGATTGTGCTGAAGTTCCCATCATCCTGTTTATCTCCATTTGTACTTTTAGAACACTTATTTGCTCCTATTTTGTTCTTCGGGTCAAGTCTCTCAGCCTGAGATCTGTTTTATCCTCCTCTCTCGCCCAACATTCTGGCCACTGCTTATTCAAGAATAAAAGTTTATCCTTGGGGATTCAATTCAACTGAGTTTCCAGAAAGATCAAATTTGTGGGGTGGAATCTATTAACTTGTAGCTGTCTGGAAAGTCACAGCCACCCCACTGTTAGTGTGACAATGCGTTGTTCCCAGACCGTGCCATGTTAGCAAGGTCAGCAGACGCAGGTGAGAGTATGCACAGCGGGGTCACTCATCATCGCTGAGAATGAGCACGGCGGCCTTGGCTGCACCTTCCAGCTGCCATCATTCCCGAACTGCTGCTATGCATAGACCATGGAAGAAAACTGCTGACGTTATGGGTTAGGCAAACATCTAAGGGCCAGACGCATCAGCAAGGGTTCCAAAGACCCCCCGTGAACCTGCCACCATCACGATGTGAACCACTGCTCGAAGGCCGCTCGCCCAGCAGCACAAATGTCCCCCCGCCAGACAGCATCTCCTTCAACTGCCTTCACAGCATTTCCATTCAAAGTGCTTGCGTGCTACAGCAACTCAGGTACGGCGCAGGTAGGCCGTGGACTTGTACCGGCGCAACTAGTTGAAGATACGGATCTGAAGATCTGCAAATACCACTTAACCTTAATTCCTCTGGTTAATACCTCTTGGTGTTAAGGCTCAAGCTTGTGAGGCAATTTAGAGAAAACCGTCAAATTGGCGAAAAATGGGCAATGACATTTTTTTCGATGTGTTCATTGCTGCCAAAGTCAAAGGGGAAACTGGTTGTTTCACAAATACACTGTCATATGAGCACAAAAAATTATTAAGAAGTTCCTATTAATACAATTTTACCCTCTTGTTCTCCATAAACCGACAGCAGCGGGTGATTTCCTTCTTGTTGTTAAATTGTGCTGCTTTGGTTTGCGGGGATTTTGACACCAGGCTTGGAGTGGAGCGGAGCAATTACGAAGATCAAAATCTCCCTGTGAGAGAAGTCGCCTCAAGTTGAAGGCATTGCAAGGACTGCATTTGATCCCTTTCAGAAACAAGTCATTGTCACTTCACACACTTGCAAATTTCATACCATCTCATCCTAGCTAAGCACTGGGGGTTTGCTCCTAATGGGCTGCGGTGTGATTCCGAGCACAGAGGGAATTTGCCCTGGCAAACACCGCAAAGTGACAAAGCAAATGCTGACCTGCACAATTCACTTGTTGTGAAGTCAGTCTTAATGCCTCCCCATCTGATCTCTACTAGGAAGGCCTTGTTTTAGGCTTTTTGTGTCTCCAGAGAGAGGTAAGAAGTATTCTTCCAGCTTTACAGTGCATATGTTACAGAAACGCAGCCTTATACAGTATACAAAATATGGATGGGTGAATATAGCATTTCTGCAGATGTGCGTGTATTACAGTCATGGTCTAGATAGGTTTTTGGAGCTATAGATTTAAAACTTTTTTCCTACTTAGTACAAAGAGGTGACCAAACCCAGAAAACTGGGACTGGTTAATGGGAAAGGTGGCACACATCTCAATGTATTTCTTCTTATACATCCATGTTTAACAAATGTTTTTCCCCAATGTCCTGTGCTCCATCAACGGCCATTTGGATGAAAGGAATAGAATTGTATTAAAAGGTTGTTTTAGTGTTTTGCTTCCCTTACACATTATTAACCATTTTAAATTGTTCTACATTTTAAAAATATAGGTATAGGTTCACATTTAACATATATGGATTAAAATTCTTTTTAATAAGCAATACGCATATAATATAAACATTTGCATACACACACACACACACACACACACACACACACACACACACACAGAAATCCTGCCAGGAGGTTGCAGCAGGGCCCTGTGTTACACCTCTGACAGCACACAGAAGTTTTTTGGCTGATGTACCAGACAGGAGGACGGCGGCTCCAAAAGAGGTCACCTTGTGGTCCACTCTCTCCCCCTGTCTCCTTTTCCTTGGCTTTGCTTAAAGGGGGGGGGGGGGGGCTTATGAGCAAAGTACATTCTGCACTCCTTTTTCCATAGAGGGTGTTGCTGCACAGCAACCAAGTCCAGGAATGCAACGTAGTCGTCCGAACGCATTTACCGCGTTTTAAAATTCTGCATGTCTTGTAGAAATGAACATCACGAAAGCGCAACAAAAAGCCTCCGATCGCACAGATCACTTCTTCCTAAGTTGCTGCTCCAGTCGCAGTTCTGTATGAAACCAAATCTTATTTGTTATTCTGCAAGAAAAACTTTGGTCTTCCAAACTACATGCTGCAGCCCTAAGGACCTCAGAACAGCATTTCAGCTGTTGAATTTACCCTTGCACCATTCTGTTGGTCATTTCGCTGTTGACAGATTGGTGGCGAATTAGCCTATAAAAGACACAGTTACAAGTCACAGATGTAGACACACAGTTCAAACCCCCCCCCCCCACACACACACAACAAATGTGAAGCAGTAAAAATTAAGCCTGGGTGTCTCGCACCACACAGAAATTCATCTTTCCACAGCCTGCCATCCTCTGAGCTGCCGGCCCTTTGAGTAAACAGAGCCAGACAGACAGCCTGAGTCGGGAAAGTGGGGAACCGTGGAATCGCAGCCATTGAGGATAATGAAATAAAAAATAGGGTGCAAAGGTTCCACGGTGAGCCCAGTTTCATCAAATACGAAATGTGACCTTTAGAGAGATTCCATCCAAAATACCTCAAGCGTGCAGCTCAATTGCAAAAGCAATGCGTGCTCCATTTAATATATTAGCCTGCCGGCGCTCCTGATTTTGGATTCCGGGCATGGGTCTTTGGGAAATAATCATAATAACAATAATAAAAAAGAGTGTATAAAATCCTACTGGAAGTGGAAGAAAGAGCAGGTGGTGAACGCCGAGGGTGCATTCGCTGCAGTTGGGATGGTTCTTGTGATACCGTGCACCCAAAGACCCCAGCAAAGCCTGGCCCACGAGGGGCGGCATGCCCAGACAAAGCTGGCTTCACCTGCACCCCATTGCTATTGTCATGCTGTCAAAGGACATGCAAGATCATTAATCCCTGTTTTCAAACTCTTTATGCCACAAAATATTCTGAAGACCAACATTGTTGCTCCCTCTGTTACAGACAGACTCAAGGTTATCATACTAACAGTGTTAAAGACTAAAGACAGAAGTAGGGTAAGGGTGATCTATCACAGCCCAATAAAATATTTATGGCACCTGTGTGTCCTATATTTCACAATTTAGGGCATCTTATTTGGACAAGAAGGCCTTCGGGTAAGTGGGATGCATCTTTTGATATACACACATACATCAAATAAGTTACAAGACAAAATCCCTTAATGGAAGAAAGGACAGCAGAATGAATGATATGTATGAAATTAATGTTTAGCGGACAGCAAAGTACTGAGGTCTTCCAGTCAAAGCCACCTGCATTCGAACTGATGGCCACGGCGCAAACGCTGGGTGTGCATCTACACCAGTTTATTTCCGTTTTGCATCGTTGGGTGAGATAGCAGATATGTTGTTCAAAGCGTCCGCCAGCCGCCGTTCTCACAGATCATGCTGATCTCTGGTTCTAGCTGATGACACCCTCTTGGTGATGTCCGTCCAGGCCAAGAAGCTTCAACCCTGTGCTTTCCTGCTCAGATCTTTTCATTAAACCGCTCGAGTCGCCTCTTGGGAGCAAGGAGCCGAAGGCAAATGGATCAAACAGGACAGCACAGGTCAGGTGGAAAACAAAAGTGGTTCCAACATCCCGCATGAATTGCCGCTGTCTTCGCCGCGTTGCATTTCTGCAGTGGATGAAGAATTTTACGTTCTGGTCCCTTTTCACCAAATGAGATATATTCCGCATTAGAATAAAAAGACAGGGAATAAGTGAAGAGGAGGAGGCCTCTGTCTGGGCAGCATTGGAAACAGACTGGGATAATGGAGTACAACTTCTACTCCCAAAAAACGAACAAGGAAGATGTGCTTAAGTAAACAATATTTTTTTATGTCGGCCCTCCACTAGCCCAATTCTACCGTACAGAGAGCCTCAGAACACAGCTTTTCTAGGGGTTAAAAAAGCAAAACTGCAGCAGAAACACTATAACAGCAATTTCCAGCACCTCCAAGGAACCTTAACGTTTGTGGCACCATTCACTCACTCCTTTCGCCACCAAACTTAACATATAGCCTGGCTGGAGAAAGCAAATAAAACCTAGGATGCCAGTTGCCTCTTTCCTTGTTTACTGGTGTCCCGTGCACAAATAAACTCATAACCGACATGGAATCAGACATAAGTTCTATGCCCTTTGTGCTGAGTCTAAATCCTCTCCCTGTGTTTTCAAAGGTTTGCTCTAGGTGCCCTGGTGGCCACCCATAGTATTTTTGGTGAACCAGTAACTAAACTGCCCAATCCAGCTGCAAGGGGATGCACAAACTAGTGCATTTCTTTGTGCCGGTCCCAAGCCCGGGTTGCATCAGGAAGGGCATCCGGCGTAAAAATTTGCCAAACCAAATATGCGGACAAAAAGGGCAAAGAGAGAGGTGGCAACGGCTAAAGAAAAGGTGTATGGTGAATTGTATAAGAGGTTGGACACTAAGGAGGGAGAAAAGGACCTGTACCGATTGGCTAGGCAGAGGGACCGAGCTGGGGAAGATGTGCAGCAGGTAAGGGTGATAAAAGATAGTGATGGAAACATACTCACAAGTGAGGAGAGTGTGTTGAGCAGATGGAAAGAATACTTTGAGGGGCTGATGAATGAAGAGAAAGAGAGAGAGAGAAGGTTGGATGATGTAGGGATTATGAATAGGGGAGTGCAATGGATTAGCAAGGAGGAAGTTAGGACAGCTATGAAGAGGATGAAGAATGGAAAGGCTGTTGGCCCAGATGACATACCTGTGGAAGCATGGAAGTGTTTAGGAGAGATGGCAGTGGAGTTTTTAACCAGATTGTTTAATGGAATCTTGGAAAGTGAGACGATGCCTGAGGAGTGGAAAAGAAGTGTACTGGTACCAATTTTTAAGAATAAAGGTGATCTGCAGAGCTGTAGTAACTACAGAGGGATAAAACTGATCAGCCACAGCATGAAGTTATGGGAAAGAGTAGTGGAAGCTAGGTTAAGAAGGGAGGTGACCATTAGTGAGCAGCAGTATGGCTTCATGCCGAGAAGGAGTACTACAGATGCGATGTTTGCTCTGAGGGTGTTGATGGAGAAGTACCGAGAAGGTAAGAAGGAGTTGCACTGTGTCTTCGTGGACTTAGAGAAAGCATATGACAGGATACCTAGAGAGGAGTTGTGGTATTGTATGAAGAAGCCGGGTGTGCCAGAGAAGTATGTAAGAGTGGTACAGGATATGTACAAGGACAGTGTGACAGTGGTGAGGTCTGCGGTAGGAGTGACGGATGCTTTCAAGGTGGGGGTAGGATTACATCAAGGATCAGCTTTGAGTCCTTTCTTGTTTGCAATGGTAATGGACAGGTTGACAGATGAGATCAGACAGGAGCCACCATGGACTATGATGTTTGCGGATGACATTGTGATCTGTAGTGAGAGTAGGGAGCAGGTTGAGGAGACCCTGGAGAGGTGGAGATATGCTCTAGAGAGAAGAGGAATGAAGGTCAGCAGGACTAAGACAGAATACATGTGCATAAATGAGAGAGAGGACAGAGGAATGGTGAGGATGCAGGGAATAGAGTTGGCGAAGGTAAATGAATTTAAATACTTGGGATCAACAGTTCAGAGTAACGGGGAGTGTGGAGGAGAGCTGAAGAAGAGAGTGCAGGCAGGGTGGAGTGGGTGGAGAAGAGTGTCAGGAGTGATTTGTGACAGAAGGGTACCGGCAAGAGTGAAAGGGAAGGTCTACAAGATGGTAGTGAGACCAGCTATGCTTTATGGGTTGGAGATGGTGGCACTGAGCAAAAGACAGGAGGCAGAGCTAGAGGTGGCAGAGTTAAAGATGTTAAGATTTGCAATGGGTGTGACGAGAATGGACAGGATTAGGAATGAGTATATTAGAGGGTCAGCACAGGTTGGACGGTTTGGAGACAAAGTCAGAGAGGCGAGATTGCGTTGGTTTGGACATGTGCGGAGGAGAGATTCGGGATATATCGGGAGAAGGATGCTAGGGATGGAGCTGCCGGGCAAGAGGAAGAGAGGAAGGCCTAAGAGGAGATTTATGGATGCGGTGAAGGAGGACATGCAGGTGGTGGGTGCGACGGAGAAAGATGCAGGGGACAGGAAGAAGTGGAAACAATTGATCCGCTGTGGCGACCCCTAACGGGAGCGGCCGAAAGAAGGAGAAGTAACTAAACTGCCCACCATGTAAGAAGATGTCAGTCAATGAGTGTTTATGTAATTGTGCTTATGTACGTGTTCATGTTCAGGGTTTACCCTGCCGTATTCCCAGTTCTTCTAGGATAACTCCAGACCACCGTGACCCTAACTCGAACAGTCAGTTACTGACAGTGAGTGGGAGAGGAAGTCTGTGAATGTGACCCAGGCTCGGGGCCCCTTAGCCAGGGTAACAGCCCCATTTTCCTTTCCCGTCCTCTTATAACCGTCCACTTCACACAGACATAAACGCTGTGCTTTGCACCATTAAATTATCGAAAAAGTAGTGCCATTTCCCACAGTTGCAAAGCACCGTCTGTCAGCAAAGTTTGCAACTTCTACCAGTAAAAGTTTGGGAAGCGAGCCATAGTCGGAGCACTCACACTGACACCGGATGCTTGACGGTGACAGGAGAAGACAGATCATCAGACGTTAAGGACGTCCCAAGTGGCCGGGCCGATTAAAGCGTCTCTACTGAGCGTCTGGGCCTACGGCCCTGACCGTGGTGAGGTCATGTTATTAGCTGTCTTAAACCAGGACTTGGGCAGAACTACAACACAACTGTCATCCCTCCACCAGGGGAGAGGTGCTTAAAGGCAGCCAAGATTTTTGTCAGCAACACAACTCCTAGCTGATGGAGTAAAAACAACGGCGCTGGTGTTACATTTACGCGCTTTTCACCGGAATGTCGTTGCTGCCCTTTCTACTGCCACCCTCGAGCATCCCAATTCGCCTCTTTTGTGCATAAATCGCAGCCGTTTGCATTGAGAAATTACAACATGGGCCAAAAATGAACGGATCGAGTTTCAGATTGAATGAAAGAAGTGAGAACGAGTATTTTACCGCACAACAGTATCCGCATGCTTCCGAGACAAGCGTTCAAACAAGAGAAAATGAAAAGTCAGCCGGGAGTCCGCAAGGCCCGCACTTGCGCGTCGAGCCGTGATTCTGACTAATGTCGTGCCATCGCAGTTTTGGCACTGATGGCCGCCGCTCTTGAGCGACAAAGCGCTTTACCTGCTGTCCCCAGGCTGACTTCTTTTTTGAGCCATTGCCTTCTGACGGTTTTCGCCACCTCTGCCACCGAACTGTGTATCAGACACAGACCATCAACTGCGCTCCGTTCAAAGTCGCCGGAGTCATTTTTGCTCAAAATTCCTCGCTCAAGGCGCCATGTTAAGACTTAACATTCACGCACGTTATACACACCTTTACGTATGTTTGCATAAACACCACTCGTGACAGTTTATTGTTCAAGCATGTAAGTTCACTATAAAAATACCAAATGGAGAAATAGGCGCAAATAAAATTTGTAACCCAGAGAGTGCTGATAACTTTCAATGGGTTTGAATACTTTTGCAATGCACTGTACATAGCTCTTCATCAGATAACATTTAACTGAAAATTAAACTGATATTTACTGTGCCATGATAGATAAGGAAGCAGTCATTCATGTGTGAGAACGGTGCGATGAAATGATAGGGAACAGAGGTGCGGCCGACAGGACAGCGGCAAAAGATACGGATCTTAAACCTGAAGGATGCTTGTTCAAATCCCAGTCGTATGACTTTCCCTGAATTGCATTTTGCGCGTATAAATCTGCAGAGGCGGTTTAAATATTTTTGGACAAAAACATTTTAAATGAGTTCCTGCACAGTGGAGCCATTTCTTCCACTTTTCATATAAAAGGGTTTTGAATCCTATTAGAGGAAAAACCCGGCAATTCAAAATGTATCGCTAGCACGTCACACGCACAGTGTGTGTTTTGCCTGTTTCCATTTCCTTCTTCATCCGCGTCTACAAGCGTTAACTGCATTCGGCATCAACTGACAGCCGCCCACCTCAGGCCACCGTTTGCCCAGCGACGCAACCCATCGAAAATGACAACCATTAATAAAATTTTGTGACTAAGCCTCCATTATGGAACCAGGAGACATCGGTTCGCTTCCCGGCTCCCCAAAGTTCCTCCTTCAAATAAATGCAGCGATAAGAAAAACAGCCCATGATGGCAGGGCAAGAAGTTCACACCCTTGCGTTTCCATCTTCACAGCTGAAGTAATATGCAAATTCTTTTTGCGCAAGTATCTTGGGAGGACAATCTTGAACCTCCCTGGAGACATCAGAAAATCATTGCGTTTCACCTTCTAAACTCGCGGAGCTGTGGAGGTGACACCACCTCCCTGCTAGGACACCGCAGACTTAAACGGGACCCTAAACACCCCATCAAACTCGGCAGAGTTAAGCAAGGTCGACTGCAAATTCAAAAAACATAAAAAAGAGCGAGGAAGACTAATGCATGCACACTCGGTGGTACAAGAGTTGCTATTTAGGCATTTTCAGAAGCCTGGTGGAATGAGAGATAATCTCTTTGGGACAAACTGGGTACTTAGCAGCAAAAGTGCACGGCACACTAGATGATGCTTCTTGGGAATGAGCCTTGTCCTTTATTGTTTTCTTACACACTGCTGAGTCAACAGTCTTCGGGATGCCGGATCTCATTACCCGATAAGGAATGAGAGGCAAAGACAAGTATAAGAGTGTGATGGATCTGTAAAAATGTACACGGTGGCCTGCGCAGCATCCAGTCCCGGAGCGCTTCGATTTTACGGGTGCGGAGAGGAGCCCTGGTTTCGGCGAAAGCGGAAAGGCTCGCATTCTCGATTTGTGCTCAAGCTCAACGCCTTCGATCGCCAGCTTTCGACTCGGTCCTCCTCACCCAGACGGGGGCGGAACAGCACCGCTAAACATAACTCAAACTCGGCGCGGAATCGGCGCGCACGTAAGATGAGGCTGACCTCAAAGGAGAACGAAGGGAGTAAAGTTTGAAAGATGCACTAAAAAAAACGCTCGTATAGAGAACTTTGCACGGCGCCGTTTTAAGGTGGGGTTCGCGTACATGACTCGACGCTTGCATCACACGTCTCCGCTGCAGAAGATCTTAAATAAAACATACTGTACATTTATTCTAGTGGGGGGGGTGACAGCTGACAAGATATGAAAGACACAGAAGTGTGAAGATGGTTTATTAATTACAAAGTTAGGCGCTTGGAACAAAGTTAAGTCACAAATAGCTGGGCTGTTTGGGGAGGTTCTGGAGATCCATGATAGCAAACGGAGATCCATGATATCCCTTTGGCGGTGATAAAAGTGCCGCGATTTAGACGGAGCCGGGGAAGGTTCCGGCGTGCTGCCGCGCCATTGAGCAAAAGCGGCTGCAGTTAATGGGAGGAACCGGCTGCAAGGTTTGCATTCGAATTCACATATTTGGCCGCCCAAAGGCATTTAGAGGTGAAACGCGTACAGGTGCAATGAACGTTCCGGCTGCGCAAGCAGCGAGGCTGCGTTTTAAGGCGGACATCAGAACCAAATTCAATCAAACTGAACCCAGACCCATGCTGGTGGACCATTAACTGTAAACAGATAGAAATCAATATATACGGTTTGCTGTTCCCTGTGTTGAAATACAAACACACCAAAGTCCTTCGACGGTGGAATTCCAGACGCGCGCTTCCAAGCCGCAAGGCCGTACAACAGCCACGTGAACGTTTTACTGGTTTTACCTCGTATCGCTGCTTTGCCGGCATTTTTATTCAAAGGGACGTACAGCTTTTGATATTTCTGTTGGGATACCTTGATATTTTGGGTACTTCAAGTTTTGCAGTTTCCACAAGCAAACTAGATGTCTACGTCTTTAAGCGCTACACCGGCCTGCACATCACAGCTTGGCCCTTTGGTTATGACTGCCCGGCGGGAGGACCAGTCTGGAAGGAAAAGCCGCTCTCCCTCCGGTTTGTCACCAAGGTAATGATATTTATTGTTTTCCCTACCACGAACAGTGGGACTAGCAGATAAATTAACCTGTCCCACCTGGTTATTGAGTAGGCGTGAGCCGCCACACTCACAGAAACCAAAGCCACCTCCACCCCGCTTCCACCGTGCACGCAACAGCATATTTCTTTGTGTTGCCGAACAAATCAATAAGCAATTAATTAGAGTTCAATATCCGCTTTCGATTCCGGTCGGCAGCTTCTCCTTCGGACCGGTAGGGCGAATCGGGCAGAACCGGCCGGGTCCGGGAAGATTTCGAGAGAAGACGCGCGGGATGAGGGATTACGGGGGCATACGGCGTGATTCTTGGCATCGATCTGGTCTGTTTCCCCATCAAAAGAAATTGCCGTCTGTCTGCATGTTGGGTTTACCGGCCAATCATTCTCAAACGCTGTCCATTTAGCGGTCAGTCCACTTTTCTTAGCCCGTGCTTCATGGGGAGCGCTATTATTTAAAGGACAGTTATCAAAGCGGGATGACAATGGGCTCTCTGAGTCAGGAAGCAGTCCTACTGTCAGCACGAAGCTGCTCTTTTCACCACGGTTGTTTTGCTGTGTTTTACAAAAGCTGCACCTTAGGCTGAAACGGTACGGCAGCATTTTTCTCAGAGCAGTAATAAGTATAACTGCTTACTATATTGTCTGATAGAATTTAAAAAAATACACCGTTTATTCATTTGAGCTGCAGATTATTGCCGTTATTTATTCTTATTTTTTTTACAGCATAACAGAAGTGGGTCCCTGCGCTATGGAGGCACAAGCTAATAAAACGCAAATACCTGAAATCATACAGCGTAAAACAACTCGGCGATAAAAGGTGGAATTATCGTAGTTGGCAAGGGTGCTCGTGCAGGCCTTCCTAAGAAGAGCCTCAAAAATCTACCAACGTGCATTCAGTTTGTTCCATTTGTTCAGTGGTGACCGTAGATTGTTTTAACGTTTGAAGACGAAACAACCCGGCAATCCAATCGGCAGCTTACAGGTAACAAAGTCTCGTTCTTAGCTATCATGGTGCAGGCTTTCAAAGAGGAGCGAACTGAATGGAGCGTCTGATGTTACACTGTCACCCTTTACAGAGTATGTGTACTGTCCAAACAGGGTAAAAATCAGCACATGACTGTGAAAACAAGACGAGATATCTGCGAGGAGAAGCAAGGAAGTGTAGCCGAGCTTCAGCGTTTCAGTCCGACGCGAGCCCTCTCACTCGCAGGCCTTCAAGGGTGCGGTCGCTCAAACTAAGCTCCCGCCAGGAACCCCAGCCGTTACGGTCGTGGATCCGCTCGCTGTTCGTCTCCATTCAGAGACGCGGGCAGCTCCCCACAGCAGGACAAACAGACACTAAGAACAGAGGTGATGGCGTGGTGTGGCACCCACCTGAAAACCCAGCTGGTTGGTGGGCGAGCTGTCGGACCTCCGTCACCACGCACCGCGCTTGGGCGCAGCTCTGATGGAGAAGTGGCACCGACCCTGTCGAACTCCCCTTTTTACTCTTAGTCCACAGAGGCGGAACTTTACGCAACATAAATGTAAAAAATTATAGTAGCGGTAAAAGCATCCGTGTCTGTGGTGGACAGCCGATGAGCTTTTACACTAACCACGCTACACACCTATATAACTGACTTATTACATTACGTGAAAATAACTCATGTTCGCTTTAAAATGGGGAAGTGCTGCACCGTTCGACCGAGGCTGCATTTACGAAGTTCACACAACGATTGATGCAACGAAAGGCCCGCTTGAAGCAACTCGGGTGTCTCGGTACACAAATCAGCCCTCCTTGTTAACCTAAGTGAACACTTGTCACGTGTCCAGATGCCTCCTTCCTTCTGCTTTGCACTTTTCCCAAAGCCAGCCAAGTAGCTGAAAGCTGGAAATAATATCTTTTAAAGCTGTGCACAGTATTAATGGGGCCTGGCGTGAATGTGGCACCGCGGACGCCCGTTTCTCAGAGCCTCACCCTAAGGTGGCCCTTCTTTGCACATGAAGTCATGACAGGTGCAGAGCGGTGATTTCGGAAGATGCCGCATACAGTACAATTTCAGCACCCCCGACAAGCCGCTCAGTCAAACTGGGCGTGCGGCCAGCGTGAACATGAAGGCCTTGACGTGTCTTGAGGAGAAACAATCAGTTTTACAGTCCACAAAAAGCTGAAGGAGCAGTTTGTCCCAACTGGCACGGTCACCTCCAGGGCCAAGTTAGACAGCTACTGCCAAACACTGAGATCTTTCTTTGATGGGATCTCTCAGAATAAATTCTGGTTGTATGACTTGCTGGCAGAAACAGTCAAAGACTCAAAAGGAAAGTCTATCCTACTGTGCGGGATATTTTTTAATATTAGGATAGCGCAGGCCAGCACAGTGGTACAGCATGGCTGTCAAACAGCACCTGGTCTCCTTGAATGTTGCCCATTAACTGTGGTGTTTGCTTCATCTCTCACGGTTGTGTGGGTTCTGCCAAGTTGTCTGGCTTACTCTCACAGTCCAAAGATATGCGTTTGTTACTTTACATAGCCTTTACAGCATGAATGTGTGGACGAATTTCCGTGGCTACTCTGTGACGGACTGAACATTACCCTCAGCTTCTCTGGGAGGATCCAGATCCCTACAACTCTGTATCAGACAAGTGGTCTCCTACAGTGAATATTTCTGTGTGTTTATTCAAATAAATTGGATAAATGGATAAACTGTTGCTTTCTGATTTATTCTTTAAACAGCAAGCACAACTTGATCTCTGACATGAGGCTGTTTCACTGAAGTTCTTGTTTGTGATCTGATGACCACCAGCTGGCTTACTGGTTGCAGGAATTTATGCCTCCCAGTATGACTTATCTTACAGGAAAAAAGGTCCAAAGCACAAATTTTCCCAGTCGATCCTAGAATTAGTTGGCTAAAATCTTGTTTATGATTGTTATAACCAAGTCTATAGTTGTCTGACCTGGCTGGCCAAGTAAGGAGGTGAACACAAGGTTACTGTGGATCCGCAGGGGTTTATTTCCCTTCGGCAAACCACCAGTGCTCTATTTACTGGGGTACCAGTCAGATTACTATTTACAAATATTAGACGTTTTCCAGGTAAACCAACAGTCTGTACAACCATACTCAGGTGCTCATGCATCCACCAAACACACCCACACCCTTTCAAAATGGGCAACTTATACCGTAGGCTCCGCCCTGAGCCATTCCATTTCCTATTTCATGAACAAACATTCTAGAACTTTAAAAATACAACGTAAGAACCATCATTCATTCCAAATACAGATCACGCTATTATTTAAGACATACATTTCACAGTATTTAAATTAATCTAAGCAATGAATGCTTGTACAGCAGATTTTTCAGATGGGCTCTTCATCAGGGTACTTGGGCACTACATTTCCCACAATTCCCTTTTGCCAGCTCACCATCAGCTTCACCATCACCAATTTCCCCTGCCGGTAAGGAAATCGTTTGCTCCTCTAGAACGCAGTTAACATTTGCTGGACTACATACAAACATCCTTCATATCAAGACACGGCACAGATATGCTGTTCACAGGGTTTATCCACATGTAGAACAAATGCTCTATCGCAGTCAGAACACAGGGACTAAGGGAAGACTTGACCCAACCAGAAAGGAATTAAAACCTGTTGAGAAGTTGTAGTTCTTTTTTGTATTATTATTATTATTATTATTATTATTATTATTAGTGCAACGCAAGTACCATGCCCCTTTTCCAGGGGCGAGCAAATCCAACAAAACAACCAAAAACTACCTCAACGAACAAAAATAACCAAGGTAAAACCAGGAGAAAACTGATCAAAGAAAATAGTCTCACCCCTTTCCAATATTACCTTAATTTTTACAGGCGTGTACAAAGGCTCAGTATCACTTACACTTTTGGAAACTAAATGCTCCCTTCTCATCTTCTTCTCCAGGCGTCTTCATTCCTTAAATGTCGTCTTAAATGGCTGATTCTTCCAAATGGCTAAATGAGCACAGATACACGCGAATACTAAAGGCCTTTTCGACCAAGGCCGCAACAGCGATCCATGGGTGCCATATAGCACGCTTGGTTGTGCGGTGAGCTTATGCGCTGAAACATGCCCACTGCAGATACTGACTTTCCAGACAAACCCTTGGAGCACAGGGGGAACAAGCAGGGGCTCGAGGCACCCCGTCATCTTCGTCTCAGACAGTACGAGGGAACACCGGAGGAACAACAGAAACCCCACGGTGAAGCTACATGGTCAGCATTGTGGCAAGATGTGGTCTCAGGAGTGCCTTGGTTTTCTCCGCTATTACACAGAGAACCAAATGTGAATCCCACCTCACCTCAAGTCCCTGCCGCCATCCATTAGGCTGCAGAGGTGCGGATTACAGGGATCAACAATTACCACAGAGCTTAAAAACAGTGACAAGTATTGCTCGGTGTAAACATAGTAACTGCATCCTTCGAGGAATAATGTCGACATAATTTATGCCTTTATTACAAACACAATTGAGCCTGATAGGATTATTAGTCGGGCCGCCGAGGATTAGACGCGTCGACGCCGAGGCAGAGCGCAACGCGGCAAGGCACCTGCTCGCACTTCTGCGGCAGCAGCGTTTCTGAGGGAAAACACACACAGCGGGCGTCGAGCCTCTTCACGTCTTCTGGCAGTTTTGTACATACGCGAAGGCCCATGCGCCTGCTTGCGTGCTGCATCAGCCAGGAAGGTAAAGAAGATTGGAAGCTACTCGCATCTCCAGCGGAGCACATTTTTGCTGAACGCAAGTTGCTTTGCGCAAAAACCAGATTTAAGCACAAACATTATCATTAGAAACAGCAATGATGTATTAACTAGTGGCCCTGTGGGCAAAAAGAAGGTCCTTAACCATTAAGCTCTGACCTTCTCGGGAAGCATTTATTGCCGTAAAGACAGGTCACCGTGTCTGCTAATCCTTGGCTCAACTTCACGCTCTGATTTACAGCAGGGCTCAAGTAGACACCTGTCAAGTCGCAATGATGATGCCTTTTGTCATCGAGAGACACACCAGGCAGCCCGAGTCATCCTTCTCTTCAAGGACGGAGGCTCTCAGGACGCACAAAGACAAGGGCAGACGCATAAAGTCCATGGCCAGACATGGGGGCACATCCGTTGTTCCCCTGGTTCTCTTCTCCTTGGGATCCTCACCTGGCATTCTTCCATATTAAATGCCGTAACAACTCAACTCAAAACTTTTCCAGCCACACTTCTCTCCCGATTCCCTAACCGCTTCATAAATGTGCGCCTGCGGAAACGCTGGCACCGGGCAAACCCCACTCTGCTCGGACCAGCGCGGGCGTTCCTCGGTAACTTTGTCTGTGGAAAAGAAGCACTTTTGATGTTTGCTGCTTTGGAGGGAGTCTTCTCCTAAATGGATAAATGCAAATGTAGTCAAACCCAACAAGTCCACAGAGAAACAAGTTTGAGAACTGCTCTGGCTGTGACAGTAAATATCGCCACCCTTGTGTGCTTACGAACGGTGAAATACATTTCCTAGTTGTGTTGTCTCGCTTTGGTTTTGCGAGCATGCGGTAGCGTGATGGCGTGAGCGCAAACACACAGCTCCTACAAACTACGCAGCAGTGCTCCACAGCGAGACGCGCATTCTAGAACACGTCAGCAAACCGCAACGCGTCAACCATGCTTCTTCACAGATAAAAGGCCTCTGTAGGCAACTACAGGATTTGCTGAGAAAATTCATTTTGGCTCAAGAGGTTGGACCAGGGAGGCTCCGAACTGCCTGCCCATCCCAGGGAGTAACAGAGCGCAATTTCCAACGCGGCACTGAAGCCGAAGCCCTTATGCAGCCGGTAGCCTGCAGCCAAACCGCGGAAGCAGAACCGCTGTCTTCACCGGGCTGTGACAAGTTCCTCGCGAGGATGAAATACTGGACGCCTCACCTAAATCACAGAAACTGCTTGTGATGGATGCTGGTTTGGTTCGTGGCTGAGTAATGTCCTTCATGTACAAGTTGATGATGCAGCCCTGCAGCAATGACGTCTACATCGCAGCAACCCAGTCCACCAAGTTACCTTTACAAGTTAAATTACGTTCTGATCAAGTTCTCTCCATTCCATCTAACTAATGATACTTTTGACAGGAGTTCAGAAATTTAGCAGCAAAAATTTATGACCTACAGCAGTGGTTCTCAGTCCCATCTTGGCAGTCCACTACGTATGCTGTCCTTGTGGGTAACCGTGTATGAGACTGACAAATATGGATTTTGTTCATTGGGTGGACAGGAGGGTCATACATGCAGGATTTCAGGATATGAAGTAACAGAATTTAGTATTTATTAAGGAATACTTCAGCAATATCATTGCTGACACGCTCACTGGTATAGGTGTCCCACAATACAGTCGAAAACAGCTTAAAACCTATTCGCAAGTCTGCAGAAAGGACTGCTATAAGTGTACAAAGCTTCACCTCGGTTATTTATTTAATTATTTGTTTGTTTTAATCCAAAGTGACTTGTGGCGATTTATCCACCCGGAAATTTTTACCCTAGTACCTTGTACCCTGAGTATAACAGCAAAGCCGGGATTTGAACGCAGATCCCTCGAGTGCACGGGCACCGCTAACCACCACGTCACCTGCTGCCTGTCATTCCAGTATACGTAGGGGTCCACCATGTGGGGAAAGGCCGGTCCGAGACACTCGGGTGCGGGTCACAGGTTGTGTCAGACAGGGACAGGCAACACCATGTGGGGCCCTTGTGGCCCAGCTGTGTTCCATTACTCTGCAGGTCACCGCTGGCGCATCTTGTGATGAGACGGGGACAGAATGTCTGTGGGGCATCTGGCCTTTCTCATTTGAGATTGTGACAGGGGTCTCTGGGACTGCAGGCAAAAACATCATTTTCAATTCAGTAGGTGACAGACAGAGCAGCTCAGGCTCACAAATGTGTTTACAAGGCGTTGAAGGTTTGAAAGTTTGATTTGCCCGATTATTGTGCAAGTAATTTTATGTGAGACACAGACAGACTTTGTGATGGGGGGGGTGATGCAGATTGGGGTGTTGGGGCTGAATTTGTTATTACGGACTGTACAGTTGCGTCATTTTTGTAGCACCAGCTTCTATCAAAGTTCAACATCTGTCAACAGCTGCGGCTGAGAGTATTCTGCTCCAAAGCGTGAGATCTCTCTTTGCAGATGCAGTTATGAGAGAATCGCACATTTGTTGCGTGAGACTTCAGCGTTGCGGTGTTTACTGGGGGTTCACAATGGGACACTTTTTAATGGAGTAATTTTCGGTGAAAACTGTAATAACTGCAGTATGGATTATGTGTAGCGCCCAGGTCAGAAGCAGGATGAGATCTACGCTCTGTGGCCAAAAGTACGTGGACCCACTTGTAATAACTGAGCCGAGCTGCTTCGGTTGCACCCATGCAACATAAAAACACATTCTAGGCAGTTGTGTGCTCCCAATTTTGTGACCACAGTTTGGAGAAGAAGCTCTTTTCCAACTCCAGCATGGGTGTTCCACCCTGCACAAAGAGATCTCCATAAACATACGGTTTGCCCAGGGTGGTGCGGAAGAACTTGAGTGGGTTAGTGTCAGGGTTAGGGTTAATGGGTTATGGTTACTAGGATTATGACTGGAACGCCAGCCATGAGCCAGGCCTTCTCACCCAACCTCACTGATGCTCTCGTGGTTGAATGGAAGAAGAAGCCTTTAATTGTTCTTTAAGTTTAAAAAGCAGCAACATTTAGCAGAATAAATACGCTCTCATAACAAAGTCAGCTCTGATGTCAGATACAGGGATCTTTGGCTTTTTACCGCTAATAACAGCACTTTTATCTACGGCAACAGATCTTTAATTATGCTATGTGTGATGACACCACTTTTATTCCCTGTCGCTGAATGGCTTCGACATCAGTCGCACGGTGACAAGATGCTAACAACGCTTTGTGTATTATGCATGCTAAACAGACGCATGTTAACACGCCTGCCACGGGAGCCCGGCGCGGGGACTGCTGGTGCAAAAGAGATGCAAATGGGAGCGGGTGTTGGGGGAAAACTTGGGAGTCTGACAACGAACGCTTGAGCTGGAGCAGCTCTTTGGGGCCCGAGTCGAGAGTAAGGCTCAGGAGAAGTTTCTCAGGAGCGAGGCAACCCCCACCCCATCACCTTAACCATCACCGCAACCAGCCTCCTGCGGTGCTAAAGGCTGGGCGGCGAGGCCCAGCTGGACCTCCGATGTGCGAAGTGCAGGCCGGGTCCGCTCCATTATGGCCTCTGCAAGCGCACGCTCAACGATTCGGAGAAAGGTCACACACTTTTTAGAGCTGTAAAACACTTTGGAAAATGGGAAAAGGTTGTGTCTGAAATGCCACGTGTGACTTCAGGGGACCGCGGTAGCCCGAGGAAATGAGGGGAAGGGGGGATAAAAAGAAAAAAAAAGATGAGTCACTTCAGAGTCATTCTTAGTCCTTCAGAAAATGACCCTTATGGAGGAAAGTTCTGTGCAACCACTTACTGAGATACATTAAAAATGTCTGTGTCAGCCTAGCAACGACAATAACGTCTTGGTTATACCTTGCGTTTCTGAAACCTATGAGTCTGACATTGCACGTAGCAACAGGAGGCCGACCGCTACCCCCGGCTCGCATTCTGAAAGGGGAACATTATGCCAACATATGTACTTGCCCATGGAGGGTGGCCATATGTTTTTTTGTTGGTGACAAAAGCGAGTGGGTGACAGTTGAGGACACAGCACACCATTCATCGTTGTCTCACAGCTGTCCAGTTGCGTGATGCTAATTCGTTGGAACAATCGATGGATGCAGGGGAAGAGCCTTTTTCAACGCTGAGGAAAACTAACAATGTTGCCCGCTGTCTCACGCAAATGATGCTCCTTTATACTCACTGCACTGTTAACAAAGGAATCTTTAACCCTCTTGTCACATCAGCTGAGGTACGATTACTTTAAACATTTTTGTGAAGCATCCATCTTATAGCGGTTCAGGCACACAGCTGTGGACAGAACAGTGGCATTTGGGTTTGCGTGGGTGTTTCAATAGAAAAACTTCCCGATCCGCCGCAGCTGACGGCCGCATCTTCACAGAGAGCCCAAAAATGCAGCATGCGCGTCCATTAAGAGCGTACGAGCCCCAGGAGGCCGGCGTGGAATAATGGGGTAGGATGAATGCAGGTGGGCCCCAGTGCAAAGCACGAAATGGACCCGGTCTTTCCGCTCCGTAAGCCATTGGGAGGCGGTAATTAATTCTGTATTCCTCCACCACCCTGCATACGTCTTGCTTTACTGTGTTTTCTCTCATACCGACGCTAGTCCTAGGACCAGGTATCACGAGGAAGATAATCCATTAAGCAGCAGGAGAAGGAGAGGCGAAGGGGCTCATCCCATGCGAGGACCGGTGTCCTCGTTTTTCTCCACACGAAGGCTAAACAAAGCCCAAGGAATCCCACTACGTAGGTTTTTATTCTGGCAAACTGTAGTCACGAAGGCCAAGGCAAACTCCAGCCAACAAATACCGGCTTCCTCCGATGGGGATAGAGACGGACTGAAACGCAAAATTAGGATTTTTACCCACAGCTGCTGGAAGGACAGACATGGCTTCTGGATTTAACCTTGGGGAGAATGCAAAACACCATCCAGACTTGCGTAATCTTGATAAAACGTACTTGGGCTTCCTTCCCAATAGAGTATCTGCAGTATTCAGTCCAATGGTATAATGGTTCAAGCACACAGAGACTATGCTACAATCTTTCATCGTG
Organism: Heterotis niloticus; assembly: GCA_018136845.1. NCBI lineage: Eukaryota > Metazoa > Chordata > Actinopteri > Osteoglossiformes > Osteoglossidae > Heterotis > Heterotis niloticus. The sequence continues at coordinate 29,795,081 of CM030898.1, forward strand.
TTTACACGGGCCTGCTTTAGCCTTCTTTGTACGTACATAGTAAAATTAGACTTTCTCATAAGAGTAATGGATTTCTCGCAACAGCATACAAAGACACAGAGCGCACGGACAGAGGCCAAATTCACCCTCGGAAACCACAGTTTTAGCAGATAAAGATGGGAAAAGGGAACACGGGTGCAAAATTAAATTCATTACACGATGGCAGCAAAACCCAGTCATTTAACATGAACTCGCGACGTCTGTACTTGTTTTGCTTCCAATTTTAGCCTCGGACAAGTCAGTTTGACCCAAAGGGACCGACCGAATCGGTCGCTTCTCAGTTCAGCTTTTTCGCAATGACCCGAGGGACTGCACAAAATACAGAAGTCGAACAAATGGAAATTTAGTTATGCAATCTGTCACCAAAGCTCCCTTTTCGCCCGATGGTACATCATTTTATACCTTGTGCGTCACCAGCGGATGGGATGCTTTGGGCAGGAGTTTAGGGCAGGTGATTTGGTAGCACGAATGTGTGCGGCAGGAGAGGCATCCCAGGCACCCCCGAGGCGAAGGGTCTCGCCACTTCACAACGGTTAAAGTGCATGGAGCTCTAATTTCCGCCCCCTACGTAGGAAAGGGGTCCGCCGATGCGAGCCATCAATAAAAGCGGACCGCCACGGCCCCTGGCCCTCAGGGGCCGAGGCTGCGCTCCCTCGCTCGTTCTCATCTTCTTTTCCTGCTTTTCTTGCCGTCGCTCGATTCTCCTCGCAAGGACCGCCGCGATTTTCAAGGACCGAGGACCGCCGCGACGCTTTTGCTGTTGTCCAAAGGGGCTAAACAGGCTTTAAAATAGTATACTCGTATACACGCAAGAAAAAATAGAGCACAAAGATAAGAAACGTTCGTTCTTCGCTAACCGTGGCTCAAACAGCTGGGCCTCTTATCGCCGCTCGGCATCCTGTCCGCGTAACAAAAAAGTTGGATTTTATGGACTTTCGGTGCGATAGCCCTCAGACCGAGGGCTGAAATTATCTCGCTGATGATAATCACATAATAAGCTCATTTTCCATGTAAAATTTCACGATATGTCCAACGCAGTGGATTTTCCCCTTCGATATTTCCTCAGAGAAAAATGGGGTGGCCATATCTACCGAGTGCCTTAAGCTGCAGTGTAAGATGAAATTAGCCCTGGTCTCTGTAGACTGCACAACACAAAGAACTAGATATAAGCCCTTTAAGAATTTCACTGGGTAACTGATGGACAGTCTCTGCCAGGAGACGGTTCTCTCTGGCCTTTCTGCGTTACTCTGCGCTGTAAAAAAAAAAATCTCATTTTGCTCATATTAAAAGGAGAACATAAAACAAAACATACACACGTGCACACAAAATCGGTATTTACAATCTATCGCAAGTAAACGATTTTTATTCGATCAATAAGTATAGTATATTTAGTACAGTATATTATTAGCGGTGAAATATAGTATTTTGAGGTCCTTTTTAAGTAATTTCCTCGTGTTGGTAGCGGTAAATAAACCTTCGGCGTGGTTTTCCAGCTTGCGTTTCGCAACAAACGCAGAAGAAGCAGCTCACTTATTTTCCTATAAAGACCAACGAAAAAGCACCTTAAAACCATCTCAGCCTACTTGAAATGCAAAGGAACTAAAGGTTCATCGCGGTTTAGACTGCAGCATTTGTGCTATTTCTCCAGTTCATTCGGCGCCGCTCGGCTAGCTGGCTTGCGTGGGCGTGCTTGGAAACGTGAACGGCAACCACGCGCTCCCCAAAAACACGTCCTCCGGGCTCTGACAAATCTACATCCAAGCCCTCGAAGCTTTCGTGCGCTTCCTCGCTACTAGCGGAGCGCAAATATCCCGCATAAAGTCACCCAGACTCAACGCTCCCTTTTCTTAGCAAGGGACTTGCATCTTCTCCCAGGCCTGAACCACGCGGTCGTACGCCGAGCGTCGAAAAAGGTCATGGCTGACGGAACAACGGACAGCGGTCCTCCGTGCTCCCGCACACCACCGTGCTGCGAGCGCAAAACCCGATGGCGTGGACTAAAGTCAGAACACCGTTCCATTTTAAACACTTCCCCTTCAAGCCAAGCGACAATTCGCTTGGCCTGGGGTGAGCTTACGCCGACCGTGGCGGCCCAGAATGAAACACCTCCAGGTTTCTTGTCCAGACACCATCAGCTGGCCCTGCCGCCCCAGAGGATGGTGCTGCAACACTTAATTAACCCCCCAAGAAAAGCTCCCCCCATCTCACCCAGGACCCCCCCCGGTCCAACAGGAGGGGCATACTGGCCTGTCCCAGTTAGAACCCCCCCCCCACCCCCACCGCCAGACTGGCGCTCCAGCACACAGGAGAGGTGGCACACTTTGAGGATAAATATAGAAGCAAGGTGTTGTCCCGAGGCCAACGGAAAGCAGGCTGAGCTGCTGAAAGACGCCGATAAGAAGACGGTCTTGATACGAGGCTCAGGAGACGACGGCACCTCCGCGTCCCAGCCGGCGCCGCTATTAATTGTTCTTCAAAAAGGCAGAAGCGTTCATTTACCGTCGGCTGCGAAAACTGCCACTTCCCCAAGAAAAAGCCGGCGTCGAGGACGCGCAATGAGCATCCTTTCCCACCTGAGATGAACAGAGGAATAAAAAGCCCCTGATTACATTGCAGTGTTCAGAAACTATTTCAGTCTGGGGCTTTATTGCAATTTCTTACATTTGAACTTTTGAAAAAAGACTTTTAAAAGCGTCTTTGAATGACCACAATTTTTTTTTTTTTATTAGCAGAAGAAGCCACGTGAAGAAGCGGCACGGAAATGCGGGGAAGGGCGCTCGACAAAAGGGAGTAGAAATAAGATGCAGATTGCCTCTTCCACATTCGCACTGTTCCTTTGTTTGCTCCTCCAGGTCTGAAAGCAGCGAATGTGAATTCGTCGCGACTCGAGGACCAGATGTCGAGGCAGCAGGTGAGAGAATGCGTGTCCGTGGGGTGAGAGGCAACAAGAACACGCGGAGCGTTTGGAGCGCTTGGGGTTCGTGGCAGAGGAGGAGGAAAAGGAGCACGGCCGAGGGAAGGGAGCGCACTTCGCCAAACAGAGATGTGGTGAGAAAATGGGCCTGAATAGGCAACAAGTTAAAGTGGAATATAATTCGAGTACGAATAAGGATTATAGTTACTCAAACCTGGTGCACAAAGATGAACGCAGCCCAAACTTTTTGCGGTCCCTGGCGCTGTAACGCCCCACCGGAAAAGAAGGTGTCTCCAGGTTACGCTTTGCAGCCATGTGAGAAGCACGGGAACCTAAAAAAAAACAACAAAAAAAACTTGTGGGACTTCTTTCCTTCGGTTTCTAATGAGCGAAATGAAATACAAGACAATTCATGTATTTAGAAGAGCATTTATTCCTTCAGCAGTCGTGGCTGCAGCGTCCCGAAAAGAGCATTAAAACACGAAATTGATCTTAACAATTTGAATTAGCTTCGAAGCTCTAATTTACTCCAGATTCATATCAGTTGGATTATTTTTAGGCTCCTTCCTTTTCACGAATGCGCTGCTCTCCAAAGACCGCCGTAATGCTCTCCGTGTCGATTCAACAACATAATCATCCGGCTCTCCGCGTCGTACTTTGTCTGTTTTCCGGAGCAGGGAAAAAAAAACTAAGCTGCAGAGAGAGCTTCGGTTCCTGCGACTCCTGTTGTTTGGCCCACGTGTCTTCAGTTGATCCGAAAGGTTGCGTGTCGCATCTCCTCGGTGGTCCTTGGCGTGATAACTGCTTCGGGTGTCTGGGGCCGGGCCCGTGAGGGCCACCGGGGGTCTTTTAGCGTTAAGATTGCCGGCGTGCGTCCCGACAGGGTGTCGGTTCTCGTAGCTTCGAGAGAGGTGCTTAACTCTGGTCGTAAAGATTCAGATCTGGCTTTCAGATGTCGCGCAAAGGCCAAGCCGAACAGTAGCAGCAAATGCGGCGGCGATCATGGGCAGCAGACTGGCACGACAAGTGGCACGGCTGGAGTTGGGTTAAAGTCCAGGTGAGTGTATGTGGAGTGGGAATGTTCTCGCTGTGTCTGTGTGGGTTCTGGGTGTTCCGGCTTTCTTTCGCAGTCCAAAGATATGTGTTTCAGATTAAAAAAAGCAATCTGCCCGTAAAGTCCATGCACGTGTGTGTAGCTGCTCTGCAATGCGCTGGCGGTTCCATCCAGGGCACGGTCTCTTAAGCCCACCCCCACCGACTCTGGGATAGGCTCCAGACCCGCAAAAGCGGTTAAGGATAACAGACCGATGGGTGCAGAGTTCATTTGTAACCGCACTGCGGAAACGGAATTCCTTTTGCTGAAGAAAACTGAAAAAGAGAGTTTGCCGAGCGCCCCTAACACGTAGCCATTCCCATCTCAGTTGTTAGCCATTTTAGCACAAAGCCTTCCTTGTGTAAGAAATTTGGAGGAAATGAGGCAAACCTAAGCAAATTACACAAATCCCAGTTTGGTAACCAGCCTGTCTTTGAATGGAGATGTGGAACAGAAAAAGACGCCTTTCCGACACGCAGCTTTCGCAACGTAGATCTTTCATGAGCGCACCTGCTGTGCACGATGTGGCAAGACATTGCATTCGCTTTTGGCTCAGATACAATTAAACATTCCTTATAATAACTGGGACAAGAAAACAACGGCTTAAATTTCTATTCATTGTTGGCCGAGTCAAGAAAAAGGCGCGCGGGCGAGAAGGTGACGTCCCACTACGCATGTAGCATTACTGACATCTATGTCTTAAAAACCAGAAAACATAGCAAAACAGATGGTTTAGGCTCAACTTCTAGTAATTTATGCTCGTGATTTTGTCCTCTGGCATGACTTAAATAACCAAACACAAACCAACACCGTGGCTCAGCAAGAAATCCTTGACACTGTTTTGCCCATCAGGAATCCAAATGAAGAGCAGCTCGGGCATCTTCTGCACGGCAGGTAAATGTACATGAATAATAAATCACGGTCGCAGCTGAATAATTCATTGAACATTTCAATTATTCCACTGTGGAAACTCATCTCTTCTCCTGAGAGAAAAGGCCCACCACTTAAGTGCCACTTTAGTCAAAACAACACCAAGCCTCGCTCAAGCAAGTCATCCGCGCAAGCCTCGCGTGATCTGCTCCGCAGCGCATCCGGCAGCAGATCCAGCAGCCTTCTTGGGATGGTCATCGAACGCATCGCGATCCTCCTCTTATAACGGTCTGACGCGCTTTTTACCCCATCGCTGTGGTAAAAACCCAGCGGAGCTCCCTTTAGCAAATCATTAGTCTGACACGGCGGTTACCATGGTCACCGCTCCAAATAAAGAGGAATGGACCGTCTGGGAAATATCAAGTGGCTCTCTGCTTGGGAGTCTCCATAATCTGTACTTACAAAAGCAAATGTTTGAAAGGGCATCATTTCATACTGAAATGTGAAATGTGACTCAGTTTGCGCTCTCCGCGAACACAAATCACAAAGCAAAAAACTGAGCATAAAGACGAGTTTTTCTTAAGCTTACATTCGAAACAACTTGCCAGCATGCATAAAAACATTTCCGTGCTTTAGCGGTGCACTGTAAATTTCAGATACGAAGAATATATATATAAAAAATCTCCCTCTCACCTTTCCCTAACTGGGGGGCTGGTATGTGTGTGTGCCTTCCTCAACCTCAGGTCCTCTACCAGAGGCCTGGGAGTTTGAGGGTTCTGCGCAATATCTTAGCTGTTCCTAGAACTGCACTTTTCTGGACAGAGACCTCAGTTGTTGTACCTGGAATCTGTTGGAGCCACTCTCCAAGTTTGGGAGTGTCGTGATTCTGGTGGAAGGAGGCCTCTGCAAGACACAGGGAGAACACAGCAGGGCAGAGAACCAGGGTCCATTGCGTGGGTAACACGCGGAGAGAACGGAGCACGGAGAACCAGAATCGCAAATACAGGGCGCAAGCGCGGACCGAACACGGCAAGGGTCAGAGGAAGAGTGAGACCCGGGCGAAGAACCGGCAGCGCTTTTAAACAGTCTGCAGTTAGTGGCCCCACCCATCATTGCCGGGGCAGGCAGGGCGACTGCGCACACGAAAGTTGGCAAAGCCGAGGGCGTGACAGGGAGTCACAGCCCCCAGTGCACCGATTCCCAAGGTAATAGGACACACACACACACACACACACACACACACACACACACACACACACACACACACACAGCCCTGCCAAAAAAAGTCACACATTCAAATATTTCGTTGGAGCACCTTTAGCTTTCAGTATGGCACGCATTTGCCGTGGCATCGTTTCAATTCAATTTTATTTTTATACAGCGTTTTTCTCACTGCAGTGACACAGTTTCGATAAGCTTATGCAACGCCACAACATTTATTTCCATCCAGAGTTGCATGAATTTTTCGCCAAGATCTCGTATAGATGGTGGGAGAGTCGGACCGCTGCGTAAAGTCTTCTCCATCATATCCCAAAGATTTTCGATGGGGTTAAGGTCTGGACTCTGTGGCGGCCAATCCGTGTGTGAAAATGATGTCTCTCTCATGCTCCCCGAAACACTCTTTCACAATTTGAGCCCCATGAATTTTAGCATTGTCATCTTGGAAGAAAAATCTGAGCATTCAGTATATTCAGGTAGTCAGCTCACCTCATTTTTTGGGCTCAGAACGTTGCTGAACCTAGACCCGACCGACCGAAGCAACCCCACAGCACAACACTAAGTTCAATCCAAGTGGTGACTTTTTCTTTGGCCGGGCACTGTGTGCGTGTATATGTATAGGTAGACATATATAAATGAAACAAATAAAAGCATAGGTTGATACTACATTGTATGTGATGAAGGTTAGAGGTAGAGTGAGCGTTGAAGGTGGCTGATGGGTTTCTGCTAATGTCCCTTATATCCTTTTCACTATTAAACTATACTTTCATTCACACTAAAATGAAATATGTCTTTAGAGAGCAATTTAGCTCAGTTTAAAGGCTTCTGTTTGGAATCGAAACCATGAGGATCGCACCACCTAGCTTTTGGAAGCAGCACATTACTAAATAAAAGGAATTTCACTTACCGAGGGAAAAAGAAAGGGACGATTTGTTGTTTAGCTCATATCTCCAAGGCTGGCCCGTATCCTTCTCACTCAGTGGAAAGCCTCGAAATTGAATCTGAAGTTTATCGCTGATGATTGTAAGTGTGAAATTTCCCGCTGGCCATTGCAGACGCAGCATTAACTCAGACAAAAGAGGCAGAAAACAGCACACTGCGCAGACACAGGTGAAGCCAGCCAGGTAAGGTGGCAAAATTCCACCGTTTCTTTTGATAAAACCTTGGTTAAGCAGCAAATAAAAACAACAATAATACGTTTGCATCAAACGGGGTCCAAAGAGGAGACCCCCGCTGTGAAATCCATCTGCGACTCTTCAGCTGAACTGGAAAGGAGCAATACTTGAAACACTGTGGCACACAGAGGTAAATTTAAATTTAAGCTCTGTGCAAACATGAAACGGGCATTATGTGTGAAGGCTTTAAACACGGTTCGCGCGGAAGATGAACCGTCACTGAACTTTGTTTTACCGCTGGACTAATGCACTAAGAGCCCAATGTGGGCAGTAACGCCGGCATTTCGAGCGGCCGCTTCTACGGACGGGACGGAAATGTCACCGTGGTCCGGCGCGCAGACAGCCACCCCGCTTTTGTGCCGCAGCTGGGGATTACACGCCGCTGCATGTTAACACTTTGCGGCCTTTTCACCCTCTTGTGGCCAAGTAACAATGTACTGTAAAAGGGACCAACATATCGCCTACAGGGTGAATTCGGTGACAGGATAACACATTTCGATGCACAACTGCCGCCTGAAAATAGCGCTTCGTCTTCTCGTGATGGAAAGATTCGGGGCATAGGAACCCAATGTTGGGCACCAGATGGTACGGACTGCCTACCGACAAAGGAGCGATCGGAAAGCATGCTTTCTTGAATGAACAAACGGCTCCCAGTCCGAGTTCCAATCACCCCTACGCCATTGTGTTGAGAACAAAAGGATGGGCTGCCGTGCGGTTCGGGAGGCAACGGGGTTAGTGGACCGCAACCCTTTCCAGCGGCGGTGGTTCCTATTGCAGTTGAGGCAGCAATGCTCTTAGATTTAAGAACCGGAAGAGGAAGTCCGCTTGTATAATCTCATGTGCGGGCATGACTACTTCGGCCAGCAAATTCAACATTCTCAGTGGCACCATTTTCAGCATTTCACTAGGGCTCAGCAATTCTCAAAATGTTTGGAATACTGCAGTGAAACACAGCAGCATGCGATACAACACGTGCCAATCCGTGAAGGACTTTGCGCAAACCTAATGGCTGGTTCAATGCGTAAACTCTCGCATACTCTCCTAAATACTGGGCTGTAATGAAAACCGATTTTCCTCCCCATAATGTACACAAACAGTTCTTTCCGTCACAGGAGAGAGCGCTGCCCTGAAGGTCATTTACAGCACAAGTGGCTCCAAAGCTGTGTAATTCAGATATGAAATGTGCCAGTTGTTGCGACGCAAACCACGGCGCGATGAAGGTAAGTCCATATGAAAGTTGTATGAAAGGCTGTGCTATTCAAAGAGGGCTCGCACCTGCCACTTGACTTTGATGTTCTGTTTGAACAAAAGGGAGCTGACTGAGGATATTGCATACATATGCTGATGCGCAATGTACAAAGGGAAAAGGTATTCGGCAGATAAGGCCAGTCAGAGCGACACATCAGAAAGACAAGCTGCACATTGTGCTGCTCATTTCATGGCTACCTGCCATAGAAATGAATTATTGCTGTGATACGAGTTATCACCACCAGTAGTTAACATAAAGACCAAATGCGGAGGGAAGCGCAAAGCGGGGTCTGCTGAAAAATAATCATCCACTCCATGTCAAGCGTACGTTGTGTGCATTCAATATGACCGGGGGTGAAACAGCAGTCTTTATTTAGGAAAATCACAAATCCCCAGAATTACAATTGCGACCCAAGTTTAAAAAAAAAAAGAAAAAAAAGTTGGTTTTCAATTTTTTTTTTTAATTTTTATTTCAAATTACTCATCATCAAAATGTCCTGCATTATTTTTGGAATATCTCCGTATTGTAGAAAAACGTGGCAAAGAAATTTTAAAAACTGCTCCGCTGTCATTGTATGTACAGTTAGATTTTGCTTCTACATACAGCTTACTTTTTTATTTCAAATCTACAAAACGTCCTTAAGTGCACCGAATTATGAGCGACCGCCCGTTATATTCATAAACAATGCAGTGTTGAGCTTTATGGGGGAAAAGGCAGGGGCTGTAATTCTTTCTATACTAAGATAGAGTATTTAATAAATGAGCTATGTCACATTCTTTGGCACCGCTTCACAGAAAGACGAAGAATAATCTGTCCACCTCTGTCTACGGGGCAGATGGAACAGGATTACGCGTCGGCCGCCTGTTCCTAACTTCGGTGACGTAACACGTGTCACCCAGGGAGGCCGAGCACATTTTACGCTCAACAAAGGTCTGGGGTAGCCACCTCGGAGGACGCGTCCATGAACACCGTGGTAGCGCCTGGGCAGTTAATGGCAACGATAACCGCCGTTTCGTCCGGACAGAAAATGACAAGACAATACTCATCGCACCGCTATTACCTTACAAAAGAGAAATAAGGGTGAATATTGCAAACAATAAATTAATAAAGAAACATAAACGGCACAAATTGCCCGGTGCGGATCATTTGTACCCACCCACCCAGAGAGAACAGTTAAAAACAATTCACTGCCTGGTGTTTGGGAAAGGGAACGTTTCCCCGCAATGGCTGTTTTCGCTAATCTCTTTATAAAGCGTCTTAGAACAAGTAGACCGCATTTGCATGAAAATTAAGGCTCGCAGACATGGCTGGACTCCCTGAAAGAGCCCAAAAGGACTTCTGGAACCTATGATGTCCTGCCAGTCGGGAAGAAGCGGAACAGAGCAGACCTACACTTTTTGTGTAGGTGAGAATAAAAGAGGAAAACGGGTTTGAAGGTTTCGTTTGTTGTTATTCTGCCTCGTACGGATTTACAGGGGGGGAGCAAAGCATGGGTTCTCTCGGACTTTGGTGCACAACACTGAGCAGGTAACGCAACATGGGATGACGCAGATGAACACGCATGGGCGCAGAAACAGCTCTAGAGGTGGCTGGTATATGAGTTAGCACAGAAAATAAAGACGGTGTAAATAAATAAATGGGCATTTATTGTATGTATGAGCGATGTGCAGTGACTGAGTCCGGATTTATTTGCTTACCACCAAATGCAGTGGCTCATTTCAGTCTCATTGAGCTGTAAGTGTGCCGCGTCTCTCAGCAAGATCATCCCATACAGGGTGTGGGAAGAACCCGCATGAGGACACTTGGGACCCACGGTGACCGCATCACTCAATGTTATACAGGTTACCTTCTCATCTATAAATCACGATGCCTGCAAGACGTCTCCGAAAGTGAACTGCATGTTCCAGGGTAGCAGGCTGCCAGCCAACCTTTGGGCCGCTGCCGCTTCATTGGTGACCTGGCTCATTTTCCCTTTTACTGTACAACAGAACTTATAGGCCATTAGATTCCTAGAGAGGACTAACATTTTGAGTTAGAGTCATGGTCGCTGTGACCCTTAGGTGTCCACCAGACAAAGGATAGCGGCTGAGCTAAATGCAGTTAGCTGGCCAGGTGTTCAAAAGCACAGGAAACAGGAAAAGGTGACTTGAAGAAAAGCGTCAGCACAGCAGTGATGACCGACCGTTGACCGTGAATGCACCGACACTGTAGCTGCTTATTCTACGCAAAAAAGAAGCACCGTTCCTCGCATTATAAGGAGTTCAAAATCAGAAGATGCTTTGTGAGAAGCAGTCCTTGAGAGGACTTCATATTTGTGTGCAGACAGCGGGTTCAAGGCAAGAAAAGAGCTGGAGGATCTCTCTCCCTCCTCATCGGTTCCTGGTCTCTGTCGTACCCTACTCTCACCTGCATCCACCGTACAGTTTACTGAACTAAAGGTGCATCTCCTAACCTCTTCTCATCCGACCTCATGCAAGTTCTTGGGGCCCTTTTAATTCATCCGTGTACTTTCCGCACATTGGCTAGGCGCTAATATGCATCTAACCAAGGCGGATGCCGTCTCCGTCCACGCACCGTTCCCTCTATTTGGTGGAACAAAAAAGCCCGGCGGTGACAAAATGAACCACCATGTCAGGCGGGAAGCCTCAAAGGTGTCATGTGAAAGGATAGCACCGTTTTAGATTTGAATATATGGTTAAAGTGGAAGCTAAGGAAAATTACTTTTGACAGAAAAGGTTCAGGTTAAAACTCCAAAAATCGAATTTCTGAAGACAGCCCCCGAGACAGCTGTTGCCCCTCAGTGAATATTTGGCTGAATTAACCAGTTAAACTGTAAGCTGTGTACGCTGCATTGGATAGAACCTGAATGAAGTGGGAATAAATAATGTATTCCCGACATTGTTTTAAAAACATGAGCGATTCGTACTTCCATTACGCACTAATTCCCTTTTCGGTGCTTACAGTTTCCATCCATTAGGCTGCTTTGTCCCTCTGAGCAGAGGGGAAGGAGTTAAACCTGCTTTGAGCGGTCTGTCACGGGATAACAACCATGAATCCCATCAAATGAGAAACACGTGCTCGGCGAATTTATCATAGTGTCTCGGGCCCTGCTCGGGCCACCCTGGCAAAATGGCAAAATTAAACATTAAACATTACATTTGCTCTCGATGAAATCCTAATGTCAGATTATTGCATATTGCACCTAAGAAACGCCGTACATTAAACCGCCCGCCGCGAGAGCGTGTTTTGCAGCCACACTCAGTGGTACAAACAACTGCACATCCAGCGCGGGGGAACCGCCTTCATCTGCTTTAATTCTCATAGACGCCTGCTGTACTCAATCCCGGAAAACGTATTTATTTATTTTTTCGGGGGATATTTTTGGCTAAAAATATCAGTTCCGCACATTTTCTTTTCCGTACGCTTCATTTTGACAGCCAGGTGAAGAAAATCTAGGCGAGAGCTTTAAAAAAATAAGACGACTGTTTGTCGTAGTCAAAAACTAAACTCATTTGTCTTGCAGAGGTCACATTCTTCCTTCTCATTTATTTCTTTTCATTGTTCCTGAGGGGCCTCTAGGAGAAATAACGCACACATTAGAAAGCTCACTGTTATTCAAAAATGCAAACTCTACTTTTTCTCCAGAGACTGAAAAGAGCAGAGTGAGCAACACATTTTTCTTCTGGGTTAATAATCCATGTTAAGTATTTTTTTTGCAGCAGCAGCAGCAGCAGGTGAGCTTGAAATATTATATAATTAATATTATAATATTATATTATTAAAATATCAACTTACCCAACTGAAGCAGTACCTTTATACTGCACCTTCTGTGAGGTTGAATGTAATAATAAGCAGAAATTTATTTATTTATTAATAGTAAGGCGTCTTTGCATTTTTTTCTTAAAATATTATCGAAACCTTTTAATATGTCTCAAAGTCCCCTCATCTATCAATTGATAAATCTCAATAAAAGTCTTTCTTCCAGTGTAATTGAAATACTATATAATTAATATTATATTATTAACATAGGAACATATTTAAGCAACCGAAACAGTACCTTTATATGACATTGCATCTGAGGACAAATATTATAATAAACTGTTTATTAATGTCAGGGCATCATTGCATTTTTCTTTTTGATAAAATGTTATGTAAACCTTTTAATCTGCATCAGAATGTTTATTTGCTCTCCCATCTACCGATAAAAAAAATCTGAATAAAATTGCCTTCCTCCAATCTTCTAAGCATCTCTGCATAAGTATATTTGCGACAGAGGCTATTTTATTTTTATTTTAATATCAGCAAAGTTGGGCAAAGGGCGCGGGTACACATATCGTTTCATTATTTTTGCTAAAATGCGTTGTTTACGTGAGTGTGAGCGATGGCTGAAACCCACACCGACAAAATTGGAGGCGCTCTGCATTCAGGCAAAACAACTCATGTTGGGCTGCACCTCTCCTCCTCGTGTCTCACTTTCCGGATTGGAAATCAACAGGCCTGAAGCAACATAGACACCACCGTGAGTCCAACGGGGGTGATAAGGACACAAACAATTGAAGCTGATGTCGGTGCTACACCGCCTGGCTGGGCCAAAAATCTCCGAGAGTTGCTCCTCCGGGCTATGCCGCAAGTGGTTTAGCAGAACGATGTCTTCACCGTTTAAAAAGCAGCGGCTGCTCCGGCTTCTCCGCTCTGCAGTCCCAAACAATGGCGTCTATTTGCGGGACATCTCCACCGAGCTCCGCCGCGCTCCTTTGTTCTCCGCTTGCGTCTTTGTTTGGTGCAACTGCGCGTGGCCCCCTTTGTACCTCCTCCTGGGCCGTTGCTGTTTATGCGATGCGATCGGCATTGTGCCGAAAGCATTATCATTTCCATAATGGAAAAAAATAAAAATGTTCACCAGCATGGACATAAGATCCTACCCCTTGGCACACCAAATCCTCCGAGGAGAAGCTCGCGGCAAACGTCCAGACTCACCGAAGGATTCAGACCGGATTTGGCCCCCAAGCTCTTGGTTGAACCAAAGTTTCTTTGAATTACGTTGCGTAACAACAACAAAAAATACAGAAAACTGGGGGGAAAAAAAAATCCAGCCTCATTAAAAACCAACTTAAAAATGACGGCCTCGATTGCTTTAATTGGGCTTTTTCCACCAAACCCAAGACCGCTTTTTATCTTTTTGCCCCCCAATAAGCACCCCAAGTTCTCTTTTCCGCCAGCATTAAATTGGGTTTATAAAACTGGTTAATCATAAAAGGCAATTCCCCATTAATTTTTTCCCATTTACTTCAAGTTCATCCATTAAGTCCAAACCCGGGGTTCTGTGAAACGCATTAGGCTCTTCAGCTTAGCCTTTCAACAAGAGCGCCATTAATCCGTGTTTGCCTTTTTGAAAGTGACACTGACAAGGGCAAATCAGGTAAACAAAATAAAACCTTTAAATCACTCTCGTTCGGCGTCGGCCCCTTTGCTCGGCGATGAGGCCGGGAATGGTCGACGGTTCGCGCCTTCAACCTTTCCCCTCGCTTTGTGCTTTTCTGCATCCCAGTGCCACGGCTTTTCCAAGCAACGCGCAGCTTTCGTTCATTAAAACTGTGACAAATTGCCGGTTACGTTGCGAAAGCGCGAAGGTCCCAAACGTCACGTCTGGCCTAAAGGTCTCTTTCTTTCTTTCTTTCTTTCTCGTCCCCGTTTGGCCACCATGCGGCTTCTATGGGCGACTCACTGTCAGTCGGTGAGAACGGTACGGGTGGGGGAGGTGTGTCGGTTACCATTTAAATTACTTTGCAGCCGGAAACGCGCTACCCAAATCCTCGCAAATATGCACGGGCTGAAGCAGAGAATAAAAGAGAATAAATTGCATATAATTTTTTCAGACAGTTTCTGCTGGGTAATGGCTGTAAGCCTGGCAGGAGCAAGGCGTTCGTGTGAAGAGCGATCCGTGGTTCGGTCTCGAATGATGTGGCGTGCGGGTCGCTCCCATCCTTAGTCGGATAAGGGTTGCCACTCGCAGTCCACGGCTAAGGAGAGTTCTGGAATGAAGGAGAAGGAGAACTAGAGGGGGCCCTAGGGTATCCGTGGCAATTTTAAATGCTGGATACGCTGCGCTAAATGAGTTCGGTCACTCGGCAGAGCAAATCTCGCGCCGACACGCCTGAAACGCATATCTTCGGACTGTGGGAGGAAACCCGAGCGAATTCGTGGAAACGTTCAAACTCCACACAGCCTGAGCTGGGATTGAACCTATGTCCAACGGCACAGCCCAGGCACCCAAGCAACAAAGCGACAGCACCATAGGAAGAGTTCCCGGTCACCGAATCGCCCGCAGGTAACGGATCGGCAGAAATTGGGTGCATTAAACGCACATAACCATCTGCAAACAGCAACATTTCTCTACGTTTTGTGGTTTCCAGCACATTAGCTTGTGCAGTTAAATGGTTGGCTTTTACTTGAGGTTGGTCTCCGTTTCTTCTCCGTTGCTTTCCAGAAAACTTGGGAAAGAATTCCTAATTCCCGAGGAAAAACATAGCGTTTGGTTTTCGCAGCGGCGCAAAGGTGGCACCAGTGTGAGCGGATGGAGACACTTTTTGCCCGCGGAGATTTAATATAAACGCAGTTTACAGCCGCCTTGAAGTATGTTTGCATGCGTACGTAAGAGGAAAAATCTTAATTCCTGCTTACAGCATCACCCCCACCGCCGTTTTACAAGAAACAAACGTTTGGCGGTTTGACGTGATAAATAAGCCCAAGAAATGAATGTGAAAATCTTTAAAAATAGGGCGGAAGAAATCTGATGTTTCGCCGGTATTTGTATACAGGGAGTTAGCATTCGAGGCTTCATTAGATTTCCCTCGCCGTGATGTCGGACACGGCCGAGCTCTCCCCTGCGACTGCGATAATCCAGTCCTACCGGCACCAGCCTCTCCGGCGCCACTTACTCAGCTCAATACAAAATACACATCTCTAAAGGAGAGAAGGACGAGGAGGTGCTAAAAGGACGTGCGCTGCAATATAGTGGACCTGAACACGCTGTCAATGTTCCTGTGCCCAGCAGCGCCCCACTTGTTATACAGCGGGGCACCGAGCAAGGGTCCGGTACCTCTCGAACCTGAAAAGCGGGCGTACGAACCAACACCAGAGGTAACGCGGCAGGATACATGGGCACGGCGTTGGTTTACCTCAAGGGACTTTGCACTTTGTTATTCTCATTTTATGTGAGCATAAACAGCTATCGTGCATGTCTTAGGCAGGCCAACTCCCCCCAGAAGGCATAGCTTCAGAGCACCTTAGTATAACAATGTAGTTTTATGACTGTATATATCATCGCTTTCATTCCTGGGCAGTTTGCTCTAATAAAGCTCGGGTCTGATGTATATGTCGGCATCCTTCTCCGGAACGGAACAAACATTTATCTCTCAGGCGGATGTAATGCACTTCCCGCTTCTGGAAATGGGAGGACTGATTTTGTTTGCAGTGTGTAATTCATGCAGGGGGGACCCCTGGCCTACAGAGCCTAATAAACAGGCAGGAGAACGGCCGAACGTTTGAAGGAGAGCTCCGGACTTGTGCCACTCGGCAGCCTTCTGCTGCGGCGCAGAATAGGGGAGGTGGGCAGGAAAAATGTAATCGTTTTTTCTATTCATTACTGGTGGAGGGCAGGAAGCGATAATGAATTCCATTATCCCCTGAGCAGGTCCCATTGTGAGAGTCGCCCGTGTGGTGGCACTCGAGGGAAGATAGCACAGCGGACGGGAAAGTGACGCCAAATTGTCAAGCATGTACACAGCGCGCGGGACTCAGCCCTACCCTCATTGCAGGAATCTGTGATAAAAGCTCGGTGATGGCTATGACCAGATGGTACTTTCTGGTTCCGCCGTATCGAGTCACGGCTTGCTGTTATTTATTTATTTTCACAGTTTGGTCCCATTAATTCGGCGCGGTGAATAAAACAAGTACGAGGCAGCTCGGTATAAATGCCGCGGCCCGGTGTCCGTACGTGGAGCTTTGCGGCTCCGGCTGAACGCTTCGGTGACCTGTAGGCCACCTGCCTCTCTGGACGGTTACAGGGAAGCATCAGGTCCGCTGCAGACGGTGCTTGGAAGCCATGAGAATTTTCAAAAAATATGGAATTTTGTCCAAAAAAAAATTTAAAAATCACAATTTCTGTGGTCTGAAATAAGCAGGAATTTTTTTTTCTACTGCCAACGTGCCCCGACCCCATGAACACCATCTATTGGCGAAGGTCATCTGCACACAGTGTTTGTTGGGTTTTTTTGCTGTGCTTTTTTAAATAAAAAGACAGCAGATGTACCCAAAGCAAACAAATAAATAACAACACAGTAGGATCCGCTACACAGCAGTCCTTATTTGGCCAGGAACAACGGTTTGATATACAGCGCTTAGCAACGTCCCGAGACGAACGCCGCATCTTGGCAACAGCCAGCCCGAGCATCAATAACCTCCTCAGACAGACTGCGCTTCGGCACCATCGGTCCTGCGTGCGGCACTTAGTTTGCGGCTTCAGAAAAAGCCATCCTGTACGCCGGCACCGAAAAGGACTTTGGTCAGACGGGCCGTGCCTCACGGTTACCGCAAAAACAGAACCGTTCCGCATTCCTTCACGCCGCCACGGAGTCTCATTTATTTGAATGCATGAGAATGCACAACAGAGGTGGTTTTATACATCAGGTCTGTTTTTATGGGTATAATTTGCGGAATTAAAATCCTGCAATTGCATTTTTTTTCCCATAGTCTTTTATTTCATGTCACGTTCCAATTGTAAAGAACAACTTTATAGTTTTGAGACTGCTATAGTGTGATGTTTAAGGGAAAAACTGAACTCGTGTATTTGTCTGTGTATATGTGTGTGTTTGTGAGAGCAAGTGAGAGAGAGAGAGAGCGAGATTCTACTTTGGTAGAATGGCATCCCATCCAGTGTGTATCCTGTTTCATGCCCTCTGCTTTCAAAATAGGCTCCCGACCACCGTGTGTGTGTGTGTGTTTAAGCACGGGAACAAGTGCGTCCTGCTTTTCGGCTGGGCAACATTTCCCCTTTGTGTGTCTGGGCTAGGGAGACAGTCCCCGCCAGCAAGGGAGGGAGGGAATCGATAGCAAGCAAAGGCCATCCCTCCAGGCTCCAGGCCACCGCCGATTGTCACACTTTTACCTTGGCAATTATTCTCTTTGCTCCCTGCCAAATTTGCAGGCTTTGAATGGGCGCTAACAGGGCCGCTGGGATTTTACACATTATCGCCGCCTGTTTTGTTTATAATAATCTTGTCTCTCTTCGGAGGCCGACGTGGGGGGGGTCTGCGTTCCTCACCTTCGACTCAGCCCAGCTAATTAACACGGCGCCCCCCCCAAGCAACCGGCCCACTGTCACCTACGCATCTGCCGCACAACAGCATCCGCCGCCTCCAGACTTCTGCCCCGATGTACGCGCGTGTTGAACTTTTGCTGGGAAACCGCAGGATTCGACTACAAGTTTCCCATTTATCCATGGGGAAGCCTTGCCAGCCTGCAAGCTTTGCCAGCACATCCTGGTTTAAAAAAAATAAATTTAAAAAAAAAAGGTGGGGGGGTGGAGAAGGTGGCTGAAAGTGGCTGTCGGCCTTCCCCCGTGTTCTGTCCGGACTACCTCAACACTTTGCTACGTTCCCGGCGCGCAGCAAGGGATAAACAAGGCAGAACGCTGTCCTGCTGAGGGCTGCTCGGCCTCTGGCGAACCCGTCCGTTCCTCGCCATTCGTACAGAACTCCCCAGGCGTGAACCTCGTGACGTGCATGCAGGCCAGAGCCCAATTCAGCCTCTCAAGCTGACATTTCCGCTCACCTGTACACATTCCACCCAAAATAATTTATGACCTGCATTGCCATTTACTGCCATTTACCCTGTTGTTACATCCCTTGGACCTTTGCTCAGCGCTGTCACCCTGTCAAGAGCACTGAAGAAAAAAAAAAAAGAGTTTAAGCAACCACTGAAACGTTCGTATCAAAACAAGTTTGCCTGAGTCCGTATGTTTCTCTTTTGCATAATATCGTGTTCGGAGATGCACCCGTGACAGCGACGCTCTGCCTTGTTCGTATTCTTGTGGCGACGCTGCTCTTATAAATGAATACACGGAACATCCATCCATGTTCCAGAACATTCACATCGTCTGCTGAGAAAAGCGAGCGCGGCAGTAGTGCATCCGCAAGACATCAGTCGTGAGTTGTGGCCGACCCTAAAAATAACAGCGACGAGTGCCCGTATTGCGCTCGCCTTATTTTTCATTTTTGTTTTTCTGCTATGTGAATCCCGTAAGTCCCCGGGTCCGCAGTTGCCATCCGATTAGCATTTTGCTCATGACCGCCAATGCAGTCTCCTATTTGTTTCTTTTTCACTTTGGTCACCCGCATGTTATGCTGACTCGGTGAATGGCGATGTTTTAGTGAGCGCGATCTTTTGCCGTCACTGTCCTGTCTTGACCGTAACTCTGTAAGTAATGTTTCTCATCGTCGTCTTCTTGTTATTACGGTTGTACCGTATTATATCCATAATGCCATCCTCTGCAGGGAAGAAAGGGAATCTCATGGCGATGTCCATTGCTCTGAAAAGATCTCATCTTTACTTAATCTCGCCGAACACTTTGCACGGTCAACCCTTATTCATAAATCTCGTAAGCACACCAACCGAATTTTGGCCTCGGCTGGCCCGCAGAGTACCTCGGTGTCCATTTCTACACTGCAATAAAAAACCACGGCAAACAGCTGCACGATAACTGCTACAAGCAACCGTAATGGAACTTCTAGAAGACAAACCGCCCAACGATATTCCACAACCAGACCTGAGATACTCATATACTGTAATACACTTTCAGGTATAAAAAAAAGAAAAATATATAGTGAGTTTTACATTGTCAAAGCCTAGCAATCCTTGAAGGAGAGGAGTATTTTATGATCGAATGAAACATTTATTATCCCTGCCGCTGCATTTATAAATGGCATTTTTATCTTTGCTCTCTGGGCCGCACCGCTGATTGCATTATTTCTATAATGCATTGATTTCTATTCTTTTTATTAAATGGAGGAGGGCGATAGCTGCTGTATAAATAAGACGTCAGTCAGCGGGTACTTTTTTTTAAACAAAGTCCCACTGACAGGAAGGGCAACGTGCAGGGAAGGTTGGATCGCTTTGTGTTGCAAAGCCTGTTGAGCAGTAAACTGGAGCCACTTGGGTGGAATGGAGATGGAGGGATTGAGAGGTGAGCCTCCAGCCCGACGGGATGTTCGCTTTTCGCCGTAGCCGTGTTGGCAGAGCCGGAAAAATAAGCCAGCCGACTCGTGAAGGATTTACCGAGCTCGATCGCTTGATGCGCGTCGTCACGCGATCTTCCGACTTTTGGGAAAAGTGGGGAAAACACAGACCCGCATCCACGTTCATTAGGACCTACGGAGGAGCAGCGTTTTTAGCGGTTTCGCGACATTTTCAGAAGACGGCGTGGCAAATAAATCCAGCCGCTTTCAACAAAGACAACTCCCGATGTTCATTTTAATAAAGTCTGTCAAGTTAGAAAGTGCGTGACCTGTAATGACTAAATTCATTTTTGCCAAAGATTCATCAGAAAATCAAAAGGACCTTTTATGCTGACATGAAAATGTGCCTATAATTTCATTATAAGATGTTGCCACCTGGAGAAAGACTGAAGTTATTTGAATGTAATTGTTACCTATGCAATTAAATTATTAGTATTTAGCTGAAGCCTTTATCCGAGGAAAATTATAATATTAAATAATCAGCTTTACAATCATTTGCCCATTTACACAGCAGGGTATTTTTGCTGTCATAATTCAGAGAAAGTTCTCAGCTAAAGGGTGTAAGAGCAGGAGCAGAGATTTGAAACAGGAGCCTTCAAATTAGAAACCAACAGCTCCGGCCACTGCAGCGGAGGTAGGCTCCCTTTAAAAGCCAACAGCGGCCAACGGTGCCTTGCACGCTTAGGAGTCGGGGAAGGTCTAGAATCTCCATTTCCCCAGCCCTGATGGAATGGCATTTGACTTGCAATGCAAAATAGTTGGAAGGTCCAGAAGAAACTGTGGGAATGTTCCATGCTTCACATTTCTAGTGCTGAAACATTATCCAAACATTAAACATCAACCGTTGTAATCGATACATTACTACAGAAAAAGTTACATAGATACCGCAAGCAAGAGAGCCTAAAATGCCTTTCTAATGATAGACCTGAGACTTAAAGAGCCAGTGCACACAGTTACCACTAAGGGTGCAGACATGGAGGCGATCCATTCCTGCAAGGACTTGGAGGTTCACAGCAACAGTAGATGGACTGGACGCACAACATAGATCCCTTCTTAGATGGCTAAGGTCCTTTAATGTGGACCGTTACCTCCTCCACTCATTGTAGCAGACCATAAGTCATCAGTGTCATGTCTCATGCCGTGGTGTGCTGGAGGAGGTGGGGGAGGGTCATCACTTCTGCTGAGAGGCAAGAATGAGGAGGAAGCTATTGTCCATCATGAACAATGCCTGACATCCCCTTAAGGAAGTGGACACCACGAGCTCTTTAAGACACCGATTTGTTCAACTTAGGTCCACTGAGAAGCACTTCTGAGGGTCCCTCTTAGCAACAGTCATCCAGCTCTGTAACGCCAGACTAGGACCAGTCAACAGTTAGATTGAATTTATACACTGCCCGGCCAAAAAAAGTGACCACCTGGATTGAACTTAGTGCTATGATGTGGGGTTGCTTCAGTCGGTCAGGTTTAGGTTTGGCAACGTTATGTGGCCAAAAAATGAGCTCAGCTGACTACCTGAATATACTGAATGTTTTAGCAGGTTTTTCCATCAGTGGATTTTTTCTTCCAAGATGACAATGCCAGGATTCATGGGGCTCAAATTTCAAAAGAGTGCTTCAGGGAGCATGAGAGAGACATCATTTTCACACATGTATTGGCCATCAGAGTCCAGACCTTAACCCCACTGAGAATCTTTGGGATGTGCCGGAGAAGACTTTACGCGGCGGTCCGACTCTCCCATCATCAATACAAGCTCTTGATGAAAAATTAATGCAACTCTGGATGGAAATAAACGGTGTGACATTGCGTAAGCTTATCGAAACGATGCCAGAGATAAAGGCGGTCCAACAAAGATTTATAACAAACACGTAGTGCTGATAAAAGAACTCGCACTATAAAGGGGATCCCACTACCTACCTACCTGTCACCCAAAGCCCCGCTTTTCCTTTCCCTAAACCTCCATACCACCACAGCAACCCTACAGTCAGCCCTCAAAAAGCCTATCTAGCCACTATGCAACAGTTTGTACCTCTCCAACACCAATGCTAGTGAACTACAAATCCATGCATGGTATAACAAAGTCATGTTGCAGCATCTCACTGGGGTTATCAAGCGGACGCCTTCCTTCGTCGACGTTTTGTCAAGTTAGGCCCACGACACCTCAAGAAGGCTCAACTGTAGCTCAGGCGTCCCAGAATTGCTCCCCAACCACCACTGCATGCACCACCGCGCTACCCAGCAATACAGCACACCACACACTATTTGCCTTAGCACCCCCCTAACTACGCGCTCATCGCCCATTCTACCATTCATTATCCACGAGGAAGAAACTCCTTTACTGCTGCCTAAACCACGTCCCCCATTGCACAAACGCCGATACCGTCGCCTACACACCGGTGACCACGACTGCTCTGCTCTCTACCTACTCAAGGCTTCGCCACCCAACCTCCATCCACGCTGGTCTTTTTCCTCCAAATCCAAAGGCTTCCCTGCTCAGCAGCCAGCGAAAGCTCGTTCACCGCCCGCCGTAAACGTTGCCCTTGGATTTCAAGTTCGCGAAACAGCGCCAATGCTGACTGGGCTATAAACTACAACAGCCCACCTCCACCAGCCTCACTCTTATGCTCCAACCCCGCCCCTCTACTTCCGCCACCAGCTCACTATACCTGAGCTTCTTCCTCTCGTGCGCATCATCCACTAGCCCCTCCCACGGGACCGTAAGCTCTTATGATATACACTACTCGCCGAGCAAAACACCATATCCGGTCTGAAGCTTCTGCTAGCTATCTCCTGGGGCACAACTAATTTTCCTCCCAGGTCGAGCTGCATCTCCCAATCTCTAATCATCCTTAACTGACCTAGCTCCTTTCTGCCAACCCATTCCCTAGCCGCCCCCCCTTCCCCAACAAATTGAACCCCTACATTATCCGCATCACATCCTAACCTTACCTGCACCCTCCACCTCTCAATGACTGCCGCCAGGCATCTCAACACCTGATCGTGCCTCCATTTGTACCTACCCAACGACAAGCTAACCTTACAACCTGCTAGTATATGCTTAACTGTCCCTACCACCAAGCATAGAGGACAGGCTGGGTCCTCACCTACCCACTGCTTCAGGTTCTATGGTGATGGCAGCAAATTGTACACCGCTCCTAGCAGAAACCTTAACTGACTCGCCTCCATGCTCCACAGCTCCCTCCAGCTCGGCCTCTTCTTCTCAACTCCTTCCCAGTTCACCCACTACACATGCTTGCCTTGCGACACTGCCCTAACACACCTCTCCACTTCCTCCTGCCGACGCATCTGCTCTACCACCAACCTCTTTCTCTCTACAGGGCCTGCCTTACTCCACATAGAGTCTCCTAACCGCCATCCTAGACCTCCTCTCCCTTGTTGGACCCACCCAACCACCTCTACCTGCCTCAAGTCTGCCTTAGCTTCCTGTACTGCCTGCCTCACATCCCACTTTCTACCTGTCACTATTTTGGGTCCCAACCCCCTTACCACCTCGTCCCTGCTAACTGCCAGTTGCAATTCTAACCGTACTTTTGCGCACTTAAACTCCTCTGTCAAGCTTGATAGCAGAAACTGCAGAATTCCCTTCCCATACAGAGCCCCACTTCTTGGACACCGAGGAACTCCCAGCCATTTCCTAATATAAGAGCTAATCAGCCTCTCCAATTTCTCCACCCTTGTGACTGATGTCTCATACACTGTAAGTGGCCGCATCACCCTTGGGAACAGGCCAAACTCTAAGCACCATAGCTTCGGTTTTCCTGGCAGCCCTGATTTCTCTATTCTTCCTAACCCATCCACTATACTTCTCCTATGCTCCTGCCCTTGCTCCACATCAGATAGCTCCCTCATAAACCACCTCCCTAAACTCTTTACCGGCTTGTCCAATACTGATGGGATCTCCTCACTATCCACCAAAAAACTAACCTTCTTTACCTTTTCCTTGACCAATGAGATCCTGTGGGATTTTGCTGGCTTAATCTTCAAACTCACTCACTTTAAATTCTCATCTAATTTCCCTAACAGTCGCCTCGTACAAGCTGCTGTCGTAGTCACCAGCGTCATATCGTCCATGTAAGTCCTAACTGGGGGGAGACGGAGCCCATCTGGCCGTCTCTCGCCCCCTACCACCCAACGTGACCCCCTAATTACTAACTCCATTGCCATAGTAAAAGCTAGTGGGGAGATGGTGCAGCCTGCCATAATCCAGCCTCTGCCAGGCTGTTGTGTACTCCGCCATGGTGAATATTAGAGTGTGTGACTTTTTTTTTGACCAGGCAGTGTATATTTATTTAATCTCATTTTATTTTTCCTTTTGTTACTTTATTATTGCTGTGTCCAATGAGTGTTATGAATCTTACGTACACCAACATGTCCAGCTGCTGTATGGTTAATTTCCCTTCGCGGATCAATAAGGTCCAATCCTATCCCATCAAAAGCTGTCAATTAGAATGCGTATGTATTTGATTCTGGAAGCTACCGAGCTGAAATTCTCAATATTTTTCACGTTTTAGAGTCCCGAGACCCTTTTCACAAATGTGTCCGAGTTAACTACGCTAAATGGAAACGGTTATGCAGCTAGCAGATAACAGGCAAGGTACTGACAGTCCCTTTCTCACCAGGAACCTTCCTGAGCACCGCCAGCTGCAGGAGCAGCGCTTTTACCACAGCGTCACGACTGAGACAAAAGCGCATGCAAAGCCTCACAGAGTGTCACAGGGTAAATCTGATAATATTCACCTCCCCCCCCCACCCAGTAAAAGCACTCACAGGAAATGAGACAGTCCTTGACAGAAACGAGTCTGAAAATGGATCACAGATGAATAGGCATGGCAGAAGAGGACAAGTATGAAAATGTCAACATGAGGAGCGCCTGAACCTCCATCACTTCACATGGACGGAAGCGGGATTTAACATGACAGTGCACATTATTGCAGGATGAAATAAATCACATTTGCTCGTGTCATTTTTGAAGGCCTTTTTTTTCGTAGAGGTTCATGTACGGGATCTCAGGGGTCTGATGAGCACAAGTCAGGTTTTGAGGCTTTGACTGCCTTTCTCCATTAGCACCGGATGGAGCGTCCTGGCTGTGCTCAACCCCTGGCAGATGCACAAACCACCCTCTCAGTTCAGACAAGCAACGTTCAGCTCTCCCTCCCCAGGGCTGCAGCGCATGCGAGCTTTTATTCCGGTCTGTGCTGCGAACGCTGTTACACTTAATAAAGCATACGATGCTTTTCGCCGCAAATGCCAGAAATAAAACTGCAGCAACTTGAAATAAATTCAAGAAGTAGCATCAGTCCTTCCTTCAGGCAGCCTGTTGAGATGTATATTCGCTTAACTGGGTGGCGGGGCCACTCCGTTCAAACCCTTCCCCCAAAATTTCCCTCGGCTGCCCACCGCACCATTACGAAATCAGCATGAATGTTCGGTGGCAGGAGTTATTAAACCTAATTAAAACTCAGACTATGGTTCACAGAGATCTTCGAGAATCCCCCAAGCGCCTTTCCTCCTTTGTTCAGATTTTGGCTTGCCAAGTTCCTCAGTGGTGCTCATGAAAGAGAGATCTGCTGGCATTAAGAGCACTTCTGCTTGAGAAGATGGACTCTGCCGGGCTCCACTTCTCTCATGCGGGCATCGAGGCAAATAAAAGCATAAATAAATAAATACTTCATACGTGCACAGTAACTGACCTGGCGTGAGGATATAATGAGTGTCGACTGCTATTAGACACCTGGGCACTGAGCTCATTACACGCCGGAGTCGCGGCAATTTGAAATGTGGACGCACTCCCAGCATGCATCACAAGACACTGCTCAGTGTTCAACGCATGGGCCCACGCGAGTTCAGTTATGCGGGCCCTGTGAGCGATTCAGCACAGAACTGGTATCATCTCCAATTAACATTTACAAGAAACATTATAATCTTATTACAAATTACATATTTGGCTAATGGCTTTTTCCAAGGTGACTTACAATGCTAGATTTGTACAAGAAGGGGCTTGCAGATATTTATGGTAAGGATGCAGCAATACATGGTAAATTGTTCTTTGTCCAAGGGTACTACCGAAGAGCCGGGATTTAAACCAGGTAATCTGGCTACTGTGGTACACGTTACCGGTTGTATGTTGTAAATGCATATATTAAATGCCGATAAGTTCTGTGTTGCTTTGTTCCAAAATCTGCAGCTTCTGGTACGCTATATGGCCAAAAGCATGTGGATGCCTGAGCATCACACCCTTATGTGCTTGTTGAACTTCCCATTCCGAACCCATGGGCATTCATATGAAATTGTTCCCTCTTTGCTGCTATAACAGCCGCCATCTTCTGGGAAGGCTTTCCACCAGATTTGGGGAATTTGTGTCTATTCAGCTGCAAGAGCATCAGTGAGGTCAGGCACTAATGTTGGACAAGAGGGCCAACATTAACTGAAACAAAGGCATGGAAGCGCCTTGTTCATCCCAAAGGTGTTCAGGGTGGTTGAGGTCACAGCTCTGTGCAGCCACTCAAGTTCTTCCACACCAGCCTGGAGAAACCATGCGTTTAGGGAGCTTGCTTTGTGCATGGTGGCCCAGTCATGTTGGAGCAGGAAAGGAGCTTCTTCCCCAAACTACAGCCACAAAGCTGGAAGCACAGAACTGTCCAGAATGTGCTTATATGGTGTGTGGGTCGGGTGAAATGGCTCAGCTCAGTCCATAGAAGGGGCGTCCACATACTTGGCCAGAGGGTGCAACTTTTTTCTTTTGTAAGCCAACCAAGTTCCAAACACGGTAAAATAGCTATCCTATTTGTATGAAAATTTCTTTTTCCCAACATAACTTTCACACCAGCTTCCACCTAACTTGACCTACAATCTTTAAATGGATCTAAAGGTCTTCCTTTCTTCTGTCTGATAAAACCATGCATTTTTGCGTACGATCACCTTTTATTGCAAAAACCGCCAAGGTAGTAAAAGTTACTAAATGCACATTTCACAGTCATCTGAAAAATGTTTGCAGTCTTCATCAAAAGGCCAGACAAATATGACCGTGACAAGAAGTTACGACTTTGATAAAAGCGTTAAGAAGAATCGTATTGTTTGTAATTACCACCACAGTGACCAAACCCGCTTTCTTTTCACAAACTGTTCAATCCTGCATTTTGCCGTTTATGTGCAAAATTGAAATAGCTGCAGATAACAGCTTCATTTCGTCATGTTTTGAGGCTCCAACGCAACAATAAGAGGCATATTTCATTAAAAAGCGATCACCGTGTACTGTGGAAAAAGATATGCAAAAATGAGAAGTTAAAAAAAAGTAAAAAAAAAAAAAAAGACGTGTGTGCGTAACCTTGCTGCCAGGGATCCATCTCCACAAAGGTGTTTTTTGTCCTTTGCTGTAGGTGCTGCACTTGCCTCTCCAGGCATCTCTCTAGAGGGAAAGCTGCAAAGAGCCTGAGGCCAAACTCCATGTGACACACAGCATCAGATGATGCTCCACGCTTGCTCCCTGAATCCCTGCCCCTCTGCTTCTGCACCGTGGTGGCCAACTTCATGCATAATTATGGGTGTGGCCACCTCTGATTGGCCCCCGTGGGAGTTCCCAGCACCTCCAGCAAATACTGTTCTTGTGTTGCTGTTTCACATCTTCGTACAGCACATTATTTCTAAAATACTGTTCCTTTAGCAACCAGTGTGGTCAACCAAAAAAAAAAAAACTTCTTTTAGCACCCTGAAGATCTTTTTCATGGCTCTCACCAAACAATAGTGGTTAGAAATATTAGGAAATGCAAAGTGTTCAAAGAACTGGACCATCATCCAGACATGCAACATTTTAAACTGTTTTACCCCACATAAAAGGCAAATTTAATGCTGAAAATTATGCAGGAGTGGGATTTTGGGAGCGTATAGCTGATACGTGATTGTAGTGAATGTGTGATGGCTTTAAGTGTGAGATAAAGTGTTTTAAATTAAAGGGGGATACAATGAATGAAGATATTATGAGCTGATCTGAATAGCTTTGGTGTTCCAGGTACATGTAACCTAAAATGTGATCGATCTTCACTTAAGTCTTAAAAATAGGTGAACCAGCAAAGTAAATAAAAAATGTTGCACTTTTCTATTTGTTTGCTGATGAAAATGATCCGTCCGCTTCCGTGCCTTTGTTTCAGAACGTATGAATCTGTAGGACCAACAGTTCAGTTAAGGAATTAGAGTAAAACGTGCCGGTCGGTGGGATGGCAGCCAAGTTTGAGTTTGGTGGTCCTGCTCCATTTAGACATCATACATCTGAGTCCCTACCACCGAAGTGTGGGCTTCACCACAGGGGTTTGTGAATGCACATCATGCCTCCAGCAAAGGAGATTCCTACAGAGTTGCTGCTCTTCAGGTTAGAAAACCATTTCTAAGCACTCAGGGTTTTGCCAGTCCACTGTCAGGCATAAATGGAAGAAATTCAGCACCAATTTTACTCTTTGTAGCAGTGGGTGCTCAATAAAAATCATTCCAACTGCAAGGTGAGTGATATTCCAGAACAATAGAGGATGTTACTGTAAATGAGTTATTTTATTCTTTGTGAAAATTAAACACTGCAGTCCACCATAGCAACCTCATTCCAAACCTAAACTGCATTGTTTATTATGCCCTGGGCTTGTTTTGCTGCCGCGGAATCAGGACGGCCCGTCTTCATTGGCAGACCTAAGGATATTGGAAGGTACCAGCAAATTCCGCAGAGATCAACATCGGGGTATCTGTTTGAAAATAGTTTGAATTGATAATGTTACGATCAGATTATTATTTATTAAACACACACTTACTGAAAATCCTATAACAACAGATTGTGAGTTTTACATAATATAGCTTAAGTTTTTTTTTTTCCCCCAAGAGTTGCTTTATTGCTTAATATATCAATTCTCATTCTTGGCATTTCTCATTCCTAGAGTCCTGGCACACCACTATCTATGTAGTAGTTTGTGCAGTAACATTTTTACACAAGCTCCACAGTGAAACCTACAGCTCAGGTCAAGCCACTATGCTGAAGATTCACTATATTTAAATAAACTTTGTGTGAGGGAATACCTTTTTATGCCCTTTTTAATGGGCTATTACAGAACTTGCAGACATTTGAGCTGACAAAACTTGCTGGCCACTAGTTTACGAAATAGAGAAACACAACGTAATAACTAAATGAAGGACTGGTGCATCTAACTTCTTTAACTGGTGGACACCTAAGCGTGGTATTCACTGTAAATACGCAGTAATTAAAACATGAACACCTTAGAGAAATATATTTAGCTGTTGTAAATGCCCGGTGTCGGGCTGTGTGTTTGTGTCTCTTCCCTGTAACCCAGTGAGGCCTCTGGAGACGCCAAGTGGACTTCACCTGTACCAGTTGACCTCAACTGGGTGGCCCCACATCCTCTACCTACGAAGCATTTGGAGGAGTGTAGTTCCAGCGGGTTTGGCACTGTGATTCATTACCTTTGGTGTATACTTTATATAGAGAGTGGCATCCTATTTCTATTTGTGTCTTTTTGTTAGTTTAGATCAGTGTAGTTGGTCAGGCACGGAAGACTTTGTTTTGGCTTTGCCACTTTTTCCTTCCAGGTTTAAGACAGGCACTTGGCCTTTGGTTAACACACAACAGAATTGTTTGTTTTCATTTGAGACACCTTTGAGCATCACTATTATATATAAATATTCACTATAAATCACTAACCTTCCTCACACCCTTCCACAAATATCCCTTCGTTGCGTTTGGTTCCTGATCCGGTAAATCCTTTATTTCCCTTTTCCCGTTTAAGTGCGGCCCCCTTGACCCCTAGCGCTTCACCAGGACCAACTAAAAGGGTCGTAACACTACTCAGTGTGCTGGGTATTCTACACTTAATACAATTTTTTACAACATTTTGAGGCTTAGCCATAATTTGAACTGTCATAAATTCAGTCAAGAGCTTAACCAAGGTTAATACAAGACTGGTTTCAATAAAATCTTTTTTTTTTATACACGAGTTTACCAGGACTCCGATTCAGAATCGCTGTACGAATCCATACTGCCTCGATATCTAATGCACTTTCAGTCTTTTAGAGATCATTTCCGTGCCTTTTTAGGTGGCGCTAGCGCTTTTCCAAAACAACTCGGTTCTGCGAAGAAAGAAATGTCGAGCCGGCCTTTGTGCTGAAGGGCTCCATGAATACCTAAGTCACGGGTTTGATTATTCAAACCGATCTCCACAAAACGCAGATGCAGCCAAGTTAATTTTTCATGAGCTGGATATTGAGTTCATGAACAAATCACGAAAGTCCATTCAAGACCCCATTTCTTTTCTTTTGCCAAAATGCTCTCTGAATTTTAACACACAAAGGTATTTTTGTTCTGCTTGTTGTTTAAGTCAAGGGCAAATGAGAATGCCCTTCCTGGAACTCAAAGTGACAACCACTGGGTCTAAATGCTTAAGAGCACAACATTACGTCCGGTCATGAGAACGTAACAGTACTTCTGCGTGTGCTAGGATCTGATAACCAAATGTGGGTGTACAGTCCCACAGGGGAAAGGGTCCACAGGTGTACACTTGCACGGTCTACCCAAACCCAGGATTCTGTGAATGCACCAACAGCTGTGCCGATGCGGTGACCGGCACCTGCTGGAATGACAGAGAGGAAAGGAAAAGAAATGAAGAACAAACAAAACCAATCGACATCTAAGCCTTGGCCATGGAACACACTGCATGCCATGCATTCCTAAGAGCACCTGGCGTTACCTGGCGCTTGGCAGACCGCGGCGAAGGCCTACAGCAGTCCTTCACATCTACTCGGTCATCCGCTTTGAAGTAACGGACCGGCCGTTTTTCATGTTCACGTTACCAACTGCGAACAGTTGTATTCCAGGCACATTCTGAAGGCGCCAAGGGTATAAGCCCCACCGTTCCATAAACGGCAAACACCTGATAAATAAGCCGGCAAGCGCAAACTAAAAAGGAGCCAAATAAATTTACGCTGGCAAAATGGCAGATTTATAAAACCGTGTGCTTAAAAAAAAAATTATTCTCACGACTTTCTTAAATCCGCAACCCTTACTAGTTAGTGTGAACCACATTCTGTAAACTGAACTGTGGGGTTTTGAGGTTAATTAATTTGTTGGAAAGGAGTTCCAACAAATTCCCGAAGGGCCCGTTTGCCCCCACCCCACCCCCTCGGATTGTCGCGTAACCATGACGAAGGCCTCGCTATTTTCATCTCTACTACCGTTACCATAGCGATGGAGTCCCCTCGCTCTTCATAGTCAAGCCTGTGGTATTACAGGTGAGGTCCAGTGTTAGTCCTGTCCTGTCCCACGATGCCCAAAATGTGCAGCCACACTTATCGCTGCGGTTACAACTATTAATTGTTTTATTTTTTCATTTTGTTTTGTTTTTTTTTTTAAAATTTATTTCACGTCCCCTTGCCCCTCGCCTATGAAGTGTGGCCATCTGCAGCGAAGTTAGCTCAGATTTATTCCTCAAACAGGTAAAGCTGTCACGCACAGACTAACCTTAATTTAGGGTTTTCATTAAGCTTAACAGAGAATCATCCACAGTAATGTGACTTTTAAATTTAGAGTTTGTGACATATTTATTTGTCAAGGGCACAGCAGACAAAAACCTTTGTTGGACTCAAACCTGCAACCTTTTGCCCCAAATGTAAAAGCAGGAGCATGATTTCACTCTAGTCAGATATATATTGCCTGTCCAGGTTGGAGCTTTAAATCTACCAAGCTGAAGGTACGGTATTAGCAAACATTGGAGATGGAAATTGATATTTACAAGGGGAATGACCTGCAGGAAAACCCAATGTCTTCATCACTGAATCAATCTAAAACACAGTGACTCAAAACTACATTATGGGAGAGCTCATGAGCGCGAGCTTGGCCTTCTGCTGACCGAGTGTCCATTTCTCAGGACAAACAACGCAACAATGATCCAGCCAGACTGCCCTGGAAGACAGAAAGAATACATAAACAAAAGTGTCAGCATTAGCTATTTCTCCCGGAGGTAAAGGCTGTTTGCACAATGAGGCCTAAAAGTCTGTTAAATGTACCATGACTGATAAGGTCATCCCAAGACCCTTGTGCAGCACAGTCTGCACGGGAGCCCGGGAGCTGGTTGCTAATATGTTGAGCGTCCACAACATCGCAATGTTGACAACGTAGCAAGGGGGGAGAAGCCACACAGAGGCAAGAGCTGATGATGGCCTCTCTGGGATTCGAGCGTCTGCGTAAAGAGGTTGTGGGCTGACATGCTGGGCCGCGGTACATCTGCAGATGATGGCCTCTCTGGGATTCAAGCTTTCTAACCAGTGATGCTCAGACAGCGGGAATGTCTGCGGACAAAGTTGGGATTACTAGCGACCCCCTGTGGTGTGGAGGCATCTCCTCCAGTGCTAGAAGCTATTGAGGCAACGGTACGCCATTGCCCGACCAAAACAAAAAAGGCTGCTGTTGCATAACTGACGAAGATCAACAACACTCAACTCCAACTTCACAATGTCCAGCTACAGAAATACTGAAGTGTATAACGTTGGATGCAAATTTCACTTGGTGTGCATTACCGCTTCTGCGCAGTAAAGGTGCCGAGCAAAGACGTCCTCCATTTCTTTGGCGATTCCCCTTCTTGTGTCTTTGCGATGCCAGAAGATTGAGAACAGAGGCTAGAAATGAAAGACCCTTCTAGGTGCACGTGTAACTGACTATCTCTTTTGACAAAGCACCGTCGAGGGTTTGGAAATGAGTTATTTTCAATGATAGATTGCAGAAATAAGTCCTTTTGCTAGCACACTTTAATCGCTGCCTGACAGTGTCTGCGTAAAGAAGCTGTGGGCTGACATGCTGGGCCGCGGTACATCTCAGGATCAAAGCGACCGGCGTGGATGACAGACACACTCCTGTGCTGACTGCCCCCAAGGCTCCCATCTTGCATCAAGACCCCACATCAAGCCCCACATGGAGCCCATTAAGACCCTGAACTGGGACCATGTGACAGGTGGCAGTTCCAAGCCTGGATTTTCAATTACGTGATTGATGCGCTAATTTAGACAGCTAAGTAGACTCGTGGGTACCGTACTACCTTTTTGGCAGTGCTGTCTCGTGTGCTAAAATGGCAAAATGAAGACCTGAAACTCTGCACAAAGGTGAATATTTTAGGCAGCGGTTGCCCTGATATGAGGGACTGCATTTCAGTGTCAGAAAACAGACCGGAAGCCTTATTCCTTTCCTGCAGAGTCATTAATAAGCAAAACAAATGCTGGGGAAATAAGAACTCTCTGCTCAACATCTTATCATTAACTCCACCGGGCCATAAAGAAGTGACCTGGAATTCTGGAGACACCTAGACCTGAATTCATATCATCTCAGTTAAGCTGTTAAGATCAGGAGTCAGGTCTTGTAGTTTCCACATCACATGTGAGAACACACACACACACACACACACACACACACACACACACACACACACACACACACACACACACACACAGTGTTCTGCCAACCGCTCAGTGTGAAGCACTCATCCTCATCGTGTACCACTTGACTTCCACCCGCTCCACAAGGAGCATTCCCATTGGCTATGCCTCCTGGTCACCTGACATCTTTCATCCACGATAATGTATCGTGCGCTGTTAACGCCTTATGGATCGCAGGGTGTGTTATCGAACCACAACTGCAGCCTCAATAAGAGATGAGATCTCTCTCATCTTCCCCTCCTCACCCTTGTACTGCATGCCAACTACTTAACGGAGTGATGACTAATCTGCAGCGCTGTGCTGAATTTTGCAGCACAAGCAGGCTCTCATGCAGAGTGAAAAAGCATCCAATTCAACCTTCATTTCCTCCAAGAGTCAAACATCAACCTAGTTTCAAGTATGCCAGGTCACCATGACTGGCATGATTATATGGCCATGAAACCCAATGGTAATTTATTAAAAAATGCTCTTGCTTTACAGCCCCAGGGTAGCAGGTTGCAATCCAGCCCAGCTCTGGGTGTAGAGGGTTCTTCTCCCTGCATCCATATTCTGCAGTCAGACTGCTGTGGTGTGTGTGAATATCAGAGAGAGAGAGAGAGAGAGAGAGAGAGAGAGAGAGAGAGAGAGAGAGAGAGAGAGAATCCAGTTTTATATTGACTTGGATTAGCTCTGGATCATTCCATCCACGATTATAGAAGTTGCTTAAAATTAACGGAGGATTTGTGTGCATCTTAAAGAAATTTTCCATCATTGTAATTTGCCTGGCTTCATCTCCACTGATAACATTCTCAGTGCAAAACTTGATGCCAAGTCTGTTAATCCTTTGCTTTCTCAGCAGTATTCAACAAAAACACAGCTAGATACGAGCTGGACTCCACACTTCCCTCTGAACAGAACCATCAGAGAAGCAAGCCTTGTGAAAAGCCTTATTCTGCCAGCTGTGATGCAGCGGTCACAGAACATAAGGATGTTCTCCAGTTTTCACAATCCCACTTTGAACACCACAAGCCGGTCCAAAATTGAGCTTGCTCACAAACCAAATTAGCATTTCGAAAGCAAGTCCTAGAAGAGGAACTGTTCCAGTTTCTTCAGACATCCAGCCTGCATAGAGACCCCAGCATCTGTCTTATTTCAGCATTTGTAATTAGGGCCCCAAGTGTCAAAAGTTGGCCTATGTTGGCCCTGTTGGCCTGCTGCGGAGATGTCAGTTGCCTAAGGAAGAGCTAACATTTCGTGCATTTACACACGCAAGGCCTCATACCTGACTTACTGTATAGCAAAGAGAATCATCAAAGCTTTAACTATTGAATTCTTACTGAAGTCAGTGCGAGTCTTTATAGCTCACCTTTCAGTTTAGATACTGTACGTGTTTGTCGTTTAGGAAATATTGTTCTCCAAAGAAACTTCCAACCTTATGTTTGTAGACTAAGCCAATTTTACTCAAGCAACGCAAGGTAGGTAAGTTGCTCTAGAGTCCTAAAATGGCATCTTTTGAGTGAAAGTTAAAAATCTTAACCACTTTTCTTCCTTTTAGATCTTCATATAGGTCATAAAGTTATAAATTACACCATGTCGCACAGTGGCAATGCAAATCACTGCATTGACACTGCAGGTTTGCGCAGGAAGCACAAACTGGTGTGTGTTTCCTTGGGGGAGTGACAAGGTCAAGTGGGTTAGCCAAGTGCCAGCTGAAGGTTAAGATGGACATATGAGGCTGACCTACAAACATTTTTCAACCAGTTATACTGTTTGTTGACTGAAAAGAAGCAGACAAAAGACACTGAGGAGGGCATGCATGTATGTTCACACTTCCAACAATGGAGTGTGTGTCAGGCTCTGAATGAGACACAGAGCAGAACATATAAAGTGTTTTGCTGGCCAGCAAGAAAGGGAGTCTGATCTCAAATACAAAAAAAAAAAAAAAAAAAAAAAAAAAAAAAAAAAAAAACCCTGAATAGACTCTTTGCTACCACCCTCATAAGAAATATTTATTGCTTATGAATCACAAAGAGAAATTGTCTGATATCACAGGGTATGGACGTCCTTTTCATTAAGCATTTCCGTCCACAGAGATAAAACTAAATGTGGTTGTGTTGCAGAAATATTTATTACGGTGCATGGATTGTAACCGATTACATCTTGTGTTTCAAATGTGATTTTTTTTTTTAGCTAGCAGGTACCGAAGGCTGCAAGGATGACTTCACAAGAGCTACACCGGAAAGTGACTCAGAGCCACCGGTACTGTAGCAAGCCTTTAAATCTGAACTAGGAAATGCCGTGCTGTCAGGAGAAGGTGTGCAACCGCTGAAGATGCCGAAAGCGTCCACGTAACCTGACCGCCCTGACCTTGGAAGAGGCAAGCAAACCGCAGCCACCAGAAATATGTGAACACGGGACACAGAGCGCTGCCAAGGCCTGGGAAGTGGGTTGAACCACACAAGAACCACATCAGCACTTGTTCACGCATCTAGCCAACTGTTATCCACAAGAGAGCATCATCCGTTTCAATGTTCTTTACCAATTTTAATGTCAGAAAAGTTAATTTCGTCACTGGTGACTGCTAATTCATTTCTGCCGCACCGCATTCGCCTTCATTTCATGCGTGAGCTGGGCTGTTTTCAGAAATAACTGTGGAGAATTAGAACATTTGGTTGCACACGATAATGAAAGCTGCCGCACATTAGGACACAAACACTGGTTAAGACAGGAGGAATATGGGGCAGACTGCTATTGCTTTAAACGGAGGACTGTGCAGGGGAAGCTGGAGAAGCAGTGAAGCGATGGAGTGATGGTTCCTCTTCACGGGTGTACTCACGGAGCCTCTACGCACGTGGTATCTCAATGACCAAGGTGCATACAGAGAGCCAAAGCTCCCAAGATGATGGTCAGATGAAGATTAAAAGATAATGTGGCATGACTGAAAACTCATTGGCATCCATCGGTGATCTAACCTTCATTAGATCATTGCAGCCCAACCCTGCAAACACCATGACCCTGAGGGACAAGCTGCCATTATCCCATAGCATCTGGAATGAGAAACTCCCCCAGTTGGGCTACAAACATCTCAGCAGTGACCACATCTATCCTGTACCTTACTTATTTATACTTTACATATTTATGTACATATTGCACTGCTGAGGATGCCCGGAAACAAAACTGCTATGCTCTGTTGTTCACCCATGACAAATAATCCTTTGAATCCTTTGAATCCTTGAATCCTTGAACATGTTTCTGGGAAAGACAACACACGGAAGTGGAAATATGCCAAACGGCAAAGATGCCTCGGTTGGAAAATCTCGGACTTGACCCTCCACAGGGCTGGCAAAGAATGCTGAGTCAGGGCAATGTGGCTGGAGGACGAGCAACTGAGACCCAGCACCACGGCTCTCAGCCTCTGGAAGCCTGCTCTGCTCTTCTAGGTGCATTAACCACGATTTACTTATTTTATTTTATTTTATTTTTTTTATGAATAATCGCTTACCGTCACAAGACGGAACAGAACCCCGTTGTACAAAGCCTGCAAAAAAGCATCGCTCAAACACACCTTTAATTCCCAAAAACATGCAGCAGCAGACACAAACACACACTTTACCACGGTCATAATCACCAATGCTTTCTTGTTCCCGATCACAAATCTATGCCAAGCGATCAACGTTTTGCGTTGAGAATCGGCATCACAAGAAAACTGCCAGTCCAAAAAAATTTCTCTCTTGCTCATACACGCAAGCTGAGGATGAGATGAAAACAGCCTTGCTGGGAAGACTGCTGCGTAATCGCAGGGAAAGCCCAGTGTTACGCACACCTGTGGAAGGTGGGATTCAAAAAAAAATAAAGAATTTTTTTGAAAAAAAAAAAAAAGTGCGCAAAAGTTGCTCTGTTGTCATCTACGGGATCCGGAGGTAAAGCACGCACCTACCGCGAGGGATCCGGTTACCAAGGCACGCACGCGACGTTTTAAAAGTGTGCACGCGAACACAAACGCGTGCCGACCGGCTTTCCTTGTCAGCTGCAGAGGTTTGGCAGAGGAGGCGCCGCACCTGTCAAAGTGAGCGATTGCCTCCGTCAGGTGCGTGTCAGCCCATCACCATCGCAACGCTCCCCGACGTGACAGCTGTTACCACCCTTCCCGTCCCGTAGAGAGCGCTCTTTCAACTTACCCCGATTTTCAGAGCTCCTCTCCGTTAGCCTGACGCACCCCCCCCCGCCTCCCGCACCACCTGCAGGCTCTCAAGTCCTCTCTTCTGGATGCTGGGGGAAGGTCAAACCAGACACCCCACTTCCTTCCACACCCCACCTGCCTCCTCCCTTTCCAACACTCCTTCCCTCCAGACGCCTGCCGGGGAAAGTGGTATCCAAGTAGGACGAGAGCTCGCTGCAGCCGCGCGCAGAGCCCAGCCTCTGCGAGCAGCCACAGCTTCTCCAGTGGCAGCAACAGCACACGGTCCTCTGCAGGCCACACCACCCCCCATACCCACACACACACACACCACCTCCACCCCCACCTCATACATCACTACCGCATTCCACCGAATAGCAGGTCCCTCCCTCGCTGAGCCATCCCTTCATTTCCACACCCCCCGCTAGCCAGAGCCCACTGCTCAGCCTCCGGTACCCTGGTAATGGGGATTTTTTTTTTTTTTTTTTTTTAGAGGCTTAAGGAGGAGTAAAACACGGTCAAATTGATTTGCACAGACGCTGTGTCCTTGTCAGTGTGCTAAGCACTCAGCTAAAGAGCCCCATCAGAACTGCATTGTCAAGAAGATATGTATACTTCATAAACTGAAATAATTTACTGTCACGTGCATCCCACACTTCACCACAGAGCGTTGAGAATGCTTTTTCTTCCGCCTCTGCTGGAAACATATTTGCTCTCAAGCGGAGGGCAGAAATGCTTTGATAAGAATGAAATCCGACTCAAATCAAACCGATCTAATGCTGATGAATAAACCAGGGCGAAAACGCGGAAATTTCACACGAGGAACGGGGACTGTTCGCGAACCGCGGCAACCGCGCCGTCTTGGTTTCCTCCGGCGGGCTCTACCCCTGCCTGAGACACGATGCTTCGCTGAGGCTTTTCCCTGCTTTGCCACAGCCTATTTCTTCTTCTTTTTTTTTTGCATCAGCTGCGTGTGCAGCAGAATTCAGGTGCAAAGCATTTTTATGCGACGCCCGTCTGGTCACCAATAACATGCGAGCGGACTTGGACTAAATCGGAACGGTCATTCCGCATCGAGTGAAGTCTCTCTGGGGGTCAAATAGGCGGCAAAACCGTTTAACTGAAAAGCTACCCTGCCTAAGCATTTCAGATGAATGGCTATCACTTATCTTCCTGGGGGTTGGCTGTATCTGCCCATGCTTTGTCCTCCAACCACTCTGCTCTCTTAGTGACCTGTAATCCTTCTGCAACCATTTCAGTTGCGTATGAGGCATGCGAAAGCGTTTAACTGCAAAGCTACCCTGGATAAGCGTTTGACATGAACGGGGACTCGGTGGCTGAAACTAACAAACTTTACAGAGTTTATTACTATTTTATTATCACCCTTCTTGTACTTAGCAAGA
Source organism: Heterotis niloticus (assembly GCA_018136845.1). Taxonomy (NCBI): domain Eukaryota; kingdom Metazoa; phylum Chordata; class Actinopteri; order Osteoglossiformes; family Osteoglossidae; genus Heterotis; species Heterotis niloticus. The sequence continues at coordinate 29,833,977 of CM030898.1, forward strand.
ACCATTACCCAAGGCAATGCACAGAACGCAAGACAAGCGCCGATTTCAGAGGAAAAACTATAAATAATGCACAGCCAGTGCCATAAATACGGGAATGCACTGGTGCTGTGGGGCAAGCTGGTGCCTCATAGCTCCCGGGCTGCTTGCCTGATGTGGGGTTCAAGCCCAGCTCAGGGGTGGGTGTGGGGTTTGCAGGTTCTCCTCCATGTTCACAACCCTCTAAGCGCAAACTATGCCAGAAGAAGGCAATGGCAAACCACTTCTATTCATCTTTGCCTTGAAAACCACATCAATGGCCACCCAGGACTCAGTAATGACTTAATGGCACTTTCCAATTCCCAGTGCCATCAATACAGAGCATTTTTTTTTTTTTGCACAAAAATGACAAAAAAAAATACAAAATTTCCAAATGGATTACAGACCATATGTTATGACATGCATTATATTTTTTACAAAATTTACATATGCAGCCTGAAGTCTGGCAAGAATGAGAAACAGTCAATAGCTTCTCCATCAGATCAGACTACTGGGCATCCAGGGCTCATCTGTGGAATTCAATCCTTGCTCTCTTTGCACCACGTTCTCCTCCAAAGGCCCTGAAAGCAAGCGAGCGCTACTCTAGCATCGACCCGAGTCCCACAGCGGTGCGAACGTGCAGAGTCGACGCCGCTGGACAGGAAGGGGTTGCCACAGCAACTCCCTCCAGGGCTGATGATCCTCTCCAAGAGGGAGTTGCACTCTTTAATTTCTCTTCCTGCGCCTGCCCTGCCTTACAGATCAATAGAAATTACAGCACACGCTGCACCGGCGCATCTCCAGCACACAAATAAATTAAACTGTCTGTGGCACGGCCAAACGTGGGGGGGGCTGCCTACTAATCTAAATATCGGGACCGGACCGGGCGCAGGGGCGCACCCCTGCATGTTGGTATTACGGCTGCCGCCCCCTCCGATGAATAATGTATGCAGACTCTGCTAAGCTAAGCACCGCGAAGGCAGTGCCATACAAATGAGCTTGTTTGTTACTTGTTTGCAAATAAAATGGTCGCAGAGGGATTAGAAGTCGCTAAGGGAGCGGAGTGGTTGGAGGACAAAGCATGGGCAGATAGCGGCAACCCCTTAGGAAGTTAACCGATGGGCGCCGGGGTCCGTTAGTTTTGTGCCCCTCTGTGTCCTTGTTCCCGTCCGCATCTCTAGAATGTGCTTTGGAAGCGGTCACGGTGCGAAGTTCGTGTCAGTCAGCGACAACGCGCGTAAACGCCTGTGACATTTTTGGATCAGGTTTGAGAACGCTCGCTTTGGGGACAGGATTCGGAAGCACATTTTTGTTGACGCTCCGGTCTAGGACCAAGTTGTGCAACCCGCTCCTGCATGTATGTTGTTTACAGGCATGCAATGAATATAAATATAAATTTTTTATTTCCAAACAAAAACATGAAACATATCCAATGTTCTTTATGCTCTTGGTCGTATTACATCATGGACAAAGGTAAGGAGCTAAAGTTGCTACGGAAAGCAGTCGCACTCCTTTCGTTTTTCTTTACATTCTGCGTTCCAGAGTGAAATTAAAGGATATTAAAATGCTTTTTTTTCCCCCCCCCGACTACTGTGGAAGGAATTTGCCATGAAATATATAAAAGTGGTCAGGATTATTTTAAAAATAAAAATGTTAAGATTGCCTAGGCATTTGCCCCCCTTGTTTTAGCAAACTGAATTGGGTGAGGTGTTCAGCTGCCTTGAGATCGCTCTATAAATAGGTGACCGAGGCACACCTGTGTTCATTTCCAATCAACCTGCATTCAGGTGCTTGATTGTACAATAAATGCCACTGATTCTGAACACCCGCAACTGAACCAGAAGATCGGAGCAGGCCTGCTGTCAGGAGGACCAACGCGTTACCCATGGAATTTCAAGGTGAAGTTGTTGGGAGGAAAATAGCTGGAGAAAGTTAGAAAAAGATTAGCACAAGCGCCGAACCCTCGTAAGAGCGCCATGAAGTCCATTGTAACAAAAAAGGGAAAACGTGGCGTAACCTAGGTGCTACTAAGGCCAAGCTGTCCTACCAAACCGAGTAGCCAGATAAGAAGGGCGATTGCCAGAGAAGACCAAGAGGCCACTCTGGGAGGAGGCAACTCAATAAAAATTCGTCATCTTTACCAAAGAGCCATGTCTGGCACAAACCAAGTTCATCCCAAAGTGAAACAATCCCTACTGTCAAGTGTGGTGGTGACAGCATCATGCTCTGGAGTTGCCTTTCAACAGCAGGAACTGGAAAGATTGTTGCCGTCATGTGCATGGATGGAAGCAAATGTATGCAAATCCTTGAAAAAAAAAAAAAAAAAACCTTGTTTCAGTCTGCCAGAGGTCTGCATTTAGGACCAAGATTCATTTTCCTGCAGGGCAATGACCCAAAGCAGATGACAAAAACTAATGAAGTACCGTGGAACGGCCCAGTCAGAGCCCACATGCTGCATTATTTTTGCACATTTCTGCTAGCATAACTATATGTAACTCTCAATCTAAAACGGTAACACTTAGACCTGATAGGGGGAGGTATGTCCTCCAAACCAGTGTGCTTACCCCAAAGATTTTTGATCCTTAACCCTGATTTTAACCAAGCAACCTCTGTTAATTTCAGTTAGTTCAGATGGGTAAGCATATACCAAGGGAAGAAACAAGGAGCCCAAGAAGCCAGTTGGAGAGAAAACCAAGTGCTACAACTTTCACATGAAATTCTGAGAAAAGTCCTCTTTCACCTTAGCTCCATCTGGCACAGTCCCCCCCCCCCTCATTTCTGCCTTGAAGCACACTTCAGACCTTCAGCGGGATTAGCTGTATATAGTATAGGCTGGTCCAAGCACAATAACGGCTTCCTGACTCCAGGAGCACCAGGAGCGGTGAGGAAAGCTCTGCACAATACAACCTGCTTTGACCTCATATAGTAAAGAGCTCGTATCAGGGTCTCTGGTATTGAAGAGTCCCCTGCCTGAGGATTTATTCTCTCCTCTTTTCAGGGAGTGAAAGATGCAGCTCACCGTAAACACCCTGGAGGCTGAATGCAGCATGGGGGTAGCGGCCAAACCGCTCACAAAACTATCAACCACATTCAACATGGTCGATGCCCGCTGTTGCCCGTGACAGGCCTGGGGCCGTGGTGAAGAGGCCTTCAGCTCCACTTGAGTGAAGCCAGTGGAAGTGTGCGGGGGGGTGAGCGAGAAGGGGAGTCAAAAATCCAGAGCACTTTCTGCCTGAAGGATGCAGACATGAGGGGGTTGCATTTTATACACAGCAGGAATCACAGTTTCAAAGGCATGCTTTTAATTTGTTAATTAAAAATTTCACTCTGCTCTTCAAGGACTGATTTAATCTCCGTAAGCAGGGTACAAACAAACATCTTCTTGTAGCATATCCAGCACATATTAAAGAGTTCGAGAAGAACCTAGGAGATCATCTTCTCTGATCATCAGTAAACCCACTTATTTTAATAACTGGTTCTCAGGTTTACACTTCCAGTCCTTTTTTTTTTTTTGTATCTGGACAAACCTTTTGTGTCCTCGCAACACAAAGGAGCGATATGGATTTGTTTACCAAAGTGAAGCACGGTTACCCAAACCACCGACTTCTCGCCGGAAGGGAGGTGTGAATAAATTTCACCATTTGCTCTTAAGTGATTTCACTGCTGCCTGGCTAGCTCAGTTGGTACTGCATGTGACTTGTAAGCTTAGGGTTGTGGGTTCAAGCCCCACATTGGGTGTTACTACAACTCCAGCCATAAGGGGGTGCACCTCTGTGCCAGTCCCAAGCCTGGGCAAAATGGAGGGTTGCGTCAGGAAGGGCATCCGGCGTAAAAATCTGCCAAACCACATATGCGGCTGATCTGCTGTGGCGACCCCTGGCGGGAGCAGCTGAAAAGTCGGTAGGCTCTTAAGAGATTTTACCCCTCGGTGGGTCTCCGCCGCACAACAGGGACGCGTGCACCATCTACACCTAACAGCAGTGCTCTGGCCGTTACCTTTTGGCCTTCAACGTGGTGCAGCTCAAACTTCTGGAGGATTTTAGTGTCCTCCAAGATCATTTGTGTCCACTTTTACCTTCACTGTTGGCTCTTCTTTTCGCCGCAGCGTTCATATTTTCGCTTTCCCCGCCAAAAATTGCTGCAGAGAAGTTCCCGTGTTGATGAGCTAATGCACGGGGATGTTAAAATACAGAACTAAAGAGTCGGTGATGAATAACACATGCACCGTGTTGTGAGGTAAATATTTGGCTGTTTAATTAGAGTTATTAATGTCTGAAAAAGCAGCACAAAAGCATCTGAGCGGCAGAGCGCCGACAAAGCAAACACATCATTATTTCCATAACTGAGGTGTGTTTAATACTTCCACCGCTTCTTCCGTATTCATCCAAGTTTACCGCTCCTATTCAGTGGCATACAAATGCAGGATAGATTCCCCTAGCAGAGCGGTACGCAAACCGAGTTTGCCTTCGCGGTCCGACCACAGAGATGGTTGGGAAAGAGCGGTTTCGCCAAGAGCCTTTCACTGCAACAGAGCAAACTACTCGGTTGTTCGTTGTTCATTCGTCTTGCCTGTCTTCGGGTTATGGCGAAAACGTGGCCGATTTCTCCCCTTCGTCAAAAGAAGCCAATGAATGCGAAAAGAAGCTCTGTTAAGCTCTTGTACGGAACGTTGGCCACCTTCATTTGAGCCAGTTGTATGGGGGTCTTCGTAGTTGCTGGTAGCTTTGGACGATGTTGGTTTTTTCCAAGCCGTTGCTATGGGTTCTGAGGATTTGCCTCATTTTGGGATGCTCAGAAATACTAGTTTATAAAATTTAACCTTCATAGCAGCAATAGGGGAGTCTTCTGAGTATTTCCAGTATGATAAACAAACTGATCTGGAAAATGGCTTTGGTCTTCTCTGATTTTTCCGTTTCATTTTTTTCAGCCCCATTTTGAAATTCCACAGTGAAAGGAATGTATGAAAACCTTACACAAAGCAACATTAAAATTCTACCCATTTGTATAGCTGAGCGTTTGTAGTACAGCAAATCCAAGCCAACACCTTGCTCCTCAGGCCGCATGGCTCTTCCAGGTACTTGATCTATGCAGTTTTAGGTTACAAACGCATGTTCTCCAGCTGCTACACTACCAGGCACCCATTTGTTGCTCTTGGTTGTGAAGTAAACGTGTCATAAAAGATACTGCAACCTCCAAAAGTCATGCTGTGCCCACTAACCCTGCAAAATACACCTAAACAATTGGGCCACAGCTGCTTCACTTCATGCGTAAATGGGGGGCAGCGCAACGGTGTTCCTCGCATCCAAAACACCTCTACGTTCCTGCACAAACACCTTTAACATTTTGGTAGGATCACCTAGTTGCAGCATACAGACATGACCATTTTTTTGGGAAGCTTTAATAAATAACTGCCTTCAAAATTTAGATATACTTCCTGAGGAGAAGAACCTGCACAGGAATGTCCTTACTGGAGTGAAACCAGTATCTTCTAATTCCATGCTGGGAAGAGGCAGGCTCCCATACATTAGTGATTCAGACATCACTACTTAAAGCTCATATGCTCTACCGGTCATCATCTTTACCGCCTCACACGCCTGACCAAATTCCAATAAATCTGTGCTGATTCCAGTAAATCTGTGAAACTGCATTGCCCCATCTGTTGTAGACATTTTACAAAACTCAATGAGGCTGAATTTTATTTTTGAGCTTAGCTGTCAAAATAAATTTGGCACAACCCCCTAAATTCTTGAACTACAAAACATTGTTTACTTACGTGTGGGAGAGGGAACATCAAACTGATGTTCTTTCCCACAAACATTCTTCTTCAGGGAAATTGGAAATGTAATGTTACAGCTTCAGCAAGAAGTTAATTCATTCTTTCTGCTAGACAAATGATCCTTTCTGTAACACCTGTGTAGTGGGCAGACCCCTCTGAATTAAACTACTAGTTACCCAGTTCTTTTTCTAAGAGAAAAGTTATCACCTGTTCCAATACAAAGAGGCTGTTTGGATTCAAAAAATATATATATATATAGGAAACAGCGGAGTAAAGCAGGAACCGAGGCAGAAGGACTAACCAGTTGAACTTGTAGGCTTTTAAACTTGTAGACTGCATCTGTTGCTGGTTAATGACAGTTTGCTTAAAGCCATAAGTTACTTCGCCATTTTTTTGCCCACATGTCAGTTAAGAATGCTACATCAATTACAGTAATAACCTTTAATTTGGGAATATACTGCAATGCACTTGTTACAATGTGACTCCATTTGACTTGCAGACATAATAAAATGGAAGAATAAACACAGGCACTTACTGTAAAACTAAATAAAGGAAATGATATCCACTACTGACAACAGTGCCTTCTGGTTTAATTTAGAGGGGCCGTATTGCTAGGACGGGGTCAGTACTTCTTGCATCATTACGAATTCTGCTCCAGTCTGTCGGGGGCCCGAACGTACGAAGCGCTCCAGGCTGCGAGAGAAACATTTAAATGAACTGTATGGGCAGATCAGCATCTTCACATAATAAGACCTGGCAAAGGCATTTAAAGTCTTCAGCAGCAGTCAAGACGGAGAGTAAGAACAATGCCTCGCCCGACTATAAATTGTGTCCGGTGCCGAAGCAATAAAATATGAAAGTAAAAGGCGTTTTTAATGGTCTGGCAAAGCCGTAACAACTTTGTCTGGAAGGTACATCTAACAGGAGGAATAAACAACCTGGCTACGTGCAGCTTGAACGAGGTTTCCCCGTCTTAATTTCACCAGATGAGCGATGACGTTCCAGTAAAAACTGAACATTTTCTGCACCCTTCCAGCCTAATGGTCCCACGTGAACAGTATGTGTAAATATCACAAGTTTTTAATGGGGTCAGGGGCTTGTATGTGGCTTTGCTGTCGCACCCCTGGCCAGCTAGGTAAATAAAACAAATGTGGACACGAGGGGCAAACTAATGACACCATTAATCTGAGCTTACCGGCTTAAAACTAATTTTACTGTGGTGTTGTCAGTTCCTCCGCAGCTGAGGAAAAGCATTTACCTTCTCAGAGAACAGCCTATTCATTTTTTGACAATGAACCCCTTAAAAACCCATGTGGGATCAATGGCAACGCTGCCTTGGGTATTATTAGTGTTGTATTGCTAAAAATTAATAGAATACTTTTTATTCTGCTCAGCTGGATTGAAAACTGTACCCGAATACACAGTTTGTTAACCCTTGGAAAAAAAGGTGCGGTTTAAAGTGGAGTCCTGCCAGGCCGTGCTTGGGGATCGGTCACGAGGCCGGTGGGACTGCACGGTCGGCCATCTTTAAATAGAAAGCACGGCAGGTACAAAAAAAAAAACCAAAAAAAAAAAAAAAACACACAAAGAAAGCACAGAAATATATGAGGAAATATGTGTTTCTTGGCAAATAAAAATGAGCTGTACTTGTTCAAAGATATTTTCACATGAGAGGGCTCGAAAACAACCAAATAGCAAATGGACACGCCTATTTTCTGCGGCATAACCCTGGGAGGGTCGCAGAGGGATTGAACACGAACGCAACTTCTGCACACCCCTCTCTGTATTTATGCATATATCATATGAAAGAAGAGAAAAGATAAGGGGGAATGGAGAATCGGTCATGAGGAAGCAATCCAGCAGTCTGAAGCCTTGGGATCAGAGGCATTTTTATTACTAGGTTTTCTATGTCCAAGATCAAAGCTGTCAAGTGTTGTTTATTCCTTCCTGAAACGATCTCACGGTGACACAAACACAGCTTAGGCCCTTCTGGTCAAGTTCTAACTAGATGTGACAGTGACAACCCACAGCTAGCTCATGTACGAGGGTACATTTCATCCCCGGGGCAGCCAGGATTGTGCCGTTGCTTGGATGAGAGGACAAGTCATTCATCTTCTCCTGAGCAGGCCCGTTCTGAGGTCAGTTTGATGGCCTTAATCGATTTAGGCCAAATCCTAGGTAATTTTTTACTTTCTGCATTTCGTAAATGTTTTCAGCGTCTTCCTTGCAGCCACCCAGCTATGTAACTCAAGGCTTTTTCCTTACGTCCTTGGGCTCGGTCTCAGGAGGCGGTCGGGTCTCCTTAAATCTTGAGCTGTCATCATGTACGAACTACACCCGTAAAACTGGTTTTCCCACAGAGCCATTACTGTGCATTAACTTTTAATTTTATTAAAAACAGCCAAGTCCCAAGCTATAAAACTGTTTTGAAACTCTGTTAAATCAGGATATTAAAAAGAGGCAAGAAGCAGCATTCCTGTGCACACAGCGAAGGTACCGTAGTAAGCAGACATCCCTGCACTCATTCGGGCCACAAGTTGTTCTACTGTATAACCAACTAAACTAAGACTTTTTTTAATAGTACTTTAGCCTAGTAATGTCAGCTAAAATACTTAAAGACAACTCCACTCAAGATTTTATGCTCATAAAAGCTGAACACAACTTCACTTTCTTTTTTCCATGCCCAGTTTTCCCGATTTTAATCTACATGAATGTCTATGGAAAAACAAACGTAGGACCTGAACAAGAACGGTGCACCTTGTGTAAATTGTTTAGCTGTTAAAGGGAAAATGCTTCTTTATTAAGGGAACGTGTACTTTTCCTAGGAAAAAAAATAAGTTTTTCATTTAGGTTCGGCTTCCTGCGAAGGTCACACCAGTTTATTGCCTTTCTTATAACTGCAGTACGAAACTTCTCTAAAACACCCCGAACCCAAATTCCCGTGACATAAATTCTGTCCGTGGCCATTATTACCTTAAGCCAACCTGAGTGACCACGCCGTAAAAGTTTCGGCGGTTTCCTCATTTCCTCTGGAGGAACGGATCGAATTCTGTGTTTAAATCGGTCTTTATTTACCTTTATTTGCCCCCTTCGCGATTATTATACAAACAGTTGAAATTGGGAAAACAAAGGGGATTTTGTTCCTAAACCACCCATCTGCTGGCAGGTGCATCGCTTTGTTCATTGTTGGGCTTATAATGAAGCCATTTCTTTTTTTGTGTATATAAATTGGGTTTGCTTTTGCGTCACAGCAACGGTAGCACAGCACTGCGCAGATTGCCACCCCCTGGTACACACCGCATCGTGTTTACCGCAGTAAAATGACATCTCTTTCTTAAAATGCCACGCAGCAAGCATTTCTGTAATGGTTATTCATTAAGAGGAGACAGCGCTGCTCTGTTGCCGACGTCTCAGTTCACGCTAACCTTTCAGTCCTTTCTTCCTCGAGGCATCTCCCGAAAAGTCAAGCAATGACAAATACCTGGAGCGATGCTCCTGATGCAAATTGCAGCACAGTGGCACCGTATAACAGGCCTGCCAACGCACATGTACACTTCTTTATAAAATTCGTAGAGGATTTGGAAAAGTGTGTGTGCGCGTGCACATTTGGATTTTGACTTGCTGTCAGTCAGTGCCAAACCCAGATTTTCCTCCCTTCTGTGTCTATTCTCCAAACACAACAAGTCTAGGATATTGCTGACTAGGCTGACTGGGACTCTGCTGCTAAGAGTTAACATGTAACACACGCACGCACCTTGGAGATCACACGCTAGCCGGTAACCAAACTGAAATGCTCGATTCCTTCCAAATGTCACATGGGGTTTGCGAGAAATAATATAGCGATCCTTTCACTTCTCGGGAAACTGCAGTTTGACCTCAGGTGAGCCAAGGATTATCACCAGAAACCAGGGAAACCTTTTAGCCAAAACTGCATTTTGCTTTCCGTGTATAAAAACAGCACCTGCGATGTGCAATTCTATTCTATGATAAATGACGCTGTTTAAAGGAACTGTTCATAAACTGTAAACTGCTCCTAACTGTTCTTTAAATATTTTATTGTTTTGTGTGTCGATCGATGAGATGTCTTCAAACGGAAAGCAGAACGAGTCGCGTTGGATATTTTTTTAAAAAATCATAATTCTGATTTCCGTACGTTTTGAAGGGGACAACCGGTGTTGTGTAAGGACAAAATAAAAAAAATTTTTTAAAAATATCCAGAATCCACGCATCAGTTGGCTGCTCGGTAAAGTCGCTGCCAAAATGAGTCCAAAATTAGCTTCAGCTCGCTGTCAACACAGCGATGTCGGTTTGTAAAAAGATGCAAAGACACCGTCTGCTTCAACTAGATTCTTTTAACCGCTTTTTCCATTCGGCGTTGCCGATTTCTGCCGCTATGCAAGCGACGCACTTCCACCTACTGGGTCCGCGCGCGCGTGCGCCAACCCAGAGGACACTTAGGAGAACTCAAAAACACAGCCGTAAGAATGCAAACCACCAAAAGGCACGTTTATTCTAGGCATGTGAGCGCTCCCGAGACCCTTCTGCTAAATCAATGTTTGTTATTCTCTCGCAGCCTAAGCCCCGTTGACAGCCTAATACCGCTGAATTGTTTTGGAACAAACTGCCACTCTGCGTAGCATCAGGAATCGGGCCCCGAAGGCACCGCTTGCCACCGTGACTGCATCCTTCGCTCGCTCGGCCCCACTTCCCTCTTACGTTGCTCTCCCCCTCCCGCGGTATCAAGGATGCATTTTTCATAGCTTCCCCCTGTCCGCGCCCGGCCTGCCGCATGCGATTTGCTCCACAGCAGGTCGTGCTTCTCATCTTCTCCCAACGTCCTCAGCAACATCAGCTTCCACTGTGATATCTCCTGAAAAGGGAGCCCACCCGAGATAAGGGGGCACACAGGGTGAAGAGTCTTGGAGCACTTATTTATCCACTTTAATATTTATCTCCATTTTCTTATCTGTTTATTTATCCATCCATCCTAGGAAGGACCCAGTTTTTTTCTGCGCGGTGCCTTGCTCTCGGGTTGTACCGCGCACCACGGTCCGGGAGGAACTACGGTTGCCTGTCTCTTCTCACACATCTGAAGACATCGAAGGCAGAATGAGGGAAAAAGTTCAACCCTGAACCTTGGAGAGCCAGCCACTGGGGGCCACGTGGGATTCACAGCGCGTTCACGTTCCCGGCTGCTTTCTGTCAGTACCGCTCAGAGGACCCACATATGAATCCCATGCCCTGCTGTGCTTGGCCTGAACTGATCCAGAAGAAAAAAGGTTAGCCCAGCAGTACACATCTGCAAATGTCTGTAGGCACTTTGACATTGTAAGTCGCTTCGAAGAAAACTGTGAGCCAGCAAGTAAATTTACATTTAAACTTGGTAAGTAAACGGTGCACGACAAGAAGATCTTGTTCCAAATGTTTTTGAATTGAGCCATCCTGTATGTGAGGTTCAGGTGCTTCCCGGACATCTAGTACGGCGCACAGCTCGGATGGAGCGTCAGCCCTCAGCCCTGACTTTAGCAAGCTGCGGGGAAGCTTGGAAGCGAAGCATGGCCTAAACGCGGTAATGCGCTTACCTTCCAAAAGCCGGTGGGTGTTGAACCAGGCCTGTCCTGCGTGAGCGCAGACTCGACATCTGAACGGCCGCCCGTACCCAAGACCCATTAGTAAAGCATGATGCCTGTCAATATGTCCTTCAGAGACCGCAAGCTCCACTGACAGCGCCGCGTTCAGACACTTAGCCCTGCTCGGGGTCTGGGTGTTTTCGAAAGCTGCAGCGCGTAACTGTGACGTTGACAGGCCACGGAGGAACACCAGTGCGTAGCAGTTAGGGGATCCGAACCGTACCGAAGATATCAGAAATCAAAACATGGAGTCGGGCTGCGCCGTTGACACGTACCGCCCAGCCTCTTCACATCACCGGGTTAAATCTTTGCACATCCCTGGTTTATTCACCCACACGACGGTTGATCACAGTTGACTATGACTGATCTGACTGTGAGGGCTGGGTGGCGCGCTGTCACGCCGGGAGCAGGAGCGCCGCGACACGACGCCCCTCGCCACGTCCCCAGTCCCTCGGACCCCGTATGGTGCAATGTCACTGCAGTCTCCTTCCCCAGAGTCCTCCAAAGGGACACCGGGCTTATGCTGGCTGTGTGTCACCACTTTTACGAGCAGCACACCGTGAGAGGAATTCCACATCGTGGACCGGGGGAGGCACGGCGTTGAGTCGCTAACAGAGAAATAGCAGCAGTGATGCGCAGCACGGTGGAAATCTGTTTGGCGGAAAACCTCTCAGGGCCTAGATGGATGGGCCTCTTACTGTTGATAAGAGAATAAAGCCAAATCCTTCTTTTTATCCCGCAAGATGTGCCAACGATATTAATGAGCTGTGGGCGGCAGCAGTGTGGACTGCAGGGTCTTTATCGGGGCGTGCGCGCAGGCAGCGGTGCCGAGTGATGAATCTCCTCTCCGGCCGCATGCGCTCAGCCAGCCGCAAACCCAGATGCTGGAAACACGGTTATCGGGTTCACCTGTTTGACCAGCAGACCAGTTCGGCTCCGGTTGACCAGACCTGCTGCACATCTCCCATTACACCGGTGTCCGGAAGAGAATTTGTGCGATCGCTCACAGCAAATGATTTGTTTAAAAGTACTTTGCAGCCGAGATCGAGAGGAGGGGAAGCATCCTGCCGAAAGAGGAGGACTTTAGAGCGGTAGGGCGGCCATTTAGCCGTGGGCAACCCGTTTACTACTTTATTATATAGATATGTTTGTTAAGAAAATGGACACCAGAGCAGGGTCAGGTTTAATGAAGGCAGTCGTGCTTTACTCCTACGCAAGGTACATAAGGTAAAAGTTCAATAACGCCGACTCGAAGAAATCGTGCAGAAAAAAAAGTTCTGTTATGAATAAAGTAGAAAGATAAATCAGAATAGGAGTTGGCCATCCCATAATACTACCAAATGACTAATATTGACTTACAAAGAGTCAGATAAGGTACAAAATCAAATGGGTTTATTTTCCTTTTAAACTTGGCAACTAGGCCTCACGCTGAGGTAGTGGAAACTCTCATGGGGACATCTGGAGGCCATGATGGGGGCCACTAGGGCCTCCAAAGCATCTGGACTATAGCGCCACACTGGGTGGGACCACACTGATATGCTGAGTGCTGCCAATGTTTTCCACATCACTTAACATAAGGAATTAAATGGTCCATGATGCAACGCTAAGCAGAGGAGCAGCACATAAAAGGGCTCAGTCCTCAGAGTTGGGTGTGTCTACAAGTTAGCAGCAGGTCATACTGCTACAGAACTGGTAAATTTTACTAGAGTAAATCAGAGTGATCACATTAAAGTGTACTGTGGTGGAGGTCCAACCTGGCAGCAGTACTCGCTACGATATGAAGTAGGGTCGTGTGCGAAAATAAGTGCACCCCATGAAATGTCTTTTTTCTAACATGTGGATGTTAAGTGTTTAGATGAAGGTGATTTAATTGGGGGTGGGGAGAGAAGGGAAATGGATTTTGGTAGTTAAGGTAGTTAAAAATAAACCACCATTTCTGCCTGTGTAAAAAGTAAATACACCGTTGGCACTAATATCTGGTATTGCCCCCTTTGGCAGAAATAACCTCAAGTAAGCATCCCTATAGCTGCCTACCAGTTTCTGACATCAAATGGAAGAAAGTCCCCCCCCCCCCACTCCTCCATACAGAATTCTCTCATCTGTGTGATGTTTGAAGGGAATTTGTCCACAGCCGTTTCAAATCCCCCATAGCACTGCAATGGGATTCAGAGCCACAGTTTGACTTAGTCATTCCAGAACCTCCATTTCTTTTTCAGCCGTTCCTTGGTGGATTTGGTGGTATGGTTAGAATCGTTGTCATGTCGCAAGGTCCACTTTCAGTTGTGCTTCCATCTTCTGACAGATGGTCTCACCTTATCCTCAAGCACCCTCCAATACACTGAAATTCATATTGGATTCTATGACGGTAAGCTGCCCAGGCTTTCATGTAGCCTCAAACTATAACATTTTCACCCCCATGTTTTACAGTTGGCATCAGGTTCTTTGGTTTGCACCAAGCATGTCTTCTGGAAGTTATTTGGCCACAGTACCAGAAGTTGTGGTTTTTGCCAAGGTGTTCATGGGCAAACTTTAGTCTTGACCTCATGTTCTTTCTGAACAGCAAAGGTTTCCTCCTGGCACAGCTCTGATGTAGAGTTCATTTTTTGCAGCCTCTTTCTAATGGGAGACTTGTGCACTTTAACATTGGCAACACCTACCTGTAGGTCCCATGATGAAATTCTTGGGTTCCTGGAGACTTCTTTCAGCATCGTGCATTCTGCTGAACTTGCTGGAGCAGCCTGGTCACTGGTCAACTTGGCAGCTGTTTGAAATCGACCTGTAGTGGCTCTTCCAGACAGTGGAATGGTTGTTTCCAATTGCTTGGAGATTTTTAAATTCATTCCCAGACTCATAGGCACCCATGAGCTCTTTTGATCTAGGCATGGTGATGACACACACACCTCAACAAAGCAAACCAAACTAAATCGGTGAGGTTTAAATAAGACAGCTTCCTCCATGATCCTTTCTAATGGTTTTCTATTTGTTCTCACCTGACCTGGTGCACCTGATTCTAATTTTAGGTACTGATAAATGTAGGGGTGTACTTTCCCTCCCCCACATGCAAAATTTGCATTTATGCTTCTTTAAGTTACACAGTGGACTACAAAATGGAAGATAGGCATCATGTTTGTTATATTACATGACCTTTATCCAAAGACAAATGAAGATCTTGATTCATACATGTTGATTCAAAAAAGATTTAATGGGGTGTACTTTAACATGACTGTATGATAAATATTGGGAACAGCTAAATAGCACCAATGCAAATAAAGTAAAGGGGGTAGAAGTGTGTGTGTGTGTGTGTGTGTGGCTGCAGCAGACCCGACTGAGACAATCCGGTAGCATGCGGTTTTGTCAAAAAAACAAGCAGGCTACCCTGAACAGACTGCAAGTTCTCCATGTAAAACCAGGCTTATTTATGCCAGTGTTAATGCAAAAGTATCAGTGGAAAGCAGATATGGGCAAAATAAATACTGAGCTGCATCAATCTCAGGGTATGAATGCTTGGGAACGACAACTGCTTCTTGCGCCAGGTGGAAAAAGACGGCACTTGCAGAATGTTTATATAGTCTGCAGTTTCATTTCAATGCCGTGCCAGTTGTATGACTTTAGCAACCTAGTTAGGGATGAGAAGAACTGCCATTCTTCGTAAATTCCTTGTCACTGTGCAACAGCTACTTGACCGCAGGGCCAAGCAGAAGCTAAATAGATATTTGTGAAAAATTGGCTCAATGCTGAATATGTCAGCGAGTTTATGAAGCCTTAGGACAGTCGATCTGTTTAGTAGCACAGAGGGTGGGGGTACTGGGTGAAAACCCTTTAAACAGTCCTTATTTACACAAAGGGCTGAGTAAGGGGAAGCATCCGGTGTTTGACTGGTCAAAAAGCAGAATGCATGGACAGTCCGCACACGTGTGCGGGTTGCATGCTGTTAACCTTTACTGACTTCTCAGACTCAACATGCCTGATTTTCGCTGTGCAAAGAACATCTTTGTTATTTAAAAAAAAATAAAAAAAATCTGTACAAGATGTTTGACTGACTGATGCTCTCTGCGGTTTCCTTCTCGAAAGGAGGACTTTTTATCATTTCCCTGCCCTTAAACACAGACAGTCATTAAGGCGATGGGGCTGATGCATTGTCTGGGATGTTCCTGTGCTCCTGCTCTGAGGGCCAATTACTCACCGTTTCCTCTGCGAGAGCAAAATATATATAAAAATATATAAATAAGAAAAACACTTTTAAGTAGGACAGAAATGCAGAAACTAAAGTATAAGCAGAGTGAGCAATATAGGAGCTCACACACACACAGTTTCCCAGATATAAATTTACATTCCCCCCTGCGGGATTTGCAGTTCCCTTTAAGTGAAAAGGATGCATGCAGATGAATAGATGATAGTTTAGAAGTGACAAATCCCCATCTATTTATATTTATACAAATGCCGCATATAAACACACAGCAATACGGGGCCTGCAGTGAGTACGCCGCTATTGCCGAGCGCAGATAAATTCAGGCCATGCTGCATTCGGCGATAACACCATATTACGAGTAGTGTTTAATTATGAAAAAAAGAGCTCTTATGAAAAGGATTTCAACTTTTCTTTTTAATCTTTTATTTGTTTTATACTCGTGATATAAAGGGTCTGGTCAAAGCAATTTTTTTTTGGGACTTTCAGCCAAATGTTATCAGAAGTCTGTACCACCCCATAAGAATCTTACTCAGGGGAGGCCAGAGGAGAACTGGGGAGGATTGGGCCTCTCAACTGAGTATTTGCGGATTATCCAGAAAGAGGAAAAGCCCCTGGAATCCCTGCACCGAAATGGGCGAAGCTGATGCTTATCTTGGCCGACTCTGGCCATTTGAAAGGGTCAGATAAATTGAGAGGTTTAACCTCATTTCTTACTGCAGCCCACACTTTGCGCCGGGTTGTTTCGGTGACTGCGGCGACGAAAACGGCAAAGAATAATCTCATTTTCTAAATAATAGAGCAGAAGTATCCACTGAGCATACGCCCATGTTTTGTACACACTAAATATACTGGCTCCTTGCATCACAAACAGTCAAGTTATGAATTTTGCAAGATGCATACATTTTTTCCAGCTTATTCTTTAATTGTATTTTTCACTCCATGACTGCTCTGCAAACAGTGATTTTATTCACTTGTCTTTAAAAATATAACACGCTGCAGCATAAAACACCTTATGACTTTCTGGCCCCACTCAGTCAACTGGACCCAAAAAAAGGGCAGAACATTAAACCAGTTTGATTCTATAATGTTTACACCTCCTGATGTTTCTGAATTATGGTCATTTTTAAAATACATAAATATGTTGGAGGATGAATTTAACAGTTGGCAGCCATTAGGAAGTTGTGGAAATGAAGCTTTTAATTGTAAGGTTTTAAGCTATTAAAATGTATTAGTCCAGTGTGAGAGAAATTCTTGAAGTTAAGCTCTTAATGTATGTTTCTGTTATGTTAAAGGTATTAACCAATAGTGTAGTGAATGTTTTACGACCATGTTATTCAGTATATTGCGCTTACTGCTATCAAGCATTGGGACTTCTGCCTTGCTAGAATGTTAGCTATTTAAGAAGGTTCCCTGGAAAAACAAAAGGTACTTAAGGAAGGGAAACTTAAACTACAGATAAGGCAAAGGTAAAAGGGTCAAGGGAATGGTCAATTTAGACCCAGGCCAGACCCTGGTGGTATGTAAAGGAGGTAAAGGAGTAATAAAACTGAAATTCCCTTAACTGAGGCACCTAAACCAGGAGTTACTCCACCACGCTTGGGATGGGATCATGATTCCCTATGACAACAGCATTTAAAGTCACACTGACAAAGAGCAGAAGTGGAAGACAGCTGAGAGGGGTGTACACCTTGCGAGCTGCTGTATAAATGATCCCTGTACCCTTTGTTCGAGGAGACTCTCCTTCCGAAGGGGCTCTCCCGCACCGGTGTGTATTTCTATAGAAAATAAAGTGCAACTCTCTCTACACCCAAACTGTTACTTTATTTTTTCTTCCACACCAGAAACCATTCCAGGACACTACAGTCCTGTACTGGACAAACCATTAATGACAATAAAAAAGGGAATAAATGGGGTGGGGGGGGGGGTATCAGGTTACTAGTTTGCATTTTATTATTTAAAACCAGGCTACTTTTGGTCCTGTTGCGGTTTAGACATCCAAGACAGCAAAGGACTGTCCATCAGCCCCCTTACCAACCCAAAGAGAGCACCTATGACCTCACGAGCGAGCGAGCTGTGATTTTATATCTTAATTTTAGCTATAAAGGTCAACATTTACAGGTCTGCAAGTCCTGTGGTTTGAAATGTGTCCAACAACCTGGCAGCACTGCTAAGTAGGAGCTGAATCAGAATCAGATTTATTTGGCTTTGGCTCCCAATAGCTCAGTGTACAGAAGACAACACAACATGCATACAATGACTACACTAGAGGACAGTGAATTCCTCCTCTCCTACAATTTTAATATTTGGTGTTCAATAGTTATGGCTATGAAACTTAAGCATTACCTGCTTACACTTGCTACACAGAAAGTGGCTGGGGAAAAATGAAAAAACCCTGCTTGTGGTTGATGTACCTGTGAGCAAGCACAAAAGT
Organism: Heterotis niloticus; assembly: GCA_018136845.1. Classification (NCBI taxonomy): domain Eukaryota; kingdom Metazoa; phylum Chordata; class Actinopteri; order Osteoglossiformes; family Osteoglossidae; genus Heterotis; species Heterotis niloticus. Next base: position 29,852,018 of record CM030898.1, read on the forward strand.
CTGGTCAAGCTTTGCAACAGGGTCCCACCCCAAGTTAAAAATGCTAGTGAGGATTCAATCTAAAAAGGAAATCCTTCAGTATGACCTAGACACAGCAGCTTGGGAGCAGGACATATTTTATAAGTGTTTTCAGGTGCTTGTGAAGCTCTCATTTAAGCCATGAACTTCAGACATCCTCATCCCCAAGGATACATGCACAAACCATATAGGAAAAAAAAGGGCCCCCCCTTCAGCTGGCCACAGGCATTTATCATCATTTCCCTCTGCGTGGGTCTAATGGCAGGATGCAGTCACACATCTTCGGAGCTCAGTGGTGAACAGGGTCCTGGGGAAAGGGACCAGAAGCAGCTTGGCCATTGATTACCGAACAGCCCAGGCGTACGAGCCCAAAGGCACACGCTGGTGACATTAATTTGCTTTGCCTTAGATTTATTATTGCTGCTCTGCCGCCATCTTTCCCCATCCAAACCAACTGTCCCCAGGTGGGTCAATCATCTATAGAGTCAAAGGCCACACACCACTTACGGTGGAGGAAGACGTATCGCTTTGTCACAGGTTCACGTCTGAAACCATAATGTGCCGTTGTTGAGAGCCGTAGACAGGGCAACGCCCCGCAGAGCCGGCTAAGCTCCAAACACAGCGGAAAGCTTCCTTGACACCCAAGAGATAAGAGCCCACGGTGTGCTTTTGAGATCTGTGGTGAAATCGGTGCTCCAACAGCTGGGTCCACACTGTTTCCCCCAAGGAGCGCGGCTGACTACAGGGCATGTAGCAGCGCTGGCTGGAGACAGAGCTCCATACACACCACCCAACACAAATGCCCATGAAGATGGCTGACACTGGGATATGAACTTCCATCATTAGCAATGCACACAAGATGTGCAGGGAGATTCAGTAGCAATAACTATGGATTTGGTACCCTCTTACCTGTCCATGTGGCCCAGGAAGATGGGCATCCTCTCAGCCCACCACTTCTGCAGCTTTGCTGCCATTTTCATCACTGATGCAGCTTTAAGCATTACTAAAGCAATTTAGCTAAGTACCCATTTGAGATGTGCAGGTACACGTCTGTCAGCCTTCATGTTTCCTGCTGACCTAATGTACTCAACCTGCTAACAGCCAACAAAAGCTTTTAATTCACCTGCTCATTGCTGTACTTTCTTGTCCAAAGCTTTGAAACCAGCCCGACTGTGCTCAATGTCCACAGGTTGCTGCTTATTGATCGTCTTGTGTGAGTGCAATGTGTGCGCGCAAGTACATCTCCCTTCACAATACTGAAATGCAGAGATGTACCGCGGTGCGCTGGTGTGTTACGCAACGCGCCCATTCGCGTGCTTTGGCAGTGACCCCTGCAGCCCTGATCTGCAGTGAGAGGAGGACAAATGGTGCATTCATTGCAGAGCCATTCAGGAAAAGCTTCTGATAAAGCGCCATAAAAGGCACCACAGGACAGCAACACTGGGCTCAGATGGGGCCATCAGGAGGGTCAGCACCAAATACGGCCAATTTTATATTATAGCAATTTATAAAGTCAGTTGCTGAGAAATGGAACAGAATACCAGATTTGTGGGACACCTTTTGATGTGCTCTGTTTCGGGTAGTCAAGGTGAACCATCGTGTGGCGGTGCATCACTGAAAGATGTATGAATAGATTCACCCACATCTGCAGAACCCTGCTCAGCCATGCTAATTTGGCACAGAAAGGGTGAGCACCTCACAAGAGCAAAGTGTATTACTATGCCGTATGACCACTGAATCCCCATTCCTTCAGTTCTAAGCGACTGAGTGCATTACTGTTTCAGCCACACCCATGCAACATACAAACGCATTGTAGACAATTGTGTGCTTCTAGCTTTGTGGCCACACTCTGGGGAAAGAAGCTCCTTTCCTGCTCCAGCATGACTGTGCCCCCATGCGCAAAGCGACCACATAAACACATCGGTTTGCTCAGGTTGGTGTAGAAGAACTCGAACTGCTGCACAGAGCCCTGACCTCAACCCCACTGAACACCTTTGGGATGAACTGGAATACCAATTGTGAGCTGGGCCTGACATTGGTACCTGTCCTCACTGATGCTCTTGTAGCCAAGTAGGCTCAAATGCCCAAAATGTGGTGAAAAACCTTCCCAGAAGGGTGGGGGCTGTCATAGCAGCAAAAAAGGGGGGAGCGACTCCATATCAATGCCCATGGGTTTGGAATGGAAGGTTCAGCAAGCACATAAGAATGTGATGCTCAAGCGTCCATGTACATGGAAGTTGTAGCCCAAAGCAGTTTCAGAAAGGATGACAGTCTTTCTCAGAGAGCCTGATGTTCAACAGCTGCTCAGTAAGGCTTCCCAAAGGAGTGCAAGGTATGGTACTTTAACTGTCAAAAATAAACTCCTCCTCCTCATGATGCTGATGTGGCCATAATTCATACATCCCCTCAGCATATTGCAGCTGTTGGAACCATGGCCAGCCCCCACACCCATCAGATGCAGCTTTCATCCACACGTAGGAATCTATGGAAAGCATGGTTTGGGTCCATTTTACCCGCTGAAGCCATCCCTTATCCAGTCTGAAGAGGTTTGAAAACAATACGGTTTGTTGTTTCCACTTCCTGTTTATTCAGCGAAAAAGGTGAAACTAAAAGTGCCCAGAAATATATTCAGTATTAGTTTGTCTTTCACATGAAAAGGCATTAAGCATAATGGATGCCATGGCAACGGAATGAGCACATGCAGGTATGATGACTACGTGGGGATGAGAGTCACACAGCCATAGGGACCTTCATGCACATTTCTTATTCATAATGACACCAACCCTCCCTCCCCCACCTAACCTACCCCAGTGTTTAATACTGGATGTGAAGACCATAGAAATTAGACAGGTATTGCCCACTCCGCCTTTTATGCCTTATAATAAAAATGCTGTCTGTAAATGACTGCTCTCTTTACACACGGTGTTCTCAGTTTGAGCACACACCCCCCCATCTCAAAATTAGAACTGCAGCAAATTTCTCTTTAAACCATTAGATTCCCAGTGTGCTGTGTGTAAAACCCAGCGTTTCACTACTTTCTAAATCTCCTGTAAGCAGAAGTCAGTCTCTCACAATGCCATTGGTCATTTTATCACCTGTTTAAAAGTCACAGCAATGTTTAAAAAAAACAGAAAACACATTTTTCTTTAAATAAATACATAACATCCAAAACAGCTGCATTTCCAGCAATTCTTAAATTTAGATGGAAATAAATCCTCAGTTGGGGGTACCATATGAATAAACAGCAGGACAGCTGAGTTACCATCGAACCACAGCGTTGTACAACAGGCACTGAAGGTTTCAGATTCACGCTAGAATTAAAAGTTTAATAAAATGTTATATCCAAATACAAAAGCCCTTTTAATATTCAGTGTTTGCACAGCACAAAAGGGCTTTTTCATAGTTTATAGTTAGAAACACTTCTCAATCTCCAGAAAAGACTGCTCAGGAAAACCATGATTTCCATTTGAGGATTCCAAGTCAATACCAATTAAAGTACCTTTTTATTCTGTTAATTTAGATCAATGCCCATTGTTGCTGAAATCAGACTGGGACAGGAACCAAATGAGACTGCATGCTGGGAAACTGGAAACGTTGTGGGAGGGGGGTCCTTCCTTCCAAATTTTAACATGGCCAAGCAGTACTGACTGCATTTTAGATGTGCAGCCTGCAAGCATCCTGGTGGGTGTCTGGGGTCAACACCCTGCAGTGCAATAAGCCTGAGCCCACCCTTCTTGAACCCTTATGGTGCAGTTTTAGTTATTGCTTATGCTGGATTCCCAAAGCTGCAATAATGTGTCACATCACCAATTTTAACTGAAATAAACTGGCATGGTTAACCTTACAGCAATCTCTGCTGACCATCCAAATCTCTGCTGTGCAGCGCTCAAGGCATTTTCCCCAGAATCATTAAATACAGTACGAACATTAGAGACCTCACAAAAGACTCCATCATACAGCTATGCTTCGTCTTAAGGAGAGAACAGTAAATCCTACAAAGTTATGAGCAAACATCAAGAAAAACATTATCACATTGCACATTTGTGAGGAAACAAGCTGGTGCCCTCTAGTGCACACGATGGTAAGACACCAGACTGACTGCTCTTCAGTAGCTGTTCAGCCTTATGTTCATATAACACACAGTGCTTGGTTTATAAAGGGGATCCTGACACCTATCTAACCCCCCCACCCCCGCACGCTTACCAACCGCTACTCACCAGCTAACTAGCGTCCACCAACCATAGTGCCAACCATGGTGTGGCGCAGCAATGGCGCGTCATCTCATCGGGGTTATCAAGTGGGCACCTTCCTTCGTCGGCGTTTCGTGGAGTTAGGCCCACGACACCTCCAGAAGGCTCAACCGCGGCTCAGGCGTCCCGGAGCTGCTCCCCTCCATTACCGCACGCACCACTACGCCACCCCGCCGCTTCTCACATTACGGACTCTTTACCTCAGCGTCCTCACCCTCACCGCTCTTTCTACCCGCCGACTAAAAGGAAGAAGCCCCTCGCCACCTACTTTACTTCGACTACACCGCCTGCTAACAGCTAACCGCCATCACACCTATTCGCTAACAACTATACGCCAATACACTAGCCGCCATGACACCTACGCGCTAATGCTTCGCCGGCACCCACCTGCTCATCGCTTCGCCGCCCCGCTACCATCCGCACTGGTCCTCTTATTCCAGATCCAGAGACTTCCTTGCTCCGCAGCCTGTGACAATTCCTTCACCGCCCGTTGCAACTTCCGCCCCCGAATCCCGAGTTCGCGCAGCAAATCAAGAGTCGATCGGGCTATAAACCCACGGCAACCGACTTCAATTGGCCTCACCTTCGCGTTCCAGCCACGCCCCCCTACTTCCGCCGCTAACTCGCTATATCTAAGCTTCTTCCTCTCATGAGCGTCGTCCACCGATCCTTCCCACGGAACCGTGAGTTCTATGAAGTACACCACCCGTTGGCTTGCTGACCACAGCACCATGTCTGGTCTCAAGCTTGTATTGACTATTTCCTGGGGCACCACTAATCTTCCTCCCAGGTCCACCTGCATCTCCCAATCTCTAGCCCCCCCTACTACGCCTAACTCCTTCCTACCTCTATATCTACTCCTACCCCCTTCCCTAACAAACTGTACCATTGTACCTTCAACCTCCTGCTCTAAGCATACCTGCCTCCTCCAATCTTCAACGGTTGCCGCCAGGCACTTTAGCACCTGATTATGCCGCCAAGTAAATCTGCCCAGCGCCAAACTAATCTTGCACCCCACTAAAATGTGTTTCAGCGTCCCAACCTCTGAGCACAGAGTACAAGCGGAGTCCTCACCCCCCCACTGCTTCAGGTTCTGAGGTGATGGCAGCACATCATAAACCGCTCCTAATAGGAACCTTATTTGATATGCATCCATCTTCCACAGTTCCCTCCAGCTCAGCCTCCTTCTTTCCACCCCATCCCAATTTACCCACTGTCCCTGCTTCCCCTGTGAAACCACCCTGACACACCTGTTTCTTTCTTCCTGCCGACGCACCTGCCCTAGCACCAACCTCCTTCTCTCTATCGGGCCTGCCTTGCTCCACATAGGGTCTCCTATCCGGTACCCGAGACCTTCCCGTCCCTGCTGTACCTTCCCGACCAATTCCAGCTGCCTCAAGTCCACTTTCGCTTCCTTTACCACCTGCCTCGCAACCCATTTCCTGCCTGTACCTATCCTAGGAACCAAGCCTCTTACAACGTCATCCTTACTACCTGACAGCTGCAACTCTAACCGCACCTTCGCACATTTATATTCCTCTGTTAAGCTTGATAGCGGCAACTGCAGGACTCCTTGCCCATACAGCGCCACATTGCTTAGACACCGAGGAACCCCCAGCCACTTTCTGATATAGGAGCTAATCAGCCTCTCCAGCTTCTCCACCTTTGTGACTGATACCTCATACATAGTCAGTGGCCACATTACCCTTGGGAATAGGCCAAACTGCAAGCACCAGAGCTTCAGTTTACCCGGCAGCCCTGAGTTCTCTATCCTCTGTAACCCATCTACAACACTTTCCTTAAGCTGCTCCACCTGACCCACATCAGTCAACTCCCTAGTGTACCACCTCCCTAAACTCTTTACCAGTTTCTCTAATACTGACGGGATCTCCTCACCCTCCACCAGAAAGCTAACTTTCTCTATCTTCCCTTTAACTAGCGAGATGCTCCGGGACTTTGCTGGTTTAATCCTCAAACCAGCCCACTTCAGATTCTCGTCCAGCTTTCCCAACAGCCGCCTTGCACAGGCCGCTGTTGTTGTCACCAGTGTCATGTCATCCATGTAAGCCCTAATTGGGGGAAGACGAAGCCCATCTGGCCGTCTTTCTCCACCCACCACCCAGCCGGATGCCCTAATCACCAACTCTAACGCCATAGTGAATGCTAGCGGGGAAATGGTGCAGCCTGCCATAATCCCCATTCCCAGCCTCTGCCAGGCTGTTGTGTAACCTGCCGTGGTAAAACACATCCTAATGTCCCGAAAGTACTCCTTCACCAAGCCAGTTATCTGGCTTGGTACTCTAAAAAAGTCAAACGTACCCCAGATAAGACTATGTGGCACAGAGCCAAAGGCATTTGCTAGGTCCAAAAACACCACATGCAAGTTCCTTCTCTCCTGCTTGGCTTCCTGAATCTGATGCCAGATCACACTAGTGTGTTCTAAACATCCCGAGAAACCTGGGACCCCTGCCTTCTGAATTGATGTATCGATTAGCTTATTTTTCAATAAGTAATCTGACAACCTCTGTGTCACCACGCTAAAGAAAATCTTACCTTCGACATTTAACAGACATATTGGCCTAAACTGCCCTATCTCTCTAGATACCTTCTCCTTCGGAAGAAATAATCCCCCTGCCCTACGCCAGGCCTTTGGAATAACCTGCTTCTTCCACACTATCCTGAACAACCTCCACAGAAACCTGAGTACATCTGGCGCACTTTTATAAACCCGGTAGGGGACCCCATTCAGCCCTGGGGCGGATGAGGCCTTTGCACGCCTTACCACCTCCTGCACCTCACTCCACTTTGGTGGACTAACATCTACTTCAGCAGTTATGTTTCCCAATGGTGGCATATCTACTGGGAGGCCCCTCTCCCCAACTTCCCCTGCACTTGAATAAGTACACTCTAAATACCTCTCCAGTTCCTGCCTGGACACCTCTAACTTTCCCTTCCTCTCTTGACTGAACAACCCCTTCACAAACTTAAATGGATCTCTGTAGAAACCAGCCCTTGCCCTCTCTTTCTTCCTCCTCTTCCTTCTTAGATATTCTGCCCTCCTAAGTGTGACCAACCTACTTTTAACCTCCTCCTGCAACACCTCTATCCCCTGTCTTTCCTCTTCCGTAGCCTTTTTCCATTGCTTTTTCAGCTGCCGCCTCTCCCTTACTAACTTGTCAATTTCCTTTTGTCTCCTTGACTTTCCCCCCTGCTGGCACTGCTCTCTTCTAATCTGCTCTATCCCAAACCTGTCCATCCCATATTGGTAAATCACATCACCCATCTTTTCCAGTTTAACCTGTGCACTCCCTTTCATGCCCTCTAGCACTCCTACCAGATCCGCATTTATAGTCTGCCATACTACCTTTTCACCTGCCCTAGGCCACCTAACTCTAGGCTTCAACTCACAGCTCTTCTCCTTACTCCTTCGGACCCCGTCTACACCGCCATCTCTCATGCCTGCCCCTTCCTCCTCTGCGCCAGCGGTTCTGTTGATATCCTGCGAGCTGTGGTTTTCTACCGGTCGCTGGACTTCATTCGACTTATTTGACTGACTTCTCAAGAAGTACTGATCAATGCGACCCCCCTGCGCTCCTTCGCGCAGGCATTTCTTCCTTCCTTGGTGTACCCTAAGACCCCGAGCTGTAGTTATCCTCTGCCACCCACAACAACACACCTGTAACTTTTTATCCTCCTGCAACCCTCTAACCCCCCTTACTGCACCAGCCCCACTCGTTGTCGTTTCCATTCCAGGGTCTTTAACCATATTATCTGCCTCTGAGTCATCTTCCACCCTTGCTCTCGCAGACTCACAGGGTATCCATGCATTAATCACACTTGTAGCTTTAGTTTGGGTGCAGTGCAGCTGCTTGCAGACTGTGCTGCTGCTGCCATGGGGTGCCAACCCATGCCAGCCCCAGTGGGGTCTGTTCCCCCTGTCAGCTGTCTTTCCATGCCGTCACCAGGTCTTTCCCTAGTTGTCAGCTGTACTTTTCACAGCAGTCACTAGCCAGGCTAGTTACCAGGTTCATATAACACACACAGTGCTAAATACCAGGAGCTTGATTTATAAAGGGGATCCTGACACCTATCTAACCCGTCCTACCCCCCCCCCCGCACGCTTACCAACCGCTACTCACCAGCTAACTAGCGTCCACCAACCATAATGCCAACCATGGTGTGGCGCAGCAATGGCGCGTCATCTCATCGGGGTTATCAAGTTTATTACAGTTTAAAGCCATTTTTTGGCTCGAGGCACGCAAAAACCCATTCAGTGTCCCCAAAACAGCAAAATGGAGCAACTGTCCCAACCAGTTTAAAACAGTGCAAACCTCACATTTCACAAAGCACTGCTCAAATTTGATCATGTCTTGGAAACTCAGCTCAAGGACACATTTGGATATTCTTAAGTCTGATTTACATGTCAGTTGCTTTGTATAAAGTGTTCAGTGGTTAGGTGAACATTTTCTATAATATTATGACAGTTACACAGCATACGGGAGTTTCATTCTATCAGTAAACTATTTGTGGCTCACATTTAGTTTACTGATTTCTTACAAATTTTACAAGTGAAAAATAACCTTGAGAAGAGCTTAAAGAGGTTAAACAGGACTCAAGCCTTAACACCAAGTTGACTATCAGCCAACTTACAAATTAGAGCAGGCAAGACAGCAGATGCGAAACATAACTGTTTCATGACCCACAAAAACCCCAAAGCCAGCGCCGTAAAGAGTTGGAAACGGCAGACGCCACCATGCCAAGTCAGTCATAAACATCAGCCTCCACAACAGAGCAACGACACAATGGGCTGCAGTTGCGCTCGTGAGTTCATAGAACCCCACGCACCAGCCTGCGATCAAGCTCTCTAAACTTTTTAGCCATTTTGAAGTTTATCGGATACTACTTATGTCAGAATAAGAGGACTAAGCTTAACTGTAACTGCTTGCTTTAAAAACAAAATACAGCCGCTCACGCTCACCAACAGGAATGGCAAGACACACCTACAGCAGAATACATGCCAGTTAAACAGTGTTACTAGTTAATGTGCTAAACACAAGCAAGCTGAGTGTATTTTTGCACATTAAGTCCACTGTTAAGGTGTCGGTCTGCCGAAATAGGGGTTGTTTAAAACAGCTGAGACCCTAAATTCTCAGCACAGTGACATGGACTGAGGGAATGGATGACAGCCTCTGCTTTATTTTCTCCGACTCAGTTGTATAAACAGCTACCCGAGTAATGCGCACCAGCAAGATGGAGGTATTGGACAAACAGACTGCGCCTCAATAATCCCGTGTCTGTATTCTGCGTACCTCTTCGCCTGCTGTGAAATTTACCTTTGTATTCCCCGAACATCACTTTGGAGAAATACGTCCGCTAAATGGCTGCATGTATCTGATTTTTACAAACATCTGACATATTAACTCCATTACGTGTGGCAAAGAAGCATTAGCGTTTTTCCCGGATTTTCTTTCAGCTCTTCGCTCGCGCTGGCAGTACGTGGAAGAGATGAATAGGACAAAAGGAGCAACAACATTTCAATACCATTTTTGACACAGACATGATTTTCATGGAGACAAACTAGAATAAGGAAATTTTGTGTATCGTGTATCACATAAGTCATTAAAATTTTATTTCCACTCTGTCTCAATGAGATAATAAATTACCTTCCTCTAAGGAAGGAAAATGTGTTTTTCAGAGCTTCTGTTACATCTTCAAAGGAATAATAACTGGCAGTATTATTAAGCTGACAAGGATTTCCACAACAGAGGAATAAACTGCATGAAACAGTAGGTGAATAAAATCTTCAATGGAATTCCAAATAAAGTCTTAAAGATTAAGAAAATCATCACTTTGAATATTAAAAAATAATTCTTCCCGTTGAATCTGTTGCTTTGGGTTAACCACAAAATTGTTGTAAAAACGGATATGTATTCTCTAGCTGGTCTGTCAGCTTTTTTATCGCATGATAATATGACCAGTCTCCTTCTCCTGCTTCTTCTTTGCTCCTGTAGTTACCGTTCATAAAAGATGGCTGGTGTCACATAAAAAACACTGTGAGCAACACAGAAACAGAAAAAAGTGTTCTCTTCACCATATCTAAAGCTTTAAGCCGTTCCACATATCATCCGTTGCTTATTTCCATGTCCGCAAAAATTAAAAGCAGTCAAAGGGCCTTGAAGATGAGATGCATTCAGTTCTACGTAAATGCTCAGCCCAACCAGCAGACTATACAACAAACCGCACCCATGTCCAAACTATGCAATCCATTTGGTTTTTGGCGCTTCCCGTGTTAAAAAACATTGTTCAGACATGCCCCCGTTGCCAGCTGACACATTTGCCTGGGTTTCTCCTTCTAATTTTTATGTTTAACTGCTCTCTGTTGTGTGAGGCTGACTTTACTGCATGTACAATAAGCACCAGTGGAGAGGGACCTCCCAGACTGTCAGGTTCTACAACCCGAGCCGAACAATGAGTCCCTCGCATGCTCTTCATTCTCAGCGCATGTTCTGCATTCTTCTGATATGTCTGCCTCCGCTGATCATCCCTAAAAATGCGCTGCTTTCAAACTGCTCCCCAGTCTCGACTCCTTTTCTTTGGCTCCTGCACTTCTCCTTCTATCCCTTCTCTCTTGTTGATTCCTCCGTGGTTTCCCCTTGCCTTAGCCTCTCATCCTTGCAGTTCACTTCCTCCTCCCCCCCAGATGACTGGATTACAGGATGACCCCCACAGTTTCTTTTTCACCTCCCTCATCTGGATGATCCGCCTTCCAATGCAACTTCATCTCTTTTCGGAGGCTATGAAATAATATGAATGGAAAGCACAATGGGTTACACTGGTGTGGAAGAGTAATTTTTATCAAGGATTTTTTAAAGGTTTGTTTTTATTGAATGGTTTGCTACTGTGTTAAAAGGTAAAAAAATTTCTCACTCAACATTTGGCCAAAATTTTTTACTTTATGAGGTGCGGTCTAGTCTGTCCAAACAGTTTGTAGCTAAGGTCAGATTATCCTTTGTTTGAGTTTTCTAGCTGGAGTCATGGGGGTGGGACTTCCTTGTTAAATTCCTGTTTTAGTTTTATTTAAAGGGTGCTTATTTTGCATTGGTCCGATACTATATGTGTCACATTTTTAGTTCAATACGGATGGTCCCCAATTTACAATGGGGTGCGGTTACGTTCCGATAAACCGATCGTCATAAGTTGAAAATATCATCAAAAATGCATTTAACACACCTAACCTACTGTCATGCCAGTGACCGCTTCAGCAACGGAACGTAGACCATCTTTCCGCCCTCGTCTTCAGACCAAATATTGATTGGCGTAGGAACCAATCGTGAACAGAATTTAGTTCCCACCCAAACTTCCTGTCGGCGTTCAGTTTCCGCTGCCCCTTGTGAACTCTCCTGCAACCACTGTCTTGCTAAGACCTTGTATTTTGTTTATTTTCAATTGTGGCTTCCGTTTTTGTTTGCTGCCAAATCGCTAATGTTTAGAAACGTGTGTCAGAAACAACACTCGGGAAAAATTTTAACGGAATTTAAACTTATTACCGTGGTGTCTCGTGATTGCTTCCACCAACCCACGCCATGACACCCACTGAACATCACAGCCTAGCTTAGCCGACCTTAAAAGTCATTGCAGGCTTGCCATTTTCAGAAGATGCACACAGATGAGCATTTTGTAGACATGATGGATGCACAAAAAGTATAAATTTGAACGATCTGGCTTATTGTTTAAGTAATAAAAATGCTTGACAATGGGACACAGCCAGAAGAGCCTGTATCACTAAAACTACAATACGACACTTTGAGCACTAGGACACGTTTGAGTGCTTATGGGTTAAAATGTAGGACGTGATGATTGTGTAAGATGAAAGCCCTGCAAGACGTACGTGTCCCACCAAAACACAGCCACCTCCTGTCTCCCTTCTTTCTGACTTGTTCTCCTGAGCGTTGTACGCAGTGAATGACGCAGATGCGGCAGATTAATTCCTCATACGTCTTCTCTTTATTGCGCGTCTCACAGAACTGAACTCACAACGATAACTTCCAATTCCTTCGCCATGTCCCTCATAGGATGCACGTCCGCCTGTTGCCAGTGGAACAGTTGCAAGACATCGCGTTACTTGCGTTTACTACATTTCACGGTTGTACGGCACAGATTACTGAGGTAATCTGAAAATGTCATGAACATACTGCACTTTTTAAAAAGAAACTTCCGTTTAAAAAAAAAAAAAAAAATACAGTACTTGATCATAATCTATACTGTGTCCAGAAACAAAACAAAATAGGTCAAAAGCATCAAGAAAAAAAATCAAATGTTTGAGAAGCTACTGGACTGCACACTTGGAAATAATCACTGCCATGAGTATTATTCAACTTCTCACCAATTTGACTTATGTCCTGGCATTTGGCCCTAACCAGGTCATAAGGCGGAGTATCTTCAGATGTCTCCTTATGCTAACCAACATCTCAAAACAATTCTAAACGGAATACGCCATGTAGTGTCTAGGGTTGTTAAACAAATGCTTACAAGGCAAGAACACATCACTCTCCAACTGGGAATAAATAAAATGTGAAGACATACATGAAAGAAAAGCATTTATTTAGAAATTCACAGTTTCTAACAGCACTACATTTCTGTAGTTACAGTTGCTCCCATCAGTAGTACTCTGCGACTCATTTGAAAAAAAAGGAAAAAAAAAAGTAGGAAATCTCTTCCACTGCTGCCATATGTACTCCACTGATAAGGTCCCATAGAAAGCTTGGAAAGAAAAATCACTTAAAAGAAAAATAAAACAAAAAGGCAAAATATGTAAAAACTGCACACTCACAGTGTGAAAGAGTAATATTTTCTATAAATTACTATTCGAATGCCCATTCTAGACGTACTTAAAATGTTCATTCTATAAATCATTTACAAGTTCACCTCACATAAGCATACATAATCTGTTAATATAAACATTTTTTCATTGTACCTGTTTTCTTTTAAGTTACACAATCACATTCAAGTCCCTGCTGTGAGTTTAGAGCACTTCTACTGTACGAGTAAAAAGGTTTCCATTATAAAATCCCATGTTCCCTTTGGGAAAAGAATTGGGAATCAACAGCAATAATCACCACGGCCCACTGTAAATGCAACCGCAAGTTCTTGCACGGTCTTTGAAAGCCAAAGCCAGGTATTGATGGATATGTTAATACTGTACACCTTGTGTGACAGCAGTCTATATTGAGGAGTGATCCATCCCGGTTCCTCCTTTTTTGGACCTGTGAACCCATTTTCTTCTCGTGGAAGTCATTCATATAAAAACATGATAGTTCTGAAAGGAGCAGCTGATGAATTATTCAGTAGCCGAGCTGGGCAGGTATTCATGAAGGTACCCCGAAATAATGCAGGTCACCATTTAAATTGGTAAATATAAACTAACTAGAGGTTGCAGGAGGAAGGGGGAGAAATGAAAAGGGGAAAGGGAAAAAAAAAAAAGAAAGAAAATAATTAATAAATAAATAAAACCCGGTGGCTTCTCTGTGCTTGCTATGGATTTGGTGTTTGTGCAGTGGCAAACTGATATGGCTGATATTTAGCAATTTCCTACGCCCAGGAAAAAAAAAAAAAAAAAAAAAATCAGATACACATCCTTTCAAATAAAAGAATGCAGACTGAAAATACAAAGGCAAGCTAAACAGACAAAAATCCTGTCTTCGTTCGTCATTAATTTGAGGTGTAGTCACTGTGTGCTACATTAGAGAACATTTTACTACACTGGCAAAGGTGAATTGCTCAAAAATCCTTGACTACAGAGGACAGAGATCCAGCTCTGTCTTTCATGGAGTTACAGAACATACATATATTCATCAGTCTGCATGTGGTGTGAAAATGGCTACATCGACATCATTGTAGTCACTATGAAATGAAGTATTAAAAGGCCTTATTGCACACAGTAGCCCAAGACTGGGTCAAAGGATAAATAAATTAGATTTAGAGAAAAGCAGCCGGTAAATGAATAAACAAACGTAAATAGGAGTGCTGCTCTTACACTACAAACTATGTTATAAGGTTGCCGGTGGTCTCACAATTTCACTCAAAAATGTGATTCGCTTACATATAACAAAATGTAAAAGGTGAACAACTGAGCTACCAAACTCAACACATGCCTACCATTTCAAATATGGAAACAAAAAAAGAACAATTATTACTACACTCTGAATTCAAGCTTCCTTTCACCTACAATTCAGTTAATACAATTTGTGAAGGCCCAAGTGGTCCGCAAAGGGTAACTACTAGTGTTCAGCTTTTCAATGATTGGGTCAATATGGCTTGTGGCGTTGCCCAAAGGTGACACCGAAGAAAATTGCTTTAAAAAGTATATTTATAAAAACAAAAAGGTAGAGCAAAAGGCACACAAATAAGGGGGCATTTTGAGAAAGGTGGAATTAACATCCCAAAATTTGTTTGTCATGTCACACCCGACTCTTGTGCCCGCACTTCTCATGGCACTCTTGGATACAGCTGGTGGAGACCAGTTTGTTTCCTACAGGAGGTTAAAATATCAGGGGCTGCAAAATTAAACAAGCCAAGCAGAGAAGAAGTGCTTGAGGCTCATACGGGGCCCGAAACGGCCGCGGCTCGAAACGCCCCGACACTGGCATCACTGCCTCCTTTCATGAGGTCCCGCAGTGCGGGAAGGGTCTCTACCCGTGGTGGCAGTAGTACATCCGAGTGTTCGTTCCCCTCAGGTAACCTTGAGTGCCGCCGCTTGAAGGCACGCTTTTCCACCCTGGTCTTCGGTGGCGGCTGGGTGTCACACAGCCGCGTGCAGGCCGAAATCCCACAAAAGTAGGAGTCCTCAGAGTGGGACGAGCCCTCTGAGCTGCCCTCAGACATGGGGTCCTTTAAGGTGGACATGTCCACTACTCCCCGTGATGGGGGTTGACAGTACGGTGGTCCATTACCATTGCATTTGAGTCCTCCATTGGCGATGGGGAGCACTGGGTGGGAAGTTTTCGTCGTCTCAACTTTCTCCGTTTTCATCTTGCAACGTTTTTTCTGATTGGGTTATAGAAAAAACAGGTCATTTGTAAATGACTTTTCTTTAAATCTAGATTTGTTTCACTAAGAAAGTTTTGTGTATTTTGCATATAAAAGTATATACAGCAGACTGTCTTATTTTTACGTTTTATTCAGGAGACTTGGTATGAAGAAGTTGTAAAATGAAAAACAGAAAAGTGTTCAAAGCAGAAAGATGTGAATGAGAAATTTAAACCTTAGGTTAAATGTCAGTACCTTTTTATTCTCTGCTGAAAACCTCAGAGGTTCTACAATGTACAAGTCACTGGGACCTACTAAAAAGTGAAAATAGAACGAAAACAGCTCAAACAAAAGTACAACTTCAGCTGTAACATGACAAGCACTGAAAACTGTGCAATAATAAAGACCATTCTGACTTAATTGGTTTCTCCAAAAGTCTCAGATATAGCAATAATAAATAAAATGCTGTCTTGCTATTTTTCTCCCATTTTCAACAACTTTTTAAACTCCCATTTTAAACTGCAGCAACTGTCTGGTTGCTGTTTACAGCCAATTTTGCCTGTTTGCAGAAACTCAAGTGATGTTTGCACCACAAAAAAAAAGCACATTTTTGAAAATAGAAAAGGGGATTTTCTTCAACTGAAGATGACCACCACAAAAATTTGTAAGGTTTGTAAAACAAACATTTGTAACATGAAGACCCAGTGTATTGTTCTTAGGAGAGACAACTCAAAATACAATTTTTCAGAACACAAATACCTGCACAACTTACCATCTGTAGTCGGAAGCTGGACCGACTTTGAACGAACAAGAGAACATGGCATCTTCTGCATAAGGCTCATGTCATCATATGAAGAGAAACACCTGGAAATGAGATAGAACTATTTTAACATATTACAAGATGAATTTAAGAACACACCAAAAAGCTGTAAGTTTAATCAAAGTTTGAACGGTTTCTATCATTCTTTTCAAAATATGGATTTTTCATACATCATTTATGTTGACTGTACAAGTGTTTGACCATACTGCAGTTTACTGGAATTCCCAAATGGTCCAGTCATGCTATAGATCAATGGATGTGTGTTTATACAACTAGTGATTTGCAGACAAAGGTGGTGTCATGCCTCTTGGGGCTAGGATAGCTGATGGTCTGGGGGACACTGTTTTCAGGTTCCGTTGGTGGCTGGGTGGTGCCCCGGCAGCACTGGGCACATAGAAGTACCCACAGACATACGCAAAGGACCAGGGACACCACCAGGTAGTACTGTCGGTCAGAAACCTGCAAAATACACACAGTACACTAATGCACTGGTACTGCTGACCAAAGGGATAATATCACAGCATACAGAACAGACATGAACGGTGTGGTGGTACCTCTTTCTGCAGCTTGTAGACAGTGGCTGAAAGGTTCAGCACTAGCTGAGTGACATTCTCCAGCTGGTTCTGTAGCACTTGGATAGATTCTGTCTGTCTCTGATCCTGCAGGAAGGAATATAAGCAAGCATTTTAAAAGTAAATCCTTAAAGATTTAGTACAGCAAACTCCAATTTCTGTCAAGGTTAGGTCAAAATATAACATTCAGCTGAAGTGGGTTAGTGTTGGGCTCTCACCTGCTCTTCTGCAATTCTTGAGGTGTTTTGGAGTTTGATTATGGTTTTATTGAAGGCCTTCTGCATCTCCTCCATCTGCTTTCGATACCTTAGGTACATTTGTTTGCAAAAAGGAAATTAGAACAATTTCTGCCCAAAGACACTTATTTTTACATGACAATTATATTAGGTGGCTTTTTAAATATTAGCTCTCCAGTTTGAGAACTTTCTGTACAATAGAACCGAGTACAGGTGAGAACAGATATTCAAAAATCTGAATTTTGTTCTGCTTTGCAGAGTATGCAGTCATCTTCACCTCTGGCTGAGTTCCTCCAGATAGCGGCTACTGAGAGACATGTTCATCTCCAAGGCTTTGATGCGGTTACTGAGTCGCATGAACACAGACTCCTTCTGGTTTGAACCATGCACCTGGTTGCCGTTGGCATAAGCCAAGTCAGAGGAGTTCTGCAGTTCGGCATAAAAGTCTGTAGCTGTGCGCTGTAACTGCCCGATGCTAGAGGGCAGGTTGAGAATGTCCTCAACGGAGTCCTCAACTTTGAGCTCTGAGGCCAGGGGTAAGCCTTCAAGAGGATCCTTGGAGGAAACTGATCTCTGGGAATCCCCCACAGCACCAGTGCCAGCATCCACATCTGATGGAAGTGCAGGCACCTCTGTGGCAGGAGTTTCAGTGGGCCTTGTGGCAGTGAGAAGAACCTGAGTGGACTGGTCTTTCACAGTGGAAATGGAGCTGCCCTGTCTGGTAGAGTCACTCTCAAAGGTGGAATCTTCTACTGCAGAGAAACTACTGTCAACAGAAGCAGAACTGCTAGTTTTACTGATAGTATGAGTCTTTATCTTTTCCTCCTCTTCCATTTCTGGCAGTCTCTCAAAGTCTGAAGACTCTTGCTCCAAAATTTCCTTTGTAGAGGTCTTGAAGCTGACCTCTTTAGTGGCATTGGGGTCGGTGAAGCTTTGCAGTGGCAAAGAGATGGACTGGCTGGGCTCCAACTGTATGGACTCAACATCCCCAACTCTCACATCTGCAGGAGGAACTGCGGCATGCATTGCATCTGTCTTACTCTGAACGGAGACAAATTCCTTCTCAGTAGGTGGCTCCATGGGAGTCGGTAGCTCCAGTGGCTGTATGGGTCCTGATATTGGCAGGTATGTTGGGACCCTGGGGCTTGTCTCTGTTTTTTGACCACTTTTGGGCTTCCAAGATTGCCTCTGCAGAGACAGTGAAAAGGAGCACCACAGACACAGATACTCCTGAAGGGATGCACTACAGGAAACACTGGAGGGCTCCTCACAGTAAACAAGGCTCTCCATTTGCTTCACATCAAGCTGTTGGTTCTCCTTAGGCTCCACAACCACTTCTTGTTCTTCCTTCTCCAGCAAAGTTATAGGAGATGGGCTTGGATCTTCCTCCTCCTGCACGAGAATCACAATCTGGCTAACTTCAGAGGTAGCCAGTGAGGAAGCTTCTGTGACTGAGGGTTCAGGTTTTTCTGCAGAAGGATATTCACCTGCTTCCTCTGCCTCAAACCTGTGGGATGAAGGGGAAAAAGGAAAAAAAAAAAAAATTACTTCCCACATGAAATGAAAATTTAGCCTGAACACTCACCAAAACTGTAGTGTGACTTTTAATAATTCATTTAAATGTGTGTGTGTGTGTGTGTGTGTGTGTGTGTGTGTTTTTAAATTACGGTGAAAATAATTTCACTTCCGGTTCCAGCTAGACATGAAATGGCAGGAATTGAAAATGACATTGAATTTAAGCCAATTTCAGGAAAAGTGAATGAACATTTTGTATTGAAATTAGCATGTGATAGTGTTAGGAATGCCGGTAAGATTTACTCCCGTCTCTATAACAAACCACTTGCATACTGCGATTCTCAAGACATCGTTCCACTACCACCTGCAACACCCAGTGCATACTTGACAGCGAACACAAGCGTGCGGCCACTACACAGGAGGGTAAGACTCAAGAATCAAAGAATTTTATTTGTCACGTAAGTAGTACATGTTTACCAAGTATACCATGTAGTGAAATGTGCCATGGGTAAAGTTACAAAGCAGTGTGTGAAGCAGACTGACAAGCCAATGACTGTTAAAGTTAATGACCATTTAACAGTGCCCACTGAAGAGTGGATCGCTGGTTCGGGTCATCCGATTGCTATTAATGAAGATGTGGGTTTGGAATTGGTGCTGCCTCTAGCCTTGCAGAACACAAGTTACAGCTTACCAAGTCGCAGAACAACTGACAAAATGACTGCAAATATGCATGAGAAACTTTGTGAACTCAAGGATACTGTGCAAGAATGTAACAGTACATCGCTGACTACACACTTTTGGATGCCACCGAATAATCAATCATATGACTTCATTACTAAAAATTGGATTGATTCTGAATGGAAGCTGAAGTCACTAACATTAGACTGCATACGTAACTGAAATAACTGAAAGAAACATTTCTGGTATCTATGACAACTTTGCTTAAAGATTGTAAAATTGAAGAAAATCAATTGTGTTGTTACACAGCCAATGCGCACAACATAACAGCTTTTATATTAAAATCAAAAGTTAACATTTACCAGCTTCCTGAAACTTTTGAGCAATGGATTGGATTAGAAAGTTGTAAAAGACACTCTTGCACATTAAACTTTAACATTTGATTAGTTGATGAATTTGTAAAGTTAAATAAATGCAGTGCAACTTTCGATTATATATGAAATTGTTAAAAATTAATGATTAGTCAATAACAATGCTCATCAGAACTAGCCACACAAAATTGCATTCTTTTTGTCTACAGTTTCACAAAATTCCAGATAAATTCCACTAATAGGCTATAATGTGGGTTAGCCAACTCTACTGCAAGAATGAACAGAGCTGAGAAACTGACTACAAAATGCACTGTACAGAAGGACATGCATGGCCATATAATGAATTGACTGACAGGTTTGATATTAATTTACTTGGTTCTGTCAACTGTTTAATGGATGATGCAACAGAGAGGCTCACATTGGAGGTAAGGTGGACGTGGGGCTGAGTTCCGACACCAGGGGGGTCTCCCTCACATTCAGCTCCTCTGCAGAGATGTTGGCTGGAAGAAAGGATCAAGTCAGTTAACACAATACTAGGGAGTTTGCACAACCGAGATTCAGCCTTTGCCAAGTAGGGATCTCCCACTGAAAGGGCTCAAAATTCATACACAAATAGTGTTCTACAGTAAATGTGCACATAGGTCCATGGTACAGAAAACAGCAGGAACACATTAATAAGTGTTTTGAGATTTAGTGCACACAATGAATGAGGTAAAAAGATCTATCCTGTAAAACAATAAACCAAAAATCAAATCAAAAGTTTAGCAAACCAAATCAGATTTAGATAAAACATGCTGACATCATCTGCAACGGCATGGTGATCCCAGTAACTGCATGGGTACTCAGAGTAAACAGGATCACACAGTAATGAAGAAGGTCCAAAAATAACTTCTAGCAATTCATTAGCAGAGTAACAGCAAAACCAAGATCTTCCAAGTTCACCTTAAAATACAAGACAAGCAAAAAAGGTACATTTACATGTAATTTGTTACATGACTGCTATACCACAAACACTTCTACCAAATGACACCCAATGGTGCTGCTGGACTTTTTAAGCTCGCCGCCCATTTTTTAACTTTTTACCATCAAGATATGTTTGACCCTTGATTCCTCATATATTAGCATCAAATTTTGTGGACAAGCTGCACAACTGCCAGACGGAAGCTAATTGGCCATTAACCAGCCTACACTAGAAGTCAACAGAACTCACTTACAGTAATTTGCTTTACACAGATCATCTGTCTTAATCAGGATAATTCATTGGGAATTAAGGCAAAGCCCGTGGGAACGGGCATCAGTAAAATAGGGAAAGAATTCCTTACCACCTTCTTTAATGCCTTCTTCCAGCTCCGGCTTGGCCCCCAGCACGTTGGCTGCTATGTTGTTGACCATGCTCAGAATGGCATCTGTAGAGCAAACACTGGGGGTAAATGGTCTCATTCAATGGCACAGTGGATCCAAAATTAGCAAACCACCCAACACCAAGCCACACAGAAACTGTAAACCACACACCTGGAAAACTCTTGGTCCAAATTCAAAACACTGGTTCTATCGCTTGTCTAAAATGTGACTGTGGCTAAGGTTTTGAACAGTTACAGCTCTACACAGTAAAGCTAGTAGGAGGGGGAATGGGGACGGGAGGGAAAGAGGTCACTGAGCCAATAAAGCAGCAGGAATTGGTTTAACCATTACATCGCAAACTGAAAACTACATAGCAACATAAAGATACAAACAATAATATAATTCTTTACCACTTTGATAAAAGCATTAAATGCATAGCCTGATTCCTAACAGCTATATGAAACAAAAACCTGTTTTATGAGCACAGTTACTTACTTGTGGCAGAGCCTATGAGATTTTTTGAAGATTTATCTTCCAGTGGTACATAACCAACAGGATAATCTGTGAAGTGAAAAGCAGAAATTCAGTACTGATGCCCATTTCTGGACTATCAAATAGGAGTGGCAATGGACCAGCTGGGGGCACCAATGGACCACCCCTCACCCAAATAAAAATGAAAGCATTAATATATAAATGCCATTTGCTGCTCACGTTTTGTATTCCAACATTCTGGTAAGTGCCTTAATATCTATGTAATAAAGAAAACCATCTTGCCATAATCTTCATCCAGATACTCCAGCCTCTCAGGAGGATACTGAGACTCTGCTATCTCCTCATATTCTTCCACCATACTGGTTCCAAATACCCTTCAACAGTAATAAAAGAATCAGTGAACATATTCACACCTGCTATTTAGAGGCATTTTTATAAAATTTGGAAATTAGAATTAGTATGCAGGAATTTGAGATACACACTTCTATTTGAAGTATCAAACAGCTATAAGTACTTGTCAGCCTGCAGGGCACCCAGCACTGACCATGCCCACAAGTGCAAGTTATAGAATGCATTGCAAGAACATTACTAGTACCAACATCATTGTTTATGCCAATCACTGCAAATTCCTGTTATCATTTATTGGCTTACAGTGCCATATTCTAACAACATGCAAGTCACATATGGGGTACCTGATGAGGCTTAGGGGGCAGAAGTGCTCAGACCCAAAGTGGGAAACCAGTTCTATCTAAAGGAAAGAATGACAACGATCAACAGAAAAGTCAATGCCGTGCCTGTATAACTAAAAATTTTAAAGTTTAAATTGTGCCCATGGCCATGTTTCTCCACCCCCCCCAGATTATGCAATTAGGAGCACTAACACAAAAGAATGCTAACCTTTACGTACTTGATGAACATCTGATGCAAATGAAAATGGAGAGAAAAAACAAGTTAAAGAAAAGGGAACAGATTCATGCCACAAGCAATTTTAGTCATACAGGTAAAAAAAAAAAAAACATGCCTCGGTCAAAGTCATCCAACCTAGCATGGTAATAGAAAGCTTAGTAAGATAACTAAGAGGAAGAGACACACTCAAGAGCTGTAGGAAAAACTGGCAAAACTCCACATCAGACGCAAGTTGGCACACTCAGTAGCAGGATGACCATACCAACTTGTACTGCACTAACTCCTCACTGGACCTACTAAACCAGGTCCCTGGAACAACTGTAGGAGGAAGCAGGCAGTGTAGGAGTAACAGCCACCACCTTTGCGCTCAAAGGTTGCAGGTTTGAAGATACTACCCCAAAATTATCCAGCTGTTTTTAATGGGTAAATCACTGCAAGTTTTTTAATATCAGCTAAATGAATAAATGTAAATGTAACTCATTCCACTGAATGAGAACAGCAGCTGGCAGAAGGAAGAAAATAAAACGGACGCAAAATGTATCACATTTTGAGTAACCACATGCACCAAGTATTGGAGAGTGTATAATTACAGAAGAAGTGACAAACTAAACTGAAAGTGTTCACTCTAAAACATGCTTGTGTCTCTCAGAAAATCATGCCAAGAGAGCCAGCTGCTTTTGGATTCTTTAAAAAGAAAAAGGCAGCCATTTAGAAATCCTGCTTAATGACACAGGAAACAAAAAAGTGAATATAAAGGCACATTTACTAACCACTGCAACCAGGGAGGGGGAAAAGAAAAAAAAAAAAAGAAGAAAATACCCTTCTATAAAAAAAATGTCCGTATTGAAAGAGCTTATGACTTTGCAACCACTGACACAATAACGGCAATGCGGTCTTTGCACCAAATGAATGTCAACATAATCCTCAGGCTCTTAAATGTGGAAATAACCTGCATAACTGTAAATGCAAAGTACCTAAATACTTTTTTTTAGCTTCAATGGGCAGAGAATGAGAAAAATTGTACAAGTTATCTCAATGCACATCACTATACAAATTAGCAATTAAGTTATGAAAATGTTGCTTTTGGAGCAATGTTGACACCACTGCAACATGATCATAACACAACATAATATCTGATAGATATTAAAATATAGCTATATAATACAGCTATACAATACATTTACTAATTAATATGGTCTCATTCCAGATTATTAATGCAAGGTCAAACCTTGAAACAGGCAGCCCCCAGCTTACAAAATTTAGTGTAAACTAATATTTTTCAGGTCACAATACAGAATATTGTGTCTCCTCCAGCATACTGGCAGTACTCTTAAGTTTACCTAATAATCTTTGGAAAATTGTTAATAAAATCCAAACTGATACTATTTGCAGTGTGCAGGAACTATGTGCCAGACATAGCTAGCAGGTCAAATTAGCAAAAATGAAGTACCTTCACATATTTCGCATACAAGTGCTCATCCAGTGGGAAGCTCTGCACTGTTCGCTCATCACGGGCATGGAATGTGCCTAGCTTCACCCATTTGTTGGTGGGATACCTGCAACACAAACAACACATTTCCTCTGAGGACACATGCAATACTTAAAATTTTATTTTCATGTGTTTTTATATATAAATCCATGCTTTAAAAACAATGAATGCAAAACAATGAGAAACATTAACTGTGGTCTAAGCTTTCTGATTTAAAAAAAAAAAAAAGAAAAAAAAAACCACAGCTGACCTGTCACTGATGGAGACCAGGAAATCTTTCGGCGTGGATGAGAAAAGCTCAAAATTTGCTATGTCTAGTTGCTTAACTTGAACGGGCTCACACAGCTCAATGACAAACCTGGGAGGGAGAGGAGACTGTAAGGAAAGGTCTCTGTAAAAGAAAAGACAGATTTCTTCCAAAAGTACAATCCTGACAGAGTTTATCAAAGACCTTAATTTTTTCAGTATTTTTTTTTTTACTGTACAAAAACACACTTAAAGATCATTTCCACAGTGTAGTAAAAAAGCTAAAGTAATATTTACCCATAGAGTATATAAAATATATCATAAACTCTGTTTAAAAAAGCAAACTAACATGTCAAAAGTAAAGTAACACAAGCACCAATATTTTTCAGTCTACTATGATGTTGAGCAAAGTGAACAAACCAGATCTTGGTACTGCAGGGGTTCAGCATATACAAGTCCATATTCTCCATCAGAATTGCTGATGTGCTCTATATATGTTTAAAAAAAAAAAATTTCAGTCTATAAAGTTATTCTGTACAAGATTGTGCCTTATACCAATACTGCTGCTGTAGTACCTTAGCCTCTATGTTTGCCGACAGGATTTTAGCCCCACATTCCACTGAGGCATAGTTGTTTAAGTTCTTCTGCACCTTCTTTACAATAACTGGGCTCCCATTGGAAGAAGTATGGGTGGACAGGCCTGCCAGAGAGCAAATAAATTTTAGACTATATTATAATATTTACATTTACTTTCAACTGATAAATATACATTACAGAAATGAAAAGAATCAATCTATTGACTACAACAAGTACAAGATGCCCGAAGGAGGATGAACAAGTACCTTTGTGATTTCAGATTATAGTGGCAATCTACAGATCCTTTTCTTTTTTAATACCAAAATGGTATTTCTCTTCACAGAGGACAAAAGATTTTTCAACAATTCCTGTGCTGAAGCCACATAATGTAAACATTGTCCAGCCAAATTTATAGAAGATATTTTTGTAAAGATCTAGGACACATGCTTTTACTTTTAAATGGCCACCCTACATGTTGCAGTATTTGTGAATTTCAAAATATCTGCAAATGAGCAAGGCACTTGGGGGTGCACTTTAACTTCTTACTTTTCTCCTTCTCCACCTCCATCATCTTCTTTTTCCATTCATCAAAAGTGGGGATATCGCCATGATCCTTGTTTGGGACAGCTGGATCGACATCCTTGACCAGGGCAGCATCAATGGTCTGTCGGCACAGGGAAGGGAAAATGGTAACCATTTTAAAAAAGCAGTATTTGAATACATACATATCACAAACTCACTTTTTGTTTGCTATGAATCTGAATATAGCGCAGTTGTGTCAACAATGCAGCCACTCATCTCACATAACCGAAAACATTTGTAAAATGAATATATACCATACCTGTTACATATACGATAAATTTTATTGAATTACATGATCATACATTTATAGTCAAACACATGTATAGCAAACTTTAACAGGTAAGGGCTAGTAATTAAGCAAATAGCAGAGCTGCTGTGCTCGGTCATCCTGAGTTCAATGAAGTACAACAATCCTTCGATCCAGGAATGTTTCTGAAAACTAAAAAATGTTTGCAAATTGACATTTGAAATTTGGAAACAAAGCCCATTAACATTAATGGTAATTATGTTTAAGGGCTCCAATGACCCAGAGAATAAAACCATGAGAAAGATGAATAAATGAATGAATGAATACATGGGAACACACAGCATTTGACAAGAGCAGTGTCCGCTGAACACCACAATATGCCACCCAAGGCCCACAAACCAGCAGGGGCGATATCGATCCTATAACTCCCTACAACACTTAAACAACTATTTACACGGTTTTTTTTTTTTCTTAGTTGCTGTGGTTAATTTTTACTAATTTATCAAAATGCAAATATCAAAATGGTATTACCAGCTGTTCAACATCACAGTTACAATCTCTTCCTTTATCACTTGTGTGTACTTAAAACTAATACAGTAAGTGTTCACATATTTACAACAGCAAGGCATTATGGGAGAGCCACACCTCCGTAATACTTGCAGTAAATGACTGCATTACTCATAACACCTATATTGGCTGCGCACTGTGGTGTTTTAGTTGAAGTAAGTGCTTTCCTATATTGTGCGAAGTCTATTATGTTATTTGCAGATCAAATAACCCACTTCATATCTATAAAGCTCAATTTCCATCCGTCTGTTCTACATGCACAGCTTTACAAAGCCACAGACTTGAAATTCGGCGCACAGGTAAGCACACACAAATAGATTTGCCAAGATGAAGACACAACAAACCACTTCATACACAGACACCGACATGACAATGCATACTTCATTATCCTTATGTTAAAGTTTGGTGAAACAACAAGCATATTATGACAGCCTATGGTTTGCCATACTACACACCAATGTTGATTTTATCATTCAGTATGTTAAGTGTTTTTTTTTTTGTAAACACATACAAACCTAAAACCAGTTTACAATAATGACTGCAGTCCTTGGTTAAAAAATGCTGGACACCTCTAATGTAGATTTAACCTTTTTGAGTAAAAAATACAACACATCTAACTTGTGGTATATTCCACTGAAGCTGACAGATTTGGAGCTTACCCCTTCCCTTTGCGTATGAGATGTGTTCCCACCATGATCCCGTCTTGTTGCATTTTCCTCCGTACGACCAAGCAAAGGGTTTAGATCGCCACTGGTCTGCTGTCCTTCTGTGTGGTGACTGGAGATACCCTCTGTGGAATGATCCACTGGTACACTAAAGAGTGGGCAGTAAACCAAAAGCCATGGCAAACTTATGGGGTATGAAAGCTTGAATACAACGTAAACCAAGCCTATAAGTCTCGTTTTACCAGTTAAGCACAGAGAATGCTTACCTAGTTCCTTACCTATTATGACTAGTCAGTGCTTACCTAGACTGTGTTCTCTCAAACAAGACAGCTTCCACTGTATCACAGTCTGTGGCTGACTGCTCTGCACCAATGGCATCAGTTAAAGGAGTATTGGTCCCAGGAACCTCTTCCTCGCTAAACAGAAAAAGTCCATTACTTCTAGAGGCCAGTAAAATGGAGGAAAAAGATGACAGTTTGGCCAAGGGAATGCATCTTCAAAATCTGAGGCAAGCAGAGAAATGTTATTACAAGGCTTCCAAAACTCCACTGTGAAACCCCTTCCTCTATGTTCTCACTTTGGTCCAGAACATTTTGAACAGGCATAAGAAAAGTTTTATAAAGTTAAAGTTATATATAAAACTTTTAGACTGACAATGAATACATATTTACCCATCGGGTGCTGTGGATGTCGCTTGTGAAGTAGGAGTGTTGAAGATGTCTTCGGGGGCATTGACTGTGTTCTCTGGTGTGGTTACAGCAGTGTCTGTAGCAGACCCATCTTGGAAAGGGTCAGGTTCAGGTTCAAGATTTACCTTGGGACTTCTCTCAGGGTCAGACACTGGTTCTGTCTTCATATCGGCACCTGAGTCTTCAGTTCTTGCAGCCTGTACCCAGGCACAGAACACAGACAAATTGATTAAAAAAAAAAAAAAAAAAATTACAGTTTTTCCATCAAAGTTTTGTAGTGTGCGCTTCAAGCATGAACAAGTATCAGTTACATGGACAGATCAATAAATGAAGACATAGATGGAGAGATACAGACAAGCAATACTGTAAAATTGTGCAAATGTCACAAGCCTGACATGTTACATTGACACAAACCCACCAACTGCGTGCTGGATTTTATCAATACTCATCTCATCTGTCTCACCCAAAAACATTACATGACCCCTTTGTTCGTGTCCTCACCCTGATTATGCTGCCACGATTATCAGCTAGAAACAACCTCAAGGAGATCAATCCAAAAACTACAAATTTTGAGCAAAATAATGAGAAATTCACAGTGAGTGTAAAAGGACTTCAACCTGCTCATATTGTTCAGTGTCTGCTGAATCCTGTGATGAAGCCTCTTGTAGAGAAGCCTGCTCTTTGGCCAGCCCTACATCATATGAGGACTGGATGTTGGCACCCCAACCCACCTCCACCTGTGAACATTGAGTACAGATACACAATCCGTAAACAAAACCCCTACATTTACTGAAACACTTATGCTTTGTGTGCTTGGATGGATCTGTCTGCGGCATGCACTGGAAGTTGATAACAAAGCAAGCTGTTCCGGGTTCCTTTGCAACTATTCCACAACACGGTGAGCAGCTTATGTGTGGTCCGTCAATTTGGAACCCCTTTCAAGATGCTCAGTCACATGTGATCTGCTTATCCACCACATTGCACACCACTCACCGGAAAAGAACTTTGAGGCAGCAGGCAGACCAGCAACTTCAGACCTACATGTAGAGTTTGAGTGGATAAACAGCTTACTTTGTCAGCCTGCCCCTCCTTTGGCTCCTCCTGCAGACCGCCGTCTTGTGGAGGCAGCACTGGTGCCATAGATGGCTGCTCTGAGCAATCGTCATGACAGCTGTGGAACCTGTGAACATGGGGAGCGAGGGTGAAATGTAAGCACTGCAAATGAAGGAAACATCTCAGAAAAGACAGCTGTATAGTAACACAATAAGCAAACAGCAACAGGGAAGGAAATGGAATATTTTCCACTTATAGGAAGAACAATGTCCTAACCAACTTAGCTGTTGACGGTGGCATTACAAGTACCTTGCTGCATACATTCTTTTATTCTTTGTATTAGGATTTTGAAATAAGAGTATTTTTCTCTTTAAAAATGTCAGCTTCAAACAAACCAATAAACATTTATGTTGAAAGATGCACGATATTAAAATCATATTGTAATGACTAAAACCTGTTTAATTTTATCATCATCGGGCCTATGCTTAGATTTGCCAGATAATTCAAACCAATATTTGATGATGCATTCACTGTGTATAGTGAAAAAAATATCTTCAAAGTAGATGAACATAAAATATGCCATTTTAAACACTTTGTGTCAACAACTAGAAATTGTTCAGCATAGCTTCTAATAAGGTCAACAAAAAAATAGAATTTCCTGCCACAAGGCAGTGACGCATGTTTGTTCAGAAAAATGTGACCAAAAAAAAAAAACAAACAAAAAAAAAAAACTAATAAAAATGATTCCAGTAGTTACTGTTCTTAATTCTGCTCCAGAAACATCTAGTCTCATTTTTGGATCAGACTGGATCATAGGTACATAGAAATGATCAGATATCAGTAGTGGCACTAAATTCTCACAATATGCAGCTCTATTTAACATATGGTGACAACTGCTAGTGTCTTGGTATGATTAAATAATAGAAATCATGTGTGGATTGTATTCTCTGCCATTAGTACCATATTTTGTCTTTTCAGAAAAGCTTTTCTTTATCACAAGCCGTAAAGAAATCTGACAGAGAAATATTCCTGACAACAGATCGTTGTTAATCGGTTTTGTTTTATAAATAAGATTTTTTTAAGCGGCACTAACTGAATTGCCAAGAAGTTCATCGACTTCAGATGCAGGTTCAGGTGCAGTTCTCACCAAAAATAAAAATAATAATAATAATAAAACAATTTTTTTAAATTATGCAACTGAGATGCAAAATCTATGATCGATGATGCAGGGTTTTTGAAAAGTAGGCATCACATTGATAGTGTTAAACGGTTCATTCAAAACTACCACTTCATGTAATTTTTTTATGCTGTGAACAGTTAAAATGACAGTAAAAGTTATATTCCGTGATGACCGGTACATTTTGCATTTGGAAACAGCAGCAAACAGTGGAGCATTTTAAGGTTACTGATAATCAGAATAAGTAAGACGGTACTCAAACCCAGTTTGGTAAGTTATACTGGAATGAGAGTGCAGTATTCAAAAATGATGAATGAACATGTATTAAAATGAGTACTGCAGGAATCAAGGGTAAATGACATGAGTACCCCCCACATCTTTTGGACATCAGATACAGCTCTGCTCTCCATCCCAACCTCGGTATGTTCTGCTCAAAAAATAAATAAATAAATTTAAAAATGGCCTGCACTGACCTATTAGTGAATATTACAGGTCCACCTTAGCCAAACACCAATGTTTTAATGAACATACACCTGACACATTCCACTGCGACTCTGACCAGAGATGCAAACTGAAAAATGCCAAGTCACCATGGCCTGACTGCAGCAACAATATAGGTCAAAAAACAACTGCTCTCTCCATGATGTTTTAACCACACTTCATTAAAATAAAATTAACCATGTCAAGCCGAATTAATGTCAAAAGTATGTAACTAAGGCAACTATGAATTTAAAGCTTCAGTTTTACAGAAAATGGTACACATTTTATACACAATCCATAACTGCACACTGTCATCTTGCAAAAGAAAGCTTTTGTTGTACTTTAAGTATAGGTCTGAGTTTCACATCCAGAAATTCCCTGTGGAACAGATTTAATGCAAGTAAACAAAAACACAGAATTTCCGGATGACCTAAGAGCAATAAAAACAGTATGAACGCCAATTTATCTACAAATTATCACATCATTGCCAATTCCAGCAAGGGTACCAGAGTTCATAACATGACAAGTGTAAGGACTAAGGCACCAACTAATCCCTACACAGAAAGATTGTGTACAAAACTCGATAACAAGAAAAATTCCAAAATCAAATATGCAAGACGGCAAAGACAAAAACACGACTCTTAGAGCTGCTAATGCAAGTGTGAAATGTTCTTATGTTCCCGCGCAAAAATAAACAATTGCCAAAGTAGAATTTCTCCAAAGTAAACAGTCCCTCATTCTGTCACATCTGTTAATAACCAACTGAGCATTCAGGAAAAAAGAAAAACACGGAGGTGAGCAACTGAAGAAAGCAAAGGTCAACATGACTGCCACTTCCAAATTCATTTTTTCAAAACTGTAAGACTTCATTTGGAGAGTTAAGTGTCACGTGTTTTTCACAGGGTCCTCTTAAAATCAGATGCCGCGAAGTCCTCCGCAGAGACTATGCACAAATTGCAAAGCAGGCGTCAAACTGGTGACATCTATCAGGAAAAATCGGACTATTACACAGCTAAAGGCTTGCACGCTCTCTGTGATAATTTGCCTAATCCTTGCCCTGGACACGCTGTCACAGTAAGCCTCTGCAGGAGTCAAACCAAAGCATGGCTTGAGATTTTGGAAGGAGTGCGTAGCCTTTGGCTGCTGAAGGCAGGGGAGCAGATCTAAAGCCACGTGGCTGAAGGCAGCCAGCCAGGACTGCGCACTGGGAGGACAGCAGTTTCGATGCCTGCGCCGCTCACTTGTCCGGAGAAGCCAGCACGCAAGCGCTCCAATAAACCCTGCACATCTTCGTAATCCCTCTTCAGAACAGCAGCAGCTGTGACGACTGCTCACGCAAGTTCCAAATAAATGGACCAAAAGCGCTGTTTATTATTTGCTAGCTCAAATGCATGAAGAAGCTGTGTTAAATGCATATCTACCGGAGGCTTCCATTTCAGGGGGATGAACATAGAGTAAACGGACTGACCTTGACTTCCGACAAACTCGACACACAGCGAACTCACGCTTATGACAATTAGTAATGAAACGCTAACAGTTAAAGCAAAAAAAATTATAAATGGACAAATCATCAAAAAATACCATTCATTGAAAACTACATTATTAATGATGTCCAGGAACTCTGCTAAGCAAACATGCATACACAAAAATATTGTAATGTACAAAATAGAGTACATGCACAATGTTGAATAGAATAAGTGAGAAAGTTAAGTACATGTATCCTTCCACTCTTTCCAAAAACCTTAAAATTTTCTCTGAAATAAATAAAAATTGAGGCAAGTATTTGGTAGTCATCGTTTGTTTCAGATTTAATAGAACATAAAAGTTTGCTTTTGATTTACAACTTAATATATTTTAAATAATAGAACAAATAAAAATGTCATAGGCAAAAATACTGGAACCCTTAATAAATGCAACCAAGTGCTTTTTGTATCTCTGAATGAGATTTAAACACTTCTCCACTGGTAAACTGGCCCACTCTTCTTAAGCAAACTGCTCCAGTTTTCTTAGGTTTCATAGATACCTTCTACCAACTATGAGTTTCAACTCATTCTGCACTTGCGCTATAGGATTCAGATTAAGACTCACAACAGGCCACTTCATAAGGGTCCAATGTTTTTTTTTTTTCTCTTCCATTGTTGGATACTCTTTGAGGTATGTTTTAGACCATTATCTTACTGGAGGACCCATGACCTGGAACAGACATAACTTTCTGACACTGGGCTGTAAGTTTCTCTCCAAAATGCCTTGATGGTATTCTGATTTCACCATATCTTGCACAGATCCAAGGCACCCATTGCAAGAAGCAGCAAAGTGACCCCGAAACATCACTGAGCCTGTTTCATTGTAGGGATGAGGTTCTTTTCTTTGAAAGCTTTGTTTTCTGTGACCACAGAGTTGCTGTGATTTACCAAAAAGCTCTAAGGAGGACTAGGACTTTGTCAACATGCATTCTGGTAAACTTGCCGGGCTTTCTTGTGTTTCTCTCTCAAGTCGGGTCTATTTTCATTCAGACAGCAACAAGTGGTGACTGTTGCACAATGAGCCTGAAGGTCAGCTTGAATCTGTTTTCATGTTTTCCTTGAATCTTTCCCCACCATTCAAACAATCTTTCTTTTCAACTTTGAATCAATTTTCCTTCTGCAACAGGGATGCTGGCTAAAGTCTCATGAGCCTTGAACTACTTGACAATATTGGCAGTGGTCAGAGATACATCAAGCTCTTTGGAAATGTAGCCTTTACATTCACCATGCTTGACTACTACCTTCTTTCCAACCTCCTCAGAAAGCCTTCTGCTTCTGCCGCTGTATCACATGTTTAGTGACACAGCACCACAATGAGCACTTTTCTCCGTGTAAACTGGCTGAATAACTAATTATAAGACTGAGGACACCTGGGGTGCAAATTCAAGAAGAGTCTGCTTGAAGTATCACTACATTTCTTCTTCTAAAGGAGATCAATAATATTGTTAGGCCATTTTAGATTGCTTTTGCAGAATAAGCAAGAATTCAGTTCTTTTCACAGCTTTTCCCCCCACTGCAAACAAAAGAAATGCATGTATGGATGACAAAAGGTCTTTTACTTTCAACACATTTTAGGAAAAACTATTTTAATTATTATTTTAATTAAATGCAAGCATACTAATACTTTCACCCACATCTGTACATACATCCTTACTGAGTTACCGCTCTCAACTGCAAATGGATCACATTTCATCACATCTCTGCACAAGATTAATCCAAGATGAATAAATGACAAAAAAAATATATATTTAAATATATTGTAGAATGGTGAAAAAGTTGACAGAGCCATTACTTTTTGAACTGAAGGTCTATGGCTTGAATTCCACTACCGCTGTACATTTACTGCTATATACATATTTGCCCAGAAAAGATTACAGTAAAAAAAAAAAAAAAAAAAAAAAAGATGGTATATGCATGATTAAATAATTGTAAAGTTGACTGCAACAATAAGTTACACTGGAAAAAGACTTCCGCTAAATAAAGTAAAATTAAACAATATTAATCTAATGCTGAAATGCAGACTACTAAACAAGTGACTTTTATAAATGAATAACAAAGTCATGCCCAACTATATCCAACTTACAGCTATACAAACAGCTCTGCAAATATTTTAACATTAATGAACATGTAAAACAAATGAATGTAAAAATATTCATATATTATTATTATTACAATGTCACCACTGACTTCATTTAAATGAGTGTGGTAAAGACAAGTCAGAAATGGTCAAAGCACTAATCTCCACTTAGCACCTTCAACCATTATGAGTCAATGCATTCAAAAAAAGGGAAAAAACCAAACAGTTTACATTATACAGTATTCTCACGGTTAAGCAATTTCTCCACTTCCCAAATACATCCCTACGATGACACATGGATTTCAGTGCAGAACTATTTCAATATATTTGTCCTGGCCTATTAATCGCTTCCTTTGTCATTTTATGACACCTCAAGTGCAAGATGACGTCTCAACCAAACACACGACGTCAGTGATACCTACACACACACACAAAAAAAAAAGATGTGAACAATACTGACATCCGGATCACAAACACCGGGTCAGGAAGAAGAAAGTAAATAACGTACGACTCGCAACAGGTTAATAATATGTACACACTGATCACACGGTTAAAACCTACTGCTCCTACAGTAAAGACTCAGGCCTACAGCCACATAAACCAAACAGTTCACATTCTTTTTTTTTTTGTCTTATTCATACCTTTAGTCAAAAAGTGATATGACTACAAGTTCCATCCATACCTGACGCAGAATGAGCGGACGTGTCTAAGCAGACTGTGCCATACAACGGCTTTAGATGTGAAATCAAGCGTTGGGGTGAAAAAAGCCCGAGGAGGGACACTTTTGCAGGCCTGGACAGGAACCCAAAAACCTCAACACTCTGTGTTCTACTGTAAGTATGAATTTAGTGAAATCAAAGAATCTTGCTGGCAAATTATAATACTACAATGCCTTTAACTAATGGTGTGATTTATTACAGGTTTACTGCTTTACAGTGGAATCCTGTCAAAATTGTCCCTTCTTGCAGCAATATATATTCTGGTATTTACAAAAAGGTGGACCCATAAGCAATTCATTAGATCACTTTAAAACAGACAGGTATATGGAAGGGAGACCTCAGACTTTAAGCACTTGAAAGCAAACCTAGAGCAACAAGTATTCAGAATCATGGTGACAGAAGTAGTCTAGGTTACTGGAAGGATTAAGGCCACAAATCTGTATTAAATTTCAGAGGCCACCTGCCACCCAGGTAGATGTAGATTAACGCTAATATCAGTCGAACTGTCCCTTATGTCCTAGAACCCCCAGTCACACCATGGAGGACAGCTTCGGGTATCCGAGGGTACAACAAAACAAAAAGTCAGGATCAGCAAAAGGTCAGATGTCATAGTGGTTAAGGACTATATGGTGAGGACAGTACATGTAGGGTTTAGGACTATTGTGAAGGTTCTGGGTTCAAACCTCACTCCTACTGCGGTACCCCGGGTCAAAGGGAGATACAGTAGAAGTTCACATCCTGATGAATAAATGAGAGGCATTCCACTGTCATGTAGCTGAGGAACAAAGGAGCTGAACTTGGAACAAAACAAATGAAACAGACAACTATGGAACAGGATTAGGCAAACAGTTAAAAAAAAAAAGTCACTTTGATAGAGACAAAACCTCAGCGCGGTGCGGCGACGGGCCTTCATCGGTGTCTACCACCATCCAGCTCTCGAACGACAGGACAATAAACTACCCAGACAGCCCGTTGCCACAATAACTGGGTAGTTTATTGTTTGTTGTTTGTAAGAATTTGTTAAGCTTGTTGCAAATATTGGAGGCAACAAAGAGCGGAGAAGCCCACTTACCGACACGCACAGATGAAGAGAAAAAGCAACACAACGCGCAGCCACCTCTTCATTATCCTACACATGAGAACACCATTCTCGTTGTTTCCCTCATTCCATCGGAGCCCACCCCGCCGCGGTTATAAAGAAAACTTTAGAGCAAACACGACGGCCGACGCCACTCAGCTCCTTCCTATCGCCCGCAACAACCAAGAGGCGAGCTGAGCCGAGCCACGCTAAGCTAAGCTAAGCTAAACTAAACAAAACTACGCTAAGCTAACTAGCTGCTGAGACGCACGGGGCCAACGGCTCGCGCACGCTCGCCGCCCAATAGGAACGGCCCGCTCGCGTGACGTGTGACGCTGACGTCACGCTCACACGGGGGCCCCGCCCACTACCCGTCCGTGCCAGCGGTGAGTTGGAGCTTCTGACATGGAAGCTGTGGGTGCGCGATAAAGTCGTGGGCGTGAGTCACGGAAAGCACGCAGGCTGTTGCCAAACACTTGCTAGGATCGCGCCGTTCGCGTGGAACTGATTTTTCGTACATTTTCTGGTTAAACAACGTTATTTAATTTTTTTTTACCAATAAAGTCATGATGTCACATCCTTCGCAGGAAAAAAAAAATTGCTTTTGAAATATTTCTCAACCGAAAAAGGCTTGTGAAACGTGTCTCGATCCACTAGCAGCTAAGAATTCACTTTCTTTAAGTAAATTATTATTTATTTATCTGTCTTGCACCGTGTTGTGCATAAGTCTGCTGCAGACTGCTGTACGGCTGCGTTTCACCATCTTTTGCTCTGCGGTCACTGAAGAATACTTAAAATTTAGCTTCAAATGCCCGTATTTGTGATTTATCTAAATATAAGCCCTAAATCTAAAGTTATTCGGGAACTGGCATGGCAAAACACATCGAGGAAATACACGCCGTGTTGCTGAGGGTTTCTGTTTTCTTGCTGCGCATTCGGTCGCGTCAAGTGGATGCGCAGCAACGTGGGGGGTGATGGAGACGCGTGGCTTAAGAAAAATGGACAAAATGTGTCATTCATGGCCTTGACGTTATGACATTTGGGGAACGGCCCCGTCTAAGGGCCTAATATTTCACTCTGGCTCATTTGCAGCCGTGTTAGAGCCTCCTTGTATCCATTCACCATCATTTGAAAGCAGGCACTGAGCTGGGAAGAGAATGAAAGGCACAAAATTGCTGCCATCCTCATTTCTGGCTGCAAATTTGTTAAATCTCTGCAAGCCTCCACCAAATGTATGGCCGTGACTAAATGAGCAGAGCTAAATCAACTCAGGGAGAGTTCATTTGGTCCCTTCGCATTAAATTAACCTCGCAGTTGGTAACTCTACAGGCCCACATTGCACTTCTCAGCATCTTCTGCTCTTCTCTAGAAGGTCCCACTCAAAGAATACAGTGGCTTGAAACCTTCAAGCAATCATCTTTGTGTTTCCCATTAAACATTTGTGCGTTTCGCACATTTTAGTTCTGACGGGCTGGTTCTTCCGTATGACCAGTGGAGAACCATCCTCACCGCACAAGGTCTGGCATGGATGGTAAAAAGTTTAGATCACGAATGAAAATAACGTGGGGGGTTTTTTTGTATTAAAAGAATATAAACTACAGGCAGAATTCAGGTTTTTGCACTGAATATTAATTTTATATTCTTTCTAAATCTTTCATTTTTTTGTGAGAAGGAAGTTAATTATTTACACCTGGTTTGTCGAGTCCTTTGCCTTTTTCTCAGATGTTATGAAATGTGACTGGTAAAGGTCAGGTGGAAGACAATTCTGGGTCTGAAAATATTTTCCATTCCTTTTAGAATAAACAAATAATTAAAAGCAAATTCTCTGCGGTCCGTGTATTTATTTTTTATATATATATATATATATATATATATATATATATATATATATATATATATATATAAAACACACAATATAACAGTAAACTACCTCCCAATGTTTTGTACATTCAACTTAGACATTATCAACAACACAAACATTTCAGCCATTATTTTATTTATGGAAACATTTAAATTAGTTTTTTTTTTTTTTAAGGATTAACACACAAACCCTTGCACACGCGTGCTGCTTAGAAGGAGCAGCGCAGCAGCGGTTCAGCTGCAGCGTTAAAAGTGCAATAGCTGCATCTTCTGGTTGATAAGAGTACTGCTCAAACCCCGTGTAGCAGATGTTCCAAAATATTTTGTTGACAATGTGTCTTTAAAACTGTGTGTGTAAAATGTAGGTAATAAATTACCTAATAATGTGTATAACTGGTTTAAGCTAGATTTTAGTTGGTTTAATTGTATTATGTGTGCCCAGGTGCAACAAATTATTTGCCAATTACTTGTGTAATGAACAGGAAATTGCTTGAAAACCCACTTGCAGAGCTCTTCTACCCTTGCAGCATAGTTTGACAAGACCTGGTATGAATGCGATGAGCACTTCTTCCTGTGCTGAGAAGTAAATCCCTTTGAGGAAACAGAACTGATTGTAGGATTAACCTGCGAGTGAATACGTAAATGTTAGGCAAACTTCTTAAAGGTAACCATAGATACTGAACAAGGTTAATCATAGTGGGAAAACCATTCCCGCAGCAATGGTTTTCATGTGTACAGTACAAGCGTTACAATGATAGTGATCATTCCCTGAGTTTTGCTTATTTTTTGGTGTGTCTGAATGCATTCTGGCAGCAACGTGTGTGGAATTGCGTATATATGCAGGGTCACACATCTTTCCTGTGTGCAGTAAAGGGAATGTAACAGAGACAAATGATCTGAGGCTATATTGTAGGTCCTTAAAGATCACCAGAGCCGTATTGGTTTTTCTGTGAAGCAAAATTTAAAATCCTGACAGAATTCCGAGAAAGCGAAAACAAAGCCAAAAGTTCTTCCACCACATGTGGCCGTAAATAAACTTTGCACATAAAACCAAAGGATAAAATTATGAAATTTCACAGAGAGAGTTGCAAAATGACATGTAATGCAATATATAAGCATATCAAATATAAATCATTTTTATTTCCACTGGAACCAGGATAAGTTCCAGCTCTAAGCGTCCATAACGCCTTCATGTAGTTCTCACGTTTACAGCGCTGCATTCACAAATCTAAAAAAAAAAGTTAAGTAAACATAACACATAAATCATATGTAACATATAAATTACTTAGAAAACCTGGCAGCAGCAGACTGTGTTTCAAACATAAAAAAATTCAATACTTAAAAATAGTATCTGGAGAAAGAGGCAGATATTTCGGAGACCGCGTGTCACGAGCTTTTTTGTGATACGATATAGGGCAAAGGCAACCGTACTTCTTGCTGCTTCAAAGGCCTGTGGTTTGGGTTTAGAAAAGTAATCAAAGACCCTGTAATAAAAACACACCAGACTTAGGAGACCAAGAATGCGAGAGGTTTATTTGGAGACCAGGACACTGAGACAGAGAGAAACAGAATAGTGGGAAAAGAAAAGAAGAAAAGTCACCACATTCAGACAGTGTCAGCCAAGGTCCCTCATTCTCCAGACACTGGAATGATCCTGAGCTGAAATACGTACAGTAAGCAACCTGAGCACGGCAGGGGCTCATGGGTGGCACAGCTGGAAAGGAGAACGGCGCGACGGCTGGAACATTTTGAGTAACGCACGGTGGGTGTGTGTTCAGGTAGACACAGAACTAGGAAAAATAAAAATAAAAAAAATACGTAGATGTGGCGGTTCTGCTGAAGCTACATCTAGGCCTATGCATGTTAGCGTGGCCTCTTGCATCGGACTGTATTGCCGGGGTAACATGAGCTACTCCAGGTGTTGGTGTGGTAACTAGAGCTCACGGTGCATCTGTGTCCCATGTGTGTTCAAACCCAAAGCCACATGAGGGACAAAATGTTGTAGACTTAACATAGAGGTCAGAGATACACTGCACAGTTACACAGCAAAGTGTGTTTCCAAGTAGGTCTCAGCGAAAGACAACTGCGTCACACGAATGACTTCTAACTGCTCAAGGACAACACAGAGATGCACATCCTCCAGAGCGCTCAGTGAGGGTAAAACCTAAAACCTAAAAAGGTGGCAATAACAAACGCAGCTAAGGCACACATTTAACCACGCACATATACACTCACACACTCACACGCACACACTCACACATTTATTCTAATAAGTATAAAGAGCAAGCCCTTTGCGCTGGAGTTTACCACAGATTCATAGTACACTGTGATTCAGCGGGGGTAAAGGGATCGTGGAACCTTCCTAAGCAAGCTATACTATGAGCTTCTGTGTCTTGCGGTGGTTTGAGAGTCTTAGGTGCCAACACGCTTGCCAGGGCTGAGTGGTCGAAAGCGTGGGAGGAGGGCTATTTACTAGGTCTAGGTTTTGGATTTGCCCAGCAAGCCTGGACTGAGAAAAAGGGGTACACGAAAGCCCGTAGATGCTGTTGCTAGGCAACAGG
Source organism: Heterotis niloticus (assembly GCA_018136845.1). Lineage (NCBI taxonomy): Eukaryota > Metazoa > Chordata > Actinopteri > Osteoglossiformes > Osteoglossidae > Heterotis > Heterotis niloticus. Next base: position 29,891,831 of record CM030898.1, read on the forward strand.
TGACTGGCCAGGGGCATGCAGGATTTTAAACAGCGGATCAGCTTGGTTTGAGGGAGTGAGACAGGCTCAGCCCAAGAGAGAGGAGTCATCAGGGCGCATCGCAGAGGGCCGGGTTGGAGACGGAGGAGGACGGCGGCTAAACACAGAGTAAGAGGGAGGTGGGGGTGAGGAGGGTAGAAGAGAAAGAGTGAGTAAGACAAGGAGGGAATTGTAAAACATTTCTGCCTGAGTATAGCGAGTGTGATGGGAAGGGGTGGTGCACTGGGGCTGGGTCAGAAGGTGAGGGAGTGAAGAGAGGTTTGCAGTAGAGTGAGGGGTGATGGTAAAAGAAGAGAAGGAAAAAATTAAGAAAACATCTAAAGAAGAATAAATTAGAAATACGGGAACATAGGCAAGGAACTTGGGAAGAAACAAGAATGAAAAAAATAAGGGCCAACAAGAGCCTGAAGCAAAATTAAGATTAATGACAGAGAGGAGGAAAAGGGTAAAACAAGAATAAATATGAGGATAGAGCAAAGATGGGTGTACTGAGCGCTGTTAGTGTGGAATGATAGTTAATTCAATGACACAACACAGTACAGCACGTACAGTATGATGAAGCAAAGCATTCGTATTATTTTGGAGACCATTATGTTTCGCCAAATAAATTTGCAAAGATGATCTTCCAAAAGCATAAAGTACAAATTACAAGTGATCAGTGGCCACTTTCTTAAAATGTTGTAAAAGGGATGCACTGGTTCTGTAGGATAAAACACGTTAGCATCAGAACAAGGAATAGGAGCACAGAAAGTCTGGGAATCTAAAGAAGTCTAGACGGGGAAGCGGTCGAGAGCGAGAAGCGCTCGGCTCACTGGGGATCCCACCCAGGTCCGGTTACCACGGCTGCTGAGCCAGTTGCCCACAGGAATCTATGTGTGTTGTACAGTGTGGGCTTTAAAAACACTGTGAGTCACACATGGTGTTCCATTTCACCTCAGCTTCCCTGAATACGAGCTTGAAATGTCCCGGAGTCAGAGCAGTTGACTTACCAAAGGCAACTTTTCAGTGTACAAAACACAAATAACTATGCTATGTATATTTGTCTGTTACGTAACTCAAAGCATTTTACCCATAATGCCATTCCCCACCTCTAATATCATTATGCAGCTACAGCTAGATACACAGAGAAGAGCTTAGTGTTAGGCCAGTTCCGAAATTTTAAAAGCTTATGGGAAGGCTGATGAGATAATACTGACGTGAAACTAACACGTTCACAACAATTCACAGTTTCCTAGAGATAAAAAGACACCTAAACTACAGATAAGCTCAGAACTGCGAGAGTTAATCCGCAAGCATTTGATGTAATAAGTGAATTAAGTGAATTTGCGCAGCCCTGTGCTGGGTTTGCTCCTATATTGCAACGAATTAAAGCTGCGGTGTTTCTAGGAGCCAGTGTTTCCCTGCTGCCTCCCTCAATAAGTCCATCTTGATAGTGGTCTCTCACAGGATGGACCTTCTGTCCAGAGACTTTCCAAGATTTTCATCTATGACTAACATGGCAAATCTACCCAAAAAACTGACTTCTTTGTAAACATAGAAAATCCAAATTTCACACTGAATTTGCTGCCAAATGTTGAGCAAGAATGTCGTGCATACATATGAATATGTACATGCATGTATGACTTAATAAAATTACAGGAAGTTTTGATGATCACTGTTTTGGTTTTTATGTGCTAAAATATATAATTTGCTTGTCAAAATATGCCTATTCAAAATAGCTGGTGCATTTATTTGTTGTTCTATAGTTGAACAACGGCAAACAGCTTCTAATTGTTTAATATTCTTACTCACCTAGGAATGCTAGGAGGAGCACGGGTGGGACGATTAGGCACCTGCGGGGGCAGGAAGGCATCGTTGCTGTTGCCGAAGGGTCCCGGTGGGCCTGGGCGCGAAGGAAGAGGAGGGGCTGCAGGGGCAGGGCCACGAGCTGGTGGTCGGGGGCCTGCAGACATCCTCCTTGGAGCTGTGGGGCTGGAGGGGGGAGACCTGTGACCAAACAGAGGAAACATGATGAGTGGGGAGACAGCCATAAATCTCGGGTTAAAGCAGGTGGTACGTTAGATTAAGGAAGAACACTGGCGTTGCGTACTTCACGAAGCTACTTGACATTAATCGGACACAAGAATGTGTCTACAGAACATTCAAATGCATGCAACAAAACTACAGCAATTAACTTGGGATAAAAGCCTTTATTAAAAATTTGTGTAAAACAATCTTGAGAGTGGAAAGAATTATCAAGCTGAGCAAACAAGGGTCCTGGGTTGTATTTCTGACAATATGATACATAGAATAAATAGACAGGCAGGCAGGCAGACAAGATACTTCACTGCGTACGTAATGACAATACAAATCAGCTGTGACATGGAAGGATTTCTCTACAGTTACCCCATGCTGACTGTGTAGCGGTGCTTGATGGTGGGGTCATACCAGTTCAAGCAATGACATTTCGCAATACCTGCGAGATCCACCTGACCCAGCCTGCAGCCAGGAGCTGTCAACAGGGGGCGGTAGAGGGGTGGTGATGGTGGAGGTGGAGATGTCCCCGATGATGGCCAGTGCTTCCTTGAGAGCATGGTGTGTGCGCAGGACTTCTTCTCGCCGCCGTGCTTGCTCTGGGGACTCATCCATCAGTACATTTTGGTCCCCTGCAGAGTAGAGCTGGGCCAGCAGCTCCGCATTGATGAAGTCTTTCACCTGGGAAGAGGAAGGAGGTGTCGAGATAAGAGGAACACCTTGGCACCGTGGCTAGCGATAGCAGCTGGACAGTCCAGTTAGCAACAACAGTGCTTACATTGATTATCATGAGATGCATGATGGTCTTGGGCATGAGGTCACGGATGGTCTTGTTGATGATGGCCATGTAGGAGTCCACCAGGTTTCGGATGGTTTCCACCTGCCTCTCCAGCTGAGGATCCATGGAGAAGGTGTCTGAAGGACCTGAGTGCTCACTGTCCACCTGAGAGTCCAGTGATTAAAAAGGCAAAAAAACAAAAATGGTGTTGCTATCAAAACAAAGGGGGGAATTTTGAACTCCATTTCCTTTTCTGCCCTTGTTTTACAATTGAAACTAATGTTGCCCTGCTTACAGTCATCCATAAATCTTTACACCCCTCTTGTTAATAAGGCATGCAAACTAAAATATTAACCTCGAAAAGTGCAAAGAATGGAAGGACAACAGAATGAGAATGAAAAGCTTGGAGCTGAACTACTGTATGCCCTTCAGCCTGTGTGTGGTTTGTTTGTTACAGGGACATGAGATGTTGAGTTGAAACACTCCCAACCTTGTGCTAACTGCCATGGTAAACTGATACACTTCTTTCTCATGTTTGCCATGAAGGACAAATGAGAGACAATGAAAGGGGGGCTGAATGAAGGCTGGGCAGAGGGGAAGCTCACGATCCGAAATGTTCAAGGAGTCCCTCTGCTGCTGATCATTCTCACAGGGATGCAGCAGTGCAGGAGAACTAGGAATGGCAACTGAGGAGACAATTAAAGCAAGTGCTACAAGAGGAACTCACAGAGATCTTCTCGGGGTACACCCCAGCTCGCAAAAGGGACGCCCTCCAGCTATCCACTTCCTCCTGGGAGTCACAGGCCAGCTCAAGATACCGGTTGTCCTTGTACACATTCCTGAAATGAAACCATTTAGGAAAGCTTACAGTTCCCTGAGCTACTGCTAGCGTGTGCACAAAAAAAAAAAGCAGAGACGTGCAATAAGAGGATCATCGTGCAATTCAAGAGACATACACCACGGGGCACAGACACGCGGTGAGACAGAAACAAAACAATGTGACACATGCGTCCTCATTCAATCCAGTGCAATTCATAAAGCTGCAGGAAGGCAAACTCCATCTGTTAGATATTCTCAGCAGTTACATTTCTTCCCCCCTCCATACAGTCTTGAACTTCTATTGAATATATTTCCCTGAGGACACCTCAGTTGGATGGTTTGCATGGACACAGCAGGACTACCCTGGGAGCTCTGAGATGCCTCAAGGCTTTGCAATCCTACTACTGCTTTTTCGTAAACAACACATTCTGGAGCATTCTGGGTCTCGTTCAAACTGGTAATTTAACAGTGGAATTATTTTGATGGACTATCCAGGATGTCATTTCACAGCCTAGCACCCGGTGACTCCACGATGGGCTCCAGGCCACCATAACTCCGACCAGAATAAAGTAATTAACGATAATGGATGGATGGATGAATGGATGGAGTTGCTTTCTCAATATTACACTATTATTTCAAATTATGATTTTTCGTTCCATCTAAGAAACCACAAATAAGTTTTGCTAATATCAATTTCGACATGATAAAGAGCACTATGACTACCAAACAGTTAATGAGATCATTAATAAGGATTTGTGTGTTTATAAGCTAAGTCTTTTATTTCACATCATACGTTACGTTTGGTTCCTTATTTGAAGTAGTGATAGCGACAAACTTTAAATAAAACTTTATTTTGTTTAAATAAACAAAAACGACATAAAATAGACAAAAAACAATAAAATGTACCCACTGTAATGGAGTGTTACTGAAATGACTTTTTATTACAAACTGTGCTTGAACATGGGCCACAGGGGGCAAAGACTGAAAACACAGATGCCATATAGCTTCGCACTTGTACTCACACACATTTAGAATATTTCTTTACTTCAGCCCCACTCAGATAACACTGTTTTTGCTGGGACTTTGGATACCGATACAGGTATTAACAAATACCTTTCGTTATATCGGGAATTCAGTAAGCGAGATCTTGGATACCGGGGTACAGGTGTACTAAATTAAGGCTGTCTGAGAATCAAAAGAGCTCAGACCCAAAAGCATGATGTAAATTTCTGAAATTTAAATTTTATTTTGTGACCGCAGAGTTAATCATTGTATAATACATTTACATTTATTAATTTAACATGAACTTATTGAAAGCAGAAGTAAACAAAGCACTCAACAAAGTATTAGGTATAGACGTATCAAGACAGTTAATTTGTGTGGTACTGTAATCCTCATCTGCGCACATTACGCAAGTAACCGATCATCAGATTAAGTTTGATAAGAAATGTAAAGTTGATCGTGACAGATGCAAATTTTTGGATCTGTCAATAGATGAAAAAAGCTGGCTCTGTAGGTAAAATGGCCAGTAATGGAAGAGTAGGACAGAACATTAGCAATTTTTACTTTCTGCCTTCTCCAAAAATACTCTGTTTTGGGGCAACATGTGACAATGTGTTCAGAGCCATTGCCTTACAATCCTGGAACTTTGAATCACTTTCCTGCTGCAGTATTTGTGAGAAAGGTTCTTACCTTTGATGGACACTGTAAGAATACTCAGTTTTATAAATAATAAATCACAGTAAGTAGCTCAGTACAGTATATCCCACACTGTAAGTTGCGTTTGACAAGAGCATCAGTTAAATAACAATAACAGTTCATGTTTTCTTTAGACTAAATGACGATAATATTTCAAAATGTGATACAAAGAGTACAACGGATGGAAGTTCTCCCACAGAAAATTTCTGCTTTTTCATCTTTTATGTAATGGCCACCAAACATTCAAGGTACTACATTTTAAATACTTGTTCTTATTATTTTTTTTTTTTTTACTCAGAAGACTCTGCTGTGAAGGGTGGCAATACATGACATCAAGGTACTTCAGTATGAAGGAATTTCAGTGAACTCCCTTAAAGGCACACAAACGCATGCGCACACATTTGCACGTCCACAGGAGTACAAATGCACTAATCTGGGATTCTTTAGCCATAGTTCTGGAGGGCTGAATCCAGCTGGTTTGTGTTTCGCACAGCAAGCCACCTGATCCAACTTACCGTCTTCATTGAATCCATTTAACTACCTTTCTTAGCCCTTGGTGATGTGACGAGAGCTGAAAAACCCGAGGGACTCAGCCCTCAGGTACCGTGAGCTGAGTGAAGTCAAACCAAATGCCTTCCTGCTTAGCATCATCTACACTTTCAAGGAGAGTGAGAAATTGAGGTTGGGAGGAGCTGTAAGTGCCAGTCCCAGGCCTGTGCTGGATTCCTGAGGCAAGGAGGCTGTACAGCCATCACGACCGTGCTCATGCAACCAAGGCTCCCGCTGAGCGGGAACAGCAGGGGCTGCTGCAGGAGCTCTGACACATTCCTGGCTGGCCTCCCCTTCTCCATAGCCCACCCGCCAACCCCCTGGACACCCACCCCTTTCCCTCTTTGTGGCGAGCACCAAAATTCTTTCCTAACAACAGAAGCCTCATTTCAGGATTTATTTAGCCACTTAATTATCCAAAATTCTGTGGTCCATTCTCAGAGAACCGCCAAACACGACAAATTATAAACAAACTGAACATACACCCCTAGAGTCGAATCATACTCATCAAGATTCCTTGTCCACCCACCCAAACACAGCCGTACCGGAGTGCACCCTCCTTAGCCGTCCTTGTGATTCCGCAGTGCACATGTGAGTGCCTGTGGGAGCTTCAAGTTACAGATTAAAAACACAACACGCAGCGGAGAACCTGCCAACTTTCACTGCAAACCCTTTGCTATTTGACAAGGCCGGAGGGACACCCGCCACGGCCATTTTGGGCAACACCTGGTGTAACCTAGTGAATGCCATAAAAAAGTGAGAAACGGCACACGTTGGAAGATGCCGGTTGCAGAAGACGTCCCGCTATTGTACCCGTGAAAGAGTTTTTCAGCCCTAATTTTGGCAATAAAATCTCAAAGTATGGTTTTAGATAAAAATGGCAGAAAAGTAGTAGCAAATTAACAGACGTGGGGAACGTAGCATTGTGTGTGGCGTTTGCAAGACCGAGGAAACTAGAGCAGCATCTGACCTCTGTTCCGTGTTGAAAATGGCAAAAACGTGCTTGCTGGACATGAAGCCCTTCTCCACATCGCGAACCTTCAGGTTGTCCAGTGGCAGCATGTACTTCTTCTCCTTTTCCTGTGGAGCGCAGAAGAAAGAGCAGGGGAGTTCAGCTCTCGAATGACAACGCAACATAAAACTTTAAACCTCAGTTTGGCTTTTTCTCTGCGGCACTCTAAAAGGGAAACCATTGCTTTATTCTAATGTTTCACAAATAGAAAAATATAAGCAATAAAAAAAACATTAACACTCATCCTGGTAATTCTGTAACTGCGTCCACAGTGAGGAAGAGGTTGATGTTCTGCGAACGGTACAGTAAGCTTGTGCATTTTGTACATAAATTTTAAGCATTTTATATTTTTATAGACATAACTGCCAGAGAAAATTAAAATCCAGAAACGGAGAACCCACTTTTCCAATGGAGAAAAAAAAATTCTTTCAACCTCTGATGACAACAGATGTGTTCTGTAGCAAAATGTTATGATTTTTATCTCATCTCCAGACCAGCAGGCAAATGAATAAAATATTTTATAACATGTACAGTTTAGTACATAGCAACGCACGCGTCCACAGACCACTAGCTATGAGACTGCAAACGTATGGAGGAGAGCATGTTGACTTCTGTTGAACTGGGTGTTTTTGTTGTTCGAGGTCTGGCAGGCTCTTCAGTGACAAAGGCTGTGGAAACTTCTAGTGAGTCACAAAGCTCTCTCCACATGGTGATGTCAGCCTGGCAAAAAGAACAGCGACAGTTCGCTGATGGGCAACGGGTGGAGGAAACATGCAACTATAAAATGTGATGCATCGCTGAAAGTTCACTTGATCGATCATTGTGGACTTCCAGCATTTTTCAAACAGAAAAGGGTAGTGGTTGTCCAATCTGTTTATCCTTATTTTCTGGCCAACAGGCCTTTCGATTAATTAAATTTATTTGAACAGTTGCGAAATAATGAACCAGATGTTGCAATTACAAGAAACAGATCCTTCAAGACGATCATTATAGAAACGCTTACGTCAATAAAATAAAATATGGTACCTGGACTTAATTCATGTGGCTCGTACAAACTGGAGTAGCTGTTTCAGACAATCAGGAAGATGTTCAGTTAAATGTTTGGGAGACACAAACAGTTAAGCAAGCTAATAAAATAACTCATTATTACTAAAGTCTTTTAGGTTTCTGGCCACATTTGACAGAACTTCTAGTCCAGGTATTTCACATAATTCAGAAACAAATGTTACATCACAAAATCCTAAATTAACGGATCTTAGCTACGACGGAGCCCACACAGCCAAGCCCTCATCCAAGAATGTATCTGAGGATCATAGCTTTACACGACGGGATACAAAAGCTGGACAAAAGTATACCAAAGGATGACTATGAAAGTTTGCTATAACTAGAGTACTGCCATTTCAAACAATTTTATTCTGTCACTTTAAGAATAGATTATTCTCACCCATTGAAGTTGTGATGCTTCCAAAAAAGATGCAGCTTGTATCTTCATACTGTATGGTCAGATGATTCAAACTGATATACCATGCAATCTAGTTATCCTGACTGATCATCTGATTCAAATTGATGTTTGTTTCCTTAAAGAAAGTGCATTTTCCAGGACCACACTGGTCCAGGCTAAAGGGCAGGTTATCTTTCAGGAACTTCAGAATGACCTCACTGCAAAGACACCTGTGGAATGGTCTTCAGAGGGCTCAATAGGAGTGGCACCTTCATGAGCTCCACATGAGATGCAGAGATCCTAAAAGGAAACTGACATAAGGGTTTAGAATTCTACCTAAATGGCTGCAGCGCCTATGCTCACCCATCGAAACACACGTTGCACCCGTGGCAAAGAAAAAGAAGACTAATATTGGTTTAGAATTTCCATTTTTTCCTTATTACGTTACCTTATTTGTAGCCAGAATATGGCGATCTATCCCAGTGTGCAGGCTACCTTTAAATGATATACAAGCCAGTCCATTTAATGGTTTTACAGAACACTGAATTTCCCACTTCATGTTGCCCAAGCGCAGTCAAATCACCAAAGACTGCTGGCATCCCCAACCAACTGGCACGGAATAAATAAGACTCGCGCTTAAAAAAATTTAAGTGTCTTAGTAGCTTTTTTGGACTGTATGGATTCTACCGCACGTACATTGTAAATCACAAATGCATTTATTTTGTTTGCTGAGGTGCTATGAGAGATAAATCTGTACACACTACCCAACTGTTAAAATCTTGGGTTTTGATGCCCAGGAGTGCGGTGCTGCAGGAGGACGGCAGAGGACCAAACAGAGGAGGCAACAGGAGAATACGAGCAGAGACAGAGCGAGCGAGTGAGGGCCCACATGTGGAAGTCATTACTCACGCTCAAACTTTGAAACACAACATTTCTCAAAAGAAATAATCCCCTTGCATGGCTCACCCCTCCCCCTACTCAAGAATGGGCTTTGGGCTCGAGAAACAACTTCAGCTACAGCACTGAAAGAGCAGAAAGGACACTGGGAGGCTGAGAAACCGCAACAGGGCTCAAGAGCGGCAAAGACACGTAAGGTGGGAAAGGAATGGGCAGCCTTGGCTATTTGACTGTCACTGTCTCAGCAGTCGGGTCAAGTCAGCGTGGAGGATTTGTGCAAATGGGGTCTCCTCGACCAATGGACACAGCGCAGTCCTATCAGGGATTTGTGCCCCCCACCCCCCATCACTTTCTGCAACTGTTTTTTCTTTCCATTCCAAAGGGGCCCACTTCCTGTCTGAGTTTTACTTGGAGAAAAAAAACGATTAAACGACTGCCTGGCGTTACGTCTGCAACATCTGGTACCGCTTTACGGTGCTGGGGAATGGGAGAGGGGGAGAGAGAGTGAATGCGAGAGGGGGAAAGAGCGCACTCTGCTTTGCGGGTGCTTCGTGAAGGAGGGGGTATGGGGGTTATGGGGGACAGCAAGCCAGAGTGAGGAAGACCAAGGGCAAGAAACCGCAGACCACTCCGATCCGGCCCCCCCCACGACACCCAAAGGGTCGCATCGAACCCATATATGGCTGCTGAGCCCCTCCCCGCTCCTTCCTGCAGAGTTCTTTTTTAACATCCCTTCCCTAAATGCGGCGTCAGGCTCCCCCAGTCGCACGGGCGAGCAAGCAAGCGAACGTGCCACGTCAAGGCAGGATACTCTGCACCGGCCTCGGCCCCCCCACCCCACCCCTCTGGATGGTTAGCGAAACGAATCAACTGGGGATGTTTAAAGGGGTGGAAACCGGAGCGGATTGGTAGATGGGGACAAGGGACATCAGACATGGGTGACCCTCCAGGGAACGAAGAGTCCTCTCCCTTCTCGGGAGGGGGCACAGCGAAGCGTGGAGAGAAAAAGCTCCTGCTCTGTCATCCCAGTGTTCAGACTACCTGTTCAGGGTCATACTGGTGTACAGTAGTCTGCACATTGGTTAGACTGTGCACGGAAGGGCTCCAGTCACACAGGTATGCGCACGTCGTGGGACCGGGCTCGCCAAGTCCTCCGCATCTGGTTTGTCTGCGGCGTTCCAGCCGTCCAACTCATCTCCTCCTCCACTCCTCTCTCGCTCTGTCATAGTCTACATTTCTCAGACAAACTCAGGTTAAACAACCTCTGCAGCTGCAAGAAACAGCAGCCAGTACATTGAGTTTATGATCTCGGAGAGTGAACTCCCATTTTGTGGAGTTTAGTGGAGAAGGTGAGATGATAACCCGAACACTGCGACCAGTCAAGGGGTAGTCTTTTGCTATCACATTTACGTTGCATGACTGCAGAATCAATGCTGAGTGCTACGCTGCTGTAAATGCCAGCAACATATTAGGAGGTTTTTAGTGACAAGATGAAGGAATTCTGTTAAAAGCAGAGGTGGTAGTGATGCGTTTCCTCCCCACAAAGCTTCCATGTCCTTCAGAAACACTGGACTTGTACATAACAAAAGCTGATATTCCACTACGGGGTTAAACCATCCTGGTCCTCTTGGCTGTTTGTTCATGTTTGTTCTGGTGGGATAAAATGTGTCCAGCTTTTCCAGATCTTTAAACCGCTACCACTGCAGTACTGAGCAGGAAGACAGGACTGCTTGAGTTAAGGATATAATTTGTTTGTATGGCCGTAGTGCCACCTGCACACCATTTGACCTACTAGGGTTGAGAAGAAACGGGTCAGACAAACAATGAGTAAATAGTGGACAACCCCTATTCACGACTCTGATATCGAGATTTGACCCTTGGAGGTAATGGCTGGGAATGTGTGCTACTGGTTTCTCAGTCTCCTTGTGTACAAATGTGTATCTTAATGTGTGAGTCCACACCTGGTGCCTTGACTGTCAGGTGTTTGGGTGGATCACTTAGAGAGAAAGAGCCGTTGGAGGGGCCTACTTGTAGCAGGTAAACTGCTGTGGTGAGGGACGGTAACAGTGGGTACAGAGTGCAAGCGGTAAAAACGGCCATATTATGTGTACTCTCTCTTTGCAGGACCTTAGAGGTTGGTGTTTGGACAAAGCTGTATGATTTTCCAGCCAGGAATGTGTAGAGTCTTGGGGAGACTGCCAACTGCTCCAAGAAAGAGAGCGAGAGAAAGAAGGAAAGAGAGGGAAAGAGTGAAAGAGAAAGAATGTGAAAGTTGAGAAGTCATTTGCACACAGGCAGGGACAAAGGCAACAGAAAGAGCGAGACAAAAAAAGTAAAAAATATATACCTTTTTGAGCCAAAAATTTGGTTGCATGTTAATATGCATAAACAAAAACAGCTCACTGAATCTGCTGAGGTTGTACAGTGCCAAAGTTACAGTGAGGAAGATCCCTACCAGAACAACTGACATAGCAAATATGAAAAAATAGACCTCTACAATTAAAGACGAAATAAGAAACTGCCAGTTGCCATATTTATAGCTTGAATCTGTGGCTCTGGATTCACGTTTAATACAAAACAAGGTAGAGACAAGTTTCTGGCCTCTATATGTGCGTATATGCGTGAGAGAGAAATTTTGTTTACATAAATTAGTGTTTTTGTATATTTATGGAGGGATGTGTGTGTCTGTATGAATGAACTTGTGAGTGTATGCAAGCGTGTGCAACACTGACTTGGGGGGGGGGGGGAGACATAGAAAGACACAGAGAGAGAGAGAGAGAGAGAGAGAGAGAGAGAGAAAGAGAGATTTGTCTGGGCAAACCCTTCCAAATGCCTTAACTCTCAGGGGACAAGGTGGAGGGGGACAGAGCAGAAGAGAACTTGGAGGTGATATATCACTTTCTTGCAAGAGGAATAAAGGGGGGGGCACAGCTGAATCCCCCAAGTGAAAATAGTGAGAGCTGTATTATTTCACCACATTGCATTCATTGTCTGCAGTCAAGGACCACTGGTCTCCTATATAAGAAAGCAGGTTTTGGCCCCTCAAAGTCCACACGGCAGGGAGACATCACATGCCTCTCACTAGCCAGGTCTCTGTAGCCTATCTGGAAACCTCATTATTCCTCACTATAACAAATGGTTTCAGCATGCAGGAATTCAGCTGCTCCTGTCTTTTATCAAGCTTAAAGGCCACAAGTGGCAAAACCCTGGTGTAACATGGCATATATGCTGCTGCTCAGGTGTGAACTGAAAATGAATTCTAACACAGCAGTGAGTGAACTTCTTAGCATCTTACAGAGAAGAGGAGAAAGAGGGAGGAGGAGGAGAAGGCAGGGGGAAAAGAGAAAAAAGACTACTCCCAGGCAGCATTTGAAAATCCCCTGCACTGATTCATTTCATGGTGATGTGCGTGTATCCGCAACACTGTAGGCGTTACCAAAGTTATCCTCAAACATATTCTGGCCTAATCTCCCGGACGTCATGTTCAAAGATCTCAGAGTCCAGCAGTACTGTTTGATTCAGAGCTTCTGCTCATTAAAACTGCTCCATACACATGGCTAATTGATAATATGATGCATCAGCTTAGCAGAGACTTACATTTCCATTCACACAAGTGTGATGTACAGATAAATCAGAGCAGCAGGCACCCTTCTGGAATGATCAACCTCAGACTACTGACCCCATAGAGCTACTTGACCTCAGCGCCACTTGACTACGTGATGTTGTCAAGCATGTCTGTGAACGTGAATGACACTTGATGGCAGCCGGAAGGGTGCATCTTTCTCAAAGAGTTCATTTTTCTCATGGTCCAACAGCACATAATGGCTTGTGTCCTAACCTGATGTCAACTCGAAAGGGAGTTGTCGCGTGTCTGCCTGTCTACACTTGCTGTGCAGAACTTCCTGCACCTGTACAGCAGGCACAGACAGGCAGACAGACGGTAACCCGGCTGGCAAACACTGAAACCACAGCAACCAAACTGTAAGACAAAATCCATACCTCATGGCTAATAAGCATTCAGCCTAAATTATACCCCTTGACCTCGGACAACTTCTGGAAGCTCTCAACCCTCATCGAAAGTGGCCGAGCGTACATCTACTAAGACTATTACAGCTGAACTTAGAGAATGAGCAGTCAATTGCAGGTGTTCAGTACAGAATAATACCCATTTGTACAGCTTCTGTTCCCAGGTACCCTTGTCTCCAAATGTCATTTATGATGCTGCCTTTCCTTGTTCAATTAACTTCAAACCATCAGGACATTAATGCTCAGTGTTACTCTGGACAGTGTCCTGCTGTGTTATATTACCCACATCCTCGATTATGCAGCACATGGACCTTTTCATATTTTTCATTTCCACTACTTACACAATCCTCTACTTATTAAAAAGGCTATTTGCAGAAATGTAAATAAGTGTGATGCCTGGTGAGGTTATAAAAAAAAAAAAAAGTATGAAGTCAGCAAACCACCAAGGTAAGAACACTCCAGTAAGTGGCATGGCTACAAATGTGCACAGGAAACCATGCTTGCATACAACCACATCAAAACAAGTACTTTTCAGACTGTACAGTACACAATAAATATTCATGACACTTATCTATTCTACCTCCAACAGCCTACTAACACTTAGGACACATGCAAGATGTTCATAAATGACCTCATATATTGCCTCAAAACACCAAATGAGAAGGATCACCTCACCTCATCATCCTTAAACCAAGACAGATTCTCAGCAGTTAGCACAAACCAGTACTCCTTGGCCCCACCCTTGATGATGCTGATGTTATTGATGGTCAGCCAGCCTTTGCGGATGACCTGTAAAGGACAGAAAGGTCAACATTCGAAGGTTATGGAATGAACCGCGCGGTTAGGTAACATGCGGCAACTTTTGGGTGTCTTTGGGGATGCTGGTCTACCCAAGTTGAATAATTGGCGTAGATGGAGATTCATACTGCTGAGATAAAACAGATCAGTAGGAAGTGCCCTTGCAGCTCAGCATCTATTTAAGGGTGGAAACAGCATTAAATCTCACAGACACATACATAGAAACATAGGCACTCACAATCCTATCCAACTACATCGACTACAACGTCAATGGACAGATTTCAGTTGACCAAACTGAGAGCTGGTAGCGTTCAAGCTAAAGCTGATCCTCTACATCCAGAGAACCTCAATAGGTGAACTTTCTCAGTCACTGCAGTACAGAAGAAACAGACGCATCTCCCACTGCTCAAATCTCTCCCCCTCTATCTTGCTCACAGAAGTGGCCTAAGCTCTGCCTTCGATTAGTCAGCGAGACAGCTGCACTTGTATCTGCTCCAAGTTTGCAGCTAGGTCGCCATCTTACCTCTGAAAAATCATATACAAACCGTCACTGTGAAGATTTAATATTCCAGATCTATTTGTTGGCACACCTACCCAAGAAGCTTTGTTTAAAACAAGTTTATTTCTGTCTGCTGGCCAGCAGCGCTGCAAACTCTGGATGGATATGAGCACAGTGATTTTGTTGGGGGAAGGGAAAGAGTGAAGTGCGTTATTATACAGGAGAACAGAGAAGTTCAGGTTAAATCCAAACACTTGACCGTGGCCCCTGGATTAAAAATCCTAACAGCACCGATTGTGGAATGGATTTATTGTCCAGGTGCTGAGTACAACTATGTTTATTCTCTTTAATGTCACCCCTCGATTTATGAACTCTCAATCTACAAAAATTCGGCATAACAAACAGTCTCATTTATTCCAGCTGCTTCGATTTATGAACATTTTCCCCACAATAGCGAACGTGCAACTCGGACTTTGCACACCAATCGCATAACCATTTTCCCATTTTGTATTTGCTCGGCCTTTTATTCATGTGCCACAAGGAGCAGAGCAGACACAAACCCCTCATTGTCTCCTGAATGGACACAAATGCATGGAGGACACCAAATGTAACAAAAGTCATACGGGGGGGTAGGGAACCAAATATCATAGGAACATAACCACCGTTAAAACTAATGAGATTTATACTTTTGGTTCACAAATTTTCGACTTACGAATAGTTTTTTTTTTTTTTCAGGAATGCATTGTATTCATAAATCGAGGGTTTCCTGTACCGTTATTAGGTCATATTTAATGCTCTTCAATCTTTCTTCAATTTGGTAAATAAAGCAAATGTAACTTAGAATGAAACACTTCAGACCTGAGAAAGTAGAAAATTAGTTCACTTTTTAAAAACTAAGGACTGAAGTTCTGCACGCTTGACTGTGGATGTGGAAAGGACGTGGCACCAGATTCACATTGCTATCCGCTTGCCATGGTGATCATGTGGGTTGGTAGTGGAGGATTCTGAATCCAGGGGTGTGTTTTTGTGAGGGGGCGAAAGTGAAAAGCACTTGGACACATTCAGTTAACGGAGGAAGTACTGTGGTTAGTGATCACTGTGCTGAGTTCTAGTCAAGCATCCTACCACATACACAGAGGGGTTGTTCATAAAGACCTGACTAATGTGAGTGCCCTGCTGTTCTCTTCTAAGAAGCTTGGACACAGTGAATGGCAGAGGTATATAAAGCATTGTTCTACAAAACTCCCTTTCATGAAACAGCAGTGAGGAGAAATAATGCGTGTTTGACTGATCAATAAAATCATAAGAACTCGCAAGGAAAGAAAACGTTCCCACTTTTGCACTATGGGGGAAAAAAAAACATACGCAAATAGAAACATTAAATATTTTACAGTGCATATTAACTGATAAATATACTAAGGATTTTATTGCTTTTAAGACCAAAACGTTTAAGGTCTTTCCCTCACTGTATCTGAACGTATCATTAATTTTCCATTCCTGCTCACCATAAGCAACACATATTTGCTGAATTCATCTGTGTTTATTCTTTAGGAAAAAAAGTCTGCATATATGTATTTCATAAAATAATTGTATAGTTTTGGACTTTGAGGAAGAGTGATTTTATAAAACTAGAAAATGTATTAATAAAGTGCAGTAAACATTTGCTCACCTGCTTCCCAAGTTGCAAGGTTCATTATAAATTAATACTTATACACATATTGTTAAATTTCTTAGATATTGATCAGCAGGACAGTCAGAAGTTCTAAGCGGTTTTATGAATAACCCCCCAAAAGTTTTCATGGAAGACAACAGCAAGGCTTACAGAAACTGAGCTCGTACAATTTGGCTGGAAGACGGAGGGATGGAGACCTGGAACAGCAGCAAGGGGAGAGAAAATAAACATGGAGTTAGCAAAAGAGTTGAACATCTCCCAAGAGAAGGGCACCTGGACTGGAGTATTGCTGCCGGAGAGTGTTATTTGATCACTCTACTAAGACAGGGACATCCAACAGCTTTAAATCTGGGTTAAACCTGCATACCACCATAAATAGTCTGTTTACATTTTTGACAGCAAGCAACTAGTATATCAATAACACATCAACACAAAGTACCTCAATGCATCATTAGTCACAACCAGAACAAAGTGCCATACTGACCTGAATATAAGACTGCATTTTTTCTGGGAATTGCATCTAAAAAAGGATGGGGTTATCTTATATTCAAGGACCAGACCTATAGAGGTCATATTTCGTATAACACCAGTAGGTGGAGTCACTATCCACTGCGTCAATTATCCACAGAAATGACAAAATGGAGTAAATGTGAAAAATGGCGAAACCTCAAGATGATCTGGAAAAAAGCAGCTCAAATTTAGGCCAAATTAACCAAGGAATGAGGAGGAATTATGGTGACAATCTTAAGATGATGATCAATGAGGCTGAGTTATCAAACAACTGTAAAACAGCCAAAAAACATAGTTACAGAATGTCAAAGATGATGAGCTCAAAAAAAGTCTTAAAAATGCAAATACGATAAATATGAATGAATATCTTTCTAAAGATAAGATATTCTTCTTCATCTTTCGTCTGCTCCCATTAGGGGTCGCCACAGCGGATCAATTGTTTCCACTTCTTCCTGTCCCCTGCATCTTTCTCCGTCAATAAGATATAATGTTCCAAAAACCCTTTTCTGAAAGTGAGTGTTGAAAAAGAGGGAGTCCTCTTATAATTAGAATCACCTTATAATCAGGCCAGTACGGTAGTTCTGAGCAGCTTGGTATAAAATCGTCCCAAAAAAAGTGACCAACCCCACCTTCCTCCCTAATAAAAATGACTTCCCAGAACCCCTCATCTTGGCAATTTTTGCAGTTTATCTGATCAGGAGGACAGCGATAAGGATGGAGTGGGTGGGGTAAATTTTGCATAAAAACAAAGAAAAGAAGTTAAAAAGAAATACCGGACAAGCATGGAAGAAGGGGAACCACACAAGAAAGAAAGGCTGTTAATGTCAACTGAAAATAAACCAACTCAAGCCACCACAATAACAAACATGTCCATCGTTCCAGCATATACAGACAAATAGACAATGTGTCTGCATGAATTCAGTAACAGAAACACACAAAACGTACTGTATATAAACAAAAAGACAGAGCAGAGGGTGACTGACAGAGCGCCTGCCTGTCATGATGGAACATGACCCCCTGTGAGGCTACCTGCACAAACCAGGCCAAATACATCCCTGCTTTGTGCTGCTGTGGGTGGAAAAAGAATCCAGCATGACTGACACACACCTGGTTTCCTGCCGAGCTCTTCTTGTTCATTTGGCTGCTTCTCTGCTGAGCACTGCCGGAGATACCGCAGTAATCCAAGTTATAGTCACATTAAACGCATCACGTGCGACATAAAAATTTCATAACTATTCCTTTAAAACAAATCCTGTTTTAAAGTGGCTAAACAAGGGCAGAAATTACAATGGCCTGCACTACGGACGTGAAATACTTCTTTAAGATGGAACAACATTAACACTTTTATTTTCCTTTTTTGGTTCTAGATGAAACAGTAAATGAAGATAAAACATAGCTACATCATTCTTTGTTTTATTATAGCTCTGAGTAAGTTGTTTATGCTGCATATCTCTTCAGTTTACTGCTTTCTCGTAACTTCCAAAGTTAATTCTAGCTAATAGAGGTAGAAGAAAAGATTTCAGAGGGAAGCAATATTTTTGTCCATCTAGACTGTTGGTTCAGAAATGAGGTAAAACATCACAGAGCACAAAAACAGGGTCCAGAGACTTAAGCACAGCAGCCAAAAAACTTACTTTGCAAAGCCAATGAAGTCTTCGTGGTTGGTGTTGATGTAGGACAACTGGACCTCGATCAGCAGCAACACCTGGAGGCCAACAGACACCATCAATACAGCAGGTCATATACACAAGCCTGCCACTTTATAGTCAGTTACAGTTACAGTGCATGGTACGACCTGGTCTTTGGCCTGACTTTCCCGGTCACGGATGTACGAAGTCACTATCCTCTCAGTTTCCTCACGGAGTCGGGGGAAGTGGGCCAACTAAAATGACACATAGGACCACTTGCAAACGGACAAATCATACAGTGCACAGTTTCAATAACAGTAGGATGAAGAACACTATGCTTAAAACATGAAATATGATATTGAGTCAGATACCCTGCAAATTTAAAATCATTTAAAACCCACTTGTCCTAATGTGGGGTCACAGTGGTCTGGAGCCTATTCTGAAAGCAAAGGGCATAAAATGGGGTCTAACAGAGGAGCAATCTCTCTCTCTCTCTCTTTCTCACTCTCTCTCTCTCACACACACACACCACAGACTGAGCCAGGTCTGAACCCTGTATCCAAATGCTCAGTCTAACACTTGTGAGGTATCAGTACTACGCAAAGCTAATGCACATATACCAATTGGTAAAAGTATAATTACGATCCCGTGTGGAAATGATCCATAAAGGTATTTTATAGTAGGTGGCATGTTTTTCACTATAGTGACACAGAGATCATGCATAATATGCAGATTTTAAAAAAATTTATACAAAACACCATTATTGTGGTCGGTAGGCATTAGAGCTATGAGAGCTTGTGTCTATGATAAGGGTCTGTTTCTCTTTGATATAGGTGTAAATGGGCAGCTTACAGGTAGCGGCTTCAGTATAGGAAACATCTTGCACCTTATCTGTGCACTGGCGTACAGTGTTGATGAGCTCCTGGACCACCATGTCAACACACTTGATACATGGCTCCTTCAGTTTCACGATCTGCTTCTTCACAATGGCCTCAAAGGCCAAGTCTGGGGTGAACAGGCCTGTCCTGGGGGATGGGAAGAGATCGGGGTGAGCAGAGGAGGAGATCTAGAGCCAGTAAGACAAACAATCAGAGTGATAAGAAAAGAAAAACAAACCAGAATCAAACCCAGCTGACCCAGGAAATCATATGAGCTCAAGGAATAATCCCAGTCGATGTACCATGGTCAGCCTCTCACCTGATGCCATGAATGTTCTTGATGGCATAGCTGATCTCTCGACGCAGGTCTTTCTCGTCAAACTCCATCTGCATCCAAAAACATGGAGGCAAGCTGAAGTTAGATTTGGAGAACCAGAAACACAACTCGACAGATCTTGAGGGATTTGGCAACTTCAGATTCTGTGCCACCTTGACCAGCTCAAATGGAAAACGCTCATGGAAGATGCGGTTGATCTTGGCCCCGCCGGAGAGCTCCACAGTGTCCACCTGGTCACCAGAACCTTCAATCCTCTTCTCAAAGTCCACAGAAAACTGCTGAACAGTCCTGGAGAAAACATACCCAAACTCTCAACTCCAGACACTTTCAAGTAGAGTCTCAAAAGCAGCATTAGATACCACACTGCACCACAATCCTTCGCGGGACTTTCCAGATCATTCGAAACATTACCTGTTTTACATAACCAAAACTGAATAAACTGTGGCAGCGCTCACGATTAGATCATTAACCTGAAATTTACTCCTAAAATGGAATGAAATAATGACACTTTAAAATCGTTTATTATCCTTAGCTAATTGTAAATAAAACAATAAATTGAGTAAAAACATGCCATTACATCATTCCTTCTTTTGTTACAGCTCTCTAAAAGTCTTTATAGTGATTGTTTCTTTCTTTCACTGCCACACCCAATGTCCTTCCAGCCAAATTTTCAGCTGATATGAGCTGAGGCAAAGATGACATTTTTTCCTCCCAAAACACTACCAAGCCATACATTTTTACCCATTTAATATAGCTGATCGCTGTTTAGTCCTGAAGGTAATTTTCCTGAACAATAATAAAAAATGTGAAAAAAATTCTTGTGACCTCTTCATTCTCTCCATACTTTAAAGCATGAAGGAATGACAGGACAAAGTTAAAATGTTTAAAAATATTCATGTAAGCACAGTTAATGTGAAATGTTTATCATGATAGATCAATAAAATCTTGAGCACCACAACTGTGTACTTAACAAATTTAATGATGGATGGATGAACGGTTGGATATATGGACGGATCTGCAGTGGACACCCACTGAAGCAGGGCCTTGGTCTTGCGTGAGGGGTCGTCGGGCCGAAAGTGCCGGTATTCTTCGGCTTCCTTTTCCAGGGACAACAACTGGGTCTGCAACTTGCTGCGGAACGCGGGCAGGGTGTCCCGGATGTGGTTTGTCAGTTGCTGAGGGAAAAACTGAGGTCATCCTTCAAAAAACCCAAACAAGACTGACACAAAAAAGTATCAGTGCACCAATAAAAGACTTACAAGATACCTAATTTGAATTACTTGATGGATAAAGAGTTTCTAATAATAATAGACAATAACTTCCTCATCTTTCGGTCATTAACAGATCAGAATAGATCTTTCCATCTATCTGTGAGCAGCAGTGCTTTTTGTGCTCCAGCTTGTATTGACTTCTGCTTTACTTTGGAACTGCCACTGTGGTTTCTTCGTATCGTAAATGACAAGAGAACCTTCTCGCCATCTGGCAATATCTACTGCGTGGAGAAAGTCACAGGATGAAGAATATCTCAATTCCTCCAAGGTCTTCATTATTCTCCTCCTCACCTGGTTGAGTACTTTCTGCAGGTGCGGCGTGCCCATGCTGTCTGCCATGTGCCTGTATGAAGGATGAGACAGGAAGAACTTCCTCTCTGCAGCTAAAGCTGCTTTGATGTCCTTCTTCCCATCAATGTCCTTTTGACTGCGGTTCACTACCCCAACATAGCCTGGAAAACAGGACAAGTAGGACATACAGTAGAACAGAGAAATGGAAACAGGTTCATATCAGAAGCTTTATTTAAATTGGTTAAATGTGACAGTGACAGCTAAACAGCTATCCTGCTTTTAAGAGACCTACTAAATAAATTAAACCGTTGTCACAGAATCCATTACGTCTGTTCAGTCAGACCATATTGTTCGAGAATGTGCAAAAAACTTGATCATGTTAGTCATGAGGGCAAAATGAAAAACTTGTGAGTGCTTAATGCACAAATGTGCATTGTTTCATGTTTATATTGGCAAATCTGGCCGTAGAGAGATGTTAAGAAGAACAAAACTAATACTGTTGGGTCTGCGCAATGCTGCAGATTGAGATTCTGCCAGCAGCAGCACTGCTGCTAGAATAATTAGCTGGCAGTGGAGGGAAAGCAGTGAGTCAACAGCAGCCATTCTTCATGCTCCGTGAGGCATATAAAACTACCTTATGGAGAATTTATTTCATACTATTTTTGTGTAATGAGGAATTTATGCAAATTAGGGTGGACCATTAAAAAAAAAAAAAAAAAAGAATATACGTTTCGTTTGGTCCGTGAAATACAAAAAAAACAAGTTTTTGATGGATATTTTACTCAAAGCATGGTATCACGTAATACCATAGTACAGTTGCAGAACAAAGCAGTATACCTCTGCGCAAGGGAAGGAGCTTGTTCTCCAGAACCTCCCGAGCATCCGTACCCTCGTCCATTAGGTCCAGCTTGGTTATGACCCCAATAGTCCGCTGGCCTGGTGAGGGTCAGGGAAATCAAGGTGTTTACATTTCAACACTTTCAGAACAGGCAGCTGCTATAATATCAAGCAAAGTGCAAGTCCTCCTCTGCAATATCTAATGTCCGCAATATTAAAAATCTCAAGCGAACTTGTCTGAGACTACAATTATATGCAAGAAGCAGAACATAAATTAGATTTGAACTCACCAGCCTACCAAGTTTATAGGGTATGTCTACAAAGTACTGGGTGGGAATGGCAGAGCGGCAGTCAACAGAGGCAGGATGGTTCCTAGTGCACCATTTAGGTTTTGACCAAGGAGAATCAAAGCTGTCCAAAATTATCCAGTCTGAACTTCCCAACTTTCCACTTTAGCCTGTGTACCAGATCAAAATTCATAACTGAGGCAGGTCGGTGACATTAGGGCCATGAGGATGGACCCTTCTGGAGCCTAAAATGAATTTTGACTGGTTAGTTACTGAAATCGTGGGGATGGTATTCTTACTGTTTTCATATTATGAGGAGGTGTTCCCACTTACTGGTTAAAGTAAAGACTGAAGGACATCAACCATTTGTAACAGAGCTAAACACTTGTTTAAAACGTCGAGATGTTTCTGCAATGCATCAGATGTTGCATAGTAAACCATGAAAGCAGCTTCCAGCCTCTCTGTAATTTATGATGTTGAAGCAAATGGGAGCCCATAGAAAATAATTTTATTAATGTTTTACCCTGTCGATCATTCAGTTCAATTTTATTTTTATATAGCGCTCTTCTCACTGCAGTGACACAGAGCGCTGTACAGACATGACAGGGGTAGTATACATGTAGAGTTTGTATCTGGCCACGCAGGAGAGGAAAACAAAAAACTCCTTTCTACAAGAGAATAGGACCATGATCATCTAAGGAATGATTTTTTTTTTTTGAGGGGGGGGTTTATCTGCCATTTTCACTTTAATAAATAGGGGCCCAGTAAGGTGGTAGGTAATGCTGGTGCCTCAGAGCTCCTGGGTGTGGGTTCAAATCCAGCTCAAGGTATGCAGAGTTTGAATGTTCTTGCCATGTTTGTAACCCAAAAAAGAAAACAGTAAACCACTTCCACCTCCAGCTTAGTATGAAAACCATGTGGTTGCTTTAAGCTGAAATCAGCTGGACAGCAGTGACCCCAACCTTGACCATTAAAGTCCAGTTGAGAAATTGGAGCCAACTGAACCTAAACTCAGCAATGTTGGCAACATGATGTGAGTGCAGGATTCGCAGCAGATGACCATGATGCTGGATAGGATAAAGCCAGCAGGGAAGAAAGGGATGGCAGAACCAAAAAACTGGATATACAGTATTGCCAAAGTGATGAATATGTACCTGAAAGAGCTTAGAGAAGCAGTTGCCAACAGACAAAGAAAGAGATTTTTATGCCCTTGGACAATGACAATGAGATGATCACCAAGATGGCAGGGCCCAGTGACCCACTGAGGTGACTGCTCGTGTTCTAATGTGGAACAAGTTTTCTGTGTTTGTCAAGATTTTTCTGAAGAAATTTCAGGCTATTAACTGTATTATAATGCATTGATAATTCATAACTGTTCATTTGTTTTCTTTTTATGTATCACTGTTTAATTCACCACATGGAATAGAGTCTACTTCATCTGTGCATGGTGGCTTCACAGCTACATTAGTTAAGGAGATTAATTATTTGGTTGCTAGTGCTACTATGGGCCACGCTGCAGCATGCAACTCCCTGGCGGAAGGTGAGTCCCTGCTGGGTAGGATCCTCTTTTGTTTCAGAGCAGCAGGAATTCAGGAAAAAACCTGCTGGACCCACTCTGGATTCTTCCACATAGCCATGATGGCTTGAGAGCTTCTGCATATTTTTTGGCAACAATCACTCTGGTGAAGCTGCATTCCAACTTATGCTAAAGATCCTCTATTTAGCTTCAGAGGTTGAGGTGGTGCCCACTATTGGACTAAAGACATTGTCCGGTTTGTAGTCCCGAGAAGATGTATGACACGGCATGTCATCATGTTTGAAGAATCAATTTGATAAAAGTTGATTCAACATTCAATAATTTGTGTATTTAGAGATACAATATATGGCTAAAAGAATGTGCTTCTAATGACTAATCCGAGCTTTTACCAGCCACACCCACATGGCATACAAACACATTCTAGACAATTGTGTGCTTTCAGCTTTGTGACCAAAGTTTGAGAAAGCTCCTTTCCTGCTTCAGCATGACTGTGCCTCCGTGCACAAAGTGAGCTCCATAAACACATGGTTTGCCCACATTGTTGTGGAACTTGAGTGGCTGCACAGAGCTTTGAACACCTTTAGAATGAACTGGAACCCCAACCATGAGCCAGGCCTTCTTGCCCAACATCAGTGCCCAACCTCACTGATGCTCTTGTGGCGGAATGGGCAAAAATTCCCACAGCCGCACTCCAAAATGGAATGGGATGGTGGAAAGCTTTCCCAGAACAGTGGGGGCTGTTATAGCAGCAAAGGGGGAACAACTCCATATGAATGCCCATGGGTTTGGAATGGGGGTGTTCAGCAAGCACATAAAGATGTGACGCTCAAGTGTCCACACACTTTTGGCCATATAGTGCATGTTTGTACATACCACTTTGGAAATAAGTCATAATGTTTGGACTTGTGGTCTTCCTGTTAGCTTTAAAAAATGTTGCCATTGCCACTAACCTGATTTTTATTTGTCCATCACATTATTCTCTACAAACTCTTACCTCTGTAATGTGCAAAAATCCCAAGAAAGTCATTCACTGAAATAAACCCTAGACTTCCTGACCTATCTGCATGCTGTATGTACTGAGTAAGGTAGCCGATGAAGATCTGTTATTTCATATTCATGGAATCTCAGATTCTACCATGCAGTTACAGAAAAGTAAAACCACCGGCACATTGCTGAAGGCACTGAGATATGACAAATACGGTGATGTTTTTCACTGAAGAAGGTTTGATTTAAAATTAACCCTAAAAACCTTAGTACAGTTCCCAAAAACATCACATGTTGACTGTGTTATGAGTTACACTATGTGATACCTACACGTTTGGATATTTTGTTTTGCATTACCAACTGGACGCATGCCTCACCCTGTGGATCAACATCTTTAGCAAGCTTCAGAGCATCGGAGTTGGCCAGGTCTGTGTTGGCTGGCGTCACAGCAAGGATCAAACAGCTCTCCCTGCAGATGAACTGCATGATCATGTCCCGGATCTGGTACTCGATGTCTGGGGGCTGGTCCCCCACCGGGACTTTGGTGATCCCTGGCAGGTCAATCAAGGTGAGGTTTAGGACTGCAAAGGGACAGACAGGTGGAGTGAGGCTCTGGACAGCTTGTGAAATGAAAAGCACTGCCAAAAATTTGATCTCCTCTGTAACAGCGCTACAATAAATAACACGAGAAACCCTCCATCTATATATCTATTTTCAGCAATTCAATTCAATCTTTCAATTAAATTCATGTTTCACAAAGTGTTGTTCTCCCACAGCAACACAGAGAGTTGAACAAAGGATCAAAGAGACACAGCAGGAGCAGATACAGCAAATATAAAGTATTTCTAAAGCACGGTGTACACTGTATATAAAACATTAGCTATATAGGATTTAAAGTTATAGAAACAGCATTAATTAGAAAGGCAATAAAGCAAGCCAGCTGGCAGCTGAGGAAGGGAAAACAAAAAAACTCCCAAAAAGAAGGTGAGGGAGAAAAATAAAGTTCAAGAGGTCCAAGTGCCAGTGGCTGCCCACCCCTCCAGGGCATTTTGGTTAGAAAAACAGAGAAAAAGAGAGCCAATAATTACAGCTAAGGGAAGAGAGATTGTGTTCTAAGGTGTTGACCCTGGACAGAATGTGATTCCACTGCAGAAAACCCTCTAAGATTAAGCTAACAAATAGATGTAAAAAAAGGCTAAAAGAAAAAAACTGACTGAATCAATAAAATAACAAAAGTCTATTTATAACAGTCATGCTAAAAACGTGACAGTACCTGTAAAATTAAAAACACAAAGCAACATTGATTCAACTATCATTAATATACTTTTAATTTGCACTCTACACTTGTGTTGTACTATATGGATTTTTTTACTACAGAAAAGCTTTCTTGAAGTAGGCTGACATTGCTCGCATCTGTCCAGGTCTAATCACGCCAAGTCAAATATCGAGGATAGAAAGTAGAAACATTTTTGTCTCTATGTTTTCTCCAATAACAAATCCAGCATGAGATAGTAACTATGTCCTGAACCATGTCTGCTATGCATGGGAATCAATTTAAAGACAAAACCCCATATAAATACAGTAAATCATATACAGTACCAGTCAAAAGTCTGAGCAGGAGTTGTGCTGCCAAGTCCAATTAGGCTCATGGCAACCACAGTTATGGAGGGTATGGAAGTAGTTTACCATTGCTTTCTTCCATATGTCTTGTGGAAGGAAACCGGCGCCTCCTGAGGAAACCCACTCAAATACGAAGACAACACGCAAACTCCACACAAAAATGGCCAGACTGAAGGCCACAAAACATCCGATAGCCCCGGAGCTGCAAGGCATCAGCGGTATCTGCCGCACCGCCTTGCTGCCCAGATGTTTATGTTCACTTGGACAACTTCGGCAACACATGTATGGCACAAAGCGAGTGAAAGATTGAAGGAAAAGCAATCCACAGGTGCCAAACATCACTGGGAACTGCTGCTCTTTCCGTGCTCAAACTCAGTAATCGAATCCTGCATGACAAAGTAGCTTCAAGCAGGTTTACTGAAACTTTTGGCTGGTACTGTAGTTTCACAAAGATAGACTTGCGCCATCAACAAGCCAGGGTGGAAAATGAGACATCGTGCATCAAGGGGTTAGCTTGGCGGAGGGCGCACCGTGTGGAGAGTGGACCCGGAGGTTAATGGGCACCGGAGAGATGCCTTTATTGGCCCCAGTGACCCGATCTGTCTCTGCTTCAATCTCCTGGCGAACCTCATCAAAGTCGGTGAACTTCTTCCCCTTGAGGTGAAGGAACTCTGCATATTCTGCACAGAAGGAGGAAAATACAGGCAGAGGCCAGAGGGGCAGGCATAGAGGGGTGTGTAACTTGAGGGGAATTAGGAACATTACGGAAGGGGGAAAAACAGCAGTTCAAGAAAGGAACCGAAAAGCAGCCATTAGCAGCAAGAAAACCAAGATGGGAAAAGAATGAGGATTTTATTTACAAACAAATTTTATTTGAAAACTGTGTATGACACTCAAAAGTACATTTCTAGTTGCTACTACATTCCACAAACTACCAAAATGGGAACAAGATTTTTCTCATCACTGTACCACAACTTTATAGCTCATTATAATGGCAGGAAAACCCAAATCCCGACCACTATAAGGACAGCTGAGGTCCCGGCCTGGGCATCGGCTTTGACTGCATACTCAGATTTATCATGCACTGCAGAAAGTTAAACAGCATAAGCAAGATGTTTGGCCTCAATGAAAATATCTGAGTCGAGCTATGCTCCAAGTTTACCTCAGAAGCCACTTCGTAGGAGATTTTTTATTTCTTTAAGACTTAAGATAGAGTTGACAGCTATCTCTTTAATCAATGATACACTGCCCTCTAGTGGAAGCTAGAGGGCATTCATAATTCTCACAGCAGCTTTGATGGATTTTTATATTTTCATACCGTTTTTCGGGTGCCATTTTACCATACCTGTCTTTGCATTAATGAGCTGCAGCACAAGGGGCCGTCGGGTAACTATTCCAGAGCCCCGGGGCAGAAAATCCCTGTAGACAGATCAGCCCATCAGGGAAGAAGCACAGGTGGGGTGGGATACAGTTTACAAGTGGCAGAGAATGTATACACCACTGAGCGGGGGGCATCGGACCTAGAGATGTGCCTCCACTCCAGTGTAGAGTAAAATGCAAGAAACAACCGACAGTAATAATGTTTATCGAAACATTAATGTTACACAGCTGTTCTGTAGTATCAGATTCCCCCAGCATGTCCAGTCTACCCAACACAGCACTGAACCCTTTTGCATTAATCATGTGTTGTAGACTGTATGAACATAGAGAGCACTGGCACTTTCTGCCCTCTCTCCCTGTTGCCTGGCAACACAAAGCCCCCCCCCCCCGCCTCTCCCATTGTCCCAGGACTGACACTCAAACAAAGGCACAGTTATGAACAGGTCTTTGAGAGTGACATGAAGTCAGGTCTTAGCCTGTGGGGGGTATTCATGGCCAAGGTCTGTTCCCTTCTCAGTTTCTATCCCTTCGATCAATAAAACCCACAAAACTGAAACCTATAAATCCAGACTGAATCATTTTCCTGTTTGTTACAGATGGCAGCAGCCAAAGGTTAATGAAAGGCCAGATAGTGCCCATCCCTAGCCTATAAATACACACTGCCACTGCAACCATCACTGCTCCCTACAACATGCCAAACAACATGTGAATTTTTGGGACTAAAAAAAGCAGACGGTCCATTCAGCCAGTTTTAATACGAGAAGAAAAACCCCCAGACGACAGGACTTATCGCTCCTGCATCCGCACCTCTAGTCACACACAGTGTGAAGACTGCCTAGGTTTGGTGATGTGTGTGTTCTGCTGCATTTCTCCCCCTCGGTTCTGAACGAAGAGCTAATTAAAGCACGCGATCCAGGCTGTGAGAGTCCCACCCGACAGAGGAGACCCACTTTCTCAGCAATGTGAGAGGGGAGCAGCAGCAGAGTGAAGTCACTCTCGTGGCAGCGTCAGCCAAACAAGACTGCCGTCCATGCATCAGATAATCGCACCGCTTTTTTTTAGGCACCGATTGCGAATCCGTTCAATGGCTACGCGTCGTTCAGTTATTTACCAGCCTCTTTAAAGCAAGACAGCTTAAAGAGCATATAATTTTATCAGTTTTACCAAGAAATAATGACAGAAATGGCCTTAACAAAGAGAGCCCCTGCTGCCTCCGTAATAATTTGTGTCACATTCTTCCAGATCTCGACTGGAGTCTGGTGACCCAAATTCAAGGCAGATCCTAAGAGCCACTGTGTCTCTTAATGCCCAGTTCCATACTCCACTCCTTGGAAGAAGAAGGTCACGTGGAAGGCAGATATAACTTGGCTTTCTGGGAAATTACGGTTGGCTGAATATTTAGTGGAGGACGTCAGACCCTAGCTACGATACACACAGAGTAGAAGTACACTATACGTTTGCTTTACTGCTGTTAATAATACATGGCAGTCCATTTCCTTGTAAGACATAGTGAATGCTGACCTTCTACTGAACACGACATAATATAATAATGGCATGGGATGGGACAAGATAGGACAGGACGGGATGGGATGGGTGCACATAACATGGAATGGAATAGAATAGAACAGAAATGAGGTAGGACAGGACAGGATGGGATGGCATGGGACAACAACAACAACAACAACAACATTTATTTGTATAGCACCTTTCATACAGTGGTCTGTAGCTCAAAGTGCTTTACAAGGTTAAAGAGACAACAATGAGAAAGATACAGTATACAAGAATAAAGAGACAATGGTAAAGAGGAATAATGAAAGATGTCAGACTGCAAAGGAGGTTGTACAGATGAGATGAGGTTGTAGAGATAAGTAAATAGGGTCTAAAGGCCAGGAGGACAGAAAACACAAAAAAAACTCCAGGTGGACTGGAGAAAAAAAAAACAAAATCTGCAGGGGTTCCAAGGCCAAAAGACCGCCCAGCCCGCACTGGGCATTCTATCTAACAGAGAGACAGGATGGGATGGGTGGACATAGAATAGAATAGAACAGAAGAGAATAGAATAGAATAGAACAGAACAGAATAGAATAGAATGGGACTGAAATGACATAGGACAGGACAGGACAGGACAGGACAGGATAGAACGGGATGAGATGGGATGGGTGGACACAGGATATGATAGAACAGAATGGGATGGGATTGAAATGAGATTGGACAAGACAGGACAGAATAAGTACCTTAGTAATTCCTGCAAAGAAATTCACAAATGTAGCCAGTTATGTACCCAAATTTTTCTTCTGCACCACTGAAAAATTATTTTATTCAGTTGCCTTCCCATCTATCGTTTCCTGCAACAGACATCAGGCAGCAGGGGCAGAGCAGAGAGACAGTCCCGTGGAGGCGGAGCCAAGTCAATAATGAGGACAGGCCAGACGCCCAGCAGTGCAGGAGAACCAGAGTGAGCAAAATCGGTCATCCGAGGTCCCAGGAAATGAGACTCTTCCAGGCAGATGAGATACTGCCTCTCACAATTAGCCTGAATTCAGCATCAAATGTATGGCAGCTGCAAGCTTTGGGCCCCAATACTGAGATGCTCCATTTCAGCAGCCACCATGAGCAGCACTGCGTCACTCACAGTATGAAGGCCAGCAGAACTTCATCAGCCTGATGATCACTTATAATGCAGTGCAAACATGGAGAGCAAACCTGCAAATCATAAAAACCTGTAGCTCCCAAAACAAGATGAGACACCACCATCTGCACATCAGTTAATCATAAAGGACATAAACTGGATTATTATTGCTCATCCATTTTACATATAAAAAGACTGTCCCCTCACAGGAGTTAACCTGGGACAAACTATTAATTTAATGTCTTCCTTTCTCCACCTGCATCGTGACATTCAAACTACAGATGAGTCGGGACACTGACCAGATATGAAGTCAATAACAGTGAGTGCTTAACAAAAGCTGCATCTTTGTGCTCCCTTCTATGTATTGAGCATAAAATATCTATTTCTGATTTAATTCCCTGTTCAAAAGCAGACAACGGCACGAGGCAGGAAACAAGTCCAGTAGCACTTGCCCCACATGATGGAGAGAAACCACACCTGTACCACAGAGCATCTGAATCAGCTCTCTCCATGCCAAGGTGGGGAAACTAGGCCTCGTTCAGCATGTTTTAGCCCAAGAACAGCAACAGAACGGTGCGATCAATTCGCCAGCCTGTCACTGATCTATTGCCCTTTACAGTACTTTTAATAAAAATAATTTGAAAATATCACCAACCCAAGCATTAAATCTGTTCAGTTGCACGACGGTAATGTTCCACGGTATACTCGGTAGCCATGTACGTGACAAATAAACTCTTCTGACTTTGACTTAAGAGGGCAGAAAGCATCTCAAAGATCTCCCTGTGGGGCTCAGAAACGAATGTGCATCCTGAATGTAGAGCATCTTGTGAAATCAGCATAGGCTAAAGAATTAAAATGTAAAATGGAGTAATAATGAACATTATGTTAGGTAAAGCTGGTTTACAAGTCATGAAGTCACTAGAGATAAATAATTGAGCGAAACCAGAAGGGACGCAGCATGACTCTTAAACCGTTTGCGCGTGCTTCTGGTCACAGGGGTCTCGCTAAAAGGTTTTATTCATAAGTATTGAATGATCTGTGTTGCAATTTCTTTTCTTTTACAGCAAATTGTGTGATTCACAGCCTGTCATCTTCATTAAAGCTGTTGACCTCAGCATTCCGGCTACCAAATTGCTACTGCTGGTCAGAATGCGAAATTGTCGTCTAAAAAAAGCAAAAACCTCTTTATCACATCCCGCGCTAATAACAGACCTTCTGATGGCTGAACAGAAGAGGATAAAAAGCACCGATCAATTGCCAGAGTGAAGGTCAAAGCATTTTTGTTCTCACTACACAGCTGTATTTCATTTTGGTTCAGCACAAAAAAAAGCACAATTCAAGTGACACCTAAAAGCTTGCAGCGTAACAGTGCCATTAAAGAGCTGTAACAGGCAGCCTGACCGAGACCCACGTCAACAACATCTTAAAACATTTTCATATTTATGTGTATTAAATGACATCATAATGATTACTGTGTCTAATGTTGATACTTAAATTCAACAAAACCATCAAGATTTCACAAACAAAACTTTTGGATCAGTATGGGCTTCAATCAGTCTGAAGTAAGTCATGATACCAACCTTAACATGGAGTTTTGGAGACTAAAACACTGAGCTCACCACAGTGACAAGATAAATTTTTTAAAAATCCTGAACTGAAATTATTATTTCAAAAGTGTCTTTATCTTCAGATGGACCCTATTGACTGATGTTCAGCAGCACAAATCTCCACCGTCCACACTCAGTTTGCCAGCATGGATATGCAGTATGACTTCTTATAAGCTGAATGCCTAATTTTTAGGACAGGATTTATGTGTTTCTTTGGATACTGACATGCACAATATACTGAGTAATCATTAAAATGGCTGTAGACTTTTTAAAATTGTTTTCTTTGTGTGATGTGCAGACAGAATCCACTCAATGGTTTACAACGTTGCTGCAACTCACTAGTGTCTAGCACAAAAACGGATAATGGATGAATCCAAGAATCGAGACCCACAAACTTCAGTGCTTCATGGAAAGGGAATCAGGGAGACACAAGAAACACTCGATGTAAACAACTCACCACAATAAACTATTCTGCTACACTATATGGTCAAAAATGTGTGGACACCTGAGCATCATAGCCATATGTGCTTGAAACTACCATTCCAAACCCATAGGCATTGATATGGATTTGTTCCCCCCTTTGTTGCTATGAAAGCCCCCACTCTTCTGGGAAGGGTTCCAGCAGATTTTGGAGCACCGCTGTGGGAATTTGTGCCCATTTGGCCACAAGACCATCATTGAGGTTGGCCACCAACGTTAGGCTAGAAGACCCGGCTCGCAGTTGGCATTCCGGTTCATCCCAAAGGTGTTCAATGGGGTTGAGGTTAGGGCTCTGTGCAGCCACTCAAATTCTTCTAGACTAACCTGGGCAAATCATGTTTTTATGGCGGTCACTTTGTGCATGGGGGCAGCGGGGGGGCACAGTCATGCTAGAGCAGCAAAGGAGCTTCTTCCCCAAACTGTGGCCACAACACTGGTAGCACACAGTTGTCCAGAATGTGTTTGTATGCTACATGAGAGCAGCAGAAACAGCTCAGCTTCATCATTAGAAGGGGCATCCACATACTTTTGGCTACCTTGTATATGAGGAAGGTTTTTCGCTCTGTTTCAACCTGTTCGGTTCCACACATTCAGGATGCACCATATGAAGAGGATCCTGCACACAGGTGTACAGCAAAAACCTGATACAAACCACACCACTACTGAAATCCAAAGGATTAGTTGCAGTGTGTGCTCTCAGGACCAACACAAATTTGCTGTTTAACATTGTACTTGACTATCATAACTGCAAAAAATGGGCTTCAAAGTACATTTGGAGAACAACTGGTTCAAAGTTACCAATCAGCAGTAGTCTTTTTATAGAAGAATTCTGCACCTGATTTTTCAGTTGAATGTTAATTTGAGATGCTATTGGGAGAGTGTTGGAAGTTTGCTCTCACTAAAACTAAGCTTTAAAGTCAATTACGAACAAATACTGTACATATTCTACTTATGAATAATTGTCTTGACATGAAATTGTCATAACATGGAATTGAGAAATTATCATTTTTGGTGAATATGGCTGTGACTTTCATGCAAGGTAAATTAAAGCCTTTGCAATGCAGTAAATTACATGAATGTACAGGAACGCTTTTTGAAATAGGAACAATACAAATTTCATAAAAACATTATTTTGTAAAGTATAGAACCAAGGATGTGAACATAGATTAAAAAGCTTGAAAAAGTTAGACATTTGTTTTTCTAGCTAAAATGTTGCTTCAATCATCCTAAACTGCTTAGGGTAGACAGTCCAGCTCTAATCATCAGTGACCACACACACATTCATACACATGCACATGCGACGGGCAATTTAGAGCAACCAGTTATCCTGAACGTGTGTCTTTGGACTGTGGGAAGAAACCCATGCAGACAAGTTGAGAACTTGCAAACTCCACTCAGACTCAGCTAGATTCCAACTCACACCCAAACAGCACAGACACTGTGAGACAGCAGCGCTGTTTGGATCTCCATCATGCTGCCTATCTGCTATCTCAGTGGCTGAAACAAAAACATATTTCTTTTTCTTGCTAAAATGAAGGTAGAGTAACACAGCACTGCAACTGACCCCCAACTTTGTCACCATGCATTCAGCAAAGAATGAATCCTGTCTAGAAAAGAAAAACATTTCATCAACAAAACTGTTAGTCTTTTACAATTACTGGAACAAGGCCAGCCAGAGATATTCTGCTGATCAAATCAGCCAGACAGTGACTAAACTAATTCTGTCAGTTAATAAAGTTAGCTTATGAAAATAGGTTTGACCAAATTGTAAATATGCCCATACAAAAACAAGTCCATTCTTTAAGTACAACAAAGGGGCTTGAAATAATGGTTTTGCTGATATTGGTCCTCTCCAAATGACTATTATTAACAGTAGTGGTTATAATAAAATGCCATTATTATAATGATATATGGTTTTATCTGTATCAACTTTTCTTGAAGTGTACAAACAAAATGCTTTACTTGAGCTGAAGAAAAGCCATTAGAGAGAGAGCTCCAGCCCTGACCATGCAGAGACATGCAGTGAAGGTTCCTGTTTAAAATAAGGTGCTCTGGATCACACCTGCATCTAAAACATGTGAAAGCTTAAAAAGTCATCATTTCAAAAGTCATCACAAAATCATCATTTGCCACAAACACATGAATACCTTCCCACAAAGTTTTCCAGGACCGAGCTCTTCCCTGCACTCTGACCGCCCACCACGGCAATCTGCGGCAAGTCCAGGTTGCAGGACTGTCCGATGGAGCTGAAGGCATCCTGGAGCTGGTTCACCAAAGGGATGAGGTCCTCCATCCCCCGGTTACCCATGGCGACAGAGTGGGGGAACTGAGGTGGAAGAGAGAGAGGAAACCAAGAGGCTTCGGAGTGTCAGAGCAGCCTGCGTTCTGTTGTCTTCCAGCCTTACGGAGGTCAAAATCACTGCACTATCCAGAGGCAAAATGTCCTGTGTCACTTCCTCTGAGGACAAAAGGATTACACAGTTAACAAGAGGCAACATAATTCCAAACAACACACAAAGTTGCACCGCTATGGTTGTTCATGAGATTGCACATTAAACAAAAGCAGCAGCAAAAAAAAAAAAGGGGGCAGCAGGTGACACAGTGGTTAGGGATGTCCCTTTATAATGTGAAAGTTCTGGGTTTGAATCCAGCTACTGTCATGGCATCTTTAGTCCACACAGTAAGCGATCTGCTACGCAAAAGGGTCAACCTTTGTTAAGTTGATGCTCTAATACTGCAAGTGTCCTGGACAAAAATATTAGATGAATAAGGGTTCATGGTGAACAGTCAGTATTCCACAACAAGGTGGGAAAAAATGAATTCTGTAAATGCTAAACAAGACGCACACCATGCGTTTTCTGCTATTTTCTCCTAGGAGATAATAATCGTTCTTAAGCAATTTCTCTTCTTCCAGTGTTGTCAGTACAACAGTGCTGCAGTCCACATTTCTAAACCCTTTCAGGAGAGCCCAGAACTGGCTGTAGAAACCTTTTCCATGCGTCTAAATATCGAAATTCTTACTCACAATGAAGCGCAGCAAGGGGCTCAGCGCGCTTGCGGAGGGAGCGCCGCGAATACTCGGCTCTCAGCGCCGCTCCGCTCCGACTTTGACGCTCGGTCTCGGCTCCTGACGCGGAGCGTCGCAGCCCCGCGAGTGCGCATGCGCAGCGGCTGCGAGCTCACGCCCGCCAATCGAAGAGCCGGGATCCAGAACCTCGCCGCTGGCCCCGCCCATCGTCCAACCCGCTCTTGGAACGTGCGCGGAGCCGTCGGTTGTTTATCGCTCAAGTCCTTTCGCGCTTTTCTAATCCCAGCTTTGGCGAACCCCAGTAAATACATGAAATACATTTTAGTGCCCACTTCACGTCCGATGATATTCTAATGACTGGACAAGAATTTAAGCGGAAAGGCATTATAATATGTAAACTATGACTGTTTGAGAAATCTATGAATGAGTGGCTTATAGTCTTAAAAATGTGTTTTTCGGCAATATGACGTCAAAGTTCCTTTTCACGTTCAGTCTATAAAGGTGCACCCTGTATAAGTATCATTTTAAACGTATGTACAGATGGCGGATTAGGACTATTGGTCCTTGCATGTCTGCACGCCTCACTGCTGAAGGTAACTGACCTGAACCTAAAAACGGGTACATAACGCTTCTCTTCTCGCAGGCGAATCTCTGTATTTCTTTAAAGCCCAATACTTTATTAATCTCCAGTAAAATATCACAGTCCGCAAACATGTCTCCAAGATAACACAGCAAAAGTTCACTTCAATCTCCGTCTATTTCCACAAAAAACTCGGAGCCCTTTTCCTCACACGGAATACATTGAAAGTTGCACGCACCGCGACTAGGTTTCCGTTCCGTGCACAACTGCTTATGATTGGGTTGCGGTGGAACATTCTGTGACGCGATTGGTTGTTGTCCGGTGGGTGGGATGGATGTTGTTCTCGTCCGGGTGCGCTTGCAGTGCTTTGGAAGAAATCATGGCAGTTCCGCCGGGTAGATCCGTGGTCTTCGTCACTGGAAATGCAAAGAAGTTGGAGGAGGTGAGAAACGATGATTTTCAGTCGACACTATTATTGTCTCAAGATCAAGCCTCGCCATCATACTTTTTATGTTTGGCAATTTGTTTTATATTACGCCTTGACCCGCGAACCTTGAAACCAATTTGTTCCAAGGTGGTCTGTCATGTACACAGCTTTGCTAGTGATTCACGTCTTTACCCACCAGAGTGTACTTGCGGGTGTATTTCAGAGTAAAAACCTTGACTGTTGGTGCTGAAGTGTAGCCTTCGAACACAGAACCTTCCAGTTAAAACACTTGTGCTTGGATGCGCTGTAGTTCAGGTTTTCTCTGCACTGTGCCTGTTTCCTTCACCTCTCACTTTTTTCCACCTGCTTTCTCCCTTATACTGGTCAAACCCCAAAGACAGTAACTGTGTTCAGTTCTTTATGGCTCTTGGCAACGATTCACAACTGTCGAAATGGTCCTCTACAGGTCATCCAGATCTTGGGAGATAAGTTTCCTTACAAGTTGGTGTCAAAGAAGATTGACCGTGAGTATAATGTTAAATAAATAGTAGTTGTCCTTCATTCATGAGTGATGTGCATGAAGAATTCAGTAACAAAGTCACTATACTACACTGAACCAGTTGTATCAGGTTTATGTAAGATGGCCACATTAGGGCATCATTTAAATGTTCTTTAAATGGTATTCTCAGTCTAAGTGGTTTTTTCCCCCCCATTTTTGCCATGCTTCAAGTGTTATAAACATCTCAAATAAATACATTTCAAGTTGTTATAACAATCCTGTTGTGTGTTGCAGTGCCAGAATACCAGGGAGAACCTGACGAGATCTCCATACACAAGTGCCAGGAAGCTGCTCGGCAGGTTTGCAGACAGTGATAGAAGTTTTTCCATTTTTGTCTCGCATGCTTACTGTATTTCTTACCTGAATATACCAGTTCAGTAATTAAGAGTGGTGATGGATAATGGAGATTCTAAGGATCCAGGTGATTTTCCAGTTTAATACCTCAGAAATGGTTTGGAAGTGCCATGCTCAGTGTGCCTGGGAGCACAGTGGTGTTGTCCTTCATGGTGGAATGGATGTTTTACTTCATTCTGTCTCTGTCACAACACTGCAGCACATCTCCAGTGCTCCTCTTGTACCATTTTGTATATTCTGCAGGTGGATGGACCAGTTATCGTAGAAGACACCTGTTTGTGTTTCAAGGCCCTTGGGGGACTTCCAGGACCCTACATGTCAGTACCAACCCTTGGCCAGAAATTTACCTAGGACAACAACTGCTTGATGAGTCACAGTTACCCAAATGCTCCAGGAGCTGAAGAGCTCATGGCAGGATGGATGACATCAGCAATGGATGTCAATTTATTTAGCTTTTACTATCTAAAACAATGTCATCCACAGCAATGTAGCCTTTTTTAGCTGCAATAACTGGCACTATTTTTATTTGTATTACATCCAGCAAAGGTGGGCATCTGCTGGCAGCTGGACTCCCTCACCTTTTTGGTTGGGAATTTTTTTTTTCAGCTACCAGCAGGCTCACCTTATTGTGCTTTTACCCATTGTAGTTCCTCTAGTCATTAAATGCATAGCTGGTCTCTTACCTGCGGACTTACTTTATAGCCGTTCTGTTGTTTAGCACTCCGGGTCTCTGTGAGAAGTACTCTAAAAAAATTAATTAAATTTAATAAAATACACCGATGAACACAGCAACCACAGCAGTTATCGGACATCACTGGACATGACTTTGTTCTTGGTCTTACAGAAAATGGTTCCTAGACAAGCTGAAGCCAGAAGGTAAGGTAGCCAGTGGGTGTGGGATCATTAACATCTACTGTTTGTGTTAAAATGTGATTAAAGAGGTGGTCAACATTTTCTTTTGCCACTGTGCCTAAGGTCTGTATAAGCTGCTGGCTGGGTTCGAGGACAAGTCTGCCTGGGCCTTGTGTACCTTTGCCTTCTGTTCTGGAAAGGAGGAGCCGGTGATGCTCTTCAGGGGCAAAACTGAGGTAGGGACTTTTATTGTAGGTTTTATTGGTGACAGTGGGGTCGTTCCTTTAAAAATGATACATCGCATTGGGTGTAAGTGCTTTCAGGAAACTTTCTGAAGTAATGTAACCTCACTCCAATCATAGTGTGTCTCCAGAACTATAAAGTGCTAAAGGAACCTTGTTGTATTTAAATACAGACACAGGAACGTGTACGGTAACAGGCAAAAATATGGTGTCGGAACAAA
Organism: Heterotis niloticus; assembly: GCA_018136845.1. NCBI lineage: Eukaryota > Metazoa > Chordata > Actinopteri > Osteoglossiformes > Osteoglossidae > Heterotis > Heterotis niloticus. Next base: position 29,930,611 of record CM030898.1, read on the forward strand.
CAAAGGTAAACTTGTACAACACGAAAAAGCAGTGCAACTCTGACATCAGAGTCATTTCTTTTTTTCATGACAACATTCTCCTTGGTTTGACATCATTTAGGGGCACATTGTGGAACCCAGAGGACCCAGGGACTTTGGATGGGACCCTTGTTTTCAGCCAGTTGGATTTGACAAAACGTGAGTTGTTTGCCATTTTCCTACAGCAACTAAAAATATTAAATTGCAAATAAAATATAAAAAATTGTTACTGATCAAATTTCTATCAAATAATTTAAAAATAGTGTCTTCTTGATCAAAAAAGATCCAGACCTGCCAGCAAGTTACATATCAGTTATTCAGCTCACTGTGTGTAACAGCTCTTATTGTCCACCAGGGGACGCTTCAGGCACAATATTAAACAGATTTTCAATGTGGCTGACATGAACTTCAAAACATTTATTATGAATGTGGCTTTATCATCCTGATGTGATAAATGTATAATGCAATGCTTTTGACTCCTTGTAGTTTAACAGTTCTCGTGTCCTCGCAGATATGCAGAGCTACCTAAGGAGGTGAAGAACACGATATCTCACCGATACCGTGCTTTAGCAGCCATGTCTGAGCATTTCTGTCAACTTAACGGCGCTCCGGAGAACAAGAAGGTGAAATGTGACGACCGAGCTTCATCTTGACATCCCGAGGACTCGATACACCTCAGGAGACATGAGCAGCATCAGCATCCATACTCTGGAAAATAGTGCATCAGACTATGTTTAGCACCCGGGAACATAAGCTAACTGCAGGATAAAATGTAACTTTTTTTTTTTTTTTTGGTTTTCTAAGATTGTCTGGGTTGTTATTGCGTGATACAAGCATGACCGTAACATCTTTTGTTTACGCAGAGGATGAAAGCAGGTCATAAGTAAACGGTTTGTGGACATTTATAAATATATCTGGTTTGTACAGATCCGGTTCCACCGTTGTGATGGGATGAGGGAAAAGACATTTGCCGTACGGAAGGAGTATTGCCAGGACTGTCTCGTTGATTAAAGCCACATGTTGTACACATTACTGCCATTTTGAGTTGATCACTCAAGTTATGACAGCACTCAGTCAAAGCTTATTGCTGTACTATTTGGGGGTTTTACTGTCATTTTTTTCCTGGACTAAACTCGCCTTTTTTGTCTAGTAGCAGCAACTCAAAAGGATTAACACCTTAACAGCATTAGCCTATTACACAGCATTATTTACAGGGAAAATCTTCGCTTGCAGCAAGAATCCACGTGTATAATGAAGTCTGTTTAGATTTCATACTAAATTGGTTAGCGTTTCAAACGGTTTGGAAAAGTAATTCTTTGTTATGGCTTCCAAAACTTTGTGGTTTTCGGTGTTTAGCAAGAGCGGAGCTACAGTATAACAGAGCAGAAAATTCCGGTTTGAATGCTACAGAAAATGAGCTTGCAGTGACAGACAAGCTGGCAGGTAGTCCAGGTCACCCTTCACGTTGCCTTCAGCAGGTCTTAGCATTCAGCATCATACCAATCCTTGAAACTGTGCTTCCCTGAATGAGAGCTTCAGTAATCTTTGTGTGAGCGAGTATTGTTCTCCAGGCTGTGGTGATCTGGCAAGTTCTGTCCAGCTTAGTTTGCCATACTCATATCATATTAACTGAAAAATAAGGAAAAAACATCCAAGAGAGAGACATTTCTACCCCCTCAAAATATTCACGTTTTGTCATAAGCTTGCCCACATCAAAAGAGTCCTCGACTGGTTTAGCTTCTTTTCCCTCTGGCACAGCAAAACACTTGTAAAAGTGATGGAACCCACTGGGTCAGGTCATAATCAAGTGCGAGCTAATGAGTCCAAGATGAAACTTCAGCCCAGTTCACGAGTCCCAGTGAGGACTGGAGCTCATTCACTGGCCAGGCACAGCACAAGAACAAAAGGTCCACTTGTGCTTTCCACGAGAAGGGGACGTTACGATCACTTTCTGGAAGCTCCATTTCCATTTGTCTGAAGCGAGACGATGCAGTCGTGGAGCAGTTGATGCTGCCGAGGAGTAGCGGACATTTTGGGGGACCTTTTGGAAGAAAATTTTGTGCTCTTAAAGTATGTTTGCCACAAACAAAACACAGCCCAACACCCAGGTAGCATAACTCCTACCATCAAGTGTGGTGGCAGCATCATGCTCTGGGGTTGCTTTTCTACAGGAGGAGCTGGAAAGCTTGTTGCGATGAGGAACAACATGGATGAGACCACAAACAGGCAAATCATTTAGGGGCACCTGTCTGCCTGTCAGAGGTCTGCATTTAGGGTGAAGATACATTTTTCCAGTAGGATAAAAACCCAAAGTGCATGGCAAGAACTACTAAGGAATGTGTTGAGAAAAGCTTAGCATTGTAGAATTGCCCAGCCAGAGTCCAGATTTGAATCCACCTGAGCACGTGTGGTTTCACCCAAGAATTGCTGTCTACTGATGCTCTCCATCTCACTCAATAATAGTCGAGTGAGGACAAATTTGCATTGAAGAATGGGCACATATTCCAAGATCTAAATATGTGAGGTTCATACAGATATGCACGAAAAGACTCAGTAAATATGTACAAAATGTTAAGTTGAAGGTGTAACAGGATCAAAGCGAGAATTCAATGGGAATGAACGATTTTGCAAGGCACTGAAATAGCTTCTTTCTGTAAACCTGACTCAAATGGCTAAAATTTTGTTCCAAGATATACAGTATATACAGGAAATATTTTAAAGCACTTTAAAAAAAGTTGGTCTTTCCTCCAAATGAGAACACCTTCTATAAGTTTTAAAGAGTTTTTTATGGAAAAAAACCTTGAAATACGTATTTCGGTGCTCTCCATCCCAGGCGTTCAAGCGTGGACCCACAAGCAAAGGCCCACTAAGGTCAAATCCAACAGTGCAGGGGCAGCTACACACCCACCACACAAGGCTTTTATGGCCCTTAGAACCCATTAATGTGTCACACATGCGACCAAGTTGTCAGAGCTCCAGGAAAACAGAAGTGTGTGTGTGTGGAACCACAAGATGAATGAACCTATGTTACACAAACAGGTCTGCTGGGGTGGTGGAGACCTTAGAAGGGAAGGCAGATAGTACATCTGGGAAGCATCAGTCACATCTTCTAGCTCATCTGGACTGTCACCTAATGTGTTGGCTGCAGTCCATTGCTGCAGCTCTCCACCCCCCATGGAAATGCCTGCAAAGTCTGTCTCTCTCATCAGGGTTCTGGTTCTGAAATCCATTAATGGTGGGTCTCCTCTTGTTGCTATGCACAATTTGGAAGAATCCCTAGATCTAGATGAATGCAAAAGTCCAAACTAACTTTTAGTTTTGTCCCTTTTGGCTGATTTATACTGTATGTCTTACCTTTAGTAATGCAGTATTTGCATTTATTTAGGAGTAGGAGAGGACCGCTTTTCCCAGGCTGGCCCCTGCAAGAGGCTGATGGACTTTGACGCAGGTGTAGGCTGTTGCAGTGCCAGGTGGACTTTGGGAGCCGCTGGGTTTGGCAGCATGGGGCGAGGTAGTGGATGGTTTGTTCGTGGCCAGGAATGAGGGAGCGCTACCTGCTGGCACTCCGGTGGAGTCCCTGGCCAAAGACACCTCCAGACTTCCTGGTCACAAGGATGATGGACAGAATTTTGTGACAGTGATCAGGAGGAAGAAGAGGCACAGGACCTTTTCCTGCACTGCACTTGGGGAGCCAGGGGAGTCTGGTCCTCCACAAAACGAACAAGAACCTGACCCCTAATCCACCGTGGTTCCAGATCAATTCGGACATGGAATCTGGTACGTCACGGGTGGGGGTCTCCCCGTGGACAGAACTCCTTAGGGACTGTTGAGCCTTTGGACGCTGTGGAGGAGAGGAATTATCTAGAAAAATTACCGGAGAGTTTGTTCATATTTGTGTTTTGTTTTAATGGGTTTCAATATTTCAAGGTCCATTTGTGATTTAATTCCTTTTAAACACGTGTGTTTTTGATGCACAGACAGAACTGACTGAAGTAATCGCAGGATAAAACGTGTTGCATTTACCGGGCAATGTTTTACGCTTCTTGGGAGTTTTATTGTGGCTTTTTGTTGTATTTTATCTTTGTTTATACCATTTTTTTTGGAATGGACCATGTTTGGACCCTGGGGTTTTGCCTTGTCTTGTGGATATTTACTCTGGTTTTATGGATTTTACTGTTCCGGGATAAAGTCTGAACGCAAATGTCGCAATGTTGACAAACTGTGGCGGTGCAGCTTTGTTTAGATATGAAATGAGGATGTTTTGTGCGGTTGTTTTTATTAGATTTGGAAATTTACTTTTATTTAGTCCACGTTGTTTGTCCTCTACAGCGACTGGAAATGTTGTTACACCTGCTGTCAAGCGAGGCTGTTAAGCTCCCCCGTGGAGATGCTTGGGGGAAAAAAGAGGGTTGGAGGGGGTGGTGGGTTTGCGAAAAAACTGTATGCACAAGAACGGAGGGCGGTGGGCACTTACTTACGTGACTGGCAGCCCGGCTGCGACCAGGTCTTCGGTATAACAATTCTCTTCTAAAATGAAGTTAAACAAGACTCCAAAATATGCTCTACTATTATTATTAAATGTTGTCCGCTTGAAAAAGCCCTACTGTGCCCATATTAACAAATATTTTTGAGAAAGCCCCTTTTTCAGCCCCTATGCTTACCACTAAAAGATGGAAACGATTAAAGAGCGCCGTGAGACACCTCAGTGTTTATTTACACCGAGACGACGCTGCCCACCAAACGTTACAAACCTGCACGGAATGCAGGTGAAGAAGCCAAGACAAAACCATTTAACGGAAGCAGCAGTAAAGCAGGGCCTGTAAAACTCACCTGGTGCCAGGTGTAGATAATCACGGTGTCTGGAACACTTTGTGTGTTAATAGACCTTAAACACCGCTTTAAAACCGGGGCAGCGTCTCACAAACACGCCGCACTACTGAGATCAAACAAAAAACGGTGCAGGACGAGCCCACAAGGTTCATCGCAAGACCGCGTCTCGCCAGACCTCACCACAGAGCTAATATCTTCCATATCGGCACGTAAAAGACTGCTCATTTGTCCAATTTAATCGCTTTGTCCGTGGTCCTACTGTTTATTCCCTCATAAGGCTGCACTTAAAGCCCCTCCACCAAAATTTTTCAAATTCCTTTCAGTATCAAAGCTAAAAACCTTTCTCCAGCCTCCAAAAAGCACCCTAGTTGCTCATCCATTCGGTTGCTTAAGGCTGCCTTTATAAACACAACAGAAGGAAGTCAGCACAAGTGCACCAGGGGTTCCTAGAACTGGTTGTGGCCACTGGTTTTGAACAACTTATCTAGGCTATCTGAGTAACTTTGGCACTGATTTGCTGATTTAGGACAGATTTGGTGGCACAGCAGGCAGTGCTGCTTTGTCCAAAGCCTGAGCTGTTTGGGTGTAGGATCTGCAAGTTCTTCCCATGTTAGCACGGGCTTCAGGTTTATCAGCCACTTTAAATTCAGGTCCTCACAGCCTGGAGGCTATGTGACCAACGCCATGTTTTCTAGGCTATAAGTAAGGAGTAACTTGAGGAGAAAGAACCTGATCACAGTTTAACTCATGAAAGAAGCATCATCCAGGATCCAAAACTGCTGAGAAGCTGCACCTAACTTAACTTCAACCACCAGAGTCCCTTGACTATAGGCCCACCCTCGGTATAGCCACTGTCAGGCATGTGCACAGAAAGGGACAAACACCCCGGTCCAGCTCTCAGGTCTGACATCAGAGTCATTTCTTTTTTTCATGACAACATTCTCCTTGGTTTGGGATCCAAAGTGGAACGTTGTCACCGTATGCACAACCTACACTTTGCTCAAACACCAGTGCACTCACTGACCCCCCACAAAACTGCAACCCAGGTAACAGCTTTCTTAAAAAAAAAAAAAAAAAAGACTCATGGGTTGAAGGACTTTTCAAAGGAAAAGAAAAGTGGGTGAATGTTTAAGATTTACATTTAAGAACTGCCAGGTCGCAGCCCAACCAGAACAGAGATACCGGTTCAGAAGCAGCGCCCCTGAACAATGGGAACTACAACAGTCGCTGATCTACTGGTTATCTTATTGGCTTTTATCCAAGATTTACTAATAAATTTAGGCCAAATATTTTACAGGAGCAATTTGGGTAAAGCCAAAGCCCTGGAATCACCAGTCGCAGCTTAACCAAAATGCCAGCAGCTGTATTATGAGACTTGTGCATTTCCCTTTGTTCATAGCCCACTTAAAAATACAGTTTGGGACAATAAGTAGAAGTAAAAAATAAAACTTTTCTTACAAGCAATTATTTAAAATGTACAAAAACAAACGGAATAGCAGTCGACAGATTCAAAACACTTCTGACTCAATGCATACGCCAGCAATTTTGACTCATTGTTGCTTGTATGTATTAGGACAGGAAATCAGCTCACCTGGTGCTTCAGGTATAAATGATGCGTTACTTAAAAGGGATTCCACAACTTGCAAAACTGCTGCCAACCTCTGGCTGCTTTGGTTGAATCCCCACAAAGGCAGCCGTGTCCTTCTCCCTGTTCTGGAGCAGCAACCATTTTTGCGCCCGGGTAGACTGCAGATCATTACAGACTCAGCCACGTAGGTGCGTGCGTGAAGGATGGCGCCGGTCTTCTCTCTAGGCAAAGCTGCCGCGAACACATCACACCGCACCGCTGAGCGTCCGGCCGAAACTTCGCACACCCCATGCTTCTCAGATGTATTCAGTGAGCAGAGGCTCTCCAAAGGTGTGTTTGTTATATTCCTGTCTGAGGAACACCTACAACCTACAGCTCAAAGGGAAGAATGAGCTATTAAAAGGCTGGCATTAGCAGACTAGGAAGAGAAGTAAAACAGAAAGTAGCTGCACAAAAGCCTAAATTCAACAGCAAACTATGATGCTAACAAGTTTGCTTATTTTCACGTTGTAAAATCTCGGGTATGTAAACTGCAGCTGGAAAAGTGGTAAAACGTGCAGCTTTCAACGTGGTTACGAGTTGTTTATGAGCTTTCGCCTTTTGCTGTGTTTTAAGGGCTGCGCAACACTTTCTTGAGCTGATCCAAGGGTCCGCCTGGAAACTTTGACCGTCACTTGTGGAAGAGTTCAGCGACAAAGTGCACTCCTGCGCTTGGCACCTTGCATCAATGCCTAGACATTCATCCTGAGCTGAGGCTCCATGTGGGCAGCAGGAGCTCAAACACCCACCCACCCACAAACCTAACTAGTTTTTAATATTGCTGTTGCTCCAGCATGATGGGTGAATGGGGTATCAGTGGAGCCCCCCCGTGTGTGTGTGAGTGTGCAAAACACGTGGATGAAACTACACACACAGGTTAAGAAGATCTTTCCCAATTCGATGCCCACTTTCCCCAAACCCCTGCAACCACTGCTGGTTTTCTTTTTCGTGGAACTGCCAAACATATTAAAAGACATCCAGAAAAAAAACGTTCTATTATAGTGTCCTTTTGATGGTTTATGGGAAATATCAGTACGTAACCTTATTTTCTAAAAAACTACAATGTAGGAGTACTAGAAGCTTGTCAGCATCAAGATGTGGGAAAAGGTTGGCGAGTCATAATGGTAATAATAAAAAATAAAAATAAAAAACATGAAACCGAGGCAAAAGGGTAGGGTCGAATACTTCAAAACTGTTTGTTCTGGGAAGTCTGGAAGTGCTTGGAAATGTGACTCAGTGTTAAAAAATAAATAAAAAAAAGGAACATGGGAGTGGCAATCCTTTCAAAACATTTGTCGCAGTTCTTTCAGACACTGATGTGAGTTTGGCAGGACCAAATGTACAAGAAGAGGCAAACTTCATCAGGCATAACATTAATAACCGTAAGATGTGTGCAGTATTAATGCAAAATACAAGGAAGTGCACCTAGATGCTGCTGGTCCAGCTGGACATACGGAAAGCAGCGTGCATACCTGTGTAAGGTCACAGGCCAGGTGTGTGCTTTTCACGCAGTAACACTGCAGCCCAAACACGACAAACCGCACGTGGTAAAGAGCTTCTGCTCAGCGGTGTCTTTCTGCAGCCGGATGACCGATGGCTGAGGGATGCAGGAACACGACATGGTTTACATAACAGCTCATAGGAGGTGAAGGAAGCAGCCGAGAAGTCAGCACGACTACTGCTGCCGCCTAACTGTGAGGTGGTCCCTCTGTGTCAGAGCACCTATTTGTCAGCCAGGTGAACTGTGGGTTGCCAGATGTGGCCCATTCCCCCCCCACTACGGCTTGTCCTTTGTCGGAACCAAACTTTTCCTGCTTATTAATGATTCTTCGGAGACTCTGCGATGGGGCACAACAAAGCTTTTAGTTATTTCATTTGCACAGAAATTCTCTCAATAACAGACTGCTGCGCAGTTCTCTCTCTCACAAAGAAGCTTCAAAAGTAACTGCGCATCTGGGCATCTTAGCCCACCCTGACACACACTTATCCATCATAAACTATGCAAAAACTTACACTATTAAACCTAAACCACATTAGTCTTTCTACCTTTGTATGGTAGTGAGACCAGCTATGCTTTATGGATTGGAGACAGTGGCACTGAGCAAAAGACAGGAGGCAGAGCTGGAGGTGGCAGAGTTAAAGATGTTAAGGTGTGCATTGGGTGTGACGAGGATGGACAGGATTAGGAATGAGTATATTGGAGGGTCAGCCCAGGTTGGACGGTTTGGAGACAAAGTCAGAGAGGCGAGATCGCGTTGGTTTGGACATGTGCAGAGGAGAGATTCGGGATATATCGGGAGAAGGATGCTAGGAATGGAGCTGCCAGGCAAGAGGAAGAGAGGACGGCCTAAGAGGAGATTTATGGATGTGGTGAAGGAGGACATGCGGGTGGTGGGTGTGACGGAGAGAGATGCAGAGGACAGGAGGAAGTGGAAGCTTTTGATCCGCTGTGGCGACCCCGAACGGGAGCGGCCGAAAGATGAAGAAGAAGTCTTTCTACCTTTGTACATATACCAGTGTAAAATTAGCCCCAATGCAGACGCTTTGCCTTTGTAGTGTTATACCAGTATGTAAAATCAAGTAACTGAAAGACACTAAATGTAAAGAAATATATAATAAGATGCAAAATACGATAAATAAAAGCAAACTAATACTAAAGAGAACACAGTCAAATTTCATAAACAGTCTTAAGGAACCTAAGCACTCCTACTAGCACTAATAAGATGCCATTGTTGTTTGGTGCTTGGACAACTAAGACAGAAGTGTCTTCAAGACCTGCAGAGGTGTAACACAGGATCTAGAGAGCTTGACTACCCTGACCCTTCCGAGATGTTATTTAGATGCATGAGAAAGCCCAGTCTTCCCACATGTCTTGGACAGATGTTTATCCTGCCCCTGAGTTGTGTTTATGTGCTGGGCATGTGCAAAGACCAAAGATCCTGCCAGGGGACATGTGGGACATCAGCAGGCAGGACAACAAGTCAACCAACTGCCATGGCTAAGTACAACACAGCAGGTGTGGACTTCCTCCCACATATGCAAACACTGAGACACAAACATCTGAAAGTTTGAAAAATCTTGATTGTTGGAAATGCTTTGTGGTCAAACTCACAAGGGACCCAACATCAAAAGTCCACCAAAGATGGAATGAGATCCCTTTGTCAGAATGGTTTTCAAAACGGGTCAGATTCCAGATGAAGCATTTCCTTCAGACTGCCTGGTCGTTCTCAGACACACTTCTCTCCTGATCTCATAAGTTACATAAGTTTGCATAACACCATCTGTCATGGTCATTTTAATATTTTCTATTACAAAACCGCACAAGCAGCTCCTCCAGTGAAGCACGCTAGCAAACATGGCACCATCACGAAAACCGCTCTTCGATAATCCCGTGTTTGTTTGTGAAGCTTTGCCTGCTGTGAAAATGCACTTTTGCATACTTTGAGTTACACATGGCTTTGGAGAAAAATGAACGAATACAAATATTTTGTCCCTTCTGAAGTATTTTCCCTCTGATCTCAACTTCAAAATTTGCCAAAGGTTGCAGCCTCCCCTTCGGCACCTTACATTTCTGCAAGGCACTGGTATGAAAAGGTGTAGATGGTATGTCTTGCCGGGATTGGAGAGCTGGACTATGAAGTCAAGGGGTGACAGATTAGAAGTTTAAGTTCAGATGTGTGAAATGAGCAGAATAATGCTGAAAGACACAAGAAGGTCAAGTCAGGTGTGACCCATGGGGTGACAAGATAAATCATGCGTGCAGGATTCCTCACAAACCCAGTCATCTCTCTCTCTCACTCTCTCTCTCACACACACACACACACACACACGAGCGTTCACACTGTATAAGAAAAATTTCACACACCCATACCATGCCACCCTAACAGATGTCTGGTTACAACCAACAAAAATCTAGTTGCTATGACTCCCTTAGTTAAGTTCTTTCTGTCAAAATCAAGAACTTCCACCGGAATAAGCAATAGAGAAGCAGATACCTGTTTGGGTCCACTTTTCCCCAACAAATTCTCCAATCGTGAGCTCCAGGACAAAGCAAAACAAAACTTGAGTCTGTGTCCTCATGTCCCTGAAGCCAAAGGTCATATCATTCTATTGTATCCAAGCGCAAAACCGTATTACTGTAGCTGCTTTCAACTACTCTGTGTAGTGGTGGAACAATAACATTTTATTAAGGAATTGTTTTCTTAGGTTTCAACTGAATGATTCTTTCACATTCTATAGGATGAGGTTGGTCATTTCCTATCTCAATTCTTGGCTAAAATCCTCTCCCTTATAGAATGTGGTCTACTAACTCCCATTGATTGCAAATGACCTTTGTAGCTCTTAAGTTGCTCCTTTGTCTAAGTTTTTCCACCTAAGAGTGTGGGCAGGACTTCTCATATATCTGCTTTGGTTGCTCAGTCGAAAGGGCACTTAATGTTCGCTGCTCTGCTAATGGGCATTACCTCCCATGAAGCCAACAAATACCTTTTCTCAGTGATGGCCTGGTGGGAAAAGGATCTGTCATGGCGTGAGAGGAACTGTATTAAACTCATGGTTGTGCTGTATAATCAAAATATGAAAGAGAATAAAAATTGTCTGTTGCTCAATAATAAAAATTCTTCTACGCAGCCCCCTGAGAAAGAGTTTCACCCAGACTGAATGATTTTTCCTTCTCAAGTCAAACAACTTGGTGATTAACTGAATATTTGGTAAAGCCATTATAACTGATGGGAAAGGAGGGGGTTCTGTTCTGTCCATTCTTTGTTCACAGAATCAGACCCTTATTCACTTTCGTTTTTATGACCTGAGCTAGTGGGAAGCAACTGTAAATAACATTTAGCTCTTTACAAAGTGATTTCAGCACAAACTGACAGCATTATTTGCAACGCCATACAGCTCAGCATGATCCAGATCTCTCAGAAAATGACAGCAGGATTAGCTTAACTCCACAGTAATAAATATGAACTTTGCTAAGTCAGAAAACGTAATAATGAGCCCAACCTTGGGGCAGGGGGATACCGGTTTTAATTCATAACAAACACAAAGAGCTGTTGAAAATGCCACTGTAAACAAACAGTTTTGAGATAATATAAGCAAAGTGAATAAAACAATGGGAAAAACAGGCAAAACTGTAGATATTTTGGCCAGTACAAAATCAGATCCAGAAGAACATTACTGGACTTCCCTTGTGCCACAGGGGACCGACGGGTTTCCAAGTTACACCTGAACCCCCAAGTGAGGTGAACTCATCCATCTGGGATGCTCAGTACAACTCACACGCTCTCTTAGCGGCTCGGCGTATTCGCACCGTTTCAAAGCGTGATTCCTTGCCGCCCTGTAAATAACTCCTAAATAATTTCGTCTGACGTTCAAAAAAAAAAAAAACTGTACAAATGACGGAGTTCTCCTTTAGATCTGGTGCAGAAATAAGCAAACCTAAGAGAGGCAGTAGCATACAGTAGGTGTGATCCAGGATCTTGGCGAGGTTCTGAAGGCCACACTCCCTGAACCCCTGCTCACAGGACGCATTGTTCTGCTCAGGGGTGCCTGCTTTCCTTCAGGAACACATTCTGCAGAACCTGGAGAAAAGGTTCTCCAGCATCTTTACAGTCGCCCTCCCTTTTCTACAGGTCTGACCCGCCTGTTGAAATGTTTCGTTTCTCTTCGTAGGCTACACGCGAGCGAAACCTTGCAATTAAAAGCCTGGTTTTCTCATCCAAGTCATCAGCCCTGGACTTAAGCACCAGAACATTTGGACCAAAGAGAAAAACAAGGATGGGCCTCTCTAGGCATGCAGGGCCATTACAGCAGATTTACAGCTGCCATTCAGGGATGACACGGCTTCTGGTAAAAATGTTCACGCTTATTATAAATATTAAGCAGTTCGGTGAGCTGTACTTGTCTACGCTGCTATGCAGCTGACAAATGAAGCCCACAGCTATCGGCATCAGAAGTTTCATCTAAAGATGATCGGGTAAGACTCCAAATCAGTCCGATTCTCATATTTGCTTTGCAATTGGAGCACAAAACCACCGTCATTTAACAAAAGTAAGGGGAAAGTTTATCACAAAAAAGATTCCTCACTATTCTGCGCTCGATAAAGCAGCCGTAACGCAGAGGGGTGCGAAATGCAAGGCTACGTCTGATTTGGTGCCGAAACATGGGGTAAGAGACGAAATGCTCATTTTAAGTCTTTCCCAATCTGTACAAATAATAAAAAGCAGATTTTTTATTTCAGAATTATTAAACATATGTATCTGGGTTGCTACAAGCATTCTATTATTATTAAAAAAAAAAAAAAGATGCTTTTGTTGCTGGAAGTCTCACTTTCATTTGGTCACATTTGATTCAAACTGACAATCAATATTTTTCCCCCAAACCAATGTCCACCACAGTGACACCCCTCACCTTCAGCTATATAACCATGTCCATCCATTACAGAGGGTATTTTAATCCTAGCTAAGTGGTGTGAGGTCCACATCTGCAAACTTCCAGGGTGGCGAATGTGAGAGGTGGAGCTGCGCATCACAAATGTTTGATGGGCCAGGAGAAAAACATCATAAATCAGGACCGAAGTAGCGATAGTGTTTGCGCCCACAGCAAAATGGTCATTAACATTTACCAGAAGGGAAAGGACGTCTCCTTTGTTTCTGGCAGCTAATATTTCATTCTGCTCCAACTATCCACCCCTTTGTGCTCTCTATTCTGTCTGCCAAAGAGTGTCCAAGCCATGTGGTCCTGCACTCTGGATCCTTCTAGCCACCAGTTCACACAGGCCACACACCGACACCTGCAGACCAGTTAAGGGCACCATGGTATTCATACCAAGCACCAATGGCAGAGACAGATGGCACAGAGGTGGTGTTGGACTGGGGATTGGGGAAGCGTGGGGTATGTGCGCGCCTGCAAGTTTACAAGAAGGTTAGCGGAGTACCACTTTCACACAGGGCACGAATGCCCGTCGAGCTCAAAGAACATCAACAAAGTGAAGCTGCTCCGGCATCGCCACTCCGGGCTCCAGCAGCTACAGCATGTTGGAGGGGACTCAACGGCTTGCTCAAAAAAAGAGGCCGGCTTCTACAGTCACAGGATTTCTTTCAGTTTCTCCTCTCCACTGTGGTCTTCACAGACAGAGCGAGGACATCGCGATACTCCGTCCTCTCACTGCCTCTGGACAATGACTATAAAGAGCACTGCTGGAGATGTACATAATGTAGGGAATGAAGTGCCTGAACAACTCTAAGACCACCCAGAGAAGAGGGGGACAGTGGAGCACACATAAAGGGAAAAACAGAGGTTGGTGTCCCCCAGGCTGCTCTGAGAATGATGAACTGGACTACACGACAAGCCACGGATAACACTTTATCATTACAGCGGCCATACTTCGTGGATAAATAACCAACCGAAGAATCGGTACCCCCATTCCACAAACACAGGCAGGAATAAAGCATTTCCTTTTACTTATCTCACCTGATCCTCCTGCCGACACCTATTGCCATTTTGCCTAGATGATGTGACGGAACACCTTGGCTTGTGGCCGAATGTGGTGTAGTTGGCGCCCGTGCGCATATACACACGTGCTGTATTTTTGGAGCTTGTCTCCCTCCATGCTGCATACTTTTTTAAACTGAAATGATTACCAGTTTATTTTTTGCATTTTAAAATAATTTCCACGGCACAACCCATGCCTCCCATCACCGGGGACGTTTCGCACAGCAGTCCTCATTCACTTAACTACGGCAGGACCGAGAGCCTCCTCCTGAGCTTCGCCTCATATTCGCGGATCCAATTGTTGAAGATGCCCGAACTGCGCCGGGTTCATGACAGCGAACCAGCCTTGCTTTTACTGCAGTCTTACACACACACGCTTACACACAAGCCAAGTGCTGGCCTGTCATTCCCTTACTCTTCAATTACACTTTGTGTTCTTGCACAGAAATGTGCAAAAACACATTTCAACATCACATTCTTTCATAAACCTGCATGGCATATCAGATCGCAGAGGCGCACATGGACCACTAACAATCCATCACAAACACACCGTGGAATGCCCTCTTTGTCATGGCAATTTGAAAACATGCCGCAGCTGGCCTGCCTGCACCCCCCCAGCTGTACACAAACACCCCTGCCCTTTGTCTAACCCTCCTCCGCCTCCTCCCTCGGTTGTATAAATAACCACTTTGCAGGCTGCCACAGCTCAAAACCTGGCAAAAGACCTTCAGGGTAGAGTAGCGGCCACAGAGACCAAGAGCAGGAGTGCGGAGGACAGCTCCTACTGCAGGGACTGCCGCACGAGGAGACTTGGGGTGGAGCTCGCTGATGCAGAGAGAAGGGAGATAGGAAAGAGAGAAGAAGCAGTGACTGAGCTGAGGGGTCAGTGCTTCACCTCAAATTACTGAGGAGAAAAAGGCGTGAGACACACCTGGAGGTGCAGGATAGACAGAACAACCGGCGACCCAAGTACGATCAGTTCAGGTGAAGAGAGGCACCAACCCGCTGTAGCAACAAGGATGTGGCTCCTCGCAGCTGTGTATCTGTCCTGTCTGCTCCCCGGCATCCCGGCGCAGGACAGGGCATCTTTCAGGAGGGGCAATGACAGGAGCGGCCGCTGCCAGTACACCTTCACCGTGGACAGCCCCACAGATGCCAGCTGCCCGGGGGGCTCAGACCTAGAGGGCCTACAGTACCGGCTGGCCTCGCTAGAGGCCCAGGTGAGCCGCCTGGCGGGGGGAGAGGTCGGCACCGCCAGAACAGGCAGTCAGGGGGGGCTGCAGGAGAAATACGCTCAGGTGGCAGCAGAGAGGAACCAACTGCAGCGAGACAAGGAGCGGCTGGAGACACGGGCGCAGGAGCTGCAGGGCAGGCTGGTCGAGCTGCAGCGGGAGGTGCAAAGGCTGCGGACGAGACCCTGCCAGCTGACTTCCTCTCCAGGTGGCCCCGTGCAGGACGGTGGGCAGAGAGCGCCCAGCGGTGAGTAGCACAGGTAACTCCGTGCCAGATCAGCGCAACATAGCAAATCTGACAACTGGAGGTCCCTACCACCATGCGGGCCCTTGTGAGCGCTGCAGGTCCATCGACAGACCCTTCTGCTTCACATTAACATGGGCTCCCCCACTGGTACGGTCATGGTTGGAGCCCCCTCAAGCAATGAGGGTTTCTTTCAGCGTCTTTTGCTTGAAAGGTAAAACACAGAAATGGAATGTGCTGTGGGGTCCCAATGCCTTTTTAGGGGGCAGTTGGTCACAAGAAGGGGTGGCAAACGATCACCGGGGGTCTCCGCAGAAATCAGGCTGCTGCGCGGGGGGCCGGGAAACAACTAGGCAAGCTGAAACAACACAGCCGACAGTGACACAGCTTTCACCTTTTGACACCTGACCCACCGCAGTTCTCTAATTTGAAGCAGTTTTGACTAAACGTCCCGCTCAAGGGTCCAATGTCACATCTGCGCCGGTCCTTACACACTGCGTGCATGGCGACTGGTGGGGACGACCGTTTCCAACCGTTTACTGCTTCAACAGAGTTAAAATCCGGCTTCCATGTGGAACAAACATTTCCCGCATAACATCCACACCTGTGTGAAAAAGTTGGGGAAGTCAAACATCTAAGAGCACCCATGTGGTGGAAAGATCATTCACCAAGCCTGCAGAGAGGTGAAAATAGTACCAGGTTGTGCAAGTTAAAAGGGGATTTTTATTGCTGCTTTATGTGTTCTGCAGCTGGAGTCCCGCGAGCCGCGTGTTTTCCGAACCCGTGAAATAAAAAACGAAACAGATGCGACCAATGGCTGCAGAACTGAGCAGAAGCGGGCAAACACATTAAATCAATATTATGTCAATACTGTGCAAAAAAAACTGAATTAAATTTTTAGCTAAGAAAAAAAAAAAAAATCTCCATACCCCAACCCAAATTTGGAGGTTTTGAACTTTCAAGAACTTCAATACTGACAAGATGTCATACAAACTGTCCCCGTGACATAAAAGCATTTTCTGTTTTGTTTTTAAAATTGCCAGAAAACCTGATTTTGATTATTTCTGGCATCTGTCAGCCACTATCAAAAATAAAATGAGCTTGGACAGGACGCAGATTTATATACTCTACTGCTAAGAAACGTTTCCCTTGGGGCCGGGCCGTAAGGAGCTCTGGCAAAGCTCGGCCCACTGGTGAGCCATCCATCACACTCACATCCCTCGGTCCTCACTCATCCCGTTTTCACAACACTATGGATTCCCTTCTACGAAATTAAAACTGCCTGCAGTATGATGCTCTCTGCACCATGGAGATGCCCCTTTGCTGGACAGGTGAGGAATGATGGCCAAGGTGGAGGATAAGTGAGAGTTGATCAGGGGTTGGGATCAGGTGGAGGACCTGTAGGTCTGGCTAGGTGGGTATTATGACCAGGAGATCAGGGTAGTTTGGGTATCTGTGACAGATTTTTACTTGTGGCAGAGGGAGAGCCTGTATTAGTTACACATTCCTTGGATTTCTTGGATTTGAGCTTGTATCCTCACAACTGCAGGATCGAGCATCTTCACCCACCTGGTATCCAGACCTGGAGGAGTGAGTGAAACAGCCGAGGCCAGCGGTAAGAAACCAAACCCACAATGCACTTTGTGCACATATCTGCACTCAAGTGGTCGAACAACCCTCAGGGTCATTCTGCAGCCCTGCCTCGGATGGAGCCACGACAACCAGCGGTGTGACTGAGCGGTGTTGCTGTCCTTCGCTTGCAGATCCCTCCTGGCAGCTTGGCAGAGCGGCCTATCAGGAGTTCAAGGCAGAAGTCACGGAGTTGCCTGCACCTCGGCTAAATCAGAAGGGAGGTCGGGACAGCACAGGTACAACCGTTAAGATACTGCCTCCTGGTGCAGAAAACGCAACAGTGCAGCCGCATAACTGTCGAGCTGTCATCCATCAGTTTTACATAATAGCGCCATAAAAGTTGCACCTTTTCACTCGTATGTTTCAGCAATAACACAAAACAAACTGTGTCACACTTTGAAATTTTTGGACGGCTTTTAGTCCTCAGTCTTGAGTGAGATATTTATTGCCGATTTCCTCCTCACCCACACTCAGTACGTTTACTTCTGAATCTCTCCCTCGGTTGTAGGATGTGGAGAGCTGGTGTCCGTTGGAGACCCTGAGACCGTTTGCAAGGCGGAAGGAATCAGCGGGAAGTATGGTGTGTGGCTCCAGGACCCCGAGCCCGTGGCGCCTTATGGGCCCAAGACAGTGTGGCGTCTGGATGCGGTCGGTGCCGACGTGCGGCAGCTCTTTGCTTACGAAGACAAACAGCAGTTGGCCCGCGGTTTCCCCACCAAGGTGCTGCTGTTGCCAGAACCAGTGGAGAGCACCGGAGCCACGGTGTACCGCGGCTCTCTCTACTATCAGCGCCGCCACAGCCGCTCCCTGCTGCGCTATGACCTGGGCTCCGAGAGCGTGGCTGCCCGCCGGGACCTGCCATATGCCGGCTTCCACGGCCAGTACCCCTATTCCTGGGGTGGGTACACAGACATTGACCTTGCAGTAGATGAGCAAGGCCTTTGGGCCATCTACAGCACAAGCCAAGCAAAAGGAGCCATCGTGCTGTCCCTGCTGGACCCTCACACTTTGGAGATCAGGAGGAGCTGGGAGACCAACATCCGCAAGAACATGGTCGCTAACGCCTTCGTGATCTGCGGGCGTCTCTACACACTGGCCAGTTACAGCTCCCCCAACACAACCATCAACTATACCTTCGACACGGCAACAAATCAAAGTAAGGCTGTCGCCATTCCCTTCCGCAACCGCTACCGCTACAACAGCATGGTGGACTACAACTATGCCAACAGGAAGCTCTATGCTTGGGACAACTTTCACATGGTGTCCTACGATGTCCAGCTCGGCGACCCAGATAACATCTGAGAAAAAGAAAAAAGGCTTAACGCTAACCTCATATAAACTTTCAGGCCATCTTTCCATTGCACTACCAATGTCCTTCCTTTCCCTTTCAAAACTATACAGATTCCTACACCTATCACACAGAATAATCGAAAACTGCGAAACAAGGGGATAGAAGAGTCAAGTTCCAGTTTCATACTATTTGTTTGTAACAGACCTGAAAATAGTTTGAGAATGAGCAAAAAAAAAAAAAAAAAAAAAAAAAAAACACTATGTGAAGTGTTCACTTTCAAGCCCAAATCTCAAGTCAACATCTGATTCACTGAGAGGCCATTTTCCTCACATATCCATGTGCAGCAAGAGTTGTTTTGCCACTTGTACGCCTTTCATACATTAAAGAAGTATATTACCTCAGCATGAAATGGTACTCATTCAAATATGCTATTTGCATTTTTAAAGCGCTAAACTATACTGTAAATAATTTGTATTTTTTCCTCAGATAACAGCACTTTTTTAAAAAGCTGATTGTTTCCACATTACTCACAAACTTGGCATCAGGACCACCACATTTTGTAACAACTGAAAACTATGTATATATTCAAAAATAAAAATCTATATCTGTGAGCTCATGCATTTCTTACTACATGTAGCAGCATTAAGTAAACCGAGATTGTACATTTAGAGTGCCATATTGTGAAATACTATGCATATTAGACTATTATCCTATTAACTCGTGCATATTGTGACATGATTATTATTAGAGAGCCAAGTCAAATCACATGCCACAATTTTTTTTTTACAGCATATCATTTTATTAGTTTCTGTAACCAAACCAAGAGAATGTAAATAAGACCTTACATATTTCAATACAGCGATTTAACCCCTGTACAAGAGAAACAAAACAAAAAAAAGAAAAGTTGCCCCTCCCCAACCATCCAGAACATTATTTCATCTCCACCAGGTGGCAGTAGCACATGACATGCAGCCACAGATCAGCGGTGACAAAAGATGTGGTGCAAGAAGACTGTTGCAGACTTTGAGGAAACGTTTAGGGTCCCTTCGCAATGAGAAGAACGTTCTGAACATGCTGAAATGGCAGCACCAGCTTCAGCGGCTCACACTTCAGAGAGAGCGCGGCACACGTGTGCACACAAGAGAGCTGCTTCCATAATCAGTCAACCCCACATACCTGCGACTTCTCATCCCCTGCCTTTCTCCATCAAAGGTCTTGCCTGAAAGCAGCATGGTGTCGTGCTGCCTGCGGTCAGCTGGGGACTATGCAGAGGCCCTGGGACGATCAGGTGCACGTGCGAATGCCTTAGGGAGGTTTGCAAGGACCATCCCATGTGCAAAGGTAACAGCAGCTGAGGAGCGATACAGGCGCTTAGCTGTGGACAGGTGGTGCTGAACACGGCAGTGGATGCAAAGCAAGCTGGATTCAAAGCAAACAAACTGGTACCATCTGAAAAGTGGGCAGCCTGATCCAGGCCAGCAGCTTACAACGGTCGATACAGCCCTGATTCCTTGTCAAATGGGAGCTGACCTGTCCCCCGTGGGTGTTTGTATGTGGCGTTGGAGAAATGGATGCAGGTTTCATTTTTAACAGTTTCAAGGCATCTGGGCACCACTGTTTCTGTCAGCCTTGTACCACAACGACATCTGCAAGGGTCACTGAAGAGGCAACTTCACTGCAAAAATCACCTAACGGCACCTCTCAGCCTCTAGAAAAGAAACCTGAGGAAGGGTTGGAAGGAAGGCTTACAGTAGAGACTGCAATCAATAGCAGCTGCATCACATTTTCTTGCTTGGCAAAAAAGAAAATAAAGGGATTCTTGGTGGGCGTTGTCTAACCGTTCATCACTGTGTGCAGATGGGGACTGAGGCTCGTTCCCTTCAAGCACTTATCTGAAAAGTGCTCAAACTTTCTCAGCATTAGTTTTCTACTTGCATCTCAAATTTCTGTAGGATAGGATGCTGACCCTTCCTCACTAAAACACCATTTTTATATTAATTTTGATTTTACTACAAAACAAATTGTTTCTCCAAAACAGAACAAAAATCTGCCCTCCTAATAAATGTGAGATCCTATGTAAAAATAAAATATGGGAGGAAAAAATCATAATTGATATAAAAATTGCAAACTCAGCAGCAACTTTAATTTCTTTTCTTTATCTTCTCATTGTATACTGTTGATACACAGCTATTTACTGCTGTGTCTCTAGCCTCACAGCTCCTGCGTACATGTGAGGTTCTCATTTCAACAAGAAAGTAGATCCCAATGTTGTCTAGGAGAGGGTAAGGAGGGGGTGCACGGTGACCCTGTGTGATAGCCCTGTTTTGAGACAAGGTGCCCCTCTCCTTATCTCCCAAGGCCCTGAGGGAGACAGGGCAAATCCCCCCAATCCTGCCTCTTACTCAGGTAGGGAAGATCACTCTACTTGCCCTCCTCAGGCTTGATAGATTGAGGCTTGATAGGGCCGGTCCGCACGGGCTTAGGCCCGGTGAGGGCAGGGGGCTTGTCAGCCTCGGGGCGATCAGTGGTAGCGCCCTGGTGGTTTGGGGCACAGCTGTCGACGGGCTTGCCCACTCCTCCCTCCCCCCGGCCAGCCTTGCCCACAGACGCCTTCAGCTGCTGCTGCTGCTGTTGCTCAGAGAAGAACTTGTGGGTGGACTGCAGAACTTCGGCACGTTGCTTGGCCTGAAAGAGAGGAGCAAGGACTTACTGCACATTACCTGCAAACCTGATGATCGGCACCACTGCTCTGCTTAACAGCTACTTCTGCTGTGCAGCTGAATATTTATATTCTCTGTCTACACTGCCCTTTCGAACATCAACCAACCTTGATACAATTATCTAACGTTAACTACAGATGCATAAGAGTCAGCGCTCAAAAAGACTTCAACATTAATCTCTAGTATAAATAATAATTTATAATGTACTTTTACAATGACATTTCTGAGACTTTAGCTCACTTGCTCATTGGTACTGGAAGGGGTAATTTACTGGATTACACTGCCTAATGCTGACAGCCACAGCTGGGAGGGCATCCCTTGACTCACCTTAAGGTCCTGCTCTGCCTTCAGTGCAGCCTGGGTGCTTCGAGGGGCTATAGGGGGGCCAGAAGGCCCACGAGGAGGGTGTTGAGGCCTGGTGTGAGACATGAGGCCTGTGCCAACAGAGGGTGACATGGGCGGTCCCAGCGGAGTCCTCTGCACTCCGCTAGGGAATGAGCCACCGTGGGGTGGTCGGACCAGCGGGGACACCAAGCTGGGCTGTGACAGCATCTGGTGAGAGACAAAGACACATTCAAGCTGGACTGGGACACACTGTACTTTTGTTGAGAAAGTTTGTCATAGTATACAGTTTTAGTAGAATTTCACCACATCTATGACACATTTGTCAAGAGTTATATTCATCTGTATTTAAGCTTTCACTCCAGCAGCATCATATTTACTGTAACCCTAAACAACAATATCCTAATATGACCCTAATCCTATAGTAAATTACACAGCTGTATGAAAGCATATAGTAAATCATTGCAACTAGCTTACAACACTTTGCACCAGCTAAATGAATGAATATGACACTGGCATCTCCCATGCTTGTACTGCAATTTCACCTGTGGGGTGAACTGTGCCGGGAAATGCTGGGGGATGCGAATACCAGCTGATCCGGACTGGAACTGCTTCTGGTATAGAATACTGTTCATCTTACTGGACTGGCTGCTGGGAGATGTGGAGCTGGCCCTGCACACCAGGAGAGTGTGACCAATCAGAGAAGGTGACAGAAAGAACTGGACATTGGCACATCCATCATTCAATGGCCCCAACATCGTTCCATTAAAAACATTTAAAGTGTAAGCTGCAGCGCAGAACAGCACACAGGGGTCCAGTTGAATTGAGGAAGAAAATTCGCTGCAGTAGCAACAGACAGTAAGGGTGTGGAAACCAAAAGATGTATGAGGAACATACCGGAATGGGCTGGAGGTGGGAGTGGTGCTCCTGGCACTGACAGGAGGAGTTCCTGGTTTCACCTCCATACCACTGCCAAAAAGCTTCATATCCATTTCACACATCTGGACAGATACAAATACAACACGTCCAAGAAATCAGTAGTCATGCATAATCTGCAGTAGGAAGTCTTATGTTTTTTTGGCAATTTCATTAATTCTTGCTGTAAAAGACAAGAGTATAATATTTTAAGATACCATATCATGTTTTTAAAGCAAAACTTAGCCAGACAGCATAATACTGTATATTACAACAGCTAAATAAAATATAACAGCTGACAAAGTAACAGCCACGCATACACAAAGGCAGCCCTTCTTGTGACATGAACCAGAAGCCTCCCGAAGGCCATGTCCTTTACTGGCTATCTGAGAAGAGACTGTCACGATTTCCAAATGGTTGTGTATGTTGGCATGAGATTCACTCACCTTGCTGGAAGGCGGCATCATACCATGGCCACTCTGGCTCACCAGGCCACGGAAGGGCTGACTCACTGGGGGCTGACGGCTCAGACTGGGTGGCTGTGCTTGCGGAGGGGTTGGGGGCAGAGACTGCGGCAGAGCAAGCAGCGGCTGGCCCCCCGATGAGCCAAAGTTAGGTACGGAAAGTTGAGAGCCAGGCAGTGGTACAGTCACCTGAAGGCAGAGAAGAAGAGATATTACTGCTTTTCAGACACATGTATGGTACAGTATGTTTTTGTGTGTACAGTAGATGCGTGAGCAGGTGAGGACAGATTTACCTGCTGCAGGGCAGAGCTCGGTGGCTGAGTGGAGCTGTAAAAGCTGCTCTGCCCAGGCTGCTGCCCTGAGTACAAGTTTGAGTGTTGGCTCAGTCCCTGCCGTGCCTGTATAACAACATCAAAGAAGAAAGCAAAATGTCAGCTAGGTATTTCCTCGGAACAGAGACAGACCTCCACGGTAAAGTTTGGAAGACATGACGAATACAGCACAGTGACTGTAGCTAATATATTGGTACCACATTCACTACAGGCAACATCTCTTAAGCTTGGGTCCTCCTAACACTTGAACTGAATTACTGTTGCTTCTTGGCTCTGTTTCACATTACCAAAATTACTTTTACCATAACAGAAAGTTTGATACAGCTGTATATTTCACTACAACAAATTTTATCTAGTCCTTTGCTTAGTCGATAGTAAAGCAGGCAACATACTGGTTATCAGTGCGCACTTAACCAATCTAAATCCTTCTCTTAGCATTCCTGTCAGTTGCAGTTAGGAACACAGACACACAGGAACATCAACACACAAATCAGACCTGTAGGAGGTGTGTGTCGATGAGCTGTGAGGCTCCGAGACCAGACGGCTGGTTGAGCTGAGGTTCAAACAGAATTGGGATGTGCTGTGTGTTTGATGTCTGCTGGAAGGCCAAGCTGGACTGAGGCTTGCCTAACTCTGGTGGCTGAACTCCGGGGTAACTGTGTAGGGTCGTTCCCGAAAGCATCATGGGAGAGGGCTGTGACAGGCTGTTCTGCATGAATGCTTGCTGGGACCTGCCACCACCAGGGGATAACAATCAACAAATGTTCTGCACCAAGCAGCTCCACAGAACAGAAAAACAAAGTACTTTTAACTGGCCCAGTGCATCACATTGCTACAAAATGCAGGTACATGGAAAATCTACAGTTACATGACAATTATGAGTGATTAGATGACAACACTATACAGTGATTTCAAGTTATCATATTATACTTTACTGCAAAAATATGAACAATGACTGCATGGTGAGACATTTTTAATCAGGAATGAGAAAACCTCTTCCAGTTACATAGCTGTAGCAGATCAAGTACCCTGATGGAACTTAAATTTGCAACTTCCAGCAACAAGCCAGTCTTCTTAACCTGCTGTCTTTATAAATCGCATACCAGACTACTGGTCTATAGGCTTGCTTATTATACAGTGACTCAAATTCATCAGCTGGCAGCTAGTGATTGGTGGTCGTGAGTGCCGGCTCACCTGTATGGCTGTAGCGATGAGCTGAACAGGTCCTGTGGCTGGGAGACAGGGGGCCCGGCATTCAGGCCAAGCTGCGGCTGATGCTGGCCCTGCAGTGGCGCGTAGATAGGGATGGGGATCTGCTGCACCGGCGTCGGCTGCAACGGAAAATCAAACAATGGAGACTGGGCCTGAGGGGGGGAACCATCCCGCAGCCAGGAGAGAGAGAGAGAGCACAGCGTCAATGGCCAGCCTCCGAGCAAACCGTTCAGAGACACAACAGTCGGCACACCAGTGTTTCGGCCCACTTCTGTTCTGCCATTATCATATCCCTGTAGCCTGCCAGCCACAGACAAACTCATCAAATTATACTTTGTGAATTTTACAAAAAAAATCTGTAATGAACCACTAGTACAATTTAACCCCATGAAATATTTCTTCCACATTACTAAGCAGAACTGTCATTTACTTCAATGACTTACAGCTTTCTAATCAAAGCACGTGTGAGAGCAAACACTGAAGCTGCCGGAGAGAATTATACAAAGTAGAGCAAGACAAAACACGCTGGCAGAGTGCCTTTACGTTATCAGCAGAGCCGGCTGGTTTCCACGCAGCAGGGGGGGAATGAGAAAAACTCCAGCAACAGAGAAGTTAGTTCATGGTTCACATAGAGACCAATGTACAACTGAAAAACCCCCGTGCTAGGGGAGAGGATGTCTGCGGTCGTAGATTCAAAGTGTACCTGTGAGAGGCCAGGCTGAAAGCCTTGTTGCTGGGCCAGCGATGGCGGGGCCAGACGAGGGTGCGGTGTGTTGAACAGGTGGCTTGTATCCATGTAGAAGGCTGGAATCTGTGCAGCAGAACCTAATTACAAAAGAGGTCAATGTGAAAAATTCATATTAATAAGCTGTTGGTTTATAATAAAATGGCATATGATAAAGAACCAACTACAAGAGGAGATTTGTGGAAAAAATGTTTTAAATAATATTAAATAGTAATTTATTCAGAACACACAGATCACCAAGACTATCCAAATGTTACAAAAAGAAAATGGCAGAAGTGCAAATTCAAACAGCAGTCTGGTATTCAGGCACATAGACACACAATGTGCCATAATATTTTGTGATGTTGACCTTCTAATCATGTTTAATAAATGGTATCCCAGAGGTATAAATAGTCATGAAAAACCAACTGGGAAACACCTTGCCTTAATTCTGTGAAATTGAAAGGTTTGTGCTAGAATTACAAGACCCAGTAATGTAACTGCTTACTACAGTACACAGATTGACAAGTCTATAAATTTCTAGCACTTGGAGACTGTGTCAAGTTTTGGTGTTTAGTGCTACACAGGTATGTGAGGTATGCATAGGGACATCCAGTGAAGAAGTGACTGCTTGTTACATAGGTGTGTGACAACGAAAAAAGCTGACCTGCTGCAGACTGTGACACAAACACCTGGGGCGCTTGCTGCTGCTGGGGCAGGAGAGAGGGCACGCAACCAAGCTGGGAGAAGTGACCCCCAGACATGCCAACCCCCTGCAGCTGCTGGGGCTTCACCTTGCATATGTTGGGTGGGTCTGAGGTGGTGGTAGTCTTCGTGCTCAGAGATGATGTGGTATATGTTCCAGAGCCTGGGGGCAAGAAAATGACATTGATGAGTTTTGTGGAGGGTGGGGGTGGGGATGCATAAATAAATAAATAAATAAATAAATAAATAAATTAAAAAAACATGTATAACAGAGACCCACAAATACCACAAGTTTAATGCGGCAATTTACAGGGTAGGAATCCTAGAGGAGATTCTGTGAAACATTGTGCCCAAGGATCTCACCAGAGAGAGAGGTGCTAGGGGTCACTGATGCCACAGGTATCTGTGGCATAGAGGCACTGGAGAAGGAGCTATAGGATGCACTGACTCCGCCAGCACCTCCACCACTGGTGATGGGGGAAGCCGAGGAGGTCACAGGAGAGCTTTTTTCCCCTAAGCTGGGGGAGTTTTCCCAAGCTTTACGAGCAGATTCCATCTGGTAAGCAGAGATCACATACATTCAGTTGGTTCTGTCTAGCAATGTGTGCATCTGCCTGATACAACACCAAGGACCGTAAAGTGGAAATAAAACCTCAACCCTACCTTAAGAGTCAGGTCCACTGTATCAGGTGGGACTGCTGTGAGGCTGGTGGCCTGTGGCAGGGCCTCTCTGTGGGGCATGGGGAGGGTATGGGGCAGTGCCACCTGCAAAAGCAGAGAAAACTCTTTAATTTGGCCTTTCTCCCAATATGTTTAAAGGCAAAAAATGTGGTATAGCAAACATGTGCACAGCTAGAAGACTTACCATTACTGTAATTAAAGTCACTTTTTTAAACCTATCCCATTCATTTGGCAACATAAAGGGCTGTGAGAAAGCATTTGTGCCTTTTGCAACTTAATCTTTGCACTTTTAGCAGAATATGAATGTAGCCTGGAGAGAAGCAATGACTTTATGTCATGTCTTTGGTGTGGAAGACAATTAAATGATCAAAGGTGTGAAAAAGTAACTGCCTCCTAACAATCAACCTAACAAAAGGGCCAGTTAAAGTCAGTTATTATTAATACACTTAGCATCATGCATACCACGCTCAAATGACATTTCTGAAGATCTCTGGAGAAAAGCTGATGAAAATTTTCATCCTGAACAGGGTCACATGGACACTTCTAAGGCTCTAAAAGACAGCTGAGTCATACTCAAACGCAAAGTCTGGAACAGTAGTGACATCTACTTAGCCGTGACTGTGCTGTCAAAACCTCAACATCAATAATGAGATCAAAAGGAACCCTGGAACAACATCCAGGTTAACTGCACATCTCTGCTGTCTCTCTGTAGGCTCCAAAAGACATAATAAAAACAAATGGGATACACGGCAGAAGAGAAGCCGGGGGTGGGTTTTGTTTATAGTTTGCCAGAAACCTGAATATTTCTCAAGACTTCCAGAATAATGTTTTGTGAAATGATCAATAAAAAGTAGGACCTTTGAATGTCATGAGACCCATTACACCTCGCAAAAACAAAATATACCAAGTCCTCTACTTTGAAACAATTTTGACTGAGAGTTGGTTTAGAACTCAGTTCATTAGTTGAACATGACATGGAATGGGCCAGGGGTGTACCATAAATTCTATTTGGACCTACTCATCTGCTTCGTGTCTGCATTTACATCCCTGAAATGCTGTTATTTATGCTGTTATACATTGCTTTGGAGAAAAGCATCTGTTGCATGAATAACTAATGTCAGCAACATGACAACTCCATGAGCGTGTACAAAACAGAGAGGTTTTTCAGACATGAACAAAGGAGCTCACAGAAATCAGACCAGCAGACAGCACCTCTCTTGCAGTGAGCCATGGCACCTTGTGCAGGTGCTTGCACATTGAGCCCCGTGACAGCAATGTTCTTGACATGTCAGAAGCAAAATTAAGAAACTTAGTCAGAGCTACAGCTCTGCTCAAAATCTTAAAGCAGTACTGATATCAGATTTAAAAAAAAGCTTTAAGCAAGATTCAAACTATATGCTTGCTCTATTTCTTTAAAAAAAAAAAACGAATTCCTTCTCAAATGTTACAGCAAAAAGTTAATTACTTGAAGGTTTATAAACTGGGGTATTGTTCAGGTTGTTTGAGAGTAGTAAGCTTCTACCAGCAGTCAAGCATGGTGGTGTGATGATCTGGGGTTGTCTGTGATAGGACCTGGGCACCTTGCTGTTATTGAAGTAACCATGAATTCCTCTTTCTATCATAAAAATGATGCAAGAATGTAAAGCAGTCAGTTGCAGCTGAAGAGGAGCTGGGTCATACAGCAGGACAGTGATTATGTATATATATGTCAACATCATAAAGGCAAAAAACCAATTGTGGAATGGCCTAAACAAAGTTCTGACACAAATTTGATTTAGATTTGGCAAAACCTGGAACAAGCTGTTCAGACTGGAAACCCTGTTGCTGTATTGCTGAGATAATGCAAATCTGTATGCAGTAGCTGCCAAAAACGCATTGATAGTGATGTGAGACCCTGGTACAAGTTATTGACTATGAAAGGGAAATTATCTTTTCACACCAATGATCACAAATCTCATTTCACACATTAAGGTAATGATGCAACACTAGTTACATTTGTGTTACATTCCTATACTACTTGAACTGAAGAAAAGATTTAATCAAGTATATTTTAAAAAGACTAGGGAAGTAAACAAGTCTAGAAAGGGGGGGAGGGGTCACAAAAGTTCAAACTGCACACTGAAAACAAAATACAGAAGTAACCTTCCCTGACTCTTCAGAGTGTGCAAGCAAGGGCTTAAAAAAGTGTTCTTAATTTTAGGAATCTGTTTGTGCGTAGACACTCACGTTTGCAACAAGGCTTTCCTCTATCTTGCTTCCACTTGTGGGTACACTGTCAGCTAGTGATGATGATGGTGTAGTGTAGTCCATCACTGACTCCTGGTGAATTAAGCACAGTTTTAACTCCCTAGTCAAGCTACAACCTACAATAAATTATAAGCCACTCTAGGTTACACAACTGAATCAACTACTTTAAAGTTACACACTAAACAGTGCTGGGTGAAGCCAATTTGCTGGGGATATGTCTAACACATACTGGTTAGACCTTTCTTGTGCTAGTCAAGCCCTTCACTTTCCTACCTTGGAGCCACTGCCATACTCCGTTGATGGGACTGCAATCATGTTGTCCATGTCATTTCCAAGCTCAGAGACCTTGCTGTCCTTGTTGGGGGAGCTCGGGTCTGCACCCCTACTGCCCACCGTGCTGCCCTTGTCGAGCCCATCACCATCAGCCTGCCGACCATCCTTGGCTTTACGATTCTTCAGTGAACGCTCTTTTCCGATCGGGCCAGGCTTGTATTCCTTAGTCTCAAGGGTACTGAGCTCTGGTAGCTGGAGAGTAGGGGGCAGCATATTTCATACGCAACCTTAAAAAAACACCAGACTGCTTTCCACAGGTACAGAAGATGTGAATTGCTGAGAATCATCTGTAAGAGTAAAATAATCATCCAAATACAACTCGCACCTTCTGGGCTTTGATAGGCCCAGCACGTGGCTGCTTCTGACGTTGCTCCTTGGGCTCAGGCAACTTATTTTCTGAATTCTTCTCTAGTAGGGCTGGCACACCATCACTGTCTGTGCTGCCCGCTGATGACGGTGCCCCAAACTGGATTGTTTCCATACCAAGCTCTGGGTTGCCCTCTGACCCAGCCTTTGCTCCCTGTTCCAACAAGATGAGCAACACCATCTAAGTGACTACAAGGTCTGAACAAATAAAGAACTAACACAGCACATCTTCAAAGTTCCTTACCAAGTGATACTTCACTATGTATTTGGCAAACTCACCTCAGGGGTGACAGTGCCGGTGAAAGACGTGAGAGGCTTGTTCCAGGCACTGACTGCTGGAGGTTGGGGAGGGCTAATGGGTCCCACTGCAATATAAGTCAACAGCCACCCCAAATTAGTCAGAGAAACGTTTACCTTTGGGTGCAGCATAATAGCCCATAGTCTCCACACAAGCCACTTTATATTAAAACAAAACAAAAAAAACTTCAAACATCCACTGACACTTCAGGATTCCCTCAACTGAGGCTATAAAAGTCAGACTCACGTTTCTTGATTTCTGACAAGACACCTGTAGCAGCCATCTTATTCACCCAGAGCTCTGTGCCCAGGGTGTTGTTACTCTGCCCAGCTGGCAGTGTCTTGCTAGGAAAGTCCGCTGTATTGGTCAGGGACACTGAGCCCTCCAAGGGCTGTGCGGAGGTAGTGGAAGGCTGGGCCGGGGTCTGAGTGCTGGGGAGTGATACAGCAGTTGCTTGCTGCTGCTGTTGCTGTTTCTTGGCAAACCTGGGAGGCAGCTTGGAGCTTCCTCCCCTTGCCTTTTCCACAGATCCTTTCTTACTCCAGGTCTGTAAACCCAGGCACATTGTATAACAGTTCAGGTAAATACAATAAAAAGTCATTATTGCTAAGAGTTTTTTTTTTTTTTTTAACTTTTTTTTCAGCATTTATAAATTTTAACATCCATTTAAGTCACCTGGACAGTCAGTTCCTCCTTTTTTCTCCTCTCTTCATCCTGTAGACGCTTTTGTTGCTTGCGTGAGACCACCTCTGTGAAGCCATCATCATTGGCACTGTACTGGGGATCTTCAAGGGTTGTGACCTCTGGGTGATCGTCAATGATCACTACACCTGTAGTGATAATATGCTCAATTCACACACAGCCCTGTTTTCCTTGTTCTATTTTAGTTAAAAAAATCTGGGGGAAAAAATGGAAATGGGGGCGGGACCCCCACTCACTGGCATAGTTGTTGAGGTCAAACTGGGATAGTGCATCAGCTTTCTCCTTGGGCTTCTTGGCAACCTGCTTAGCTTCATCCTTGCGGCGGGCTCCCGTATCCTTAGAGTGTCGCTGACTCGTTCCGTGAGCCGTTTCCACATTCTGGGCGGCACTGCCGGTTGGATCAAGACCAGTAAGTTCCGTGGCCTGCTCCTCGAGCGGCCTGAGCACAGAGGGCCCCAGAGACAGGGCAGAGCGAGAGGTGCAATAGAGGAAGAAGAAGAAAAAGAGGAGAAGAAACAGGACGGGAGAGACGCTGAGCCACACGCTTCCCTCTGAGCAGAGTGCCACCCAAAAAACAATTAAGAACATTTAACAGTGATTCTGGCTGACAGTAACTTCTGTTCACTATTACTAAACCACAAAGTAGACACAGGCCAAAGCACTGGCAAACAATATCAATCTACAGGAAATAACTTTTTTAGGAGGAAATACACCAAAAAAAAACAAAACAAATCATACTGGTCAGCTGGGGACAACATTTAGACCTTTACTATATTCACAGTATTAAGTATCTCCAATCCTGTTTACACGGCTAAACTTAATATGTCAGAAAGAATAACGTATGAACAAAAGAATTACAGCACTGTAAAATACTGCAATCTGTAAATGCCACATGCGGTGATGAATTACTTCTACAAATGTTATCTTTATTTTTAACATACTAGTGTCAATCATTTCCTGGAAGATATTAAGAGAAATTTACCCTAGAGTAAAACAAATGGGTCTCTGGAATAAAAGGATATTAAAAGCAACACTGACACTTCGTAGGGATTAAAAAAATAAAAAATAAAAAAAACTCTACAAAACAATTTGATTGCAAACTTTTGACTGAAAAAATGTGGGACCTTTAGATATGCCGGAGAAAAGTCTGCATGCAAAAAAGAAAACTGGAAAAAGCCATTTTAACATGATTAAAATGATAGACTATAGAGCAGAAAGCAACGAAAGCTACATTAGCTGACAAAATGTGACCATTTCTAAATAACATTAAAATAATGAATGAACAGTTTTTCAAAGACATCCAGAATGCACATAATAACATAAGCATAGAAAACTTTGTCACCCAGTCTCTTGTTTTAGTCCTTTCACTCAAAGGTCACAGCACAAAACTCAACTCACCCTCGGCGAGCAGCCTTCACTCCTGATCCTGCCCTTCGCTCAGCCTTTCCTCCTGCATAACATCGGCCTGCTTTAGACCCGCTATTCCCCCGGCGGTTTTGGCGGTCTACTGGTCGCTGACTAGAGAAGCTTCTCTTGACCATTGCAGCAGCCTCTCGTTTGGGGGTTGCTCCCCCTTCAGCCAGAGTTTTACTCTGGGCCCCCGGGCCCTGGGGGTCTGTAGAGGATGAAAGGCTGGTGGCAGCAGTCTCAAGGGCACCCTTCTTCTCCTCCCGCTCTCTACGTTCATTGAAATCACTGCTCTCAGAAGCAGTCTCCCATTCTTCATTGGCCTGGTCTGAAGAGTTCTGGTTGGATAGGTCTGGGGATTTACTCCCAACAGCAGCAGCAGAGGTTTCTGATTCTACTCCAGGAACTGCCACTGGGTCTGCCTCAGGAGAGACACCATCAGCCAAAGGCTGAGCTCCTCCTTGGGCCTTGGCAACTGCTGGGGAAACAGAGGAAGGGGCCGGTACTACAACAGCTGCTTCCTCAGCCTTGACAGCTGCCTCGCGTTCCTTCAGTCTGCGGAAGCGTGGAGGTTTGTCTTGTCGAGGTGGGCGGGTTGGCCTTGGCCTCCTTGGTCTCTCCCGGCCTCCTGATGCCATCTCCCCAAACTTCCTGCCTTCAAACTTAGGAGGTCGTCTGTCTAATGCTGCATTATCCATTCTAGAGGCCTCAGCCTCCTCTGGATGAAACGTTTCCATTGGTTTATTGGGCCACTGTGAAGACTCCCGGAAGCCTGTCTTTCTCAGAGGCACAGACCTGGGAGCTCCTCGATCTCTTCCACCACCCCTACGACTATACAAACCCCCTCTCCCCCGCCGTGAAGGCTCTCCTTTGGGGAGAAAGCCAGGTTTTGGTCTGCCTTCATCTTCTCTGTTTTCACTGTTTTCACCCATTTGTGGAGGTCTGAGAGCAGAGACCGCAGCTACCTGCCCCGGAAGAGGTTTAGATCCCCTGCGTGTCTCACCCATTTCCCTACGAAGAAGACGGTTTGGCTTAGCGCTCGTTTCACGATCAGACGCTCCTGTGTCACTAGCTGATTCACAGACCTCACTCTCTGAGTCCGTGTCCGAGCCCCGTCTGCGCCGGCGTTTAGGCATCACCTCGAAGTCCGAGCTCTCACTCCGTGTCTCACTCTCTTCCCTGCAGCGGAAGACTGCACTACCTGCAGTAGAAAGGGGCTGGTCGGTGCGGGAGCGGGGTTCCTTGTAGGGGTACTCTCCTCGACTCCGGCCCCTGCCACCCCTGGCTCGACCACCATAGCTTCCTCGGTAACTGCGTCCACGGGAGTAATACTCTCCTCGGCCACGTCCCCTGTAGCTTGAGTCTGCCACCCAGTCTTTCTCTTTGTCCCGCTCTCTCTCCTTCTCCCGGTCCCTGTCCCTGTCCCGCTCTCTCTCCCTCTCCTCCCTCCTGTGTGTCCTAGGAGGAAGACTGGACTCCTTGCGAGGTGGAAGTCTAGGTTCAGGTTGTTTATCTCCTGCTGAAGGTTTGTCGGGTTTCTCTGCCCGAGAGGTTGGTGCAGGGGTCCCTACAGGTGGCTGCGGCCCATGGGGTTTGCCTGTACTGCTGCTGCCTGACTGCTCCTCCTGGTCAGTTGTCCCTGCTGGGTCTCGCTTGCTGACACTATCGCTTTGTTTCTGGCTCTCCGATACAAAAATACCAGCCTTGGTGCTACTTTCCTTTTTGGTGCCACGCTCATGCCGCTCCTCCCTCTCCTTTCGCTGCTCACGTTCTGCCTTCATGTCCCGGAGGACAGGCTTCTTGATGGGGCCCGAACGGCGCACGGGACGCTCTCCTGCAAGGCCCTCCCTACGCCCTTGACCTGACCTGGGGCCCCAGCGTGTTTCGGACTTTGGCTTGCTGGAAGCAGGTAAGGACCCCTTTTCTGTTTTGTTGAGGCTCTCGACTGGTGGAGTGGTTCTACTGCTGGCTGAAGACCCTTGTGAGAAGGCTTCTTTGTGGGACCGGTCATCCAACTGCTCTCCTGAGTCAGGGAGCTCCAGGGTTTTTGGGGAGACAGAAACACCTTCAAAACGTGGCTCTTCCAGCTTCAAGGAATGGCTGGACCCGTGTGAAACGCTCCTCTTCAGTGTAGCCTGATCTAGGGCCTCAACCTCTTCCTCCTTGAGCTCAAAAGTGGATGATTCTCCCACAGGGCCTCTATCAGCAAGCAGGAGCCCTGTGACATCAACTTGTGGGAAGCCTGTCACCGGTTCAGGTGGGAAGAAGTCAGTTTTGCTCCTGGGTTCCTGCTGGCCATGCTCCAAGCTGTATGCAGCAGGCAGCCCTCTCTCAAGCTCCACCCCTGAGTCAAGTCTATAAGACAGATATACAATGAATCTCATTGCCTCTACAGTACAGTCATTAGCTCTAAAGAAACATTAAAAAATTAACTTCACAGCAGCAAGATATGCACATTTTTAAGACAAGCACAAACTAAAATGAACAAAAATAAGTTATACTTTGGACTACTGAAACATCCCTCAATTTTTTTTGTGTGTGGGGGGGGGGGGGGTGCAACATTTAGCATTAAGCTGACAGTGTCAAAAAGTACCTGGGCTCCTTAGTGTCATCCTGCCCTTTTGGAGGTGTGACCGAAGGCAGGGGCTCATATGGATCTGAGCCCCACACCATTCGAGACTCGCTGGGGAGCCCAAGGTCACGCATGGGTCTGGCTGCGTGGTCAAAGGAGTCAGACCCTGGAGTAGCACCATCTGAGGGGTCTCTCCGAACCATCTGCTTAGGAGGCATTCTCCCTGGAGGGCAGAAATCAAATGAGTAAGAACAAGGAACATACTTTAATGGAAATACAGTAATTGTTTTTAATTCCGTGAAATATGAATAACTATTAACACATAATCTGGTCTCCAGATATTTAGATGCAGCAGTTTAGGTAAAGTTACTTGTTTATGTACTATACAGATGCTCAGACATTCCTAATACTTTTTTGAAAAACATTTAGTTTATTTCCACTAAGGTCCTATCTTCTTACTTGTCAGTGAGGACTGATGAAATACCTGGGAGCATTGGGGGCATATCAAGAGGGGGCCGGCCGGACATCATGCGAGGGTCCATATAGGACTGCATCATTATCCAGCGTGGGTCAAAGCCCATAGAGGCAATGTGTTGAGGGTGTGGTCCTAAAGGAGGGTACAGTGAACGATGGTGTGGCGAGGGAACTGGAGCGCCAGAAGGAGACACCGTACCCCCCTGCTGCTGCTGCTGCTGCTGCTGTTGTTGCTGCTGCTGCTGCTGCTGTTGTTGTTGTTGTTGTTGCCACTGCTGCTGCTTCATCTGTTCCTGGTCAATGAATGAAATATAACACAAACTCAGTTCAAACTTTCACAACCTAAATCATCAATTGGTGCATTTAAACCACATAAGTGTGGCAGGAAGATGTCACACCTGCTGTCTTAGGAAGCGGGGAGGCAGTGACTTCTGGAACTGTTTAGAGTATCCTGAGGTGAGGGAGGGCCGTATGGCTGCCCCAGACTCTCCCTCAGGCTCAGGAGCAAGTGTTGGAGCATCCTCGTGGCTAGGCGCATCCGCGTGCGTTACCGGCAGCAGAGACTCCTCAGCTAAAAACATTAGTGAAATTACTCACCCACTATTGTAATTTCATTCCCCCAAAAGAAATTTAATACAGGTAGTTGTACTTATGCTATGCTAGCTTTGTGGAATTTCCTCCTAAGTGAGTAAAATTGTTCAACAATACAATTGCAATTTATGTTGTACATAATTCAGATAATGCAGTTCTCAGTCTTGCCTCTCTTGTCCTCTGTACTGAAGCTCGTAGGTGTTTGCTCCACAGGACTTTCCCTTGTAGCAGGTACCTCCCTGTCCACCTGGTCACATGTCGTCCCTTCAGGAAGGTCAGGTTGGGGGGGTGCAAACTGCACCTCCTCCTCTCGACTTGGATCCACATTGTCCCGTGTTGAGACTGGAGCAGCTGCAGGAGGAGGTGGTGCTGGTTGAGCAGGAGATTTGTCTGCTGCTGAGGCACTGGTCTCCTCCTGAGCGTGAGCTTTGGGTGCTTGGCTTTCTGCAGGTCGGAGCTTCTCATTGAGCCGTTTTAGCTTCTCTGCGCAAGCAGCTAGCCGCTGCTCCTCCATACGCCGCTCCTCCTCCTCCCGCCTCCGTCGCGCCCGTTCGATTGCCTCAGACACTTCAGACTGCTTCTTGCGTCGCTGCCGCCAAGCCTCTTGTTCCTCCTCTCCAGACAAGGGGCCTGTTGCCTGTTTGCCCTGACGAGGGGCACGTCCACCCTAAATGTGGACAGAGGAGGCCCATCAAGACTGGACAGAACACTGTAACGACAAGCAGCACGACTAGGAACAAGCCTATCACCTGGTATTCCTGTTGTTGTCCTCCCTTGCTGTGTTGTGCCCTGCTGCTTGGGGATACAGCTCTGGGATCACTGCTGTCCACCCATGCACCTTTACTTCCAGCTCGGTCCTCTGAGCCCTCCTTCCAGCCCTCTGTGGCCTCTGCATTGCGTGATCTCACACGATCCACTTTGCTTGTCCAGTCCCTGAAAACATTCACAAGGTCTCTTAGCTAACACAATGACCACCTCAATATTTCTAAGTCTGCTAAGTGAAACAGTCAAAGATCTGCTTTCTCAAAATCAAGCACATGTCGATTTAAATTTAAAAAAAAAATAATAATAAATAAATAAAAAATCAACATTTTCAATGAAATAGTATAAAGTTAAAATTCAGTGTTGCATTATTACACATTTCAGAAGAAAGAGTACAAATCCCCCCCCCTACCAGTTCTCTGCCTTTTCTTTGCCAGACTGGCTCTCCTCGTCGTCACTGAAGTTCAATTTTTCAGTGTAATCGACCTCCATCTGTGCTCCTGAGGTGAAGGCAAAAGCTCAAATGATGATACATTGCCATTAACTGCTGGCTAGTCATTAAGACAGCACAGCCACACAGTCTCCTGCCACAGATCCAGTAAGCTGTATCATATTCCCTACCACGTACCAGCCCAGCCCTCATCAGCATCATTGTCCAGGTTGTCCAGTTCTTTGAGCTCTGTGGCACTGATGATGGAAGGCCGATCAGGGTCCTGAGGCCAAGTAGGCAGGGGTCGGCCACCAGCCCGTGGGCCTCTGCCACTGGAAGACATCAGCACATGAATCTCATTTATAATCTATGATAGATGTGAAAGTGGTAGCTCAATTTTTTTTTTTTTTATTTCTTTTTGTCTGACCGGTCTT
This sequence comes from Heterotis niloticus, assembly GCA_018136845.1. NCBI lineage: Eukaryota > Metazoa > Chordata > Actinopteri > Osteoglossiformes > Osteoglossidae > Heterotis > Heterotis niloticus. The sequence goes on from CM030898.1 coordinate 29,967,687, forward strand.
TTATATTCAGTTTTACATAAACAGGTCAACATGGTTCTTATAAAACCAGCCTGACATTGTGACATAGTAAGTCTGTGTGCCCAAATTAACTCACCTTGTTCCATCTTGCTGTTGTATGGGGGACCTGACAGTACCAGGTGGTGGAACTGCATAGGTCATCCTGGGATAAGCATTAAACATCTACAGCATAGATAGATAGATACAAAGAACTTTAACACTTTGTTACTCATAAGATAGCAAAACATGCTGTAGTAATTTTTCACAAATATGCAATACAACTGATTTATATGGATTCAATGAACAAATTAATTTATTGTGCTTAATAAGATATTAGAGGTACTCACAAAAGGTGGCCTCATGTTATTAAAAGAGGAATGAAACTGGGGGGCTACACCTCCCGAAGGTGGCTGCCCCCCATTAAGTTTGGGTTGAGAAGCAGGGACAGACTGGGTGTTCTGAGGCAACCTGTCTCTGGTCTCAGCACTGACAGCCTTGCGTGACTCTGCACCCACTGATGTAGGGGATGGTGTGCCACGACCGGCCCCCTCCTCCAGTGTCTTAGAGTCAATCTCAGAGGAACTGGGTGCTGTATTCAGATTGCGACCTCCACCCTCCCGCCAGCTGCCAACATCTAAAGACAGAAAAAACTGCTTTGTGGTGCTGCGATTTGGCTATGACATCAGCTTCACACACATCAGTAGCGCAAGGTCTTGGTGAGTTACCAAGACAAGAGAGTAACTTACTCTGAGGCCTCAAACTGGGGCCAGGTCCATATGGTTCCTCCTCCTGCTCCACAGGCTTGTCAGACTCTCCTGCAGCTTGGAGGCTTGGGAATTCCTGCTGGAACTGGCTATTGACCCGAACTGGCCCTGAAAGGCAGGATCATGTACCTGGGCTCGCACACTGCACTCTCTAACCTTAACCAAAAAGTTAAGAAAAGTGATTTACCGTCTGCCTGGCCAGTTTGCTTGTTGGCAGCCCAAGAACGGCTAACCCCCACAGATGGCTCAGGAGGCTGTGTGGTCCCCTGTTTGGTCGGAGGGGGTGGAGTTTCCTGTTGCCTAAGGGACAAAGGGCAAAATCAACAATTAAGGAATAAACATTTAAAGAATAAATATGTCTTTTAACAGTGAGAGTATTAGACACAGTGATGCTAATGACTAATCCCCAATTCTCCCTTTTCATCTGGAAACTCTGAAGTTACATCAAAAGCACAGCACATTGGAGCCTTATGGAAAAGGGTGCCTCAACATTTCAAAGAACACTTTGAAAAGGGAATAATTATATCCAGATTTTCCACACTCTTATCCCAACTCCACAACTCAGATGCACACCTCATTATCCAACAACAACCAGTTAACTTTTTACTTATTCTTGGGAAGAATGTGTGGGAATACACAAAATGGTGCAATATTATGGATTCCAATACTGATGGATCTGCATTCGGGTGACCAACAAGAAGAAACCACAGTTTTACCGTTCGTCCCCAGACTGGTCCTGCCGAGAGGCCCAGCCGCTGCCGTCCTTGGGCACAATGTTGACGTTGGGGTCGTTGCCTTTGTTCTCGGCCTTCAAGCTGGGCAAGTTGGCAGGAGGGGGCATACGCCGACTAACAGCAACTTTGCCCAAGCTCTGGAGCCCATGTCTGGCAGCAACTGGGAAATAATTTGCAATGTTAAAAAAAGGTTAATGGAGCACTGTGCTGCTGCTGCTGGTTTACCAGCACAAACCTGGATGCTCATACTGCAGAACTACTATATCCAAAGATTTCCCATTCATACCCAAAGTTTTCCCATTCACAACCAGTATTCTAACAGCAAGGGGGTAGACAGTCCACCAGATTTGGAAGGATTACTTGTGCTGCTCCAAAAACCAACTGTTCTCACAAGAGTCGGTTTGTCTACCTCTTTTTTGATGAGAACAACAACAGTGCACAAAACCTTTACAATGGCAGATTTCTAGAGCAATCCTGACATAATCCCGCTACAGTACACAACACAAAATTTGAGAAAGTAACACAGAAAATTTCTTGCGTTTTGCTTCATATTCTTTATGCCTGGGGAAAAAACAAATTCACTCGAACAGCTTACCTGCTGTTTTCTGGGTCTCCAATGACTTGCCCTTATAGGTGTTAAAAAGGCTAAGGGTTGCATACTTGGTCTTGCCATCCTTTGCCTTGGTGTTCTGCCCTGACTTCTCTGACATGTCGCTGGACACTCATTGAGTCTGTTCCTCTGGCCTCAGCCCTCAGAACCAGCCTCCTGAAAAAAGATATAGGGAATCGTTTAAAACATAGGAAGTCATTTTACCTTCTGACTATCATTCTGCCTCTTTCAATATTTAGAGGCTCAATCACTGCTGTGACATATCACTCAACATTCTATTCAAAACACAACGGGGACATGGATAAGCAATGTTTTAACCAATACATTAATGCTTGATGACCAAAATAACTTGCAAAAATAGTATTTGTACTTTTTACCAGCATTAGAGCAGCAGATGGTGCAGTAGGTACAACTAACAGTTTCCCTTCAAAGGAGGTTTAAATCTCACTTCCTGCACTAATACCTTTGAGCAAGGTACTTTAAATTGCTACATCAAAAACTACCAAGGTGTATGAGTAAATTACTGTAACTTGCTTAACACCGAAAGTGCCCACTAAATAAATGAAAACATGTTACCCTTTGGTAGACAATTATTGCAGAGGCAAAGTCGTTTCGTTTTTAAATTCACCGAATTATAACCGATTTGCAGTTTAACAGTATTTATGAAGCATTTCTTACCCAATACATTTCTACATTTCTACCATTGTCCTAGAGACAAGCACGTGTTAAAATGTATATATATGTTAACACACTAAAATATCATGCATCCAAAATGAAGATATAAGGTCATGGATACGAAATGGGTATGCCATTTTTACACTGAAAATGTTTTATTTGAAAGCTACTGTTAAACAGCTGCAATAAAATGCAGAGATAAATAAAATGTCTAAAATCTAGTTGCTAGGGCTACAGAATACAGCAATGTGAGAGTAAAAGTGTGTGGGGATAGGGTCTCCTCCAAAGCACATTCATAATTGATAGCGTAATGTCAAGCAAACAGAGCAGTGCAGGCAGAACTGCCTGCCTTCCACCATCAGCATGGTGCTCCCTCTGGAGATCCAGGACATCTCTATCTCTCTCTCTCTCTCTCTCTCGGGATGTATAGCCCTTTACTCTGCTTTACCACACAGGTTACACCTCCTTGTCACAATACTATCTGACAGGAGAGGAAAGTATGCAAGACGTTTATGTTTACCGCAATATGACCTACAAAGGACAAACAACAATATTAACAAGAGACCATTTTAACAACGTTATTTACGGGCTATTTCTTTTTTGCTTTTATTACTTATTTGTCTTATGAGTCCCTTGTGTGGCCAATATCTTCAGCTGCTCTAAGGTAAATTTCTCTAGGGGAACAATAAAGATCTGTCCTATTCTATCCTACTCTAACATGCATAGACATCTTGCTAAAGACAAAAACGGGCAAAAATTTGGTCTTGTAAAAGCTCTGTTATCTATGAAACCCAGTAACACGTATGCATTAAGTCCTTCTCTTTGTGTCTAACCAGCGCACCGCAAAACAAAATACGGGGGCACGCTGAGATTTAAAACAAAGCAGTAGATTGCAGAAACGACCCCTCCCAAATTAAAACCCCGGTAACAGGGCGTCCAGCAAGGCCTCAAGGGAGTGGGGGGTGGGGTGGGATGGTGTCAGACAAGGATGGCTGCCTGTTCTCTCCTGCAGCACCAGCACACCGCATCTCATCCGGAATACCCCTACATATCGAAATATGTGCGATTATTAGTTTATTCACAAACATCTAAATGCACATATTCCGCCACCACTAGAATTCCAGGGTGTTACTTGTAAAGGAGGAAGCATTAATCACACATATTGATTTAAACATTTTCTGGGCGGACGCTGCATATGGTGGAGCTGAAAGCTCTGGAATGAGAGGACACCCTTCAGAAAAACCACAGAGGCAGATGGGATGAGCCATGAGAGGTCATACGAGAGGTCAAGCAACATCCAAGCTCACGTGGGCCAGAACTGCAGCCTCGTAAAGACCCTGGTCCCACTTCACACAGCATCACCAGATGGGAGCTGTCAACAGTCAATCATCTGACCCAAGAATTTAAGATGTTTGAAGGCGTTTGCCACACAGAAACATGTTTGTCTTCACACAAGTATCTCCTCTGCCTTTTGATGAGCAACTTTATGTTGTGCATTTGCTTGTATATTTTCCATTTTTGTCTAACCACTGGTCTCGCACCAAACTCCCCATTTCCTGTTGGTAACAACACTCTTTTAGCGTGTGATTTAATGCTGGCAGCGCTAAGCACACTCTGCAACACATCACAGAGGAGGTCTTGTCCAGTCGGTGCACCTGCACAGCTCACAGCACACAGTTGTTGCCAAAATAGAGCTGCAGCTTAAAAACTAAATCATGGTACGGTCCACCCTCAATTTAACGGATTTCAGATTTTAATAAATGCTGAAAAATATTCCAGAAAAAAGTTAAAACCATAAATATTGAAAAAAAAATCTATTTTAAGCCTAATGGGGGGAAAAGTAATTTATTTTTAGCTTTCTTTGCAAAAAAAAAGTTAATGCATAACAATGATTTAAACACTTTTGATAGTTTTGCAAAAAAAGAGACATTCATTTCCATTCCTAGTGTCGGAAATGCAACAAAAAGCCCCCAGTCCAATTCAGCAGCATTCTGATTGAGCTGTATTGACACCATATTCACTGCTTTTTGCATGCTAAAATATGTTTTCAATTTTCCAGATTTTTACCACAGCCAGACACACACTCCACCATAGTCTGGAAAAATCATAGATGGACTGTTTCAGCAATCGCATCAATTACTGGTGTAGCAACATCTTTAATGTCTTTATTTCTTATATGAGCCAGCAGGCAGCGTAGTGTTGTGTTGTGCTGTACAGTGCAGCGTTTACAGCCGTGGACTGCCGCCGCAGTGCCCGGATCAACATGCTTAACCTGAAAGAATACAATAAGAATACCTAGTTGTGCAAACAGGAAAATGACTGCAAAGTTCATTATTTAGCCCCGTAGGTCACATTCAACGTAGGTGTCAAACAAAAATTTAATAACACTAACACTACACGTGGTTGAGGTCCAGCCCAGAAGATAGAACTGCTGTGTATTCATAGCCCTAAGCAGCGCATTGTTTGAATATTTCAATCTAAAATCTCACCCAAAAATACAGTCATATGAGGAGAAATATAGCATTTAATAACTTTAACCCATACTCATTAACACTTCCTATGTTTCTTCATTGAAGTTTAAATGTTTTAATAATACAATTTGCACATTTATGGACAATGGGTGGCCATTTTTACTGTTACTTAATAATTCTGCTCATGGTTTGATTTTAACTTTCTTGAGTCACCCACCCACAGACCTGGAGCTGTCAAAAGTGGAAAATATAATAATCTGCGGCAATACTAATGTAAGGCAGAGGAGGGAGATGACGGTAAGGCGGGGATGGAGGGTGATGATGCTGGGTTGGGTACAGCAGACGAGGTCATGCTTAGGGCTGTGGTCTTTCGATCTGAAGGTGTCAGGTTCGAATCCCCTGCTGCTGCAGCACCCTTGATCAGGGAGGGTCCTTACCCTGAATTAACAGAGCGAGAACACCTTGCTGTATAAACAGGCAAATAAGCTGAACGACAATGCAAGTCACTGTCGACAAAAGCGATCAGCAAGTAAAGGTTGAGCCCCGAGCAACGTGAGCACTGCGGTGCGAGTCCTCGTTGCGGTCGTTACGAAACGGGCTTCTTCCTTCCACCGCTTTGCTACTGGGGTCCATCTCACCGATAAAAAGGAAGCCACCAAAAGCTGCTGGAGCCCCGGGAACTCCGCCGCTGAAATTGGATCCCCACAGTGGCGCGAAACGGGGGTCTGAGGCGCCCGGCGAGAAGGAGAAGGAGGAGGAGGAGAAGTGCTGCGCATCGCCACCAAGGCCCCGTCACCCACCGGCTCGGACAGGCCGAAACCCGAAGCGGCCACTCGGCCCCAGACAGCGCGGGAAGCCATTGCAGCACAGCCTCCCTACAGGTACCAACCCGGTGGTCCATTTTCAAAATGCACTTTAATATTGGACCTAGTTTGCCTTCAACGTCACTGCTGTATTACTGGGCAAGAAACCGAACCGCGCTCGTTAGCCACTCAAGCTAGCACACTTAGATGTAGCTACCTCCGCCGGTCCTTACCTCTGCCTCGCCCGGTCACCGAGCTCCGCCGCGGGCCCTCGCATCCCACCATCCCCTGCCGCCCTTCTACCCCACACATCTTACCGCAGTCATCTTCAGTCAACGTCCCCCCACCCCCCAACTAATCCAAGGTACGACGCCGCGAAACCCACCCTTCTCCGCCGGTCCTCTGCTTTGTTTCTCTACGACTAGACGTCCTGCTCAGGCCCGCTTCCCCCGTCCGTGCGGCCGCCGGATTTACAAGAGTGAGTCGGTGGCTCCGCTCGCCTGTCCGCCCGCCTGGGCCCCGTTGCTCGGCGGCTCCAGTCGCTCCGCAGTCGCTGCCGACGGGTCCTGTGTGCGCGGTTGCACCGTCAGCTCGCTGTCGCTGCTCGTCCTCCGTCGCAGTTCGGCGTCTCGTCGCCGCGCTCGGGCTCGGCACGGGAGACGGAGCGGCTCGCGCTGAGTGTGGGCCCCGCTCGCGCCGCGGCCTGTCGCACGATCAAAGATGGCAGACGGCCAATCCACGGGCGCCTGACGTCATCGCGTCGGGACGACGGCTGCGGCTGGCGCGTGTGATGGCGGGCGGGCCGCCGCGGTCTCGCGAGAGTTGGAGAGGCGATCGGGAAACGGGCGATTTAAATACGATTTTACTGCGCCGAGCAGTAAAAGTGAGTTCCTAACAAATTCCTAAATAAAACTGTCCATCTGCAACTTCGGCGTATAATCTATTAACAGTGCGCAACGCATCTTCAACGTATTACTTCGATGAAACATTTCACCAGCAGTTTTCACGCTCGCTGCCACAGCGATGGATGTACTTGCAGCTTAACAACATGTTTCTAGCAACGTACCCTTTAAATTTACCATGCTTACTTTTCAAACTACTTTCATTAAATTAGGTCGCTCACTTTTCCTTGTCTGTCTAATACAAACTTGAATTTTGTAATAAGGACAGAGAAGAAGTGATTTTTATAGCTCAACATCATATAAAGCTACAGGATTTCTGTCAAATGCAATTAATCCCATATTTTTAATACGATTATTACATGCCAAATGCTACATACATGTAAACATTTGTATAAAAAAATTTCTAACAATATACAGTACATTATGAGAGCTGGAAACAGCACAATGAACATGTGTTCACCATTACTTCCTTTTTTGGGTGTCTAAAGTGTTATCTAATACTACATGAACTGCTTTGTAATGCAGGATTTATGAACTGGACTGAATGAGTCAGTCCTTTGGTCAGAAACTATGTAAGTGTGTGCAGTTAAGGAACGGCAGGAAAACCCCACATGCCAATGTGTCAGGACTTTATGGCAGGAAAACCACTGGGGGGGACAGTCACCTTCACTGTAAGGAGGCTGAGGTTAGTTCTGCAGCCGTACTAATGGGGGATAAACCACACACACCCAGAAACATTTCTGTCCCAAGCAAAGTCAATATAAATGTCTCAATGTTATACACACAATGACGTGACCTCCATCTCTAGACTTACACAACATTCAGTCTTACGAGCAGAAATAAATCAAAATCAAGTCAATCCATTCTCTAACTTTTTATTTTTTATATTATCAACGATTCACAAGTTCTAGTACACAGCTTTATAGTATAGCTTTATATTTTTTTTTCTGATTCTAGTGTGTATATATACAGCTTTATTTTGCTGAAACCTTTGTCCAAAGCAGAATTTATTTACCCATTTAAAGAGCATTGTGTTTTTACCGGAGCAATCCAGGGTAAATACCCTGATCGAGGAAAACCCAGCAAAAGTGAAGATGTAAAGCAAGTATCTGTAATTTGCAAAGCAACAGCCCTGTCCACTATACATATTACCTGATGCCCCAAATTCAGATGACCATTCATTCCACAGTCTGTCCTTTCCTCAAAAACAATATCAAGAATGAGAGGAAGAAGAATGTTAATATGAGAAATGAATTAAATAAGGTTTACTACTAAGTAGCCAAAGGTTTAAGTACACCACCACTGATCACTGCAGCCATATATAGTAAAATGCTGTTATTTTGTTCTTTATAGCTGGTAGGGCATTAGGATTATTGCAGTCAGTACTGGGTGTAGATACAAGAAACAATAGCATGGTTACCTGTATTCAGTCCAAAAAGTGCAGTAACTTTATATGACAACGTGGTCTCTGCTGTGCCAGCAGGTGGCTTTGGTTTCTGGTGCCCAGGTTCAGTGTGATTTCTGCAGTCCTTTCCACCACTAGATGGGGTCAACACACACGATCAATGCCCCTGCTTTACTGCTTAACGAAACCTGGACTTTTGCCCGTGGTCAGTAACTGCTGGTCCAGTGCAGGGTTTGTTCGGAGCCCATCCTGGAGGGAGAGGATGAAGAAGGGCACACTGTGATGGGGACACCAGCTAATCCCATGGAAATCACGCACACTCATTTCTCTGATTCTATATTTCTCTTGGAATATTTCCAGATTGTGCATCAGATTCCATTGCAGTAAGTCTCTATATGTTTGCTCTCTTGTAGTGAGACAGCAAAGTAGAAATTAATATATCGCTCATCTATTAACATTCCCATTATGACTCCATCAAGAGTTTCTTTCCGAGAGAGCATTTGCGGAAACTTGATTAAGATATTTGCTGGACCCTAAGGGTCACTGTAGCCTGGTTAATGTACTGATTCATAAAAAATTTAGGGCTTTATAGCCCTGATGACAGCATCCAGTTGCTTCAGATGCCCATCCTCTAACACTGTGGCCAGTTGCTATGTCTCCCATATACAGTATAACTGCCTTTTGCTCTTATTTATGACAGATGTGAAAGCCAGCAGAGATCGTGTAAGTAGCTACGAGAGATAGTTCTGGCAGGGTCCTGGCTGAGATGTCCAGTCATGTCTCCAGTTCAAACAGGGTAAGCCAGAGCAGTTCAAATAAGGCATCGCTCAAAAGAGCATCTGTCTTGGCTCACGTCGGAGCGCTGCTGCCATCAGGGCTGTGCAAGCTGACTTTATTTTTAGAGGAGATTCTTGTATCAACTTAGTCAGTTAATTATATGTAATATTTGTCAGTCTGTTTCAAAAATACAGTAATGCATATACTTCTATACCTATAAAGCTCGCTCTCTATCTCAGTGTGTTTTTATATGGTTGTTTGTTTGTTTGTTCCCTAACCTCAGCTTTATTTTTCAAGCCATAGATTTAAAATTTGGCACACTGGTATTTCCCATGCTAAGTAAGTTTTCTGTATAGTAAAATACACACACACACACATGCTGCTGGGAGAAGGTGGGGTGTAGGAGGTAGGACCCAAATTTGAAATAGGGAGCCATAAGAAATTGTATGATACATGCATGTGGCACTAAACAAATTTCTAACAATATGGAAAATAAAGTTTGGTGACATACTGTATATTTGTTATTATTTTTCTCCTTTCCACTTGACTATGACCAGCATGACACCCTCTGTGGCATCCACCTGTCCAACGGTACTAATAGTTATGTACTGAGTGAAATGAACTTTTAAAAACAATTGGTGCAACCCCAGCCATCCACCCATTTTATGTGCTTGAATTATGTCCCAGTTGTGCTATATCAAGTGGAAAAAACAGAATATTGTAGGAAATAATTTTCCATGTAGCCTCATGGGCCAAGACCTTGTCCTGCAAAAAATTCTAAGGAAATAAAAGACATAAGGTGGTCAGAGAACATATGTCCAACTTGGCTGGAGTACCGGATTCCAACGTAGTTTAAATAAAATGTAGAAAGAAACAAAAATTAAACATGTATTTCAAACTGTGTTGACAACAGACACATATAAGGTTACACATCTGGCAAATTATGCTGTTTTTGTGGTGTACTTTAAAATGACTCAGCTGTTTTTTTATAAAGGACATCTGAAATTGGCTCTGGCTAACATCTCTGTCCTAACCCTCTTGGACCGCACAGTTTCGCTAACAAAAAAATATATACCTGTAGCCTAGTGTTTCCAAGTTCCCGATATATCAACTGGTAAATATTAATGCCCTCGCAAGAAATAATGGCAATTGCTTCCCGATATTTGAGCAATTTCTATGAACCAGTGACACTAGTACACAGGGTAGAGGTGTATGTTCATTTCTCATAAAGGATAACAAAAATTGTGTATAAACTACAGTTCCTTATGTTAGTGACAACCTAAAGTCGCAAATGTCTCGCATCTAATTCTCGGTTAAGATCCAAGTGGCTTCAGCTCGCTGTAACCGAGCCTGATTCCTTAGGGGTGACTCAAGGAGATGTTAATTAACTGAGCTAAATTATTTGTACCAGGGAGGTCCACTTATGCTCCTGGGTAGCAGTGGTTTTACTTGACTTGAAAACATGCTGTTGCTGGAAATATTAGGTGTTGACTGCAGCAATAGACAATGCAAAACAGCAAACTAACATATGTAAATATTCAGTTGAACAATTAATATATTCAGCCAAAAAATGTTTCCAAAACAACTGTTTGTAATATTTGCATGTAATGTACATTTCTCTGTGATCAGATCTAACTGGGGAAGAACTGGAGGTAGATGGCACAAGAGACCTGGCTCTGATCTGGGGATGTGAAAGCAAACTGTAAAATCACCACTTCCTGTTCCACAAACATGACAAAAAAAAATGTCAGCCTGAGCTTGAAGTCACAGTGTTCTGAAATATATTCATATCAATGCAAATTCCTTTGATTATACAGTTCCAGAGACCTAAATGATAGCAACTTTGTTTATTTATCTGTTGCCCATCTGTTTTATTATGGACTAGCAGAGTTACCCGGCGCTGGGCCTTACGGGCCTACATCACAGAGTGCACTCCACCTGCCGGTCATAGTCCAGTGGATGTGCGTCATCACACTTGATCACCTTTAAGTAATACGTGCAATAGCATCTGTGTCTTGTATAATTTTGTTACCCTCCCTGTCACCAGATCCTTCCTCCAGCACCCCTTCACCACTCCTCAGTGTGTGTGTGTGTGTTTGGTGTTAGGTGTAAATTAGGTGGGATCTGCTTGGAGGCACACATCATTAATGTTTTAAGAGATGGATGTATTAGACTGGTTGTGTTTTTTAATGGATGCTTGGTATACTGTCCATTGGGGCTTGGAGTCCACTGGAGGGCTCACACCTGCTTTCAAGTGGGGTTGTTGACATCCCCCCCATAGGAACTTCTTGAACAAGATAAAGGTGGAGGTTGGGTGGTATTGGGTTTATAAATGTAGCACCCACAGGATGGAAGCAAGTGGGTGCTTATATGTGTAGCCGTGTGATTGGTGGCTTTCCTTCCTGAAATTACATTTCATACAAAACTTTGTATGAAGCACCATGTGCTTGTGTGTGAAGTAGCCTGTTTGTCTTCATCTTAACAATTTAACTGGAAAGTAACAGGAGGCACAAGTCACTAATTTGTGTGTGTGTGTGTGTGTGTGTGTGTGTGTGTAAAATTGCAGGTTTGTCCGGACATCCTGACAATGTAGGTGGGATCTGCCTGGAGGCACAGGCCACTAATGTGTGTAGTACTGTGTGTGTTCCTCTACACAAAATCCTGACCTAGGAGGTACCTGTGCACCAAATTTCAAGCATGTGGCTTGAAAAACAAAGCCATGCATGAAGTGCAAATGGACAAACAAACAAAAACTGTGGTTTATAGATGTAAAAACGATACAGTTTTTTTGTTTGCTTGTTTGTTCATTTGTAGGTATAACTCTGCACTTTGTTTTTATGTGTTTGAGTTACAGTAGGTTGCTGTGCATGTCAATTTCCATGCGTGGATTAGAAAAGCATCTATCCAACAAGAAAAGCCAATATAAATTTTCTAGGGTAAAATCTCCCTGTTGCAAGTGTATGAAGATTCAGCATGAAGCTTAACTTGAGCTTCAGCCTGCTGCAGATGTTGCCTCATAATGAAATAAGTTTATTCTAGCAGCCAGTGGTTACAGATTAAACACTTCAGCCTAGTGTTTTCCAGTTCATTCCTATGTCAGAGAAGGAACTTCAGCAATGAAGTTCTCCTATATTAAAAACCATTTAATTCAAAAGCACAACTTGTCTAAGGTCTTGCTTAGTCATCTCACTACTTCCCAAAAAAACTTATAAATGATATAGCTATTTAACATACCATAGACTATAGCCATAGACTATAACAGTTTACATTATGTACATGAATAAAACTCAGAAACCAAAGGATCAGTACATGGGTGGTACTGCCTTGGTGCAGTTCTGAACCCCTGGTCCCATTCATGTGTCTACCTAGTGGAAGGTTGCGTGTCATCCATACAGCTTTTGCGGGATTAAAACACCTACAGCCCTGCGAACACAGAAGGATGCCAAGTGACCCCACCCCCGAAGCTAAAAAGGATGACAATGACATCGTGACGGTACCTGAGATGAACAGCAAAGCAACTGGTAGTAGGAGGGCCACCACAATGTGTGAGCAGATGCAGGCTCATGCAGCACAACCCCAAGTGAAGAAGGAGCTGGCCAACATGACAGTACTGGACCACTGGGATCAAGTGATATGCAAGGAGACAACAGCAGCTTTTGCTGCTGGCAACCTTAGTCACAGTCTGGACCAGTGCACCACATCTATTAGCCCTCATTTTGTCCAAACAGACTTTAATTTATTTAGGGCAGCAAAGTCTGAGTCTTAAAAATAGCTGACCAATATGCAAGGGGGGGCAGCCTGTGGTAAGACAATAGCACGGCAGTCATGCACCTCATGAGTGGAAAACAATAAAATACTTCAACACATCAAAGAAGAAACCAACCCCAACAAATGCAAGAAATGTAAAACTGTAAAATATAAAACACACTAAGTTCCCGAATACCCTGGAATGCCCACATTACCAAATTATTACTTATTTACCTAACAGTACAAATTATTACTGAATTCTTTGCAGTGGCTAAGCCTTATTATTAGTTATTTAAGCAAACATATTACAGCATTATTTTTTAAAGCCAGTTTAAAGATATTATTAATTCCATACAGAGTAAGCATGTCATTATACACTATATGTTACATCATTTCACATTTTTCCCCAAAGTCAGAAACTTTAAATGTTTATGCAAGAATTATTCTTCAAGAGCTATTCAGCTCCTAAGTTTTTCGAGCAGAGGTCTGAGTTTTGAAACTGCAGCATTTGGTTCTGTATCTTTAACCGCAATGATGCCCAAATATACCCACTAATATATCATTTCCCATACACATTCACATAGACACACATCCTGTATACACATATATATGGATAACAATGGCAGTAAGCTGTGAGAATCTGAATATACAAGGTATATATAAGTGTGTGTGTGTGTGTGTGTGTGTGTGTGTGTGTAAAAAGAATCCCAGAGTAACAGCATACATCTCAAATTGGATAGCATCTGTGATCGTGAGTCTGTCGTGAGAGAATTACTGAACAAGAGTTGTGTTCATAGGAGGAGGAAACCACTGCTCTCTAAAAAAATGCTGTCTCAAGTTTGATGTTAACCACCTCACTGAAACAGAAAAGGCCAAAATATCTCATATCCACTGCACAGCAGCAACAGAAGGCATTTGTTTGGGGTAAATACCTATAAAGGAGGTTCCACTAACTGCTAAATATAAGTGTTCATGAATACTGTCCAGCCAAAAAAAATGTAACCACGGGCATATTCCAAGATGACAATGCCAGGATTCATGGGGCTCAAATTGTGAAAGAGTGCTTCAGAAAACATGAGAGAGACATCATTTTCACACACGGATTGGCCGCCACAGAGTCCAGACCTTAACCCCATCAAGAACCTTTGGGATGCACTGGCGAAGACTTTACGCAGCGGTCCGACTCTCCCGTCATCTATACGAGATCTTGGGAAAAAATGAATGCAACTCTGGACAGAAATAAATGTTGTGGCATTGCATAAGCTTTTCAAAACTGTGTCACTGCAATGAGAAGAGCGCTATATAAAAATAAAATTGAATTGAATTGAAATAATGCCATGGCAAAAGCGTGCCGTAATTTAGGGGTGGTCCAATGAAATATTAGAGTGTGTGACTTTTTTTCGGCCGGGCAGCGTATGACTCTTTTACAAAGGTTAATTGTTCCATAGAAATCCTTAGCAATTGTTCACAAGTTTCAACAGTACAAATTTTTTTTGATTCCATGAGTGCTGAAATGAACAGCATTCATCAAATGGGACTAAACTGGACAGAGTTACTACGAAATTTAACATCTGTTATCATCACACTGTTTGCCATCACGATGCACTCTCTAATACTGCACGGCTGCCTGCGCTCTGTCTACTTTTGCACAGTGGGTTTGAACCCTGCCCGGTCTGCATGGAGGTAGCACAATCTCCCCTTGTTCGTCTGGAAAATCTCCAGGTGTTCCAGTTTCCTCCCACAGTCCAAAGATATGTGTTTCAGTTGGGCTTGCGAGTGTAAACTATGTGTTACGTTGCTCTACCGTATAAACGTGTAAACGATTGTAGGAAGTTTAGTGCAGTATTAACGCCGTAGGTGACGTTGGATCACATGTTAAGTGTCATTTAAGTACTCTATGGTAATTGTGAGGAGCTTTAAATGTACAGTAAGGTCTTTTGTATCATGTTTTTCCAACACAAATTGGCTAATGCATGGTTCATAGGGAAACTAGAGAAACAATGTATTTACAAAACAAAAGTCTGTTGGCTTAGGAACTATCTTCCCCAAACATTTGTTGAGCGCTAGAAGAAGTGGCCTGTGGGCCTCGCATGTGGCGAGCGCAACCCATTTGAACACCACAGCTTCCTGCTTTCTTTCCACGTAACTCGAGCCAATTGCTACACAATGGCTTGACAGTGTGTGGTGCACCTCTGTCCCTGTCCTTTTTTTGTAATTCTTGCTTAAAAGTGCTTTCCTCATAAAAAGAGAGAAAAGTAAAAATAAAGAAGCATGCTGGTGATAAAAATTCAGGAGACTGAAAAAGAAAAACTTTATCGACCGAGAAAAACTAGGACGATTTTCAACTGTGCAGGTATTTTTTAGAATTATCTGTTGTGGTTAGCAATGCTTTGGTTATGAACGCATTTCCATTCTTGAGAGCTCTGACCCAAGCCTATTGTTCTCATAAGGTGATATTTTTATTGCATAGTTTTGCATAGCACCAGAGCATTTCTAAGCACAGCTGTCATAATAACCATCACATTAACTGATCGTACAGGTAAGTGCCTTGTTCTGCCCAGTTGCTGGGATACGTCAGAGATCCAAATTCGGACCTCGTAAACGCAAAGAAACTCCTTGTAAGCTGAAGGAGGAGCACCGAATTAAACTCTTTGCATTCCCAATAAGATCCCACCCCTCTCCCGCAGTCCTTCTGCGTCCCATTAAAGCGATGCTCACCCACAAAGGACCGAAGCTGCTCGGTTCCTGGCAACATAATGAAGGTCCTCGGCAAACTGCGGCATCTTCATCAAGGCACTGACCTGGAACGGATACAAAAAATAAAATACCGTATAGAAGGTGTCAGTCACCAACAGGGTAAGTGGGTCTGGGTGCAACCTGCCTTTGGATGTATTTCTATTATTTCTAGAATGGTGTCCAAGCCTCACCACCATCATTGACAAGCACTGAATGTCCCCTATGTGGCAGATTAAGACTCTGTATTATAGCTTGTACAGTGTCAGAGCTACATTCTACAAGCGGTTGTCCTATAATAATAATAATAATAATAATAATAATAATAATAATAATAATAGAGAGGTGTCCCGTGTGCGACCTACTGTGACGTGTATTCAGTGCCGAGGTCCTGCCCCCTGTCTCAGTCTCTCAGCACACGGCAGCTCGTACATCCGCACAGCCATGCCCGGAATACTGCTGGGGGATGTATTCCCAAATTTCGAAGCGGAAACCACTGTTGGCTCCATAAAGTTCCATGATTTCCTGGGAGACTCGTAAGTACTGTAAATATATTTACAAAAAAAAGCCAAAACAAAACAAAAAAAAACGCCTCACCGAGTGCGAATGTAGGTCATGTGACCGAGAGTAACTCGGACAGCGGTCGGTGCTTCTTTCCCACAGAAAGTCGAGGTCATTGTCGATGTATTTAAGTACTTTTTTATATTTATATAACCGCGTTTTGCTGTCTTCGTATTAAGTTAGGCTGGAGGAGGGCGTCGCAAGTGTGAAGGGAGGAGACGTCGTAACAGCCGCCAGAAGTTCGCTTCAGTGAGGTGCGGTAAACGTGACGTCACCTAAAGAAGAGTTTTTTTCGCGGTCGTGGATGTTTGGACCGCAACGGTCGCGGTCGTTGCCTCTGCCGGTCGCCCCTACCGGCGCCGCTGCGCCCCGAACACGGACGGCATACCGCACTGCCAGCGCCTGGCGTCGAAGTCCGTGCAACAAGACGGCGATGTTGGGTAAATAAGGGGGACGTGGCCATGTTCCCACCGCGCCGCCTCAAAATTTGGGTTGCGGTTCGGCGGAACCGGGAAGAGGAGCCGCTGTGCGGCCCCGATCCCCGTGGGAAAGGACGCAGTATAGCGGGAGCCGCTCGCCACCATACTAATCTCTTTATCTTAATAAAATCTTTGAAGAATTCGCCTTCGTCCAACTTCTAATCTGGGGCCCTCCTTGCGCAAAAGTCACCTCAGCCGACATTTTGCGAAACTGACCTCTCCGGTTTTCACTCACGGTTTGCTTGCGTCATTAGTGCAATGAAAATATATACGTTTTTCCCACACGTAAAAGCCTTGTAACTCAGTAAAAAGGCATTTTATGCTGCACAGCATCTTTTATCAAACATTTGGAGTCTGTAACCCAAAAGGTTTCTGTCCCTCAGTGGGGTCCAGGGCGTAAATCAGAGCATCAGCACATTTATACAGGTCATTTCCTGTGACTTTACAGAGACGGCATTGTTTCTCTGTCATGTGCTGTGTATCTCAGCAAGATTCTTTCTCTGCCTCACAAAAGAAAACCGCAAACAGCTCTTTGGGTGTGAGTTAGCCCCGAATTTAGCTCTGGCCTATGCTAACCTCCCATCATTTCTCTTTTGGTATTTTTTGACAATTTTACCAGAGCACTTCAACTACCTTGCCATCCTCTAGCATTTAACAGCAGTGTTGTTCTAGGGACTTGAGCCAACACTCTGTTATTCACTACAGTGAATGGCATTGTCTGTGTAATGTTTGCTTTCCAGATAGGATGGAATAAAATAACATCTTTTCCTCCAGGTGGGGTATCCTCTTCTCTCATCCCCGCGATTTCACCCCGGTGTGCACCACCGAGCTGGGCCGTGCAGCCAAGCTCAGCGAGGAGTTCGGCAAGCGCAATGTCAAGATGATAGCACTGTCCATCGACAGCATAGAGGACCACCATGGCTGGAGCAAGGTATCGCACCATTCCTGGTTCCTATAAACATTGCGGTCCGGGACGCGGCGAAGACCTGAGATCCGACCACGTTGATGCAAACACACAGTGACTTCCTAAAGAAAAATTTAGATCAAAAGGTCTTTAGAATGTGGAGGAAGGAACTGGAGTACAGATAGCTCTCCGTGTACGACCATGTTAGGAAACAATTCTCCGGTTGTAAGCTGCATTGGTCATAAACCCAAACCAGACTGATGGCCGGTCATCTGTCGGCGGTGTAACTGGTGCAGAAGGCGGAGGTGGTGCAAGGGGGATACGGCAGCAATCGTGGGAATATTTCACTGCTCACTGGCACGTTACACTCAAGACCATTTTTGTGACACCGTCTTGTTGGGCGAGGATATATTGTATTATAGCACGGGAGATAAAAGGGGAACTTTGGTGTTAGTTCAGTTCTGTGACACAATCTCACACGGCATTCATCTTACACAATCACCAAGCTACAATGTGACACATGCACACTCTGCAAATAGACATGTTATGGTCCTGTCTAGGGTTGGGATCTAACAGAGATGAAGCAGAGAATTGACACAAACAGAAAGGAACCCAAAGTACTTTGTGGGAAGTTTTTAAAAAAAATATATTATTATTATTATTACTATCATCAGTGCAACCCAATTTCCAAGCCTTTTCTCCAGAGGTGAGTTAAGGAAACAAAACAAACAAAAATCCCTATCCTTTTAGTGAAAACTAACTATACTAACAAACAAAAATAAATAAAAGTACACTGTTCTTCTCTGGCTCCCTCACCACAGTTAAAACTAGGAGAAAAGTGATCAAAGTAAACAGCACTCACCCCCTTCTGACAGTTGTTTCATAATCGCGGGTATTTACAAAGACAATTTCCAAAAACAAGACAATTATCGACTACCACTGAATAATACATTAAAAACTTCTCCTGGCACAAGCCCCCCCACCTTTGTCTCCAGGTGTCTTCCTTCCTTAAATGACTTCTTAATTGGCTGATTCTTCCAACTGGCTACGGGGAGAGACGGACCAAGGACGCACAAATACAAAAGGCCTTTTGACCAAGGCCGTAACACCTCCCCACTAAAAATGTGACACCCATAGTGTCACAAAAAAGAGTGCAATAAACAAAGTACTTGAGTCACAGGTGAAAGCATCAGTCAAAACATTGTCTACTCCTTTTTTATGTTCAATAAGGTTAAAAGGTTGTGTCAGCAAAGCCTAACACATCAACCTCTGATTCTTGTTGCACATTTGAGATATAAATGTTAGAGGGCTACAATCAGTATGTAAAACTTCAAAATTTTGCACTGTTAATAGCAAAGCAAGGGTCTCTTTCCCAGTTCTACTGTAATGCATTTGTTGAACTTCTTTGAAGAAAAACAAGCAGTGTTTGATACCTTGGCT
Source organism: Heterotis niloticus (assembly GCA_018136845.1). Classification (NCBI taxonomy): domain Eukaryota; kingdom Metazoa; phylum Chordata; class Actinopteri; order Osteoglossiformes; family Osteoglossidae; genus Heterotis; species Heterotis niloticus. The sequence continues at coordinate 29,986,689 of CM030898.1, forward strand.
GTCGACCTGTAGCAACAGAGCCCCTGCTCCTACATCACTGGCATCAACATCCAGTCGAAAAGGCAGATTAAAAATCAGGAGGCGCTCACAGAGAGGCACCGCACAGGACAGCTTTGATTTGATCAAAAGCAGAGACACTGAAAGTGCCGTAATAGCCCAACATGCTGAAAAACTGCCACAGCTCACAACAAGTGCGGGGAACAGGAAATGTACACTTTGCTTTTACTTCATCACTGGGGGTTCGAACTTGTCCTTGGTGTACTTCCTTCCCCCCAAGTAAGTGACTATTCCGTTTTCAAACTTGCACTTAGGCACGTTTAAAGTGAGGGAAGACTCAACTAGACATCGAACAGCTTTTCCCAAAGTTTTCGCATCGTCAGAGCACATAGATGTATAGACAACCAGGTTGTTCAAATACACTGCACAGTTCTCCACAGGATTTAACACATAACTCAATAACTGTTGGAAGGTAGTAGGCGTATTACACATTTCAAAAGCCATTATAGAGTACTGCATAAAGGTGGCTGGTGTTACAAATGCTGAAACGTCAGACGTGGTCGCTGTCAAAGGCATCTACTAATATATTGAAAAAGACTCTGGGGCTGTGAAAGCGATTTTCTTCTGATAATCATTGTAGAACTGAACAGATCCCTCAGGGTTGGGCACAAGAACTCCATGGACTGGGGACTGCTAAACCGCTGTCAACCAAATATTGAACCTCTTGCTTCATTGAATTTTGTTTCTCTGGGTTAGTTCTAGGCATTCTGCTGAATTAGTGGACTATTTGAAAAATCAACATGTTAGTTTGACTGGGCATCTCTGCAAACAACTTGTATCAAGCCACCGATGTTCTTTCAGATGCTGTGAACTGTCAGGCTTTTAGATCAGGACTCAGTTGCAGGCTCAACGAAGTGATGTACGTTTAATACAGGGAAATCAAATTCATCAGGCACAAATGGGTTAAGAGTAAATAGAGTCAAAAACTGAAGAAACAAGCAGCAAAGAATCCTAACCAGCAGGCAAAAACAGGGTCAAAACTGGTGAAACAGGTACAGGAAAGCACAGTCACAATCTAATGAAGAACTGGCACAAACACAGGACTTAAATACGTAACACAATAAACAACAGAGACAGGCTATTGGAGGAACACAAGCAGTAATAATGAAGGTAATAATGGTGATCAGGTGGGGCAAGGAGTGCAAGGGATTGTAAACAGGAGCACATGGTCCTGTAATGCACAGAATGTCCAGCAGGGCAGCCAAAAGTCCCCATACAGGCAGGAGTCATGACACTAAACAAGATTATTTTGAAAAGAACAGGCTAGTTGATACCACTGTCCAGAAGGCAAGAATCCTGGGTTTCTTAGGATGCTTAGAGTATACTAGTACAATATGGCATCAGATTCAGGAACCTAACCGTGAGAGAAAGGACTTACATGTGTTTCTAGATCTGGCGAATGCCTTTGGCTCTTTGCCACGCATCTTATCTGGAGGGCATTTAACTTTTCCTGGCCAGCTACCTAATTTAGTGAAGGCGTATTTTCAGGATATTAGGATGTGTTTCACCACAGCAGATTTCACAACAGACTAGCAGAGGCTAGAAATGGGGATTGTCACAGGCTGCACCATTTCCCCACTAGCATTCACTATGGCAATGGAAGTAGTAATTAGGGCTTCGCTCTGGGTGGTAGGGGGAGAGAGATGGTGACCACGACAATAGAATGTGTGAGAAGACTATTAGGGAAACTAGATGAGAATCTGAAGTGGGCTAGTTTAAAGATTAAGCCAGCAAAGTCAGAGCATTTCACTGGTTAAGGGGAAGTTAAGGAAGGTTGGATTTTTCATAGATAATGAAGAGATTTCATCAGTGTTGGAAAAGTCAGTGAAAACCTTAGGGAGGTGGTACACTAGGGAGTTGAGTGATGTGGAATAGGTGGAGCTGCTTAGGAGAACTATAGTAGATGGGTTAGAGAAAGTAGAGGGGTCAGGCCTTCCAGGAAGGCTGAAGCTGTGGTGCTTACAGTTTGGCCTGTTCCCAAGGGTGATATGGCCACTAAAAATGTATGAGGCATCAGTCACAAAAGTAGAGAAACTGGAGAGGCTGATCAGCTCTTGGACAGGGGTTCCTTGGTGTCTAAGCAGTGTGGTTCTGTATGGGGAGGGAATTCTGCAGCTACCACTATCAAGCTTGACAGAGGAATTAAAGTGTGCGAAGGTGAAGTTAAAGTTGCAGCTGTCAGGGAGTAAGGATGCTGTTATAAGGGGGGTGTTACCCAGGGTAGTGACAGGAAAGAAGTGGCAGGCAAAGCAGGAAGCAAAAGCAGTTTTGAGGCAGGTAGAGGTGGTTGGTAGGGTCCAAGAAGGAAGAGGGGGACTAGGATTGAGGATAGGAGACCTGATGTGGAGTAAGGCAGGCCCTGTAGAGAGGAGGAAGTTGGTTATAGAGCAGGTGTGTCATCAGGAGGTAGCAGAGGTGCATTAGGATAGTCTTGCAGAGTAAGCAGGGACAGTGGATGAATTGTGAGTAGAGAGGAAGAGGCCGAGTTGAAGGGATCTGTGGAGTATGGATGCAAATTGGATAAGGTTTCTCCTAGGAGCTATTAGAACCTCAAGCAGTGGGTTGGTGAGGACCCAACCTGTCTTCTGTGTTTGGCGGTAGGGACGATGAAACATGTACTGTCAGGCTGTAAGGTTACTTTGTCACAGGGTAGGTATACATGGAGGCACAATCAGGTGCTGAAGTGCCTAGCCGCAGCCATTGAGAGGTGAAGAGGTCAGGTCAGGAAGTGAGGGAAAATTTAACAATTCAGTTTACTGGGGGGGGGGATTAGGAAATAAAAATGTTCAGGGAGACAGAAGACAGGTCACTTAAGGGGAATTAGAGACTGGAAAGTGCAGTTTGACCTGGGAGAAAAAGTGGTGGTACCCCAAGAAATAGTTATTAGAAACTTGAGACCTGATGTTATACTGTCATCAGTAAGTCAGCGTAGAGTGTATTTTATTGAACTGTCAGTCCCGTGGGAGGACCTAATTGAAGAACTGTATAAGATGAAGAAACTTAGATATAGTGAGCTGGCAACAGAAGTAGAGGGGCAAGGGCAGAGTGTGAGAATGAGGCTGGTAGAAGTGCAGTGTCGCAGCTTTATAAGCTGGTCAACAATGGCGCTGTTTTGCGACTTTGGAATCTGGGGACAGAACCTGCGGCAGGTGGTGAGGGAGATGGTGGAGGCAGCGGAGCAGGGAACTTTGTGGATATGGAGGAAAAGGACAGGTGCTGGCAGAGGACCAGCGGAGAAGGTGAAAAGTGCGGTAGCTTTTCGCTATTTAAATAGTAGCGGTTACGGGTTTTTGGGTTAACGTAGCATATGTGTAGCAAAGTTGTGCGTGGGTTTAATGGTGTTATAAGGAAGGAAGTGAGTAGCAGAATGGGCAGGTAGTGTGCAAAGTTGTTAGCGTGGTTGCTGAGGCATATAGCATATATGCATGTTGTGTAGTTAGGTAGCACACTGGTGCGCGGAGTTGTAGAGGGGAGTGGTTGTGGGACGCCAGAGCTGTGGTTGAGCTTTCCAGAGGTGTCGTGGGCCTAGCTTGACGAAACATTTGTGAAGGGAAAGGCCCATTTGATAACCTCAATGAGATACTGCACCATCACTTCACTATACCACGTGTGGGATTGTAGGTGATTAACATTGGGTGTTAAGGAGATACGAAACACTGCATAGTGGCCAGATAGGCTTGCTATGGGTTTATTAGTATTTTGTGTTTGATATGAATCAAGAGTAAAATCGCTGTTGCATTTCAGACATTCTCAGTTTAGCTCTTAAAATGGGAGGTTGTGGCACCAACCCATCACAGCCAGTGGGATCATTACCACCAATGGGATAGACAGTACATTGTTGTGGATGGGATAGAGAAGATAGAGGCCAGGGCTGCATTTTAATTTCATTAAGTGCAATCCACCAAAGGGAATAAAGCTAAACTGAATGTTTGAAGTAATTAAAACAATTGAAAGAGGAGACTCACCCAGCCCAACTTGTACAGTAAGTTTGCTACAGTAAATTGCATTATTTTAAATTGTTCATATTACTTACTTTTATCATAAATTTTGTGCTGGTTCTGTGCAGTTGCATGGTATGTCAATTGCTGCTCTGCATAGAGTGAATTATTTTTTACATTTTAAAATAATGTAAAATAGCATCTCAGTACATGCCGTTTTGACATGCAAGGATTTTCGGGAATAAATTAGGTATGTAAATTGGGGTTTACCTGTACCGTGATCAACAGTACTAGAGCAGGGGGTGAGATTCTGGGTCTTTCAGTTGCAAAGCGATGGCTTTAAGCACTGTGACCTTTCTTCTTCTGTTTTTCTTATTCGTAGGTTGGTTGGAGGCTCAGGTTTGAAGTGCTGGGCCATTGCTTTCCATATCCATATCAGACCCGTGTCCTGGTGTTGTAATTGTTACATCACCATTGTTGTTGAGCCAATACAGTTCTGTTCAGTCCTTTTTTGCTGTTTAGTGAATGATATCCTTTTCTGTACGGCCTGCCTGCTCAGGACATCATAGCATACAACAGTGAGGACCCTGACAACACACTCCCGTTCCCTATCATAGCGGACGAGAAGCGTCAGTTGGCGGTAGAACTGGGCATGCTGGACCCGGATGAGAGGGACACGAATGGCATGCCACTGACTGCCCGCTGCGTAAGTGTCCTATCTTACTACTGGGTTAAACGTACACCCTTCTATTTTGTATTATATTAATACAATTTCACAGAGGCTGATGCTTCTACCTAATCAGAAGAAAAATATCAAAGGCAACATTTTTTGCTTTGAAGGATCCAAAATAGCTTCAAAAGCATTATATTTAGTTCCTCTCAAAGTGTAAAGAGAACCTAAAGAGAATCATTTGTCACACAGGTGTTTGTCATTGGTCCAGACAAGAGGCTGAAACTGTCGATCCTGTACCCCGCGACAACAGGCCGCAACTTTGATGAGCTCCTGCGGGTCATTGACTCCTTGCAGCTGACCACAGAGAAGCGAGTGGCCACCCCCGTGAACTGGAAGGTAGCGACTGGGTCCACATACCCCTGACGGAGCAAAAATGTACGCTTCCAGGGCTTTCCATTTACTACAGTAGCAGGTCACATTGAAACATTTCTTCTTGGCCTAACAGAGGCTTGAGGTTTGCTTCTAAGAAAAATGGAATACATTCTACCAGTGTGGTTGTTATTTTTGGTTAACAGCACATGCTTATAAACTGGTTAGAACAGCTATATCTTGTTGTCCACCTGCTTTTAACTGATTTGGATCTTTTTGTTCCTCTTTCTTGGTTTGGGTTCCTATTCCTGGACCTGGGGGTCAGCCTGGGGAATGCGTCATGATCCCACCCAGTATGCCTGAAGATGAGGCTGCAGCACTCTTCCCTGTTGGTGTCTTCACGAAAGACCTGCCTTCTGGGAAGAAATACTTGCGTTACACACCACAGCCATAAGAGTCCCTCGGTCAGATGCAACTGAAAGCTGCAATATGCGTATGAAGTACTGAACATTCATGACTAACTAGCAGTTACATGTCACCATACAGTATTTACCACTAACCTGTGTTATTCAGTGGCAGATTAAGGCATCTGCGAACAAAGTTATTGTTCTTCGGTGTGCGCGTGTTCGTGGTCTTAACCTCATAACATACCGGAAAAAAATTCATTACACCAGTTGTTAAACAACTGTACCAACTAGACTTTATGCCATGACTAAAATGCAGTACCTGATTCTCAACCATAAAAAGAAAACTATAATGAATTTGTTTCTTTCTACTTGATATATGACATAAAAATCCACAAAAAGCAAAATAGTTGCTCTCCTATTTATAAACTTAATTGGGACTCGTGTTTGTTATTTAAAAATAATTGTTACACAGAGCAGGGCAGGGGCTCGTCTTTAACTTCATGTACAAATACTTTTGTAATGTTTGCAGGCAAAAATGGCTGTACTGGTCTAAGTGATTGTTCTTCTAAAATTGCAAGTCTGTGTCCGATATCGGTCTGTTAGCGAAATGTACTTTTGCTTTCTCTGAGTTGTACAGTGTTTTGGAGAAAAGTGTCTGCTAAATTTATAAATGTGAGGTAAATTTCAGCACTCCAGAGAGCGCTATGGAACATGAGGCAGCAGTGAGGATTTTTTGGACTGAAACAGAGTAGCGGTCTCTCCCTTTCAACAGAGAGCAAGCTGACAGCCCCTTCCTCTAATGAACTGGTGTCCCCAATGCACACAACTCTAAGGTCCAAGTCCCCTGGAAGTGGCATTTTTGACAAATGAAACTGCAAATAAGAAAAACACAATAAAGAAATGTAACAGGAAAATTTATCGCTTGAAAGTTCATAAGTTAGGGACCAACTTTTTTTTGTACAGCTCTGCTATATATTGTATGTCATATGGCCTGTCTGCCCCCAAAGTAATCACATTTCTCTGCAATAAGAATTTTTCAGAAATCTGTCTAAAAAATCAAAATACACTGCCTGCTCACGTATAAATGAAATAGATTTTCAGAGATGCAAGCATTGTCCAGTTTATTTTTGATGCCATTTTCTTCATATATGAAATGTATATATAAATTCTCCTTCCTCACCCAGTTTTTCCCTGTGGGTGGTATCTTTCCTTAGACACAGGCCTCCTAAGAGACCTGGGAGTTTGAGGGTGCGGCGCAGCATTTTTGCTATTCCTAGGATCCTGCTCTTCTGGACCGAGACTGTTGCTGTCATTCCTGGAATCTGGTGGAGCTGCTCTTCTAGCTTAGGGGTCACAGCCCCAAGCGCTCCCATCACCAATGGGACTACTTTGGTTTTCACCTTCTGAATTCTCTCCAGATCTTCTTTCAATCTCTATTTCTCCAGCTTCTCGCATTTCTTTTTCCTGATGTTTCCGTTGCTCGAAATTGCAACATCACGCAGCACTGCTGTTTCCGCCTCCTTAACCATTAGCATCGTATCTGGTTGGTTAGCCGTCATCTGCTTATCCATCTGGATGTGGAAGTTTCACAAGATCTTGGCTCTGTTGTTCACCACCGTTCTCTGTGGTGTCTCCCATTCACATTTGGGAGTGTCCAAGCCATGTTCCTTGCAGATGTTTCTGGATGTGATCCCTGCCACTTGCTTGTGCCTCACAGTATCTTCTGTCCCTGCCTGTATCTTGAAACAGCTACTAGGTGCTGGAATGCCTAAGGGGCATCTTTGCACAGCCTGCATCTGGGGTCTTGCCTGATACGATACCTCTGTTTGTGTACTTGTTCTTGTGCTGCCACGATCAGTGTCTTTCCGCTATCCTTCAGTCCGGCCTCTTCCAGCCATTGGTAGGATCTCCACTCGTTGGCCGCCTTGGCTATTTGTTGGCGGTACATTCCATGGAGTGGCTTACCCTGCCATGGCACCTCCTTTGCTTCCTTAATATCTCCATCCCCAATCTGCTTCAGATGTTCCTCTAGCAGCTCATCTTTAGGGGACATCGCTCATATGCACTCATGGATGTTTCATATTTCATCCAGGACAGTGGTTTTCAGGCCCCTATCCCTTTCCATCTAGCTGGTGTACAGTCTCTGGCTGTTGGATTTTGGAGAGAAGGAAGTTTTTGTATCTTTTTGTCTACAGTTTCCATTTCCTCTCTTGGCCAGCTTACTACAGCAGTTGGGTATCTGAAGATTGGTAGAGCATATGTGTTGATAGCTCTGATCTTGTTCTTTCCATTTAGCTGGCTCTTTAAGACCCATCTTGCTCAGTAAAGGTATTTGGATGTTGGTTATCTTAGTTTTCACATCAAGGTTCCTGTGTGATTGGAGGATCCCCAGGTACTTGTAGTTGTCCTTTACATCTGTTATGTGATCTTGTGGTAGCTCAACTCTCTCTGTCTTTATCATTTTCTCTCTTTTTACTACCATCCGACTGCACTTTTATAGTCCAAATGACATCCCTACATCCTCACTGTAGATCCTAGTTAGGTGGATCAGGGACTCAATGTCTGTTTCAGACTTGGTGTTTAGTTTGATATCATCTATGTACAGAAGGTGGTTGATGGTAGCTCCACTGTTTGTGTATCCATAACTGTAGTGGAACTAAGCAACTGTGATGATCTGACCAGGTGGTTCAGGCTTGTGCAGGTCAGCAGCAGGGATAGTGCATCTCCTTGGTGTATGCCATACTTTACGGTCACCTCGTCTTTGAGCTGGTTCGATAAAAGTGAACTTGAAGGTACAAGCAAAATGAGTTAGAAAGACTTCTGATCCTAATTTTGTTCATACGGTTAGAAGCCAGTGTATGTATAGTAAGTAAGTGTATTTAAAGTAGTCCACAAATAACCAGCAATAGGTTTGATCTAAATCACAGATATCTAATACTGGCGCAGATCTTTATTAAGGAGCCAGTTGTGTGAATTAAATGCGTGCAACATTACAACATATAATTCTCCAGTTGGAGTGATCAACTCGGAGGAGAATTCGTTTAAGTAACCCTTGCTGTACAAATCGTGGACTGGCTTAGTTTATAGTGGTTAAGGCTTTAGTTGACAAGCAGACTGGACCACAGTCTACTTGGCTAGAAAATAATTGCATGTACACTGCCTGGCCAAAAAAAAAGTGACCACCTGGATTTAACTCGGTGTTATGATGCGGGGTTGCTTCAGTTGCTCAGGTCTGGGTTCAGCAACGTTATGTGGCCAAAAATGAGCTCAGCTGACTACCTGAATATACCGAATGAGCAGGTTTTTCCATCGATGGATTTTCTCTTCATATTCCAAGATGACAATGCCAGGATTCATGGGGCTCAAATTGCTAAAGAGTGCTTCAGGGAGCATGAGAGAGACATCATTTTCACACACGGACTGGCCGCCACAGAGTCCAGACCTTAACTGGAGAAGGCTTTACGCAGCAGTCCAACTCTCCCGTCATCAATACAAGATCTTGGGGAGAAATGAACGCAACTCTGGATGGAAATAAATGTTGTGGCGTTGCATAAGCTTATTGAAACGGTGTCACTGCAGTGAGAATAACGCTGTATAAAAATTAAAACGAATTGAAACGATGCCATGGCAAATGCGTGCTAAAGGTGCTCCAACGAAATATTAGAGTGTATGACTTTTTTTTTTTTTGGCCAGGTAGTGTATATTTTAACTGACAAACTAGTGTTGGTAAATCGTGGTAAAAGTATGTTTAGAACTATGAGGCTGAGGTGTGAGCTGACATTTATGCTTAGTGTATTTAATCACTGAAATCCTGGTGGAATTTAGTGGTGTCACCTGTGAAAGCTTTGACACCCAGGGTGCCTGTTTACAGATTTAGCTCTTCTGACAGCCACATTTGAACCTGACAGTGATGGAGCAAGCAAGCCAGTCTTCATTGCCCATCCAACACGATCATAGTTCTGTCACTCTAACCTTGTGAAGAGTGCTGAGGATAACAGCATCAGTACCTGACATTTCAGACAGGCAGTCAAGGACTGTTAAAAAAAAAACTGAGACCAACAGATGAGGAATTTCACAAGAAATCGTTTTCATTTGCCTGCTGTAAATATTAACAGACAACAATCTGGGCAGTAAAATGGCAATTCTATAGCTGAATATGGCCACAGGTGAATCTTACCTGGTAAGGTACACAGCTTGGTCTTGCCAATGAGCAGCAGCAATATTTCTATGTATGGGCACATTTAGCTGCTTTCCAGTCTCTAGAGTCACTTTCATTGATGTGAATTCAGCTTTATGGGACATGAATTGATATATACAGGATGTCTGTTCTGCATATACATTTTTTCCCACATTCATTTTGGCTTCTCTCCGTAATAGCCATACACAAGTTTAGTTTACTGGGAATCTATCACAATAAAATGTTTGCGAATTTACTGCATCGTGAACATTAGAATGTTTCATTAGTGATGTGAAGCCTGTACAGTACTCACATTCACAGTTTTTTTTTTTTTTGACTAAGCGTTGTCTCTGTCTCCTTGCCTTACAGGACCAGGATTGAAGACCATCTTCCTGGGATGCCCTTGACTGTGCTCCTTGACATCAGTCTTGCATCAAAGCAGCATATTCCCTCTGGTGTGCTGCCAGCCGGATAAATACTCCGTACTTCTTACTGTAAAAACTACAAAGAACACACTCCTTGAAACGTGGGCATTGAACAACTGCTACCACGCAGTTAGTCTGTTTTCTTAGGGAAGCCCCCTCTCCAAAGCCAGCAAGCACCTTTACTTTTGTAATGTAGTGTCTGCATCAACAAGAATACACTTTGAGGTGCTACCATGAGTCATACCTTGTGTACTTAACCTACAATGTCTGTCTATTCAGTATTATTCTTGAATTAGCCAAAACTTTTGTCCAAGGTGACCTGCCATGTTGGGTATGCAACTTTACAATGTTTTACTCATTTAAACACCAGGGGATTCTCATAAGTGATTTAGGGTAAGTACCTTGGTGAAAGGTACTAAAGCAGGAAGGGGCATCCCAACCAGTAACGTTAACATTAAAAGAAAACAACTGTAACCACTGTGCTACCTCTTGGCCCCATTACAGTAGTTTATTAATATCTGTAAAGTACTGAAACAAATTGGAACTAAGTAGCAGCATCAGCTGCACGGTAAGTGAGGAGAACAAAGATCACATTAAAAGATAACAAAGCCTTTAGTGGACTTGAAAAGGAGTTTTAAATTAAATTTCAAATTTACGAGACAGCTCATCGTTTAGGAATTACTCATGTCTGTTGCCGTGCATCACACTGCTACATATCTTTGAAACCTGAATTCTCTCCTATCTTGCTCAGTGCAGTGGTGCAGTAAATGCAAACTTGCGTGTGCGCATGCACACACACTCACCTCTCAAGCTCAAGGTTTGGCCAGACTACTTTCCCCACCTTCACCATTTTGTCCATCGCTTCCTGGAAGACACCAACACATCATTGTTCACACATTAACAGTTAGCGACAATTAAAAAGCTGCTTTATAGTTGTAGCAGTACCAACAGACAAAGACCCAAAGGTCTGGCAGCTTATTTCAAATACAAAAAGGCACACAAAACCATGAAGAAAGAATACATACATTTATTCTCTTTAGCATGATATGACTTTTCACATATAATTGGCCTTAAAGTGAACCGCTTTAGAGCACTTGGTTTACACCGTATGGCCAGAACACTCCACTGAATATCACAAGCCAGTATGACTACAGTCTCGAAAAACCTGACTGCATTTTTACACATTTTTCAACACGTGTGAATAGTACAGGTGTACTGTGTATGATTTCTAATTTTACTTTTTACTTTGTTAATTTTACAGGTGAAACATGATGTGGTTATAAATCCTTTGTACACTAGAGGGCAGTGCAGTACCAGATTGCATAGAAAACTAGAAAACAGTCTATGTTCAAATCCTCATCCTTGGGCGATGCACTAAAGCTGAGTTTTACCAAAAGTCAAACGTTGTTTGTGAACAAAGACAAAGCCGAGTTTTTAAAGAGCTTGGTTCAAACAAAGTTAGAAAATCAATCTCTAAACAATTATATTAAATTAAGGAAAGATAAGGATTGTTTATTCATCCTTTAGCTGATGCTTTAGTCTGACAATGTTACAGTGAAACTTTAAAACAGAAAAAAATTGTAAAATGGAATTACACTTATTGATACTTGTCTAGGATATAGGGGTCAGGTCACAAAATCACATTAATGTCTTCCTTCATACACAGGATTTCAACTTTGCCGAATGTCTTAATGCTTATTACACACCTACGGCCAACAGACATATATGAAAAATCTGTAGTGCTGTCCCCTGTTGTGGCTGATTGTCATTAAATACAGCAGTGCGGATAACCCAACTGCTGCTTCACCGGTGAGCTGTTCAGATGCAACTGCATCATTGCGACGTGGCTGTAAAAGTGAGCAAGAGCAGGCCAAGCAAATCAGGGAGCAAGGGGAGCAATGGTTGTATCCGCAGATGCTCTAGGGAGCTGATGTGGACCGCAGAGCGGCAGGGAGGAGAGGGAGACAGATGTCAGCTGGGGCCAGCTATCTGTCTCTGGCAATGGCTGGCGTTCCTCTGCTTTGATGTGGTTCGGCTCTCAAAAACCTGACTACGGGTCTGCATTCACATCTATTTACAGGCCAAACTGCTTTTATGCACCATGACATGTCTGCTTGTGCAAAACCTCTGTTGAGCTTCAATAATACTTTTATTTAATTTGATAGTATCGGCTTAAAGCAGTGCTTTAGCCCAATACAATTTACAATTCAACCACTTATAAAGCTGGGTAATGTACTGGGTAAGGTGCCCCCTCAATGGTACTGCAACAAGGCTTCCCCGGGACTTTAAGTCAACATGTACCCAGCTGTGCCGATATCTCTAGTATGAAAGCGTTAAAAGCCACGGTCACAGTCACTGATGCCAACAACTTGGCCTGCCTCCTGGTATGGCAGTCTTTATAGGTATGATATATGAATGGGTTCTTAAGGAACTGTGCTTGCTTGCACTGCACAAAGGCTGACAAGACAGCAGGTCTCCAGTGTACAGGTGTGTCCAGGTGTCAGCGAGAGCGTGCGCTCTTGTGTACCTGGATGGAGGAGTAGTCGTGGGAAGCACAAGCACCCAGGACAGCTGCACCGACCAGCACGGCGTCTGTCTGACCAGACAGCACAACTGGCAAGCCTGGAGAGGGGAGCACAAAGCAGAGCTGGGCTGAAGGGACAACGCATACTGCCAGGGGTGTGTTCTTCCCCGGCTTGATCTTGGTATGGACTGCGCCACCTGAGACCGACACTGACTAGAAGTTTCACAAGCAGTTCACACAATGAGACCGAGCAGCAGAAGCATGTGATGCGACAGGCCAGTGATCCTTTCCAGACAAACCCTCTTTCACTTGCAGGACTCTTTATCACCTCCCACCCCATTCTCCTCCACATGTCCTTATTTACCACCATCTGCACACTGTAAGCACTTTGGAAAAACACTGAATTTTACACCCAAGAAAAGAACAAAGAGGGAAACTTCTTGTTGTAACTGCACAGTTAGTTACTGAGGTCAATGTAACAGTAACTTAAGTACCTCTAATTTAGGATGATACTGTCAGATCTTTGCTGTAACACGGAAGTTAAATATTGCTTTGGCTGCAACCCGAATAGGATAATATTAAAAGTTTGTTGTACAGCTCAGTAAAATTAGGATTCGTGTGTGCATCACTGCTGAATTCACTTGGCAATTCCTTGGTCTCACCTACATTTCAGAACCACTGTGATGAAGGTTACCAACAGCCCTTTGTACTCTGGTTCACAAATGCACTCAAAATAGTTCACATGTGATTTTAACCACCAGACCCAAGCGGGACCACATTTCATGAACACTCACAACAGAGCTGCAACTGCTTCTGTTTATGGCAAACCATTTATTCAGCCGACAATGGTAAATAAAAGGCTCGAGTCTGAACACATTTGCAGTCTGGCTAATGCACAGCTTCCCTGAGGGGTCAGTTCAAGCCCCGAGGCATCTGACCCTTTCTGCAGCATGAAGGGAAATTCCGTGGGCCAGACAGTAATCCTGTCCTCCCCATGTTTAGATTAAGGCAGGATTTGCTTGGGTGGGGGTGATGGGGAGGTTTGTGGCTCAACTTTGCCCTGTATAAACAGGTCTTTAATGGAGAGGATGAGAACACACAGTACAGAATGGAGACTGAAAAGATCTGTTCTTGCCTCACCCCATTCCCTTGCATCCTCTTGCTCACACACACACGCGCACACACACACACACACAGAGGAATGTGCAAGTACTGAGTGCAGGCATGTTGAGATCCTGCTCAGCAAATGCCACTGTGTAACTGCCAGTCCTTTCTTCAGGAAGGCATTTGCCACAACTGGCACCCAGCCTTACAACTTTGGATATGAAGAAGCCCTCCCTTTTATCACAGGTAGCTTTGGGCAAATCACAATTCTCAGGTTTAAGAAAAGTGATTATTGCGCATTCTCGCTGCTCAAGGCCTAGTCTCTTGGTATTTGTGAGCGAGAGCAACTTGAAAACACCACACTAGTTAAATCCTACATTTTACACTATTCATCTACAAAGTTTCCCAAAATAGGACCTGAACTGAAGCGAGCCATAATCCATCACAGGTATTCCCTGCTTTGCTGCCAAGGCAACAGTGGTGGTCCCAGCACTCTTCCTTACCTGTGACGTCGGCATGTGTCTGCACAAAGAGAGCGTTCTTACTCAGCCCACCACACAGGAAGAGGCTTCTGATGTCATGTCCCGTCTTCTGCATGGTGTCCAGGATGTGCCTGGTGCCTAGCTGAAGAACGTGTGAGGTGCCGGCATGGACAATGCAAGGCACGTTTATGTATACATACAGAAAATGCTTTAATCCAATAAGACCTGCAAAACCATATAGAGTAACTCCCAATGTCTTGACTAATTTTGTGTACTGACCAATAAAAACTACAGGATTTCTGATATTTTGTACATATATTCTTGAGTTTGAGATATTAGATCTAATTTCTAAAGCAGTTCTGCATGACTTTTATTATGGACTTTCCCAGGGTTTTACATCCTGGTGCCCTAACTGGGGGCCCATTGCCATCCTACTCACTGCAATGGACTGCACGGTGGCCAGGTATAGCAGAGCCAGGTCGTCCACTGTGCGTGACAGCGTTAGCCCGATGACCTGCGCAGAAAGGTGGAGAATCACAGGATCGGTCAGGGTACACGCGTGGACTGAAGATCTCCTGCTAGCTGCAGATTGGCACCCATTCTGCTATGGCCGCCTGCACAACTGACGCTAATCCCTGTACGCAGCACAATATTATGCTGACACAACATATTATAAATTAAGATGTAATTCTATAATTGTCAATTTTTTTGAGATGCTGTAAATAGTTTAATCTATGTAGATAGGAAAGATGTCCTACACTAGATGCAATAAAAACATTCTCAAATCTTTGCAGGGAAATCTTTGAATATCAACTGAATGAGCTGAAATGGTGTTACTCTACGCAGAAGCCAAACCCATTACGGTGTGTAGGCCTAGTGTGATGTCTATGCTCTCCGTGAAAGTAAATTATTCAGAGCAAACTACATCTGGCAGACTGAGGAAAAAGCTCTGCCTGATTTAAACTGCTGTAGCACAAATGTCAAGGGCTTTAATGGTGCAGCAGAGAAAATTACTGTTCTTGATAATAATGACAGATCTGAACCATTAAAAGGAGGCGAGGCAAAAGCTAATAAGGTCATGTAAGCCCATCAATAAAAACAACAGCAAAGACAATTCTATTCAAGTGGAATACTGAGAAATATTTTGTTTATAAAAACAACCTACACGCTAATCCATTTCAGCGCAAGGAACCGCTATCAATCATAGCAAGCAGGGCGATCAATGGCAGATAATAAGGCAATTGCACAAATGAAAACGTGACGTCACGTTCGCCACAAGGCCAGCCGAAAGTTCAAATCTGTGCAAAAAAAATGCATTAGCTTAGCTGTAAATCTAACATTTAAACACCGCCTTAATTCTTTTCATCTTGTATTGATAATGCGGATGGTTGCTTGTGTGTGCTTTTGGCTGGACCATCAGATTTTTTTTAGTTTTAGTTACTGAGGACCTTTATCGTACCTCCATTGTTCTGTATTATCTAAAGCACAATGTCCAAATGTCACTTTCCTTTAAATAAAATTTAAAAAAAAACGAAGAGGTTGATAACCGACTACATGCTTAAAGAGATATATAAAGAGACAAGCAAAGTAACTGGCGTTATGTGTATTTTCACACAAATAACGTTCTAAGAACTGGCATTAATTTGGGTTGGGGTCCACAACTGATCCAGGAATGAAATACACAGCATGGTCAAAAAAAAAACTTCTGTGTTGGATCATATGGATGATGAAAGAGCAGGTATGGAGCGCAAATTGTACTTTTCATTAAAAAAGTATTTAAACTGATCATATTATTAGTATGTGTTATAGTACAAATACAAACAAGACCAGTTTCAGGAAGACACACGTGAGATTCCTACCATCCCCTTCAAGTTGGGGTCTGCCAGGGGGGACCGGTTGCCATGGAAGTCAGGCCAGACATGCAGGTTGGCGGCAAGTGGGCCCAGGCGGCTTGGGTCCCCAGCCATGGTCTCCAGGTGTCTGTTCAGGTAAGAGTACACCCCTTCCCCACTGCAACAGAGGGGCAGAAGATACAGATGCAATAACCAGCACCATACACAGAAACAATTCTTAAGAATCATCTCTAACAATTTACACAAAATAAATAGTTCATTATTTAGCTTATATTCAAGATATAGTTACAACGCACCCTCGGTTCCAGTGAATTATACTCATTCGAGCGCAAAAGTACAAATATATTTCTGGGCTTGATCACATGGAATTTTCCAGAGCAATATTTTCTACTAAAATACGTTTTTTAGGACTCTGCAGTTAATTTGGAGTTTCATTCATCAAAGGCATCCAAACTTGAAAGTGCCCGAAAACACAAGCCGATGAGACAGTTGACAGAATGTTACAGTACAGCAAGCACCGATCAATCCAGGTCAGGCTCAAAGTATACTGTTACCACAGTCATTTCTAGGTCACTGGGGGAAAATAATGCTTCCCATATGTGCTGGTGTTTGACCCCCTTGGAAGGAAAAGGCAAAAATCAGGAGAAGTATGTTTAAATTGTCATTCTTCAGAGCACCGAACAGCCCCCAGCAATGACTTGCAAATGAACACTGATTTTGTTGCAGCCCCCCTTTGGGAAAGTGCGCTGATATCCCAACGTGTCGGGTTATGTGGGTGGCCACCGAGCTGCAGCTGAGACCTGGGCCGGCGAACATTTGGAAAAGATCCCTTTGGTCCAATTTAACCGTTTCATTGTCTTGTAAAAGCACCCAACATTTCACTATTGTTCTGTGTTTGTTATTAAACAGGAAGGCATTCACGTGAGTGGATGGTCAGCAGAGCAGCTGCTATGTGAAGTCACGGTGGTGATAAGGGATCTGGGATCGGGGGGTGGCAAACATGAAGGTATAGCCAGGAACACTACACTGTGGCCAGGCGTTTTGGTCCATAAAACAACCACAGTGCCCTCAGGAAAACAACAAGGCGTCCAAAGTCACCCATGGCTCTGAACGCTCGCTGGCCCAGAAATCTAGCGGCACACACTCCTCTCCGTCTCATAAAGAACCCTCAACATCATGTTCCTGGACATATTTGTTCCAGGTGGGCAGTGTACCATCTGATTCAGCTTACTATGTCGAGAAAAACCCACTTAATTCCTTTTCTGAGCTTTTATTGCTGCAATGTGAGCTGCAAAACCTTACAAACTCAGTCTTCCAGGACCGCAAGTCCTGCTCTGTTGTTCAGCGGGGCACAATGCAAACATTTAGTCGTGGTTCATGTCAATTTTTCTTTCATAGAGCGTGGTTCAGAAAGAAAGACACAAATTAGAGGGAACTCGGTAGCCAGTCTGCACAGCCATGTAAATTAATGTCCCTAAAAGGCCTTTAACGGCTGAAACCTGAGATCGCCAGCAAGCTGAGAAGGGGCCAGTCGGCACACATCACCTGAGCCTCAGCCCCAGCGCTGCAGTTTACAAGCCTTCATTACTGCACAGGCTGGGTCTGCCATAATAACTGTAATGTCTCCCCATCTGGCGCTAACAAGTTCCCCAAGGCTTCTCACCAGTGAGTCCACCCTGTTAACCCCCTGCTGCCTGCGTTTGGCTTGTGGTAAATGTACCGCAAGGCCAACGCAACGCTCCCGCCACAGGTACTCGAGTGTTTGCTACCAGCGCATCTTAGGTTCACCGCATCCACCCACTGGGTAGCTTTTGCTTTGCCTACTGACAGTAATCAAAATCCCCAATATGTTCTGCTGCCAGTACTGCTTCTTCACAGCCTCCCACATTGACCCTCAGGCCTTGCCTCCTTCAACTCGCTAGGTGTAAGACGGGAGCTCTGACAGAGACCACCCACATTCAAACACAACAACCTCATTCAGTATAACCTTTACTTCCTACCACTTTTTGTACTAAATTACAGACCAACACGAACCAATATCCATCAACAAAACTATATCCAAGGAATCTGATGCAGAATTAATACTATTTACCATGGCGGTGCATTTTCTGCCTTGGATTGTGGCGGGAAATGTTTAAGGCACCTCCCGTTTCTGTCTGCATCCTTGTCTATGGCTCAATACAAATATTAGTGGAGAGCAAATTCTGAGGCAGATTTACAAACCTTTGTTCTGCCAGGTCCTTGAGCTGGGAGAAGGCAGCATGTCCCTCCACCACATGGTCAATCTGTAACAGACTCAGAGTAAGGCTGTCTCCTACAAAGCATTTCCAGGCTCATATGGTATCAGGAAATTTTCCAATTTCCACTACATATTGTCGACAACACAATAAAACTAAAACAAAAATAAATCATTGGGTTTGAATGTAAACTGCCCATAAGCTAGTCACTCTATTTAATGACTGTTAATATAAATAACACAACTGTGTGTTTGTCTTGATCCCTAGAAGGACGTACACAGTACAGACCAGTTTTCCAGTGGCACTCTGTCCCCCTTCGTTCAACCACAGGCCTGGCACCATGACGGAGAAGTAGGGGCCCCATACTCCGGGCACGTAGAGGGGCTGTTGGCTGATCTGGAATCAGTGAGAGGGCTTAGGGCTTTTTCCACAATGAACATACTGGACAAATGCATCTATAAAAACACACACACACACACACACACACACACACACACACACACACACACACACACACACACACACACAGACGGCTTTCCATGTCAAACACCTCTCCGTGTCAAACTGCCATTCTGCCAGGTGGTGTGTAGTTTATTTGTGTGAAGGTCCCTCACTCTACTCCATGCCTCTGGGGTTTCACTGGGGGGCCACAACATGTGGAGGGGATTTACAGAGGTCAGCTGGGTCATGATTTGACCTTCATAAAGAGTTCAACCCACCATGGGTAAAGGACATTAAAATCATTTATTGACATGAAGCCCAGGTTTTTAAGCACTGTTAATATTTCTAGGGCTGTTTTCATATTCAATCTAAGGTGAAATATAGCAAATAAACAAGGTTCACTGGGAAGCTAAAGAATCTGAAAGGTTTTTGCTTGTGGTATTCGGCTATAATTTACAGTACAGCTGTGCTTTAACACAACAATTCATGATTTCACCCCATTACATGAATTCCCACTGCAAGGGGATCGAGTAATCATTATTTGTTATGGAAAAAAACAACTGGTTCCCAGAATAAAAGTGTGCTTTGTAACTTATCTTGTAATGCTTCATTTTCTCTTTTCAATTCATCTTTCTCTGACTTTATGGCCATTCCCAGCACATTTTATACTTTCTTTTTCACCTTTTTGGGAGGAATTTTCATAATTCAGCTTATCGACTTTCGTGGCCAAAAGCAATAAAGTTCACAAGATCACTATTTATGTCCTTCTCTCTGCAAAGCACTTGAATGCTGGGCTGTGTAGCGTTAACAGCAAACGTCTGACATTAGATGATCTGCATTTGATGGTGAGATTCAGGCTCACACAAGTAGTCATTGTTTCCAGGGTAATTCTGAGGTTAATCCACCAGATTTAGCCAGGAAATAGCCATACCGACACCAATGAGGGGCAAAAACCTTGAGTTTGAGACACAACGTGTGCATCTCTGTCCAAATATGACTGACACAAGCATCTGACACAAGCAGCAGTGCTTTCATACAGAATAAAAACCATTGTGGAAGTAAAATGACTGCATGCCTCTACAGAATAAATAGCTTCCTGTATGAAAAATGGTATACATTTTCATAAGCCATTGTAAGGACTTTTTTTGTACAGGAACCAGATAATTGTTCATATTTTATCAAGTTGAGTTACAAAATGACAAAAAACCAGTTTGTATCGACATAAACAAAACAAACACACAGGTACTTGTGTAACCGCACACAGATTACCATACACACCCATACAGACACAAGTACGTGGTTCCTCATTTCAGGGAACACAGACCATGTGAACAACAACTGTTCACAACAAAATCTGAAAGTGGCTGTCCCAATAGTTACTCTTGAAAACAGAGGAGCGCTTGAAGCGCTAGTCTCACTTGGCTCTGACTTTCTCATGTTGCTTGCTGATGGTCCACAACCTTCCCTCTGAGGCCCCAGCTCTTGAAAAGTGTGGTGGGGTGGCGTGGGGTGTTATCTCTACCCTGGCATTTTCCACCTCATCAAAAGGGCAGCATCTAAGCCTTGTCCCAGAGGGCTGCAATTCACTTCCAGTGTCTCTCCACCCTTGCGCCCAGCATCTGCTCTCTAGAAAACACTGCCACACTGGTCTTCTCTATGCTCACTCCTTCTCTTCTGAAATGGCAAATACTTATGCTTGCAGTGATATTGTTCTGACACGACCGTGAACCTTCAGCGTGAGCCAAACAGGGCGTAGGTCCACAATTATAAAGCAGATGTGCACAAAGTACCATGCAAACATATTTTTCCCCTCAATGCATCATTCCCCAGCACACGCACACCAATGACAACGCAAACCACAGGAGAGCCCGCACATTTCAAGATGTGACGTAAATTCGAGACAGTGAACAGGGGTCCCAGCCCGCTGCCTTCATTAACAGCCCCATCGCGTTCCCAGCAAAGGGCAGTGCTGTTAACCAAACAAACACAGCGAAGTTCTCCATCTGGCTCTATCAGTTCAACCGTCTAACCTCATACAGATCTAATAAGTTTTAAAACCCTTCGCTGGAGAGTCCCGCAGCTGACAGCAATAGAAGCCACTCCCCAGACCATACAATATTCTCAAGAAACTTCTCACTGGTTATACTTACAGTTTACAGCCAGTAAGTTTGAACCTGACATAAGCCAGCAATCTTATCACCACATCAGCTGTTGACACCAACACCGCTCTTGTACCTGCAGTTGCTAAGAGTGGGTGATGTAAACATCTTGCTAGCATTTCTACCACTGGCACTTCCCATCACTGCTGCCCAACTGTCACCTGTTAGGGCTCATGGGTCATGTGGGTGTTAACAAAATATTTTCAAACAACACCTCTAGAAACCGAGATTTACGGCACTGTAAGCAGACTCACTGTCAACCAATTTAATTCTAATCTAATTACCTCTTGCTTAAGTATACAAAAATTTTCATACTGATATCATGTTAGTGGCCACATCTAAAATTATACTATTGTAGGTGTCACCAAGGTTTTTGAATAAAAACAAAATGTGTCATAATCACAGTTCAAACTTTCAAAATTATACATATTTCTATATTAATGCACAACTGCTGATAGCATTGAGATATTTAAAGTCCTTCCTTTGAGTTGTTTGACATTTTGGAGAAAATTGCCTGGCAAACGAATGACCACAAGTTAACTGTTTTACTCATATTTCAGTATCAGGACTGGTAACATTCCTCATCCTTGTGAACCTGGTGAATGTAAGGAGAATAAAAGGAGATCAAATGGCAGAGAAAATGGGCATTAAAAATACAATGAAGAGATTTCACCCTGAGTCAGATCGCCAAAAACCCAAACGTTCTGCGCCAAAACCATTCAGCAGCCAGAGGGATCAGAGAAGCTGGCCGAGACATGCCTGCCGCACAGAGTGCCTTTGTTTGGTGCCACCAAAACAGATGGGGGTGATGCTGCAGGGCTCTTTAATGTCACACCCTTCCACCACAAGGACATCAATGGCTACAGATATTCAGCTAACCATTGTACTCATGTCAGAAGGGCACAAGGACCAGAACCCTATGCAACACAGGGTCCACAGAACATCCTCCTCCTTTCATCTTCAGCAAGGAGCAAAGGACACTGTTATCCTAAACAACACGGCTCTCCCATTATGCATTTTATAGACCCAGAAGCTTTCTGTGTAACTTATTATCCCCCAGGCCATTTCTGTACTTGCATTTGGAAGAATGTTTGCCATCACTAAGATATCAAAATAGCATAAATCTCTGTCTACTTTATGAGCAGTGAGCAGTAGCTGTGGAAGTTAAACTCAAGATCAGAGATACAGGCCACATTAAGGAGAGGATGGTACAAAACAGTTGCCAAGGTCCCAGGTTCACTTCAAAAACATTCTTTCCATCTTCATCTGCCAGAGTCTCTGGGCTGCAAGGAGAAGCACAGTAAGGAAATGAACAAAAGGGCCGTGAGATGGATAGGTGAGGCTGAACAATGGAGGTCTTTAAAGGACCACCTTGCATGACTCATTGAGAGTTACAGTTATACATTCCAGGGCTCCAGGAGTCCCTTTATCTTAGAAAGAAACCTCATTTATCTGTATACATCTCAGATCATAGAGCACCCTATGTGGTACACACCCTGCATCTTGTTCAAGTTCAGAAAGCATATACATCTATCTCTTCAAACAGTTTAGATAATGCTGTACAAAAAAGACCTTAAGAATGAGTTCACACAGGAAAGCAATTGCTAAACTCTCTTAAAAAAACCATGGGATCAAAGTGGTTCAGACAGGTACTTGTCAAAATAAAGAAGGTGCTTTGTTGCTTGAACTGGTGCCATTTTCCACTTCACCAGTCCTTCAAATTCCAGAGTTAATAACCTGGCATGTTTTCTTCCCACCAGTGTTGTCTTGAGAATATTCATGGAATTCATAAATCTATGTATCCTGATGCATAAATGCTTATATATATATATATATATATATATATATATATATATATATATATATATATATCATATATATATCATATATACATCATACACATAATATATATGCACATCTGAACAATGTTTAGAAACAGCTAGCAATACACATTGACTTAGTAAAGAATGAGGGTGGAGACAACAGACAGAATCCTAGAGCAAGGGAAGCAAAGAGACAGCTACACCCACGGCAAACAGGTCTGGGCTCAGCATGGCACGTTAAATAAAGAACCGATGAGAACAATCACTGTCAAGCGGAAAATGGAAACTTCTATAAAAAGGTAGTTTAAGCCCTCTTGAACATAACGCTCAGGCAACAGTGAGTGAATACAATGGCACCATTAAGCAAAGCTCCTAACCTAAACTGTCCTTCTGTATAAATGGTTAAAAGTGTAGAAACTTCAAGCTATGTTAAGACTACCTGACTCAGAGAAGAAACTCAGTGGATTTATGCACTTTCGAACAAATAAAGATAGAGCGTTTCGAAAAAGGTTCACCTGTCACTCGAAGGTTAAACGTAAATAAATGTGTTTATGCAAGCATGACAGCTCCTCAGAAATCCTGAGTAAATGACACTTCATGGGAGGAAAACCACTATTATTACGGCAGTGAGACACGTGTCATACTGAAAACGTGGGGAAAGATGCACCTGGGAGCAAGGAGGATGGAGCAGCAGCATTGAGTGAGGAGGTGGGGACGGGGAACTCAGACACAGCTGTGGGCATCAAGTGCACACCCAACAAAAAGGTCTACGCTGCACCATGTCCTGCAACACAAGAGATGCTTCATCGCTTATCCTCAGCAGCCAGTTTGATCTCCTTGGATCCCCTTTCAAAGGTGTACATTCTTGGCAGTTGTCCACAGAGTAGGTGTTAACTCTTTGGGATCAAAGGATGACTTTTTTGGCAGTATGCAAAAAGAGCCGATTAATTCATGTACTGGTTTTATTTCCACATGTACTGGACCAATTCAGGTAAATACCCTTCTCAAGGGTACAACAGCACGTTAGCTTCCAACTTAAACATTTAAATCCTTAAACATTACGCCAGCTGTTGTCTCCTCATACAAAGCTAGCAATATCAGCAGTAATAATAACTTATTACAGTAGAGATGAAGCAGCGATCCGACATAGACCAGGGAACTGGGTCAGCTACAAAGCTGTTCTTACCTTTGATCACAAGTGCTCACAGAGTCAGATTTCCTTAACTGCCTGAACTAAAGCATAACTGCTACATCACATAACAAAACAAACCATCAATTTAAAATAATAAGGATTCTATAAATTATAACATTCTTTTTCCAACATTGCTGTCAACATTAATGCTAAGAGCTGAACTCAACAACAGCAGGCCACTTATTATATGACTAACACTAACAAATGACTGAGAGGCTAAGTAAATCATATACTGCAGATTTGTTTTTATTTAAAATTACAGCATGCTATTTGAAGCTTCTCGGGAGACCAGGTCTCATAAAGATACAATTGCTTTGTGTTTTGAAACAAATATAAATAAAGCTGGCAGTAATCATATCTAGATATCATAACATATCTTCCTCTACAAAAATAGAGCAGCAGTCTCACAATAATAATTTAAGAGTTTCAAACAAATCCCAACGCAAAGTATCTGACAAACAATTGAACAAAAAGAAGAAGAAGAAGAAGAAGAAGACATAGTCAAAAGCTTTACCGCCATGTGGCAAGACGATGTTCCACAAATCAGAGCCATGCGAGATGCCATTGGCTGGTCCTCGCATGGTAGGTGGAAGCCCTTCACATCTGCACCTATCGTACCTGAAGACAAAAAATTTTTATTACTTGAATGAGGTGTATCCCTCTTAACACACCCACATTTCAGACAAACCTTGTTTCACAAGTGTCTTTGTAATATCATTTTAATTAATTCGATTATTCTGCGCCCTTCCCACGGAAAAAGTAGAAAATGAAAGTGAGGTAGCACAGTAAGGAGGAAGGAGTTACAGATGCAGCGAGCTGACCGTGAGAAACACATCTAAGGTATTACAGAGAACAAATATTAAGCAGTTTTTTCCACAATAACTCAGTTGTGAAAATAATAGTGATCAAAGTGAATGTGGGTAAATTTCCTTTTTCGTCTACAGGGTTGAGGCACTTGAGGTTAAAAGAGGACCAGGACCCGCATTCCTGAGACTGTTCCCTTATTTGTAGAATAACCTCTGATGGTTTTTTATTATCAAGTTTGTCTGCATATTATTATTAGCACAACTTGGATTTACAAAAGCTGCTACCAGCACAGATTATTGCAATCCTATGGAGAAAAATGAAAGCGTTCCTCCAAGAAATCCTCTGCTTTTGCCTGAAATCCCCCACATGGTAACCTTTTAGTCACAATGGAGCCAGACAGTGCTGTGGGGAGTCAGGAGGAAACTTCAGGTAAACACGAACCCAATAACATACAAATGAGGGCTGTGGACTAAAAGAATGATCAATTTAGTAAGATTTACAGATATATTAAAAACGCCAATGGACTGTTCTGTAAGAAATATTAATAAAACTGTGAATATATCATAAAATAACTACAGTTTTTGCAGTGTTCTGTTATTCTGGTACAAACTCTAAAGAAAAACAACTGTTTAACTTTAAGAACCACAAACACAAAATGTAGAAGACAGTAAAGTTTTCCAACTCAAAGGAAGACTGACAAAGATACAAAAATATTTTAAGACACATATCACATTCATAAGAATAATAAAAACAAGACTAACATGTCTGAACTGGAAATTTACAACAAGACTACAGTAAATACTGAATTACAGTTCAGACCATTGAAATCATCAGCACAAACCATGTATCAAACGTGCAAAAATGCTCCAAAGACAGCTATTACCAACCAGTTAAAGCTAAGGCAGAGCAGAATCATCTGGTTGCGTGAAATGCAATATGGGTATTTGCAGCTGTCTGAAACCACAATTATGGCCTCCTTAATCTTTCTGTTTAAAGTGTGGAGAATGAGTAATTATATGCAGCTTTCACCAAGAGCTCTCTGCGTCTGGTGGTGGTGAGCTTCAGCACAGTATTCCTGCAAAAAGCTGGTCCAAACCAACAAGACTTCAACAACACCGACAACGGTACTGCAATTCATTTAAAGATAACGCCCGCGGCTGGATAATAATCCAAATTAAATAAACAAATATAAGATGGATAAAAGTACAGCACCGCGAAAAAAAAAAAAAAATATATATATATATATACACACAAACACACACACACACACACACTTCTCCATTAAAGAGCAACGGACAAAATGGCCCAAAGGAATTGGTGTAGGCGGTTAAAAACCATATATGGCAACTATCCAGCATTTTGGTGTGCTGGGCCTTCAACAAGGAATTAACAAAGATAACATCTAAAATTTATGCATACTATATATTTTTACAGATATAATTTGGTTGAACATATCATGCTAAATGAACTGAATCCTTTCTACACGACTTGTTTTGTTAACAAAATCTGTAGAACAGAAGAGGTGAAACTGTCTGGTTCCAACATACTAGACACTTGCCAAGGCCAAGAGGGGGCAACTGGTCATGGTTTGAGCGCTAATGGTTAAGTCTGATTAGAAGAAAAGAAGGAATTTGCTGACTCTTTGTAAGTACCCTTGGGAATATTTGTTGGACTGTATGTCTCCTTACAGCAGTGCAGGAGGCACAAAGCAAGTCACTGTGTGTGGAGACACCGCGGTCCCTGCTGGCAATGTGAGAAATGCCTACAGAGTATCTGCTCAGCCTCAGGCCTTTTCAGAGGATACCCAGACCACAGCAGTGTAATTCACAGGGTCATATGTCATATGGGGATAATGGGAGGGGTAACTGTTACTGAAAACCCCTCAGGGGGAAAATGGTTTGCATATTATGTGCTTCAGTTTTTGCCAGCAACTTTTTCTCCGGTATCATTCCTTTTTGCTTTGCTGTTCTGCCCCATTAACTATTTTGCAGCCCAAATTCTAAAATTAAAATGCTTTTGGTTAGCAATAAATTGCTATTATATCATCCAGCATTCACACAGTTATGGACAAAAGGGGGCTGGAATTAAAGAAAAACTCTGGTCTGGAGTTACTAAGTGGAAATGATGCAACATTTCTTGCAAGAAAATCCTCCAATTCTTGCCAAATTAGCAGAGCGGGAAATCATATATATTGCTGAAAATCCCAGAAATACCCCATGGGAAGTAAATATTGTAAAAGGAAACGGTGGAGAAACTAGATACCTTAACTTTTGTTTTTCTCCATGACCAGATGTTGACTATTGCAGGCTGCAGTCTACAGTGATATCATTAACAATATAATTATGGGATAATCTAGAAGTATATCACATTATGGCAACCCTGCTGAGTGAATCTACTAAACAAATGAATAACAATAATAACCGATCAGCATTCTGCACTTGTACAGATGTGCAACAAAGAGCAAAATGTAGCTTCTCCTGGCGCACGATGCACAACACTCTATGCGGACAACAGGGTGGCACAGGGAAAAACGGGTTAGTTGAGGTTACTGGCAGAAGACAGACAAATAAATAAAAATAAATAAGTAGATAAACAAAAGGGCATTTATAGCAAGTGAGGCGGTATTGGAAACATTGTAGTGACAACAGTCAGTAATGATGGTGGTAATGATACGGATAGGAGGTAGTCAGTGGTGGCGGTAGTGGTGCTGTTGAGTCCCTTTGCCATCTAGATTTCAGTAATCTAGTGTGTAAAAAAGCTGTTTCTGAGCCTGGTGGCATTGGTACGAAAACTGCGGTAGCATCACCCATACGCAAGAAGTGTAAAGGGACTGCGGAGAGAATAAGAGCGGTCCCTCTTGATGGTAAGAACTCTCATGGCGCAACATTTGAGATAAGAGGTCTAGATGGTGGGCAGTCTTCACCACACACTAGAGAGTTCCCTCTTCAAAGGCAGTGGGATTCCCTTACCACAGTGATGCAGGAGATTATGATGCTCTCTATGGCACATCTGTTGAAGCTGTTGAGGATGGTGGATGGAAGACCGGCTCTGTTTAATCTCCTTAGGAAGTGGAAACACTGCTGTGCTTTTACCTCCAGGTAAGTACCGTTGGTGTAGGAAACATTTTCGGTGATGTACACTGCTGGGAACTTCAAGCTGTGCATTAGCACCATGGCTCAACCATTGATGCGCAGAAGAAAGTCAAGCAGACAATTGTATTGTATTGAGCATGCAATGCATAGAAATGCAAATGTAGAGAAATTAATCTAAAAGGGCAACAGAAGGGTCATAGCAGGCTATTTAGATTTGGATGTGATTAGTAAATCTGCAGATTATATTTGCAAGACTGACAAATATCAAGGAGTTTGAGAGTCTTTTACACCTGAGCATCAAACAAGATTTTGGTGTTTTGATTACTTGCACAGAAATGGTACAAAAATTTCCCAAATTCTCCTTTAAAACGTCACCAGTAATCTCATGTCTCCTGTGCTCTCCAGAGCCTGAACTTATGGCCACTGCTGTCTTATCTCAGTTAACCACCATGTTTCACTTACTCCTTCCTATAAGCAAAGTGCTTAGAGGGCTTAGGAACCTCTTTGGCTCCTTGTGGGTGAGAAATCCCATGATGCCATACGCCTGCACAGCACACGTTCACTGTAAGCTTGACATTTCATGCTAATCCTCCTGCTATGTGTCATAAACGCACAAATACCTCTCGCTTCCACCACATCAAAGAGCAAAAGTCGACTGCAAATGAGGCAAACAGTCAGGATTATATAATTTTACAGCATCCACAATTTCACAGAATGATACAAAAATGCGATTAAAGACATTTCTGCTTGCCCCAAGACAATACCTGGCAACAGCCTAACAGAAAATAATATTACAGAATAATGCTGACGAAGCGTATTACTTTAGATGATTCTTAATTTCGTGTAAATTGTTGCTTCATATTTTAATGCCTCATGTCCAAACTAGGGTTGCTACATCTTTACATCATGCAAACCAAACTTAATTTTTGTGCCTTTGAACGGTAGCTGGTATATCTATTTTCCATATGCCACTGTAACATAATTACACAGTCAGAATGCTTTACCAAAATGACTGTTTCTTGGCTCTGTGAATGCTTTTATAATGCAGATTACCTGCTGGTCTAATAGCAAACCTAACCCAAACTGACTGCGCCCACTTGACAGTACAGAAGTCTTTGGGAACACAGGCCCCTTGCCATGCTTTGCCTCCATTTGTTTTGGAGGACATTGCTGTCACTTGCATTAATGGCCACGCTTAAAATCCCAAAGAGACAGCATATTAATGGTAATGTTCACTGTCAGAGTGGAAACCATGGACACTAAAAGCCTTCATTTTTCCTAAAGGCCATAACCTCTTTTCTTTCTTTTGCTCAGTGTGGACTCTATTCAGACATGCATTTATAGGATTTCTTCCAGCACCGCAATCGGTCTCCCTTGCTTTGATTTCCACCACCAAACAGACCGAGCTACTGTTTATGTACAAAAAATTGCAGCAGCAAAAGGAACATTCGCCCATTCAGAATTTCTCTCAATCTGGTTATTACTCAACAATGTTTAAGACCCCTCTCCACCCCCCACCAGAGTCCTATTTCAGGATGCATGGAGTGTTTTCTACTTGTAGGAGTGGCTTAGGGCTACAGTTGACCTCCTATCTGTGACAAACATACCATTAGTCTTTGACATTCCTCTAGAAGCATAAAGATATGATTGTCCATTGAACAACACCATGGCGATGAAAGCATTACATGGTATGAACTGCAGTATGGGCATCAGTCTTGAAAGGGACTCCAATTAAACAGCGAACCCTACTTTTCCTGATGAACCCAAGCTGCCTATCAGCGCTATTATATATGTTAATATGGACGGTACAAAACCGGACACAAACGTATCTACTGCACTCATCTGAGGTTTAGAACAATGGCGGAAAGCGCTGCCTCACTTTTCATTGGTATTGGATCACCCTAAATGAGTCATAGGGGAATGGGAGTCAAAAGGATGGGGGCGGAGGGCGTATGTGACAGAGAATGGTGCTGACATTTTACCAAACAGACATCGCACTGACTCAGTCAGCGTGAAACCGCAGCTCATCTCCGCTGACGGCTTGTGCCCTGCTCAAACTGCTCCCAAAGGACAAGGCACGTATTCCCGAGTAGAACATGCAAATTTGTGTTTCGGACCAAAGACGCAACTCAAAACTTAACTTCTTAAATTTCACGTGGACTGAGAAACACTTCAGATCTCAGCACCTGATTAGTTTAACTTAGAAGAGTGGGCAGAGTTTAGTCTCAATGGGCCCTACAAGTGGAGAAGTGGAGTGCACATTACAGACAGTCATCCTCTGTGACCTACAGTAGTCACAAAAGCGGTCCTACAGCCTGGAAGGTCAGACTGTGAGAGGTCTGAGAGCAATGATTAATTCAGAAACTCTTCTTTACTGAACCAGCCATGAATAATTCAAAGCTGCAGAACAATGGTCTGAGAAAGTCAGAACTAAATTGCAGAATGACAATGGCTGCGAGGGTCCATGCTTAAAAAAGGAGAAAACATGTTCCGTTTTTCAATCCTGTACGTTTCATCAGATTACATATTCGGAGACAGCAGATCAACAGCCTACACTTGAAAAAATACAGTAAAGAAGTAGAACTATGGTACTATTCCCAAAAAACAGCCCAAGCCATCACAATCTAAAAAACTGTTGTTAGCAACAGTTGTTGGCACCACTGGGCTGACGCCAGGTGGGAAAGCTCACCTAGTCCTCCGGCATGAGCATCGATGAGGGACGCCGCCACCGCTGTTCCCATATTCAGTTGGGTTTCTGCCGCAGCCTGTGAACTAAGCCCCTCCCCCAGGGGTGTGCCTGGGCAGCAGGTAACCTCACCTGGACGGACAGGGCAAAAGATCAGCAAGAAAAACAATAAGCGCAAAAATCACAGGGTTCACACTATAGAAACGCTGGACTGCATGCTTCCCAGGAATCTGCTACCCAGCTGGATGGCTTCATGTAAAATAAAATGCACTTTAGTTCTCAAACCTGTATTTTTGCTAGCTCGTACTGCTAAATGACTAACACACCATCGCATTTGCATGCGGCTTCTATTTGTGCAGCAGTAGCAGAGTGCAGGTACACTTCCTCGCTTTATTCATCGTGTATCCTAACACCATGATGATCCATCATTTTAGGATTTTTATTTTTTATTTTTTTTTACATTTTCTGTTCATTCTGGCATCTTGTACATTACTTTCTGAAATGATGGAAAGGACTGCCCATGTAATCTACTTCAGACACTTAACATAATTGATTTCTACATGAAATGCTTTGAATTATTAATATTATGAGTAATTTGGTGGAACAATAAATCAAAGTCTTCCAGCATCATGCGCTTGATGTGCTGTGTGTTCGGAAGCCCCCTGGTAAAATTCCAGCTGGCACAGTTCTGTCCTTGCAGGGGACTGAGGTGAAGCGCAGACAGCTCACCTACCCTGGGAATGCTTTTACCACAAAAAAAAAAAAAAAAAAAACTCAATCCAATTGTCTCTGGGACTGACTGCCAGCAGAACTGGAACTTCCATCCAAAACTCAGAAAAATGTTATTCAAGCAAGAGGCTTCGGTGCAGCCGAAAAAGATGTGCATAATAACCTGTTCTCCAGCACGGCTCCCCGTCAACTCTCAAGACACAGAAATACTAGAATAAAAGGCAGAACACTTGACCTGCACCTCTTATGTGGCACAGTTTTTGCTGAGCTACATCTTTGCACTGTCAGTGAAAAACTAGGTGTCATCTGCAATATGGCATTGTGACATACATGATCCTACAAAATTAACTTTTTATATCAAGAGTTGGTACAGGGCACCAAATTTCAGCTCTTTTATCTGTTTTATACAGTCATTTCATGCAGATTTACTATTCGCAACAGGGTGTTACTCCACATCATGAGGTGGACATGTTAAACCACAAGAGTCTGAGTCTCCATCAACAATATGGCTCTTTGTAGCAAAGTGTTCCCAGCTGCGAGGGAACTAAATCCCAGCCCCAGTGACTTCCTCCATGTGTTTTTTAGCCGGCCACTGCCATAAAATCTGTTCGTAATCTGCCTCAAGTTCATTGGGAAAACAAGCCCCGAGGCAGACTAACACTCCACAGTCAGACCTGTTCCTCAAACTCCCCTGTCCCCAACAACCTTTACTGGGGGGAGAAGGGAAAGTGCACAAAGCGAAACCGGTGTTTAATGTGAAAATCACTCCGAATCGCATTCATTAACAAAACCTGGTTTTTAGAGCAGTCTGTTGACGCTAATGTCAAACTTTATCACAAAATGAAAAATTCCAGCTGGAGAAAATTCCACTAAGTGATCAGATTTGTTGTTTTCTTTTGGTTGAGAATACTGCGGTAAAGATCTAGTTACACCGAGCTGATTTCAATAAAGAAAGTTCATTCCTTCTCCACGGGTCCGCACCAGCGGATCACTTGGATTTCAAAGAAAGGCGCCTTGTCAGGTGATTTTATTACAAGCATTTTGTGGGGGAAAGAGTGGTGGTTTAGCACCAAAATCAAAAGGAAGGAAGAATTAGACATGCATAAACAGTCCAACATGTGAAACAAATTAAATACAGGAAAGTCAAGGTGTGTTTTTGATTACGGGAACTTATAAAATATTTTTTTTTCTTTCATGGAAGAATTAAATACACGGGCAAAAAAACCCAAAGCTACGTTTCCAGCGGTCTTTGCATTCAATAGCTGCATGTTCCTTCCTGCAAAGAAACTTTGACAAGATAAGAACTATTAACAGCACAGCAAAAGTGTTGTCTGATAAACAGAGCAGAAACCACACATGCAAATATTCAGATTTTAGTACCCAAGCACAGGAAGTAGAAATTAAATTCTACATTACGCTTGGAATCACTATGTATGATATTTGCGATGCCGTTCAGCTAGATTCAACTGTGGCTTCACTTGTGTGACTGAAATCTTCACTCTAGAGGTTTTTCAAGACAACGCCCAAATCACCCGGGAGTGGGTGTGGATTTGGCAGCTAACAGGAGAGCAAGACACACTTCGTCTGTGGCTGCAGCAAGAGCCTCTTCAGAAACAGCAAGCTTTCACTGTGAGAGTGACAGCAAGGCGTTACCACACTTGTACTTGGATCCCCAACCCACTCCCCGCCGGGGCCTTTGTCCCCTCTCATTGCGGTACACATCAGTGAGCCACACAGCACCTACACTGACATTAAACCTACACTGAAAGACATTAAAGACATTCCTTTTTTCTACTTTGTATTATTTTCAAGGTCTATCAAACTGCTGGTTAGAGTACCATACATTCAGATGCAAGGCTGGATAAAGCAATTTTACCAAAGGAAGCCAAAATATTGCCATGTATCTCCCCTCCATACCCCTTTCCATTGATTTCTGCCAACAACAACTTAAAGACTCGAGATATTTCTCCCAAGTCAGTCAAAGGATCTCCGCCCTGATACCTACAGGAACCGATCGCTTCTGAAAACATCCCAGGAAAACGGCTATTCTCCTCCACCTCTGGCCACCTGGTGGTCCCCCCACAAACAACGAGTTCGAAACACAACAACCCAAAGGTTCTTGGTTTTGGCTTCAGCGTAGTAGTATGATCTCCTGGTGTTAGAGATGAATGTCTGTCAACATTCTCAACAGTCTGAAAGCACACCTTTAAGATCCACGTCTCCCCAATCTCTTATCTGCTCCATAAACTTGAAAAAACATAAACAAAGTTAAAAACCCACAAAGATCTCCCTATGAATTCTGTATGCATCTCCTTGTGTAAGCCAACAAAAATGGTGGCATTGGAACTAATAGAGTGTACTTCAAGAATTGCCTGTCTGTATCTGTATCTCATTGCTGGCGAAAAGCCCTTTTGTTCACCCTGTGTTTCATGTTCTTTAGGATTAATTTTCCTACTAAATGAAAAATGTAAAGGTAAAAACTTCATATTAAGCTTGTTCAAGCCTGGTTTAAGTCAGCCTACAGTGTTATTGGGAACAGTACACATATTTAGCCAGTTTCCTCCATCTGAGGTGTTTAGAAAAATACTATGACATCACAAATGTGACTCTTTTTTAAGGTACCTTGAGTATTCAGTGCAGTCATTTCCATCTGCCAGTCCCACCTAAAACATGACAATTTTGCAATGTGACATTTGTTTAAAATTCATCATAACTCCTTTTTTCAGTGAACTGTGTCAGGGCTGCTTTGGAATGATTTATAGCAAATGCTATTATTCTTAAATGCACCTATAAATACATATTTATATATGCCGGCCACATCACAACAGTCTGCAGAGGTTTCCAAAACGGGAGGGAGTTAACAACAAGGCCTCTTCCTTGCAAGGTCAAGAAAGACAGCTGTCACAACAGTGGCAGAATGGCCCCAATTTGTCAGCCTGCAATCGTGCAGGAAGTAGGCAAGGATGCTGCAGTGGAGAAGCTTTTGGTGGGGTGTGTATGTGTGGGGGGGTAGCTGGAAGGGTTTTGTCTGCAGCACAGTGCAAACCACACTGATTGGACTCCATGGGTCTGAGGGAGGGATGATACTGCAGGGGAATTTTCGGTCACAGGGCAGGGTGTGGTGGGGTCAGTGGTTGTATTCATACCTAAAGGTTAAACTGTAGAATTTCTGTAGAAACAAGTCACCCATAAATTCCAGCTTTAACAGCATCATTCTTAGATAAATTAATGTGATTCTATATGATAAAAACCTGAAGGTAAAATGGGAAGTTCACACTAAGGAAAACTCCCTAAGTAAAAAGGAACAAAAATTGTATCTAATTTCTATACATTTCATTTAAACCAAACACGGATGAAAACAGATATTTTAAACATTTTAAATCAGAGAGTCACTGTGATCAGTTAGAAAATCCTGTGAGAAGTGCATCATAATAAAATTATTTACTGAAGCGTTTATGTCCTGTTAAGTTGACTATACCTATTTTTGAGCAGTTATCAGCCAGCAGGTCCCCCAGGCCAATAGCTTTCCAGAAGGTAGCATCCCATCTTTCTTGGGGACAATATGTCCACTTGCAGACCAGGGTACAGAGTGACCTGGAAGAAGAATCACTAGATGTTATCTCCTAGTAGTGACACTGTATTTTATTTTTTATTAACCCTGATTTTGAAAAAATTATAACCCTTTAATGTCTGTTAGGTGTTTGTAAGAAACCGATAATCTCACAATTCCTTTCTTATCTCCCTTCTTGCTTCAGCTGAATTCAATTTTTACAGAGTGGAATTCTGACATAGTGACACATAAGGCTGTACAAAAGATCAAGAGACATAGCTGAAAGATTAAGGTTAGTTATAAATTTAATAAAATTTAATACCTATAAGGACTATAGTCCTCACAGTCCTTGTTTCTTAAATATTCTTGTGTCTGCAGTATGCTGGCTGATGCTGCTCTGAATTTGACTGGGGTCACAGTTACAATGGCACAGTCACTAAAAAACCTAGGAACGGTACAGTTTCCCCTTTATTCACA
Source organism: Heterotis niloticus (assembly GCA_018136845.1). NCBI lineage: Eukaryota > Metazoa > Chordata > Actinopteri > Osteoglossiformes > Osteoglossidae > Heterotis > Heterotis niloticus. Next base: position 30,021,891 of record CM030898.1, read on the forward strand.
CATGTTATATTACTTCCATCATTCCATCCAGATGTTTTACATCCACCTGAGTTCTCAAGCATTCACTATTTCAGTCACGCACTTTTCACTAAATTGCGAGGTCTTATATTCTTTCAGAGGTGCAGGTGGGGGAACCACTCCTGAGAGAGGTCCTCGCGAAAATGTGCATTCTCTGCTGGCAATAAGCCATCTCAGAGACCCTTGAGCAAGGAGAACCAGGCCTACAGTTTAGGTCTTAATGACTTCACACATTCAAGTAAAGACACTTACCAGTAACTAAAACACAAAAAATCCAATTCAAACAGAAGACTCACAATCTCATTAATCCTGACATAACTAAAACTAAAATGCAACCAGTTTTACTTATTTTTAAAATTAAAATGCTTCTTTGAACTGTTGCTGTACTGCTTCCATAAAGACTATCAAATGTGCTTCAGTCCAAGTGACACAACAAAAAAGGAAAAGTGGTAGGTATCAATATAACTTTAGAAGCTTTCTTGCAAACACGAACATCTACACTCTTCAAAATGGAATGGGAGTAATCGTAAGGGAATCAGGAGAAGGCCTTTCTGCCAATACTCTCACACATGGTGGAAAACTGTACAGCTAGCAGAGGAACTCATCGGCAAGTTCAGGATCCACCAAAAAAAGAGACCGTGCTTGACCCTGTGAAATGGGCGCTACGAGCCAGGGTGGTCCAAAATAAAAGCTCTAACCTGGGCCTCTCTGTGTCACCATCAACCCTTGGCTCTGGATTTAATTACACACAATGGCTGAAGCTCCCTGAAATACACACAGTGCTGTAATTTAGCCACCTTGACATCTGTACATGGTGTCACCTGTCTTTACCGTGCTGACAAGTAATAAAAGCACCTCAAACTACACCGCTCACCGGATATTGCAATGAATGGACAGGCGAGTGCATAACATACAGACATGTAAAACATATTTAAAAACAAACATAAAAATTTGGCAAAGCGGAACATAAATTGTTTTAAAGAAACTATTTCAACATTTGAAGTAATTTACTTAAATAAAACTTAGTAACAAAAAATATTTACATTTCATTATCAGTGTAGACTTCATAAGGAAGTGCCGCAAGTACTACATCATCATGACATGACATGAGAAGTTTTTCCTAAAGTGAGTCACCAAGAAAACCGTGTTGCAAAAAAAAAAAAAAAGAAGAAGAAGAAAAAAAACTTACTGTGCTATCATGTCATGTCAAAAATTATTCTAAAAATCATGTGGAGGATGTACAGGATGCATTTCAATAACCTGTCACTTGCATGACCAGACCTTTCCCTCCTGACCTGTCATCTGCCACTGGATGAATTTTATATTCAACTGTATAGTTTGACATGTGCTCAAGATCAATGAGAAATCAATGAGAAAGACAAAACTGCATTGTGTCTGAAAACATGAATTAATAACTGTGTACATAACACATAACAGGCAGTGTTTCCTAGTACACACGACTAGGTGCATCTCTCTCTCTCTCTCTCTCTCTCTCTCTCTCTCTCTCTCTCACACACGCACACAGGTTTAAATTAACTGCAAGTGAAACAGTTGGGGTGGGGGTCAAGGAGAAAGTCTCCCTGACTTACAGCAGGCCGAACGGAAACCCAGACAGCAACAAAAACACCGGCAAGCCATCTCTGAGACATGGGCCTTGGCTTTGGGGGACTCCATCACCATCCCAGACAGAGCACAAAAAATATGTGAAATAAAACATGACCCATACCCTCCCTCCCAAAACAAGTTTTACCCTTGGGAAGAGGACAGTAAATGTACCAAACATAATGAATTAAATAAAAATCCATCTTCATATATTTTATACTGATGAAGTAAATACAGCACAGACAAAAAATAATACCAAAGGTCATTTGGCAAAGTTACCACCACTTTTTTCTTCCCATAAGCAATGATATATATGAATGTAAAAAAAAAAAAAAACTAATGAATGAAGCAGTTTTTTAACCACTTCCCAGCACTGTACTATAGTTGTAAAACAATGAGATATGAACAAGAAAACATCCAACAGACCATAGCACTGTGTATGTTTTTGTTTAAGGGCTGAACTTTGAGCGCGGACCGAAATGTGCGGCTTGAGGGGAAACGGCCCATCTGTCACCCCACAACCTGTACCAGTCGTAGTCACGGCCACGGCTAAGCTTTATACCCCAGAGTCTTCACCGTGAACCAGCATCTGCAGCAATCTGACCGGATCTGAGTCAAACAACCACTTGTCGGCTCCTGTAACTGGGCCAGCGCTCACACTTAGCATGTGTGTATTGTTTATGTGTGCCTGATCCATGGGCTTGCAAGTTCTCCTGCATAGATGGTGAGCCCCAGGGCGAAACACCTGGGACTTCGCCGGCACTGATCATCTGCAAACGTTTTGCTCGTTCCAACAGTCACTACTTAGTAAAATCGCATCAAGCATCTTACAGATCACCACTAAAGCCTGAAAGCAACATCAGAACAAAAATTAAGAGGAAAATAAGACAAGTTACCAAACTCTACGCAAACACAAAAAACACCAACTTCACAGTGACTCTGCAAAAAAAATTTAAACTATTTTCTTTCTCTTTTGACTCTGCCTGTCAAATATTGTTTGTAAAACCCATCAGATAAATTGCCGTTATAAAACATTATCAGTAAAGTGGTTCTCCACAATATAAAATACAGACCTATGGTGTTGTTGGCAGGGAGGGTAGATAAATTGCTAATTCTTAGACAATAATAATAACAAGAGAAGCTGGCAGGCTTGCCTAGTTGAGGTCACTCTCCTGTAATAGAAAACAGCACCTCTGTCTCACATTTCACGCGTGTTTGTAGCTGCACAGGCGAGCGGAGTCTGTGCTGGTGTTGGTGTGTTCGGACGGAAGGAGGGAGCAGATAGAGGTTATGCAGCTGGGGAAGGAAGGCAGTGGGGAGGGGGTAAGTTTGAGGAACTCGGAGGAACCAGGGAAGTGTATGTTTTTGCTTTGAACTTTTCTCAACAATAGATAAAAACCACAACTTGTTTTTGTTTTTTTTAAGCATCAAGGGAACATCTGATTGCTCTTGAGCTTTAAGTATTTCAGTGAAAGCTGTTCACAGCCCATCACACTTTCTCTTTTCTTCTTGCAGTGAGGAGATGATGGGAAAGCTGACTTGGGAGAGGCTGCCGGATTCCCATTTCAACCATGGCAGCCAAATTAAGGAAAACAGTAAACTGCATGGCAAAAACCTGCTTTAAAGACAGCTGTGAGACTAAGACAGTTTTGTCGAGCACTATTTAACACACACTTACACACATGCAAAAACACTCTGTGCCTTCACTACGTTTACCTACACAGCCTGATCATCCCTACACCCAGCAAGAGCACTACTCTCCTCAACCTCTGGCTGCCTGGTGGTCCCACTCAAAAGGGACTCAAAATCTAAAGCGTTGCCGTTTCCAGTCTTGGTTCCGATGTGATGGAACGAGTTCCTTGGAGCTGCTAAATTGCTTCAAGCATTCAAGAAAGTTCTTAAAATGTATTCCAATCGCATTTCCCTTCCAAGACACCATTTGCGTTAGTCCTTCAGCACCTGCTGCTTTTTATCTACCCATTTTCATATTCACATATCTTTTTGATAGGTAGCTACTGGCATATGTGTGGGATGGTAACGGCACGATGAAATAAAGAAACAGTTCTTTAATAATTGTGAAAATAAAAGTTCTTTGTCTGTTGTCGGATGCACTTTTTGTTTACTCTGAGACTTGCATCACTTAGATGCCCTACAGATCTTCAGCAAAGTCCAGTAAAACCAACAGCCCCACCCAACTGCTGAGGAAGCCTCTTGTGCTTATTGTCAAATGCCCCAGAGTTATAAAAGATGCCCACTTAAAAAGAACAGAGTCTCCAATAAATCCTCTCCCGAAACAAATACAGTCAAGATGAATCCTTCTGGAACTGAAAACTTCATTGTTATACATATGAAATGGTTGTAAAGAAAAACGTTCACCACTGAATCTACTGCCAACATCACATGTAAACTGACAATACCACAAGAAAGGCTATGGTCTGTTTTTCCTCATGCCTTTGATGAGACCAACCCCCTCCCCGTACCAACCTCCCGAACAAGCACAAAAGTTTGGGCAAGAATGTGATGTATTTAAACATAAGCAATTTTTGCGCAAAAAGACTTTTCAAGACATACTGAAAGGGAGATACGCCACCGTGAGATTTTCTTCCAGGTCCTTGTCATTAATGTTACTATTAAATTCCATAATCTTGTATTATGTCACTGCAATCGATCTTTCTATGTGGCATTACAAACACACCAAAACAGAATGAACTTTGTGATTTTAAAAAGATTAAAAAAACCTGGAATTGTTTAAGGATTATTACCATACTATTTGTTGATAGATAGATAGATAGATAGATAGATAGATAGATAGATTTGAATAAGGCAAGTGTAAAACTGTGCAGACAAAGAATAATAATTACAAAAAACCCAGCAGACACTCAGCTCCACTCAGACAATAAAAAGTCAGTACCATCCTGGAAGCTAGAGGACCCATTACTGAGCCTAGTGGCCATTAACAGGAATGACCTCAGATGGTGCTCCTTGGAGCTGTGTAACTAAACCAATCTGTTGCTGAATGCGTTCCTCTGTTTTCTCCAGGGTGGCATCGAGAGGATGACTGTCACTATCCGAGATCGACGGAAGTTTGCATTCAGAGTCCTTCTCTGTACTCCTACCTCCTGAGAGTCAAGCCTAACTCTCTGGTCCGAATCAACCTCCCTGGTTAGTTTATTTAATCTGCTGGCATCATCTGCAGAAATCCCACTGACAAACCCTACAACTGCATAGCAGACCAAACCCCCTACGCAGACCGCTTGAACATCTGCAAGAATGACCTGTGCAGTCTAAAACAGACCTTGGTCAGTGCAAAAAGTCACTAATGTTAGGTTAAGTCAGTCGTTCTCATCTGCCTCTACCATATTCCTGTAAATATTTTAACACAGGCTTTCACACTGGACAATGATGCTGGCTGTGAGAAGTAACTGGAAAAAAATGTGCTCATTCTGTAACCCTAAAAAAATAACTCAGATCTGTTTGGCAAAAAGAGTGTAAAGTTTCATGGGTAAAAACGCAAGACCCTTGTGTGTGTAATCAGGGTTACACTGACTAGCTGTTGGGGACAGCAAAGGGGCAGAGACACAAAGGATTTCTTTACTTGCGTCCATCTCTGACGTTGGAAAGAGCCACAATCTGCACACAGACACACACACAGTACAGACAGACAGCCTGCAGCCATTCCCTAATGGCGCAAGGCTGCCACCCCAGAACCCAGGACTCAACCACCATCCCCCAGCAGCACGGCCCAAAACTCCACATTACTGCCCACAGGGTCTGTGCTTTGTCAACTCAAGGCACTCTCTCAAGGATTAATGTGTTGCCTTAAGCTGAGGATGACATCATGCTTGGCGCGGTGCTCCAGGGTTTCCATGGCAAAGTGCCAAGGCTACATCTGCAGGGGAGCTGCCCCCCACTCAGGCCTTGCCTGTCATCACTCCTTTCTGAGGACAAGATCCAGAGTTCCTGTACAGTACAAGTCCTCTAATGCCATGGCACCTGGAATGCCAAGTGACACCTGTGAACACCTGGGGAAAACAGCAGGCAAAAATCCATCCATAACACAAACACACACACACACACACACACACACACACACACACACACAAATCTTGGCTCGATGCTCTCCGAAGGATAACCTTTGACCTGAACGGCCTCATGATCTTTCTTTCTCTGTCTTCAGAGTCAGCAGGATTCCGAAAAGAACAACTAAGTACACTGCCCTGAAAGGGACCCACACTCTTCCCCTATGCTCTTCAGAACCAGGCTGTCAGAGCAACTTACCTTTTCAAGGAGCCCGTGGCCTTCCAAGACAGGAAATCTGGGAGGTCGAAGAAATGGGCCGCTTGTTTCCAGCAAGTGTCCTTCAGGTTCTTATGGGCATGAGAAAGAAGAAAATCATTTAGAAAAATACATTTCGGAACTACTGCCAAAGTAATTGAGGGGTGTGATCTGTGACACCACAGTACTGAAACAAAGTGTGTCATACACACCTAAAAACTTTTCAGTGTTTGAAAAATCGTGTTTCTCCTTTCTGGATATCTTCCCGCATTCAGAAATTTATTTCACTGCTCAGATCACACCTTTCTTAAGGGTAAATATGAATTAAGAAACATCTCAATCTTTGTTTATTTTTAGTGTTTGTATTATCATTTCATTGGACTGTGTATCCTACATTCACTGTTTATCTCATGTTCAATAGATTAAGCTATTGGCCCCTCCAATTACTTTTATTCTAAACAGGTAAAAAGACAACAAAAAATAATGAAATTGAATGGATTTCAAATGACTAACTGGAACCTAATGTTTAAACATCGAGTCAAAAAGACAACAGGTGTTGAGCTATTGATGCCAGTGGAGAACCAAACCAGCTTGATTTCACTTCATATGTCAACAGCTAGGTTTATTGTCTCTGGCTCACTTCTTTCAGCCAAAGCAGCTTAGGGGGCTGCATCTCTGGAGACATGACCCCCCCCACACGCTGCAGGACTCGGTGGCCTGTGCTGGTGATCCGGGCTGCTTGCTCAGAGGCGCGATGGTCCATCCACATCACCACATTCTGTTCCTGCACACCTAAAGCAACAGCAGGGAACTGGGTTGGTAGGTGAACGCAGCTGCTGACAGAACACCATGGGACTCAAGCACATACCAACTGCAGGAGAATGTACAGGAGAGTATTCTATCCAGCTGGCAACCTCAATGTCCCTTCAAATAAATAACTGGAAGGATTGTCACAATGTTTTCTGCATTATTACATTATGTCAGTTGAGTCTTTCAAAAAACACATCTTCCCTACACAGACATTTGCTTTTACTTTTTACTCCCATTTACATAAGCTTATTTAATAACAAGATAAATGGCTAAGTAGTGCCAATATGAGTGAACATATTCCAAAAAACCATTTCCCATCAGTGGCCTATCTCTTCTACGTGGGACAGGTGTTTGAGGAGTCATGGGAATATGTTAACCCAGTGAACACGTGTTGTGCAGACTTGGAAAAGGCATAAGACTGTGTCCCTCAGCATGTGCTTTGGGGCGTACTGCAGAAGCATTGCGTGTGCTGTCCGTTCCCTGTACGAGCGCAACTTTTGCTGTGTCCATGTTTTTAGCTTTAAGGCAAGTTTGCTTATTATGTTCGACTCTAAGCAAGGCTGTGTCTCGTCTCCACTCCCGTTTGTTATTTGTATGGACATGATATGAAGGCGCGTCTGAGGTTCAGAGGGTGTTCAGTTAGGTGGACACAGAGTGGCATCTCTATCCACAGATGATGTTGTCCTTTTGGGCTCTTCTGATTGTGACCTTCGATGCACACTGGAACAGCTTGCTGTTGAGTGCAAATTGACAGGTACGGAGGTCACCACCTCTAAGTCTGAGGTCATGGTCCTCTCTCAGGAAAGGGTGGCTCACGCTGTCCAGCTGCCCCTAGTGGAGGAGTTCAAATATCTTTGGGTCTTGTTCATGAGTGATGGAAGAAGTGAGCGGGAGATTGAAAGGTGGATTTGTACTACATTAAAGTACACCTCAAGTATAAAACAACACAACAGATTGTTTAACCAAAACGAAGCCAAAATGGAGAAGCCGTGTGTGAAAAATTAAGTACACAGCATGATTCATTAACTTACAGAACCACCTTTACCAGCAATAACTTGAAGTAATCATTTTCTGTATGACTATCAGTCTCTCACATTGTTGTGTAGGAATTTTGGCCCACTCTTCTTTACAACGTTGCTTCAGTTCATTGAGGTTTGCGGGCAGGTTTCATTTGTGCACAGCTCTCTTAAGGTCCCGCCACAGCATTTCACTCAGGTTGAGGTCTGGACTTTGACTGGGCCATTGCATCACCTTTGTTCTTTTCTTTTTCGGCCTTCCTGTTGTAGATTTGCTGGTGTGCTTGGGATCACCGTCCTGTTGCATGACCCAGTGTCGGCCAAGCTTTAGCTGTCGGACAGACAGCCTCACATTTGACGCTAGAATATTTTGGTATACAGAGGACTTCATGGTCAGCTCAATGACTGCAAGGTGCCCAGGTCATGTGGCTGCAAAACAAGCCAAAATCATCACCCATCCACCACCATGCTTGACAGTTGGTATGAGGTGTTTGCGCTGATATGCTGTGTTTGGTTTTTGCCAAGGGTGGCGCTGTGCATTATGGCCAAAGGTCTCTACTTTGGTCTCATCTGACCAAAGGACATTGTTCCAGAAGTCTTGTGGTTTTTTCAGATGCAACTTTGCAAACCTAAGCCGTGCTGCCATGTTCTTTTTAGAGAGAAGAGGCTTCTCTCCTGGCTACCCTTCCAAACAAGCCATACTCGTTCAGTCTTTTTCTAATTGTACTGTCGTGAACTTTAACCTTTAACATGCTAACCGAGGCCCGCAGGGTCTGAGATGTAGCTCTTGGGGTTTTTTGCAATTTCTCTGAGCATTGCACGGTCTGACCTTGGGGTGAATTTGTTGGGACGTCCACTCCTGGGAAGATTGGCAACTGTCTTGAATGTTTTCCACTAGCGAATAATCTTTCTCACTCTACAATGATGGACTTCATATTATTTGGAAATGGCCTTATTACCCTTCCCAGATTGATGGGCAGCAACAATTGCTTCTTTAAGATCATTGCTGATGTCTTTCCCCCCCTCGACATTGTGTTAACACACACCTCCATGCTCCAGACCAGCAAACTGCCAAAACTTCTGCTTTTATAGAGGTGCTCACACTTGCTGATGATCAATTGATCAAGTGCATTTGATTTGCAGCCCCTGGCTGCTACTCACCCTCTTAATTCCTATGGAAGCAGTAAGGGTGCACTTTATTTTTCACACACTGCGTCTGCATTTTGACTTAGTTTTTGTTAAATAAACAATGACATGGTGTAATATGTCATGTGTTGTTGTTCATCTGAGGTTGTATTTATCTAACTTTAAGACCTGCTAAGGAGCAGATGATTTTTTTATTATGTCGATACGTAAAACCTTAGAATTGAAAGAGGATGTACGTTCTTTTTCGCATGACCGTAAATTTAATCCGGCACCCGGAAAGGGTGAAGCAACAGCAATATCCACCACAATATCGTGCCACCGCTGACTGAACTATATGAAAATATATATGAGCTCATCTAGTAGGATATTGAGAGAAAAGGGACACTAATGTCCTCATTGTGTTCACAGATCTCTTTAAATTTCTGTGGTCCAACTTTTCCCCCTTCTGTTCGCCCAGACTTCTGACACTCTGGTATTGCAACACTAGCCACCCACAGAGTACCCAGCCTTGTCCAGGCAAACTAAGAAGCCATGAGTCAGAGAACAGCGCCTGAGTCAGACCTCTGTACTGCAGAGTGATCAACAACCTCCACACCACATCAGCTGGTGGCCAACCTGTTACCTTTCAGGTCCCTCCAATTGGACATGTAAGCTGTGGGTCAAAAAACATTTTTGTGTACTGAAAAAGTTTAACTCATGCATCAGTGGTGACACTCTGTCAGTTGTATGGTGGGCGGGAGCGACTGGCCACCCACCATTCTGATTGACAGCCACAGGCTGGAAGTGCTTGTCCAGGACCACAAGCGAGCAGGTGGCATCGAAGCCCATCCCTCGGACTTGGCTCTTCTCGACGCCCTGAGTCACCCTCTGCAAAATGGGCAGCCCCACCCCCACATGTCAGCTGTGCCATTTTGGCTAATTACAGGCAAAGTCTGATCACAAACAAGAGTTTCGACAACAAGGCCGTCTTCTACAATGTCAGCAGTCACTACATTAAAGAGGAAAGTGCAGGTGAAGCGCAAGCTAATGCCTGAGGAAAAGATAATAGTAATCCCTCGATTTACACGTCAAATTGTTGCCAGAAAAGACTGCGTAAATCAAAATCGAGACAACTGTTTACATTATTTCTCATGGGGGGGCGGGGACAATGGCTTCACAGCCCATTCAAAAACAATGAAACAAGCACACACGTTTAGGGATCTGGATGCAGAGCACACACGTTCTTTCGAAGCATTGGAAAATAACTGAATGCAGGAATCTGCTAAGCACCACTTGTTTATTATAAGAACTCCAGTGGTGCACTGCTTGCCCAAGGCATGCATTACTTGGAAATACAACTAATTTACTCACTGCTGACTGTTCCGCTTCTTTAATCCCAGACACACGCATGTGCGCACTTTTGGACAAAAGTGTGATGTTGAAATTTTTCACTTTTTTTTTTTGGCTGGAGTGCACTGTAGAGCCTAAATTCAGTAATGGTATTACAATTCCCTCACATAAATCAAGGCAACATAAATCAAGGGATGACTGTAAACAGCATGTTGTACAGTATAATAATGGGACGAATGAGATTTAAGTGCTGGAGAAGGGCCTGCTGTTGTACTGCGCCAGGAGATATGTGACTGCTAATTTTGTAGCCTATCTTTATTGTATTTTTATTAAAGGAAGTGCTAAACAAGTCATAGTCTAATATACATGTTTGTAGGAACACTGCACTGACATTAGTTCAGACTTGGCTAATATAATACACACCTAATGAGATACAATAAACATGCAAAATGGAAAGAAAAATCATGAACGGGTGAATGGAGCTCAGAATTGTGTACACATTTTCATGTACATAATCACAATTAAAATATAGTATCAGCAAAAAGTAATAAATGAACTAGAAACAATACTATTCCTTCATATTTAGTATGATTGATCTTTAGTGCTCCAGACTATACATTTGACCCACTGGAGTCTGTACAGGCTCAATACAGTGCAGAACACTGACAGCTGCAAGCAAAAAAAAAATTTTAAAAAAACCCGCAGTCAACACACGTACCCGGATAACAAGGCAGCACTGTTTCCAGATGTCTGTGGAGGACTGGACGTAGTGGTTAGGGCTTGGTTGCCAGATGCAGATGCGCTCCTCCGCGGTTGCCCTCACCGAGCCATCCCGGGTGACAAGGGCTGCCCGCACACTTGCCGTACCCACGTCCACTCCTATGTAGTAGTGCTCCACCGAGGGCAGGGGAGCAGCCATCGGCACAGATCTGTACAGGAAATGTTATCGGTTACAGTGCTCGACAGGGGGCACAGTCAGGTTTTGAAAGGGTTGCAGCGAGTAAAGCTGTATTATGTAGGCCTGCTTTTCTAGTCACAGATTAAGTCTATTTCTGGATGACACTTTACTGTCAAATGGGATTCTCCGGTGGAAATCTCTTTTCTTCCATTTCCATATATTCCATCCCTGAATCGATGGTATGAAGGCAAATGTCCCGGCTGTCCACGAGACCAACTTTATCTTGCGAAGCAGAATAACAAAGAATTCCCAGTGGGGGGTGGGCAGTCTTTTGGCCTTGGAACCTCTGCAGATTTTGTTTTTTTTTCTCCAGTCTAACCGGATTTTTTTTTGTTTTGTTTTTTCTGTCCTCCCGGCCATCTGACCGTACCGTTTTGCTGTAAACTTACTCTTTCATTTAATCGCTTACCCACATTTTTCTTCTCTTTCTCACTGTCACGCCGTAAAGCACTTTGAGCTACAGTTCTGTATGAAAACGTGCTATACGAATAAATGTCGTTCTTGTTGTTTAGGACTGAGCTTCATCTGTGTAAAAAAAAAACGCCGGCCTGGAAAACTCGGGAAGGATGAGCTCCGGCACGTTGAAAAATCTCAGCGCTGTTTGTACTAAAGGAAAGATTGCTGAGCAAAGTTTAGCTCGTACAACACATTGCGGCTTTCTGGTCTGGCTTCTCAAGTGCCACAGAGCCTGACGGACTTACCGCACATTTATATATGGCGATGCATGTATGGAATGTTACATTTGTTACAGTAAGACCTGTGAGATATGAAACCCGTGCAGGAGGGGGATTATTCACGAATTGTGGCAAAAGCGTTATGACTGAACACTGAGCCCCATTCCGACTACACGTTCGGTTCACAGGGAGGTCACTTGTGTGCAAATGAGAAAGTTCGTCCGTTTGACTCTCATGTCGGTTGTCCACTCGCGTAGAAGGGAATGCGCAAAAGCTAGGACAAAACTATCGAGAGAAACGCCAGAGAAAATCCCGCAAAGGCTATTTCACGCGAGCGTGGAAAAAAAAAACAAACAATTTTTTTAAATCAGCAAATATTCCCTCAAAGAGCTCAACGTAACCGAGCAGATCCGCGGTTCCAGCCCAGAAACACGACGGACGTTTTGACTGTGCACCGAATTTAACATGAGGGTGCAGCACGACAATGGACGATGGGGAACAGCCGCTCCTTACCAAAGCACGAAGCGGAATTTAATTCACCTCAGAGAACCGGTTTCGAAATGGATCCGAGCGGACTTTAAACGACGGCTACCGGAGAAGGACAAGCAGCACCGCCGTCGTTCGGCTGACGGGTTTCCCAGCAACACCCTCGGCCAATATGGCGGGCTTCCCCGCCCTTCAGGGGTTCAAGTTTATTAGTCATGTGTGCAATAACAGCAGCATAGCAGTGTTATGACAATGAAATGTGTTGCTTCCAGGCAGCACATAATAAAAGTAAAACGAGTAGGCAAAAAGAAATTAATAAATGTACATAAAAAGTCAAATAAGTTAAATGACTAAACACTCCAAGACCTGTCTCGCTTTCCAAGTGGGGGGGGTCAGTGGTTCAACAGTCTTATTGTTTGGGGGGGGAAACTGTGCCGGAACCTGCTTGTTCTCGTCCGAATGCTTCTCAAGCGTCCAAGGAAAATAGTTTGCGGCTGGGGTGACTGCGGTCCTTCGAGACGTTACGGGCCTTCTTCTTACACCGCCGGGCGTAGAGGTCCTGCAGGGCTGGCGGATCAGTCCTGGCAATGCTCTGCGCTGTCTTGACCACGCTTTGTAGAGCAATGAATGAATGAATGAGTGCATACCTGTGTATTAAATATAGCTTTATATTTTTAAAAATACTTTGTTAGTCACATAAATAATACATCTTAAGGCTCAAGTTTTTCAGTTCTTTAATGTGTTTTCTTTAATAAAACCTTTGCCTTGTTCCAGATTTGTGCAGAAAGCTGTACTTCAGTCACAGCAGAATATTCAGACAAGCGCTGCCAGCCAAGGCTATGCCAAAACTGTTTTAAAAATGTTTTGCCTCCATTATGTCATGTGTGCTGCATGGCCACCGTCCAAGCTTAAAGTGTCCGTGTAAGTATTCGTTCAGAGCTGCTTTTTATTAGAATGTAGGCCACTTTATCATCACCCAGTGCTACAGAATCAACCAAATGTAAACCACAGCTCTGCTTGCTTGTAAACCACTCCTTTATTTAGTAATATCTTTTCCCAAGGAATCTTACAGTATTAGATCATAAATGTTAGAATTATTTATACATCAGGGTATTCTTGCTGTGTCAGTTCGGGATAAGAATACTTCAACCAAAGGCACTGCGGCACAAGGAATATTCCAACCAAGAGCCTTCAAGTTATAAGGCAAAAACCCTGCACATTACCTTGCCTTTTTCCCATTTTTATTTAATATTAGTTTTACACATTAGAAATACGTAAGGAAATTCTACAAAACTCAAACAACGTTGTGCACAAGAGACTATATACACTAATGAAGTCTGACAGTGGTAAGCGTGAAGCTACATGTTAAAGTGGTTTGCACAAAAAGACAAAAAAATAAAGTTTTGCTGCATTTTACTAAGTATTTTATCTATCTGTCCCATGTTGTTAGCCATTTATTCCTGAGCAGGGTGGCAGTGCTCCAGTGCCTATCCTAGAAGCATTGGGTGCTGGGCTATCGAGCTGCTCAAATATAAATACACTCATTCTCCATATATCCTAAGGATGTTACACATAACAAGAAAACACTTGAGCGGTAGGAGAAGTGTTATGTATTTTGAAGTCAGCCAAAGAAAATGTAATTAACTGCACAACTGCGATAAAAGATAAGTACAGTAAGCACACTGTGTTCCCTCAGACTCTGCTGCAGCAAATGGAAGTTTATGACCTCCGAAGCTCTCCCAGTGGAAATATGAAACACCAAGATGTCAGTCAGCCCTGCCCCATTGGAGAGCGTAGCCAGGTGTGCAGGTGGAGACATGGCTGAGGGATAGGAATCATAACACATCATAAGGGGAGTTTCCTGTCTGACTGTGTCTCAACACCGTACCTGGTTTGCTGCCGTCATGTTGCTGGTGCCGCAGTGGAGCATATGTGGGAGGCCTCCTTGCCCGGGCCTGTGCTCTGATGGGTCACAGTTACATTGTATTCCTTTAGCAATCTCAGCTTGCCGCTTTGAGGTCAGGAAACGCACGAAGCCAAAGAAGATCCTCGGTGATCCGGCACAGCACGAGCCCGACTGTTTTGCGTTTTCACCTGTCGGTGAAAGGTAATCGCTTTTAAAGGAGACAACTCGAAAATGTGACCCGTTCACATGTTGCCGCTCATGCAGAAGCGGACAGAAGGGTTGAGGACTCAAATTTGCCAGCTGAAGGTTGTCGGAGCAAGACCCATTCACCACTACTAGTGCTCCTCTCTCATATAAGCTACTTACCCTGAACTGAAACAGCAAACTGCCAATGGTAACTATGTAAATTATTTCAAATACAGTATCTGTCAGTTAAGCAATGTTATAGCGATATTTACAATAGTACACAAGCACAATATCTGTGGCTACTCTGTTTTCATGAATCATTAATTACACAATTTCAGTGCAGTTTTTACGATGCATCACGGTTTGGGGCTGGGCACACGGTTCCCAGAGAACATTTGACTGGTTGCACTACTCATAATGCAAAGGATTCATGGAAAGTGAAGATTAGTAACCTGAGAGTCCCTTTCTTCAAAGTAAGAGATCATACTTGGAAGCAGACACTCAGAAATACATGCAGACAGATTTCGATTTTGACATTTAGGGCGATGATAAAGAGGAGATATATCTAACTGATACTGCTTGCATGGTGGTGCAGTAAGCGGCACTGTTGCCACACAGCACCTGGACTGTTTAGATGTGGGTTCAAATGTGGCTCAGTCTGTGTGGAGTTCGCATGTTCTAGCCATGTCTGCATTTGGGTGCTCTACCTTTCCCCCCACGGTCCAAAGACACGTGTTTAATTTTAGCTATTCAACCTATATTACCTGTCATATGTGTGCTGCACCCTGCAATGGACTGACATCCCATCCCGGGTGTAGTGTGAAAGCTGAGTGCCCAGTGATTCCAGGACAGGCTCTGGACTACCGTGACCCTGACCGGGACAAAACGGATGGATGGATGCGCAATAGCCTTCCTATAGCACTTAGATTAAAATAATGTTGTTAAAAATTCACCTGTAAGATCAGTTTAAACTAAGCGGCGATTGAACAGAAAGTCCCAATTTTTATGGCTGTGCATACAAAAATAAGCATACGCGGGCTTTGGTGACCTCGCCAGCATCCCCTCTTCGATATGCCCCCAGGCGCAATTCTGAGATGGGCCTACTGGCCAGCATGACGGCTCAATTAGTTTGCTGCTCTGTGCCAGAAAACCCTCTGGGCCATTAAATTAAAGAGCCCCTTCCTTGGTCTCCCTGACAGCTCAGATGAATGAGCTCTTAATTGTGCCGCCCAACTGGCAGCCAGACGTGAGCGCAGCGCTCTCGGTTGGCACGTAAAGGTGCCCGTTCTCCTGCCCCCATCCCACACCTTCCTCCAGAGTTTAATGCTCCTTCTGTTCCATACACCACCTGCAAATTTCACATGATGGAGTTTATTTACTCAATGAACTGTCCGTACGGTCTTATACGGCCTGCATTCTAAGTGCAGAATGGCTTTAGTAAATGAAAGACGAAAACGTTCCACCCGATCTTTAAACCGGCTATGTTGGATTGCAGTCCGGGGTCCGGCCTCTGCAAGAGTCTTGCATCAGCTAGCGTTCCTCTTGCTCCCCATTTATGTGACGAATCTGAGCTTCCAGTACTGTAAGCTATTTACACTTATTAGCCAGGTGCCAGTATTACTGTTGTGCAAGGTATTTAACCTGAATTCTTTCAGCAACACGCATATACATTTTCCTTTCCAAAGCTTCAGTTAAAAACTTGCATGCATCACAGTCTAAAAAGGGGACTATTTGTGCAGAAGCAGAAGGGTTTTTTTCTCTTAATGGTGCAAGCTATCGTGCTAACTGACCTTTGAAACCCTTCGACTTCAGATTTCTGCGCTCTGAATATTTACAGTAATGGGAAACCTATTCGCTCTGAACAATGACTGCAGAGATCGGAAAAAGGGCTGTAACTCAGGTCCATATTCCTGGAACAGGTCTACGGCGTCCCTGGATGACTCAGCCCTGAAATAAGTTAGTCACTGTTAGGTCAGCACTTAGCTATGGCTTGACACTGCACAACACTATCATATTATTTTCTGATCAAAGGTGTATGAATTTAGCAAAACAATACTTGCACACCGCTCACATGACCACCGATGGAGTGTTTTTTTTTTTTTTCTAACAATAGTGTGACATTAGTTGCTACGGAAAACAAACTTAAGCTTCTTATACAGCATCACACGGCCACATTTCTCCCAAGCCATGTTTTTGAGCGGTTATCTTTTTTTTTTTTTATTTGAATAATCTTGTGTTTCTGACAGGAAATGACATGGATGCTCCTTTAGCTTCAACTATTTTGAAGGTTTAGCGTCAAGCTTCAAGCCGAAGAAACTGAAACGGTGAAAATAAGTGTCTTAATCGCCTTATGACGTAGCAGCTTCTCAACACTCAAAGCTGAAGGAGATGTGCTGTAGCTGGTTCTCATGCATATATTTTACATTCTGTTTCACCATGCAGGGTTTAACAGAGTGAAAACAAGTGACTGGAGCAGACTGAGCTCTGGATCAAGACAGAGGAGCATGAGTGGCCTCAAAGTTTCTCCAGGTAACCGCTGCGGAAATTAACCTCAACATATGGCTAATCTGGGTTCTAATACGACTCGCTTTTGGGACCAAAGAGAGTAGCTAAGAGGTTTCCGCGAATACCAAATAATGGAGACTTCCGCGAACGGTCCGTATCTAAGCATGTCCTTGTCGGTGAAGACGAACAGAATTGAAATGATGGCAAACGCGGTGCACAGAAACTACCAGAATAGTTGTCAGCAGCGAAAAGAAGTCCCGTCATAAGATGAGTTTATAGCACAACTTTGTTTATTTAACTAACTTTGAGATGTGGGATATTCGGGCTGTAATTTACTCAGTCAAGTCTCTCAAATGACTGGCCAAAACAACGCAGTAACATTGCACAAAAACACTGCCCACAAAATTGTACAGCAGCTCCTTGAAGGAGAAAAAGGAACCTTTTGGTTTTTTTTTTTTTTCCAGAAAATAATGTTGGTAATACAGCATTGCAACTGCCAGAGACATAACCTTTATAAGGAAGGGAAGAGAAACAGGTGTGGAAGTAATGTGATAAGTGGTAAAACTAAGCTAAGGGAACAAAACTGCACTTATTATCCAAAATGTATAGAATACAGGTTTTTTTTTTCTACTGTGTGTATAAGCTTCATAATACAATTCTGTATAACACGAAACATATACTATTTTTAACTGTTATGCTAAAGCTACTTTGAAGCACCACTCCCTGATCCAGGTAACATGTTGAATAGTGATCTTTTGATACAAGATATATAGTATACCTTTCATTTCAGCTTCCTCTTTGGCCTAAACAGTGTGGTGCTGTGTGTCAGCAGCTACATTGCTGCTGCATCTCCTCTATGTAATTTTAATACTTTAAACTTGCAGCTGTTTTCATAGCTCCTCTGTGCTAAATGTACGCTTTCCAAACCTAGGTTTTTAAATTCCCAGAGGACCGAAAGTATATTTCAGACAAATCTGCTGATTTAAATAGGGTGCATACGGGAAAAAGCGTGACCCCTAAGACCGTTGAACTACCTTCCTGATACGGATGCCAACAGCAATGCTATCACTTCTGCAAGCAAGACTTTTTGAAAAATAAAATATTTTATAGCGACAGCTTGAAAACAATCTAGTATTCCCATCTTCTGAAACGACGAGATGCGATTTTCGGTCGAAAACATTGGCTTGTTGGCTGCGGTGCTGCTAACATTTATTTACTAGCCACATGTCATTTAACCAGCTTCCTGGAAGGGCAGCTTGATGGGGGAGGACAGCTGAGACCTTCATCTCTGCACTCAAATCACCGCCATGCTGGCCAGCCATGGGACCGTAAATCAGCGTGACAGGGGACCCAGGTCTATGGATTTCTAAATTCTTTAAAGGGGAATCCTGTTTCAGGCTCTACAAACACAGCAGACCTGAATACAAGGCAGACTTCACATCCATAACTTCCAGCCGCTGTCCCCACGGTTTACACTTATATGTGTTGAGTTCTTTAACTCTTTCCATCTCACTGATGCGGTTAACAATTTATTAAAACGTACTGAACCAAAGTAACAGTTACTGGCAGAGCAGGAGTAAATTCACACGACGTAGCAATGAATTCACCTTGACAAGCAAGTTAAATAGGAGCGTTTAGTATGCTAAACACAAAATTCTCATGAAGGGCAAAACCAAAGATCACTCGGCGCCCAGAGACACAGCTCAGCAAAGGACGGCCGGGCCATGATTCAGCACCCCTTAGAAGCTTCTTGGCAGAAGGCAGCGCTTCCCATCAGTCACATGACCTTAGTCCAGCCCAGGGATCTCCCCACAGTCCTGTGACATCTTGCTGAATCACATCCCACAAGGGGAATATGCATGTGCAGTGTGGGGGGTCTTTTTTCACAGCTCCTTTGTAAAATAAAGCCCCCACCTCCCCAGCATTCCCCTGACCCTGGCATGCCTGCATACTTAATAAGGGGAATTTATAGGAGGGTCAGTGGAGGTGAGCGCACGTAGCTGCTTTTGAAACGGACATTGGGACTGAGGTAAATTCAGCGGGAAAGTGCATGAATAAACTATTTTCCCTCCTTCAAGTTCAAGCGTGAGTTTTCTGATGCCTTCTCGTGTGCTCGCTCTGTGGGGACACTTCACTTCCAGTGACCAGGTGGCATCCAGATCAGAGCCGCATACACCGCTTGCCTACCCAAAGCCTGACTTTCCCACTCTCCCACACACCCATCCAAGTTCCCCACTACCGCCACCTCCACCCAGTGTGGCCACAGCAGGAAATGTAAAGCAGAGAACAATCCTAAAGGAAACTCTGTCCCTAAAGGTAGGTTACCTAGCTAGTGAAATAGGGACTGAGCAAGATGTTAAACCTTAAACGCTCCAGCTGTAAGGAAGAGTAAAACTGAAAGCTGCTTCTGAGCTAAGCAACAATAATAATAATAATAATAATAATAATAATAATAATAATAATAATAATAATAATAATAATAATAATGGTACACATGCATATATTTTGTGATACATCAGGTGTGTTCTCCCTGCTGTGTAAAGCACATCCCACCTTGTAGTAATACACAGCATGCAAATGTGGTTAGATGAGACAAGAGGGAAAACCTGTTTGTTTTGTGAAACCCTCTTAATGAGTAAGCGTTCTCGGGTGCCTCTGCTTATCAGCAGCACTTGAAACTTCCACTGAAACACAGGCGAGCTGTCGTAACCCTATTTTATTATTTTTTTAATATACACGTTTGTTTGTTTTTCACATTTCGCTGCGCAGTCCGCAGAAGGGTTGTGGAAATGGTCTACATCACGCGCGCACGCTAGGCGCACGGATTCTGACCGAGAAACTAGAAACTTTTTTTTTTTTTTTAATCTATTTTATTATGACTGTTGAAGTATGCAAAGGAGCGCTCGCTTCACCAGAGAAAAAAATGGTTGAAATCGTCGAGAGCCGTTGCTGTATCTGGAAGGGAAAATTACTTAAAAAATTAAGAGGGAGGATTACCAAAAGCTGACAAAATAAATTCAAAAAGGTATTTCCTTCAGTGAACAGAATGACACAGTATAAGAAAACAACAAAAAATAACATGGGTTTTCAAAGAATGGCGTAGTAACAATAATTATTTTAGTGTCTTACAGTTTGCTGGAGATTTACACCCACTTAATGTTCAGCTCTGGCGGTAAAGTATTACTGAGTCATGCTTTCTGGAGTGGAAGGAGTAATACATTCATCGCTGGGTATCCGTACGTGTGCAGCAGGGAAGCTGGTCTACGCCATACCCCTGGTACTTAATGTCTGTCCCTAAATTTACTGTTGGACATGTAGGTATGTAGACATTGTAACCAGGACATAAACTGCATTTTAAATTTTACTCGATATTTGCAAAGAAATTCCAGGCGTAAATCAACAATTACATATAAATGTGAACGTAATAATAATATTCCATACAGGAGATTAGCAGAGAATGTGTTGCAGCCGGACATTTTTTTACGGTTTATTTTGTCTTTTGGCTCAAACAGTAAAACGCACTCATTGCAGTGCACTTACAGCAAGCCTTAAGTTATAATGTAAGGGTTGAGCACTTTACGTATATATTTGCTGAAAGGTGCAGTCAAACAGTAATTAAAGGCTCTTCAGAAGGATTAATAGAAAAATTACAAGGTAAAACCATTGACTCCCACAGGGACTATTAGATCTATTTGAGAAGGTCCCTTGCAGATGTTCTTTGTACTCTGGAACAGCCTTGAAAACAAACACAGGCCTGGATGTTTTATAATAATGTAACTCAGGTTTGTTTTTGATAAACAAATGGAGTAGGAGGTCTCACAGAAACCAGGCAAAGTGCACCCACAGATACGTATACCTTCATACCCTTCTACCCAAACCTAGGAATGACTTTTCCCTTTTGTCACTTTTACCCCCTTTACCAGGAGAACTCTTTCTTTCTCTCCCTCTCTTGTCTTCTTCCTACTCTTCCATGATGTTCCTGGCCATGAAATAGTCTGTTGCCTCCTGAAAATTCAACTCTAAAAATGTATTTATTTGCCCTTAGTTTTTTTTTTTTTTTTTTTTTTTTTAAATAACTTGGCTCCTAAATTTGTGTCAATTTAAATAACTGATTTTTTTAAACTTGGATAATGACAGAATTCTGTGTTTAAATGAAAGAAAAATCATAAATAGCCAACAATCCCCACACCTTTACTAAAACAACAACATTCACATTTACAATTTTTCGAAAGCACTGTGCTGTACTTTGTTTTGGGCCTCTGTGTTTTCTGCTTCCAAGTATTAGATAAGACAGTAGTGTTTGAAAGAGGTGTGTATTTTTAAATTTAATACTTCTTTCCTACAGGAGGTGCTTACTTTGTATTTGTGTCTTGTATACAAGTATAAATTTGTACGGTGACAAGTTTCCTTACAGTTGACAGAACACAGGTAAAGAAAACTGGAACTTTCATTTACAAATGGCACATTGAGGACAAACCTGTTCAGGCTTGCAGAGCCCCACCTCTAAAGCACTGCCACCCTCTCCCACTGACACAGAGGGGTCTGAACATCTTGGAGACATCCGAACAAGAGGCTGGAATCGACTGGTAGATTCCCGCACGGCCACAGGGCTCCACTTGACCTGAACACCACGCAGAAGACCTCGGAACTGCAAATTCCACCCATAGTAAGATAAGTCATAAAACCTTTTTCACCTTACAAAAAAATAAAAATGAGCAACAAAAACACTGGGTTAGGATAAAATATTATTCTAAGACAGCAGATAATTTAACAGCGAGGAACACAGAGAAATCGGAGGATAGACAACTCCTACGTTGGTAAAACTGTCAGCTAATAATAATAATAATAATAATAATAATAATAATAATAATAATAATCCTGTGAAATTAACCATGAAAAATGAATCGCTCTGCAGTTCCTGGGTGCTGCAAAGGTGTCTCATTTATCACACGGAGGGGTTATACAGGCATTGCACCCGTAAGTTAAAACTGTTGTACGTAGTTAAGAGAAAAGATCTGATCTTAGAACTGTCACATCTCACATAACTCAGGTTGCAGATGTAAAATTTCAGCACCGCGTACACGCGCATGAAACCGTATGTCACGGATCCTGCAAGAACATTTGCAGGGATGAGGAATCCACTTTGGTTTGGTGCCTTTGCTCGCTGCCCAGATGTGGCAGTGTTGTGTTCGAGTCATAGTCAGAGGTTCACGTCAGTCATGACAAAGCGGCATTCCGTTCACAGCAGCTGAGGCCAAGCTATCCAAAGCATGCATGGTGCTCACTGGGTGAAACTTGTCAAGTAGCCACTTCATTTCTAATAATTCCACGAGGGACCGGTTTGACCAACATAACTGTAAGCAACACAGAAAACGCTATAAGAAATGAAAGAAAGCTGACGATGGAAGGACCGGAATAACAATACAGAGTACATACCGGTTTTTGCTGCCAAATCAAAGCTTTTATCCAAAGCAATAATTTTTACAGCTACATATTTTAAAAGGAGTTTTTTGTAGACGGCAACGTTCACGTGACACTTTTGTGTTCTTATCTAGGCAAATGACACCAAACACAGAGATGCTGGCTGCCTTCGCGACAGGGATCAGACCGTCATAAGATTACTTATTCACAACTCCTGAATTTTGCACTAACTTCTTCGGTGTTGAAAGTTTCCACCTCTCTCTCCTGCTTCATACATGCTCTCCACGAAAAGGAAGCCTCCGCCCACTGAAAAGTATTCATTTTCCCACATCCATGTCCAAATTCCCCAGGCGCAAAGCAAACAGAGCCGTCGCAGAGACAGTGTTGCCCATAAATAGGACCCGTTGCTAAGGGAGGACACTCTTGTTTCCTGAGAATAATTTTCACACCTGGCTGCAATGTCAGCGCTGAACGTTGTGCACATCCACCTGACACAGCACGTCTGGGGCTGTATTTAACCGAGGCAAACTACTTACGAGAGCAGGGGGAAAAGAAGCTTGACAGAGATATGCAAATCTACAGATCCCGCTTGTGAAATACTTTATTCCTTGGTTAGCTGGAGACCTCTAACCAATGCTGGGTTGGTGATGGCTGCCTTGTACAGAACGCATGTACGGGGCCTCCTGCTTTGAAAGCATTACCAGCGCTCTTTATTTCTGCAGATGCAACAACAGTTCAAAGGTTTGTGAGAGGGTGGGGGAATCTTCTCAGGTTGGTTTTGACTGAGGTCAAGTGAGGCAACAGACATGCCTTCTCTAGCAATGGATAGATACCTAAAGACCTCGGAAGCGTTTGCTCTTCAACTCTCTGAATGGGGAATGTTGCTTGTGTCACAATGAAAACATAGGTACGTGGGCCATGACAGAGGCACGGCAGCAGCCATGTCGCTGTGGAATGTCAGAAACACTTGGGGAAACTCCCTCTCCCGCAGGGCCTGTCACAGTGCAGGTCCTTAATAAAACAAGCTGGAATCCCTCGTGGCCTTTTTACCAAGCCCCATAAGGTCCCATGCTGAGCTCCGCCTTGAATCCTGAATGCTCAGAGCAGCCAGGCACCACCCTCTAGGAGCAGAGGCGAACTGACTTGTTTTAAACTCGTTCCAGGCGGCCACCATAAAGACCCCAGGAGCCTGCATACATGCTGGCTGTTCCCAGAGTCACAAAAACCCAACAGATGCTGTTTGTAAGCTTTTGATTTATATGCTTCATGTTGTTACAGTCTACGTGAATCATTTGCTGTTACCATCACTGCCTCTCTTGCTCAGCTCAAAAAAGGGAATATATTGACAAACAAGAAGTTTCTGTCCTGCCAGCCCTACGGCAAGCATAAATCAGTTATAATCCATCCCAAATAGCTGTGCTGTAAAAATTTCACACATTTTCATCTTGGTGCATTGGCCTTGTTTCAGAAATGCACATCATGAAGCCAGGCCTGCATGGGGAACATGAGTTAGACCCCACCACCCCTCCTGGGGTATACATCATCAACAAGAGACCTCCAGAGTCCTCTGTCCTGTGCCTTTGCTTCTAGCTGGTTCCAGGTCAGGTCCATCTTTTCTGTGTCTGCCTCGAGGTCCCGTCGCCAGCTGCTTCTCTTCCCTTGGGGGTTCCACGTTAAGACCTGTCTGGTGATACTGGACACTGGTTTTCTTAGCATGCGCCCGATCCATCTCCATCTTTTTCTTCCGATTTCGGTTCCCGCTGGTAATTTCTGCGTCTTCTGCCACAGACAGACATTGCTGATCTTATCTGACCAATTGATATGGAGGATTCTTCTCAGATAGTTGTTATTGAACATCTGCACTTTGTTGATGGTCGTCTTTGTTATTCTCCATGTCTCGGGGCCATAAAGGAACACTGACTTCACATTGGAGTTGAACAGTTCAATTTTTGAGCATTGGGATATTTCTCTGGAGCTCCAGATGTTCTTGAGCCGTACAAAGGCTGCTCTGGCCTTGCCGATCCTTACTTTGACATTTACATCTGTGCCACCCTGCTTGTCGATGATGCTCCCCAGATAGGTAAAGGACTCCACCTCTTCCAGTGCCCTATCCTCAAGTGTGACTGGTTCAGCACTGGTTGCATTCACTCTCATGATCTTGGTCTTCTCCTTGTTGAAGTTCAGGCCTACTTGGGAAGAGATGTCTGCAAACACTGTGGTCTTTTCCTGCATCTGTTGGTGGCCGTGAGACAGTAGCGCCAGATAATCCAGAAAATCCAGGTTGTCCAGCTGTGTCCATAGTGTCCACTGGACTCCAATCCTTCTCCGCTCAGTGGATGTCTTCATTATCCAGTCAATGGCTAGTAGAGAGAGGAATGGAGACAGCAGACATCTTTATGTGATGCTAGTTTGACCTGCAACTGTCAGATGAACAGACCATCATGGATAATCCTGCAGTTCATTCCACTGTAGCTGCTCTTAATCATGATGACCGGCATGATGGGCGCACCAAAATGTTGCAGCAGTTTCCACAGGGTCTCTTTTTCCACACTGTCAAACGTTCCCATAATCAACAAAGTTGACATACAGTAAGGAGCTGCACTCCAAAGACTGCTCTACGATGATGCGGAGAGTGGCAACCTGGTTGGCATATGATCGGTTCTTTCGGAGTCCTGCTTGTTGGTCCCTCAGCCTTGGGTTGATTGCCTCTTTCATTCTTTCCAGGATGACTGTTAAAAACTTTTCCTGGCACAGACAAAAGGGTGATCCCTCTGTAGTTGGAGCATTCACCGAGGTCCCCTTTCTTGGGAAGCTTGATGAGGTAGCCCTCTTTCCAGTTTGTTGGTACTTCTTCTTCCCTGTTGAGAGCAGGTACAGCAGCTCTGCAGTGGTGCCTACATTTGCCTTGAGTGCCTCCGCAGGAATGTCATCTGGTCCCACTGCCTTACCGTTCTTCAGCTGCAACATTGCTTTTTTGATTTCCTCTCTGGTGAGCCTGTGGCAGTTGATGGGTCAATTTCAGCCGGCTGGATTTCGGGAGGATTGGGTGGAGTGGGTCTGTTTAGCAGTTCATCAAAATGCTCTGCCCAACTGTTAAGTTGGTCTTCTTTTCCCATGATGGCATTCCCTTCCTTGT
Organism: Heterotis niloticus; assembly: GCA_018136845.1. NCBI lineage: Eukaryota > Metazoa > Chordata > Actinopteri > Osteoglossiformes > Osteoglossidae > Heterotis > Heterotis niloticus. Next base: position 30,047,359 of record CM030898.1, read on the forward strand.
TCTTGACAGGTCTTTCTGGTTTGCCATAGTTGTCTGATAGCTTCTCGGTGATGTCGTAAAGCTGTTTCAGGTTGCCATTGCCAGCTGCTTACGCTGCCTCTTCGGCTAGGCTATCAATGTATTTTCACTTGTTGACTTAGATCCTCCTCTTCATCTCTCTGCTTGCGTCAGTGTACTCTTCCTGTGCTCTTGGTGCTCTTGTGCAGCTGTTGTTCACTGCTGACTTCTTCTGCTTCACTTCAATCTTCCGTAAGGTTTTTGCTGTTATCCGGTCTTTGTGTTGGCATTTTCTGTGGCCAACTACTTCTTCACATGTTCCTGTCAGCGCGTCTCTGATGTTCACGTGGAAGAGAAATGATTCTCAAATAAGGCACATTGTGTTCTGGGTATTAATGATTTTACATTGCTCAAAAATTGCATTAAAAATTTCCATTCCAAAGTAATGACATCTCATTTGATCCTTTTTTATTACACGTATGTATTGACAAGAGGGCAAAAATATGATAAGCATCCTAACTAAGGTTTGAAGGGATACTGAAAAATCAATGTAAGAATTAAAGCCTTCAAGGAGAACTGAAAAAAGTGGCAGATGACACACTTATCCATTACTGTGTTCACTAGAGATTTTCACTAAAGATTAAAGAATAGAAATGATGATATGTCGCCCATACAATATGCAGTTGAAGACCACACAGTGGAAAAGCAGGCTAACTGAGGACTCTAAGTTGCCTGTAATGTATGCGTCGGAGGGAGGGTTACCCTGTGACTAACTGGCACCCTGTATGGGACGTATGCTTCGGACCCCTGCAACCCTGACAAGGACAAACAGTTAACATGACTGAAAGCGTAGATAATGAATAAAATAAATGTGAAAGTATCTTTCGTTGGAAATTTTTAAATAATTCCAAAGAACAAGCTGGTTCAGTAAGGAGTCTGGACTGACCGCTTTGAAGACTGTGGGAGTTGCTGAAGCATTAGACACATCCATGTACTTCAAAATGGAAGAATAATAATAATATTATAATAATAAACTTTAAAAAGTGACATTAACTGAGTTTTTTCCCTTCAAATTGTTGTTGTCTTTTCTTCATTGTTTATGGAAAAAAACTGCTCTGTCAGTTAGCCCATAGCTTGTTTTGTTATTTGTGCTGCTAGGCAACAGGACTGTTTTTGCTTACCCCCCCCGCGCCCCCCACCCTTCTCCAGCAACCCTCCGGCAGTTTCAACACTTTTGTGTTCTTCGGCACACTGCCCTTACACAGCTGCTTCAGATTGCAACGAAAGGCCGGCCACGTCTCCTCTGAAAGCTGGGGACTCTGTTTTGGAGAAATAAAAGAGAAAGGAGGAGGAGGAGGGGAGAGAGAGGCATTTCGCCTCCAGCGTTGCACTGAAACAGCGGCACGTGCAGCAGAAATGTGACTTTTCTCTTTCAAAGCGATCAGGGTTGAGGGCGGAAAAACCACACTGCCATTTTATAGCTCAGTAAAAAGTTTGCAACGCTCAGCTTTAACAGCCCGGGTTCCCGCCAGGCCCTTTGGCTGCTGCAGGCTTCAGGCCAACCGAAGTCCTGCAAGATGGAGCTACATCAAACCAGGCCCCTGCTGTCAGACCCCCTTCCCACAGTTCAGTGGGTTTGTCAGGTCTGCTCAACAGCTGCAAGGAAACTAATTTTTAATGGACCTTTTTAATATTCCCTGCAAGCAGCATTCAGTATCCAAATGTTTCGTTTTACATTATCAGCTTAGAAAAACACCTCTAATAGTTTATCTTTTATACATTTCACACTGTCAATCTGTAATAAAGGGAAACTGCTGGCAAAAAATGTTTTAACAGTGGTATCATTTTATTTTTACCTACATGATTTTTTTGTTGTAATATTTGAAACAAACCACTGCTGGGGTGTAAGCATTTCCTCTTCATTTATCATCATGTATGTAAATTTTCATACAGCAATATCTTTCAAACACCTCCGGAACACACGCTGCCTAAAAAAATCTACAGGTGAAAGGAGCTTACGGTATTCTGCAAGTGTCAACCTCAAAAAATACCTTTGCATGGGACTGTACAGTACAATAAATGTCTTATCTAGGCTGGAGTGTGAAATGACTAATTTTTCAAAACACTTAAATGTCAATTTCTATTTTTTTATTTGTGCACGTACAGTCAAGCTGCCATGAAACCCCCTATGGCTCAAATAACACAATTAAACTAGTAAGCTAAACAGGTTTAGAAATACTGCCAGTGTGCAAATAGACAGTGGAAGCTGCTGAAGAAAAAAACATTTTCAAGATATTTTGCCTTTTTCTGACATACAAACTTCAGGTTCTTCAGCATGCATCTTTGAGCAACAGTGAATGGTCTTCTGCATGTGCTAAAGTCATACCTGCCATACGCTCCCAGAAACTCAACTCAGCATCAAGCTCCAAATGACTCCACTGCATGTTCATAGGAGTGGCGACATCGCAGCTGCGTTTCAAAATGTAAATCTGTTCCGGAAGCTCTGATATGTTTTTCTGGGAACTGTGACAAGATACAAGTTTATGGTTGTGGGATCAATCAACTATTCAAAAACCTTTAGCAAAAAGTTTGACTTGCCCCTCCTTTACTCCTATTTCATCGAAGCCTAAATTCTATGTTTCGTGTTGATGATGCGGCACTTAGTCAGATGGTCACATTCATGTCACTTGGGCCACGTTTGGTAAGGAAGCACAATGTAGTAACGGCAGGTGGAGCTGTGGCCCTCCCATCATGCATTGCTGCATGTGTATAAATTGTTCCGTGTTTACCTGTGGTGGTGTTAATCTGTTGTGTAGCGTTATTGGAGAATGCTGACCCCCCTCACTGATCAAGGTGTTCTGGAGCTCTGGTGGGTGGGGATAGGGTGGTGCTCATTGGGCGCTTCCATTAAGCCACGCCATGTTAAAACGGTTTGCGTTCCCAGAGTCTTATCTCCTGAAACCTGCCTGTAACCCTGCCATCAGCACCGTTGCGATGGGTCAGAGCAATATTTTATTGCTGTGGTTTACACCTTGAATGCACATCTACCAACATGTGGCTGACCAAAGTGCCCAAAGCAATTTTCCTCTGGTGTGAGAATTACTGTTTGAAGTGAATTTGAATTAATTCTGCAGTGTCTGTTCATCATTTCATACATTACGCAGCTCTAAATGCTCACCTATGATAAATATGTCAACATTTTTGCCTTTGCATTATTTTAAGTACACGCAGAATGTACGTAGTTGCATATTCTTCGTATACCGTTTCTGTCTCCGCGCTGCTTTAATCCTGTTTTGCTCTGTCCTGTTGTTAGTCAATAAAAAATGGCAAGTCAGCATATTTCGCTTGTAAATTCTTCCATTCGCCTTTTTTCCAACATACACACGACAGCCAGGAAATATAAGTTAGAGAAACGAACCTGAGATCAACCTAACAAGATCAGGGAAGGACGACCGTGTGGAAGAACCAAGTCTTAATGTGTATGTTTCAGGCTGACCGGCCCAAATCACCCTCTTATACCTACCTTTCCCTCCCGTAGCAAAGAATCCTTATGGCTCCTAAGAGGTAACCTGGCGTCTGTTTAATGTTTACAGAAGACCACGCCTTTGGCTGTCATCACCACGCCCTGTGTGTTGACTAAGGGAACCTGAGGTACCTGTATTAACGCATGCATTGGCTAACAAGGGCAGGATTTCAAGTTAAAGGAAAAACCCCACCCTGACAGGTTGAAACCTGTGCTCCTCAGGTCACGGATGGGGCCACTGCCTAAAAATAGCACCCTAACTAGCCCTTCAAAGAGATGTTAAAAGCTCGACTATTTTGCCGCAGTAAACAGAGCATGGCATTCGGTTGTTGCCATGTTCCTTTTTCCTGCGGCCTGCATCGCAGTCTACATTAAGCCATGCTGGCGTGAAAGGTCTTAGTGAAATAATCCCGCTCCTTTGCAGCCCAGTCATTTCAATGCCCTTTCCATGGAAGGACAGAAGGCCGGCATGTTTTTGGAATGCTACACAAAGGGACTAAAAACACCAAAGAAAAGTAGCACGGGTTCCAATACCAGTGTGGTAAATGGCCCATGGGGTGCCGGTGAGAGCATGGGCTACACACTAGGTGTTTAAATCTGGCCTTTGTGACTGCTTAGTGCATCCCCCACAATTTGGGATTCTTGGAAAAGACCTATTAATCGTTCTGATGATTCATCGTTTGATATCACTTCACATGGCCGTATCCATGGTCACTATAAAAACATCAAATCCACAGCCCCCCCCCCCCCCACCTACCCACCAATGAGGTTCACATCTCTGTTAAGCACTGGCTGTTGAACCAGACTGCCATGGTCTCATTTAGAAAATACAGGCAAGACAATGCAGGACGAATCGGATCTCAGCAGGATCAGCGGGTGCCGGTTCTCTTCCCATGAAGTCTATGTAGCCATAAAAACTGTGCTGTGTTTACCCGGGGTCCCTTTGTTTTACATTACATTTTGTCTAAAGATCTGAACTTATTCAGAGTGACAAATATACAACAATAGAGGAAATCAGGAAGGGAGCTGAGACTTTTTGCGTGGCACTGTACTTATTCACTTTGGAGCAGGACTATTGTATTGCACACCCTTTAATCTACTGGTTGGTCATAATGGTCAGCTGCTGAGAAGAATTCGACCACGTCTAGGTGCCATTCCATTCCCCACCATGCTGCCCAGCTGCCATCAGTTGCTGATGCAAGCAGCCAGTTTCTGAACCCCCAGCACACAGAGACAGGACACAAATCCAGCCCCTTGGCAGGTTCTCAGCATTGCCCCATGCAACTTAAAGTGAAAGCGGATCCATTGCTTTTCTCAGTGTCATTTCTGTCTCTGTTAGCACACGAATAACCGAGTAGCAACCTCCTCGCTCACTGTGACTGCGGTCCAAGTCACTTCATCGCAGGCCCTGCAACGCCATTGTGTGCGTCTTTCTGAGATGGCTGTATTGGTCAAATTAGGAAATTTATTATGTCAACCATCTGCAGTGGACTGGCATCCCATGCATGGGTAGTTTGTTTCACAGTGTGGCGCCCAGTGATTCTGGGATAGGCTCGCTGCGGCTCTGCTCAGGATTAAGCAGTTAGCAATAATGGATGGACGGATTACTTGGATCGTGCACGTACATGCTCGGTTAAAGTCTAACGTATCTTGGGGTCCTGAGATACTGTATGTGTGTTATTTCAGAAGGGCATTTGTAGTGTGGGGGTGTTGTTGTTCGTTGGGTCGCTGGAGGACGCAGATACAGCGACCGGTAGCACAAGAAACATGAATGGCGATGAAACACGCTTCACGGAACACGAACAAGCGGCAGGCACACAGCCGGAGAGCCTGCCAGCTTTTTGCAAAGTTTTCACGCATCGCTGTGTGTGGGGTAGGTAAAAAAACCAGGCTTGTTGTGTGGCCCACCTCTAATGACTAACAGAACAAAGGCCATCTTATGTGGTCATTGTCTCTTTGGAATGAACCCGAGTGTCTGATGTCAAAGAGCATGAGCGGGCCAAAGCTGGCTGAAGAGGAGTACACGGTCGGTAAAGTGTGTACCGCTGTCACAACACATGAGTTCCTGTAACAAAAAAGTGTTAAAACAGAAATAAAAGTTTCAGCTGAAACAACCTAGGCTGTGGCAGCAATCATCAAATCTCAGCTCGCCCAAAACTAAACGTCCAAGACAGGGCAAAGCAGAGCAGCTTTCAAAACATAGTCATTCCTAAAATAATGGACTGACCTGCAGCCCATGACGCTTTGCTGTTTGAGTTCTGTAAAAATGGCCTAATAATATTTAATTTCTGGAATTATAGTCTCTCTTACAACATCCACCAGCCTTTGGACCTGCTTCTTCACATTCTTTGTGCAAACGTGTTCAACCGTAATACAGAAAATCAAAATCGAATGCCAAATGCAAAAAAAAATGCGAGGTGCAAGTCTGAATTCTCACAAATGGAGAATGTTGTTGCCAAATCTCAAACGCTGAAAACTAAATTGTGTTTCTCTGTTAACTTATTGTGGCATAATCTCAAATGTGCACGTGAACCAAGTGTTACAGCAGAACTGACTGAGAGACTCATTAACTGGACAATTTACTGTAAGTAGTCATTGTGCATAACTTTATTTTATAGTTGTGCTGTTAGCGATTTATAAATCGTGGCTGTAAATGATCAATTTTTTAAAAAAATTTTAATTCTAAGCACATGGATGTATTACGGACCTGTGGGATTGGAAAGTGCCACTGAGTCATGTCTGACTTCTAGGCACCCACTGGCATGGTTTTCAAGGCAAGGAGGAACAGAAGTGGTTTGCCATTGCCTTCTTCCAGCATATTTTGCACTTAGAGGGGTGCAAAAGAGAAGAACATACAAACTCCACACATGCCTCTGAGCTGGGCTTGGACCTCACATCAGGCAAGCAGCCCAGGAGCTGTGAGGCACCACCACATCTTCCTTATAGGCATGTAATGTGCTCAGAATTTAAAAAGACAAGGTTGGTGATTAAGTTCTGGGAGAGGCTGAACCTATACATTTGAACAATGTGCTTTAACCAGAACCATCCAGCAGTAGAAATGAGCAAAAATATAAGCTGTTTAAAAAAAAAAAGCGCTGGCCATGCAATGGAACATCTGAGCCCTTTCACACGAAGGAAACCTATGGAGCCTTTGGTCTGTGGTGATGTCATGGAGCATCATGAAGGGGGAAACATCCCAGGACTTTTCGGCAGCTGGGGGTGACTCCATAACACCGTTTTGTGCTTTGGTTACCGGGGGGGGGGGGGGGGGGTGTAGAGGCTGGTCAGTTGGGACGGTTCCCTGGATGCCTGCACTGTCACGCCTCATGGTCAGATGCTGAAATCCTGAAATCTCAAGGTGTTCTTAACTTTCCTGCCACGCTTTTCCTTTCTCATGTTTGCATTCTAAGCAAATTTTTACAAACTGGAAGATCACGTGTTGCCGCGGAAGTGCAACCGTTCTTACTTCACTGTCACCTTTATTTGCTTCGGACTTCGTCACACAAATTTAATAAATAGCAAGATTCTGAAATAAAGATGTCTGTTAGTACTAACATGCAACAACAAGCAAAAAGTGAAACAAATGCCTTTCAGTTTCCAAGCTCAGACGAAACCAGATGTTTCCAGGGTGATAATGGCTGTAACACGAATAAATGTGAACTCTGAATTTTGGCCTCTTACCAGTAACCTCTCAGGTATGACTCGTACGCAAGTAGGTGTCAGCGTGCAAAGATGCTCTTTGATACTCCCGCATAGCTGCAATGACTGCCTCCATCTGCTTGAGATATGCATTTAAATAATGACATTTTTACAGTAAGAGCCAACAAAGTCCTCCCACTCTGACCACAAATACTCTCTCCTCTTCACTTCTAACCTTCATATGCCAAACACACACACTTATTCTTAAAAGCATTGCTGGGTAATTCCTAGAGTGAAAATACAACACTTAAAAATTCAGCAGTCAGCATTATTCTGTAAATGTGCCTTTCTCAGGATTCTCATGTACAACTTCAAAAAGTACGTGGAAAACGTGTGCCGTGCAAACAGCGGGTTGTCTCACGGAAAACACCAAAGCTCCTCAAACCACTTTACCACTTGCCGAGACACCGTCTTTGCCTTATGCCTAAACGTTGTATTGCAGGACCTAAAAATACTGGTTCGACGATGTACCGACTCTGTGCGTGTGTGAAACGTGACTATACGAGACATAATCCGTGCGCGTGAGATCCTTCGCAACACGTTCACCTCCGTGAATGGACGTGTCCACAGACAACGCAGTGTTTCCGCCTTTCCCCGGGGCGTCATGCAGCACATGCTGACTCCGAGGAGCAATAAACACCCTTTTCCATCGACAAACCAAGGGATCAGCGTGTTGCATGGGGGGGACGGTAGCGAGAGGGATGCGAGTGTGAAGGACATAGGAAGGTGAATGACACCAGCACGCTTATTACTCTGTGCTTATCTGACACCTTTGTTCAAGACAACTGACATCTCTGTCTGTATAGAAGACCAAAGATGGTTTAAGAAATTATATAGAAGAATATTCTTTCAGAAATGTTTCAGCAACAGCTCTATTTTTACTGGGGCAGTTTTAGAGTGAACACATTGCACTGGGGTCATAGAGAAGGAAGAGAGGTTCAAACATGGGTTGCTTGAAGGCGAGGTGGGAAGTCTAACCACTATACCACAAGCTTCCCCTGCAGCTTTAGCCGCTGTTCTACCCACCACTTATAGATTTATTTGTCTTTAACTCCCATGACACTAAAAAGCAGCGTTGGCCTCCCCAGCCTTTGCTTATTGGTTAAATCTCTGGGCCCAAGTTTACCTTAAGCCAGGGTTTGGAAAGTACACTTCTCTACCTCTACTGGATGTGATGGCTTTCATTCTACCTCAGCTTTTCATTACTTAATTGAAAAGTTACTTGACTTGTTGGTGACACCACCGATTGTTTCGGGGGTAAATTGTGTTGCTCTGACCTGCAAAATCTGGTTACTGTGAGCCTGGGCCTTTCCAGTGACCAAAGTCAGCCTGCTTGGGTTTCTTTCCCCTACTAGTTTGGGAGCTAAGCTGTTACTGTTTAGTACTGCACTTATTGAGGGCTTCAGTCAGTTAAAGAAACGTTCACAACCTTTTTTTGCAGAACTTTGGGGCTTTAAGGGTGCGAGTACACACTTAAAATGATCTGCATCATCTACTGCACCCCTAGGAAATGCACACAGCATGCCCAGAGAGAGCACTTCGGCTTTGGCGGTCTCCGCCAGCAAAGGAACGGGGACAACGGCCATTATGAGGATTGATGCCACACGAATGAGCCAGAAGTTTGTCTGAAGGTGTCCAGCAGCCCAGTAACCTGGAGCCAGGTGGGTCACCAGAAAAGCAACAGCAGCAGATGAAGAAGCAGCAGATATTTCCCAGCAAACAAGCAAGACATTACAGAGAATCCTGGTCCATGTCTTGGAATTTGCACCACACCCTTTTAATATTTTTGCCTTGCTGTTGCAAATTATGTTCAGAAGCGCTTTCGTTTCTTCTACCTCGCAGTGGAGCCATGAGGAACGGCCCATTTCCTCCATGTGCGAAGAACACGTGTCACGATGGAATGTGAACGGAAAGAGCACGGCACTCCGCCGCAAACACACTTCAACCTGCTAGTCATCCTGTAGATTCCACCCCGGCAAACAAGGACAGGACTTGGACTTTCTTGAGGGAAATATTTGCTGCTGCAGTTTTTACTTTCAAATTTTGCACATGAAAATCCTCCGCCCGTACAAGCAAAATATTCAGTACCAGAAAGATGCTCTTCTAAATAATTGTTGTCATTTCGAAGCTCACTTTATTCAAAACCACTTACTATTTTTGTGGCCTGGGTGGAGTAAGTCACACAAACATCCTTCACTCAACAGTACAACGGTAAATATGAACAGATTCAAGCAATACAATACAGTTAGAGGTCCAAACAAAGGTATTGCCACGATCCTGGTGACAGTGAGATATGGCAACAATGTAGGTAGGGCAATATGGGCAGATGCAAAACTACATTACATTAAAATCTCCCTGTCAGCAATGTTCACGCGATAAAGCATTTTTTTTCCTATTTAATTCAATTTTATTTACGCGAATGTTCTGTTCTACAAACAGGGTGTGAAACCATATTTCATTTTTAAATATTATTTGCTCTGTGCAATAAACTATGCAGAATAATTTATTACACAGATTTCAAAATGATATAAATCCTTCCAATAAGGACAGCTAACCCATTTCGCATTTCCTCAGCATGCAGAAAACAGCACAACAGTTGTGACATCCAAGTTTGGCCTTCCAAATAACAAGAGATTTCTCTTTTTTTATGTGCCCATGCACAAACTAATGGGTTTTCCTTTTTAAAGTTATTTCTAATACAGCAAAAATGTCAAAATGCACACTTCCCTGACAAAGATTAAATCGTGACAAATGGGACTTTCAACTCGGAAGTTTGAAGGCTGCTTTTTATTGTCATAATTATTTTTCTGCGTTGCCGAAGCGTGAATCCGAGAGCAAATTATAAGTTTTATTCGGATAAATCTTTTAGCAAGCAGGCCCCTCCTAGGAATGCCGTGCCCAACTTTCAGCCAATGTCCTCTTAGCTGCTCTACATGATGCACAAGGCCTAACCTTTGCACACGGATCTGCAAGAAAACCTTTATTATGAAGTAAATAAACAGCTAAAGCTCACCACTGTATAAGTGCAAGTGACTTCCCAGCAGTTTGACATTAAAAGCTCTAAGCTGCTATCTACAAAGACTGAAGCAAGATCATTTCAAAAAAAAAAAAAAAAAAAGAAAAATCCCGCTTGCTTACAAAGCCTTGGGTTTCAAGGGGGGGGGGTTGTGGTGTGAATGGGCTCTTGGTGGCAAAGCCCCCCCTTCTACCACAGTCTAACTCACCACTACAGCCCCGCTGCTCAAGACTGCTGCAGTAGTTGAAGGCAGTTTGAAAAAACACCTAAAAATAATTTTTACCTCTGATAAATCAAAGATGTGCACACACGCACTCTCTGCAGATGCACTGCGTGCGCTGTGTTAAAGTCTCGCTCCAGCGCCAGCGCGGCAGGCCACGGCGAGGAGGCCTCATGGCACCCAAGCTTATGCTTCCGGGCTCGATGAAGCAAGACAAAAAGCGTAAGAGTCATTACCAAAGACACTCTGTTGAGTGTGACGGTGCTGGAGGGCTGGCTGGCGTGTCGGCTCCCCTCTCTGGCAGACACCTTTGCTCCGGGACGCAGGCGTATCTGCGGCTTGAGCGCCGCCGTCAAAACCACAGGTGTTCTGCAAGCCGCCGGGTTTCAGATCCGCAGATGCCCCTCTCCCCCGTTCCTTGGAGAGCGCGGCGTCGCCGCCTTCTGATGTCAGCGGGGCGGCATCCCCCTGGGTTCCTCTGACGTCACGGACACGAAGCAACCCACTGCCGAGGCCGGCAGGTTTCCACGCGTCGCGCGGGTACCCCCACCCACCACGCCTGCTTGTGACGTCGGTCTCGCGCTGCTTCTCCTGCCTCCCCGTCTCTGTAAGCCCACAGGTCGTGCGACAGCAGACCCCCCGGCACGATTTCTCACTCAGAAAGTTCACAAAAACAAGCAATCGAATCAAAGTAGCACTCTCGAGGGGGTGGGAGTTATATGTCAGGAATACGCGTACTCGTGCCATCCCACCCTTCTTCACACACCCCAAAATTTCCCCTTGCCTCAGGATTATGATTCACTCACAGCTTACAATCCATTCGCACCAAGACATGCAGTAAAAAACACCTTCGAGATCAACTGTGAAATGAAGCATCATAACTGCATCCTTACAGGATTCTCCTATTAAAAAAGGGTTTTATTTAACAACTTTGTTAAATAATCTTTTCCGCCGGTGAAAACAAAGGCCCATAAAGAGAATTTGCTCGCAGTCATGTCAGGATCGCCTCTGCTTTACATTCATGCAAACAGTAGCTCGACGCACCATCTTTAATGCTTCTTAGTTTCCCTTTAACAAATTCTAGATGTCCAAGAAGGAGCAAACTGCACTGTAACAATACTTTGACTGCAAATTTTATTTAAGGGTCAAACGCAACAGGTTCTTCTCTCTGGAAACAAAATGTCCACAAAAGCGTGCTGGTCAAATAAGTTCTCGCTGTAACGGAGCAATGGCAAACACGGTAAGCAAGGAAGCGCAGTAAACACAGGGGTTTACACTGAATTTCACTGCGCTTTGTACTCTAGATATCCTTACTGTATTTTAGCAAACAAATTACTCGAGCACTAAGCTATCAGAACGCAGTTACCCAAGAAAATCCACTCCTGAACAAAATGATGCCTGCAGAGACATCAGGTGAATGGAGGGAATTTCCTCCGCCAGGGCTTACAGTAAGTTTGTATGGAGGAGTTAGACACCTAGAGAAGGCCACAAAGATGCGTACTGAAGCCACTGATGCAAAGCTGAGATTCATGTTGAATAATCCCCCGCAGAAGAGGCGCACCGGCGGCTTGGCAAGCAACCGAAACCCGCAGGCCCACATGTCCCCTCTGCCCAAACCACCTTCAGGATGAGGCCATAAAGCACGAGCAAAATGAAAGTTCACCAGGGTGGCAGCAGCGTGCATGTGGATTGTGAGACTCTCAAAGCCACAGCATCCAAAGCGGCACTTTTCTCACAAAAATCAGACACTAATATCTGCCCATAAGCTCATTTTTCAAGCTTAGGCTTGCCAAAAGTGTTGCGTACATCTTATTTTGATATCAGAAACCGATTGTAGCCGTCGCCTCAGATACAAAATAATATTGCACGGCTCAGCAAACTCTCCTGTGGTCGTGAGGTGCTGTGCCATGCATGCTCGGCGTATGCTCAGCTGTTATGGCTCCGCTGGTCTTTCCAACTTTTTTTTACTGCCATCACAGACCACCTGAAGGCAGCTTTCGTACTGCCAGAACACAGGCATGAATTGCAAAAACAGGAATACAGGAATTGCATAAACATGCATAGCCTCTGGAAGAACACAGCTAGCACAGACAGCGGGTGAACCCACGTGGACTCGCAGACCCCTCACGTGCATCCGCGTTCATCCTAAAAAAACTTCTTAAAGGTGCATGAAGACTGCAGATATACGCAGTTCTCCATTATTCGTGTCACCCGCATCTGTAACATCGGTGATCTAACCACCACCTCATTTATTTGTTTTATCCATTTGGTGTCTATTCAGAGTTTTTACAGGAACGGTCACCGCTGCACTCCTCATTCAAATTTGATTTCAGTTTCCTATTCACTGCTGGCATGACAGGGTAGGGCAGATTGAGAATTACACAAGACCAAGGGGAACTCTGTAGAATATTCCAGAATCTTCAGGCATGCTGACCTGAATATGAAGTCACACTCACTGCTCACGCAGTGCCCATATATAATTAAACTTTAGTTCTCACAAAGGAGAGCTTTCAGGACACAGAAGAAGGATGAAGTCTGGAGGCAGATGCCACGGCCGAGGCTGAGCAGAGCAAACTGTGGCTGGGAAAATACAGCTTTGGTCAAGGTGCTGCATCTCAGATGGACTTCAGTTCCCCAAATGTCAACTGACATTGCGTGCATGCGGTGGGCAGACTCGTACTTTTGGATCTCCATGTATTCCTTCAATGAAAAACTCAGGATGGTTTGTAAGACAAAGAAATGATCTATTCCCTCTTACACAACAGCCCTATAAACTTGTTTTTCATTTGCTTCAAACAATACATAAAATTAATTTTCACGCCCTTATGTGAACCCATAAGACCAAACACATGCGCTGTCCCTAAGAACAGAGACATGTATAAAAAATTTATGAATTAGTGCATAACATTTGTTGAAGGGATTCAAAATACCAGGGGAATGGAAGGAATATTTTTTCTCGAGCTTTTACGCGATCATCCTAGCATCCTTTAATCCTAGCATCCTTTAATAACCGATGATGGTGTAGAAAAAAACAAAACTGTATTTGTTTTCTAATAAATCCCCAGAAATACTTGCATCCTTGGAACTAAACTGGTCCATGTAACAGACTGACCGGGGCTAATTCAAAAAGAAGCATCACAGATTCCAAGGAGCACCTGCGCGCTGTTTTGGATTGGTTTTTTTGGGGAAGACCGTGTGGCAAGAAAATCAAAACCCAGAAAAGATGTTCAGAACAGGTGGGAAACGCGGCAATGGAAGCAAGAAGAATTAAACAGATGCCCCTGGAACCCTTGAAGGGTGAAGGTCCGAAACAAAATGTGGCTCCGTCCTTTCCAGCACAGACACCGATCTGATTTATTTTTAAAAACACTGATAATGTTCTGTCCTTTATCTGTCTAGCAATAAATAACTTATGTCACCATGTCACAAATGCAGAGAATATGGTGTAAATTATTTTTATTGGTCTTGCCGATATTGGTTACTCAGACATCAGTTTGCCTTTTTACTGTAAGCTTTTTTGTTTCCTGTAAAGTAGAAAGATGAAAAAAGCAGACCAGTATGTCAAATGGACATCTGCCCCACACCCAGTTCAACCCTGAACACATTTTCTGAGGCGAGGAAGTAACTGTGCTAGCAAGAACAAGTTATAACTTTTATAAGCATTTGCTGGGCAAAAAAATTAGACAAAGAAACAACTTTACGGTGCCTTGCGATGTAAGATAAAATGCAAGACAGACGTCCGTTTCATCTCGCTCACATTTTACAAAGAGAAGAGGGCCGTGAAGCGCAGTGTCTCCCTGGCGTGAGGGGCTCTCGGGAGGCATTGGATCCCCTGAGATGTAGAACCTCTCTCTTTCTAAAGAGAACAAGGCCAGAAACACAAAACAGGAAGTGGTCTCTGCTTCGTCTGTATGGGTCTTCCTGAGCCTTGCATGCTTTCATATTTTCTCTGAGAACAGCAGCGTTGCACAATTTGATCACTAAAACGTTTTAAAATTCATTTATGTTCAGTCGCTGAGCCCTGTGTGCAGACCAACAGACCAGCAAACCCAGAGCTGCTCACTGCAGCTGAGTGAGGAGATGATAGTCTTAAGGACAGATGCCACATCCTTTGGTTAACTGCAGATCTGGGGGTGGGAAGAGGGGGACGGTTTAACATGTAGACGGTGACAATGTTCTAAATGGACCGATATGCATGGTGGAAAGGGTGACACCTGGCACGGTGAACATCGAAAATGACACTTGTCACACAAGCAGCACACATCTGAAATGCAAGGAGCCCACGGCGCAAGGAGAAAGGAAAAATACGAGCTGGCCAAAGAAGGATCCTAAAATCGACAACTTTTCCCAAATAAAGCAAGCGACGCTCACTGCTCAGGGTTTCCCCCGCAGCACCGTGGCGGTTTCAGGCGAGATCTTTTTGCTAAGCTGTCGACAGAGAGTAGGGGGAGTATGAAAGAAAACCGAGCGGTAAATTAAATAGTTTCTAACTGCACCTGCTTCATATCACTCGATCTACCTTTTTATTTTAACACGGAGCGCAGTCCCATTAAGCGGTGCGGCGGTGTAAAGTCGAGACTTGGTTGACTTCCAGGGCTGAGATACACGGAGGCCAAGCGGCACAGCTGGCTTTTCTAAATGTCTCATTAACCGAGGGCCACTGACAGCGCCGGGCACAATGCAGCCTTGTTTCAGGCTTCCACCTCTGCTTGGTTTCACAAGCTGCTTGGGGTCCGTCGCAGTGTCTAAAATTCGGTCTATTTACGGTGCTGTTATTTTATTTTTACAGAGACGCTGGATTGCTGAGAACTAGAGACCACAAAAGGTTTTAACACAGATCAACCCGGAAATAACGCCGTCTGTCTATCCCTGTATAACCAGGCATAAGAAAATAAGCTTGGGTGCCGTGCTCCTTACATCAAACGCCGAAACACAGCAAATACACTGAGCTTAAAGATAATAATTTAGTTGCATCTCAAAATCCGTAATCCATTTTAGTTTCAATAAATGCTTCTCGGCTCACTGCAGTAAGATTTCTAATTTCTTTTACCAACTGACAAGACCAAGTTGATTTTATCATCTTAAAAATGATGCTGCAGTGTCTGGGCGGTTGGAGATCATGCTTAAAAAGCAGTGTTTTTCAATGTAGATGCAAAAATGAAGCAAAATCCACACCAAATAAGATGTTGCAAAGCATCAGCCGTGAGCTTGTTCAAGTTATCTTAATATTGTTTTTATAATTTGAAATTTTGCTGTCGGTGACCGATTTACAATTTCACTGATATGTACATTTGGGGTAAAGCCTGCAGGCAGTCATGCCCATCAGGAAGAACAACTGAACGTCCTTGTTTAAAAGAAGCTGGAAGCCAAAGCGGCTCAGATTCCTCACGGCTGTACGAAGACAGCCGGCTCGGACTCCACGGAGCTTCTACCAGTCAGGCCAGTTCTACCACATGCCCGAGTGGCTCCTCGCAGCAGGAGCAACCGCTCAAGACCCACTGAGCAGTACCATAACTGTGGTCGTGAGAATTATACAGCACATCTGCTCATTGTTACGGGTCTCTATACGCTCCTGCTGGCACGTTCTCATTTTTTTTGGCACAGTATGACTGCCAGGCGAGAAGTGCGAGGCAGGGGGCTGCTGCCTCACCGCACCTGAGAAGTGTGAATGGAATTGGGTTTGATCCCCGTTCGATCCCTATCACGTTGCTCTCATGTTCTTCCCGTGTCTGCGTGGGATTTCTGCTCCGGTGGCCAAATAACTGTAGGCCCTCGGACAAAAGCTTCTGCGAAACGAATGAATGCAAGAGTGTCCGAATGGAGTTTGGAACGCCGCCGCAAATAAATTCCTCTTGAGCGCAAAACAAAGTGTACTTGAATCGAAAGCATTTTTTGAAACTAAAACAGCATCTATCTATAAACTGTCCTTTTATGGTGGTATCATTTGACAGTGCAAACTATGCTAAGGGTGCATGCATGCATTCCCAGAACGTTTGCAAGGAAACCGGGAGATTTGTGTGCCGCATCTTGTAAATGGACATGAATAGCTGTACCTGAATGAACTGAGCTGACGTGGTGAGCCGGAAAAACATTTTGTCAGTTACAGTAATTGAAACTGCTTCAGGAAAGGTATAGTTACTTAAATAGAGAAGGTGCTACACGTAAACTTCACAGGATGCCCCGCCATTCTGCGCCACCTTCCTTTAGTCATGTCTGAAGCGCGGAGAGCTCAGACACACGTCTGCTTCCAGGATGAGTGACAGCATCCCCTCCTCTTTGGACAAAACGGACAACCGTGTCACTGATATTGCGGGGGGGGTGTTCGTGCTACCTGACATATAAACCCCTCGGGCATTGAGGTGCCCATTACAGATTTATGGCTGTCCCTCTGTGGAGTCCCCTCCATTCCTGTCGAGCCTGGCGTGACATGAGGGCATCATGTGGGTGCAAGATGTTTACTTACAAGCAGCGCCTCCTGGTACATACGAGACACCGTTACCACAAGACAGAACTAAAGACTAAAGAAAGTGCTAGAACAGGGGGCGGGAGGGAAATGACCACTAATGCGCCCCACACTTCAGTGAGATGTATTTTTTAAGTATCTATAAATAGAGAGCCAGGTTGGCGCTGGTATTTGTAGTGTGCATCTGGCACTTCCAGCCTGCATGTGTATGTATGTATGTGTGTGTGTGTGTGTGTGTGTGTGTGCATGCGTGTGTGCGTGCTGAAGAACTGAGGCATCGCTGGTTCCCACACTATTCTCAGAGCTGATTCTAGTGGACAAGAGAACAATGAGCCCACGAAACGGAAGCAGGGAAGGACCGAGAGCAGAAAAGTGATGAGGAGATTCCAAAACATGGCAATGAGGAATGACCCAGAAGGCATTTGGCAGCTGACATCTGGCCTGAATCCAGGGCAGGACCAGCTAAACAGTCGGCAGTAGAGCTGTGACTGATACCAGCAGTGATCCGCAGCAAGTCGCAGGTGAAGGAGTGCTGTGACGGTGGTGTGCTGATGTCACAAACTCCACGTTCATGTCATACCTTGAGCAGACCTTCAAGGTGGTGAACCGAAAGGAAGGGAAGATGAAGGACTGGCGGTCATTTATTTAACTACACCGCCTGTCTGTTCTCATCTCACCCACACACATAAAAATACAGGTACATGAGCTCATGAATCCGGTGACCGCAGTTAGAAAAACCAGTCCAAAGGAAGTCAACAAAAGATATCACAAGGTGTTGACAGACACTAGTTTGTGGCTTGTAGAAGAGGCTGGGTTCCTACACACTCGACGCTGGCACGGACTTCCACCTTCAGCGCAATGCACGTCACGAAGTGTCGGGGAGACTGCAAAGCTCATGGCGCATTGTTGTCACTCCGACCCCATGAATTACGTGAAATCAATGCGGGTTTTAAAAAAAAGTCTGCAAACCTTCATTCTTTTTCTACCGAAGCTTGAGTTTTTTTTTTTTTTTATGAACATCGATTCTTTTCTTAATTAAATTGGACCCGAGATGGTAATAAGTCACAGCATTTGGGAACTGTCCAAGACTTATTCTCTCCATTGACCTGACACGAGGGGGACTGGAATGTAAGATGAATATGAGTTTTTTTCCACTCGAGCGCCTGGCCTCTGGCTCGCGCAGCGACCACAAAAGCAGCTTCCACCGTTCTCCTCGAGAGCAGCGCACTACGGTCTCAACGGCACACAAACACGAGTCTCTGCGGCAGACGCCGAGGTCAGCACGCATTTGGGCCTGCCAGCATAAAACGTGAAGAAACAAAACAACAAACCTCCATCTCAGCAAAACTACTTTATTTATCTACGTCAATGTTCATCTGAAGATTTACACTACGGTAAATTCAAGCGTTTACTCGTGCATATAGCGGGATGCTTCAGTGGAGAAATCTGTGTTAAGCAACCTGCTCCTCCTCCAGGGCCGCAAAATGGTTCTCTACTTTACAAACAAGACAGTAATGCGAAACTGTAAACCCGGGGGGGATTTTAATTTTGAGCTATGAGGCTTCACTGAATCAAGCCTGGGACATAGATTAACGCGCAGTTAAGGGTTCGGCTAAGAGGCCGAATGTGAAACCCTATCGCAAATCGATGCACAGAGGTTAGTAGGATCAGATCTCCTCTTGGAGAACTCATTTGCTCACAGCCCTTTGTGGTGTTCCTTTACGCTGATGGTCAGCCAAGGTTACCGGTTGGCAGCTGCGCACCCTCTGTGTTCTGCACCATCATGGGTTGCCAACCACGCCACTCTCTTTTGCCAGAGGCGGAAATATGAAAATCACTGCATGAATCTGCCTCAGGAAAAGACCACACGAAACTAATTTCAGCAGAAACAATTTGATACTTAAACCGAGCTACACTCTTTTTTAAAATATATTTTACTTTACACACTGCGCTGTGTACCCCGCATTAGATAACTGTCACCTGTTATACTGTACGTACATTTCCTTACTCACCACAGCAATCTGGGGCCCATTTTGGAATTAACTGGACAAATGGGGCTGTAAGTATGGGTATCCGCCCACTTTTTTTTGCAAAAGACTCACAATTTTCTCAAAAATAAGTTGAACTGCCCCAAGTACATGGTATCCACCATTCTTTCACATCTAATAGAACAGAAGCTTTGCTTTTGATTTATGACTTAACATATTAAAAAAAAAAAAAACTTGCATGGACAAAAATACTGGGACTCAATAATTAGTAGCACAACCTTTGGAGACAAAAACTGCAACCAAGTGCTTTTTGTATCTCTGAATGAGATTTCTACACTTCTCCACTGGTAAACTGGCCCACTCTTCTTAAGCAAACTGCTCTATAGCATTCAGATTAAGACTCATAACAGGCCAATTCATAAAGGCCCAGTGTTTTCTTTTTCTCCATTGTTGGATACTTTTTGAGGTATGTTTTAGGCCATTCTCTTGCTGTAGGACCCATGGCCTGCAACAGACACAGCTTTCTGACACTGGGCTGTAAGTTTCTTTCCAAAATGCCTTGATGGTATTCTGATTTCACCATATCTTGCACAGATCCAAGGCACCCATTGCAAGAGGCAGCAAAGTGACCCCGAAACATCACTGAGCCTGATGTTTCATTGTAGAGATGGGGTTCTTTTCTTTGAAAGTTTTGTTCTGTTTTCTGCAACCACAGAGTTGCTGTGATTTACCACAAGGAGGACTGTGACTTGTCAACATGCATTCTGGCAAACTCCAGTCAACCTCTTCTGTGTTTCTCTTTAGAAGTGGGGTTTTCCTGTGTCTTCCACCATGGAGCCCAGTTTCATTCAGACAGCAACAGATGGTGCGACCTAAAACTGTTGCACCCTGAGCCTGATGGTCAGTTTGGATCTGTTTTGATGTTTTCCTTTGTTCTTTCGCCACCATTCAAACAATCTTTCTCTTCAATCTTGGGTCAATTTTCCTCTTGCGGGCACACCCAGGGATTTTGGCTACAATCCCATAGGCCTTAAACTTCTTGATAATTTGGCAAAAGTGGTCACACATCAAGCTCCTTGGACACAGTCTTGTAGCCTTTCTGTTTACCATGCTTGGCTGTTACCTTCTTTCTAACCTACCTGGACAACTCTCTGCTTTTCCTTCTCTTTTCCATGGTTTGTGTGATGCACACAGTGACACAACAGCCCAATGAGCATTTTTCTCCATGTAAACTGGCTGAATGAATGATCATAAGACTGAAGACACCTGTGATGCAAATTCAAGAAGAGTCTGCTTCAAGTATCACTACAATACAATTATTTCTTACAACTTCTAAAGAAAATCAATGATATTCTAAGACTATTTTATAATGTCTTTGAATACTGAGCAAGAATTCAGTTCTTTTCACTGATTTTTTTTGTTTTGTTCCAATGCAGACCAAAGAAATGCACGTATGGATGACAAACGATCTTTTACTTTCAACACTTTTCAGGAAGAATGGTGCATTGTTTGAATAAAATCCAAGGGTGCCGATACTTTCGGCCACATCTGCACATACCGATGAGCATAATTTGTTGTAAACTAAAATAATACATATTGATATTAATGTAAAAAAAAAATCTTCATTAGGGGCCAGGTTTTAAGACTTTTTCCATCTGGAAAGTGACTGATGTTCTAAGATGACCTGATAAGGTGCTGGAACGCTCGTGTTTCACGAAGGTGGTAAATCGGGAAAAAACCCAGATTCTTAATCTTACTAAACAATCTAAACGTACCACATAAAATACATCATAATGACATAAAAAGAAACATTTGGCGAAATCTTGACTCCAGCTGATGATTACTCCGCAAAGTAAAGGCACATAATCTTTTGTGCAAAATAAGGAAGTTCGGTTTTATCGCATCTGCACTTTCACTCGGTGTATTTTTTTCAGAGGCAGCTGCGGGTATGAGCCACACAAATATGTGCTGGGTTCCTCAGTAGGTCAGAGTCCCGATCCCAATCATGGGAAAATAAACCTGACCTGACGTCTATATGATTTCCAACCTCACTGTAATGTGTATGGGGTGTCAGAAAGCGGCTTCGCCAGATAACCTCACACAGAGAGGAAGACCCAGGCTTTGCGAAGTGGCCGTACTTGTACTAACATCTATGCTAACGGCTAGCAAAAGTTCAGTTGCGTGCTGTATTCTTGTTGTTTTTATCATTATTATTTATTATTATCATTATTAGTTGCTACCCTTTTAAACATATCAACACTATATCGGTCCAGTTTAGCTAAGCCGTCTTGCTTAAGGGTCTCTTATGAGCCAGCGCTCCAGAGTCAAATCCCCGAGCTCAGGGGCGCAAACGCAAGCTTTACTACCTCCGATGACCACTGCGGTCTGACCACCGAAACCAAATGCTAACAAATATGAGACTTTTCCCCTGGACTGGGAGTTGTGGGTAACTTGGGCGTCTATGGTTAAATGGGGTAGAACAGGTCAGCGTTGCGCAGGCCCACACCTGTGAAAACACTGAGGCACATCTGGGTCTGGGTACAAACAAATGCTTAATAGCTATGGATCATTTCTCCTGGGCACACTTGGACCCTTGTTCGGGGCCTGACAGATTCTGGTTAAAATCCAAACAGGGCCAAACATAAAGGACATGGACTGGGGGGGGGGGGTCATTAGCTGTAGGGTGTGACTGGGGGTCCTGGTCTAGAGTGCCACACCATGCCCAATATTGTTATCAAAAAGTCATTCAGAGTGCTCACAGCATGCTTATTTACCTGCAGCATATTGCAGTGGCGTAAGAGCGGGCTTGACAGGGGAGTTGACTGCAGCCACTCTGTGCACCAGGGGGCCTGGGTCCCTTCCTCTTTTCTTCTCCTCATACAAAGGCTCACAGTTCTGACTTAGAGGCACACACCTGAAACATGAGAGGCAGCTGTGTGCCGCACGTAAAACCCGCTGACCCGCGTGGGATGGCCGATTCTCATTCCTCTGGTCCACGGTGCCGGTAACGTCACGCCACTCCAGCACATGCAGCCTGAGGTTACAGCACTGTCGTATCTTCAGTTTTGTATTTACAAAGCCAGTTGTGGGCATTCATTTGTGTTTGGGTGAAACAGAAATACGGTAATAAGAGTGAACATTCATAGTGGTAAAGCCAAAGGTTTGGTTTAACACCTTATTTTCACTTACATTTTATTGTACTGTACATCTTGTATATTCAGTTTCCATTGAGGTTGTTTCCGGGGCCAAAACTGACTGAAGAACAGTTATGAAGAAAGGAGAAAGCAACTTAGTAACAGGAAAAAAGTACTAGCATTGGCAAATCTAATCTGCTCCTGAAATTCTGCTTGTAAAGACGGTTTTTGTATAAAATAACGTTAGATGTCTATTGCTTATTAATAAAAACCTAGCTCTGTTCTCTTGCTATATAAAGAAAAAGCCTTTAAATGCAAGCTTAAGACCGATATGATCAAAATCACCTACAGGTAACTTATCTGTGTGCTCCTCTTTTCCATTTCATAAATCATCTTATTTGTACGTTCTCGTTTTGTTTTATTCTCTCTGTTTTGTATGTATGTTTATTCTCGTGTGTTTTATTCTGTTCTTCTTGAATGGCAAAGAGGTGTAGCGGGTGCCTCAGCTCTTGGGCTGTGGGGTCAAACATGGGGTCAGATGTGGTTCACTGCAGGTCTCCCTATGTTTGCCTGGATTTTTTTCCCCCCAAAGCTGAGTTCAAACTCACGTCCAAACCCTAACCCAGGGCCAGCACAAACCGCTCAGATGCCGTGTTGTTCTATTGATTTCCACTGTCGGAAGAGCTGAACATCAGAGGCAACGATGATGTTTTCGTAGCGCCGTCCTGCTCTCCCAAGAAACAACCAAAGGTGCTGCTTTGCTTAACAAATGCACTGCTTTAATGAAGCCGGACAGTAGGAGCCAAACACGAACAATAAACTGCGAAAACATATCCGCAGCATTTTTCTCTTTCTTTTTTCCTCACTGTCATAACAAAGGGAATTCAGGACAGTTTTGCAATGAAATTAAAGCAATTTTATTAGTCGCATTTCTCAAAAAGAAAACCAAAAAAAAAAAAAAAACACATTTCTCCGATTCCAGACTGCATGCTTAAAGCCAAAACCGTATTCGGTTTTACATCACGGGTGAAACTGACGGCCATAACTTAGGCTGCAGACTCAGAAGTGACAAAGCAGGCAATATTATTGATCCGCTCAGAGGTCTTCGCTATGAAGTCATCCTGCCTTTGTTTCAAAGTGAATTAAGATATGCTGAGAGGGTTGAAACGGAGCACAGCAGGTTTTAGCCACTTCGAATAAAATCCAAAGGAGTAAATCTTGGTGGTGAACATTAATGGCAGTTAGCAGAAATTAATAGAACGCAAACTCTGAAAAAGACATTAGTTGTTACAAATTACGGTGCCTTTGATGGGTGTATTCTTTAAAAGGCGCTTTTAAAAAGTCAACATATCACTGAAACAAGACAGGCACTGAAAAACATTTTCTCGGAGGCTGTTTTATAACTATTGATGCATCAAGCTTTCAGACAACGCGAATTGGCCTTAAATTAAGTGTGCAAAACTAAAATATTTTAACACAGAAAGCTTTCTGAAAGGCAGAAACTCATTTTTATGTTTCATTTAAGGTTGTGAAATGTCAAATAGGACCCTAGATGACTCATTTAGAACAGCGGTGAATCAGGCAGCTTGCCGATTTCAAACTGATGAAGACGGCTGTGCCAGCGAGAAAGCTGGTTGCTATTAGTCACATTGAATCCAGTGGCAGAAGAAAAATACCACTCAATTGAAACCCCAGCTGTTGAAGCATCTCTGGAATACATAAAGCGAGCAGTTAAATAAATGTATGTGCATATCCCTTACACACGGCACAATTTTTCACTTCTCTAAAAGCCTGGTGGAAGATCTCCGATATCTCCAGGAACAAAGCCTCTGCAAAAAAGCTATTCATAAAAGGGCTTTCCTGTCTCCCTCCCCTTTTTCTCCAACAGCTGAAACAACAATTGACCAGAGGAGAAGACGTTTGTATAACTGGTCATAATTCTGATGCTCGGCCAAAGAAAAGAAAGCAGGGGTGTGCGTCATAAATTCACGGTTTCGCAAACATATAGAAGCCTGGTTCTTCTTTATTGCCTTTCACCGGTCTTCATCTTCCGTGTTATCCTCGGCCAGGGCCACGAGCGCTGAGGGCGTACGCTCATTGCAGGGTAAAACGTGGAAGCGTAGGCACATTTGGAGGTGAAACCTTTGGGAGTAAGTGCACACCTTAAACAGGTGAATTCAGAATGTTTCTTAAGAATCAGAACACAACCGTTTTGGTACACCTCAACAAACCTGGGTCCTCCAACGACTGTACTGTCCAGAATATTCACTCGTATCTACCGCCGTATTTTCACTTCATAGCTGTATATTATATGCTACAGGGTTACCACAGACAGTATCCATCAGTGCAGAGGGCTGCTGGTAATCGACTAACCCGCAGTTTATTTTCTGTCATTCTTCAGGCTGCATTTATGAAACGGTGCCAGCTGCTGGGATGGTTTCGCTTCTTCTTCTCGATTTGCAGGCAGTCACGTACGTTCAGAGACTTGGTGTGCATCTCCTTTAGCCACTGTGGCGAATATCCAGCTGCAGCCACACGCGGCCAGGCCACTTCAAATGGACTTCTTCTTGTGACACGAAGCGCAGCATCTAAGCTCCGATTGTCCGCGAGAAGTCTCCCACACCGGCTGAACCTTTTTTTGGCTTGCCTTGAAGGCAAACGGCCTCAAAAATAAATGTAAAATGATACAGGGTCTGAAGAAGGTTAAGGAGCCCAAGCAGGTGCAAGGCACTACATCTGCCACACATTTTACATCTACAAGATGCACTGAAAAGGAAGGCAGAAAAGGAGGACTTGAGCAGGGTTGGCTCACACAGTCAAGTAAAATCCAAAGTAAGCACTGTGTCAGCTGGCTAGGTTGGGGAAATAGCCCGTGCAGCCGTCTGTTGGGTCACTGAGCGGTGACACCGGTACATTGGATACAAAGCCTAATGTGTGAGAACCTTCCACTTGATGCCCAAGAGGAAGCATGGGTGGACAGGAAGGAACCGATGGGATCGTTGTTGCAGATTAGAGTTTTTCTCTACCAAATGCCCACACAGGGCCTAAAATGGGAGCTCCTCACACAGAGTTTTTTCCAAGTTTTTGTCAACTATTGGTCCACTGCAGAGTCATGGTGGTCCACAGCCTATCTCAGAAGCAAAGAAGGATATACCAAGGATAGGATGCAAGGCCACAGCATGGCAATCTCTGTCTCTCTCTCACACACACACACACACACACACACACACTCTCTAAGGGCAATTTAGAGTCACCGGTTCACCTGAAATGCATTCCTTTCACTGATACTAGGAAATGAGTTACCTCTGTTCCAGTTAGAAACACAATCTACAGCTCAAGCAGACATGTATACAGCACATCGATGTAGTATTGGTTCAAACTTCAAAAACTTTCAGTACTCCAAATTACAAAGGCAATATCTAGGAACTAGTTTCTTGGCAAACAGTTCTGCAAACAGTTGTTAGAACATAAGGATTTGAAACAACTCAAGCTTTACTCCCTTCCTCATTGGGTCCATGCATTAGCTGCCTTCTAAACTCGACCGGTGACACTGTGGCAGCAGCGCGGGCCAGCGTAAGTTTTCCTTACTTATCTGTATGCCATGAAATCACCAATGTGAAGGTGCCAGTTAGAGTGTGTAACCCAGCCCAACCAGGAACACATGCAGGCTCACGTAAAGCTTTATGTCGCAACATTGCGTTGCACCATTTGTTAGCATAGCAAAAACAAAGCCTGTAAAAAAAATACCCAATTCACCCCATGAGCTCAGAGAAGACCACGCTACAATAAATGCTTTGACCCTTTGCAAACACACCCTCTCGCTGGTACCACACTAACACTCCTGAAAAGAATTGGAGAGGTGTGGGTGGTCAGACACAATGGAGGGGACTTGATGTCATTGCTTGGCCCAGCGGAGCACCAGCTGTGACTCACAACTCACACTCCTTGCACCAGTGTCACAGTTCTGCGTGCAGTTGCTCCTACAGCGACCGGGCTGATTTGCGTGCTTCCATCCTCTTTGGCAAAGTGGAAGGTCAACGCAAAAGAGTAAGGCCTGCAATGCGGTGGATGGACACAGTCACCACAGCCAGGGGTGCCCCTTTGTCGAGCCTTAGCCGACTTGCTGAAGACCGGATGCTTTTCAGGACGACGATCCATAGAGTCGCCATGAGTCGACACCAATTTGACGGCACTTAACAACAACAAACTCAACGGTCAACGTACAAGCGTACGCAGTTCTGTCACCATCCAGGAAGCTTAAATGTGCTTTATTTAATGGTGTGCACAACCGAGACCAACTCACGGTTGTCACAGAAGCCCTTCGCTGAACCTTCAAACTTGACTACTTGTACTGATCCAACTTGAAATCATTTAAGTACTTGACACCTGCAGGAAATGAACTTCCGTTTAAAAATCATCATGTGAATTACTTTAACTAAAACCTCAGCTTGGGAGACAAGTTCGTGACCCTGCAGACACAAGCTTTAGGCGCCGGCAAGTTTTCCACGTAACAAATACCTTAAATATTTCAAAGTCTTGTCAAATTGTGACCGCAGCACTTCGGAAGTACACACTTTCTATTTTAATGCGTTCGTGGACAATTTAACAAATAAGAAATCTTTAGCCTGTCTTTAAAGCGGTTCTCGCCATCCTAATCTAGTGTTCCGGCAACTAAAAATTGTTTTAGTACCGGCCGTGCTCCTTTTGCCAAAAGACGATACCGAGTGCAGAAAATACGGATCCTGCAAAATTAAGACACGAGTGAAGAACCACGATTTCACATCAGCACTTATTATTCTGACTTTTTATGACTCGGCATAAAAAGAAGAATATAACGGATAAACACACAGCACGGCAGTTGTACAGTAAAATTTACGAAGAACGGTTTCATATCGTCTTGCAATATGCCACTCAGACAGCGTCTCCTTCTCGAGAAGTTAAATCTGAATGAACTCACGTCTGCTACGAGAACGAAATGCATATGTCGGCTCAAATAAGCGTTCGGGTGTGGTTTCTGAATAGAAGTCTGTTTCCAGGAGGCAGATTATTAAAACATGGGTTTGTAGCTCAACCAAAACAAAAGATAATGCGTTAAGAGTAAAGGTAAGCAGAGTTTCCTTAAATGACCTTGAAAATCTACAGCCGCAAACAAAGCCACGAAGTGCAGAAGTGACTTAAAAAGCAGGAGTGATATAATCCCAGAGTGATAAGCTTCATCGAAAGCGTACGCTTCCCGGAGGCCAAAGCGAGCACAAATCAAGGCAAAAGCATAAGGAAGGATCTCTGCAACTGTTATACAAAAACCCAGCTGTATTTTGAATCGGGGGTCATGTGCCCCACGGTACGGCAGGGACAGATTTATACTTCAAAGGCTGAAGACTGTTATAAACATGGAGCAAGTCTGTCTCATCCCGACAGTACGGAGAAACATAACAGAAGGCTGGGAGCTCTTACCCTCCCCATTAAAGCTAAATCCTGGTGAGGAGCTTCAGGTCACCGAAGCAAACCATTAAATTACAAACCCTAATGACAGAGCCCACCATTAACAGTTTAAGCACTTCATCTAAAACGCCGTAAAAAGAAATCCCTCGTCCTCTTTACTGCTTCCCAGCACATTAAAATACTTGAAAATACTGTATAAAAAGCAACAATGTGTAGGAAAATGAATTTATACAAAAGCTTCTGAGCACGTCTGAACACCCCAGTCTGTCAGAAGACGTTATTCCGTGAGAATTCTTAAAATTGCGCATCGTCACGTTCGAGCTCGGGAGGAATTTGCCTCAAAATACTTTTTGTCTCTTTCAGCGGGCTTTTGTCATGGATATGGCATACACACGAAAAACAAAACAAAACAAAACCTGCTGATGCCATTTCAAAGCGATGCTTTTGGAGAAAACATCTGATAAACGCTGGAGCCGAGCGCAAACATCTTGTCAGTTGTGCCGTAAAGGTCTAAATCACAAACTATACAAGGGCTTACTTATGGGTTAAGAGAAAAACAACATTGTTTGCGCAAATGCGCTTTTAGACATCCTGTTTTTACAGAGTGAACCCATCCTGATGGGGTGGTGCTTCCACAAATGGAGAATGTTAATGGAAAGTGTTTCCACTGGACCCACCGCAGGCAAACAGACACTATTCCCTCGTCTTTGAGTCATCTTCTAACAGAAAAATGCGGACAAGTTACACTACGAGCCGGGATGAACCTAAACGCGGAGTTTAAAAGCATTAAATGGATGCGTTTGAGAAGGCCCGATGGCGGTCCCTCTGCGGCACCTGACATTGTTGCTGTTATCGCAACAACTGTTTTTTAATGCTCAGCCTAATAATCCCGCCAGTCGGGTGAAAATCTCATTTACGAGATTAGAAGATAGCAGGAAGGCTCTTACGGTTATGAACAGTTAATAGTTTAACTATTAATAGTTTCGTTTGAAGCCCACGGCCTGTGTGGGGACAGGCCTGCCGTAAGAATGCACCCCACGGACGGTGGTTTTCCTACACATCCAGTGCCGAAAGGCCGCTCCAAACCGATGTGAAACAGCCAGGGAACAACAAGAGAGGAATTATTGGGTTTTATTGTGCGTTCGGCTCAATACGAGCTCGGGAGGAGCTATGAAGTAACAAGGGCTCAGAGAAAACAGGGGACAAAAGCGTCTAATAAAAAGAATAAACAGCCTAAAATAAAGCAGGTAACGTATTAACCGATGAGTTAACCTTTTTCCTTCTTTCCTTCGTTTCTCCCGACAGCAGAACAACAGCCGAGCGGCGGACAAGTGCCACGCCCCCGCGGACCCTCAATTTTATTTCATTCCGAAACGGGATTTTTTTTTTTTTTTCCCCGCTCCCCCAAAACCGTCTGCAGATGCAAACATGTTTCAAAGCATCACTGTTACTAGGTCGTAAAACCGCCGACGTTTTATTGGAAACCCATAGGGGAATGTTATTGTGAAATTAATCTAAAACTGGCAGTCGATGGTTTTCCAGTTCTGCCAGGCGCCGTGGGAGAGCTCTGCTTTCTTTATCGTTCACTTTTTGCCAGCAGAAATACCTGCAAAAAAACACACAAGTCCATTTCCACGGAAAGCAACGCTCTCCTGCAGTTTTACTCGTCTCATACGTGAACTCCGACGGCGTGAACTTCGCGAGTCAAGCGTTGGCCTTGCTTCTTACGCGCAGTGCGCACAGGTCTGGAGGCTGCCGTCGGCGTGGAGAGACACAGCACGTCTACCCGACTGCTCCCGCACACAGAAGTCGCGGCGCAGCAAGGTTGGTAACTCGGCAAAACTTAGGACACAGCACGCACTTCTCGAAATAAAAGAACTACTCGTCTGCGAGCCTAAGAGCGGAGGACGCGCGCACCCCAGCACTTGTGCTCCGCTCATGTCGAAGCGATGCTGAGTGAAATGTAATTCTTCCTAGAGCTTAACGCTACCTTCATGAAAAGGGCTCGGACTGCCGTGGAAATGATTTCGAGTGAAAGCACTTGCGATCTGGACTGCTGTCATTTTCTGCCTCTTTCTCCAATTCAACTAGCAGTCTCAGCGATGGAGTCAGTTGGCGACTGCGTGTATTAACAATCGTTTTCTTTATTGCTACAGAGTGTAGCTCGCTTCGAGAACCACGCCAAATTCCTGCCATATTCCCTATTGTAATATCTGACTCGATCAAATCTAACACCAAGCTGTATTCTCCGCTATCGCTCGCCCGCCCGCCCGCACCTTCGCACCGCCGCACCGGGAGCAGGTGACGCCCCTCGTTCCCGCTCAAATTTCATGACGTCTGAAACGGGGAGGAGCTTCAGCGCCGCTTCTCCATAAAAGGAAGACGCGCTGGTCCACGTGTTCGCTGGACGCCGGCGTGCCCACGCCCACCGCTGACAGTCACAGCCGTAACGTTAATACTCCACGAGCAACTCCCAAAACCTTGCTGACAAACGTGAGAATTTTACCAAGACCGAGTGGACATTATTTCAAACTATACTGCCAAGAGTACACACACGTTCGACGGTATAAATCTAGAGGGACAGACAGTATCGATTACAGAAGGTTCGATAGAATATCCTACGTGTTACCTAAAAAAGTAAAACAAAAACAGAAACAAAGAACACTGAAAAATTATATATATATATATATATATATATATATATATAAAAAGTTACAACTCACACGCTCAAATTCACTGACAGCTCCGCTTCTCCGCCGCGTCATTGTGTCGGTACATTCGAGCATAAATACTCAGCATTTCGGCTAAAAACAAACTTCATCCGTTTCCAACTGCGATGGACGTGACGCGCTTTCGTTTCGGCGTCCGTGCACGGCGTCACGCTTGTTTGCAAACGCGAGCCTTAAGTTATCGCGGTCGTTCTACGCAGGCCTCTCTTGAGCGACTTTTAAAAGCGAAGAAAACGCAAAACGACTCGAAAACAAACCGGGAGTGCATGCTCATGTGAGTCACGAGCGCAGCTTACGGTGTTTTTGCAGCGTTTCAAACGTTGGGGGGGGGCAGCCACAGGTTGCTGGGACAAACCACATTTTCGTAGTAATTAGAAAAATTAAGAAAACATTATTTGTCCGTTCTGACTAACTACTCCCGATAAAAAAACAAAAATATTTTTGACCATCCAGCCGCACTTCGCGCAGCTAAGCGGGTAACTGGATATTCAAAAACAATAACGTAATCCCACAAGTCACTGTTCTTCGATTTACAGCATTACCTCATCCCAGGAGCCACCGCGACAAGAAGAATCTTCTGGGTGGTCGTCTAGGCAACGCACCTTATCTGAAAAGTAGCGGCCCCGCCCATCGCAAAGACCGCAGCCAATAGGAGACGCGGAACATGACATCAGCGCTATTTTTAGGGAGGCGGCAGCAGATAAGGTTTGCTTCCACGCTGGAGGATCTCAGAGTAAACTGAACGCAGCAAAGTGCGCGGCGGAGCAGTCGGCAAGGATACTCCCACTCGATCGGTGGGTCAACCCGAGTTCCTTGGCGAAGCCCGAAGGGATACTAAGCGCGGCCGTGTTGCACATAAGCTGGGGAGAAACGCGTGAACGAAGTTTGCTAACTTTTCGGTAGTTGTTTCTGACAAGAACTTGGGAGAGCGGAGCAGCGAGCAGCAGGCGGAAGAGCGCTGTGACAGTAGCGCACCATACGCACAGGTATCCGTATGAACACTTTTTCAGCGTTTGTTACCTTCTCCAGAGCAGTAAAGGCGCACTTCCTTCAAACGCAGTAGAACTTTTTTTTTTTTTGTTTGTTTTTGTTTTGTTTTATTTTGTTTGTTTGTTTTTTTTTTTTTTTCCGGTCGAGCCGACGAAATTTTGAGTTAAAACACCTGCGCTCACTCGTGCTTGTTCTTCTATGTCTACCAAGATGGAAACGACTTTCTACGATGACTCCCTGAACAGCGGCTTCTCTCAGCACGACGCGGTCGGTTACGGATACAACCGCAAAGCCCTGAAGCAGAACATGACGCTGAACCTGTCCGATCCCGCTGCCACGCTGAAGCCGCACCTGCGGCCCAAGGCGAGCGACCTCCTCACGTCGCCCGACGTCGGGCTGCTCAAGCTGGCCTCCCCCGAGCTGGAGCGGCTCATCATCCAGTCGAGCAACGGCCTCATCACCACCACGCCGACTCCGACACAGTTCCTGTGCCCCAAAAACGTCACGGACGAGCAGGAGGGCTTTGCCGAGGGCTTCGTGAGGGCGCTCGCCGAGCTGCACCACCAGCACATGCCCGGCGCGGCGAGCGTCACTTCGGCCGCGCAGACGAGCATTGCCGGCGACCTGGCGGCCACGTCGTCCATGGCCGGGAGCGCGCCGTTCAGCTGCACGATGCGCCCCGAGCCGCCCGAGTACACCGACTTGAGCACGTTCAACCAGAGCATGACCACGGCGCCGGCCGCCACCTACAGCAGCGCCAACCCGACGCTGAGCTACTCGGTGGCCGAGCCGCAGCACCACTTGAGCAGCCAGCTGTCCCTGCAGCACCCGCGGCTGCAGGCGCTCAAGGAGGAGCCGCAGACGGTGCCGGAGATGCCCGGCGAGACGCCTCCGCTGTCGCCCATCGACATGGAGAGCCAGGAGCGCATCAAGGCCGAGAGGAAGCGCATGAGGAACCGGGTGGCCGCCTCCAAGTGCCGCAAGAGGAAGCTGGAGCGCATCTCCCGGCTGGAGGAGAAGGTGAAGACGCTCAAGTCGCAGAACTCGGAGCTCGCGTCCACGGCCAACATGCTTCGCGAGCAGGTGGCGCAGCTCAAGCAGAAGGTGATGAACCACGTCAACAGCGGCTGCCAGCTCATGTTGACGCAGCAGCTGCAGACCTTCTGAGGGCCGCGGACGGTGTCGCCCGGTACACGACGACGACGACGACGACAGGACGGACCGCGAACGCGAACGACGTCGGCCGACCGACGCGCTGGAGTGCGCGCGCGAGCCGCGCGCCCCCGGCCGCTCGTGCCGCGAATTGAGCGGGCCGCGGGGGGGGGGAGAGGGGAGGGGGGGGTCGGTCGGTCGGTCGGTCGCCCCCTCGGTCGCCACGGACTGTGAACTCGAGTTCAGCGCGGACTTTGCGAACTGGAAGGAAAAAACATCTCTCGGTGTTGAGGGAAGTCAGAGTGCGAGACGTTGCCACGGAAGGGCGTGCGGGGACAGCATTCCCGGGGAGGAAGGAGCTCGGCCCAACTCCCCGTTTGTACACATGTACATAAGTACTGTAGTTGTGTTGCATCGCACTTCTTGTATGAGTAAGCAAGGAACTTTTCTAAAGTTTTCATGACGTTCAGCTCGTCTGTAAATAATGCGTACTTCTGTTTACCATTTGTAACTTTTTGTAATGTTTTGTTCTCTGAGCGCCTCAGAACTGATATTTAAGGAAATAAATGTCAAGCAGACTTTGCTGTGCAATAATGATTTCTGGCTCTTATCGTTACTCGCATGTTTGAGCGTGAACTTCATTTTGCAACTCTGACGTCCGGACGAAAATGATCTCCATTAACATAATGCACATGGAAAAATGGAGAATTTTCTGTCTGTTCTTCACAACTCTCCTTGACAATCGGTTCGCTGGCAGCGCATTGTGTAACGGCCAACAAGAACTGCATGCAGTGACATGCACTTGTAAAAGTTGCGCGCGCACACACAAGTAAAGGTAAACTCGGTCGCCGTTTAGGATCTTACACAGCCGAGCAAGAAAACAACGCAGTTGAATACATCAGGCAATAAACTTATCTCGGCTATTGCCGGAGAGTCCAGACTTCACAGCATTCAGGTGGAAGAAATGGGGAAATCCAGTAAACTCTGCAGATCTTGTAGGAAAGGTCTATTTACTTGTACATACATTCACAGTTTCTCTGGAAAGAAACTGATTTCTAAACTTCTATACATTCTGAACACTACAAAATACTAACAAATGTTTAGTCTTGGAATCTGTCCAAATGCCGTTGGGAGATTGTCATTTTACATAATAGATGCGTTGAATTTTACGACAACTTAGTTATTTACACTATTCCAACTTAAGTAACTTATCCAACGTTTTTATGCCAGAATACATACGAATTTTTATCAAGTGTCCCGCATTACTCCTTTTCGCTCAATTCCTCCAATGGCGCTCTTAGAGCAATGACATCATGCCGGAAAATCAGCGCCTGACCAAATAAGGAAAGCGAACGGCCGGAAGTCCTACGTCAGCGCTTCGTGGAGGGCGTGCGGAGCGGGAAGTCGAGCGCTGCCCTTAAATAGAGAAATGGTTTATTATACTTGCAATTAAGTCCTTAGACTTCAGGATCCTTACCCCAAGGCAGACAGTAGTCATAGTCATGGGCATAGTTATTACCTACGTTACAAAATAAAATCATGTCATCAGGAACGAAAAGAAAATGAAACAAATAGCCGTACGTGTACAATATATATGTGTCAGACCAGCCGCCGTTTATTTCGAATCTAATCTGATTTACGTGGAAATCCTTCACCTTTGTTTATACTTATTTGAAGACTTAAAATGAGCAAAAGTTCCATGAAACGCAGGAACTCTGCTGGGATCATTTGCACGGAAGGACTGGCGACCACTGCAAAGAAACATCAGGAAATAAATACAATAATGTCATTGCAGACTTTCGTACGACTGAATGCTTTAACTTATCACATTGAGGTTTTCAGCACGGTGGCGCAGTGGGAAGTCGCCCGCATTGGGACGTAGGTTCGAATCCGACTCGGCCTGTTGTTCATGCGTTTGCGTGGGTGCGCCAATTTCGTCCCACAGTCCACAGGCACTTATTACATCCTCAACGGCAATGGAAGCGAATGAGAGATTATTTTCAGCGATACAAAGCGACGACTATTAAAGTTATCAATAAATAAGCAACAGACTGCAGCGAGGGGAAACGTATTCAAATATCTGAGCTTCCTAAAGCTGACGAGCGAATTTATACGCTACAGAAAACGCTTTCTAAGCAGGAGGCACCGAACGCACCTCAATTCACGCTAAGAACTGCGCTTCTAGCAAACACACAAGGAAACGATGGCTTCTGTGAAACTTGAGCGCCTCACTTGGTTCCTATCGCACGGACACCCGCACCGAGCGTCTGCGTGGTTTGGCCTGCTGGAAGAAACAAGTGAACGGCAAAACACGTTCGCGCAACACATTCGTTTAAAGAAAGAACCCTTCTGTTCACAGAGAGAACTAAATTACTCCGTTTTCCCAACTTCGCAACCGCATCTCGAGGTGAAAATTATTTTAAAGAACTTGAGCCAGTATAAAATTTACTGGATTTTAACTTATATGGGTGGCGCACACTGTGGGAAAACACTAGCGGTTACCTCGCATCCGACGTCCAACACATTTTATTTTAACAACGAGCGTAAACGAGCAAAACATTTATTATCCAAAGAAGCGTTCGCAGCAAAACGCCATTGGCGGCCCGTCGTCACGTGCCCGGAAGTGAAGTGCCGTGATTTCGCACGTTCTGGTCGTCATGCACAGACGCGCGGCTACGGCCCAGCCGATTTTGCTGGCGTGCCGCGCCCCCTAGCGACGGGCCCTGCGACTGCACGCCATTCCCCCAACAGCACTTTCAGCGCTGACGTGCAGAAGTCAAGAAACAGCTCACAATTTTCGCTTTGTCTGATGTCGTCTAAAAATCTGCTTCTCAAAGCTGATTTGCTCCTGCCCAGTTTCCTTAGTAACCCTTTTAATGTTGTTATATAGGAACACAACTCTGCAAACATTTGACACTCAGAGAAGGAAAAAAACGCAACACAAACACGCACACCTCCGCTTTTGAGTGGATTTCAAGGAGTTCCACGGTGCCATTTGGTAACTTTTAAGTTCAGTTCAGGCACAATACAGATATAAGAATTTTTTTTTATTTCTTTGAAATATAAAGAAAATATGTACAAAACTTATCAAAGAATATCACATTACAATGTCCAAAACATCTGAGAAACTGCTTAAATTTAAAGAATCTACATACAACTGAGAAAATATACATAATATGCAAATAATGACAAATTTACAATTTACAAAAAAAAAATAAAAAATAAACTGTGCTTCCTGTCTTTCTTTATGGCACACTCTAAACATTTACAACAGGTTCATGAGGAGACGGTTTTATCAGACGTCCTGCTGGCTCCTTTGACGGACAACAACCTTTTGGGGTTCGTCCTACTTGGTGCCTCGCTACAGCATGAGGAGGAGGAGAAATGTACGTCTGTGAAAGAATGATGGTGTATCCAAGACTTCATGGGTGACCTTCCCAGAGCACCCGCATAGCCTACAGAGGCCTGTCCCCAACAGCAAGCCTAACATTGCAACGCCCTCCAGGTTCGTCCGTGTAGTCTCCTGCAGGACAGGGTCACTCTCAGAGTGAGTGTTGGGACCACCCTGATGCAAGCAGCTGCAGCATCAGTAGATAAGCAGGCCTTCCTTGCTGGCCAGATGCTGCCGGTGCACCTGGTCCTGCTCCAGCTCTTCGTGACTGGGGTGCCAGAGGTGGGCCAGAATGCGCTCCACATTGAGGGCGTACACAGTGTGGGAGGGGACCACGTTGCGATGCACCTACCCAACACACACAGGTGTCACACAACAGAGAGGACAACAACTGATTTGTCACAACCACCCGCCACCCCCCGCACTCAATACAAAAGTCAGCCAACATAGGTGGCAGAGCAGTGAATGCAGACAAAAATAGATGAACAAGAATGTGGTACTTAATAGGGGGCAGCTGTCGAGGGAAAACAATTCTGTCCTGTTAAACTAGTAATGACATTAACATGGTTGAAGAGCCAGAAGGGGTTCATCATCCAACTGGGCAACAGTTAGTTAGAAAATTTAATTTGTTCCATTTAAAGAGACACTTAATCCTTGCACATCATTTAGAGCTCTCATCACTTTCAGCTAGGGGCTCTGTATGTGCGTGTAACTGCTGGCGCCTTACCTGCAGTGCCTCTAACAGGTCAGTCATGCTGATGGGGGGCAGGGGAGCAGGCAGGCGATCTCCAGAGCATGCCAGTAGGAGTGCAGCCTGCTGCTCCACCTCATCAGGGGAAACCTGGGGGGGTGGCCCAGTAGGGAGAGAGGCACTAGGAAGTAGACGATGGACATGGAGGTGAGAAGAAAGCAAAGAGTTACTACACAGCAACAACTGGCTGGAAATAAGTTTTTGATACCTGTGGTTTCTGATTTTGTATTGGTTTGAAACACAGAGCGACAAGATTTGAGATGGAAAAAGGTATAAAAAGTGAACCAGACCAATGGAGCAATTTACATGACAGGGCTGAGTACATGGGGCTCCCTCACCTCTCACAGATGCTGCGATAGGCCTCCATGCTGTTCTTCAAGTAGGGTTGGGGAGTGATGTCACTACCGAAGGCGTAGGAGAAGTGGCCGTCACGCAGACGGTATGCCTTTCGTCGAGAGATCACAGCAGTCAGCACATCTTTCAAGTGAACCTGTAAGAGAGAATTCTGAGTCAACAGACCCTGCTGGATTCTGCTTTTCTCTAGCCCAGGACAGGTTCAGAAAATATCACACGCAACAATCCTTCACCCTATCAGAAATGCTGTTAGGCTTGTACAACAAAATTTGGCATTACAACCAGCAACAAACACCCAACAAAGTACACATTTACCTAAAAAGAACTGGTGCTGTAATTGTTGCCATAAGTGCTTGTACTAAAATGGTTCAAGGGTTTAAACAGAAACAGCATTGTTCAGTTTTTTCTTTAAAAAAAAAAAAAATCTGATGAAAATTTTGCAAATATTCAATTAAAATGTCATATAGAAGTAAAAATTAAACCATTTTGTTTTACAGTAAAATCTGACTTTGTCAAGGGTCTGAATACTTTTGCAAGGCACTGTATTTGGTTTTAGGTTCTAAAATTTGGACAGCAGGTGATTTTGGAAGTCTCCATTCTGAGGCAGAGAATTTGATGCTTTCTCAAAGATTTTACATTTCCATTTTCATAATGGGAACAAGAGGATTGTAAATTTTCTCCCCTCTACCTATACTTTATGAAATAAAGAACAGAAAGAAATTATTACAGACCAGTGCTTCTGATATGTTTTAAGAAAAGAAAAGAAAAAACCCCTACCTCCACAGCATAGGACAGCATGCTGACTACATCCTCTGCAACATTGTCCAGTCCAAGCTCAAAAGCTATCACCATCATGCGGGCTTCCAGCTGGCCCCGAGTGGGCAAGAGCAGGGTATGTGCACTCAACCGAAGTTCCTCCTCCTCGCCGGGGCCCAGTTCCAGTGGGCTGAATGACTGGGCTGCACTCAGTGGGTTCTGGGGCTGGAACCGATGCTGAAGGAAGGACAATAAATAAGGTATTGAAACCTCACAAGCTCAGGCAACGCAAAGAGGAAAAAAGCTCTTAACATAATTTAGGCCAGATATTGCAAACCCTATCCCTCAAGCAATACCGAATGACAATTTTCACAATATTTCACCTCAATTATTTTATGAATTATTTTGACAATAAACCACATGACCAGGTCTTGAAATTACTATGTATCCAAAAGTAATTGCAACAGATTTTCAAAAACCATGAAAGACAACTCTTAAAAAACCCCGCATAAGGTTACACTTACAAAGAGTATTCAATTTTGTACATTTAATATGGCAGATCACATGGTCAGTTGCAAAATGTTTCAATTCCATCAATAAGAAAGACAGTTTTAAGGATTTCATACAAGATTATTTCCAGAATCAGGTGGTTTGGTGTTGGGTTGGAACACAATTGTGGCTTATTTTTCCTCCAGCACTGGAACTAATACCAGGGACAAAAACCCTACTGCAACAATATGTAGCGCACCCCAAATTCAAAGGTGCGCTACACGACTGAAAAAATTTTTCAAACACGCTCCCACCTTGCTACGCAGTTATTCCCCCTCTCAGAATGAAACTCACATCAAATTTCTGCCTCACAGATGAAACTTTCTTTTTTCTGTTTGGTTTTCCACCAGGCTTAGAGCCGGAGCCGCCTGGCCACTGCAGTGAGTTCGTACCCTCTGGTGCAGAAAGAGAGACCGAACATAAGGAGAGTCCCGACAGTACAGAACAGAACCAAGAGAGAACATCTGCTCAAATGAACCCATCAATACCTCCTGTGGAAACGATGATCTGGCACCGTGTGAGTATAGCCAGCAGGAAGTCATTGTGGACATGCACTGCAAGGTGAAACCAATAGCATTAGCAAGAAATTATAAGGATGAGCACATAATCCAAGTACACTCATTGTTTGAAAGCAGGGGTAAACAACAGAAACAATACCTGCTTTATGCACTGTGACATAAGAAAGCATTTCATCTTACACTTCACAGCACTGTGTTTGTGGGTGCACACACAAACAGTGTTAACTCAGCTCACCATCATAATTCACTGCGGTAAACATTTCGGTTAATCTTTACATATTTGTTTTATTTGGTTGTTTGTGCTGCAGTAGTTATCGTTGGTCTCTGGAACACATTCTTGCCTGGTTTTCCTGTTAGTCACTTCCTTCTTCCATACTGCCAAAGGGAGGCAGTGGTTTTGAATCAACTTTACTGGGTGCAGGAGAAAATTCTCACCCCACCTTTGGAAACTCCCATTCACAGGACGACGGTTTATTTGACCTTAGCTTTTACTATGCTTTGACCTTAGCTTTTACTATTCCACTATTTCTGTTTGATAATTTATTATAGCTCCTGTCTAAAATCAACGGCCACCTGTACCGTGTATTTAAAAATGTCTGTGTTTGGTTCGTAAGCACGGCCACGACAAGGTATGATATTGTTATCACCTGCGGGGTGGGTTTTTTGTATAAAAAGGCTCTGGAAACAGAGAGCAGGAGGTGTGGTATGAAAGCTTTGTATCGGGAGGCAGTTCTCGCCTCTCTTGTAGGCGAAACTGTAAAAATTGGAAACTGCTGCACAGTTGCGTTGCACCATTAAAGCTGGTACCTGCACTCCGTACTTGTGTCTGCGACTGCCATCCCAGAGTGTGAGGACCGTACACTTTCTATCACGGTTGGCACTACCTTCACCCAACACCTGTGGTGTGACATGCACTTTAACAGAGTCCATTAAAGTTTCTTTCACTAAAACAGACTGGATGCGAATAAGTGAACTATGAAGTTTGCAGGTGTAGCAGCTGCGATTTGAGACACAAAAAACCTGGAATCCAAATAAATTCAGCAGTACTTGGTGCATAAATACGGTTTCCCTTCGACACCGCCCGTTTCGTACCGTTGTCTTGGGCCAGAAGTCTGCGAGCTTCTGAGTCGAACTCCTCCTTGCTGATCTTCTGTTTGAACCACAGCTTCAGGTTGGCCCAATACCTGCAAACGAACAAACGGACGGAATTTCAGCTCAGAACTCCCTTTCGTGCACATTTTAAACACATCCTCGCCATAAA
This sequence comes from Heterotis niloticus, assembly GCA_018136845.1. Classification (NCBI taxonomy): domain Eukaryota; kingdom Metazoa; phylum Chordata; class Actinopteri; order Osteoglossiformes; family Osteoglossidae; genus Heterotis; species Heterotis niloticus. Next base: position 30,087,292 of record CM030898.1, read on the forward strand.
ACGGGCAGCAACAAAAATTACGTGTCACAGTAGCAAGCAAGGAATTAAATTCAAACAAACTAGGCACAAACAGCGAACCAATACTCAGACAATGCCCATTTTATGTCGCTGCGTTTCTTCTTGTTTCACTGGGTTGCAGCCGGAGAGCCGAAATGCGGACCCAAAGTCAAGAAAATCCCCGGCTGCACAGGCCTAGCAAACAGCCGCGCAAGCTAACGACTTGGTTTTATATATTTACCAATAAAACCCCTCACATTCGTGCTTAAGTACTGTACGGATTTTCCCTTCTGTCACACAGAATATACTTACTGCTTTACATTATCTCCTATGGCCTCGGTTAAGTTTTTCTTTGCGATTTCCAGCTCGTTAGCATGGGCTGCCATCGCGGCGATCGTGCGTTCGGACTCGGACCGCTGGCCTTTCCAGGCAGCAGCAATCGAGCGCAGATACAGCACACGCGTTCGCGTGGCTCCTTTTTTGGAAACGATTGCCCCTTTTTCCCCGCAGAAACTTTAAGGCTTTTCTTATTCAAACGTTAGTACCGAATCTGGTAACCGTGACTGTGCGCGGAATACTGACATGGGAATCGAATTCATTCTTTTGATCGTTTGATGGTTTAACAGAATAGAAGTCTGAGGGCTGTTATTACCTTCCCAACGTGACAAATGTGTCTATTGCAGTTCTTCATAATGGTGATCAGGTAAACCAGTACACCACAGGCCATCTATGCTGGTGGAACTTGTAAACTGCACACAGACCGAGGCATATTCAGATCTGCAATCCCTATTTTGTAGCATATTATTATTATTATTATTATTATTATTATTATATGTGGTGCACTCCTTGTATTTGCCTTTAATGTGTGTGTGTGTGTGTGTGTGTGTGTGTATGAGACTGGCATCCCATTAATGTTGTACCGTTCCTCCAGGCCTATGCTTCCAGGATAGACTCTGCACAACTGCATCCCAACCCTGCACAACACAATGTGCTGCTTTCAAGGTTTATAATAAAGCACTGCCAAGGGGGCAAAGTGAAGAACTTGTGGTTTCTCTCCACGTGCACATGTTTGTAGCCTCAGTTCCGCAAGGAAGTTCTAACTTTCTGCTCGACTGCTTGTTGGACTTTTCTCAGTTCTTCCACGATGGATACCACACTGATTATTTTCACTTTTACTACTTGCAGAAATACACACAAGCGCATGTGTTCATGTGCACTAAGCTACACTAAATAACTGTATAATTACACCAACACACAAAATCCCTTCAGATACATAACTCGGTATGCAATTGTTACATTACAACATCACACATGCAATGTTTTAATGCATTTTCCTAACATATTTCATCTACAGTATAAGCTATGAGCACTCAGTGCTGTCATAGTGCTGAGTATGTTTTACACTGAAGTGTCATACTGTACAGGTGCTGTATATTGTAGAATATGTTCATGTTTACATGCTCATTCTCTTACCACAATTCCCAGAACTAATAATTTTTTTGCACAATTTTCCTCCATTTCATTTTTTAAATTATTACCTTATCACTGACTGTTGTAATTGTGAAGTCCATCATTTGTCGTGGGCGTCACAAGTCGATGGTAGTCGTAGGTATATAAAAGGTTTGTATACTTAAGAAATAAACGTGGGTTTAAATTATGGATTTTAAAACTGATTTGAAACTGCAGAATTGTTCAGTGGCATTGTCTCCACTTAGCTGTACCTGTTCACGTGTAGGTGCAAACTACACAATTTGTCAGATTGCAGAGCAGCATTTCTTGTGTTTAACCCCTTTTTATTGCCATTTACTGTGCTCAGTTACCCAGTTGTCTCACTCCAGGAGTGTGAACTGAGGTGCCCACTGGGCTGTGAGCTGCTTCTCTCTCTGACTCGGCTGAGCGGGCAGCATAAGCACACGGAAGAGCACTACTGTGCCAGGTACACCCACAGCTCTGAAGGCAGAGTGGTGCAGCCACGAGCCACAAGGGACAGAGTCCCTCTTGTGGGACAGATGAGGATTCAGCCCACAACTTTGCTGTTACCAACCATGCACCTTAACCAACTGAGCTATCTGGTCCCCACAAAACCAACAGACAGAGACCCTCAGCTCCACCGTCCACCAAAGGAAACATCAGCCAGTTTGCATTGCTGGAGCTGCTTTGCTACAGACGCTCACTTAGACATCCTCACGGCGGGCTACATCATCTAAGCAGCTCACCGGAGAGGTCCACATGCTGGATTTTTCATCAGAACCTGATCTTTATGATGTCAGTGAAAATCAGTGGTTAAAAAAACATGACTTCGTGTGTATATGAAAAGTGAAAACGGTCCTTACCTCAGCATGCTCTCACCTCTTGGCCAGTGGAAACGGTGACTTAAAATTAATAACCTCTTTAGTACCTGCAACCGATGGCCAGAAGGGGGCAGACGAAAGAACAGACTGATGTTTGTCTTTCGAGGATTTTATCTTTATTTTCTCAGCATATTTCTGTAAATGCAGTTATGATCTTGTTGCTGTGGCACACAGGTGTGCTGGCCCACCCGCCTCCCTGGTTATCAGCCACGCGTGAAGAGAAGACAAGGAACAGGCGCAGACCTACAACTGGGTGGTGTTGCTGCCACTGCGTATCAAAGTCCTTATTTTTGCGTGTGTTTGAGCTGCAGTTATACTTCTTTTAATGTTCACAGTAAAGCTTCTTATTCCACCCTGTACCACTTCACAGGAGCTCAGTGTTGGGATGTGTTGGTGTCCTCACAACTGTTAAAGAATAAAACAGTGATTCACACCTGTAAAACTGGAGCATGCATTTCAAGCACAATGATGCTTTCATCTCAAGCGACCCATGTGAAAAGGGAGCCAACAAACAAGACATAAGGTTGAACAATTCAAATGATTTTATTTCAGTAGGAAAAATTCTAGTTAAGCCTGTACCTACAGTCTTCAAAAGCTAACCTGTGCAAACACAAAAGACCCTTGCTTAGTCACTCATACTTACATGGGCATTTACCCAAACATTTCTGTTAAGAATAAAAAAAAGAAAGCCAACAGAAAAAAACAAACAAAAACAGTTTTCTGCTGTTTTGAGCCTTGAAGCACATCTCTTCGTTCAAAGGTCATAGTGCTAGCATGTGCTGTGCGACCTGGTCAAAGCGCCTGCTCCAGTAGGATTCCACCTGGAGTGACCCTTCACCCTTTCAGGCCACCAGTGCTGGGTGACACCATCAGTTCCCATCTCCCCAGTCCATTATTACTGCCACGCGCCCCTCTCAGGGTCAGCGCGGGGCTATTGGCTCAACTGACAACGCTGAGGAATGAGGAAGCCATTAAAAGCAACCTCACCGTGTTAACACACACGCACATATATACACACACACACACACACACACACACGGGATCATTGTGCATCAGTGTAAATATAAACGTTAGATCTAGTTACAAAATATGTATTTCACAAAAATGCTTGTTCAACAAAGATTAGGAAAAAAAAGACACAATGCTTGTGGAAAATCCCAATGGCATCATTAGAGCACATTTTCAATATTTCTGTATTTTTACAAAACTGACTGTACCTTCTTCAAGAATATTCAAGACTTTTTTTGGGGGGGGGATGCTGTTCACTTTAACCTGTTACTTTCTTGAATTACTTGTTTAAAAAAAAAAAAAAAAAAAGCCTAAAAATCGGTGTCGTGTTATTTCATGGTGTCTGCTGTGACGCTGTTGCACCTGAACAGAGCAAGGAGAGAGAAACGCCTCCTTTGCTGAAGGTGTCGCAGTGCTGGTAGTGGAAAGGTGTTTAGGAAGCCACATATACAGTAGGAATTAAAAAAAGAGCAGCGGGAAGAAGAAATACAAGGCTCACTGGACTGACCATCCTGCTCACAGTATCATTTCACTTATTCACTTGATGTACTTCACTACACGAGCGAAGATCAACCCCTCATTATGCTGTTTTACGCACGTAGGAGTCGAGGCAGCAAGCAAACGTTCTTTAAAGTGAGTTTGAAAAGTAGCAGAGCTCACTTGAGGGGCCAACTGAAGACGTTGTTATGCAATCACCTCCCGTGAATCAGGTGTGAATACCAGCACAACAAATGGAAGCATAAATGTTGTCCACCGAACGACTAAATAAAAAAAATATATATATATTCTTTCCAATCCAGCCCAGGTGCAGAAATGCTCATGGTAGTTAAAACATGTACTACATGTTAAAAATCAATGGCTATCTGACTGCTGTTCCTATGGCAGGGTCATGGGTCGGGAGCCTGTCCCAGGATCACAGGGCACCAGGCCTGTCAGAGGACACCCTTAACAGGACACCAGTCCACTGCAGGTATCAAAAATTCATGTGTAAAAACAAGTATTTTTTTCATGCTGTATGTACATGTCCCCGCCATTAAACCAGGTTTGAACTGGACCGAAACCGTCCCACTACAGGCTCAAACTGAACTTGAACCAAGTATGTTCGGTCACCTTTCCCAGTCAGTGGCTACTTTCACGCTGTATTTCCCAGCATCCCACACCCGCCCTACTGGTTGCTCTCAATGCTTGGCACATCCCTTAGAGCCAGAGACCCTCGTTTCCCTTCTCCCAAATCTGTGGACGCTCAAGGTCTAAATCATTCATCATGAAAATTGTTTGATGATTCGTCAGAGCTACGCCATCTTCTGAGGATGTTACTGCAAAAAGGCAACCTCCCCCAGTGTCCCGACAGCTCGCTCATTCCCACGGGAGTTCATAAGTGGACCTCACATTCAGAGAACAGTTCAGCATGAAGTCTGACTACTCCCAATACGCAGAATATAAACTTTCATCAGCAACTTCTTCCAGTGAAACTGTAAAAAAATCGGTCATCTGTAAACATATACATACCAAGGGATACAGGCTGACAACAATTCAAAGCTAAATCACTAACTCGTCAACATTTACCCAACGCACGTGGAAGTTGTCCATAATTGAAAAGTGACCAAACATAGGCTGCTGGCTTTCAGCATGCACTGAAATCTGAATTTTTTTTTTCCTCCAACAGTTGATCTCTTCAAGGAAGACTCTCCCGACATGAGTAATCCCGTACAACCCCAATGCCACCTGTGCCACATACCTATCACCGGTTTAGGAAGAGCCTACAGTAACATTAAATGCAAAAGCAGAAACACCCATGGGGCTATTAAGGGTCAAAATCAAATAAAAATGACAGAAGAAAAAAAAAAAATTAAGTCACGGAAGATTAAAAAGAACACTTAAACACTCAAGTTGCAAAACAAATGTAACAGTTAAACAACCTAACACATGCACAGTATTACAAACTATTTAATACTGTAGACACCCATTAACAGCAGAACGCAAAAACGGATTTGATGCAAAATAAAAACAAACAAAAAAGGTACATGACAACGGTGTGCTGTAGGTTGTTCTCAGGTGTTCAGTTTTTAAAATGCAATCATTAGCGACGGAACTCGGGCTAAAAACTGTTCTCTTACTTTCAAGCGCCGAGCGGACAAAAATCAAAAAGGAAAGAAAAAAAAAAGCAAAGCATAGGGATGCACTTAAAACTGTGCTTCCACTGCCAACTCAAGTGGTTATTACAAAGACAGGACGCTTGGTCAAAATAATTTAAACAAATGGAATTCATGCAGGATATGTCTTCACAACATAAAAATGAAATGTGACTATAAACTATATTTTGTACCTATATGATATTCATTTCTATTCCTAGACTGTACCTGTCGGAATAACTTAAAAATTTGTAAGAAAGAGTGGAAAATATTATGACAATATTCAAGAAAACATGTAAAAATAGTGCCCCTTAGCTTGAGTGTTACATGAGAGTAAATCCCTCAGAAAGAGAGCCTTTGCAAATAGTGTTCTGCACTTTGTTCAGCTGTGCTGTGCTGAAAAGTTCTCATCCTCACTGAAGAGCCCCAAAGCTGTAAACTGCCAGAGCTTCAGAAACGTTTCTTGAACACTTGTTTGCTGAAGAAGCGCAGCATAGGGGTGTGTGCCTTCCTAGATCTGCTAAGAGTGTATGAATGATGGGAAAGGGAGACTGTGACTCAATGCAAACTCACCCCATGTGGTCAGAATCACAAAAAGACTTGACTCATCTAATCAAGAGGAAGCAAAGCAAGGCAAGATCTTAAGTGACACATCTAATGCTTTCAGAGTTCTGCGGTCCCTCCGATTTTAATGAGGAAACATAAAGAGACTGAGTATAAAGCAGCACAGAAGCTACAGAGCAGCGCGGGGTGGTTGCTAACGGCATCCGTGGCATAGCACGTTATGCCGTTTTGTCAACTAGCATGGCTCCTCCCCTCCTTAAGGCAGTGGTGGCTGCTAGGTAAGGAAGGGATGCAGCAGGGTGCAGTGAGGCTCAGCCAATGGCAGTGGGAGGTGGACTTAATGCCCTTGTTCCTCCTGTTTCTCTCTGCTGGACTCCACAGGTGAAAGGGGGTAACACCCAGCAGCTCTCACTCAAAGGACATCAAATTTGCAGGAACCTGCCAAGACAGAGAGCCATCAAGTTCAAATCCATTTAGACGCTCCCCTTGCACAGTAGCCCATTACAGATCAGATGATGGTCCTGTCATTTGAATCAGAATCAGACTTATTGGCCAAGTACACTCACACATACAGGGAATTTGGCCTCGGTTTTCAATGGCTCTCAGTGTACATAAGACAACACAAAACAACATACATACAAATGTGTGCAAAAGTTTTGAATGCATTTAAAGGGTACCCTTACTCACCTGCTGTCTGTTGCTCTGGCAGGCTGCACTCAAGTGCTTGTACCACAGCATAGCGTTTGCCCGGTTCCCTGCCTGAAATTTGTAAGAATTTCCTGGGGGGGGGGGGGAGCGCGAGAGAGAGAGAGAATAGACATTATTCTCTAGTCTCCATCCTTTCATCCTGGAGCTAATGTATTCATAGTTGTAAATTACAATCAGAGAAATGATTTCCAAAGTTTCAAGTGAAGACTAAAAGACTGAAGGCTCAGAAGAGGTATAGCTCAATGTCTACAGATTGTTTGAACTGAAATACTCATCTTTTACGTTGCATATGTGCAGAGCACTAACATCTGTGTACTGACATTCCCAAAAATTTAAGAATGCTAGTCTTGAATACGGAGAAGATCATGATAAAGGTTCTGCACACTCCCACTCACAACATGGTCTCAGCTGACCCACATGCGGTCAGCACAGAGACACCAGGCAAATGCACAGGCCACGTCCAGAAACCACAAGTGATTCAAGATAGCAGCCAGATGGTGTCCAAGTGACCGGGTCACGAATGCAGCTGCCATCCCTCTCCAAACTCGATGGCCCTAAGCAAGTCTGACCAATGAGTCTGTGACTCAGTGTCCATTTCATTGTTGTTCAGCCTTATACACAAGTACAAGAGAAAGCCAAACGTAGTTTCTCCTGAGCCATGGTGCCCAAAACACTAAAGACACCATAACTATGGGGGATAATTCAGTCCTGGTGATGGACTGGGCAGTCTTTACTACACCTTACAGAGCTCCCCTGTCAGAGGCGGTGCAGTTTCCATACCAGACTGTGACACAAGAGGTCAGGGTGCTCCCTGTGGTACAGCTGTCAAAGCTGGTAAGGATGGGGGACGGAAGTACAGTTCTTTTCGGTCTCCATACGAAGTGGAGACACGGGGGTTTCCTTTACTGGGGTGTTAAATTGAAGTCTGCATCAAGCAAATTTCAATATTTCCATCAGAAGTTGGTAAAAAAAAAAAAAAAAAAAAAAAAAAAAACAATACCCTGGTGGAATATGTGACTGGATACAAGCATTCGTGGATGAAATAAATAGTGCATTAATAGCACCAATTAAGCAAGAAAACTGGTTGGAGAGAAAGCCAGCATACAGTTCAGAATCTCTAGTGTACAAGGAGGATAGTGTTTTATAGAGGACTAGACATGGATAAATTCAGAGATTATACATTTAATATTTTTGATAGGAAACCCTTTAATTGGGGCTTCATTAGAGTAAATCAAAAGACAAGATTAAATGTACTTGATCATACTAAAGCAAATAACAATTAACTAGATATTTTTTTAAATTGTTTGAAAGTCCAAATTAAAACCAAGCATGATCCATGGATTTATCAAAAAGTAATTTTTTAATATAATGTCCAAATGAGTGGAAGATGTGAGATGAAACCAGAGAGGAGTGTTCCTTAAAAATGGAATCTGGGACAGGTTACCTCTCTCAGAGTCTGTTAGCAGGAAGACGTCCGAATGTTCGGGGTCGTCCGTCATCATGGACATCCAGCCCACCACCGACGTGCTTTTACTGGCGGTGGATTTGAACTTTTGTCCACACAGCAGACAGCCCGAGAGAGAAGAACACAGTTACGCAACTTGTCTTACACATCTGATCACCCCACAAAGCCATCAAATGTGAGCGATGGGACCCAGGTTGCATTTGGAAGAAGCTTGGTGATTCAGCTTTACAACAGGAACAAAAGAAGAAAACAGGAAATTTTTTGCAGATTTTATCCCAGATTTTTATATGGGTTAGTCAGAAATTGTTCACAGACTATGTCCATGGCCACAGACATACACAGCTGTGTGTAATCCATCTTAGCTTTCTCCTGTGTGCAAGAATAGCCTAAATGTTCCCATTAGCCAATTATGTTCTGGACCAGCAGGATGCCCATGGACTTAAATTGATAATGAGAGCAGACAGAACCACTACTGTCCTTGACCAGGGATTGTCACTACTTGAACGATTCATCTTAATTTGCAGTTGTTTGCATGTATTTGTTTAATATTTCCCTCTTTGCTGCCAGAACTATCCGAAAGACAGTCACCAAACGTACTAATCTCTGCCCATCCGAATCACGAGGAATCCGAGTCACCTAATTTAAGCATATAAATAACTTTCTACCGATTCGTATAATTTATGACAATAGTCATTTCCCATTAGCTATCTCATTCAAGCATACAGCACAGCCCCCTGGATTTCAGCTCAGGACTTTACAGCCACACATCCAGTTCCTTAACCACTTTTCTGCTGATTCCCTACTGTACTCACATGCTTCCTCTCAGTGGCTTTCAGAGATTTAGCTGGGTAGTAGTACAGCTGGGTTCCACACAGTGCCACCCAGTACTTTGTCCACGAAGCCACCTGGAAGGTTCAAGATGGACCAAAGTTTAAAAACAGAAGAATCCCATAAACAAGAAGTTAGAACTGGTTTTTTGATTGCTTCCACTGGACTGACAACTTTTTTTTTTCTTTTTTTTTTAAATTTACAAATGGTCCCCAAGTTACAATGGTCCGACTTAAGATTTTTTTCAACTTTACGATGGTGCGATAGTGATACACATTCAGTAGAAACTGTACTTTGAATTTTGAATTTTTTTTTCTTGAGCAAGCGATATGCAGTATGGTACTCTCATAATACTGAGTGGCAGCAGCGATCCGCATCTCCCAGTCTGTCACGCGGTCACTAGCATATAAAACCAATACTCTACAATGTTCTGTGTCAGCAGCATTTTTTGGATACAAAACTCGTATCTACGTTGGGTTTTGTACATCCATCATGTCTCCAAAATGCCCATCTGTGTCGCCTGCTACTGGTGAGAAGAAAAGGAAGGCAATTACTCTTGAGGAGAAAGTCAAGATGATTGCCCAGCATGAAGGCGGCAAGCCTATAATGACTTTTAAGATAGGCTAGGCTATGATGTTCAGTAGGTGTTATGGCGTGAGTCGGTGGAAGCAATCGCGAGACACCGGGGCAATAAGTTGCAGGAGAGTTCACAAGGGGAAGCAGAAGAATGAGCACTGACAGGAAGTCCGGACAGGAACTAAATCCCATCCGTGATTGGTTCTTACACCAATCAATGCTCTGTCTTAAGACGGGGGCGGAGAGACTGCCTACGTTCCACTGCTGAAGTGGCCACAGGTGTGACAGTAGGTTAGATGAACAGGTATGCGCTGCCTAAAGATGTCGGTCAATGACAGACTGCGGATATGACGGTGATTTGTGGCCTGGGAGCAATAAGCTATACTATATACAAACCAAAACGGACGTGATGCGGCGCATGTACACTGTATGACGTTCGCGAAATGACCAAATCGCCTAACGACGCATTTCTTAGAACGTAACCCCATCGTAAGACGGGGACCATCTGTACTTAGAGGGGTTGGGTGCTGTTCTAAAAGTATTAAGAAATCTAGAATATTATGGTCAAGCAGTACCACTGTAAAGGCTGCAGTATGAGCCATGTTTCTGTAAGAGATAACCAGACTATTACAGGTGGTCAAACTGTTTCCACACTGTCAGTGTGGACCTCTGGGCTTAAAGTTTCTAACAAATCAGCCACAACATTATTTTAAATAGACCCTTGGGTCTTCACCCAGCCTTGGAGTAAGAACTTCAACCATGCGGTCGTGAAACCCCAGTTTACTTGGGGAGAGCTGAAAATGGGAATAGCCAATAGACATAAAGAAAGGGACGATGTAGACATCAGAAACATGTCTTGATGGCTGTATTTGCTATTCTATGAGCTTCAACTGGAAGTGCCACCTTTGAGGTTGCACAAGGTAAAGATTCTGCTCTCACCGTGGGTTTCTTGCCTTCCTTCAATAGAGTCTTGCGGCGGAGCATTCCCTGTATAGTCACAGCCCCTGGGTATAGATGCACAGCCAGCTCCTCTGATTCCGCAGAGCTGAGTGGGTGGTACGAGTAGGACAAGTCTTACAATCCACACAAACTCAGCATGTGCAACATTACTGGTACTCGTACTTTTTAGGTATATTATCTTTACATCATCTTCAGAAATAATTGGAAATTTACCAACTTTCAATCAGAATATTTTAACAGGGTGTCCCAAGTTATACAGCAGAAGAAAAAAAAAAAAAGATGTCTGTTCCGACACACTACATGTTGTTTTGTCACAGAAGAAAAAGAAACTATGACCTAGACAGCATTAAGTGCACCCCTCCCTAATATTTGGCTGTACAACCTTTGGCAATAACAAAAGCCTCCAAATGTTTCTTGTAGCATCTATTAGCTTCTTCCACCATTCTGCTAGCATTTCCTCACCCTCTTCCAATTGCTGTTTGTTCTAGCGCTGAAATATTTACAGGATTTCTTTTACCGATACCAGATTTCAGCTCTTTTCAAAGGTTTTCAGTCAGACTGAGAAAATGACTAATTTTCTCTTAGGCCTGCTAAGAGAAACAGTCTATTTTTTTCCCCCTTTTAACCTTTCTTTTGGATGCGTGTTTTGGGACACTGACCTGCTTTGATGGAACCTCCACCAAATTTAACTGCAGATAGGGTATTCTTTATAAACTTAACTTTGCCATCTATTAAAAAATTATACTTACATCATGGCAACTTTTTAATTTTTATACCATTTCCATACATGTCTTTTTATCTTGTACTGCTCTGTATCAAACAAATAAATACACAAACTAAAGCTGTTTCACTGCTCATTTTTTCCTCACATGGAATTGCACAAAATTGTGCCTAAAATGCAAGGCTGCAAATAATACTAACCAGAACTGTAAGTATGAAAAATAAACCTGCTATCTTCATCAATACAGGCATCAACAGGTGCATTCACAATACATTGGTACCTCGCGTTACAAAGTTATGAGTTTTCAAACATGTGGACATTTACCAGTTTATTTTTACTGCATGTTCTAAAATATTTTCTCTTCTAAAATTTCTGTCTGTTGTGGAGCAAAAATGATCAGTTTCCACCTACTGCAAAAAGTTGGCATCAAAACACACACAGACAAAGAAGACACTCAGTGGTGGTCATTTCATTATTCATGTTTGGCTGAGGTTGCACTGAGTTGGAAATAAATATGAGAAACTTTTCCACCTTTATGGAGTCAATCAGCCAACAACTGGCATTCAGTTTAGGGAGAGCTCATTTAAAATTATTTTTTATTTAAATTTAGCTCCAAGTAAATAAAATGTTATAATGAAGTCTTAAAAGGTATTTTTATTTTCTGCTGCAACATCCAACCCATTTGGCAGTTTACCTAGAAGCCAACATGTAAATAAATCAAGGGTCATCTGTTTCATTGAGCTTTTTTTGACCACGCAGATGATGAGGCTGAAAGTTGAACATTCATGCGAAGAACTGATCAACGGCACTAAATGGAAGGTGTTACAGTTTTTATCTTAATGTGGTTTTCAACTTAACAAAAAGTGGCAATATAAACGTGTTACACTGACACAGTGGTGTCACATCAGGGCTGCGCCCAGCCTCAGAGCTTCTTTCCAGAACAGAATGCACACCTTGCACTGAACAAGTGGTTTTTAAATATGATGGATGGATGCATTAGAGTAGCTTTTTCAAAAATGTATTATAGTTTTGGCTGAGGTTTTCCTTAATCTACTTTTTAACAGGTAAAGTTAACATAAGCATTATTCAGCTTTTATTAACTGACAGGGTAAAAGCAAGTTTCGCGTTATTAACGGACTTGAGGTTCTAGTCATGTTGGTATGTTGAGGGCTCAGTGTACAGAGAACAGCAGCTGAGCACCAAAACAGAGCAAATGCAGATATCAGACAGACTCCCAACACAACACAAGTAGAGCACTGCATTAATCTGCAATCATTTGAACACATTTGAATGAATGAACTTCCAAGGACAACAAACACAGTAACTTTGCTGCCACAAATGCCAAGTTATCAGCCAACGTTCCCTGATGCTGTGTATTTATGCACTGAACCAATATTGTTCATCAGCACATAAGGACACCTAATAACATCAGTTTTTCTCACTCCACAAAAATCAGAATGTATAATTGTCTTTTTCTTCCAAATCGGAAGGAATGCCCAAGCACAACAGTGTAGATGGAGGAGCCCCAGATGAATGCAATTTTGAGTTCAGTTACATCCGCAATTTCTCTTACAAAATTAGTTTTCTATCAAATCACCGGAGCAGAATTATAAACCATTTATTAGTTTAAATACAGAGGGTTACAATCGACGTGAAGGACCGTGCAGCTTATTATCCAGGGAACGCTTCATTTCCCCTTAACTACCCAAGAAATCTGCCCTCAGTATTAATGACATGTGCCCAGTTTGACACGATTAACACGATTCAGAACAGGTGCTGCGCAGAACACACGCCTCAAAGAATACACAGGAAAGCCCAATGTGGAAAGTAGTATGAAATTCAAAGAGAAGCCCACAGGTAACACCAGAGCAGCTTTGACTCAGCAACAGACTACAGCAGCAGAAGGCAAATGCATCACAGAGAAGCCCACCACCAGCTTTCAGCTTAGAGGGTTCTACCAACACTACACACCAATGCCCCCTCATGGAGGAGGTGGGGGGTAGATTTTGCAAGGTGTGAGCACAGTACCTGCCAGCTCTTTGGGCTCCTCTGTAAGGAATTCGGCCCACCCTGGTTATGGGACCCAGGGAGTGATAGAAGCAGTTCCTGTTGGATTTCAGCAGACATGGATTTATGGTACACAACAGAGAGAGGAGTGGGTCTCATTCACAGAAGTGAGCAGGGGCCTCTCAGTAGGTCTTGTGGACCTGACAAAACCTCATGTTTGTCAGTTTTCTGGGAGAGGGTTTCTCAGCTACCGTAGTGTGACGCTGACACTGAAGCAACAGTAAAGCTGCAGTACACATGAATGTATAAAAACTTGCAAGACAACCAACCATACTTCCATCTGTTAGGACCTACTTAAAGGCTCAGAATCTTTTGGCAATACATCTGATTCTTTAACTACTTTGAACAGAACCATAACTTCAGTAACTGGTTCATATGTTCTTGAATAAACCAACACTGAATATACGGATCCAACAGGGCTGACTGGACCAGTTTCCAAGGATGTGCCAGGGGGGCCCTGCATGTCTGTTGCTGTTTGGTGTGGGCTGAGATCCAAGCTTTCACCCTAGGGCGCCTAATTCCTGCCAGAGGCTGGGACTACCAGCAGGGGCAATACAAGCGAACTCACCTTTCAAAGGCTGGCCAAGACATCTCTTCACTGAGTTCTGACCCTTCACTGCTTCCTGTAGATAGAGAGGATGGAGGTTTTAAACTGTGATATACAGCTGGTCTTGCAATTACTTGGGAGTCAAACTGAATGCACGTACACTGTATGTCCATCAAGGTTAGAGCCACATATAAAAAAAACACATGCTAACTACATTTAGTCTGTGTTTTCCCCCCCCTGAGTCTGGGCTCACTTGACAGAGAGGCAATAGAATATGTGACAGACCCAGAGAGATGCCGCTAGACAGCGTGGAGCTCTCTGCCTGCCCCCGAGCAGGAGTGTGGCTCTCCATGACGCTGTCGTCCAGCAGGTGCCTAGAGCCAGCATTGGGGAAGGTGGCACTCTTGAATTCGGTTGTGTTCACCTTGTGGATGAAACTGCAGGAGTTTGGGGGAAATACGCATAAAGAAAAGACGATTGATTTGGTGGGACTAAGAGTTAACTTTTTAAACATACTATATTGCTGGAACTTGAAATACATGCCCCACAATACATCTGTGCAACAGTCCTTGTCCAACACAAATATTTACAGACTGAGGGATTCTGGATTCTCACTTCTCCACAATGCAGTATTTAACTGCTGAAGTGCAACCAAAAAAAAATGCACTGTACAGCTAAGTTTAAGGAGATGTATCATAAATTCGAGTACAATCTCAAGAGTTTACATCCAAATAATAACACAAAATATTCCACCTCATTATTATATATAGATCTAATGTTTTAAAAATATTTGCTCTCAAACCTCTTCATTAAATGAAAAGAACTAAAGGTAAAACACGCTGTACAATGACTGGGAACTCACTTGTATCCCAAGCTGTGGCACTTCCTATGTCCATAGGGAATGAGATTCCGTGGTGAAGGTGGAGTAGCAGGCATTTTAGCCAGGGCCCCATCTGCTGAGGTGCCCCTCCGGCCACACTGGGGAGAGGAGGTGTCAGGTCCTGGAGGTTGGAGGAAGCCAAATCAGTGTCCAGCTCTTTTTTAACCCTTTATTCATCTTCCTAACCCGACTCTGAAATTGCAGTAATGCTGTCCTTTGTGTATGATAAAACTAGACTGATAGGTGCTAGGCTGATAACTTAACATGCGTGGCAAAGTGCATCAGCTTACTCAATCCACAATGCTAGCTCACCTACGAGGTCCTCCCTGGAGGCTGTGGACCGAGGGGTGCTGGTACCAGGTTCAATCTTCAAGGACAACCTGACAGGACAACAACAGAGGAATTATGTATGCTCATCTCTATTACAGCCTACCTCGAAAACAAATAACTTTTTGCAAGTCTAACAGCATTATCGGTCCTTACTTGTAGTTGTCGTCCTCTACAAACTTTTGAAGCTCTTCAATGTAATGAACAGAGTTCAGGTACTTCTGGACGTGAGGCAATACTGGTATATCTAGGCATGGGAAAGAGCCACGTAAGAGTGTTATGCTGAATGAGAGGCACAGGTAGGTAACTTGTATTTGAGAAGAGAGAATCAGACACAGCACGCATGAAAAGAAGCAGGGCAATATGTTTGAATGTAATAGGTGCAGCTCCATGTACACAACACTGAGATGCTCACCGTATTCACAGGAGCGCTGCAGGTCAGAGATGATCCGCAGGATGTTGTTCATCAAGTTAGAGCGTTGCTCACTCTCGAGAATGCTGCCGGTGGATGGGTAGGCTGAGTCGATGTAGGTTAGATCTGACAGGTACATCCCTGTATTACAAACATAAATTCAGAACAATTATAACCTCTCCCCACAAATCTGGTGCATAATCCAAAATGGCCCTAATGGCCTTTCAAAGAAGAAAAAAAAAAAATTCAAAAACGGGAAAAATATCTTCAGTAATTCTGTATTTAATCTGTTTTCTGATGCTGCCATCTTGAGCATGATGAAACCTTTTAGGAGCATCGCAAGATAATCGCAGAGTTATCCCACAAACTAAAAATGTGACTCGCTGAAATCAGACAGCTACTTAGGTCCAGTTTCCAGCACATAATTAGACGGACTGTGAACAAAGCCCTTCCACTGAGAAGCCAGAGGTTAACTAGTGAAGTGAAGACAGATTCCATCTGTTTGTGGCTCTTTCCAAATGCTGTAGCGTTAAGGCAAAGAGATAGAGTCCAAGCAATTCAAAATGTACAGCAAGGGGCTCTTCCAAAAAAACAAGTGCCCAGTGAGGTTGAAGAAGGAAGAGCTGGGAAGAGCACTCACAACAGCTGGGGACAGCTGTGAGGTGTCCAGCCTCTGTGACCATAGCATTGAGTGATTCCTCACACGTAGGCCCAGTTTAATAAAAAAATTTATAAAAAAAAATAAATAAAAAAAAAAAAGGCAGCACATTTACAGTACTATATGACAAACAAATGAATTAAATTTAAAGAAAGCATCCAAGACATCTATGGGGGGGGGGGGGTCATTTTAATCTGAAGGAAAACAACAAAAACAAAGGAATACACATCAAGTGGTGGCTCTGGTGTAGTGCTACTCATCTGTCTGCAGGTGCGAAAAATTCCAGCCCGATGAATACAAAGAACGGTCTTGTAAATCAAAATAGGGTTACTAAATGAAACTTCTTATGAAGATGAATTCTTGTAACCTTGGAGGAATCTCAAGAGTACAACTGCATTTACAAAAACATAAACAACAAGCAAAAAAATGATAATCTGATAGAAAACGTCAAGTCTTATGCTGGTCAAGAAGCACCAAAATATATGAATGCATTTTACTCTTTGAGCACACATTCATGTTTTGTTTTGTAGGTCAGTTGGTAAATTTTATAAGCTTCCCCATCCATATTTTCATATCTGTACAGAGGGAAAAGGGAAAAAACACTCCTGGGCTGGCTCTGCCAAAGGAAATCTTCATATGAACTCCATCACAAGTGTTTTTTTTTCCTCCTACCCTTTGTTTCTTTCTTTTCTTTCTTTTCCTTTCCAAAAAAAGGGAGGTTGGAATTTTTAGGCATATGAAACTTTAGAAGGAGTTCTGTTATACCTCTTTTTAGTAAGAGTGACATCATAGGTGGGCTGGGCAACTACAGTAGAACACACACCCCCCACACGAACACATATACTCACACGCACACACAAGTGCCCGCCCACAACCCCCCCATTGCCCTTTTGTAAAAGGCAGAAGCTGTTGGCCAACAGCAGCTCAGATGTATCCATCTGCAGCTGCTACTCTGCATGTGCTTGGTTCCACAGTCATGCCTTAACCTCTGCCCCAGGACCTAAGAGACCAAACAGCAAAGCCCCACATTCTTCTGAACCCGGAAGACACATTCCCCCTACCGCCACCGCGAAGAGAGGACCCTGGCTACAGTATGCGACCTGCTGGCGCCAAGTAAGGACCCAACTTTTTTACCGCACACCCCAAATCCCACCAGAGGTAGGTGCTTTCCTCTGCTATCCCCAGGGACCAGGGTGCTCCTGAGGGACTGTGGCTCACTTTGCATCTTGGTTTGCTGTAATGCTACAGTCACAGCGTGAAGCTCAGCAGAAGCTCTCTGCCAATTCTGATGCAACTACTAAATAATAGGCTCATCAAGTGCCTGTTTTCACAAACTGCCTTTGGTGTTAAATTTAACATTGTGCTTTAACTGTACTTTTGTTGTGTGCTTAACTGGGCTATGATAAAACTTAACATGTTCAATGGTATTTTAACAAGCTGTGTTAATTATACTGCAATGAAATCCATCTGAAAACAAATATTGGATAGAGGTGAGGGGGATGTTGGATCCCCACTTTTAGCGTTGCTGAACTTTCTGGCCTCCGGCTGAGTATTGTGTTCTCCAAAGCCGAGGCACAAATTTCTACTCGCCCGCTCAAAGTTGTACTCTCTGGTTTTATCAAAGGTAGCAGCACTGTTTGAATATAGAAAACCAGGTCCATTGACAAGTTTCATCAGCTAGTTACCACCCTTATTAAATCAACAACAAACAGCAGCAAACCAACTAATACTTGGACCTGGTGACAGCTGGAGGACCTTTCAGCACAGAGTTAAACACAGAGGTTCAAAGACATGCAATTTGCATACCCCAATGTAGAATAAGATCCCTACCAACCACCTACACAAAAAAAAAGCTTCCAAAATCTGGAGCAACTACACAGTGATAAATGAGACAGTTGTAATTTACTGTATACTAAAATATTACATATTTTATGTATATTAAAATATTACTGTTGAAAACATTTATCAAATGAGGTTTTGCCTTCATTGACATTTTAAGCAGTCAAGTACAAAGTAGACGTCAGTTTAAAACAATCCATTTGTTACACGTTAAAAATGACTTGTTTGAATAACGGTAGTGTACACAAGTATACAACTGTTTAGAACATTAAAATCCACCACCGGGAGTCTATCTGCGAACCATCGTCCATTACTAAAGGCCGCGGCACCCAGAAGGGAGACCGTCTCATTAAAGCAGAAAAAACCCCAAAGGAATAAGAGAATTTTGGAAAACAGAGAAACTAAGAACACCCAGTGTGAGGAGACACTTTTCCCACACAGTTGGGCCTGGGTCCCCCAGATGGTCCTAATCAAGGGCAGCTTTGTTAAAACCAGGAGCGTGACTTCCTTGTTAGACTGCTGCCACGGTGTAAAGGACATCTACAAGGAACCTTTGGGTCAGACAGCACTACACCTCTTATACCCCCCACCCCCCAACTCTACTAGAAATCAAAGCTTAATGAGTTTTAACATTCATGTCTTAAAGGAGGACTCCTGCATCCTTCAGCCAATGCCGCAAAACCTTGAGAAATCATAGATATTTCTGCTGAAAGTGAGGGAACAGGGAAAATGAATGGGATAAATCAGGTAATACAAACTGGGATACCTGCACATGCTGAATAAATAAATTTGACTTGGTCCAGACAGTAAACTGCTCGCCTTTCCACCATGGGTTTTTCCAGGGTAATTAGGGGTGCTGTTGTGCGGCAAACCCACCGATCATGGCGGCACACCTCGCAGCCACCCAGGAGCCCGGGCACACAGGGCTCCACTCACCAGCTTCCCCCTGAAACCCCATACCACAATCCAACCGCAACCCAGCATGGAACACACATGGGGCCCAGCTCCAGTTCTCCAGGGACCCTGTGACACTGGGAGCGATTCAACATCCGTGTCGGGTTTTTGGTTGAAAAGCACCTCTACATAAATGCAAATGAGCAGTTACTATGCCGCAGGAGAATATATTTTGGAAGAAGTTTTATAACAAGGAACGTCCGTGGCTTGTTGGGGATGTCAGCAATGTTAACAAAATGGCAGCTGCGGAACAAATCAAAACTGCTCAAGGCTGTAGACCTTGTACCCTGATAGAAACGGAGGCAGAGGAAACGCTTGTGCAGTAAGGTCCAGGAAACCAATGAAGCCCACCAAAGCCAACAAAACACATGCACATGAACATGGCTAGTGTGGAAATAATGCTAACTTATTCGTAAGAAAGAGCAAAAGCTATGCAGAAGAACAAAAATCAAAACCTACAGTGTAATGATGAAATCTTTCCATAAGCTATCATTTTTACAAATGTAGATCTATAAATAATGAAAGATGCACACACAGACTTCCAAATTTATGTAGGTAACCAAATCTGTAAATCTTACGTTAACTCATATTATTATTACAAAAGTACGGTTTGCTTGTCATTGCATAAATACCAGGGCATAAAGGATCACATCTCAGAAATTACAAAAAATTAGTATTTATCTCATCAGTTACATAAATTTGGACCAACAATAATTTGGATTCATAATTCCCTTACATTTCTTACAGCTCTTAATGTTTTAGCAATGATTTAACACTTAAACTTTATTTTCCACAAATATACATACAACTGTTTTCTAGTAACCACATGAAAACCATTACACTCCAACTCAAATGCAGCTTAAAGATATTGAAAAAAATATTTTTAAAAATAAAAAAGTGTATTACCAAATAGTTAATAAAAGCAATAAAGGCAACAAATAACAGTTCAGTTGAAACAAAAACTAGGAAACACAGGAAGTTCCAACAACCAGGACTGAGACTCAAATCTACATGACAGCTGAAAATAACAAGAATGCTTCTGGAAAAAAAAAGACAGAATAAAGCTGTCACAAATTTATGTTTAGTAACTATTGTACATTTGATTGAGAATAAAAAGGAAAAACATTCACTCAAGAACATATTTTCCAATGATCAGCTGAATCATCACAAAGAGAATGCTGTTCAATAACTGCACATACTCCAAACTTTAAACACTGGTAGAAAGGAAACAAATATTGAAGACAGCTACACCTAAAAAAAAAACAAAAAAAAAAAAAAAACCTTGTTGGTATGAAGGCTGAAGGGCGACTGTTTTCTAGAATGTTCTGAAGAGTCGCCTTGTTCCAGCAGGCTCTAAGCATCAATGTGAGTTTCTGCAGGAGGACAGCCACCGCCACAGTGGCTCCATCAACCATCAGCCCTTATTGTGGCCCATAAGTCCAGCCCCTGTACGCTTCAACAAAACGCTTCCTGTTCTAAATGAACACGGCACTGCGCACAAGGCTGGGGCTGAGGCAGAGACCTCAACAAGCGCTAACTGAGATCCAGAAGGGTGGGTTCATTCAACAAACGTATGCACCTACAGAGAGCAATTGATCCAAGAATGTCTCCGACTAAGTGCAAGGAAAAGGGGAAGCTGAGATAAAATGCAAGAGTTTAAGAAACGTTGTGACATTCAGATCAACAACAGGCTAAAAGAGAATTAAAGCCTAAATGTCGTTGAAGGCCTATTGTTGTTTAAAAATCCATAAGAAACCAAATCTGACCCCAAAACTCAACTTTCAACAATTGTAAGCATTACACAATTGCACGACACATGGAGCTAAGAACTTACTGGCTGATGGATCCAGGAGTCATGCTTGTCTGCAAGCGATCCATCTCTCCTGCAGTGTCTCTGGAATTCTTTCCACTATGCCCTCTCTGCGCTAAATCCATTATAGATGCAAATTCCTTTCCCGTCATCTCTCTGAGTAATGGATATGTGAACTCCCTATACATTTCCTGTGGGTTTTCACATCATAAATTTAGTGCGAGAGACCCTAAATGAGCGAGCCTGCAAGCAGTAGTTGACTTTTTCCTACTTAGTATGAAATCTCATCCGAAAAGTAAAAAATACTTCACTGCTGCTTTCTGGCATTGTTATTTGCCAGTCATTATAATACTAATAAACAAAGCTTTTTCCAAGTACCAGAATTACTTACTTTAAAGAAAATGTTTCCCACAGCATTAAAATAGCATAGTATCATCATAGTAGATGTATCCATCCTGTATATATTCTTTTGTCCTGTTCACAAACAGAAACATGAGCCACTTCAATTCACTGGCTTATCCATTGTCTATTTGATTTCAGGAAAGAATCAGTCAACAACTGCATGTAGTGGGCTGGTACATTCACATGACAACCAAGACAAAAAAAAGTGATGTCTGCTTGAAAATGTCTTTCCTCTTGCTTTTCCATTTTGCTTTCTGAAAAATAATGCAAATTTTATGTGCCAGAATGTTGAAAATGAGTTTTGTAAAGCCTTCAATGCATTCTGAATCTGACAATGACATTACAACAAAGGAAAATTCATTTGGTAGGACAGCATGCATCATTTTAACTACTAATGATTTGGCACCAGCTGCCCACTTTAAACCCTAAAGGGTAACTAAAGAATCCTACTGTTGACATAATACAAAACGAATTTATGCACAATGCACTGCCAATGCTAACTGAGAGGATCCAATTTCAGGGCTCAAAGCAGTCACACTTCAAAACTACTACTTTTAAATTTAGGCTCCAATGTCGACATTAATAGTGTCCTGCCGTTAAACTGTAGTTTCGCTGCGAAACCAGACTAGGCGCTTCTTATCAAACCACTTCGGCAGCTTAATACTCCCATAATGATGTGTCGTACTAGAGAAGTCCCAGAAATCAGGTCAGTACCCATGTCAGGTCAAGTTACAACAAAGCAGAATCAGTCATTACACTGAGGCCTTTAGCACTTCTCCAGAACTCTTTCAGACAAACTGCAACGGTGAGATAAAGCAGGTCAGAAGCAAACAGCCCACAACTTCAATAGCCTGGATTATTCATTTACAGCTGGAAGCTGAAATATAGTAAACAATCAGACTACATTATCAGCCACCTCAGTGGTCAACCAGAAAAACCAGCACTCTTTTTACTCGTGTAAAAGCTGAAAGGTTAAAGCAGAGGAAGAAATCCGTATGACCACAGTGAAGTCAGCATCTCTGTTGTCCCTCAGAAAGACTTCCAGTGGAAAACACGGTGACCAGTCACACGGAAAATATACAAAATAGTCAAAATGAAACCATATGAACAGTTTTCTCTTCTGAGCTCACAAAAACAGAAAGGGGTAGCACATCAGTTTCTGGACAGGAGACTGCCGTCTGACACCTGGTTACTCAAAGAAAATCATAACCAAGCACGTGGAATTGCGGCTGTCCGGGTTTAATTGCACAGCATCACCATGGAGCTAGAAGGGGTGGTTTCCTGTCTAATGTGCTTTTTTCTTGTCTTCAAGGTCTTTGAAGCCAGACCAGATCAAGAACTCAAACACTGAACTCAAACGCTTGTTAAACTAATCCAGAAAGCACCCAGATAATCTGACAAATCACTAGTTTTAAGTGCATATCGTGTTCTTCAGGTTCAGAGACACATTCTTTCAGAATGACTGCGAGTCACAGAAATATTTACCCTTTTTTAAATTAAAACATTATGGGGAAAAGTAGCCAAAAGATTACCTAAAAAGGGTTTACACTCCTCCAATTCCAGGGAAGCAGACATCAATCTACGTTAGGAAAAGGACAAACCATTGATAGAGGACGCAGCCGCCATGAGAGCTGTGGTGTGGAGCTTGTGTGCCGTGTTGTGTCTGTGGGCATGGGGCAGGGTCCACAGCCGGAAAAGGGAACAGCTGCCCCGGCGACGAAGGGAGGCTGCAATCGAAGACTCGGGCAAGTGCTCATACACGTTCCTTGTCCCTCAGCAGAAGATCACAGGCCCCATTTGTGCCAGCTCCATGGCACCTGGCGATGATAAGGACCGTGTGACGCGCATGGACATTGCCGATGTGCGAGATGTGCTGTCTAGGCAGCGGCGTGAGATTGAGATGTTGCAGCTGGTGGTAGATGTGGATGGAGGCCTTGTTAATGAGGTGAAGCTGCTGCGCAAGGAGAGCCGCAACATGAACTCACGAGTCACACAGCTCTACACGCAGCTGCTGCACGAGATCATCCGCAAACGCGACAACTCACTGGAGCACACACGTCTTGAGAACCGTGTGCTCAATGTGACGACCGAG
Source organism: Heterotis niloticus (assembly GCA_018136845.1). Lineage (NCBI taxonomy): Eukaryota > Metazoa > Chordata > Actinopteri > Osteoglossiformes > Osteoglossidae > Heterotis > Heterotis niloticus. Next base: position 30,110,590 of record CM030898.1, read on the forward strand.
ATGCTGCGTCTTGCTACGCGTTACAAGGAGCTGGAGATGCGCTTCTCGATGCTGGCTGCTCTGGTCAACAACCAGTCGGTGCTGATCACAGAGTTGGAGGAGCAGTGCCTACGCATTTATGGCCGACGCGATTCACCTGCTGGGCCCCCACTGGTGCAGGTGGTGCCAGAAAACTTGCCAGTCAACACCTTCACCAACGAGATACAAAGGGACCATAACCAGGCCTTTGCTCATGGCTCTCGCATGGACTCTGCTCCCACTGGCAGCCCACTAAGCTTCCCACTGCCACCACAGGGCAATTTCAGCTCTGAGGGTAAGGCCTGTTCTTCATCCAGTCTCCACTCATAGGGATTAAAACACAGAACTGTACTGCTTTTATATCCATGCAATACATCAAAACCGCACACAGGAGTAATACAATAACCTGTACATTCATTAAATAATATTGTTTCTTTCAACAATACACATTTCTCACTACTCAGTGACGGCTCATCATTATTCTTCAGACCCACACTGCCATCTCCTTTTAAACGAAGTCTAGACATACCTACATACCTCAAGGATTATTTAAAAGTTTCCAAGATTTTGAAGAGGATGATATTGCAAAGAGAGGTCTTTGAAACAGTCAACAGCCAGGAATAAACTGGGAAATGGTCACAGCACACCTCTTCAAGGAAGCTGGGTCTACTGTGTGAAATGATGAAAAAGCCTTAAAAACGTTAAATGAAGTACTCAAAACAAAAATAAGCATGAAGTCTGATCTTCAAACTGGAACAGTGGAAAAGAGATTTTGTCTGAAATGTTAACAAGGCAGAAATAATGATCTACTAATCTTACAGTATTTAGGATAGCAGAAATTAGGTTGCATTGTTAATGGATCATTTCATTGGCGTAGTCTAGTTATTAAAAACGGGAAGTCTCTTATGAGCCAACCCAGTGTAAAATCTGCAAGAAATACCATGTTCAGGCTGCCACTATTACTGTAATGACTATTACGAGAGTTCAATTTGGACATAAAAACACAAAAGGTATCCCTCCCTGTTCCTGTCACAAACTTAACTCCTCTTTTAGTCACGCTGATTGGTTATCTGGCTCTTCCTATATTGCTGAGACGGTAACACCTGAGAAGATACTGAGAGGCTGCCTAAAAATCTAAATTTCCTCAGATGAGGAATGCTACTGCGAAGTGAATATATGAGATAACAACCTGAAGGAAATCGGTCAGAGGGAAGGAAAAAAATTACTTTCCCAACAGATTTTTGCTCAGTACCTATTGAGTAGTAAATAGATTTCAAAATCAGTTATTTAGAAAATATTTGGTTGCAGAAAGACACCCACATACTACATCACAAATGGCACAAACACTGTTTTCAAACTGCAGTGGTATTATTTGCCATAAGGCCTAAATCTTAAACTTGTCAACCCTCCCTAAGGAGTTTTTAAATCAGTACGTCTGGCCTGCCTGCGTGGCTGAACTTTCAAACCAAGTCAAGTCAAGCCTGAGTTCAAATTAAAAACAGAACGTCTGACACTTTCCGCTCTTCTAAAACCAAGAAAAACAAAACGCTTGCTGATTCTCAGCCAACCATGTGCGTGAAAGATGTAAATCATTTGTAGGAGGAGACAAAAGAAACTATGAATGCTTTATTTGCCGAGCTGGTTGAACAGATCAAAAATAGCAATGTTCCTGTGTTGCATTAACTAACTACATCAGACAACCATAAATTCTCAGCCTTACGTCAAAATCCTTTTTTTTTTTTCAATCCTTTATACATTCTGTAATTACAGCACTATTACTCACCATCACTGAGACTTCAAAATGAAAGAAAATTTGGCTGTCAGAAAATGATTTTTTGGCCCTAGAACAACATTTCAGTACCTTAAGCCGTCACCTTTCCACTATTTTCATCTGCCTGGAATTTGTGGTCACGTGGGTTTCTTTTTTTTTGTATTTAACTTGACATCAGAAACACATCGCATTTAAAATTACATGAGACTATAATTTTGAAGAATAAGCCAGATAGATTTTTCATACTGATCCCCACACGGATCATCCATCAGTAGATTTGACTCCTGGATGAAAGATGAAGTGTGCAGCAATTTTTTTTTTTATGCTAAAGGGCTTTAACAGTAGTCTGCTCTTGGAATATAGCTCTGACTTTAGCCAAACCCTAAGCCAAAGGAGAAGGCACTCCCATGATTTCAGTAGCTGACACTTGTAGGAGGCAAAAATATAAAAAAATAAATAAATAAATAAATAAATAAATAAATAAATAAATAAGACTGAGACCATAAAATGTTGCCGGTGAAAAAGTGAAGCTGACCCACCTACACCTATTTTTTTTCCACTCACAGGCCCATTCCGTGACTGCTACCAGGCCCTGCAAGCAGGGCACTTAACCAGCGGCATGTACCTTCTGAAAGCTGATGGTAGCGAGCGGCCAATGCAGGCGTGGTGTGAGCATGGCCTGGACAATGGTGGATGGACAGTCATACAACGGAGAAGGGATGGGTCAGTCAACTTCTTCAGGAACTGGGAGAACTACAAGGTGGGATGAGGGCACCACACACATTAGTAGCACATGAAGCCATACTCACTACAAACATTAACAGAACAAAACTAAATCTGTTTAGATTTAAAAGACACATGCCATCGCCTTAGTAGCTGTGCATAATCTTTTAGCACAAAGAATGGAACAACACATTTCATCAAAAAATGTGCTACTGAAGGGAAATGTGTGAATATTTAAAGAGCAAACTTACTTAATTCTTAAATTACAGTGAAGTCTGTTATCGGCATATCCAGTAAATACTTCCGATATGAAATTCTACTGGGGGGGGATTCTGGAGTCTAGCAGGTTTAAAATACAAGGTTGAAACACAAGCTAATGCCCATAGGAGTGTGGAAGCTGTCCAAATAGCTGTGAATTAGGCATGATTTAATATTTTGCTCAGTCAAAACCTCAGCAACTCAGGAACCCCTGCATGCAATGAGATCAGGGGTTTTAATCAGACAGCCATTTTTGCATACCTGTCATAGAGTGAACGTATTACAAAAACACTGGGGTGAATATGAGCAACATTCCCAGAGTTTCATGATATCCAAGGCTTCCACTGTCACTTAGGAAGTTGCACTGAACTGAAGCTTGTGTAGAGCTGGAGTCCTCACCAACCAGCTAGCTATAGACTGCCCTGTCACTTACTGCTCTTCCACCCCCAGTCAGGGAGGCCAAAGATATTTGGCCTAAAATCACAGTTAGAATCTGCAGTTAGACATACCAGCATGTGCAGACTATTCACAACCAGAAAGTGAGCTGGTTCACTGCAAATGACTTGATATATATAATGCACATAGTGAATATAAGTGCACCACTAGCAGGCATTGTCTAGAGACAACCTTCTTTGTACTACATGTAGTATATTCAAAACACTGCTGAGTCAAGAAACTTAAGTGAAACTAAGCAGAACATGTGAACCAACCTGTACAACAGAGTGTTAAGTTACAGAGAAAACTCATGAAACTAACATCCATATACACATACACAAAACAGTAAAGGCTTCTGAAGGCTATTTAATTCCACCAAAGCATAAGAACAGTAAGGAAGAAATAAGTTGCTTTTGCAACTTGTTTTTCACAGATGTATTTATTGGCATTCCAGAAGCTTACACAGGTATCTCTTGAACTACGAGTCTTTCATTCACTATTTTACATGCACATGATTGAAATGGGTTCTTTAATATTCTTTACCAATTTAAGCTCAAATAAGAGACTGATTTTTCTCATTTATAGGTTTAAAAAAAAAAAAAAAAAAAAAAAAAAAACAGTTTGTGCCATGTTATTTACTCCTGCACCTCACAAGATTTCACTTTACAAGTCAATTTTCATGAACACATTAAGCTCGAATGTAGGGGGATACCTGTATATCAAATGCTGCAACACTCTGCTAAAGAAAGTCCTTCAGTATGTTTAGCATCTCAGCTATTTATGCCAGTAAACAGGCGGTATAATAGTGAAGGGCCTTTCCTACACTCTGACACTCAATATTGGGTAACTGAGTAATTTATTTCCTTCCCCAAACATTACATCCAGGACTAAACACATAGGAGCTGAGCTCAATGAATGCAACATTATGTCACTGAACAAAAAAAAAAATACTGAGAACAGTGGCACTCCCAGGCCAGCAGTAAGGAAAGTGTTTATGGATGTGGAATTGAAAGATACTAATTTTGAATTGCTATGGTATAATATCCAAGTGTATCATTAATTGAAACTAAAAATCACTTTGAATAAATTTGTTTGCTACAATTTTATCTTTTCAGAAGGGGTTTGGCAACATAGACAATGAGTACTGGCTGGGCTTGGAAAACATCTATAACCTTGCTAAGCAGGGAGACTACCGTCTGATGGTGGAGTTGGAGGACTGGGTAGGGAAGAAGGTCTATGCGGAGTACAGCAGCTTCAGTCTGGAATCTGAAAGCGAGTTCTACAGATTACGACTGGGCACCTACCAGGGCAATGCTGGCAACTCACTCAGCAGCCACAATGGGAAGCCATTCACCACGTTGGATCGAGACAAGGACGCTTTCTCAGGTAATGCTTACCACCGGGTTCTTAATCTGATCAGCAGAAAGAGACTTGCTGTTTTGGTCTGCATACCTCAAAAGTACACCAGTTCATTAGCGCAAGTTCAGTGAACAGTGGCAAAGAATTAAGAGTTCTGAAAATCTGCCACAAATTAGCGGACCTACATTTTCAAGTGGCAGAGACAGAGGTCATGACACAAGAAAAGGTCCATGGTTACATGGGAAAATGTTCAGTTCAGTTGAACAAAACTGCAGTAATACATAGCCAGCATGATTTTTTCAAAGCCCATCAGCTTGAAACATGTCCTGAATTCTTCTGCATTTGAGAGGAGTGGCAGCAGGCTGTCAACATTTCTTTAATACAGGAAAGGCACAATCAACACTCTTTGAACTATGACCTTGGGCAACCGCTAAGCTTTCACTGAGCCATTTATCCCTTGCAGGTAACTGTGCACACTTCCATAAGGGAGGCTGGTGGTACAACGCCTGCGGTCAGACCAACCTAAACGGAGTGTGGTATTCAGGGGGAGTCTACCGAAGCCGGTTTCAGGACGGCATCTTCTGGGCTGACTACGGAGGTGGCTTTTACTCTTTAAAAGGAGTACAGATGATGATCCGGCCTATTGACTGAGATCAAACTACTGGAACTCTATGTTTTTCTGCAATGCTTTGACCTTCTATGACCTCTCTGGTTTGTGTAAAGTATAGGCTACATTTCCCGTAAGCCTGTCCATGAGCCCCTTATTGATATCACATAAAAGCAGAATAGGAAGAATTGACATTTAAGTCCAAATGAATGTCCGATCTTACAGCACGTTCACTTCCGCTAGCATCATGCTACTAAAGAATACCCTAGACTCTCCTAACAGGCACCATCATTGCAAAGTGGCTTAGTAGCTTTGTAACTGAACGTGATCGTACCAAAAAAAAAAAAAAAAAAAAAAAAAAAAAAAAAAAACTTGCTACTGGAAAAGACAAATATTTATCAGGTGTTTCTAAAACATTCTGTGTATAGTTGCCTAGTTTAGGGTATATCAATTCTCATAACTGGTTTATGTCTCAAGTGTTCACATTTTTATGTATAAATACATTTGCCCACATTTGTAAAATATAATTAAGGTGGTTTGATTCCGCTACTGTGGAATGATTTTCTAAGTCCTTCCTCTATGTTAATGCTGTTTATCAACTTATTTATAATAGATATAGATTTTGATTTCATTTATTGTGGGCAGTCTTTAATTTTTATGTACTGTATATGTTTCACAATCACACAAAGTGCAATTTGTGTCCCACAAATAAAAATACTAAAATACACAGTGAGCACAAAGTGGAATTAAGTCCAAATTTTTTCTCTAAATTGTCGTGAAGGAAAATAAAATATATCTTTGTGTGTCAGTTCCTCCCTGTTTCTTAGCAGAAGCATACTAGAGGATGGACATGTTCTCAACATCAGTCAAGTATCACATCTGTAAGTCATGCTTGTGGTGTAACTGTGTCTCTTTTGTCTTCCATTACATATCAGCTGAAAACACACACACATGAGCTGTGGAGAAGAGGCCACAAGAAAATAAATTATACAGTTTGTTCCAGAGATTGATTTAAATTTAAAAAAAAAAAAAAAAAAAAAAAAATGCAGACATGAGACAGCCAGTTCAAGCCACATGGATAGAAATTAAAAACACATTGCTAAGATCCAGACAGGACCAAGGATGGAAACTATCCAAATTTTCCACGTTTTTCCCCCCAAGGTGAAATATACCGTCTTTCGGTATTAAGTGCTAAGAATTTTCAATAAATTTTAAGAAGGGATAATTCCATATGGTTCTTAATCACAAACATCATTCATTGAATGTTAGGACACATCTTTGTACAACACGATGTAAAGAGCATGCCTTGTCGAGGAAATCCTGACATGGGGGAAAGTTACATGTCTGTGAAATACATCTCGATCACTTGTTAGTGACGTACAATCACAGTTAAATTCAAAAATACATTAATGTCAGATCCTATTAAAATACCATCCCTTCATTTCTCAGCAATACTATAAATTATATAAATTCACCAATAAACACATCTTAAAACATAATGTACAATAAATTTGCTATAATATAGATACAAGAGTGTAAAACATGGGACTGCACAGACAATTTAATCTTCTCTTTGTAGAGCCAGTCATACCTACAGTGTCTTGCTTTCAACAAGCTGTGTGACTCCACTTGCCCTCCTTTCCAACAAAATGTCCCATTAACAATGATCCTCTAGATGAATTCCTGCTTCTTCAGCAATGCAGCAAGTGTTTTAGACCAACACTAAACCCAGGGCAGGGGGAGAACCAGAAAACTGCAGCCAGTATTACCACATGTATTTATAACTGCACTGATCATCAAAAAATGAAAAGACTTAAGTTCAGTGAGACATGGTACTGTGCAGATAGCATAGTTGTTAAATTTAAAGCAAGAGTTCCTAAAGTGTCTGTTTTATATTTATATTGCATTTATTAATTTGGCTGATGCATTTTCAGTGCAACTAACAATGATTTATGTCATTTATATAATTTTTAGGGTAAGTACCTTGCTCATCTGTACTACAGCAAAAGATGGGGTTTAACCCTGCCCTAAAGTACAAATTTGTTTATTCTGAATTGTATGTCACTCTGGAGAACCCATGCTGCTAAATGTAAATCTAACATTTTTCAACACTAACCCTACCTGTCTGTGGTTCTGAAACCATGGGAAGTGAATCATCATCAGATGACTTGCTAATTCAGTGTCATTGTGGCTAAAGACCATGACAAAATGTTTCTTCTTCTAGCAGGGATACAGATTAGAATGTCTACCTTCTGCAAGTAAAACTTTCATCAGGTCAATTTCAGATGGTGCATAGCAATGAGACCAATAATTACTTTTATTAGACTGTACTAACTTGCAAACATTGGTCAAATTCCACCAACTTGTATTTATGGTTTGTGAAACTTTTACATTCAAAGTATTAAGAAAATGCAGCAGTTATTGGTTTATTTTTATTCCAAAGGTAAACTAATAAATAATGATCTTCAAGAGAGCTTGTTCAAAGTGCAAGCCAAGTCCTGACCTGGTCCAAGTCCAAAAAGCAAAAAGGCAAACAAACCTAGTAAATGTGTATGCAGTACACCCAGAAGGTTCTGTGAACATGACTCCGAATGGTGAGAGACTCTTTTCGGGGGTCCTTTCCCTTCTCTCCAGAGCCAGTGTGGTTTCACAACAGCAGCTTCCAATGCAAGCCTAATGCTTTTCAGACCATCAACAAGCAAGGCCATTTTCTCCCTTTATTCTGGCAGCCAATGCGTGCAAGTCTCCCGATCAACTGCCTGTCCTGTAACCACCACTGGTACTCCCACAGCAACTACACCACAAATCAGCTTAAAAAGTAATACAATGACATCACAAGAGCTGTAAGAAGAACTACAAGGGCACCCTCAGCATTAGAGCCATGGTTACGATGGATATAAAGCCATAAATTAACTTTTGAATTCCTTTTTGTAGGTACACAGTGTACTGCACAAGTTAACAGAATCTGGTCCATGAATGCAGTATGTTCAGTTCTTCTTTGTTCATGTACAGGTACCCCAGTATGCAGGAAACAGTGCCTGCTGGCTGAAGTTACATTCAAGAGAACCTCTTATAATATATTTACTTTCAAGTGCTCAAAATATCCAAAAATAAAAATGAGGTAAACTACAGTGTTCGAAAAGCAGCATTACAAAATAGTAATGCTTTCAAAGTATTCAGTGACCTTTTAATAAAGTTAACTTTTTCCATGAGGGTCGTATGTACTGTTAAAGTCATGAAACCAGTTCATGAACGTCCTACAAAGACTGCACAAGCCAGGCTATAAAATGCATATAAAAACAAAGTTATTTTTCCCATTTAGTTAAATCACCACATCAGGGGGGAAGGAAAAAAAAAAAAAAAAACAACATGACAAAACATGAACAGCAGCTCAAAAGCCACAGGCCCCAAAAAAAATTTTAAACAGATTCAAGCAGAAATCACAGCAAAATAAAGAAACAAGTGGCTTTCATGCCAGGTTCTGCTATGCAGTGGTGAACTCCAGGACTGGAGTGTTCTGCATCTGCAGAGTGAAGTAGAACAGCTTCTGCATTGTGGCTTCAATCATATTTTGAACAAAAAGAACACTGGGAATCAGATCTGTGCAGTAGTTAAGGACATGAGAACACTCCCGAAAAGCACCCCAGCAGAGTTTTAATACCTTTGGAAACTGCAGTTCGAGTAAATTGACAGGAATGAAACCCATTGTGTATGTACAACACACACACACACACACACACACACACACACACACACACACACACACACACACGTAAAATTATGAAGAGCTGAAGACAAGGCCTTACCCAAGTAGGGGATGCAGGAATTCATGCTCTGGCTGCTGATGTAGTCTCTTAGCCGTTTGTAGTTGTCCTCTTTGGACATCAGGTATTCCAGTCTCTCAAATGTAGCCTTGTCCTTCCGGCTCAGCAGCTGGCAGGGGTGAACGGCAGACGCAGACACCACTTTGCTATCAGAGTTTGCTCACACAACCTCATTGTCAGTTTTCTGCATCCAATACATACAAGAGTCATTCATTATCCAAATGTAATCCATTCCTATAACTATTGGGCAGCAAATTTTTGGATAGCCTAAGCCTATATTCAATTATTTTAAATGGGGAAAAATGTGTTCCCAAAACACCTCCAACCACCAACCAATTTCCCTAAATGTCAGTATAACATTCAAACACCATTTTAATAGTCCACCAAGGATTTCTGTAAAGCATTCTAAACAAAGATTATTTAATTATTACTTAATGAATTCAATAGTGGGTATGCAGCATACAATGATACTTTAACTCATACAGGATACAAATGATTGCAACTAACATGGACTGTAATGTAAGTAAGCAATAAAATAACGTCTTAAAAACAGATAACAAACATATCTTTTACTTAATGAAACAAGCATGAGATTATATCTTATCTGGAAAGCAGATAAGACACAATTTTAGTGCACTGTTGTCACCCTTCTTGACTTACTTCTGACTGTGGTCAGAAATCTCAGGGGAGATTTGCTCTGAAAACTTCAAGGTCAGATATTGTTCCTGGGTAATACCCACTTTTAACTTGATAAGTTCTCCAAAGGGTCAGTTACAAACCCAAGCAGAGGTCCACTAAGCAGAGTATGACTACTGTGAACAACTTTATATCTGCACTTTCTGTTGAACATGTAAAAATATAAGAATAACCATCCAAGCAACTGCTAATTTTTTTTGAATGCAGATTCATTAAGAGCACGTTTTCAGTTCGGATAGTGAATTCTGGACACACATTTTTGCAGTTCAATATAACTCGTACAACAAGGAATGCCTGCATTTCACAAGTTTTGCGCATGGTTTACCAAAAACTATTTATAACATGTCTGTCTAACCCAAAAACAACAAGTGGTATAAAAACAGGCGCAAGAACAGTCAAATCTGTATGTCCTCACCTTCTCCCTCCACACATAATTTCACTTAGTTGAGCTGGCATGAGTTGTCAACACTCATTGCCATGCGTTGCATTCTGAAATTAATTAAAGAGAGAAAGCAGCTCTGTGCTTCCAGACTATTTTGCATCTATAGAGGAGCATTGGGCAGCTGGGCCCTACAGTTGACATAGGGTCAAGACACTGCAGTTAAAATCTGCAGATCCTGAAGCACACCCACAAATCTACAGCCCCTCACCCCCCACAGAGCAGTATTCTGTAATGCTACACTTCAGAAATGGTACAGTGAGTGCAGTACAATAAAAAATAAAAAAAAAAAAACAAACATAATTTGCTTATAACAAAATAATGCCAGACTATTAAAAAGTAAGACCTGGTAAAATACAAAGCGCTGTAAAATTTCACTTACACTAGACCTACACTAGGGATAGGGGATTTCTGGCTCTTGAGGGATAGAAAGTGTGCTGTGTTGGTTTAATTGCAATACTAAGTAGTGTGGCTATAGTGTTCAAGGTCTGCAAACCCTTCAAATATGCACTTTTTTGGCATTCCTGGGAACAAAGATAAAAATACTTACGGCCCATGTCTTAGTCAGCCTGTAGATGGGAGCGCTTTGTAAACCAGACACCACTGCCATCACTGCATGCAGGTTATTCATGTCACACAGTTTCTGTGAATTCAGAGAGACCACCATAAAAAGCTAGAACGTTAACAAAAATAAAATTTAAAAATGGCTGCACGACAGCTCTTGACCCTCTTCTATTACTGTGAGAAAAACATGGTCTTGATTAAAATCATCTATATGGCAGAGAACATATGGTGGGGTTTCCAGTTCATAAACGCAGCTGAGACATAGATTTTTTTTCTCCCATTACAAAAAAATGTGATGCTTACCTTTGCAGTTTTAATATAAAGGCTCAAGACTTCAGCTCTGATTTTCAGGGTCTGAGCATGGAGGATTTCTCGGACCACCCAGAAACTGACCTGGCAACAAACACATACAGACACCCACGAATGCATCTTGACACAAGTGTGGTTCACAAGAGTTGTGAAATACTGTTTAAAAAAAAAGTATTTAAATTGTTTGTTTTCTTCAAAGTATTAATTATAAGTAATTAACTATTGTTATTGCCATTATTTTGCTAGCTTCTACTTTACCTTACTAATTTTTTTTAAATTTTTTTTTTTTATTTATACAGCTAGATATTTTAATGGAAAAAATGTCCTACACCAGCATGGCCCATGTCACATAAAACAGCAGTTTTCAGATTAATGTCATTGATTTAACTACAATGAAATTTTCCATGCTGCATATGTCAATGTGCAATAGAAAGCATGACCACCATTCCCACCACAACTATACACCTGTGTTTGTCTTGAGGAAGGTTTGTATTAGAGTGATGAAGTGTTTGAATTGGTACATTTTAAATGGAAATAAAATAGCCCATTATTACTTGAATCATATAAGCAATTGGCATTGGTTCAGTGTTGTTCTGTAGCCTTAGTGGGTGTTCTTGAAGGGATACAATTCCAGGCACTAAGTTTTGGTCTTGAGAATCAGACAGTCATGGTCGAATGCAGGAATTCCCTTTCCAGGAGGCCAGACCTTGCAGGTGGCCAGGGAAACACCAGCCGGACATGCTATTAGTGTTAGCTTAGCGATGACCAACTGCCTTCCATCAAGCAATCCCCTTTTCCTGCCTGCTGTGCTCACATAACAGCCCTGCAACCAAAGGCAATGGATTCTGCTGAAATGGGATGGGGATGGAGTGCTCTGTAGGGAGGCTGCTGAGATAATGAGAAAACCAAGACATGGTGTGGAGCTATGATCAAGCTTCTGTTCTGGAGGCCAGCAGCTCCACGTGCCAGACAGAACTCACAGCAGTGCAGACTGAATTACTTGAATGATTCACCACAAACCAAATATTCCTGCGCAAACCCCTCTGGTCTGGGCTTTTCAAGCAACTTCTGAACCACATTTCATTTTATGTAAGAGTTATATAAGAGACTGATGCATAAAATTTGCTGCATATATACCTAATGGACACAAAACGGAGGGGAGATATTCTGTCCAACACTTCTATATAACACTTTTGAAGTTCCATTTGCATTGCTATAAAGTTTAACTTTATGTTAAAGTCACTGCATATTTTATCTTAGCAGAAGTCATGGATTTAAACTCAAAGCTATAACATTTTAAAGCTATAAAAATAAGCTTTAAATAAACTGGTTACATTCCTGCACCTCAATCCCATCTTTTTGTGCAAGAGTAACCTGTCTCATGTTTTCATTGTTTAATAGATGAGTAAAAAAAAGAAACATAGTCCTTCCGTTTTCTGTGCTCCTCCCAAAAACCAAAGCTCTATGCAAATATCTAACAGAAGTAGATCCAGATGTGGTTCCAGTTTATAGGCTAGCAGGAAATTCGGAGTGTGCCTTGGTGTTCGCGTGAGGGCTGAAGCCCAGAAAAAGGAGCACGAGAAGGGCTACGATCCCATTATGCTAACAATAAGGAACTAGCTCCTGACCTCCACAATGACACACGTACCACTGTGTCTTTCAGCAACGCAATTAAACAATCCCTTCAAAATGCAATATCTTGGCTAATGTCAACAACATTGCTATAAAAACGATACATGAGCAGGGACAGAGCAATTTTTTGCATGAAAAGGGAGTAAAGGTTACTCTGGCTGTAAAGCTAACTTCAAGGCTGCCCTGATGTTAAAGTAAAACCTGAAAACTTCAGGCACAGACAGGCTCAAATGAGTTACTGACTCAGCTACACAGAGCAGTTAACAGCCATGTAAAAGCACCCCAAACGTTTGCATTTTAGAACAGTGACAGCAGTGACAACACAGGAAAACCATTTCACAGCCTTCCCTTTTCTCAGGAAGCTGAGGTGCTGGACAGGAGCGGCTCTGGTTTTCAGACCTGGGACACAACTGACTGGAGCACTTGTTGCTTACATAAAATGTAACTAAAGCAACTAAAATGTTTACAGCAGACACTTCCCTCTAAAGCAATGTACAATGATTACTGTGTAATATTTAGCTGACACCCAATATCCAAGGGAACTCCAAATGGCAGATACACTGCACTTTACTCCTTAATGATTAATCCATCTATATAGTATGAAAATGTAACACACACACACAAATTTGAAGTCACCAATACACATCTTGGTGTACAAAAACCTAGAGGAATCCAACAGAAACAAGGAAAGAACTAAATCTACATAGTCAAAACTGGACCCACAAAAACCTGAAGGACTGTAGTACAAGCTAAAACATGGTCACTAAGCTCAGACTTTGGTCTCAAGAAAAGAGAAGCACCCAGGTCCGCTTTGAACTCACACAGAAGAAACAACAGGGACCTTACCAATTTATTGGGGGGCTTGGACTTCCTGTTTCCAAAAAGCACAAGTAACTCCTTAAAATCCATAATGTGACATCTTGAAAAGCAGCTACAAAAATTTTCCGTCAGATATTTCAAACATTTGTTGCAGACATTCTAATACTTGCACTGGATGGCAAGAAATGTGGTTTTAAGCATGACCAATAGAAATGGAGCTGAGCGGTACGGCATCATGAGAATGAGCAACAGGAAGGACTGGTCCAAAAACAGACCATAAATGGTTCTGGAAAAATGCACTGACTGAAATAGTCATTGCTTATCTGCCTAGCATAAATATGAATTCAAGAAACCTTTTTCACACTTCCATCAATATGCACAAGTGGACATGCAAGATAAGCACCCTTCTTACAGGTACAATAATGGCTCCCTTTAAACATACAAGTTTTTACCACTCCTGTGCAACCCTGTGAGAAATGTGTTTTTGTTGGGTTCTTTTGTGGCTCACCTGATTGAACCTGCGAGTGAAAGCTACTACATTGGGCGACGAACTGTGCTTTTCCTTCTTGTTCCAGCCGCAGCTCGACAGCTCCTGGGAAGGAAAGGACACAAGACTGATATAGAATATATAGTATTTCCTTTCAAAGTAGTTCCTTTAAATAGAATTTTAAGAAGAACCGGAATATACCAAAAAAAAAAAAAAAAAAAAACACAAAACGGAAAAAGATGCAAACATCAAGCAGAAGCAACACAGCTCATAACTACCTTATCTTCACACACCAATAGTTCAAATACCACAGTAACAACAAGATACTTTTGTTCTCTTATACAATGATGCAAGACGCAAAGGGAAAATTTGTTTGTAGAAAAGTATGTGTGACAGACAGGCAGTGAGGCAGGCTCTGGTCACTAAGGTCCACTAGTAATTTCATGAATTTCAGCCAAAATAAGCCTTGGGAACCTTGATAACCAGAGATGCTCAAACATCAGTAGTAAGAGCTAAGCATTACAGCATTAGAAAAGGTGCCCATAGGCTAACAGGGAGCTTAGGAGACTGCAGTAAACCAGACTAGGGGAGAACTAGGGCTCATGCCCATTCAAAGGGCTGCAAAAAAGTGTCAGGAAACCTTTAGGAAAATCTTGTCTAAGCACCATTCATCTCTCTCACTTGCACTGGTTCCCCAAAGACTAGCTGCTTGGAAGCACCAACCACTACTGGCACCCAGTTTCCGCCAGAACTGCCCAATGCTGCTCCAAGTCAAACAGGCAGTTTAAAAAAAAAAATTTAAAAAAAACCCTTTTCCTACAAAGCATGAGAACACACATTTCCTGCTCAGATCCAAAGACGACGACTCAATGTTCCATATTGCAATTACTTGGACAATGTCTACATTGCGCCCATATACTGACTTTGTAGACCAGAGGTTATGAGTTCCAGTTATTAGTCACTTTTCAATGGCTGGCAAATTTTTCACCCCGAACACCTGATGTCACAAATTATCCTCAAGGAAATTACTTCAACAGAAACCAGCACACATCTAGCAGATCTGGCTGTTCTATTTTTATTTATCCCATTTCAGCACTCTGACACACTGCATAGACAACAAAGAAAAACAGATTCATTCGTGTCCACAATTAACCTATCTTCAATTTTTTTTGGCATCTTGCATAACTGACTCACACGGGAAACCCCTGCGTGAGCAGTAAGCATCTACCAGTGACCTTGCCATTTTCATAATCCAAAAGAGAATTAAAAAAGTTATATATGAACAAATGAATATACAGCTCAAGTAGTTAAACATGTGCACGCACTCTGCTTTCTTCATAAATCAACAGAAAACAGGGTAAATGAGGCTAATAAAACCAAGCCTGGGTCTCTCTATATCATCCTGTGCAGCAGGTAAAACCCTGATAAAATTGTAAGCATCTCTGTGTAGGACCATTTTAGTTGAGTAACCACAAAAAAAAAAAAAATAAAAAAAATTAAAAAAAATCCCCCTCTTAGCAAGGGGACTCTGGACAAGAGTAATCGATTTGTCAAGTAACTGTATGCCAAGGGGGGGGGTAAGGCAACCAGATTCCTGCAGATTGCAATCTCAGAAGCTGAAGTGGCATCACACCCTTGGGACACACAACTACAGTGTCAGATCCAGTGCTTCAGCTGCTAAAATTACATTTGCAACAGCATAGTCATGTAATGAACCATTATTCCACACATCAAAAATAACTCTTCTGAGCTTTACTATAGACAGCAAACATTTCTAATTTATGAGAAGAAAAATAAACTGACTACTGGTGATATAATGCCATTTACATTAATTGTTCCATCTATCCAACCCTTCCCACTGAACTTGTCATGCAGTAGGCAAAGAAAGCAACATTTGTAAGGCCAGGTAATGGAAAGAGATGGCAGCCTACAAATGCATCACACAGAGTCTTAACATATTACACAAGGCCTATTTACAAAGTGGGCATTTACTGCTAACTGTTGTTTAAAATATCCAATTACTTGGTAATTTCCCTCACTATTCATGCCACAGCATTTTCGTCTTTTCCACCATTTACACACAGAATGTCCTCCAAAAATCTCACTATTTAAACAACCAAAATCGTTTCTTTAAATAAGCTTTTTTAATAAAACGTATTTATTATCATTACAAGCCAAGTTACCCGACATTCCCTTAATCAAGTCAAAAAGCACAGAGGTGGAAACGTAAATATTAATACCTATTATATGTCACTAAATTATATAGCATGACCCTTAAAGTCATCGTATCCTCTGCACCCTTCAGCTCTCCTTGTTGCCAGTCTGAATTCACATTTTCTGGCATAGAAAAAAAAAGAAAAGAAAAAAAAAGGGGGGGGGGGCCTGATGTGTACGTCATGCTATACATCACAAAACTAAATTTAAACTTGTTCAGTTTAGTATGCTGGTGTATGTGTGTTCCAGTGAGAAAGTAAGTGTGTGTGTGTATAACATTTTGAATTAAACTCTATTATCAATAAAAATTATAGCATTTAGTATGCTGTGTGTTTAAGAAAATGCATCAGTGAGTGCGGTGGGTGTGCTTGTGAATGTGTTTTTACAGTTTGTGCATAAAAAGTGCATGTGTATGGTCCATACTGTGGGTGTTACATACACTGCGCACGACATCTCTACTCCCATTTCTCTATGCCTTTTCAGAGACTGAATTTTAAATTTAAAAGGAGAGCAAGCAGCCTTTCTGCAGTTTAATAAACCTCCATGAAAAATTCTCACTTACAGTGAGATGCTCCACTGTGCCAAAATTTCAAGCCTGGGATTTGAAAAACAAACCTGTACATGAAGATCAAACAATCAGATAAACAAAAAGAAACTGAGTTTAACAAACAGAATTTTGTGTGAAAGTAACTGCACAGTGGTGCAATGGGTAACACTGACACTTCACAGCTCTTGGACTTAGTCAATCCATGTTGCAATCTTGATCATATTGAATGCAACAAACTTCAAATGTATAAGTGCATATTTAAACAATACAGAGAAAATATTCATTGTTCATTAGGGTATGACCACGTCCACATCTTGAAAATACTATTACTGTCTTTCGGATCGTGGAGAAGACTTACCATTATGTTTTCTTTTGAACGCTAGTTTGTGCGATTAACATCACTCTGTTGTGGGGTACCTTCACACCTCATGTGTTTTGTTCTTTGTATAGCCGAAAAAATTTAAAACCTGTTTCGTGGCTCTATGAATGCCTCATACAATGAACTTTTTTATGTTGCCATATAGTAAATGTCTAACTCTGTGCTTATATTAGAAAAAAGGTATTTTACTGATACCACTAGAAAGGATCACAATGGACTGTAAGGCATAATCTATATCTATAAAGCCAAATGTCTTTATTATTTACATACAGCTTTGTTTTTCAAGCCAAAGACTTGAATTCTATAACACAGGTAAAGTACTTCTCACCCCAGGTTAGGCTTTTACATATTCTCTCTCTCTCACACACGCACAAATGAGACATGGAAGTGTTTTCACACACGCACACACACACACCAAAAAAAAAAAAAAAAAAAAAAAAAAAAAAACCGTTGACATTTCTCGCACCAAATACACACACTAATGCAAGTTCTCACATACAAGCTAGACATGCTGACAGAAATGCAAAACCTCCCTTTTCACTTGATCAGGACTGAACTAAACACACCACTTTAATGGTAAAAATCTGTCAATTATATGTGTCACGCTACCATTTTACTGCACCTTTTTAACCCAAGCAGCACTGTATAACTCAGTGTGTTATGAATGTAAAATTATACTGCTAAAACAGGTAAACCGTGGTATACACAGCTCCAGCATGTGCAATTTCACCATCTAAACTTTTAATCCCAGCTCCTGGTTGCACAACAGATGCCGTGCTATAACGCAACACCAGAAATGCATCTGCAAAAAATCAAGACATTCAAAGTTCCTGTGTCGTGAGAGTAACTTATTTCTGCACCATACTGACTTATGATGCAATTCTCTTCATTGTGGCAGCCTGTATGGGGCATTCTTTGTTACTATCCTTACAATTTCATGTTTTATATTTATTTCCTTTGTTTCTATGCATTTGTGGAGTATCTCCATTTTGTTCTTATAAACAAAGCAGTGCAACCCCCTGTGTGCACGTGCTGCGCTGCATGAGGCTGCACACGCTACAAGGTGTTTTACAGCATGTTACTGATGTTGAAATAATGATGTTGATTTTGGGGTTTCGAATGGATTGGAACTCTAACATTATCCCCTCCCCCAGTATTTCATCCCGATATATACGACTTCAACACGAGCAATGTTTTCAGCAACAAACTAAGTGTATTATTTGGGGGTTACTTATTTTGCCCCCCCCCCCCTCCTATATTTGCCATTTATCTACAGATTTTTTATTTTTTGCATGTAGGTACTGTTTACATTTATTACTGTCTCATTCAGCGACATTACCTTGTCTTTTTCATACAGACTGTAGAGACGGCTGAGCCTGTTTTGAGTCATAATCTGAGTCAGAAGTGTTTATTTTCCACATTTCAGTGTGCCAGAGTGCTCAGTGTAGAATTGTGTGCAAACTACAAGTTGCCAAGTTGCCCTGAAATCAGTGTCATTTTCTAGCAATGTGCTTAGCAAGACACAAATTTTGATGTCCGAATGTATTCAATTATAAAAAAAGTTTGTACTTTTTAAAAATTAAATTCATTTTTAAGCACAATTTCTACAACTTAAAATTCATGAAAAATGTTTGGACTGAGACATAAAAGTGCTCTTAACATTTCAACTTTGTCTTGAGTCTAAATATTATATAAAGGTACTACAGATTATCTTGGACTTGTGATGTACTCGACATACAAATCGCAATCGGGGGGCGGGGGGGACAGGGATAATCTATCTTAGCCCAGGCACTGAGGGTATTAAGTAAAATACAACAGACACCCATTTTGGGTCAGTGTTAGCATTTCATAAAGACAAACATACAGGTCAGGTGACCAACTTTTTAACCAGGGCTGAGCGGCTGACTACTGTGTCTCCAACTAGGTCCATTGAGGAGAAAAGCTGGGGATCAGATCTGAGGGTACAGAGGTTCGTTTGATTTTGACATCAGAGTCCTGCTGTTTCAACATCTTAAAAAAGGCAAGAAAGAAAGAAAACTCTGTCATTAACTAATAATGCTCTTGACAATGAGTAATATCCAAGTGGCCTGGTTTTGTTCTGACCGCAGATATGCTTTGCCACAATAAATTGCTACGAGGAAAGAATTAAGGCTGAGAAGAGGACTGTTCAAGCACGACAGTGGTTCACCATTCCGAGACAAAAACATCATGTGCTGCTCGCTGCTTGCCAAGTGGTAGCCTCAGACCCCCCCTCCCCCCCAACTCCCTGGCAAGCTCCTCTATTACTCCAGCCGTCATAGAAACATACAAAATATGTTGAGTCCCCACAGTGAGGAAGGTTTTGATGTCAGAAAGAGATCATTTCAAAATGCCATGTGCTTAGCTTTTTTAAATTCTTTTTAAATATGACAATTTTGATTTAAATGGCACACAAATTTCAGTTTTATGCAGTCACACAACTGGGTATTTAACGAAACAGTTCAGGATGGTGTCAGAAGGGTACGAGGACATATTTCATACTTGACTTGTATTGAGAGATTATATAAGAAACCATTTAAGTAAGATTTAGCAAAAATAAGAGTACAATGGAGGTATTCAGCCCCAATGACACAGTGAGCTTAAGACCTGAGACAGAACCACCAATTCCTTCTACTATCTTTTACAAACAATACCCACGGATAAAGAAGTCTGACCAAGTAACACACAAACTCAAGAGCTCAAGGTGAGGATTAAAATGATCCTGTAAAGACAAAGATGAGTGGAAACAGGTGTTTCACAGTTTGACTGGAACAAAAGACTACAGACACTGTGGTCCCTCAGGCCTGCAACTGTGTGGATGTCATGGTCATGAGTACAAAGGTGTGCATACTGACCCTGCACGGAGACAACAAGTCATTGTCAACAAGACATTAAACACAACTCAGAACACGGCCTCAAGAAAAGAAGAATAAAAACCTACACTGACCAGTGAAAATTCCAGCTTGCAAACGTGATGATTTTACAAGCAAAAATAGAGAATAAAATACAGGATATTCCTGTCTACTCCCAGACCAGAGTGCATTTAAAATGGCAGCTGTTGTTGGAGCGCATACAGACTGAAAATCTGGCAAGAGTCGCATTCAAGTCAAACTGGCAACAGGAACTGCAAAACATTTAACTGCTTTACCATTCAATGCACATTTCAATGCCACTTCTCAAAGAACAAGGGGAAAATCTTTGCAAATTCATTCCATAGCAACTTATTTGTCTTTTCCATAACCATATTAATTAATTGCGTAATATTAGTAACTGACTTTCCTTGAGGTAAACCGCATGGACACTTTTCAAGAAATGCCACTCACCCGCAGACTAATGCCAAAATGAAGACTGATTACTATGACTGCCGCCAAGGTGATCCAAGATATTTTAGAACAAACTATTAGTGAAAAATGTACATCTTCACATGGTCCTCAGTGTGGTCACCAAGTCACACATTGGAGTGAACGGTTTTACAATGATCTAGCACACAAAAGAATATCTGTCAACAGCACCTCTATCGTGCTCCAATCCTAAAGAACAATCTTTCCTCACTTTAAAATCATACAGCGGGAAATGGGTTTGAAACCATTTCTTTTGTGTGAAGCCAAACCGGTCCACATAACGTCAATACTTTTTTTTCATACCCCAATTATAAACGAAAAGTAATTTCTGCTGTTTGATTTTAACTGAGGGATTCCCTTAATATAATTCAATATAAGTATAAAGAGAATGAAGCATAATTTGAGGTACAGCAACCCTGTAGGTTTTTAAAACACAAAAGTAGGAAAATATTTATGCTCTGTTAATTTGCTTCGGTTAATTCTTTCTATGATGACTTTTGACACCATTAAAATCTAATGGCACTTTTGCAACGCATGTAATAACATGCTATGAAAACCTTAACCACAAATGTTACCGTGTGTTTAAATAGCAGCTGCTGAAACAAAGAAAATTCCAGCAAAGTGCTGTGAAAAAGTGACCACTTCCACAGGAAAAGAGCGCTTTTGATATCAACAATACAGACCAAGGGCTGAGGTCTTTCCTTCACTCACCTCTGGCTGGATAGCTTTGAACACTGGAGCATCCATGAGCGTGATTTGTCCCTGTAAGAGATAGAGGATTTTCCATTCAAACAAACATCAGTGGCAAGTTGCCATACAGGATTTTATTCCATTTGCTACTTACAACCAGCTGCTCATCTTGACTTAGCTTACCTTTATCTTACCTCTCACTGCGGCATATCCTACATAAGCATCCGATAGTCAGAAAATGCATTTGTTTGCAGAACGTACAGTCGAACACATTATGCATCTGTTGCTGATGCCATTCATTTCATAGCAATGCTTGGAAACAATATTATGGTTCTGTACCAATAAACATATATTTGCTTTGGTAATTCAAATTACTGTCAGATAACTGGAATCCATTTGTCATAAGTCTACAGGTACAGTCTTCAGCACTTCATTACCTACAGCTACAGAATATACAGTAAATCACCTAAATGATACTTATTATCATCTGTAAATAGAAATGTTGGTGGGAGGGGGTCGGACCTGAACAGTGATAATCAAAAGGGACAATGCATCTTCCCTTGAGATGCTTCACAACTGTCCTCTATTTTTGGCAAGGTCCAAATCAACTCTGTCAACTTCAGTTCACACATCTGAAAGCATCTTCCTTCTAATGGATGATGTACTTAATGCTGCCGTACCTTTTGGTTTTACTCGAAAAGACATTTAAATGGTGTCTGAAAAACGGTTAAATTTTGAGGTACATACTGCATATTCCTCAGGTGTGACCTTTGAGACATCGAACACAACAGCATCGAAACTCTTCTTCAGCTCGGAGGAGCCCTTGTCGCTTAGGGACTCGGAGCTGCTGCTCTTCTGGAAGCAACGGGGAAAAAAAATCTATGAAAGTCCAAAGTCCAAGAGCAAAGACAATAGAACAGGCTTAACCTCCATCTGGATTCACCTCAGAAACAGTCGTGCCAAAGGTACTGACGCCGGACTGGCCATTGGGAAGGTCCATCATGCCCATTACCATCTGTACACTTGCTAGTGCTGTAGGTTCGTCACCATCAAGAGGTGCAGTTCACCTAGCCAGCACCCTGAGAAGAGACAAAATTGATCATGCCCCTATTTCCCCAGAGATTATGAGCTGTTAATGACAACAGCAGCAACAATAATAATATTAATAATATAAAAACAATGAAAATTAAACTGTCAAAGTAAGCAAGCAGTAAAGGCAGCAAAATGTACCACAGTCACATGGACACCATGGACAAGGCTTGTGTGAGATGAACTGGACAGAAGAGTGGAACCAAAGCGAGCCACAAATGTCCTACATCCCAGAGAATTGGTGCAAAAGAGCTGGGAACACATGTCCGCTCATTCCTACTGAAAATTTGAATGATTCATGTAGTTTCCATCAAGTAAATACAACATTTTCATTGGTACTGTACATATTTATACAACAACCGACACATCTAGCCTTTAAAAATTATTCTACAGTTACTTGAGGGAAATACTGCAACTCTGAAAAGAAAACTGGGGGAAAAAAAAGGGTCACGTGGTGACTCCCTAATAAAGAAGTCAGCAAACTACGTCTTGCTCTTTAAAGGTTATTCTTAAGGACAGTAAACACCAACAGCCAACCATGCGAAAGCATCTCACTTCCATGCTACAGCAAGACAGATGGCAGAAAAATGGATGTTAAGGCAAGAGGGAGAAGGTTGAGTGGTCAGCAAACTACTGTGATAATGGCGCCACCTGCTGGTCACCCTTAGATGCAATTCACTCGCATTATTCAAGATGGCAAATGCACATGCATGGAACGAACAAGCTGGCCTAAACCTGAAGCCGAATTTGAGGAGTACTTTAATATTGCCACCTTTCAATTTTAAGCATTTTCAACTCTGACAAAGCTCAAAGTTGATAAAGAGTTTAAATAAAAGCGTGGAGGAGCTGCTTCTATCAAGGCCAATAGGATCATCTAATACTGAGGAGATAGAAGTTACATTTTTCCTTTTCTGATTTGTAATATTTCTCACCGTGTGGTAATGTTATGTTTATTCCGTCATGACTGACGGCTTTTGGAAAGCGATGTTTCATCAAAGTGGGTGGGCCATCGATATTTAAAAAGCCTGTTACTGTCACGGTGCAGCTAGGGTCTGAGCGTTTGTTGCAGCGGTCAACAAACAGGTGTCAAAGGGGTTTTCAGGAGGAGAGCAGCTGCTGCACCATAAATCCTGATTAGCGCTCAGAATTTCTCCCCAGCAGACGGGAGTGAAGGCAACACATTGTGCTGCACGTCACATCGCTGCACCTACTTCTGCTTACCACCACATGTCAGATCAGCATGGTGCCGCGGGTGGGGGGAGGGTTCTGTCTGCCTCCCTCTTCCTCGCCGTCTGGCCTGAGTCTGTGGAGCTGAGGGAATGGGAGAGACCACCACGTGACACAGCAGATAACCAAGAATAAATCTAAAAAAACAGGTGCAAATGAATAATACAACAGTACAATAACAATAAAATGACCAATGTATTCCAGCATTCTTGCATGCTAATTATATTTCCACAAGAACAAAAGTATTATAAAATTTGATGCACACGTACCCCACTGAAAAATGAGGAATCACTGGCCCGCAGAAGAATTAAAGCTTATTTTAAAAGTACATGCTAACAGTTCAAATTTCTTCCTGTATCACAACTTACCCACCTCCCTAAGAAAGCACCAAGTCCTTTACAATTTCTAGGATATTTAAGTGTCAAAGTGTTAATATTCTGTTATTATTCAACAGAACTGAATCAAGTCACAGAAAGAACAGGGATACGCTGATTCAATATTTCACAGAGATGATCATGGAGCACTGTCTACCGAGTTCCAAAAGGGTGATCAGACATCGAAGGATTCAACTGGATTCCCTTCCGGTCCAAATGTTAACATTTTAAGAGGAAGAACATTAGGTAGACACTTGGTTCAGCTAAATATTTGAGCAGTGCTTGGAGCATAGCCACGAATACAATTCCTTTTGCTATAGTGGCTGAATTTAATCACATAAATTCCAACTGTCTGAATGTCTACCCATAAATTTTCATGTGTTTCAACTTTAAAATTGGCCTTAAGAAAGGCAGAGGAATAAATCTAGAGAAGCAGCAAAGCGCCTGAATGATACCATCTTTAGCCATCAGAGGGCGGAATGAGTTAGAGGAGCAAGTCGCACTATTTGTATCACATTTACATGTGTTTTTAGGCAGACTTCTTTTGTCCAAAGGCATTTATAACACAGATGTTGTCTAACTAAACACTGAAAAATGTAAAATTATTTTTCCATGAATTTACACTGAAACAGAACATGGTAACTCCCAAGAATGACCCTTCAATGTCAACTTACAAAAACAGACAATCACAAGTTGAAAGCAACACAAATTATCCATTAAGAATCTGTTACAAAGTAAAAACCCAGCTTAATAAATAGTGATAAATACACAGAAAACACTACAGAAGAAATATTGGAAAGGTTGACATATTTAAACCAACAGAGTCCAAATAATGACAAAACAAATTCAAGTTTGGGGGGGGGGGGGAATTAGCATAAACAAATATACAAGTTCAAAACCAGCATTCATATGTGCAGTCTTTTCCAGTCTCTCCAGGGCCACACTCACAGGACAGGAGGAAGGTATTCATCAGAACTGGCGGTACATGAGACAGGTGAAGATTGTACGACACCATCACCACAGTGGATAGCAAGCTTTAAATCTAACCAAATCCACGCAACAAAAAAGTAAAACATATAGTATAACTTACATTATAGGAGCCAAGAAGGGCACAAGACCTCTAATAAATGAATCTACTACTACTACACATCGCTGTCACTGGTACCAGTCAAAGAGCTGTCATCTCCCCGCCATGGGCAATGCACTGCTATGTTTGTGAAAATAACTTTTCATCCTCAAGAAGGCAAAGAGACCGGTTCGCACAACTTGCAAGTAGCCAACTCACATCCTGACCAGATAAGTATACCCTGATAAGGAACTATTCTACCCAGGAAAAGTAAAATCTGCAAAAAACCATGTTATAATAAATCATTTCCTTTTGCCTGCACCGAACCATGACAGAAACTACAAGCAGTTGTACAAAATGTAAACAAGTTTGGTTATCAGCAGAACGAATGAATGAGTGCGAGGAGAAGACGCACACAGATGCCCCCAAAGGGCCCTCGATGCACATGCTGAGTTGTGTAGGCCTTTGACCCCTACCTTCACACACCTGTATGTCTCTACACTCCTGCTGACACATCCTCTAACACGGTACAAGACGTCATTCCAACCAGACCCGTTATCACTCTGTCGATCAGTCCCAGCCTCATTCAGCATGGTACCACTTCCCAAGAGAGATGATGCAAATCACCCTGAAATAACATTTTTATTTTTCCCTGACCTCTTGTAAAAAGGGCAATTTGGTGAAACTAGAAAATACATACAAAGGCACAAATGAAACACCTTCTGCAAGCTACAGTTGATCTCTTCACAGCCAGTTAGAGATATTTTTTATGTGAATTAATAGAATTTTTCAGTCATATTAGAACCACAAACTAGACCCCCAGTGGACTCATGACCTCTCACCCAATCAGGACTTTTCCCTACCCCCATATCTCAGACACTATGTACTACCATTGAGCGCATGCCCAGTTCAATACTAGGAAAGCGACACATGGAAAAAAGACCAAAAAAAAAAAAAAAAAAAAAAAACTCATACTAACAAAGAAAAGCAAATCATTAAAATAATACATTTGAGTTCAAAACCACATAGCCATAATGAAGCGATCGGCAAACGGACGCAATGCTGCTCACAAGGCCCCCTCTCCATCTCTCACATACACATTCCAGGCATGTGTCAGGGAGCCTACCATTTGGTCAATAAGCGCTCGGACCCCTGGGCAGCTGTCACACCACACAGTTGGCGTGTGAGACTCAGCACTTCTGTGACCGACAAACGCACTGAGATGACCCTGCATACGCCTCACTCAAAATGCACTGCAGAAAAACACTTCCTCTTTGGATAAATACAATAAGATTATTGGAAACATAACCAAGTGTTACATGGTGGTAAACAGATCTGAAGATACAAGGCGGAGCCATACATTTTGAGCAGCAGACAGATCACATGTCTATTTCCAAAATAGGCCGTGTATCACTTGTGTGCGACTGCATACCTTCCTGTGCTTCACACTATAATACTGACACTGTGTTATGAATGAGATACTAGTGTACTTCTGTGTTGTTGCTTTTTACTCTTTTTCAATTTTTTTTGCATCATATGCTGATGGCATTGTACTGAAAATAATTAAAAAACAGCTGAAAGAACGGATGTAAATATAAAAGGATGAAGCACAAGCAAGTCCAGTACAGTACAGCCTGGAAAATAATACCTTCATGTTTACTGCTCACACTGCAGGCCTGCCTGCACACTCATGAGGATGATCAGCATAGTCATTGTGTATACTATTGGGGGTTGACGGTGATGCAACCACCTCTTTACAATGCCAAAAATAATAAAGCCCGAAATAAAGCCTAGACCTCCAGGATTATCTTAGGTCAGCTCACATCCCAGAGACCTGCTGCCACCCCCAAATCCACCTAGCCTGCCCAATCCTAGCCTGATGCTGCCTGGTGGCAGCAGTTGCTCCTTTGTTGAAAGAATCTTTTTATTTTACAGGGAACTGGGGTCGGTGTGGCATAGGGCAGCTCATGTCCAATTTGCCCCCGTTTCCTCCTGGCCACTTGCTTCAGCACTTTAAGTTGAGTTAGGCTCACAGCACATCCAAGTGACTAAAGCTAAAATAGCACAATATAATTTCTGCCTATAACATACATGAACCTGCAGAGCCCAGTAACAAATTGACAGAAGCAGCCGCTTACACAACAGCTTTAAAAGCATCTGTACACATTTAAGTCTCTGGGAATCATATCTGGGACAAATGCTGAGGTTTTTTTTTTTTTTTTTTATAAAGGGGGGGGCGCGCCTGGGTGTTTTTCCACGTCCCAACGTAGCGGACTATCCTTCCAGGCCGTGGCTGTAGCTTGCTCAGCCTCCAGCCCTCTACCCGCTTGTCGGGCTCTGGCCAGTGTTAATCCATGCCTTCCCAGTGCAACGTACTGACCTTGTTGCAGCGCCCGGCTTTTTTTAGCCTCTCTGCGTGGCGCATAATTAGAGCCGAGGATCCGACGACAGACTGCTCCGCGCTCGCTGTCCTCAGAGCTCCAACATTACCAACCTGTGGGGGGCGGAGGGGGGAGCGCGGTACTGCATGTATGGGGATGACAGCTAAGCCTGTCACGTATCCACATTTGTATGTGCGGACCAGACGCACAAAAGCAGGCACGGTTCACGAAACGCCACACAAGGCTTACTGGAATACAGAATACCCATAAAAACTGCAACCCAACAGACACTACGAGCCTGTGGGTGAAAGGCGTGGAAGTGAGAGGAAGGTAATGCTTGATAAGAATCGGAGATGAAACAAAGGTAAAGGAAGATCAGGAGAGGTACAAGATGAAGGTAACTGTGTGCAAATGTATGGAGGGAGGCAGATCCTCAAAGACAGCACGCAACACTCCTGGGAGCACAAGAGTGTAGTTTGTGCCAAAGAGGACAGCAGCAAGGTCCTGGGGCGGGTGGTTGCGTTGGCTGCCAGCACCCGGCCTGATTTAGCGCTCAGAGGGGACCCTCAGCAGGCTGGCCTGGAACTCAGACTGCTGGTATATCTCTCTTTACACAAGAGCTC
Source organism: Heterotis niloticus (assembly GCA_018136845.1). Lineage (NCBI taxonomy): Eukaryota > Metazoa > Chordata > Actinopteri > Osteoglossiformes > Osteoglossidae > Heterotis > Heterotis niloticus. The sequence continues at coordinate 30,138,480 of CM030898.1, forward strand.
GCTGGTGGCCAGTGAGGAAAACACGAACCGTGCCGCCAGTAGCACTGAACACTGAACGTAGCGCTGTTCCAACCCGTTCGTCACAAACCGGTCTGCCCGCTGCACAGTTAACAGTCTCAAGGGAATGCACTTTATTAATGCTGCTCCTCGACTGAGTCACACCAGGGCAGGTGATGACAAGAACAGCAGCCAGGGGTTCTTCCAAGAACCTGCAGTGCCCTCCTGACAGTCAATCCCAGAATATCACATATAAACTGTTCCCAGGACCATGTTGCTCGAGCTCTGTTTATTTCTCGAATGATTTCACCATGCTGTACACAGTGGAATAATGAGCTGTACAGTGGGAAAACTCAGCCACTCTGGAAAACAAGACAAATTCCTGAAATCACAAGGGCCAAAACCTGCACTTGTCTTTCCAGTTTAAACTTTGTTTCCACATTTCTTGAAAATAAATTACCCATGAGTTAGGTGGCTTAACCGCTTCGGCTCTCGCTACTGCCTCTTTCTATCAGAGTTCATGGGACAGCGCTAATACAAGCGCACATGGTCGAATGGTCGAGCGCCACACCAATAAAGTTCAAAGTAATGAGTTCATTAGGAACGCAGCACGAGGTGGCCGACCATCCGGATCGCCCTCGGGGGCTGGTTGGTCCACGGTGGGATTCCAGGCAGGACTCCACACTCATGCTGACAGACAGGAACTCCAACAGGACCACGACGGCTAAGTTAAAGAAGCCACATTGATCCAGGCCTCAAAAATAGTCTTCTGCTCTCCATCCAGGAGCCATGGATGGTTTATGTTGACAGGAGTCTGAGATGTTAACTGATCAATGGCACAACTATCTGTTCCAAACTAGTTAGGAAGAAGCAGCCTTTGCAGTGACAATGAAGACATGCAAAAACACAATGAAAAGAGATGCTTAAAGCAACGATTTAGAGAACCCAAGCTGGGTAACGTATGGAGGTAGGTACGTAACATGGCTGAGGGACCGTTGTGGTCCTGATCAATGCCAGACAGCAGATCATCAGGTCACGGGCTTTCCCTCGAAATAAAATACCAAAACTCCACCCTCTCCAGTCGCCCCTGAGGGTATACGTTCCTTGCACAGCGGTGTGAAAAAACAAATGCTTTTCTTTATCAGAGGTTGTCAACTTAAATTACTTATTCCCAATTTTTTTTTTTTTTTTTTTTTTAAATTTGCCCTGTAAAACATAAACACTGAGTCATTGAAAAACCTCTCCCACACTGAGTCACTTTTTATTTAGACAGGCCTCTAAAGGAGCTGCCATCATTTTGTTTCTGCGGTCCATTGAAAACCCAGGCAAGTCCAGACACACCTTCCCTTGGTTTCTCCCACACACTTATACACACTCCTTCATTTGCAGGAGGGGAGGGGGTAGTCTCCCTGGGGTTGCAGGCAAAATGACAGGAAGCTGGAGGAGAAACATGCTGCAGCTTGATGCAGGCATGGTGATGGCAGACAATGGTGGGAGAGATCACTGCTTAGCTTTGAAGTTCTAGCCTGGGATGTTCTCATACATCCTGAGGGACCAGCACCACATTGATCCCCACTGAGGGGTGAGAAGCTACTTCTCCCATATTTTTCCCCTCAGTGTTAATATATAGTAACAGTTAAGAGTAAAATAAAGTAACATTTACTGAAATGGAGAATACATCTGCTGGCTGCATTTCCTGTGTATCTGTTAGTGTTGCATTTTGTCTTTATGGATAACGCACACTATCGTTTAGGGAGGACGGACCAGTGAAGATGTACTTCATAAATTAAAGGAAATAACTGCCACCAAGCACCAGAAAGAAGAACAGTGGCTGTCTTGGTGCCCTAAGAATGGTGGTATAAGATGTGAGGTTGTACTTGTGTGGACATGTGGTAAAGACAGTGGAGAAGTGCAGGGAGACAAATTCCACCGGACCAGAACGTCATCACATGAGCAGCTAAGGATCTTCACCAGAAACGTCCCAGGAAACACCCATCCCCCCACATCTGCACACCTCCTGTGTCTCATTCCCCCACAGCAGGTGACCTCATTGTTCTCTGGGACAGCCCTGGTGAGTAATCCAGGCAAGAGGTAAGCAAGTGTGCACAGCAGACAGGGAAATGCCCCACACCTCCATGCAACACTGCAGTCTGCGATGTCGCTACCAATGCCAGCGCAGGTGCCACGTGAACCCCATCACAACGCACTGCCCGCGCATTTGGCCACAGCTGCCTGCAAATGTACATTACTGCGTTCTTGAGATTGCTGTGCACGTTTGCATGCATTCACGCATGAATCCGAGTATACGTGCACATTTCTGCATGCAAACAAATCTCTGCATGAGTGCGTGCATATGTGTAGTAACAGTAAAAAGTATACTTGCTGGAAACTTTTTTTTTTTTTTTTTAAATTACAAGGCATTCAGTTAAAACTCAGCTGAAAATAAGATGATCCATCTGCCCAGCTTTTCTACAGAATGTCCTTGAGTTGCATGAAACCTGTGCTTTGTTTTGCTTTCATTCTTCTGTCCAGTTTACTCCAAACCAGTATTACAATTATTGATGCAGAAGTATTGCCCTGGTTGCGCAGATGTACTCAGATTTTGGCTGGTTCTGTAATGTACTGTATGTATGGAAGTAATCAAGTTTGCATTCATGCACATACTACATATGTATGGACTTGTCCGTATAAAGCACAGCAATGGCACGACTGTGGGAAGAACAAATATCCATGCCTGCTTAATACCGCCTTTCACATCGGGTTCCACAGCTCCCACCATCTGCCACAGCACACAACAGAGCCACATGCGGTACAGAGACACACACAGGTGGAAGACAGAGACAAGCACGGACAAGAAGCGCGGACCTCCAAAACCCAAACTTCAAACAAGCATTCATTGTTTCACACGTGGTCTCCATCCTGTTTCTTCAACAGAGACACACTATAATAACTTTCCTGTTTCTTAGACAACATGGAGGTGCACCCTATAAATAAATTAATTTAAATAAATTAAATAAATAAATCAAGACTACCCCTTGAACACAGTCTGACATTCATACAAGCAGAATCTTTCAAAATCATGAAAAACCCTGCACACAAAATATTTACTGGATGTGGTGGTGGCACGCCAATGACGTGTTCCAACGCTGCGTGTTTAGCCGAACCAACCCACTTAGAGACACCCTCTGTCATACCACCCGAGTAATTTTAATCCAGGTCTTTAATGTCAATTTAGTAGTATGCTGGTTAAAAACTCAGACTTCAAACATAAAACTGAGTCTATCCACCAAAAAGTCTACGATTGCACCATTGACAGTGATATTTAAACAGAGTTGCTCCAGTAGATATACATAGCTTCAAAACCAGCAAAACATTAATCACAATGGATTAAAATTTCCGATAAACAGTCCAGGCTCAAAAACTTTTGTGTGTGCTATGGTACTGTGTGTATTCACTTATGGAGAGTTCTGGGTTATGGAAATCTGTGCAGTGTCAAGGTCTAATGCCTGTTTTCAAGCATCTTCAGATGAAACAATCTGCTATGTCTAACTGCAGGTCACGAACTCTGAACAAGAATGAGATTCAACGCTGTTTAGTGCTACCCAGAGCCAGTTTGCATTTAAATATACGTGCACATGGCTGGGATCCAAAAGGACTACAGAAGGCAAGGATCACTCAGATTAACCAGAGATGGCTCTGAAGGTAAAAGTTCAGAACACAATTGAACTACACAGGCCAAAACAGCTGCGACCCAGAGTTCTGAGAAATGACAGCACTGCTCTAGAAATCAATCTGAAGTTTCATGACAGTTATGAAATGTGGCCAAGATCTGGCAGCGCAAAGAAGCAAACGGAACTCGGTTTGCTAGTAAAAGTCCCGCCTTCTCTAGCTGCTGTACACAGAAAACACCTGAGCTATGGATCCAAAAACATCTACCTACAGTACTCACTTAACACACTCATTCCAGCAGAGGTGAAAGTAAGGGAGAAGTGAAACTATCAGGTGCCAGCAGGATGTTTTATACAGTTGTCTTGGTTTTAGTTTGTCAGGAAAGCTGATCTGCAAAGAAATCTGCCAACGCTCTCATTTTGTGTGAATGGGAGTAACCCAAAGAGCTAAGGTTGCCTCTGAACCCGAGCCACAGTTGGACACCAAGAAGAACATCAGACTGTGCGTTCACTGGGACATGTGGTCTGACTCTGGACTTCTTATCTCGTGAAAATGGACAATCTGACAGCAATCCAGGATTAGGTCTTAGGTTGTAATTCTATGGATAACAATAAGGGGGGGGGAACACTCTTTCCCCCCACCACACACACAGACTGTATGCATGATATGTGTTCAGAAACAAGACCATAAAGAGGTGTATTACCGTATACTGCTGGCTCATTGACACTGTAAAATAAAGGCTTCACCCTGCACAGTTATACATCAGTCTAGTCAGCAACTTCTTACATCCAAGGAATTAAAATAAAGCAATCTATTCTTAATACCAACAATGCAAATGCAATGCAAAAATAGAAAAGGTTCAAAGACTCAGCAGAAACATTATTAAACTGGAGAGTTTTAGCACAAAAGACAGCGCTGCCATGTAAAAAGGGCAAGAGAATATGTATAGCCAACGGCATCTGATCATTTCCTGGATCATCTGCGAGACCGAACTGCGCGGCATCGTCAGAAGAAAATCCAACAGGTCGGCACTCATCACGACAAAGTGACAGAGAAAACGGACTAACGGTCCAAGAACATCCTTGCATCTGGCTTGTGGCAACACCAAGCAGTATCAAATAGAAGAGGGTGCGGTCGAAGGCATAATGTGTTGTTTCGGCAAAGCAGCAATACGTTTGAGCTCAACTGGCTTCACCGGCTCCCCTGGGATGGTGGTTTTGGATCACTGACACATCAGCAAGCAAGCGGTTTTTCACATTTCAGCATCATCAACTCAAAACTGAAATAAGAATAATCTATCCAGACTTGAAGCCAGGCAGGGTAACTTTATCCCTTTTCTAACCTGGCTTACGTGTCCCTTTTACTGGGCAAAATATTCTATAGTCTTGCATCACCCCAGAAACAACAAGGCAAGGACATGTCCTCTACACCGTAGGAGGGATCACTTAGGCTGGGCGAGCAAAATTAGGGGCCCGGCGATGTCCAGCATTGAGTAGCAATAGCTCCAGATAGGGCACAGCCTGGTCAAGAATGAGTGCGCACTGACTGCCTGTCGCGTGGCAATGCAAATAAATTGGAGCATCGCAAAGTCCAAAGTGAGAACACACTGGATCAAGAAGGCAGCTGAACAACCACTAGGCACACAGGTCATGTCTGTTCCCACATTTCCAGTTGTTTATTTAGCTGATGCTTTTTGTCAAAGCAATTTACAATTTTAACCTACTTACAACATCTTTAGTAATTTATACTGCTGTACATTTTTTAAAAATAATACTGTAGTGATGGACAGACCAGAGACCAGGTTGTTTGCCACAAAGATGTATTTACTGACAAACACGGCAGCAAAAGATTACAAGCACAGGAGAATATGTAGAAATATTAGGCTTTTCAGCACAAGGAGCCTCATTCTTACCCCAAATCCAAATTTATCTCAATCATTATTCATAATGTAAGCTTAGTCAAATCTTGCTTCTAACATCTCTATCTTTTATAACTGCACCTCTAAATGTCAGCAGTGTAACAAAAGGGATTTTAATGTGGGAGTTCCAGCTGTGTGATGTGGAAGCGCATGCCTCCAGTGCTGGGTACAGCAGTTCGACATACCACAGGGGTTATGATGGGCAGCGTCCTCTTACTCGCAGCCCAAGTCACACAGTTCCGCGCTGACCCCCATCCCCCACAAATCAAATCTGCTCAGAGAACTATCAGCTCTTGTACTTTGTGTCCATTCAGTGACCCCCCCCCCCACATCCATTCCGCAGTCAGCCAGAAAAGTCTGTTCCATGCACACAACAGAGCTATAATGCATCCCAGAACCCAACAACTTAGATCCTCCAAAAAAAAATAAAAAAATATCTGTTTACAGTACTCCGTCCAAGTGAGGTCCTTCCTGAACCGTACAAAAGGCACGTACTTCTTCTGGCCTTTCCTCAGACTCCTGCTGGGGAGCTCAGTTTGGCTTAGCTCACAGACACCTACATCATCTCTCGAGTCCAAACAGGGAGTTCCTCAGAGGGACACAGCTGTTCTGCCCACCTCTCCGGGCCCCACACACATACTGACAGTACTGACAATAAACAAAGATGGTTCAATCAGAGGAAACACAGCTGAACCGAGCCTCTGTCCCCCACCCACCTCCGCTCTGAGTCCATTCTCAGGAAAGCATAGAGACAATGTACAGATTGTACATTTACGCAACGGGTTTCATTTTCAGGGCCAAAATGCAAGCTGGAAGCGAGCACAGTTGTGTAACATGCACACATGGGATGGATCTTACAACAGCTGTTCCCAGTTACTGCTAAAAAATAACTTTCAAAATGAACTAAATAAAATCTTCTCCCCGTTTTCTGTATGAAAAGTCCAAAATGAACACAACACTGGGGTAAACTGAAACTTGTGAGCATCACATATTAGAATATCACTGCTACGGCTGCCTGCAACAGCGCTAACAACACGAAGCAGCAGGTTGTGTAGCGGTTAGAGCTATTGTCCTGCAATCTCAAGAACTCAGGTTCAAATCCTGCTCATGCTATAATAAATACGTTCCCAGAACTGATACGGTAAAATAATCTGCTGCATAAATGGGTAAAGTTGATTTTCAAACATTGTGATTTGCCCTGAAAAAGGTCATAAAAAATACATTTGGTGATGAGAATGCAACAGTTTTGGGGGAGATGTCATATTCACAGTTTATATTATTGAGGCATTGTGTATTTGACACTTGCGTGAACAATCTTGCACATCACTTACACGTCAACGTATTTTACAGCCTCGAAGAAGATTAAGGACTTTGCTGAAAGCAACTACGACCCTCTCCAAGGACCAGACCCAGCAATCTTTAAGTTATAAGTCCAAACATCAGGTTGAGTGACTGAGTAAGACTCACTGTGCATTGCCAAGTTTCAGTACTGGTTCTCTTATGTGTAAACTGTTAAAAAAAAATTAAATCAGGTGCCAGATATTTCTGGTCAGCATTTGCAGTAATGTGTGCATCTACTGTTCCCCTGAGACGAAAGAAGATTTTGCATACGTACAATGAGAGAAACTGAATCACCCTAGATGTAGTGACAAAAGAAACCAAGCACAGCTGGAGGCTTCTCACGTCGACTTAGAGCAAGTCACAGCCGCCCAAAATGCCATATAGCAATGTTCATACTAGAAGAGACCCTATATACAGTCCAAGATAGAAAAGCCTCTGCTATGTTCAAGATCATGTGCAGAAACTTAAACCTTGCCATGCTTCCTGACATCAAACAAAAGTTCCCAATTTTTATTTAAAAAAAAAAGAAAAAAAACACAATTAAACATGTCAAGTATTAAACACATTCAGTAAAAAAAAAAAAAAAAAAAAAGTATAAGCTAAACATTGTTGGAATACTAGAACTAAAGGAACACAGACCAAACAATTATCCTAGGCAGGAGCAGACAAAGTGAAAGTAAATGGTAGGGCTTCTCTGGGAATTTTATGGCTGTTTCGTTTTACTGCATAATAAAGACGTAGAGACATAAAATCCTAAGAATATCAATGACACAAATCCAGGGAAGTATTCATTTCATGCTTAAGTGCCTAGCAAAAAAAAAAAAAAAAAAAGTTATGTGGAAACTAATCAACCTGGAGGAATACATGAAACACACCAGCACCAGAGGTCTGAGAGAGTTTCTTCAAAAGGGATAATATCTGTAAATAATGTCAGCTTCGAGGCCTCGTGCTGCTACCTGGGGGGCCAAGTAGAACTTGGCAAAACCACACTGCGCAGCAACAGCGATGCAGACTCTATCCCCGAGGTGACGCTCGACATCAACACCTGCACGGCACGACAGGATCCGGTCGCAAAAAGCGACATTAACTAGAAGATTAAGGCGAAGCAAACGTGCTGACAGGAGCTGCGCACTCCCGGTCTGCCTCACCAGCTCAAAGAAACAAACTGAACAGTGAGCCCTTGTGCCATGAACTCAAGCCTTGTTTTTCTAAACAAATAAAGGAATGGTTGAACATTATTAGACTATTTACATCATCACAGTCAGCTGTTTGTTTTAAGCTCCTAATGAACAGAAATGAAGGCATAAAGTGTTGTCTTCCCACATACATATTTTTATCTACTAGACATCAAAAAACAAAGAGACTAAATCATCACTTACTTACAGTAACTTGCCAACTGAGCTGACTTTCCCCAGCGTTTGATAATCTCCCTTGTGAATTCGGTGTCCTGACATTTATTAATTCGGAAATATGAAACAGACCGAAGAGAGGATGAACGGATGTGAAAATAGAATCATTATAAGTGCACCATCACAATCCATTCTAATAATTCCCCACTAAAAGCCATGACCACCTAACATAAGACCACTTGTCTTCAGTTTATTTCCCTGTGTCTTCAGTTATTCATCATACCAAAATCATAGCATTTTGCACCTCCGCCAATATTGCGTGGATGTTTTAAAAACTGAATTCGGTCATGCTTTAATCCATCTGGAGAACTGGATAAACTGCGGGGAAGTTCTAGCTAATTTCTGTTGCATTTCCAAGTCATTCTGCAATTTCTGCAAAGCCACCGAGTTAAAATTCCTCTAGTAAAATCAAATTTAAAGTGACGTGAAGTAAAACAAAGTATTAATGCATTCATTTGTGCGCTCAAAGCCCACATCCAGAACACAGTGCCCTAGTAAATTATATAGGGCTTGAAGTTCTCAAAACATCTCACTTGTTTGATTCACAACTTGTGAAACTTAGCATTAACTTTTTAACAGTAGGACTGAAGAACTGCTCGACTGCCTGCTCATTTGAAGTATTATTGCTACGCACATTTAGGCTCTTAAATAAAAGGAAATTGATAAACAACTATGATGTAATCCATACACCGATCATTTCGGGTTAGGACAAAAAGATCATTACGTGATGGGTACCTCACGGTGGTCGAAATATTCCCATCTTTGTGTAACTACTTTTTATGCGTACGCTGCTGCTACTTTGTACAATTTCTTTTGGGATCGACAAAGTACCTATCTTCTGTTATATGCCTATCGTCGATCTACGCAGCAATATTTGGGATTTAACCTGACTGCTCAGGTGTCCAGATGCGGGCACACCGATGCAGATCCCTCCCTCGGGTCAGAATCTGGCGGCCCACAGCCATACAACCCTGTACACACAGATTATTATTATTACTGTTTTTATTAAAACCTTTATCTGACTTAATAGCAAAGCCTGCGGTCCAGCAATTGAGGCACCAAGGACAAGCGTGGGCACGGGGCCCATTTCGCTGCCAGCATCAGAAGGAGGAAGAAAGCGGAGACCTGCTGGAGAACAGTCCACTACAGCTGGATCCCACACACAATCCTGCACCTGTACATACACACATGAACGCGGTGCACACTGTATTCACACACAGGCGAGGCTCCGCTGCAGTCGGCTCACCACCATCAGCCCCCATTTTCGCAGCTTCACACGAGGTGAGGAGGACCTGCCTCCCCCCCGTACCCCACACCCACACACACGGCACACCGCTGGTAGGCTGTTCGTTTAAAACGCCGTTTTTTTATTCATTTTCCTTTCCTGTGAAAACTGCGCTAGGTTTTCGCTTACTGCAATTGTTTACTACACGAATTTTGTTGCATGTACAGTCGAACCTCCAGCACAGGGACACTCCCCGGATCTGGGCGGGACTGAAGGCTCCCCAACGCCGTGAGGAGGGCCGCCCGAGGGCCGAGGCCACACACACACACACACACACACACACACACACACACGCAATAGAGCGACAGGGAGCGACACACACTGAGGTGACAAATACAGCACACAAACACACACACACGGGCCCGCAGTGGGGAAAAAGCACGGAGAACAGCGACGACTGAATGGGGCGCCTGACGCGCTGAGGCGGCTCCGGTCGGCCGACTGCGTAACCATAAAGCCTTAACCTCAATCCCCGAGCAGAATAAAGACCCGGCGCAAAAAAAAAAAAAAAAAAAGCCCGCACTGACCTGCGAGGCCGCCGCCGTCCCCGGTGCCGCAGCCGCATGTGACGGACTGCGCGTCTGCACTCCAGCAGCGGGACGATCCGCCTCGACACGCCGGGGTAACGGGAGTCGAGCGGCCGCCTGCAACGTGCAGCGCGAACGCCTCGGCGGCAGCTTGTCAATCAGCGCGGGAGCGAGCGCGACGGGCACGCACAAAGGGGCGGGGCTTGGGCTCAGGCCCCTCCCCCAGGCCGCTGCGACGCGGGTCGCGCTCCGTTGTTATAGGCCGCCGGTGCACTAACTATAACTAACTGTCCACTTACTAGTCGCCGGTGACCTTTTACTAGTCGCGCTGATCACCCTCGCAAAAAGCCGCCGCTTCCATTTATTCTCCCGTGTCGTAAACGACGGCTGCACGTGGTGCGAGGGCTAGCACTGCGTTTAAATCGTTTACGCGTTCGCGCGTATCAATTATAAATTGTACATGAACGCGCGAGAAGTGTGCGTGGGACGTGGACGCGAAGTGAAACCCCAAGAAAAAGAAAAAGAAGAAGTCGTCCGCCGGCTGTGCCGCTACAGCGACTGTTTCGAGCGCGTTTCTGGGCCGTCGCGACTTCCCTGCTGCGCGCAGGTTCTTGTCTACGTGTTTTGTGCGCTTCACGGAGCAAAATGTGTCGCGGTCCATTTCTCAACGTCTTCCAGTGGCCTGCTTCGAAAGCGGGCCATGCATTTTGTCTCAGCATTGGCTCGCACAATTTTGAGTTAAATTTTGCATACACGTTGCAAATGTATACGTCTGAGAAAGCTTTAACGGGTTTTGGCTGGACGTTGACCGCGACACGCAGGTTTCGGGGACGAAGGCGTTTTGTAACCATTTTCGCTTGGATTTTCACAAATGCTGTTGTCTAGCGCCCTCCTGTGCTTCGTGTGGGATGCAGCGCTACTGCAGTACACAACAGTCGTCGGGCCTTCAACGATGCTGCGGGTTGCTGTCACACGGTAGCCCGAGCTCTTCTCAATTCTGTTTTCATCAGTAAGAAGTCACTGTTACAGCTGTAGAATGCAAGTCTGTTATAGGTTTCCACAGTTTCCCAATACATTTCCTAAAGCCAGCAATATTTTTAACTGAGCAAGTTTGGAAAGTGCTGTTGAGTCATTTCTGTCTCCTAGGCAACCATTGACATGGTTGTCAAGGGAAGGAGGAAGAGAAATGGTTTGCTGTTGGCTTCTTCCAGCTTTTTTTTCATTAAAATTGAAGGGGTGCAGATACAGAGAACGCACAAACTCCACACACACCCCTGAGGTGGGCTCGAACCCCAACGTCAGACAAAAAAACCCAGCAGCTGCGAGGCACCAGCTTATCCCGTTGCATCACCCAAACTCACTCACATAAGGATTTATATTTCTCTAGTAAGGTCTATTAAAATACAAATATACGGCACATTTATGAAAACATAAATTAATATAGACTACTGGAAAGACATCATCATATCCAACGAGTTTCCATGTGTCGACATTGGCTCAAAAGCACTTAATAAGAAAAATTCATATAAAACATATACTGACCTTTACATCTCTTAATCCAGCAGAGGTTGCCAATAGTGAACAGATTTGGGGGGGTATAGGCTTGTGAGATGCTCATTGTAAGTGCATGGAACAGCACAGCAAGGCCAGAGGTTGCAAAAGTCACGTTGAGTGACACCTTAGAGTGGCTCAAACTGCCCTCAGTATAAATAAAGGTAAACTCATTCCTGTCAAACCGAGGTAACGTAACACCAATGAAAAATTTGGAAGTATAAACTCCATAGGAATTGTAAAAAAAAATTAAGAAGTTGAGTGATGCAGTGCCAGGAGGGGTTTGAGTCTCAGCTAGGTGTTCCCATGCAACACCAAAGTTTTCCCTCTCCGCTCTGAAAATGCCCTGCTCTGCCATTCTCAACACTCCTGCACCTATTACCTTTGGCCCCCAGGGGACAATAAATTCTTTGAGTATTACAGCAAACCTTTTCCATGCTTTGTCCTTTTCTCCAACACACTCCTCCTAAATTGGTCCTGAAATCTGGGAACAGGACAAAAACAACTGTCATAGAGCAGTCTGCCCTGTTCCTTACCTTGGCCCCCTTCAAGAAGAAACCGTTATCTAACCGATCATTGCCTTTCGCCATGCAGCTTCAGAAAATTTCACCAGAGGATGACCCATTTTGGAAATGTTCAAGCGCACAGCAAAGGATTGTTGTTGACTCACTCCTCTGCTCACGGGAGAGGCCTTGAACGCAGCTAGACAACTGCCAGCGTCAGCGGCGGTGGACTATGCTCACTTCAAGTGGTGTCCATGGAGAGGGTCAGCTTTAGCCTGGAACATAACAGGCAGAAGTCCCACATCCTCCCATTTAACATGGATGACCCTTTGTGTTCACCCAGTGCCTCCATGACTCCTACAGCTACAGCTGGAGATGCAAAACCGGGACAAGACTGTGGAGCTGGTGACCTTGAAGCAGATCGTGAATGGACTGAGCAGGCTGGCTTCAGTGTCATCAACCTGGATCTTTGGCCAAGGAGATCCAGCTTGTGTGACCACCTGATGGTCATAGCAGATGGCTGCACCGTAAACCCCATTCCTCCTCCCATTCTCAACCATTCCTGACTACCCTGCTCCTCCCTTTCTTGGCCTCCTACCCCAAACCCTTTTCCCCCAACCTCACCTCCCAGCACCTACAATGAAAACCACATCACTCACTCCTTTGGTACCCTCTTTTTCCAAGGTATGACAGATGCACTCAGGCAACAGGGAGGTAGGGACTGAAGTGTTGCTGTTGTGAGGACCAGGGTCACAAATCGAGAAAGCCCAGCAGTGGAGATGGGTGCTGTCACCCTAATTCCAGACCCATACCAACAGGAGGCACCCAGTCCAGAAAGTGGTTCTGGTAAGGATCCTGGGGGGGGGGGGGTTGCACTGGGTTTTGCTGGATTTCAGCTGTCAGTGGTCCAGTTTAGTTCCACCGGAGGTTTCGTAGGGCCAGAAATGAGTGAGGGTACAGTGTGTGCACAAGGATGTTCACGAATATCCTACTATTTGTCTCACCTTTTTCCATAAAGAAAAGTATATAGAACACCGAGACCTTCCCTTGGAGCAATCGTGAGACAATAAATCCACACCCACTAGGAGCAAATCACAAAGTGTTTTACCTGATCCAGTGCAGTTGGTTCCTCGGGGCTATTAGGAAAAGTTCTTTCCCGGTGGTGTATTTGAAACCTACAGCGGGCCACCCGGCATGGGAAAAATCATACAACAATTATTTAAGTTGGGAATTCGTGGCAACATCCAGCAACGGTGTGAGGAGTGTCCCGACTGCCAAAGGGCACCATTATGTCCTCTCCTGTTGATGGAGATCCCATTCGAGCGAACAGCCATGGATTTCATCAGGCCATTAGACCACAGTACGTGCAGCTGGAGTAGATTATGCAATGCGATATGAAGACTTACATAACCTCAGCCAAAATCACCGTGGATGTAATTTCATGTATTCTCGTGGGTAGGGATTCCCAGGGAGATTGAGACACAATGTTCGCACGCTTCACCGTATTGGGTGTCACAGCCATTATAACATCTGTGTTCCACCCCAACCATCTTTAACTGCATACTAGAAAACATGACCCAAAAGTGTGCGAAAGAAGATGCACAACACTGGGATAAATTCTCGGACCCTCGGTGATTTGTGGTTAGGGAGGTTCCCCAGGCTTCCACGGGGCTGTTTCTACTTTGGGGTACTGCATGGACGCCAACACCGGGGCATCGTGAACATCATTAAAGAAAACCGGGAGGATGTCTCGGTCCTGGTAAAAATAGGGCTGAGTGTATTCTTGACCAGAGTTACTGAATAAGCCGGCCTTCACATTCATTTGCCGCAGGACAAAGAACAGGTCCACATCTACAACATGGCAGGCTGAACTGGGAAATAAAGTACTCATTTTCTGAATAGGAATCAGATTTACTGGCCAAGTATGCTCATACATACAGAGAATTTGCCTTTCATTTTCAGGGGCTTTCGCTGTACTTTAAAACAACAAAACATGAATATAAGCATACAAACATGTGCATCTTGCATCCGTTCCTGTTCTAAATTACTTGCAAAGCATCCAGGTCTGATACCTTTGGTTCCCAGAGCACAGTAAAGGCCCATTTTGTCTCAGCAAACCTCTTCCTGTTCTGTGCTCTCCTTCCCACAGAAATAAAGTAACTAAATAGTTTAAGTAGTTTAAGTAATTCGGTACAAACTATGTCTTGATAAATTATTCTGGAAGATTTATTCTGCACTTCCTGCTGAGAATACTTGGTCACAATTGAAGAAATGTTGGTCAGGCTGTACATTGTTCATTGAGTCCTCTTGGCCTTCAGCTGCTCTAGCATTCCAGCATGGACAAGATGACACTAAAGTGTTTGTTTTACAGTTATTATACAGTTATTTTCCCAGGTGTTTACTTTCTTAACTGCTACCCAAAATCTCAGTGTTCTCACTAGTTAGCCAGACTTTTCTAAGGTCCTCAAATCCCATAGAGACCATTTCAGGTGCAAAAGCTGATAGTAACGCAGAGATTTTTCTCACAACAATGGGGGGTGGAGGTGTGCAAATATGGTGAAAGCCCAGAAAACGAAAAGCATTAATTTAAATTCATTACTTTTTAGAACAGTGCTGTACAGTAATAGATTATGTACTATAGTAACACTTTTATAACCAAATGAGTAATGAACATGTCTAATAAAATAAATTCAGAAACATTTATGCACGGAGACACAAAAAGCAGCGAATGAGGTGCTGATTTGGCTCAATCGGTTGGCCACCACAAAGGTATGGGGGCCTTTTGTCAGTTTTTGTAAGACACTGACACAATTCTTTTTTGAGACATACTATCAAAAATGTTTTAAACATTATTTCATGCATTATTTTCAACAGAAAAGCTAAAAATATTTGCAAACCAGCAGAGAAATTTAAAAAGAAGTTTGGTTAATACTGAAAAGGAGCATTTTAGGAAAGCACACACTTTACATTTGGGTCAGTCTTGGAATTTTTCTTGTTATTTTCCCCCAGTAAAAAAGTAACAAGAACAACATATTTAGTACTGAGGTTCATGTCTGTCCAGACACAGGAGTCTAGGCCAACTATTAAAACTCATCTTCTCTTACCTTTTTAACCTTTTAAGTAACAATATACAACTGTGATACATGTTTGCATTTGAACATGATGAACAGCTGTATACGTTAACACATAATACAAGATAAAAATGAAAATAAATCATATATGTAAACTTTAATGAAAGTTGACATAAAACTACGACAGACAATATATTTAATATATCCACGTCTGAAAACTACTTATGACCGCACATCAGCCATTACTATTGCCCAAAGGACAACTGTCGCTCCTTTATTTCCCCATGCAGCATCTTGGCACGGTTCTTCAACTCCTCAGCCTTCTGCTCGTCTGGTGCGATGCCGTCACCCAGTTTGTACATTCGGCTGGCGTTAGCACAAGCCCACACGTGTCCAAGTTCACAGGCCTTCAGCGAGAACTTGAGGGCCACTTCCATGTCCTTGCTGACCCCAGCAGCACCCTGAATGTACATGGCACTCAAGTTAAAACAGCTGGGGGCAAAGTTTTGCTCACATGCCTTCTCGTAGTAACGTCGTGCCAGCCTAAGGTCGGGGTCCGCCACAGCCCTTCCATCATGCAGAAGCAGGGCAGCATTGTGACAGGCATTCGCCGAGCGCTTTCCTCCCGTATCACAGGACTTCATAAAGCAAGAGTAAGCCTTTTTCAGGCACTGAGCCACTCCACCTGGGCAGGGTTCAAGGGAACAAAAGGAATTTAATATATGCATCTCTGAGGTACAGAAACCCTACTTTCAACAACATATGGTGGACTGGATACTCAGGGTAAATGAAATCAAGAGCACATGGGGGTAACCCGAGACCGTGCTGGTTTTTACCAATACATCCAAAGAGTGTATGTTCGTCCACGCTGAACTAGCAGAGTAACTGATCCAATGAAGAGATTAAGCTTTGAGAGGGACAAAAAACTAAAAGCACCTCTACTGCTCATAACAAACCTAAAAACTTAAATAAACCACCCATGCAAGTCCATTTTAATGCGATTTAAAACACCCTGTGACAGCAGTGAACAGTGGAGTCTGCACTGTTGCCTTCCATCTGAAAGGTTGTGAGTGCAAATTCTATCTCCCGCCGTGGTTATTCAAGGCACTGATAACAGTAAGAATGCCTGCTGTAAAAATGGACGAGTCATTATGAAGTTGAGCTGACTTTGTATGTGACCTTGGACAAAGCGGAGCGGCTAAATAAGTACGTGACAGCAAGGCAGGCCGTGAACCGCATGCGCTTTCCAGGCCCTTCGCTCAGCGTGGCTGCTGCGAACACTGCTGTTACCCTGTCCTGGCTTGGAACATCACCTTCTGGTTTGGGAATAGCTGTGCTTGGGACATTAAGGTGCTACAGAGAGTGATCCGGGTGGCGGAACGCCGCACCAGATCCGATCTGCCATCTCTGCAGGATATTTTATACCAGGAGATGCAGGACCAGAGCGACTAGGATCATCGGTAACCTGTCTCATCCCAGCTATCATCTGTTCGACCTGCTGAAATCAGGCAAACGTTTCAGAAGCATTATGGCCAGAACGGTGAGGCTCGGGAGGAGCTTCAATCCACAGGCCATAAGACTTGTGAACCTGGACACGCCATCACACATTTTTCCAACTGCAGACTATAACACATATTGAACTTTCTACTTCACTGCACTCAGCTGCCACCATGCCATCTAGGCTTTTATTTATTTCTTTAGTTACTTGTAAAACTGTGTTGCACACAGTCTCATGGCTGATTCAGGGCACGCTTGGTATACCCGTGTATGTGCCAAATAAAATTCTCGATACCCTTTCCAGTTACGTGGTACGCGCCCAGTCTGTAGCAGCTCTCGCTGTGGCCGTTCACTTCGCAGTTGCGCTTCAGCACCTTGGCCGTCTCTTCGTAGTTCTTCTTAATGCCCTCCAAGTAGTCGGCGAGCCGCTGGCAGCCTGGCGGACGGTAAAATCGGTCAAATCGGTTTATTGGAAGGGCGCCGACAAAAAGCACCGAGCGCACGGCGCACCTGCTCACCTTCGGGGTCTTTCTCTCGGTCGCACTGGTAGCGGTACTCCACCTCCAGGTTTTCCAGGAACTCCTTCACTTCCTGCTCGTTTTTGAAGTCGACCGTCCCTGCCATTCCGCTTTACTTCCCTGCGCCAACTTTTACGCACATGGATTCAATTTTGCTCCGAGCGATGCAATGACCTTGGCGCACACGGCTAGCGAACTGCACGGAACGAAGAAAAGCACGAAGATACTGGCAACGCATGAAACAGCCCCAGTGTTTGATCGTAGCTCCCAAAATTGTATATAAAACGCCTTCTTCGAACAGCCCTGACCTCAAACCGGCGTCGCGCAACAACTGAAGGAGACTGCGAGCGGCTTCAGAGGAACTTCCTGTTTTCTGGGGATGCACTTCCGGTGGTGCAGTACCGTCCGCCACCGATATGGGGAGCTGTTACGTCATATTAGGTTAGGTTGAAAAACAGCTAAAAGTACAATAAAAATACACTGCCCTGCCAAAAAAGAAGTGACCACCTGGATTGAACTTGGTGTTATGATGTGGGGTTGCTTCAGTCGGTCAGGTCTAGGTTCGGCAACGTTACGTGCCCAAAAAAATGAGCTCAGCTGACTACCTGAATATACTGAATGAGCAGGTTTTTCCATCGATGGATTTTTTCTTCATATTCCGAGATGACAATGCCAGGATTCATGGGGCTCAAATTGCTAAAGAGTGCTTCGGGGAGCATGAGAGAGACATCATTTTCACACACGGATTGGCTGCCACAGAGTCCAGACCTTAACCCCATCGAAAATCTTTGGGATGCGCCGGAGAAGACTTTACGCAGCGCTCCGACTCTCCCATCAATACAAGAAAAATGAATGCAACCCTGGACAGAAATAAATGTTGTGACATTGCATAAGCTTATCGAAACCATGCCACGGTGTGTCACTTTTTTTTGGCTGGGCGGTGTACCTTATAGCTCTTCCATACATCAATCCATGATCAATTCATGATCAATAATGTTTGTTCAGTGCAGGACACCAGGCAGTCCATTCGATTACTGGCCCGTTTATCACGTACAGTACAGGACACATGCAATGGCCCTCAGCTTCAGGCCCCTTAAACAGTCTGTCATGCACACTCAAAAATACAGATGGTTCTTAACTTGGCTAAAATAAACTTGGCTTTAGCTGCAATAAAAAAGTCTTTTTAATCTTTGTAAATCTTTTTGTTTTCAACATTGTATTAATGCTATATTGACATGGATTAGAATTTAAAGGAATTTAAAAATGACTGAAAAATTGAATGTTGTTTATACATTCGTTTTGTAAACACCTGCAACGTCTCACATCTTGTTGTTAAGCTACACATAAACGCTATGGAAGGGAGCTGAATACATCTGCACCTTCAATATTATGTTCAGCTGCATTTTCCTGCTACCTATCATAAATGCAGAAACACGGGCCACCTCCCCTGGCACAAGCTGTTGAAAATGAACAGTGAGAAAAATGCGTCAAATCATAAATAAATGAACTGGGAAAATGTTGAAAATCCATAATTCTTACGTCCACGACTCGAGGATCCAGCACTATTTCATTTGCTGTCACAGAATACGCTTTACTTATTTGAATTATAATGGACTTTAAAAATAGGGCATAGCAATTTAAAAAAGTCTAGATGAATACATTTCTCTTATTCGCCCCCCCCCCCACTCTGTCTCAGGACCTGAACGCCACCTGAAACTTCATCCATGAATCACCTTCAGCGTGATGCCACTTCAACAGGGCCAAGACCCTAAGCTGTTCATCAAGGAGGTATAGATACTACAAACCAACACGCTCATTGTTCAAACACTGTGAATTGGACAATCTGGACTTTTTATTTGCTTCCTGCCATCCTGCTTTTATCATATTTCCAAAAAATGCAACATTGGAGACTGGTCTCTCATCTGAGAAAAACTCAGTTTGATTTTCCTGTACTGTAGATAACTAACTGTGCTTAGTAATTGTGTTTAAGCTGTAAATTGTGTGTACAGTGCGTATAAGCTGTGCGTTTTATACCATGTTATTATGCTGTAGATCGCATGTGTGCTCTGAGAGAAACCTGACTGTAATATGAGTAGCTTTGGTGCCGTATATCCCCTGGGCACGGGTTGGAATCCATCTCAGTCCGTGCAGAGTTTGCACGTTTTTCTGTGTCCATGCGGGTTTCCTCCAGGTGCTCCGGTGTCCTCCCACAGTCAAAGCACATACGTTTTAGGTTTCAGGTTGGGTGTGTGTGTGTGTGTGTGTGTGTTAGCAATGTTAAATTAAGGGACGTGAGCACTGGGAGATTTGCAATGAAATTATTGTACTTAAAATAATCATCTATTATCAGCAGTTTACTCAAATGTTTAGTGTAAGATAAATTACCTTGTCTGTTACCTTTTAATGAAGATAGCATTATTAATGCAGAACGTATCCCATATTCGTGAAAATTAAATGGCAAAAAGGCTGTTTCCTCCATTCTTCTTCAGCCTTGACACAGATATATTTAAAGGCTCTGCACTTAGAAATAAGAATCGGTTTTTGCATAATCCTTGCACATAATAATGCCTGCATCTATGAGTCACCTGCCAAAGGATTAAATATGAATCTATGGTATCAGCTGGAGATCTGACCTTCAAGATGATGCTTCTCAGTTGCTCATTTCTGAAAATGAACAGAAAATGACAGATCACATTTCTCTCGCTTTTAAACTGCCGTTTAGTTTAGTTACGTAATATTCTGCAGAATGGGTGAATGTTGAGGCCTACATATTTCACCAATTAGATTACAATAAACAGAAAATGTTCGTTGTTCCACCTGGAATGAAATCCATAAAGTGAAAGTACATGTATTTCCTCTTAACATGTGCTGTATTGAGTGAAATCCAAGACATCTTTAGATTCAGACTAATTATTGTTACACTTTTCTGCAGTCTGGGTGGCATCAACCTTGCCACATCTCTGCGACCAAAAACACTTTAATCCTCTTCTTTGAAGGCTTTGAAGGTCTTTGAAGTTCCTCAACTTAATTATTTAAGGAAAATCAGTATTTAAATGAGATGGGGAAGCTGGTGTTTATTTCTCCTCGGAAGTGCTAGATGAACTTGTATGTTTAATAAAATATTAGGTATTTGCATCTATGTGACAGGTAAAATGGAGGTATTTAGATCAACTGTGACCATCCGGTAAATAAATAGATTGTGAATGGTCTGGTTCATGGGCACGACTTAAAGTTTCATACTGGAAGAGTTCATCGGTGGTGGCAAAGTGTCTTTATTTGCAGGTTTTCTGCTTTGGAAATCCACATAACACTGAAATCGCTGCTTCGTAACACTCGATCGTTCTGGATCGTTCCTACCTGAGACGTGCTGTCTCCTGGGCAGCATTACTGAGCAAGAACCCCGTTCTGCAGTAGTGCAGCTTGCGTGTTGCGTCCAGCTGGCAGTGACACTAATTTTCAAGGTTGTCCAGTCATGCCTGGGTTCTCCGGGGGCCAGAAGATGAGTGCTTTCATGGTGAGAAATGTGTGCGATACAGTAAGAGTACAGAATATATAATGCAGAAGTTACACCAAATCTGACTCAATACTCCATTGGGTACATTATGATAATAGGGGCAGTAAAGAAGTCAAACATCACAGGTAAAAAAAAAAAAGATTCTCAGAGTGCAGCGTGAAATGGTACATAAACTAAATCCTGCCTCACCACCCAGAGGTGCCCTAGTGCTGTACTGCATTTATCATAAAAATGTGTTTAAAGCAGAATTACCAAACTCCAAACCTCAAGATTTGGACTCTTGTATATTTGAGAATAGACTATACTGTAATTGGAGCCTGTTTTGTGCCTGAAGAACCAAGTTAGAACTAATAATTATCTGAATGAAGCCATTTAACTGCTGAGTTTTACATACCAGGATGTACCTGCCCAAAAAGCGATGGTGCCAGCATGAGGTGGCAAGGAGTGGACTTAGAGGATTCATTATCCTGTTGTCTCCTGTCCTGTCCTACATATTAAGTAGTTTCACTGCTTGCAGGTGTTTCAGCATTTTGCTGTTCTTATATGCAAAATCATTTACAAGTTTACACAAAAATCCCATCTATATGCTCCCTATTGGGAAAGGAATTAATTCATGATCAAATACAGTAAGAAACCAAAGAACTACTTGGTTCCTTCAGACACCTTAGTTTTGTTACCCCATGAACTTTTGAGTTTTAAAAAATATTTGTCAAATGTTGCATGATGGAGAAAAGGGTTTGCTCCTATGAAAGCGCAGTGCAAAGCAATGACAATGTGCAACAATATGAGAAGATAAAATGGTTTCCGGAGTATCTCATAATCATAGACAATTTATAAAGTGTAGATGGCGATGGAAATATTAACACCCATAACAGAGTATCGGATTAATCCAGCCGCAAGGGGATGCACAAACTAGTGCATGTTCTTGTGCCGGTCCCAAGCCCGGAAATGGAGAGGGTTGCATCAGGAAGGGCATCCGGCATAAAAATTTTTGGCCAAACTAAATATGCGGACAAAAATGGAAATTTCCAAACCGGATCGGTCGAGGCCCGGGTTAACAACGACCGCCACCAGCACTGCTAGCCGACAGGGTGCTGGCGGAAATTGGGCTACTGCTGGCCAAAGAAGGAGGAAGAGAGGAGGAAGGTATGTCCGGAGGAAGGAGGAGAGGAGGAAGGTTAAGAGAGTGGACGTGAGGATAGGAACTTTGAATGTTGGTAGTATGACTGGTAAAGGGAGAGAGCTTGCTGATATGATGGAGAGAAGGAAGGTTGATATATTGTGTGTGCAAGAGACCAAATGGAAGGGGAGTAAGGCTAGGTGCATCGGAGGGGGGTTTAAACTGTTTTACCATGGTGTGGATGGGAGGAGAAACGGGGTAGGGATTATCCTGAAGGAACAGTATGTAAAGAGTGTCTTGGAGGTGAAGCGAGTGTCTGACAGAGTGATGGTTATGAAACTGGAAATTGATGGTGTGATGCTGAATGTTGTTAGTGCATATGCCCCGCAAGTTGGGTGTGAGATGGATGTGAAAGAAGAATTCTGGAGTGATATGGATGAAGTGGCGAGGAGTGTACCTGAGGGAGAGAGAGTGGTGATTGGAGCGGATTTCAATGGACATGTTGGTGAAGGAAACAGAGGAGATGAGGAGGTGATGGGTAGGTATGGTGTCAAGGAGAGGAACGCAGAAGGTCAGATGATAGTGGATTTTGCAAAAAGGATGGACATGGCTGTGGTAAACACGTATTTTAAGAAGAGGGAGGAGCACAGGGTGACGTACAAGAGCGGAGGAAGATGCACACAGGTGGACTATATCTTGTGCAGGAGGGCCAGACTGAAGGAGACTGTAGACTGTAAAGTGGTGGCAGGGGAAAGCGTAGTTAGGCAGCATAGGATGGTGGTTTGTAGGATGACATTGGAGATCAAAAAGAGAAGGAGAGTGAGGGCAGAACCAAGGATCAAATGGTGGAAGTTGGAAAAGGAAAACTATAAGGTGGAGTTCAGGGAGGAATTAAGACAGGCACTGGGTGGCAGTGAAAAGTTACCAGTGAGCTGGACATCTACAGCAGAAGTGGTAAGGGAGACAGCTAGAAAGGTGCTTGGTGTGGCATCGGGACAGAGGAAGGAAGACAAGGAAACCTGGTGGTGGAATGAAGAAGTACAGGAGAGTATACAGAGGAAGAGGCTGGCGAAGAAGAAGTGGGATAGACTGAGAGATGAAGAATGTAGACAGGAGTACAAGGAGATGAGGCGTAGGGCAAAGAGAGAGGTGGCAAAGGCTAAAGAAAAGGCTTATGGTGAATTGTATGAGAGGTTGGACACTAAGGAGGGAGAAAAGGACCTGTACCGATTAGCTAGGCAGAGGGACCGAGCTGGGAAAGATGTGCAGCAGGTTAGAGTGATAAAGGATAGCGATGGAAACGTACTCACAAGCGAGGAGAGTGTGTTTAGCAGATGGAAAGAGTACTTTGAGGGGCTGATGAATGAAGAGAATGAGAGAGAGAAGGTTGGGTGATGTAGGGATTATGAATAGGGGAGTGCAATGGATTAGCAAGGAGGAAGTTAGGACAGCTATGAAGAGGATGAAGAATGGAAAGGCTGTTGGCCCAGATGACATACCTGTGGATGCATGGAAGTGTTTAGGAGAGATGGCAGTGGAGTTTTTAACCAGATTGTTTAATGGAATCTTGGAAAGTGAGAGGATGCCTGAGGAGTGGAGAAGAAGTGTACTGGTACCTATTTTTAAGAATAAAGGTGATGTGCAGAGCTGTAGTAACTACAGAGGGATAAAACTGATCAGCCACAGCATGAAGTTATGGGAAAGAGTAGTGGGAGCTAGGTTAAGAAGGGAGGTGACCATTAGTGAGCAGCAGTATGGCTTCATGCCGAGAAGGAGTACTACAGATGCGATGTTTGCTCTGAGGGTGCTGATGGAAAAGTACTGAGAAGGTAAGAAGGAGTTGCATTGTGTCTTCGTGGACTTAGAGAAAGCATATGACAGGATACCTAGAGAGGAGCTGTGGTATTGTATGAGGAAGTCGGGGGTGTCAGAAAAGTATGTAAGAGTGGTACAGGATATGTACAAAGACAGTATGACAGTGGTGAGGTCTGCGGTAGGAGTGACGGATGCTTTCAAGGTGGGGGTAGGATTACATCAAGGATCAGCTTTGAGTCCTTTCTTGTTTGCAATGGTAATGGACAGGTTGACAGATGAGATCAGACAGGAGTCACCGTGGACTATGATGTTTGCAGATGACATTGTGATCTGTAGTGAGAGTAGGGAGCAGGTTGAAGAGACCCTGGAGAGGTGGCGATATGCTCTAGAGAGAAGAGGAATGAAGGCCAGTAGGACTAAGACAGAATACATGTGCATAAATGAGAGGGAGGACAGAGGAATGGTGAGGATGCAGGGAATAGAGTTGGCGAAGGTGGGGGAATTTAAATACTTAGGATCAACAGTCCAAAGTAATGGGGAGTGTGGAAGAGAGGTGAAGAAGAGAGTGCAGGCAGGGTGGAGTGGGTGGAGAAGAGTGTCAGGAGTGATTTGTGACAGAAGGGTACCAGCAAGAGTGAAAGGGAAGGTCTATAAGATGGTAGTGAGACCAGCTATGCTTTATGGGTTGGAGACGGTGGCACTGACCAAAAGACAGTAGGCAGAGCTGGAGGTGGCAGAGTTAAAGATGTTAAGGTTTGCATTGGGTGTGACGAGGATGGACAGGATTAGGAATGAGTATATTAGAGGGTCAGCACAGGTTAGACGGTTTGGAGACAAAGTCAGAGAGGCGACATTGCGTTGGTTTGGACGTGTGCAGAGGAGAGATTCGGGATGTATCGGGAGAAGGATGCTAGGGATGGAGCTGCGGGGCAAGAGGAAGAGAGGAAGGCCTAAGAGGAGATTTATGGATGTGGTGAAGGAGGACATGCAAGTGGTGGGGGTGATGGAGAGAGATGCAGAGGACAGGAGGAAGTGGAAGCTTTTGATCCGCTCTGGCAACCCCTAACGGGAGCAGCCGAAAGAAGAAGAAGAAGAAGAAGAAGAAGAAGAAGAAGAAGAACAGAGTATCAGAGTTTCATAAACACAAAGATGAAGATAATACAGTTTTTGCAAACTTAGCACTCATCTTAGACTGGACAGAGGGGCGAAGGGCACAAAGTCAACTGGAGGTCAGCACTATGGACGGACACCTTTGCTGGAAGGAGGTGGCTGGTGTGTCGAGCCCTAACCCCAGTAGCAAAGTGTGATTTCCAACACCTTTGGATACAAAGCTTATAAAAACATTGTACAGTACCGTGTTTTTGGTTTCGGGAAACTCGGTGAGCAGCGCACATTTTCAGTTTTCACTCATATTTAATGTATTGCACTAACCTTCAAATATGAAAAAATCCATTAAAAGTTGACTCACGGCCATTATCTGAATAATTTTGCAAAATTTTGTGCTGAAAGATCAAATGGTGTCGCAGCCATTAAAAGTTAACAACATACATATTTAACACTGAAGCGCAGAAGCTGCAGTGTTTCTTTTCTTTTACATCGGATTGTTATAGTGTTCTAAACCACTGTTGTCCATATGCTAGGTTTTTTTTTAACTTCTTAAAATATGTCAATTATATAACACACATAAAAAATGTAGCAGATGAATTACCCTGCATAGATCCACACAAAAAAAGCCGGTTAGTTTCCATGATGATTTTGGATTGCCAAGCAAGCACCTGATGACACCAGAATATGAGGTCCATGGCACCATCACTTTTTGTTTTACCCTTAAAACACCAGACTTTCGGTCCTGGCCACCCCAGTCCAAACTGGTCAAGCTAGCATAACAACTGATGTCTATAATGATTTCATGTGACTCATAATTCAAGCCCGAGACTGAATTAATGAATGCACAACATTAAAACTGTAACTGTAAGAAATACATCCAAACGCACTGCAGATGTTCCTTCCCGCTCTGACCGGCCGGTATTTAACAGGCAGGGAGCGGAAAGGCCACCTGCCCGGCGATGCCGTAACGGAGAAGCTGCCGTCAATATTTAACGGACATCTGAGAGGGGCTGACACGCTGGAAGACCCACGAGGGGACAGTTTTGGGCCGCAGCAACGCCGGAGAAAATACCGAGGACTTTTTAGCAGAGAGCCTGTCTCGCTCCAACAGACAATTGCGTGTCCTTCTGTCGATGCTGAATTAAGCAGAGTTTTTAAGCATCTTATTATCTCGCCTCTGGATTAGCATAAGACCAGCCGAGCTGCCCAAAATACCCTGCTAGGGTTTGCCTTGTGAGCAGACCAGTGGGTTGGGGGTTATGGGGGTTCGCCTGAATGCTGCACGAGGACCCACAAATGAACCTGGATGGTCGGAGGCCGCCAAACAGAGGAGGATGCCGTCGGGGGGATTTACCTTATTTTCAGGAGTGCGTTTAACCAGGGAGATCCCCGAACGAAGTTTTCCACGGACGCTTAAACGCTCGGACGGCCACAAAAACGCACAGACGCAAAGATTTTACCGTGAAGGGTGAGAAGAGAGGGTAAACCCTGGATGGCACATCGGCGCACACCAGGGTGGCCCAAATTCATAACTACTTTAAGCAATAAGCACATTCACATATAAAGTGGGACCACCTGCATATGCAATGTAAATAGTGTTGCTGCACAAATGTAATACCATTTTACTACTTACTACAACGAAAATTAACCCAAAGGATTTGGGTAAACCAGAGGAATGTTTTACATCCTCAGGATTATCTTTTGCTATTTTAATAACAGCACTTTTTTTTTCCTCCTACAGCTACACAGAGGAAATTAAAATACAAAAAGGTGCCAGCGCCGATATCTGCGAGCAGGCAAGTCGAAAAGTTCAGGTAGCGAGAACGGCCGTTTCTTCAGGATCCGCGGTACGACTGACAGAAGTGCAAACCTCAACCTTATGGTTTGCATTGTGTTTGAAATTTTGGCCTGCGTGACTCCAGGAAAATAAAAAACATGTGGCACCAAGAGTCTCGCCTCACTTCTGCTTCCTGATGATTTCTGCCACAGCAACGGATTACAGGCGTTTTCCTACTAAGGTCATGTTTAAGGGATTTTGCTGCACGCTTTGAGCAACAGCCCACACCTGAAAGGAGTGAGATGAAACCTTGCGTTTGCCTGCCGTAATGATGCAAGAAAAAGCAACTTATTAGGCTCAGAAACAACGTGTGGGTGCAGTCAGCTTTTTTATTCCAAAGGGAGGCCATGGGTTTATGTAGACATGTGTCATGTACAATTCTCCAGTCTCTGACGCAGCAGAAGAAACATTAAATTCCCAAACACGTACTAGAGACACTCAGCACGAAGCAGCTGGGCGTCTGGCTGTTTTGTCATAGTTAAATCTACCTCATTTACATTTAAAATTTGTGTTCATTTCTTCAACACGTTCTTTTGTCCAAAGGTTAATATCGTACAGGTACGGGAGACGTAGATGCTAAGAGAGGTGTGAGGCTGCACAACTAAGATGAAAAAACCCGGTTCATCTCGTGAGTCTATCCTGTTACAGACGTCATTCTGTGCTCATGACTGTAGGACGGTTGTTCCACCACCGAGGGGTCGAGGTGGAACAGAAATACGATCGTAACGCCCTTGCGAGTGTTTATGACCAGCCTTGTGTTTCGGAAGCTCTTCAGTTGCGGGCTACCGAAGACATGGACTTGTACGGTGACGCGTGGCTGTGCCGGTTCCAAAAGCAACCCTGCTGCAGCTTTAAGCAGAGGTGCTGTAGTTTTTCGGGTCTGCGCCTGAAAATAATCGGAAACATTAGTCACAAAGGATTTAAGTGGCTACAGTAAGTGCGGAAATATTACTGCTGAAGGAGAAAAGGAGGAAAGCGTGTCTTGGACTTGGGCTTTATTGTTTTGTACTTTTCTGCAATGGGCTGACTCCCCAGCTTGGGTGTAGTTGCACAGCCTCGCGCCCAGTAATTCCAGCATAGGCTCTGGACCGTCACCAGGGATTAAGCAGTTATCGATAATGGACCGAGCAGAGTTCTGAATAAGCTTATTGTGTTGCAGGGAGGTCACTCAGCAGGATGCTGCAGTCATTTTATTTGGGTTGGGCCACAATCTGGACGAGCAATGGTGAAGAACAGACAGATCCTGCGGATGTTGTAGAACAGGAGCATGAGGAGATCAGAGAAGAGATATGCTGGGAGATAGCAACTGATACGGGTGACTGTTAACACCAAGGTGGTGTTGTTCGTGTCTACGCTGACAGACACGGGTTGCGCAACAGCATGAGGAGAGGAGTAAATAACTCCAAACTGGTCTGACTGTGTTACGTGTGTGAGTGTGGGCCCCTGCCATGTGTACTGAGCTTCCTGAGATAAACTGCAGAGCACTGTGGCCCTAAGCAGGCTTAGACTGGAATGCATTAAAAATTTGTCTAGACAGCATATTTTAGAAACATATTTGTTCATTCTCCATTGTGCATATTTGTGCATTTAGGGATCAGCAGTACGTTAAAAATCTGTGCAGGGAAATGAACATCCCAACATATTTAGCAGTCCTCCCTTCTGCCCCCCAAATCTCAGACGGCTCAGATTTAAGACTCCGATCCCTGCCATTCTTGTTCTCCACAGTTCAGCTCTTGTCAGTCTCATTTGTTTGAACTCCTTCATTCCTACACAATATTTTCCAATTTATCTGTGTGCTCATTGATTTTGACTAGAATTCCGCTGACTCTTGTCACCGCAGACATACAGCCCTAAACCTAACACTCATACACGCAAACTGACACACTGAGGACAGCTTAGGTTGCCAAATTTGCACGAGGCGCATGTTTCTGACCCATTGAAGGAGACCCCACATGGACATCAGCAGCACACTACACAAAGTGCACTGAACTGAAACCCACATCCAAACAAACAGCTTTGGAGCAGTGAGGCACCAGCACTACCCACTGACCC
Organism: Heterotis niloticus; assembly: GCA_018136845.1. Classification (NCBI taxonomy): domain Eukaryota; kingdom Metazoa; phylum Chordata; class Actinopteri; order Osteoglossiformes; family Osteoglossidae; genus Heterotis; species Heterotis niloticus. Next base: position 30,167,211 of record CM030898.1, read on the forward strand.
ATCATCACAGCCCCCATACAACTTTCTGCCTTGTGACTGGACTTCCCCAAATCCCTGAAGTCTGCCCAGACTCTGTCTCTTCTCTGTGTACCAAAAGGTGAGACACATCATCAGTGGACATTGGAAAAGGTCCTTCACTGATGTTAGGCTTCCCCTGCACGACACAGCAGACCAAGCCACATTGTCCAGACTACAGTCTTTTTATGCATGTGATAATGTATTAATTCTCAATTAAACTAGCACACCAATTCTTAGGTCTTATTAGTAATATGAAAATATGACCAAGTTTTATTATTATTATTATTATTATTATTATTATTATTATTATTATTATTATTATTATTATTATTATTTTGAGGATGCAGTGGATAAGCTGGTGCTTCACAGCTTCTGGGCTTCTTGGCTGATGTGGAGTTCAAATCCTGCTCAGGGGTGTGTGTGGAGTTTGCAGGTTCTCCTCTGTGTTTACACCCCTCTAAGGAAAAGCTATGCAAGGAAAACAGCAAACCGTTTCTATTCTTTTTCTTTTCCTGGAAAACCATGCCAGTGGTCACCTAGGAGTCAGATGTGACTCAGTAGCAGTTTCTGTTGTTGTGGTTTTGGAAATTTTTGTGAGGAAATGACCCACAATGTCAACTCTTTAGCCGTCAGATACAGCAGCATTCCATCAGAAAGATAATCTTCTCAGGTGAGTGTTGGTGAGGATGTGCATTTGTATTTAAATTTATTCTGATACCAAGTCACTAACTATTCATAACTCATATTTCCTGGAAGAGATCCAGCCTTTAATGTTATCACTAGATAGTGCTACACCCACACATCTGTAAAAACCTACCCACTATTATGAATACATTTAGAGGCAAAAGCTTTTGTTCTGGCTCTCGCTTCAGAATGCTCGACAGTCCTGCGGTAAACACGACTCAGTGGTCTGGAGTTTTTATCATCGATGTGGTGGTGAAAGAAATCACTGATGTAGGAGACTGCTCTTGTTATTATGGTTTTTGCTTGCTAGAGAAGTAATGTGGCAGATAACCTTCTGCTTAAGGATGTGGACTCGTGACCACAAGGTTGCTGGGTCAAGTCCCCGTAGGGATGCTTATGTCGTGCCTTGGAGTAAGGTGCTTAACCCTGTCAGCGAAATGTCAAACAGTTCAGTAGAAACAGAAAGGAAGTCCTGGTTCTGTAACAGTTTTATAAAAGTGTTGGCTAAGCCGCGGAAAAAAGCTCTAGGACTGACGCTGCTTTATTTTTGTTTTTGGTCCATAAAATGCATCCGTGCACGCGCGAGGTCAAAGTGCAACTGGGACGGTTAGTATGGCATGCCGTGCTTACACGTTCAAGAAGGGCTATGGAGCATCCTTCATTTTGGAAAATGTGCTGTAAACCGTGGATTCTACAAAGTGCCGGGGCTTGTGAAGCTCCCGCACAAGAGAACCTCTTCAGCAAAAGCAGCTCCCGTATGTAAGCAGCCAGGGTGCAGATAGATGGTAGGAGAGTTTCTGAGAGAGAAAAGTGGGTCAGGGGGTCTATGGTTTGCCTGCAGCTTTTTCATCTGCTGATTCAGGGGTCCCAGAGAGGGAGGGGGAACGGTGGGGGGGGGGGACTGGCTACGGGCAGCAGCGAACAGCTACAGAGGAAGGACGAGCACCAAGCCTCCGGCTCTCGGCAAGGAGTCTGGAGCCAGACCAAAGCGCTGCTTTTCAAAAGGCTTTGTTTCAGAGCCGTGGGGGCTGCAGCGGAGGGCTCAGAGCGAGGATCGTCCCTTCCCCGGCCCACAAAGAGGGCGGTCAGTGGTGTAAACATCAACCCGTGGAACGGGAGTCAGGCATCGCAGCCATGCGATGCATTTTCCCGTTGAAATACAACTCGCCGTGTCTCCTTTAATGTTGGCTTTTTCTTCTCTATTTGCAAACCGCATTTAAAACACGAAGCGCTGCACTAAAACCGGTTCTGAGGTAACAGCACATCAGGGCGTCGGAATAACCACAAGAATGCACGAAATGAACCCACGCGCGATCATCTGCATGTTTCAACGTACCGCGGTAAATAGCGTTTTCCTGTTCGACAACCTTTTCCTCCTGCTCTCGGATGCGTAGCACTTTCACCGTTTTGGCTTCAGCTGCCAACATCAGTTTGACTCTGAGGCTCACAGGCAGCAAAAAAAGGTAATAAATTACCATCTGTGTGACAAATTCATTATTTAAGGCCAGTCAGACTTAATCTGATTTGTTTTAATATTGACCCTACAGGGAACATTCAACTAGCTGCCCGTGTCAAGGACGTCACTTTATGAATAGAGTGGAAAAGCAGGCATTTGATCTGCCAGGCCCCGACCCTGCACATGCAGTTGAAGGTGAAGAAGAACACAGAAATGCAGACTAATATCTCATATTAGGACTTACTAAACCAGGCTGAATTAGGAGAATTGAAGGATAAAACTAAGTATGGAAGAGCGCTGAGAATCTTGAGGTGAGAAACTGTGTGTTGAAGGACTCCCGAGAAAAATCGCTTCGCACGCACTGTTTGGCCAAAAGTATGCGGCCACCTCTTCTAATAATTGAGCCGAGCTGTCTCAGCCGCACTCGTGCACCATACAAACACATTCCCGATAACTGTGTGCTTTCAGCTCCTTTCCTGCTCCAACATGACTGGGCCCCCATGCACAAAGCGAGCTCCATAAACACATGGTTTGCCCAGGCCGGTGTGGAAGAACTTGAGTGGCTGCACAGAGCCCCGACCTCAACCCCGCTGAACACCTTTGGGATAAACCGGAAATGCCGACCGCAAGCCGGGTCTTCTCGCCCGAAATCATCGCCTGACCTTACAGTTGCTCTTGCGGCCTTTTATTAAGTAGTCGTGTGCGTTCGACCCATTAAAATGCAGACCTCATGCTGAAGATGGTCGGTTGGAGGTCAGGTTTCAGACTGGAGCTGAAGGGCTGCATTTATTCCACTCGAGACCTGACACAGCGTCTGGTGCAAATGCTGAGGCCGGGGTCGTGTAATCGTAGTGCACGTCTCCGTATGCGTTTCGGTCCTTATGTGTCCGCGTGCGCACGCCTACGTGCCGGTTTGTCTGTCAGCGGTGGGTATGTGTACTCGTTCTCCTTCAACACGATGAAGGGAGGCTCTTGTTTTTTTTCTACGAGCCTCTCAACAACCAACTGCCAGCGCTACTGCAAAATTAATATCCCTTCTAAAGTTGCCCCCCTCCTGCATATTAATAGTCAGTAGTCCTGGTGTGTATGTGTGCGCGCCCGTGTGCGAGCGTGTCAGCTGACAGAGGGTCATCTGGCCTTTTCCACATCATGCACAGGGAACGATGACCGTCACGAACCCCAGCGAGGAGGCCATCGCGCTTATTTATTTATTTCCCATGCTCCCCGGGGCCCTGCCCAGTTTTGATGCAACATAAAACTGTCAACAGCAATTGTGTCTCCTCTGAGCTGGCTGTACATACAAGGCCTGGCATTCCAACATCAGGCAGAAAAAGTCTGGGGTTCAGAAGCCTCCCTCCCACGCATCCCCACAGCTGCAGACACACACACACGTTGAACCGATGCCTGCTGCTGGCCAGCTTATACAAGGTGTCACCCACCATCTGCCCCCCACGCAGTGCACATAAACACCCCTCCAAACAAAAGGAAGAGGCCAGGTTTTTTAAAGAACACCATCACGAGTAGTCGGTATATTTCAGCATTTGTTGCTGCGGTGTGCTTGTCTCGGTGTGTTTTTTGGGGTTGCAGAGAGGGAGAGTTGTACATGGACCCATACTCTTACATCAGCGGCGCACAGGTACCACCTCAATCCAGCGGCCTTTATTCCTGGACCATCGCGCTCATCCTCCCCGCCCTACAAACTACACGAGACAGAAGTGTTTTAATCAAAAAAATCTTTACTAGATTCCATACAGTATTGGTTGTAATAGATATGCACTTAATATAAGTTACCGCAGTCTCAATGTCACGCTCAAAGTTTGCAAAAAAAAAGAAAGAAAGTGCAGAGTGTCCATCTGCTGTCGTCTTCACCAGCGAGCAAAGTCATTGCAAAAGGAAAATGAAGAGGTGACCAAGTTATGGAAGCGACCCCCACATTTCACACTTTGGGGGTTCGGTAAGAAGAATCTGACCCTTGAGTGACCGAGATCCCGGATAAGAACAGGGGCACATCGGGGGGGACTCGTCATTCCAGCACCTTCCGCTTGATGTAAAGACAGCTGTCGCCACAATTCACAATATATAAATCCTCTCTGAGCCTAGCTCTGCATTGCATGGGCAGTTACTTCCTGTGCGGGGATAGTTCTTGTGCCAAAAATTTCAGGAGGATCTTGTATCGCGTTCCAGTCCCACCTTTGAAAATCGCAGGCTTTGTTCTAGATCCAAAATTAAACTGGAACAAATTCTGATGGAGAACTGCACGCTACGGGTTTGAGCCTATGCGTTACAAGGATGTCACAGTCTAGAAATACTATGTTCCTAACTTCACTACGGAAAAAAAAACAAGCCTTTAGAAGTTCCTACAACCGTGTCCTTGAATTATTGCTTTAAGTTCTCCGGTTAATCTTTGCTGTATGACATCCCTTGAGAAAAGTGACAGGGAAGTGACGGGTCCTGCCTAGCCCGCGACCCAAGCAATCTGGCAGACCTCACAAGTCTTGCAGCGTGCCGTGGAAAATCGTCGTAAAGTCTCGGCATCGCTAGCGGCGAACGGCTAATCCGACGGAGGAACCAAATTCCAGCTTAGCGGGGAGAGAATACAAACGCCGGAACGCACAATGGATGAATTTGTGCGGCGCCCGTAGTCCCCGACTTCTTCCCTTTTGTCTTCTGCGGTTTTTCTCTCCACGCATTACAGTCGTCTCACGACGAGAACGGCGGATGCTAGGAGAGGCGAAGTTAATGTCGCCCTTAGAGCGTTTGTATTGCTCCAAACCGTACCGTGAGGACAAAAACTTTGCATTATTATCCTGTTTTCAAAATCCTCTTGCTTACGCGATTTATTTTTTTCGCGCACCATGACAAGAAGTTTAGGCAACTTATTTACGGGCTCTCCTGTGTCGGAGGCATTGTGGGCGTACCGTGACATTGGGCACAGCGAAGGGGCAATCCTGTTTAAGGCGTTATCAGGACAGACACGTGCGGGCATTCATCATTTGCCACTCCGGTCCAAGCTTCCTGTCCTAAGCGCCCAAGAGCTGCTTGAGGCCCTGACCCACCACCCCAGACCCAGGGCTTGGCAGACCCAACTACAGAACCACTCTGGTCTGCGTCACAAGTCCACACACCAGAATTCGTGTAACTTTCGATAAATTCGCAGATCCAACCCTACTGTTCAGTTTACCCAATTTTTGCCCGTTACATATACAGTTTAAGACAGCTGCCACGCGAGGAGCACATGTTCCAAAATGCTTTTATGAGCCAACATACTTTCTACATGCCTGGTTACAAAATGTAAATATGGATTTAATATCAGGTTTTTTGTAGACTATTCAGAGTGCAGCCTGTTAAAAGACTGAGAATCAATTTTAAAAAAATAAGACCGGACAGGCAAACACACACAGAAGTATGCATGAGTACTAAAGAACCATGCAGAGAAACATGCGGTTCAGAGTTGACGGGGCTGCTTGGCAGATACCCCCATCCGACAGTGCTTTTATCTCGTGGCAGCTTCGTACCGCACTTTTGCCATACAGCTCACCACACGCGAACTCCATAAACGATTCTTCCGCCAGTTCTTTGTTCCCCCGATTTGCTTTTACAAAGCAAAAAATGGCCACGAAGGACTAACTGATGTTTATCTTTCCATTACACCTTTTCAGTGCTGCACTTCAGGCCGTGCGATGGGTCGACCGCATGCGAGTCAGAGACGTTCGATCAGAACACCAAATGTTGAGTTACGCACGCTGTATTACACCGTGTAGGATCCACTCCTCGGTATTGCTGTTTCTTTTGATGAGCACCCATTTCAAAATGGATCAGCCTATCTTACTGATGACATTCTGTTCATTTTTGGGCTTAAACTACACATACGTTCCCCCGTGAATTTTTTGTGCCACGGCCACCCTGCTGTACTGCCCTTAAACTGAGTCTATCGCAAACATAAATGCACATGTGCTCAACTAGAAGTCTGTGGTAAAACATTTAAGGACACACAAAATTGCTCATTTCCCCTTTAACAGCTTTGTCAGATGGCGCAGCCCCCCCAGTGCTCACAATGACACCTATGATCGGTTATGTCTCTACTTTGCTGTGGGCAGAATGAGATGAATTGCACGCTCCTACCCGAGTTCTGATGACATCTCCGGCCCATAGAGCGGAAGAAACGTGTGCCGCAAAACTCGCAAATCGGGGGGGTTCCGTGCGTGTGTTTACCTCTCCCTGGTTAGCGTGAGCATCGTGCTTTGAGGAGAGACACAAGAATTTCAAAAGTGGCCAAATACTATGATCTGGAGAAATACGGGGCAACAAAAAACATAAACGCACATAACGTTATGAACCAGATCACATCTGTTCAGAAAAGAAGTGTTTTACTTTGGGACATGCGCAGCCTAAAAAACAAACAAACAAAAAAAAAAAAAGATGTTGACAGCACCCACCGTTCCTGCAAAGTTGTTAAAGAAGAAATGATTCGGTTTTGACATGTATGACAACGTGCCTTCTGTAATGGAGGTGTTTCCACTGTCACACAGTGAGGAACCCCTGAGATTCTGGTGGTTCTTGCTGATGAAACCCTGCACACAGCCATAGGGGAGGGAAAAAAAGCAGATTGTGACACTCAGATATGACTGGGTGTGATTTGCAATGTTTGGGAAAGGATCCCTTGGAACTGCCCCGTATTGCTGTACTCATAACATCGCCTGCGACTTTTGGAGACGGTGCCTCATTTGCAAATAAAGATGCTGGCTGGTGGGACTTATGGCAGTAGCTGCACGGAACCGCCTTGCATCAAGCTGATATTCTTTTTATCTGCCGCTGCTTATCGCTCCATTTCTATCTACGCTTCCCGGATCAGGTATGCGCGTGTCTCACAGCGCAACATCGGTGTGGAGGCCATCGCCGCACTCAGCGTGTGCTTCTTGTCCAGGTCTGGCACAGCACATCATGCAGCTGCTTTAAACAGTCCACATCAGACGTCATAAACTGCAAGCCGTGCTTCCAGAAACCCTTGCCATTTCCAAATCAAGCCAGACACGTGTGTGTGTGTGTGTGTGTGTGTGTGTGTGTGTGTGTGTGTATATATAAACACATAAGCTCTAAACACATAGCTAAAGTCTTCCGTAAGGCCTATGACAGCCTATAATGCGAAAAGAGGTGACAGCTCTGCACTCACCTCCACCAGGTAGGAGATGCCGGGGTTGAAATCGCACAAATGTCAGATTTAAGCCGCACGCGGAAGGTGCTTGACTTTTTCAGGAGAAACTGTATTCTAATACACGTTCCCTTCAACCATTGTGGGAATAAAATCCCTAACGTGGGACCCGAACATCCGAAAGCTCCGGCTCGTGCTCCGACATTCCTGCCTGCAACATTATTGCTGAGAAATTCAGCCTGACCTCAGAACAAAAATGTCAGCTATTCACGTTTGTTTACTATTTACGTCTGTCTAAACTAAAACATGTTGCAGATTTCTGGACGCTTACGAGCCTCTCTAGGTCTACGGCTTCCAATAAGTTAAGCCACTAACTAATATTTTAGTGTCCACGCCATCAGAGAAAAGCACATTATACAGGAGTTGCTAAACTGTAAATAGTCTGCAAGATCCTGGTGAGGTCAGGCTGAAGAATTGTGTGTCAAGTGTAAGGCTTTTTGGTGCAGTGCAAGGAGCGAGGCTGAGACTCATTCAACCTTGACCAGGAGAAGCCGAGCTGAATTACAAAAAAATCAATCGACAAACCCCTTTGCCCTCTGCTGATGCTGCTGTCTAGACTTTATGACTCTCTGCAGCATTTTGTTGCATTGGCAATTTTTCTTTACCTCTGGTGTCATGAATAACCCTGGGTGGACCTGACTGCTTTGTAATGAAATTTAGGTCATTGTCCTCAGGAGGAGCAAATCTTTTCTAATGAAAAACCATAGCGAATATCCCACACAATTAAAGTTCGGTTGGGAGTTTTTATAAGAGTGAGCGAACCCAGCCTTTCTCGTAAAGCGGTGCACGTCGGCCTGGGTTCTGAATTCAGACAAATCGGTTATTGCTGCAAAGCACTTTAGATTCACGACGGACCTTTGTTTACTCTCTGCGGCGCCCTCGGTAAGCTCGACGAACATCCGTGCCCAATTTTTGTGGTCATTCTCCCAACTGGGAAACATCGAAGATATTCGTGGTGACTCCGAAAACATCTTTCCCAAAGACCAGAATGACGACCGTCACGAGAGCTTGGGTCTTGGAATTCATGTGGAACCAACAAGTGACCGAGCAAACCCGCATGCTCCACTTGACCTGCAGCTTACACTCCTGATGTTTGTAAGGCCCTACTTTACAGCTGACTGGGGAACACAAGTACCCCGTTTATTTTGCGGAGACGTCGAGCCCTCTTGACAAAGCAGAGGCTCTATAAATCCCTCTCCGTGTCCGTAACGCCGAGGCACGCTTCAGGAGCTGTGTACTTTAACAAGCCTGACGCTGTCCTGATGCTGCCGTTCCCTCCTGGAGCTCTCCATCTCTTGTACAGACAGGTAGAAAGCACAGCGGTGCCAAAGTCACACGTGCACACCAGACTTGATGAGATCCCCGTTGCCGTGTCCGGGCCCAGGGCCCGTTCCGCCTCCCTGCTCTTCCTCCTCGTCATCTTGCTCCTCGCTCTTCTTCTTGCTGTAGCGCTCATACAGCACCATCAGCACGCCCATGACCCAGGCAGACACCGTGCCCGCAGAGAAGATGACGAAGCCGATGGCGATAAAGAAGAGGTAGTCCCAGTAGCCGAGGCCCTGATGACAGTCCGCCCGTAGCCGCAGGCCCACCTCTGAAAGCCGCAGGCCCTCCATGTCCGGGGGGCTCCGGCACACGGTCTGCCCTTCATCTGCAAGGTACAGAGGGGAAAAAAAAAAAAAAACCCTGTGATGCAGAGCATGGACAGTCCAGACTGCTCAAATCCCATTTACATCACAGATGCTAGGAACAGCAGGGGTGACCAGACGCCAGTGGAAAAGCCAAACGGCATCTAGACCCTCGCAGCCTAAATGCAAGGAGGAAATGGCAGCGAAAGTAAGAAGATGGACCCAAGAAAGAAGAGCTTCGGAAAACCGTCTGTTAGCAATTGTGTCATTAAAGCTAATGAATCGACATCAAAGAGAAGTCGGCACGAAAAGATTTTCCGTCTCTCGTTTCGCAATAATCCTCTTAAAAGCGGCTCCTTTAATTGAACCGATACCGCAATGTTACGTCCGATAAGTACTTTTTAACTGGTTGCGTAACATGCGGACGCAAACTTGGAACGTAGTGACGCGCGAGAGCAAAAACGCAATATTGTTGATAATTTAGTTCAAGAAAGAGGACCTTAAATCCGGGCTATAAATCTATTCCCGATATCATTTTGCTATGCTCGGTATAATTTACTTAGAAGGCTATCTTTTTCCTTCTCCTATTTCCTATTTATACTATTTATTACTACTATTTATTGTATTTATTTGGTAACATTTGCACTACATTCCTTTGTCTTTTCTCCTGCTGTACCACGTGGTGTTGCACCTATGGTCCCGGAGGAACGTTGTCTCGTTTCGCCATGTATTGTGTGGATGGACGAAATGACAATAAACTCCTGCCTTGCCTTGCCTATCAGGACTGTTTGTTCAAGACGGATGTACAAACAAACACAGGAATAAGATGTTGAACAACTCATATATTAATCATTAACCAAACTGCATGTGAGATGTAGAAAATCCAAAGTAAAGAAAGAACTGGACCAGAAAACATCACCAAGTGTTCTACTCTCTACAATGGCTGTGCATGTAGAGAAATAAATAAAGGGCTGGTACCTGAGGGTAAAAAAGCAAGTAATACAGTAAACCTGACACGAGTGAATCCAGGCCGCACTCGGCGTCTTCTAAAAGCTACATATTTATTTTGTTTAAAAAGATGTTGGTCCGCATCAAAACAGGGCCCAAAATCAAACAGCGCCCAACTATCACGCACACGCAGTCGCCGCCAGACGGACACACAACCACTGCTCTACCCAACAGCGACGCTTTCGAGACAGCACATCCTCGAAAATCAGCGACACGCAGGCATTGCAGCTGTTATCTTCCTCGGCGTGCGATTTTTGGACACGCGTTATCCTAAATGATATGAGAAGTACAGCAACTTCGCAGTCACCTGGGCACAGTCCCACAGTCAAACCAGGCTGGCATAAACAGAGCCGGTTTAGGAATGACAAGGAACAGAGGCGCAGCAGTCAGTCTCAGAGACGTGAACCTGGGCTGAAGACCCATGTGGGGCTGGAACAGGAGGAGCCATGTCAAAAATACTAGAGGCACGGCAACCGGCGCTTCAGTAAAAAAAAAAAAAACCAAGTACTACCAGCAGAGCGCCTTTCGTTCGGCTCAACCGACCGGGATGTATATTTTTATATTTATATGAAAATTCTTGAGAAATTAACAAGGAAAAATAATCCCTAATGTCGCAAATTTTCGCTAAAAATTACGTTTACGGAGGCCTGCAAAGACAGAATACCGAAAATAACACAAACTGGAAATCCTTGCAGCGTGTTTTTATCATTAAGACGGCATTTAAGGAAAAGTTATTGTTTCTGTGCCACTATTTTTATGAGAACAAAAAAATCTCATTCGCAATCCTAATCCTTGCAAAACATGATAGTCACAGAAAGGAAACTTTAGGATTCTGAGGAGCGCCTTTCACACTGAGCTCAAAGCCGCAGCTTGTATGATTTATTCACTCGGCAGATGCTTCTGTCAAAAGCACTTTAGCCAGTGACACAGTCAAGACATCTCCTTGGGCGGTCAGGTTAGCATACGTTTCTTCGACGGGTAACAGTGGCGGGGAGTTCAATGTTTAAACTCCGTTCCACAGACCACCTAAGGGAGGCGGTCCAGCTCTCTTCCCCCCCTCAGGGACAGCAGCTCACATGGCCATCCATGGAGTCCATCCCCCACCACGGTGACGCAAGTACTCCCCCTCACCTCCCCGCCCACGAGCTCCACTGCTGCCTCTGTCGCTATCCCGCTACATGGTATGCCAACCCTCGGGCCCAGGGGAGGCCAGACCCCTACTGTTCGTGGAAGCACGAAAGTGTTCCAAACAAGCTTAAACCCTCCTATACACAGCACACACTCGCAAAGCCACTCTGGTTTCAACTCTTCCACGTTCTCATGCTCGTGCTTCACACTTCTCAGCGCAGCCCATTGGTTGTCCAGCACCATGGCTGATCGATGTCACACCAACACGCTCTTGAGGACCAGAATTTCCGTAAATATAAATATAGTTGACTTCTGGGTGCAGTCATTCCACTAAGAAGCATGAAATAATCTTTTTTGCGCGCTGAGTCCATAACAGCTAAAGGTTTTGGCAAGGGGTAGGGGTGAACAAGCGAGTTGGGAATGAAGAGAACCATGTCTGCAGGCGTCGGTACAGCCGGGGGAAAATCCTGCAGGCGTCATCTTCAATGTCATTCTAAAGGCGCTCAGCATTACAATGAGCCATGAAAAACAAGGCCAGCACGCGCTGACGCCACAGCATCTTCGTCACTGAAAGTCGGCGTGATCTTCAGAAAAGCTCTGTCATCTCGGAGATAAACACGTGCGCGCGCTCGTCCGCGGCCTTCGCTCCATGTCGTTTAGCCATGGCGCTCCCTCCTTCAACAGCCCGGGACCTTCGGACGCCCGGCCGCTGGGTGGGCCGCACAAGACGCGACACTTAAACAGGGCATGGACGGCATATGAAAAGCTCACCCTCCCCACAGCGACAAAGACATTCCATCCTTTGGTTTCCTGCTTTTGATGAAAAATTTATCACATTTGTCACAAATTTTTTTCCCGTGTAAATTTCTGTCCCTTTTTTGCTGAAGCCCTGCATGGCTCCATGTTGTGCCAAGAGTTCCTAAATGCATACATTACAAAACAACATCATTCTTAACACTTAACTGAACTCTTCAGCATGAAAAAAGCAGTAAGGAGCACGATTTTGTAAGCCTCTGTTTTAAACTGTTATTCCACTTGTATGTGTTCATACTTCAAAGTGGTGGCAGTGAAGTGGCGCTCAACAGACCGGAGCACAGACAGCCTACACAGCTACAATGAGTTGATCGCTGGCCCGCGATGTGCATCACAGCGAGGGGGAGAACATATCTATTTTTGTCATTCCGAATCCATTATATCCATCTTTTTGTATTAGTCCTGCGGTTTTCTGCTTGTTTTTGGTCAAAGCGAAATAACGTGACAGAACCTGGATTTTCACCGCAGAATATTTTTAGTGGACTGCCTTGAGTCAGCAGACAGCGAACAAAACAAAAAGCAAAATCATACATGAATAAGTCCTAAGTCACGACCACATAACAGAGCAAAGCCGATGGTTTTAAGGAACAATTGTTAAGCATTTTAGCACGTGTTGCGAAAAGACGTTATAAGCTGTTTTAGTGCACAAAATCTCTTTTTGTGCATCCATTCTAAATTCTTTATATAATTACTTGTTTTCCGACCGCTAAAGCCTTATTCGGTAAATCTGTTTTTAGTCATTTTTAATTGATTTACGAAATAGAATTCTAGGAGACTCCAACAATACCACAACTGTCCTCTTCTGTTGACGGTGATCTCCTGGGATGCGATCAAAGTGGGTCAGTTGTTCTGCCTGACAAGCTGTCTTCCCTTCTTTCCGCACAGGCCTGTGAACCGGCGATGGACGCACACCCGGCCCATGTGCCCAGCGCCAGCTCCCTCGATCCGTTCAGAAGCGAACGGCCCTGTGCACCTTGGGCAGCATCAGGCCTGCTTTACATATAGGCTAATACATCCGCCTTCTGGCATGTATTAGTATCCGTCTTGGCGGCAGCACCAGAGCTTTACATGTACACTTTTCCAAGTCGGTCCTAAGGGCATTTTTGTTTAAAAAACAGCTAAAGCATCACACTCAAAACACTGCTGCCTTCTGCACTTGAAACTTAACCATCCTATGGATGTTTGAGACCCTCCGGAAGTAAAGAGTAATAGATGGGCTCTACCCAGCTTCCCACTTCTTTCTCCCAACCTACACTACGCTCGCTACTTCTCGGCTCTCCCTCACTGTCTTGCTGCAATGCGCCCCTGAGGCGGAAACCCTCACGGGCTGTCTTCAAACGCATAGGCTCGCTCACATTGTAAATGCGGATATTTTTGGAACCCCCCCCCAGATTATGTAATCGTATATGCTAATCTGTAAAAGGGAAGAATGCTGCTGGCATGGGATTCCAGATCGATGGTGAACCGAAACCCGGAGAAAACAAAGTGCCGTCGGTCCAGGTACGGGTAGCCGGAGGGAGAGCGAAGACCAGGGCTGAATCACGCTGTTCTCTCCACAGATCTGTACAGCTTTCCCAAATTAAAGCCAAAGCAGATAAATAGGACGCCCTTGTGGGGTAGTTCTGAAATCTGCCTAAACTGCAAAAAAAAGAAGTTTTATTTGGTTTGCTTGTTTTTGTGTGTGTTTGTTTATCTGCCTTGAAGCACTAATTGTGTGTAAAGAGGACTGAGATTCACAGCTGAGTGTGAAGCTTCAAATAAAATAAGGAATATTTTTCTTTTCGGCCTCATTTTTTGGCTTGGCGGAGGAAAAGTTGTCCAATTGTACTGTATTGCTATAATTGCGCCATGCTTTAATCTTTGGTAAAATGTCCAGCCAACGTATGCCTTCCTGTCTCCAAAGTGGAAGAAACAGCCAGGATCCCGTGTGAAGGAATCTCCCCTCGACACACTCCGTTCTCCAGTTAGCCAGAAGACATCGCGCACCTATTTGTGTGGAAACAGGCAAAGTGGCTGTCACGGATGCAACGTTTCGAGGGAGCTGGCAAGACGCTGAGAGGATGCTAACTGTGCGCTGAAAGAGAAGTCAGTCAAACAGCACCATCAGTCAGGTAAATGGACATTAAAGAACAATATGTTCCCCTTTCCTCCCAGTCTGCTTCTCGGTTGCCTCTCCTGAGTTTCCAAATCGATGAATATTTAACTTCTGCCAGGTGCAATCCTGTACCCCCCGCCCACCCCACGCACCACTACAAGCACACTTGGCCTCTTGGGACCGCAGACTGCCATCAATGACCGAGGGATGACACCGGTGTCACGACTGGCTGCAACCGCACACCAAGGAGCAACGTTTCCTTTTCTGCATCTCCATGGACCCCGAAGCCTTCGAAACTCCATCTCCGGACTAGCGAGTACATTTCCTAAGGACGAAAAAGGTGAAAAAACAGGCCACACGAATGCTTCGGACCTGTTATATCTTCAAATTGGTTTTTACTTGATCGGTGTCAGAACCACTCTGTAATTTGCTGCTTTCACCTGCCACGGGGAGATACGGGAGTCGCCCGTGCAGTAAGGAGCGAGCCGTGGCCACAGCGATACGCGGAGTGCAGCAGCTATGTGGAGCAGCGCAGGGGCTCGTGTGGCGACTGTGAAATCGTGTGATGCCGGCAGAGATGCAGCACATTAACATGGCGTGTCGGTACACTTCCATTTTAGGACAAATCACCACCGGAGTTTCCAACAGGCTGTGGCCATTAAAAAACAAGCGGTGTAATATAAAATAAATATGTTAAGGGTTTATCTATGACCCAGTGTTTCCCATTTCAACAGTATCACTTGCTGTAATTCTATACAACTCATCATCTTCTACAGAGCGCAACTCATCTCACTGAACTCTCTGAAAGCCTCCGTGACGACATTTCGACTCGAGCACGATTGTTATTTTCACGGTTAGTTTTCCTATCCTGGAACCTTTCTCACTTAGGCTGTTATCCTAAGTGACCTACAAATTTTACACATTTAAATAGCAGGATATTTTAATGGCGCAGTTAAGGTTAAAAATTTTGAGCGTACAGTTCCACTTTGGCGGCGAACCTGTCACCTTCGGGAGACTAGCATGTGTTCTTAACCACTGCACTGAGTTGCTGCCGGTCAGACGTGAGTTCAGGTCAGATTGAGGGAGATAACATAACATTGATGGCCAAGAAGTACATTTTTGCATACAAGGAATCTGACACGGTGGGATGCTCCTTCAGCCACATTCAACATACAAAACAGTACTAAGGTGGTAGGGTAAATACATGGTAATACTGGAGCCAGTGGTCGTAGAAGTCACAGTCTAAAACACACAGCGCAGGCAAGAGAGGGACAGCATAAATCTGTAACGCAGACACAACGCAACACAGACACAGCGCATACGCCACACTCGCTGGGGAACGGTAGGGTGGGCACACCAATGCGAGCAGACCACCTTCTATAAAATGAATCAAAAAGCTCCCGTGTCAGTAAAACTCTGGAGGCAGCGGAAGAGGAAGCATATTTTGTGAAAGGGAGCTTCCTTTGAAAACCCCGTTACATAACCGATGGTGAGGGGGGGTGAGTCTTTCTCCTACTGCAAAGAATCTGAAGTTTCTTGATGTTAAGTTGGAAAGAATTTAAACATAACTGCTCACGGGCTTTCTGCCCGGCTTCGCTTAAAAGTGGCAGGTTTTTTCGCTACAGCTCCCTTCCAAGCCAATGTATTTCCTAGCAGGCGCTCAGCAGATCTGTGTCTGCCACTAATGCAGCCCAAACCTTTTTTTTTTTTACTTACACTGGTACTTATAAAAAGCAGCCCAGGGCAGAAAGAGATAAGGCCATATGTGGGGTGAGAAGCACATATTCCAGCAGCGCACTCGCCAGGCAGAGTGCTGCTCCACAAAAGAAAAAAAAAAAAAAAAAGCCGCCCTGTTTGCCGTGTTTCCGAAACCTGACAGCGACCCGTGTTTCACTCCCATTTCCACAGGACAGCGTTGAAAAGGGACAATGGTTAAGCGAGCAGGAATATTTTGCACGTCGCTCTGTAGGCGATTTTAATTTCCTGTGACCTCGACGCTCTGCCCGAGAGGAGACGACAGGGAGAATGGGGGCTGGGGGGTTTCGGTGGACACCACAGCCACCTTCCCTTGAACCCCCCCACCACCACCACCGCCGCTGGCAGTCTGACTCACCCCATGTTACAGCAGCATGATTCATGCACGCTGGATCCACACTGAGACTCCTGTTTACTCTGTCCACCAAGCAGCATCGTACCGCACCTCACTGATGCGCTGGAAAAGAACCATCCCTTTAGTCACCCGCTACAACTCCAGGCCAGGAACACTGGCCACACTCTCCCATTAGCCGAATTCAAAGCGCACAATTTCCCCAGCCAAATTCTGAAAATCTAGGGACGGACATGTTAACACTTGGGACCGGGCCAGGATCAGCATTACAGTCCTTTACAGCCGACCTGAGTGTAACCTTAATATTTAAAAAAAAAAATTTTTAGCCACAACAGTCATATATGTGTAAACTCCCTTGCTTCTGTTTCTGCCACAGCCTGAACAATTTGCACGTTCATACCTTAAGAGTAATAACAGCAGCTCGTGTGACTGGGAGCAGAAAGCAGAAATTCGTACGTGGGCCAAAGATTTTGAGATTCCCCATCAAAGCAAACGGTGAAAAATGATAATAAAATGGAGCAAATTAGCCGTGCGTTCCTCAAAACTGCTGAAGGGCTTTACAAGCACCAGGAAAGTGCCGTTGTCTTTAGAGGCTGCTTCACTCTATCGAGCGTTGTTCTAAAAACAAAGTACGATAGACACACACGCACACGTCCCTTAAGGAGCAAGGCGGAGAAACAAGCACGCTGCTTACAGATAAATATGTTGTATTTGATATCTAACCGTGGACGTACGGCGGCTAAGGCCGAAAGAACGTCGCTCCGACCCACCATTTCAAATAAAAAACACGGCGTCCTGTGGCTCAGCTCCAGGTGTGGTCCCTACAACTGTCCCCACCACTCATTCCAAGGGCAACAGCCCTGCATATTAGCTTAATCATTAATAATTAATAATAGTTAATAAGACTTGCTTTGAAGCTGTAAGTAACAAGTAAGCGTTTCATTGGGACCGGCTGTGAAATTTCTTGTCCCTGCTCTCGTTTTATTTATAAGGAATCATTATGAGAGCCAAGTGCACTCTCGCTGCATTTCATCCGCTTTGCACTATAAGCTCGGGTGTTCTTCGGAGTTAAAAACGGTTCTGGAAATGCGTCCGGCAGGGAAGAGGGGCACCGTCTACGGTGGTTCTCGGTTTGAGTCCCCCTCCTCGGGAAGGACATTTCACCCGGGTTGCGCGACACAACGGAGAGGCGCCGGACGGACTCGCTCACCCTGGAACTTGAACGCCTCGATGTGCACCCACAGGCAGAGGTCCTCGTTGTCGCAGTCGCAGCTCCAGGGGTTCCCGCTGAGGCCGAGCGAGCGCAGCGCCGGCAGCCCGATGAGCGAGCTCATGTTGAGCCGCGTCAGGTTGTTCCTGCTCACGTCGAGCACCTGCAGCGCCGAGTTCTCCGCGAACGCCTCCGGGTGGATGTCCGAGAGCCCCGGGTTGTCCGTCATGCGCAGCATCACCAGGCTGGCCAGGGGCCCGAAAGTGCGGTCCTCGATGTGCGCCAGCGTGTTGAAGGACAGGTCCAGGTAGGCGAGCCGGCGCAGGTTGCCGAACGTGGACTCGCTGATCTCGGTGAGCGAGTTGTTGCTGCAGTCCAGGTACACCAGGTCCGACAGGTAGTTGAGCTGCAGCGGCGGCAGCTCGGCGATGCGGTTGTCCGAGACGATGAGCTGCCGAGTGGCCAGCGGCAGCTCGCCGGGGAACGCGGTGAGGCGCTGCCCGGCGCACTGGACCACCAGCTGGTCGTCGCACACGCAGCGCTCCGGGCAGCTCAGAGCCGGCGAGGGCGCGCCACGCCGCCCAGCGCCAGCAGCAGCAGCAGCGGCAGCAGCCGCCGGTATGCGCGGGCGCGGGGGCAGCCGGACGGGACGCATGCCGTTTGAGTGGGACGTTGCGGCGCGCGCCCGCATGCCCCGCGGGCGTGGCGTCTGGCGATGCCGGCGCCGCGGCGGCCGTGCGCGGGGAAGCTGCATGGCGGGCGGTGGCGGCGGCGGCGGCAGCGGCGGCGGCGGCGCGGTTCTTCGGCGCGCTCTGCTCTCAGTTGCTCGCGGCGCCGCGGCGAAGTCGGGGCTCGCGCGGGTCCGCCGGGGGAGCCGCGCGCGCGTCCATGCCGCTCCGCACGGGCAGGCGGTGCGTCGGCGTCGCCGTTCGAGTCTCTGTCTGCGTCCTGCGGCAGCTCCTGTCCTCGCCGAGAGAGAGAGGAGAGAGAGAAAGAGAGAAAAGTACGGAGAGACGGAGGACACGGGGGAATGAGAGAGGCACAGGAAAGAGAATGAGAGAGAGAGAAGGAGAGGGGAGAGAATGAGCTGAGGAGAGGAGGGGGAACAGGAGAGGAGTGAAAGAGAGAATGAGAGGGAGAGAGAGAGAGAGGGGAGAGAGGGAGAGAGGAGAGAATGACAGAGAGGAGGGGTAATGAGAGAGAGAGAGACAGGCACAGAGAGAGAATGAGAGAGAGAGAGAGGGGGTAATGAGAGGAGAGAGGGAGAGAGGGAGAGAATGACAGAGGAGGGGTACGAGAGAGACAGAGAGGGGAGAGGATGACAGAGAGGAGGGGTAATGAGAGAGAGAGAGACAGGCACAGAGAGAGAATGGGAGAGAGAGAGAGGAGGGGTAACAGAGAGGAGAGAGGGAGAGAATGACACAGAGAGGAGGGGTAATGAGAGAGAGAGAGACAGGCACAGAGAGAGAATGAGAGAGAGAGAGAGAGAGAGGGGGTAATGAGAGAGGAGAGAGGGAGAGAACACAGAGAGGAGGGGGTAATGAGAGAGAGAGAGACAGGCACAGAGAGAGAATGAGAGAGTAGAGAGAGGGGGGGTGAAGGAGAGAGGGAGAGAGGGAGAGAGGGAGAGAATGACAGAGAGGAGGGGTAATGAGAGAGACAGAGAGGGAGAGAATGACAGAGAGGAGGGGTAATGAGAGAGAGAGACAGGCACAGAGAGTACTGGGAGAGAGAGAGGGTAATGAGAGAGGGAGAGAGGGAGAGAATGACAGAGAGGAGGGGTAATGAGAGAGAGAGAGACAGGGCACAGAGAGAGAATGAGAGAGAGAGAGGGGTAATGAGAGAGGGGAGAGAGGGAGAGAATGACAGAGAGGGAGGGGGTATGAGAGAGAGAGAGACAGGGGCACAGAGAGAGAATGAGAGAGGGAGAGAGGGGGTAATGAGAGAGACAGAGGGAGAGAAATGACAGAGAGTGAGGGGTACGAGAGAGACAGGCACAGAGAGAGTAATGAGAGAGAGAGAGAGAGAGAGAGAGAGGGGGGTAAAGGAGAGAGACAGAGAGGGAGAGAGGGAGAGAATGACAGAGAGGGAGGGGTAATGAGAGAGAGAGAGAGACAGGGCACAGAGAGAGAATGAGAGAGAGAGAGGAGAGAGGGGGTAATGAGAGAGACAGAGAGGGAGAGAATGGACAGAGAGGGAGGGGTAATGAGAGAGAGAGAGAGACAGGCACAGAGAGAGAATGAGAGAGAGAGAGAGAGAGAGAGAGAGAGGGGGGCATGAGAGAGACAGAGAGGGGAGAGAGGGAGAATGACAGAGAGGAGGGGTAATGAGAGAGAGAGAGACAGGCACAGAGAGAGAATGAGAGAGACAGGCACAGAGAGAGAATGAGAGAGGGAGAGAGAGGGGTATGAGAGAGACAGAGAGGGGAGAGAGGGGTAATGAGAGAGAGAGAGAGACAGAGGGAGAGAATGAGAGAGGGGAGAGAGAGAGGGGTAATGAGAGACAGACAGGAGAGAGAGGGGAGGAGAATGACAGAGAGAGGGGTAATGAGAGAGAGAGAGACAGGAACAGAGAGAGAATGAGAGAGGGGAGAGAGAGGGGGGGTAAAGGAGAGACAGAGAGGGAGAGAATGACAGAGAGGAGGGGTAATGAGAGAGAGAGAGACAGGGCACAGAGAGAGAATGAGAGAGAGAGAGAGAGGGTAATGAGAGACAGAGAGGGAGAGAGGGAGAGAATATCAGAGAGGGAGGGTATGGAGAGAGAGAGAGACAGGCACAGAGGAGAGAATGGAGAGAGGGAGAGAGAGGGGGTAATGAGAGAGACAGAGGGAGAGAACAGGACAGAGAGGGAGGGGGGCATGAGAGAGAGGAGGGAGACAGGGCACAGAGAGAGAGAGAGGGAGACAAAGAGAGGGGGGTAATGAGAGAGACAGAGAGGGAGAGAGGGAGAGAATGACAGAGAGGAGGGGTAATGAGAGAGAGAGAGAGAGAGAGACAGGCACAGAGAGAGAATGAGAGAGAGAGACAGAGGGAGAGAATGAGAGAGAGAGAGAGGGGGGTAATGAGAGAGACAGAGAGAGAGAGAGGGAGAGAGGGGTAATGAGAGAGAGAGAGAGAGAGAGAGAGAATGAGAGAGGGAGAGAGAGAGGGGTAATGAGAGAGACAGAGAGAGAGAGAGGGAGAGAGAATGACAGAGAGGAGGGGTAATGAGAGAGAGAGAGACAGGCACAGAGAGAGAATGAGAGAGGGAGAGAGAGGGGGTAATGAGAGAGAGAGAGAGACAGGGACCTTTACAGCCGACCTGAGTGTTGCACAGTTAATGGAGACTGCACAGTGCGGGCAATGGAACTTTAAGCTGCTGCAATATGAGTGAGCATGTTTAAATATTAGCACCATGTAAACATGACAAACTACTTGCCTGAGATAGTCTAACGCGATCCCTATAGATGCTTCCCGACGTAACGGCTGGAAGTCACACTTGGTATCTTAACTTGAGCGGAGGCCACGAGTCAGACCAGCGGTCTAAACAAATGGGAAATAAATGCTGCACGCTGGGTTCATTGGTCTAACTTTCCTTCTTGGATTAACCCCAAGTTCTTTTGTGCAGCTTTGCAAAGAGAGAGCTGTTCACTGGCGGCACCTCTAAGATGGAAGATATGAGGTGGAATCAGGTCTGGACATGTCCAAATTTAGTTTGGTTCAGGCTGATGCAGCTAATCCCATCATTGTGGGAATATATTAGAGAAATGCACGTGACATTTGTGAAATATAAGATGTCCACGTGCAGTAACTTGGAACCTGGGCTGAATGCACTGCCGGCTCATTTGTTATTTATTACTGAAAGAGATACGCATTTCAGCAACCTTTTTTTCATGCTCTAACTCATGGACTTCTGAGTGAACTTGTGACTTCTGTGGCACCTCAGTGAATTTTACAGCTGCTTTATTTTAGCATTAAATCTTGTTTGTACAGCTGCTTGGGGAGGGCAGGGTGCTGGGCAATGGTGTGCATTAGATTTGACCTTCTTGCTTCTACTTTGATTCATTTTTTTCAAACCCCAGTGCTTTCTGTGGTTTCTCATGTCAGTCAAGTTCAGTAAAGCTGTAAGCATCCCATGTGGATTGCCTGTGCGTGTATGAATGTCCGTAATTATGTGAAATTTCTCGCTTGGATGGGAACACTTTGAAGCGGACAAAGTATATTAAATATAGGCACTTCTTAAAAGTACTTCAGGTATTATAATTCACTCATTTTCAGTGACCACATTTCCTATAAGCGCACATCAACTTTTTTTCTTGGGCAGACACCCTCCTTTTTTAAAAGCCTCACACGGAAGGTAATTGTGGTCTGTGAATGTGCAGAAGTGGTCCGTAATATATTGGCATAACAGCAGCATCTAAGCAGAGGGTTTCACCAGATACCGGTGGGCTCATTCAACACCGTTCTGTATACTCTAGGCCTGTCCCCAGAGAGCGGCCAGGTTCCAATTACCAAAATATGTTGCAAAAAATTTGGCTTGACTGTGCTCTGGTTCAAATCTCGAAAAAATTTTGCAGACAGCGCTAAAATGGACAAGCGCTAACAAGCAAAAGTGTTTAAATTTTTCTGCCTGATAGGGGCCACACGTAGATACGCATCCTTTCTTACAGTCCGTCTGGACCCACTTGTTTCCCTGTTACAGACTCTTTGTGATGAAGGGGAAAGCCCAGCGGAAAACCTCACTGGTTCTGTGGTGGATGTCAACGGCAGGTTACTGTGCTGGCGTACTGGGGATAAGCAGAGGTCAGTCCCTGTGTGACTCATCGTCACTTTCTACTCTCTTACACTCCAAGCTGAAACTGTGATTCGCTGACTCATTTCTCATATCGGAGTTCCCATTACAAAACTAATGTTATTATTACACCGAATTTCCAGTTTATTGGGTACACACCCCAACTACACACAAATTGTAAATTCTAACATGTCGCAGGTCACTCGACTGCAGTGTGGTATAAATCTGGCAGTCCATCGTTTTTACCATCAGTTAGCGGTCAACTGGGCTTTAGAATATGTAAAACAAGTGAAAATAGGGACTTTGAACGGAGCATGATAGTCAGCACTAGATGCGCCCGTTCCAGTATCTCCCACACAGCTTTCGTCCTGGGCTTTTCACGCACAACTGTTTTGAGGGTTTACTGAGAATGGCGCGAAAAGCAAAAAGTATCAGTGACAGGTGAGATGAAAAGAGTTTGTGGGTCAAAAGAGAAAGGCGAGAATCGTGCAAGTAAACAGACGGACCACAACCAGGCAAAATCGCATCCAAATTCAACACCGGTGTGCAGAATTTCATCACCGAACGTATCCCTTATCACACTTTATCTCAAATGGGATCGTGGAAGACCACGTTGGGTGCCAATGCTGCCAGTTGAGAAACAAGAAAGTCTTCAGTAGGCACAGGAGAGTCGAAACTGGATGACAGAGGAATCGAAAAAGGTTTCTTGGTCAGATGAATGCAGGTTTCCTTTGCATAATGCTGATGGAGGGATCAGAAGTTGGCACAAACAGCATGAGTCCATGGAGCCATCCTGTTTAGTGTCAACAGAACAGGCCCGTGATGGCAATATGATGGCATGAGGAATATTAAAAAACATCTGAGTAGAATAGGGTATCACAACACCCTTGCTGACCAAGTTCATCCTTTCATGGCTATGCTTTATCTACACCCGGGTAGACACTTCCAGCACGATAACAGTCCATGTCACAAGGCATGACAGCAAGTTATCACTGCTTCAGTGGCTTGAGCCATCCCCGGATCTCTGTCCTATTAAGCATCTATGGGATGAGGTGGAAAGGGCTGTTTGCAGCATGGCTGTGCAGCCCTCCAATTTACAGCAACTACACAACACGGCCATTTCCACATGGTATAACATTCTTGTGCAACACATCCAGTGTCTTGTAGAATTTCAGCCAAACAAATTCATGCCCTTTTGATGACCAGAGCCAGTTTTAGCCATATAGTACACTATAGTACATCCATAAAGTATCTTACCCAAGGGTATGGTGCAGGGAGTTTTTCCAGGCTGCAAGTCTATGTCCTTGGCCAGCATGCAATATAACATCTGTGGTCTGACATGATTCTCCAGACAAACATCTCAAGGAGTGGAGCGTTAGAGAAATGACAAAACAGGCAAAGGAGACAAACAAAATCATTGTCCTGTGAGTTGAAGCTCACTCTTTGCTCATTGAACCTGGTTCATTTCGATCACCTCTTACATTATGTTACGCATGTCAAGATAAGAATGAAATGCAGTACAGCAGGTAGCACTGGTGCCTCACAGCTCCTGGGGGGGCAGTTTGAACAGAGGTTAGATCCTCATTCAGTATGTATGGATTTTGCATGGTCTCTAAGTTTGGACAGGTTTCCTCTATGTGTTGTGCTTTTCTCCCATAGTGTACAGATCTATTGCAGGTGAAATGATGTTTCAGCCTCACACTCTGATTCTGTACTAAGCTCTGGACCACTGTGACCCTGCAATAGCCTAAGCATTTCTCAGTAATGAATGGATCAGTAAAAGCTATAAGAAAAGCTATACAGGGTTCAAGAAACAGAATCCAATTTTACAGAAATGATTGGACCAGAAACTGTTTTGGGTGAGAGTTAGGGGAAGGGCCCTACAGTCGGACTCATGAGAGTTAGGGTAACCTTATGACTGTAAACTTAACATAACGGGCATGAATAGAAGAGAGAAAAAACACAAAAATAAAAAAAAACCCCAAAAATACAATATATAAATGTTACCTGATATTATGTTGCAAAAAATGTTCTGCTATAAAGCAGTAAATAAATAATTAATAGAGAACTCAAGGCTTGGTTTTAAGTTGGAAGTTTCTCTTTTTAATTTTGACATTCTTCTACCCTTGCTATGATACAGGGGTGACGCATGGATGGATGGAGGGAGGGATAGATGGATGGATGGGCATTTTCCGGTTTTGCATCTGCTGTGTTTATAGGCAGGAGAGCCCCCTGCTGGTCATTTGTTTGTCTTCGAATTTGACTAAACCAATTCTCTGAGAAGCCAGGTGCTGTCTAATCTTAGTCCGGTACATATATCTTGGCAGGAGCTGATGGTTCTCAGCTTTCCAGGAAGCTGGAGTTGTCTGTTTCTGCTGCGGGAGCGTGCGTGTGTGTGCGGTTGTGTGTGGAGAGTTTGTACTCCACCACCTTGAGGAGATGCGCTGCAGGCGGTGCCGGGCCGCCAACGGCCTGTTCCCGAGAGCCACGGCAGCGCCATGGTGGGGGGTAATTACCTCTTGCACCCGAGGTGGACTCTGTGTCAGACTGTGCTGCTGGGGGCGGGTGAGACCACGGGAGGAGAATGATGGAAAAAGTGCCGAGTCAGTGCAGCAAAACTGCACTCTGAAATTGGAAGCAAAGTAGGGCAATGACAACAAAACTGAAGACAAACACATTCTGTAAGGAAAGGGAATGTTGTCTGTAGATCAGACCAGACCTGTTTAAAAATACAGTAATTAATAATGTATAGCATACTGCAGTCATTGCTCAGCAACTGCCATGACCACTGACCTACATGCTTGATGGAACAAAGAGGCAGAGGCAGACAGCACACAAAAAAAATAGGAATTGCAGTCAACAGGGCAGCAAAATCCCTAAATTGATATGTAATTAAAACAAAGTTTCAGACTTGTTTACTTTCCTAAGATCTCACATCTGACATGTATAGTGAAGGTGATAATAAATGTTATATTTATATAGTGAGTTTATTAACATTGATACTCTTTTATACTGGGCTTTGCTATTGAAGGTTTAGATTTTCTAGGTGGCAGTTTTTGTGCCATACTGGGATAAGTTTTGCTTTATTTATATATATTTGAATAATGGTTTCAGATTCCTTAAAGAAACATGAACAGCACCTTTTGTAAACTTTTATGGCATGTTTCGAAATCCGTTCTCTGCACGGTTACCAGATGCATTAGTAATGAAGTAAGGAAACAGGCTAATGTTTCCTATACATTTCTGAGCACACATTTAAGGAAATTATGTTGTGGCCTGGTATTTGTGGTACTATCCTGGCAAGGGCAGAGTTCATGTGATGGTTCATGTGATGGTCAGCCCTTGTTTGCCTACCCCTGCCTAACCCCAATAGGACAGAATAAGGACCAGCTGAGGCTATTTCAAAGTAAATGGACTGTATTACTTAAGGCAGCTGGCTTGCAGGTTCAGAGTTTTTTTTGTTTTTTGGTTGGGTGAAACAGGGCTGCAATGTGGTCTATCAACAACTAACCACACATGTTGTGGTGAATGTGGGCAGATTGCATACAGAGACAGCAAGTACCTTCTTCTGTTTTGGGATTGGGTGAACTGTCTTTTTATATATATGTATATATGTATGTATGTGTGCGTATAAATTTATTTTTTTTAAAGTGGATGGCCTGGGCATGATTTGTGATGATAATGGAGTTCCATTATCTCTTGGGTGGGGACTTGGCTGAACCGGCAACCAGGCAACCAACCTGACCCAATCCAGTGGAACAAGGCGTCTATGTTGGGACAAGGCAACATTTCTGGCAACCAGTGACAAGTTGGCACAGATCCAGGAACTAAACATCAGGGCAATGTTGGATGTCTAGGATGTCACTTGAATGACAGACCCCTGGTGAGAGGAGCATGAGAAGACGGCTCAGGAGGAGCTGCCAACCTGCTGTGTATTGGAGATGGTGGGGGCATGTCGCCAAGCTGTGCCTCACCAGATGGTCTGACACCCTGAAGTAGGAGCCAGAGAAATAGCAGGCTTAAGTTGGTTGAATAGTGTGATCACTGGAGCAGTGTTGGGCTGTGTTATGGCTATATTCTGGTTGGGCCCCTGAAGTCTGAAGCTGGGGCAGGGTGAGGTAGGCTGGGAGTGCCTATTCCTCACACATCTAGAGGACCTCAGCCATGAGTCCATCCCTTCAGCAGAAGCTACGTCTGTCCCCCTGTATTCGTTTGTGCCTTGCCCAGGACTGACTCTCAGCCAGTTACTCTGGGAGATGCATCCCTCTCACTGCCTTTCACTGTCTATAACCCAGACACTACAGCTACCTGAATGGGACCGAGTGGGATCCGGAAGAAATCTGTCAGATCCAATGACTCCACACAATGAGCGGAATAGTTCTTTGTATGGCCGTGTACTACAGTAACACATCTTTAATGTAACTAATTGGAAATGTGCATATATGGTGCACAGAAAAGCAGCAACTATGGCTCCATCCAAACACCACTACGGAGGCTAACCCTAAAGTGGGGTGAATGGTCCTTTTGATTTTGAGCGTGTGTGTATACAGCATATAGAAAGTACTGCACTGTTTTTTCCTTTCCCCAAAAAGATACATTTCCTCTTGCAGGATGTTTGAA
This sequence comes from Heterotis niloticus, assembly GCA_018136845.1. Classification (NCBI taxonomy): domain Eukaryota; kingdom Metazoa; phylum Chordata; class Actinopteri; order Osteoglossiformes; family Osteoglossidae; genus Heterotis; species Heterotis niloticus. The sequence continues at coordinate 30,193,957 of CM030898.1, forward strand.
ATGCATTTTTTGATATTTATAATTCTAATGTTTTTGGGTTCATAAAATGAGCTGCTAAATTGAGGATGGACTGTATTTAAAAAAAAAAAAAAAAAACACATGTCTTTATGAACTATTGTAATTGTTTATCTGCTTGGCTTTTTCTGTAAAATTTCACTCATTTCTAGATCTGTATGCATTACTGGTATTGGTCAGCTGAGGCACTTTAAAAGGCACCACAGCAAATTGTGGAACATGAAATGGTGGTCTTGGGTTTAAGGCATAAACCTCTATGCAACCATGTTTACTGCGAGTCTGGCTCCAAATGACAAGTTAACATTGAACGAATTCAATAGGTCTCTGCAGAGGACAGAAATGTGGACTGGAGCTGGGTGCTTTCAGGCTTGCCAGCGGGCATGTGGTAGATGCCAAGGTAAAAACTTGGTTTCCTGCAATCTGAAGGAATATTTCTCTATTGTGTATGACAATGTCACACCTCATTCTGAGGAAGCAGGCTGTAATTTGTTTTTCTTGTACATATGTAACACAATATCTGATTTACAGTATATAAAAACAGACTGGTGGCAGTTCTGTTATTACACCTGGTTAAATTTTTGTTGTAATGGCTTTTATATTTTATATTTAGATGTGTATATCGCCAGTTGGCAAACCATTAAGGATAGGAGTGCAGTGCTGCTGGCTCCCCCCGAAGAAAAATCCTGGTTCGACTTTGTCGGGAATCAGTGTCACAACTGTACAACAGTGTATGAAATAACTGAAATTATGAATTTGAACTTTTATTTCTTCCATTTTATCTCTAGTCTGTATGCCCCATCTTTTTCTCACACTTTCTAAATGTCTTATTTCTTTGCTTACTGGTTATTTTGCACCTTTTGTTGTGCCTTCTGCTATCTTGTTTAAGCTACTGTTTGTGTGAATTTAGCTGCAGGGATTAATGAATTTTACCTCCTTTTCTATACTTCCTAAAATGGCTGTGCTGGACCTGTATATTCTTTTAGTGACAGAATGAGTGCATAAAAAAGACAAATGTGAAAAGTGAGTGGATTCTAAGGCTCATGTTCAAAATTTAATATAACATAAATAAGACTGAAATCTAAAGAAACACCTTACATACTTTCAAGTGGAAAGTGACTATAGCACAATTTCTTAAATGTACAGATTTTTTTAATACACAAGCATGTTTAACTGTGTACAAAGCTATGTGAGGTGGCTTCAAATTTTACAAATCAGCATCACAAATGATGTAACCTGTGGTTACTGGGTGTTTTGGGACTTTCAGACACCTGTGCCCAGGTGATTTGATCATGGCTGTTTATGCCCCAGCCTGTGTCCACAATCTTGAACCCAAGGCTTACCCCTCCTGACCCACAGTCTCTGAAACAACTCAGTCTTCCTTTTCTGTCTCACACACTAAAGGTCTATGCAGCAACTTCACAGCAGCCCATTCAGCTTATTTCAGTGGACACCCACCTTGTGCTCCAACCTTTTGAGCTGCACTACTCCATCAGTTCCTCATACACTGCCATATTCCTTTCATAGCTTTCTTCTATCCTCTCTTCCCAAAGCACTGTAATCTCCAGCAAGATGATTTGCTTAGACTGACTGAACTTTCCCCAGCTCTTGGCACATCCAGCACATTATAAACTGCATGTATCAAGAGCTTCATACTACGTGGCTCTGCTGTCCAAAGCAGAAATGGCATTATGGGACAGTTGCCCACCAACAACATCAATGGTCATCTAACATTTACGTAAAACACCTAGATGATCCCCAAGTCTTTTGGGATAATGTTCTATGGACAGAGAAGTCAAAAGTCTAACTCTTTGGATGATACTGGTCCCACTGTATCTGAGGTAAAGCAATTACAGCATTTCACAGTAACATGTCAAACCAGCATGGTTTACATACTGTGCAGAACTTCAATACAGACACAGTGATAGCTTTTCGGGCGTGCTCATTTCAGGTCTGTTGTACTTTAATTTTGAGTCCCCTAGTCAAAGTCTTGTTTTGAACACAACGGAGAAGTACAACAGACCTGAAATGAGCACATCTCAAAAGCTATCAATGTGTCTGTATTGAAGTTCTGCACAGAAGAGTGGGCTAAAATTTTTCCAAAGCAATGTGAAAGAACTAATATCAATTTTTAGGAAGTGTTTGGCTGCAATTATTGTATGGTGTAGGAGGAAGCTGGCTAACCAACTTGTACGACTCCATCATCGAGGAGGGTACAATCCAATACAACTGAATAAGAAGTATTCTGACTCCGGTTTACAAAGGAAAAGGTACTCCAATGAACTGTGGATCGCACAAGGCAACCAAGCTCCTAGAGCACTGCATGAAAGTAGTTGAGCGCGTTCCCGTAAGAAGAGTACGAGCGATGATAAACAATGACAAGGTGCGGTTTGGTCACATGCCAAGTAGGGGAAGAGCTGATGCAGTCTTTCTAGTGAGGCAGGTGCAGGACAATATGGAGAAAGGAAAAAGTCACAGTTTTTTGTGTTCCTAGACCTTCAGAAAGCATTTCATCAAATCCCCTGACATGTCATAAGGTGGGCAATGCGATGTCTTGGAGTACAGCAATGGCTAGTAGTATGGTTATGGCTATGTATGAAGAGGCAGGATCTATGAAACGTGCAAGGGGATAGCAAAAACCTTAAAGTGAAAGCAGACCTACCCCGAGGGTCGGTCCTGAGCCTATTATTGCTATTCAAGGTTCAAGGTTCAAGATTTGTCATTTGTGCAATAACAACAGCATAGCAGTGTTACGACCATGAAAAGTGTTGCTTCCAGATGCCTCACGACATAAAAACATATAAATAAGATATAAGAAAAATAAATAAGAAAAAAAAAGTAATAAATATGCATAAAAGATAGATAGATAGATAGATAGATAGATAGATAGATAGATAGATAGATAGATAAAATATAAAATAAATACTTGGATAAGGGCATACATGGCATACAGATCGATAACGGCTCACTACACAAGGGTGGGGTCAGTGGTTCAACAGTCTTATTGTTTGGGGGGGGAAACTGTGCCGGAACCTGCTTGTTCTCGTCCGAATGCTTCTCAAGCGTCCAAGGAAAATAGTTTGCGGCTGGGGTGACTGCGGTCCTTCGAGACGTTACGGGCCTTCTTCTTACACCGCCGGGCGTAGAG